>CM073607.1:32982500-35482500 GCA_037074985.1 Solanum bulbocastanum
ATGGTTATGAGAAAATGAAAGTAGAAGTCAATTAAGAAACCAATATGGTAAAAGAGATTAAGGTAAGATGTTTTATTATTTGACAAATATAATTTTTTTATTGTTACAATCATTCTTATAATGTTATCTTGATTCAAATCAAGATTGAGTCTCCAAAACGTCCTTCCAAGAAAAGAAAAAAAGAACCTTCAGACTCAGAGCATACAACAACGGAAGAAAGAAAATAGTGGTGAATTACATGTAGGAAATGAAGTAGAGCTCATCTGTGAAATGATCGAGCTCAAAGAAACAAGCGAGTTTGTGGTAAGTTATTAATATTCTAGTGGTACATAAAACAATCTCATGAATTTGGACAATCACAATTACCATAATGATGTTGAATCCAAGTAGGTTCGCTCGATGGATAACCTTAAAAATCTTCTGAACCATAAAGCATTTGATAAACCATCTTCCTCCAGCCTCTCTAATGATGACGTACTTATGCGATCATTGGTTTAAAAAGAAGAAACTCGAAAGAATTACAAATTTAGATCGCCAGGAAGTAATAGTTGTTCTCCATCAGGAAGTGGATAAGGTAAAAGAGGGTGAAAATAAAATATTTGTTCACCTGAACAAAAGTAATGAGTTGGACTCTAAATTTTCACAAAGTGTAGGTAAGTGATTGTATCACTCACTAGCTTAATTCTTTTTTGTAAGTTTTTTATTTTAATTTAATTTTATTATTATTACCATTATATATGAACAACGAATTTAATATTCCACAAAATTCATACATTTCAGTATGTGAAAGTTTTGTTTGTGCTATGTATTGTAAATATTTTTCCCACATTATGAATTAATAAAAATTCTTTGAATAGTATATACAATGAAATTATTTTTTTACACTTGGTAAATTTTAATCTTTTATAAATGTGATATTTATATTAATAATAATATATCTAGAACTATTTAATGACAAACATGATTGTGTAAATATTTTTATATCACTAGAATTTAAGTTAAACAAAATTATATATTAGCTATATTGTGTGAGCATTATCTTTTGTTATTTATATCAACGAGTCATCATTTATGTAGGAAAAGAATGTTCAAGACCTTCAAAATTCGACAAGCTTTCTTCCTCCAATGTCTCGATAGATGGCCTTCACTTGATGTCACCATTATTTCAAGAAGTAGAGAATACAAGCTTTGCAAACTTGGAGCTCCAAAATATTGTTCCTGAAGATAAAGTACACAGAAATAAATGATCATGTTGTCATAACCTAAGCCAAAAATGAAGAACTAACCATTAATTTTTCATACAATGAGGTTTAATTTAGCCAAGCAAGCATGCTCTTAATAAACACATTCAATAAGCTACACATATTATATAGTTAGTGATTGCATCAATAGTTTTTAATAATTAACTTTTGATCCAAAAGAAAATGTTTTAGTTCCATGGTATGATTATTATTATTTCCTATGTTCCATTTTACCCGATATACTTTTTTTAATTTATTCTAAAAATAATGATGCATCTCAATATTTGGAAATAATTTAATTTTAAAAATTTAGTTTATGTTTGATGAAATAATTTATAACCACGTAATAATTTATAGGAAATTTTGGATCATAATTCTTGAAAGTATTTATTTGTTTCTTAAATTTCATGTCTAGTCAAATAATCATATATCATATATATGTAAAAGAGAACCTTAGGCCCGCTTACGTGGCACCACCACAAACCAGAATTCCCTTTTAATTTATTTATTTACAAAATTAGCCTTCCCTTTCATGAAAAGTTTTGAGTTTTATGAAAAGTCATGACTTTAATGAAGAGTTGTGACTTTTATGAAAAATTGTGACTTTTATGAAAAGTTGTGAATTTAATGAAGAGTTGAGACTTTTATGAAAAGTTATGACTTTTATGAAAGGTTGTGACCTTTTCAAAGGGTTGCAACTTTTTCAAATAGTTGTAACATTTCTGATAAGGCATAATAAACATTTGTTCACACTGCCCTTTGTTGTCTATAAATAGAGGGATTTCCTCTCATTTTAACACAACGAAAATTATGAACCTCCTCCTCCGCTTCTTCTTCTTCACAATTAAATATTTGTATACTTTGCTCATGTTGAGTGGCTCACTGACACTATTGCTTATGTTACAGATCATGGTATATATTTTTACAATCATTAATTTATAATATATGCTTAATGTTATTAAGGCTAAATGATAAGATGTAATAATTTTCATTTTCCTTTACATTATTAATGTTTGTTAGTACGTAATCTTGTATGTAAGATAATATAGTGTTTTAGTCTTAATGCCTGATAGGTTTTAAGTATTATTTTATAAATCCTATGATATTAAATTCACGCGCGAAGAGCGGGTAAGTTTACTAGTATCATATAAATTAAGATAAATAAAGTATTTTAAAAAATATTTATACATTGATTTCATTTATTTTTTTTGCAGAAAATATGGAGCAAGTCCCCATTTCACAATCATTAGAAATCGAGAATAATGAGAATGGTCATATGGATAAGGGACTTCCTTATGAAGACAATTATGGAGAAAAAGAAATGATTATAAACTTGACCAATAATGTTAAGTTTGTGACTGTTGTTAATTTCACACTAGATACAGTTATTTTAATCAACTCCTAACAAATGCATGAGATAATCACAAGATTTATGCAATTAGGGTGTGTCTGGTTTGGAAAAAACATTTAATTATTTTCATATTTGTGTAGTCAAAATGTAACATCTTGTAATTTGAAATAACTAGAAAGAAGCGAATAATTGGTCTTTTCATTTCTTCCCTAATCTTTCATACTAGTTCCTTTGCAATGTACCAATGTTTTATAGTTGATTCTAACACTCTAAGGTACATCTAAACATCATGAAATCATCCATAAACATGAGATCATGAACCTTGAATCCATAATTCAATTCAAGGAAAGTTAAGATCAAAGTCAAGAGAAGTTCCTAGAGTCTTCCAAAATTCTTTTCCAAATGTTTTAACTTTGTTAAAGACTTAAAGTTCAAGTTGAGTAAAGATTAAAGAGTAAAGTTTGAAGTTCATTTCTTCAAAAGTATCTGGGGACTATGTATTCCCAAAGGGTTTTAAATGTTTTCACATTTAAATAAGAAAGGAAATCTCGATTTCCAAAGAGCCTTCGGGCTAGTTTTCAAAAAAGAGTAATTGCTTTCTAAATTAAGCAAGTGAGGAAACTTTGATTTCAAAAATAGTCTTTGAGCAAAGTTTTTGAGCACTAATCTCAAATCACAGAAAGAAATTTTATAAACATAAGAGCTAATATCATATTTTTGGGAGTAGTATTGAGCACCGATATGGGGGAGAGTTTAGACAACTCACAGCCCCCATAAACCATGTAGCCATCATGGGTAGAAAAGGGTCATACTTTTCTGATGATTCTTTTAGTGCTTTTTAGCATAGACTAGTGGATCCACTCAGTAGTTCAGGTTCTATACCCTCGACAAGGTATAGGATGGCGTATGGCAAAGTGTTGTATCATCACAATAGCTCTTACGTGATGGTTGTCGGTTAGAGAAACTCCCACAGAAGTAATTCTATTTTTAAATATATAGTTTATTTGTATTTTTACATACATCTCAAAGTTATATGTATCTTTGCATACACACAGAGTTGACATCATGGTTTAAACAACTTTTATTTATATTGCAATTTTTTTAAACTGCTTTATATTGAAATGAGTTCAGTTGTGTTGAGTTGAGTTGAGCCCGGTAAATTCTTCAAATTATTTTCAAGTCTATGTTGTGTTTAGCATTCCAACTCGCATACTCTTACATTCAATGTACTGATGTTAGTTGGCCTGCATCTTATTATGATGCAGACACAGGTAACTAGGATCGGCATCCATTGCATCGTTGATCCAGTGAGCATTCCAGAGTCAGTTGGTGAGTCTCCTTGTATTTCGGAGAACTCCTTTTATTGCTTTCAGTTTTATTATCAGTTCATTAGGATGTCGTGGGCCTGGCCCGTGACATCCATCTCAGTTGTTTACAGGCTTCATAGACAAACAATTAGTTAGTTAAATTCATTTGTCACTATTTTATTATTGGCTTATGTTTTGAGACTTGATATTGCCACTTTGGCTAAGTTTGAATGTTTACTTAAAGACACTCTAAGTTATTTCACAAGTTCCTTTTTAGACTATTTCTTGTGTTTAAGTCTTTCGCTGAGTAAGTAAGCCAGACTAAGGGTTCGCTTGGGGCCAACAATATTTCTTGAGTGCCAGTCCTGCCTATGGTGTAGGCTCGGGGCATGACAAACTTGGTATCAGAACACAGAGTTCAAGAGTCCTAGGGAGTCTATGAAGCCGTGTCTGTAGAGTCCTAGTTATCGGTGTGAAGTGTGCCACATCTATAATAAGGGGGCCGCAACACTTAGGAAATTTCTCACTTTTTTCACACTCATTTCATGCGTTAGAGTTTGATCTCTAAAAAGTTTCCTTCTAATTCGTGCTTGCGCATGTTTTTAGATAATCATGTCTCCATGAAGAGCTGTCAAAGGTCGTCCTGCTAGACATAATGTTGAGGAACAAGAGTTACCTAATGCACCTGAAGTGCAACCTCAAGGAGAAGTTACCAATGTTGAGTTCCGTGAGGCTATCCGGATGTTGAGCCAAGTTGTGACCAACCAAGCTGGGCAATAAAGAGGAGCTAGACAGGAAGTGACTGATACTTCTAGAATCCAAGAGTTCTTGAGGATGAATCCTCCAAGTTTCACGGGTTTGAGCACTACTGAGGATCCGGAGAATTTTATTGAGGAACTGAAGAAGGTATTTGAGGTCGTGCATGTTACCGATACTGAGCAAGTCAAACTAGCTGCATATCAACTGAAGAATGTTGCTAAGACTTGGTTTGATTAGTATAAAGAGGGTAGAGCAGATAATGCACCATATGCAAGTTTGGCTTGTTTTAAGGAGGCTTTCTTGGGGCGTTTCTTTCCTCGAGAACTGAAGGAGGCTAAGATACGAGAGTTCCTCACACTTAATCAATATTCTTTGAGTGTTCATGAGTATGGGTTGAAGTTCACCCAACTGTCCCATTATGCTCTGGAGATGGTTGCTGACATGAGGAGCAAGATGAGTTTATTTGTAGTTGGGTTGACTAGTCTGTCAAGTAAGGAAAGTAAGACATCCATGCTAGTAGGTTACATGGGCATAGCAAGGTGGATGATCCATGTGCAACAAGTTGAGAAGGACCAGCTAAGGGATAGAGAAGAGTTTAAGAATAAGAGAGCTAAGACAAGGAACGAGTCTGGACAACAGAAGATTAATGCCAACCGGTCATCCTTCCAACAGAAACAAAAAGGACCTGCTCCATCATTTGCTAGTGCACCTGCACTTAAGAACAAAGGTGAGTACAATAGTCAGAATTTCATAGCTAAACCTACTTATTCTTAGGGTAGCATGGCACAAGGGGGTAAGAGTCAAGTCAAGAGAAGTACTTCGAGTCTTCCAAAAGTTTTTTCCAATTGTTTTAACTTTGTTTTAAGACTTAAAGTTCAAGTTGAGTAAATATTAAAGAGTAAAGTTTGAAGTTCATTTTTTCAAAAGTATATGGGGACTATGTATTTCCAAAGGGTTTTAAATGTTTTCACATTTAAACAAGAAAGGAAACCTCGATTTCCAAAGAGCTTTCGGGTTAGTTTTCAGAAAAGAGTATTCGCTTTCTAAATTAAGTAGGAGAGGAAACTTTGATTTCCAAGATAGTCTTTGAGCAAAGTTTTTGAGCACTAATCTCAAATCACAGAAAGAAGTAAGTTTTTAAACATAAGAGCTAATATCATATTTATGGGAATAGTATTAAGCACTGATATGAGGGAGAGTTCAGGCAACTCACAGCCTCCATAAACCATGTAGCCATTATGGGTAGAAAAGGGTCATACTTTTTAGATGATTCCTTTAGTGCTTTTTAGCATAAACTAGTGGATCTACTTATTAGTTCAGGTTCTATACCCTCAGCAAGCTATAGGATGGCCATGGCAGTGTGTGGCAAAATGCTGTATCATCACAATAGCTCTTACGTGATGGTTGTCGGTTAGAGAAACTTCCAAAAAAGTAATTGTATTTTTAAATACATAGTTTATTTGTATTTTTACATACATCTCATATTTATATGTATCTTTGCATACACACAGAGTTGACATCATGTTTTAAACAACTTTTCTTTACATTGCACTTGTTTTAAACTGCATTACATTGAAAAAAGTTCCATTATGTTGAGTTGAGTTGAGCCAGGTAAGTTCTTCAGATTCTTTTCAAGCCTATTTTGTGGTTAACATTCCAACAGGCATACTCGTACATTCAATATACTGATTCTAGTTGGCCTGCATCTTATTATGATGCAGACATAGGTAACTAGGATCGGCATCTAGTGCATCGTTGATCCAGTGAGCACTCCAGAATCAGTTGGTGAGCCTCCTTGCATTCCGGAGGACTCATTTTATTACTTTCAGTTTTATTATTAATTCATTAGGATGTCATGGGTCCGTCCCGACATCCATCTCAGTTGTTTAAAGGCTTCATAGATAGACAGTTAGTTAGTTAAATTCATTTGTCACTACTTTATTATTGGCTTATGTTTTGAGACTTGAGGTTGCCATTTTGACTAAGTTTGAATGTTTACTTAAAGGCACTCTAAGTTATTTCACAATTTTCTTTTTAGACTATTTCTTGTGTTTAAGTCTTCCACTGAGTAAGTAAGTCAGGCCAAGGGTTCGCTTAGAGCTAGCAATGGTTCTCGAGTCTCAGTCCCGCCCAGGGTGTAGGCTCAGGGCGTGACACAAACTTTGTGGAAAATATTTTTTAAAAGGAAAATAAGTACGTTAAAACTAAGAAAAACTACTTCTCTAATGTAATTAGGTAAAACAAGTTACATAAGTAGCATTCTACACTAATTGTCTAATACCCATCATCCTATCACATAAGTGATATTCTATACTAATTCTCTAATATTCATTCTCCAACACATCTCACAATCAATCTCATAGCCCTTATATCTACTACCCCTCACCCCTACCATCGTAACCATCCCTCGTCTAGTTTGTCAAAACTATATACTAATATATTTGAGATAACAATTTTTACTTACCTATAAATATTAGAAATTAATTTAAAAATCCACTTATTTTTAGGAATAAATGGGGGCCAATGATGTTAAGTCTATGACCACATACAATTTTACACTTAATAAATGTATTTTTCACCATAAAATCTCTTAATGAATGTACTAAATAAATCACAAGAATTATATTCACCACAAAACACTGAATGATTGCACTAAATAGATCACAAGAATTATACAATTAATGTGTAAATATTTAGTTTGGGTTATTTCACATAATCAATACTATTAACTACATTAATTTTCTTTTTAATATTAAATCTTCACATAATTTGCAGGTGAAAATGACAAAGATGGAGTATGCATTACTACAAGCTTTGCCCTACCCGAAGTCGCTCCTCTAATGAAAATAGACAGTGCAAAACAGGGAGACAAGACTACACTTGAGGATTCACATAGAAAAGAGGATCATCTAATCTCTCATGATTACATTTTTACAAATATGGATAATTTTGATCTTTTCTCACCTAAACAAGGTAGTTTCTAAGTGTATAAGTCTTTCAGAAAATGAACAATTTAATAAGTCACAAGAACTTGAAATATCATATTTTATTTTCACATAACTAAAGTCATTTACCATATTACATTGATGGATATTTTTTTTTCTAAATGCGCAGGATTAGACGATCCATTTCTACTATATGGGATAGAAAATGATGACTTTGAAGATGCTTATACCCTAAATCAAGGACCTATGATCATCTTACGAAAAGTGTTGACATCATTGTGCTAATGAGACATTATTATACTTTTGTCCTAGTAGTTGCTTGTGTTGAGATATACTATTAATCATGTTGTTGAATTATAATATTTTATTTCAATTAATCTAAGTAAAGAATATTTATTATTATAATAAAGTCTTTATTTGAATAAATTATTGTGGGAACAAATTGTCGGTTCTCATAAGTTATATATTAATATTCACAATTAAATATGAAGTAGGAAAAACATCTTGATGATTGTAGAACAAGATTAAATATAATTTGATCTAAATTATGGGAGTGGTCATATTCCAACTTCTTGTGATAGTACATTCCTTATATATTAAACGAATCAAGAAGAGATGTTTGTTTATGTTCTGAATATTAATAAACAACTTCTCTGCTCTATTACAAGTATTTATACTCTTAATCTTGATATAATTATTATAATCTTTGTAGTTTGATCTATTATTTTAATCTATTAAAAGGTGAGACTCAATTATGAGTTAATATATTTCTAATAGATTGGATGGTGATAAATCAAATTAGTTAAATAGTAATTAGTGATATAACCATGTCTCGGACTTGAGATAGAAGACACCCCTCTATGATTACTTATAAGTTTTCATGTGAGACCCTACATATGGATATTATATTCGTCATGTGAAATAAGTGAAGTATAATAATAACTGATTAAGTTAGTCGATATATTAACTTTCAGAAAATTGATTTAATTAATTGGTGTTAGTAATTCTAACATGGAGAGTTAGTGTAATTACCCTCTAGATCATTTTCCCTGTATTGTTTTATTTTTGCCTTTTAGAGATTTCCTCTAATTACCCTAAATCATTTATGACTTGTTGGGAGTGACAATTTGGTCATCTTGTAACACCTCGTCTTTTAGAGGTGTTACATGTCATTGATTTTTTAAGCCTTTAAATGCTCGAATGTTGGTTATATCTCATATGTTTAAGCTCTTCATGCTATCATGTCTAATTATACATATTGCCCCATACCTAGTACAGTTCATGTACTAATGCATACTTGTGCCTACAATATCTCATTAAGATAGGGTCTGATGCTTCTACCTCTCATATTCATGACTAGTTGATCATTGTATTGGATTCGAGAGTTGGTTAGTGCTCATGTTCTAGGGACCGATTCTAGGGCAGGGATGAGTAAGTTTGTTTCAGGTGTGTTCGAAATGGTTGTTAAGGAATGTTGTACAATCATTCTTATTAAGGAAATGGAAATTTCTCATTTAATGATTCACGCTCAAAAAATTGAAGAAGATAAGCTTAAGGAAAGGTTTAGGGAGGCAAAGAGAACAAAGTTCGATGATGGTGACTTTTCACATTTAAGGTTCGATGGATATTATTTCTCTAAATTACGACAAAGATTTTCTAGTCAAGGTTCCTCCAATACTCTGGATCTTAAGTTCAACAAAGAAAAGGTGTCTAACCCTAAACCTTAAGGAGGGAATGACGATGGAAATGGATCTTTGTTTCCTGCATGCCAAAAATGTGGCAAGAGTCATTCGGAAAAATGCTTGATGGGTACAGATAATTTTTTTGGTTGTGGTAAGAGTGGTCATCGCTTGAGGTATTGCCCATATTGAATTGACAAGAGAAAAGATGGCAGGCAAGCTCTGCCTAGTGGTTCAGGTTCAAATGCTCCAAATCAAGACTGATTTTATGCACTTCAAACTCGACATGATCAAGAGGGTTCTCCCGATATTGCTACTGGTGTGTTGAGAGTCTTTCATCTTGATGTTTATGCTTTGCTTGATCATGGTGCTACTTTGTCTTTGTGACGCCATATGTGGCTATGAGTTTTGATATTTCTCCAGAAGTGTTATTAGACCTTTTTCTTCTCTACTCCTATTGGTGAATATATTGTGGCTAAGAGAGTATAGAAATTGTCTCATCTCCTTATCCCATAGAGTCACACATGTTGATCTTGTAGAGCTTGATAAATTGGATTTTGATGTTGTTCTTAATATGGATAAGGTCCATTCTTGTTTTGCTTCTATTGAATGTAGAATCCATGTGGTTAGGTTTCAATTTCCAAATGATCCAATCCTAGAGTGGAAAGGGGGGAAATTCTTTGCCTAATCATTTTGTTTGTTGTTTAAATCTAGGAAGATGATTTCTAAGGGTTGGATGTATCATCTTGTTTGGGTTAAGGATACGGATTTTGAAACCCATACTTTTGAGTCGGTCCTTATTGTATATTAGTTTCCAAATGTGTTTCTTGATGATCTACCAGGTGCTTCTTCCAAAGGGGAAATAGACTTCAGTATAGAGCTTCTCCTAGATACGCAACCTATCGCTATTTCTCTTTACCGTATAGCTCCAACAGAACTTAAGAAGTTGAAGGAGCAACCAAAATATTTGTTGGGTAAGGGTTTCATCCAACCGAGTATCTCTCCATGAGGTGCTCTAATTTTGTTTGTTTATAAGAAGGATGGCTCACTTCTCATGTGTATTGACTACCTTCAATTGTACAAGGTTACTATTTATAATAAGTATCCTCTCTTAATGATCAATGATATGTCTGGTCAACTCCAAGGAGCAGTTTACTTTTCTCAAATCGACCTCGGATCGGGTTATCACCAATTGAGGGTGAAAGAAAGTGACATTCCGAACATGACTTTTTGAACTTGGTATGGTCATTATGAGTTTTTGGTAATGTTGTTTGGGTTGGATAATGATCCGGCTACATTTATGGACTTAATGAATAAAGTGTTTAGACAATACCTTGATATGTTTGTAGTTTATTGATGGCATCTTGGTTTACTCGTAGAGTGAGGATGAGCATGTCGATTATTTGATGATTGTGTTGCAAGTCCTCAAGGATCAACAACTATTTGCAAAATTTAGTAAATTTGAGTTTTGGTTAAGATCTGTGGCTTTTCTTTGTCACATTATTTCTGATAAGGGTATTGAGGTAGATCCTAAGAAAATGAAAGCAGTTAAGAATTGACCTAAACCTTTATCACCTTCAGTTATTCAAAGTTAATTGGGTTTGACGGGTTATTATAGAAGGTTTATGGAAGGATTTTCTTTGATTGCCTCGCTATTGACTGTGTTTGTCATGCCCTAAGTCTACATCTTGGATGTGGCCAAAACTCGAGAACCATTGCTGGTCCCTAGGCAAACCCTTGGCCTGACTCATCACTCAGGGGAAGACTTACCCAAGTAAAATAGAAACCTCAAAGTGCATAATCAAAATCAACATATCTCAGTTATGAATTTCTCAATAGTTATCTGGAAATACTCAATAAAATATAAATATTGTCTCAAGATTTTTAATACATCAATAAGGAACAATGAAAGACTCCTCATATTACTATTGTATATGAAGCCTCTAAATACTACGATAGATTTCAAGACATGACCCATGACATCTTAACAAAGATAAAAATGTAAATGTTGAACCCTCCGAAAAGTAAGGAGGCTCACCAAAACTAGTTGGAATACAATGGGATCAACGAAGCGCCTGTTGATGACCCTAAACACTTGTATCTCCATCATAAAATGAAGTAGGTCGAATGACGTCAGTACATTAAATGTATGAGTATGCAAGAAGAAAACTTAAAGCAATAGTTAACAGAACTGACAAGGCTGGAAGAAATACTCACCTCAACTCAACTCAACATGAAAGCAACAATAAGATATGCAACATTTAAAATGTTATAAAATGAAAGATAAAACTCAATGATGTATAAAAATACAATGATATACTCTTTACTCTTAATTGAGAGATTCTCTAACTAATAATCATAACTATGAGTTATGTGATGATACAACGTCTCACCCAGGCTGCTAGAATTTTCCCATACCTTGCCAGGGTATAAAACACCTCAACTAAGTGGATCCACTAAGCTAAGCTTAAAAGCAATAAGGAATCATCTAAAAAGTATGATCCTTTACCCATGTTGACATACATGGTTTATGAGGATTTTGAGTTGCCTGAACTCATCCCCATATCGATGCTCAATACTACTCCTAACAATATATAACTCATGCTCATATGTTTAAAAGCATAAATCTTTTCTCAATTTGAGATAATTACTCAAAAGATCCTCTTAAAAGAGGTGGTGCTCAAAACTCCTCATAAACTCATTTAGAAATCAATGTTTCTCTAATTTTAAATGTAAAAGTATTACATATTTGAGAGTACTTAGTTCCTATCATGACCCAAGCCTACACCTTGGACGTGGCCGGCACTCGAGAACCATTGTTGGTCCCCAAGCGAACCCTCATCCTGGTTGACTACAAGCGGAAGACTATCTCAAGCATACAAAGCTTAAAACTAAATAACAATTCATGAAACTTTAAATACAAAGCTTTAACTCAAAAGAAAACTCTGAATAATATAATATATTCAACTCGCCCCAAAATGGACAACTTAAGTCTTTAAAACACTTACCAAAATAAATGAAACAGACTTCTCAAACTCTACTATCTATTTATGAAGCCTCTAAATGACAAAGATGTAAGTCGAGACAAGACCCACGACATCCTAACAACTGATATAACTGAAAAGTAAATAAAATCCTTCGGAAGCAAGGAGGCTCACCATAGCTAACTTGAACTCCATGTGGTATCAACGAAGCTTCTATTGATGATCCCAAATACCTGAATTTGCATCATGAAAAGATGCAGGCCAAATGGCTCAGTACATGGAATGTACGAGCATGTAAAGGGAATTCTAAAGTATAACATAAGCTTGAAACTTGATAAAAAGGGAAACATACGTACGTCTTCTCAAACATACTCAACTCAAGGAATACTCAAAGATACTTAAAACTACTCAAACTTACCCGACTCAGAAGTACTCAAGGATAAGATACTCCACTCAGTAATAAAGTTCTCAACTCTGTGAAATGGGGCTCAACTCAACAATAAGGTACTCGACTCAATGAAGCATAGTTCAACTCAAGATACTCAAATCGAAGGTACTCAACTCAAGATACTAAACTCGAAAAACTCAACCCATGATACTCAAGGATAAAGCAATAGTAAAAGATGCAATATATATGGAAAGTTGTAAGACTGTAGATAGAAACTTAATGTATTGAAAAATACAATAATACCCAATGTGTATATAAAAATATAATATAACTCTGTAGGAGTTTCTCTAACCGACAACCACCACTATGAGCCTAATTGATGATACAACGTCTTGCCACACTAACAGAACTGTCCTATACTTTGTCGTCATATAGAATGCCTTAACTAAGTGGATCAACTAGTATATGCTAAAAAGCAATAAAGAGTTATCTAAAAAGTATGATCCTTTCTATCCATGATGGCTACATGGTTTATGAAGACTTGAGTTATTATGAACTCGAGTCCCCATATCGGTACTCAATACTACTTTCAAAATATACTCAGCTCATATGTTTTAAAAACAGAACTCTTTCTGCGATTTGAGATAATTACTTAAAAACTAGCTCAAAGGCTCTCTTGGAAATCAATGTTTCCTTTCTTTTTCAAATGTGAAAATATTTTAACTCTTGGAAATACTTATTTCCCATATAATCTTTGAAGAAATGAACTTTACTCTTACTCTTTACTCAACTCAAAGCTTAAGTCTTAAAACAAAGTTATAACGTTTGTAAAAGACTTCTTAAAATATGCTCTATACCAAATTATGGACGTGAACGACTCAATGCAAGAATTTCAATAACCGTAAATAGAACTCAATACTTGGAACTCAAGAACTTCAATGATACCACTCCTCTCAAAGGTACTCAACTAATGGAGTTCATGCGGAAGTTATAGGCATGAATAACTCGACTCAAGGGTCAAAATATCAATAAGGAACTCATGCATACGACTCTTCTCATTCTCATACTTACTTACTCAAAACTTAACTCAAGTCTATGGTGGATCTCAAAGGATTCACAATCGAACTCAAAGGCTTCCTTGAACTTTACTATTAACTCTCTCTTGAATGTGAATTATGAATTCAAGAGTTATGGTTCATGTTATGAAAGATCTCGTGATGACAAATAGACTCATGAATACATTCTTCTTATTCTCATGCTCACTTGCTCGAGCCTTGAAACAAATTATTAGAAATTTTAAAAGACTCCTCCAAAAGTTCTCAAAAGGACTTTCTCAAAAATGTTTGAAAGAACTCTCAAAACTTGACTCTGAACTCTACCTTGAATTTGATTTATGAATTCAAGGTTGTGATTTGTGATAGAAAAGATCTTGTGATGTTTAGGAGTGTTTTTAGATATTTAAACATGAGAAAATGTTGAAAAACATTGTCTGGGGAGCAAGTCCACGACGTGGAGATGCATTTAATTATTTCGTTGAGAAATAAATTTTGAGGCAGAACGGTCCGTGACCACTCCGCAACGATGAGAAAATTTTTCCAATCCTGAGTAACAGGTCCGCATCACAGACCTGGTACCCAATTTCGCCCAACTTTTCCTTCTTCATTTTCTAACCCCAATTCGCCTAAACTCGATTCTTTTTCTCAAATTCTCTTTAGATTCAGATACCCAGTATATGTACCCAAGAATCTAATCAAATACAACTCTAAAATCGACATGATTTCCTCAAGAAACTCATCAATCTCATCTTAACTAAAGAACGAAAGTCAATTTCAAGAACACAATTCAAGAACATCAAACCTTCAACTTTCTAGAACGAACTTAATGCTGAAATTAACATAATTGGCGTGTGGGTGAACAAACCCAACACTATGGAAGCTTAAATACCTCTTAGGGATCAAACCCATGGCAAAAATCCGTGACAAAACTCAAGAACCTTGACGAACGCCTTGATCCTCTCCTCTTTTCTCCTCTTCTCTTCTCTTCTCTCAAAACACTAAGTTATTTTTATGAAGCGTAAACTGAATCTAATCAGTTTTGTCCCCAACTTAATTACCAAAATCGAATTTAATTAATTGGGTAGTGAAAAGACCATAATACCCTTCTAAAATCTGGTTTTGACTTTTCTTATCTAGACATCCCAACTTCGAATGGACATATCTCCCGCATACGAACTCGAAATTGAGCAAACTAAGTTACGTTACAAAGAGGAATCAAAGGTCTTTAATTTAATATCATATAGGTCTCCTAACTAATTATATACTAAAAGTTGTGGTCATTTGAAGTTGACCAAAATCTTAAGAATACGTAGGAATGACTTGAATGAACTCTCTTTAGTTCTTCTTGGAACTCAAGTTGCTACATCTAGCGACCTTAACACTTAAGAAATTTTTAATTCCATGGTAAAATCTCACTCACTATGAAAACGGTTCGAGTCTTAGTTCAAAAATTTTCTAGGGTGTTACAGTTCCATTATACATATTTTGAAACATGAAACTCAACTCTCATCATTCTCATTCTCATTTACTCAAGTCTTAAATCAAGTTATTGAGAATTGTAAAAGACTTCTTAAAATTACTCAAAAGGACTTTCTTGAACTTTCCTCTTAACCTTACCTTAATTTGAAATGTGAATTTAAGAGCTATGATTAGGATATATAGGATCTCTCAATGATTAATGAAGGCTTTGATAGTTAGTATTAAGAAGAGAGTGAAGATATGATTTAAAGGAAGAAGTGTAGGCTTAGTGGGGTAGGAAAAGGACCGAAATACCCCTTCTTAAAATAGATAAATTGCCTTAACTAGATAGGTTGTACTCAAATGGGCATATCTTCTTCATTCAAACTCAGAATTTAGAAAACTCGGCGGTATTGGAAAGATGACTCAACGAACTTCGATTTGGTAGCTCATGGGCCATATAACTAATCCTGTGCTAAAAGTTATGATCGTTTAAAGTTGATCCAAAACTCACAATTGAAGAGTAACTTGTACGAATCTCAATTTAGCTCTTTCAAAGTTCAAGGTGTTACAATATATTGAGCCCTGTTTAACGAGACAATACATTGAAATCCATGTTTAACTCACATAGTTATATGTTAGTTAGAAGTACCTCCCACATTTCCAAACTTAAATCTTGCATGACCATGTACTATGCTTTAAAATTCACATCATCAGATTTAATATTATGTTTACTTGGTTATTGAATGATCACATTTTCATACTTATCATGTTATTATGTCATGTTTATGTATTTTCCCATATTCAGCACATTCCGTTATTGAGCGCAAACATTTTGCCTATTATTTTATAATATAGGTTCAGATGCATATTCTTCTGATCATGGTTAGCAAGTGACTTACTGATCAACTTGCACCACTTTTGTTAAGTCCTCATGGTTCAGAGATATGCCACTTATGAGATCCTTATGTTCATTTCAGACTTTATTTTAATTTCATATGTTCGAGTGAGTTAGGACTTGTCCTAGCAACTCAGTTATGATTATAGGCTAATTCATGCATCAGTACTTTTGCATATGTGTCTTGTACTCAGATTTTCCATGTTATATTGAGATTATCAATTGAGACTTTATCCTGTTTTTCGTGTTATTTCATCTATGTATATTTTTTCCTTAGTGTCATGATATGTCATGTGGTTAGCTTAGAATCTCTCGGAATTCTAGGTACCATGTCATGTCTAGGGGGTAGTCTTGAATCGTTATAAAGGCACTTTTAGATCCTTTATTTCAATACTAATATTCTCTTCTTGTACCTTATCCTGAATTCCTTCAATATTGCTTGCATGAACTTCAAAGGATCTTTGTTGCTCATCAGTAACATTTGCAATTGCAAGAACAACCTCAACATTCTCTCCAACATACTTTGACATTTCCCTGCTCAACCCGTGATTGCAATCATCGAAAGATAAATCTTCAGATTCTTTTACTTCAATACTTACATTATCTTTTTGTCCCTTATAATTTTCTTCAGTGATGCTATCTCTATTGTTATTTTTTGTAAATATTTTTGCAACCCAGTCTTTGGTATTCAATTGTTGCTAGTTAGATTATTCCATATTCTTTGAATTCTCCTTCATTGTTTCCCATCTTCTTTGTTTAAATCATCTAATATTACCTTATTATAATCTTTCTCTAGACTCCTCATATAATTTTGAAACACCCTAGATTCAAAAGAAGCAAATAACAGACTTTGCAGAAACCTACAGGTGCCACAAAAGGAGACCACCAGGATTGCAGGTGTGGTTTGTAGGTCGGCCACCCAAGATTCCAAGAAAAAAAACATGACCCACGATAGGACTTACGGACCGTAGGTGGGACACCGGTCCGTGGTCCAGGTTCGTGGATCGTGACCCTCAACACCAACTCACTAAATCCAAATGATGCCTTGCCAAGATAGACCATAGGTTAGTCTACGGTCTGTCAGTCAGGGTTCGTCGATGGCTTCGTTAGTTTTTAAGTTAGGGTTATTTTGGACTTTTCCCCTATGCGTTGGATACCTAAACTACGTCATTTTCTCCCTAAACTACATTGTTTTGGTCAATTTTAGCCAAGTATTCTAGTCACACTTTACCCCAAGTGATTCTTTCACTAAAATTCATCAAACTTAGAGCAAAAAAGGAGAAAACAGGTGACCAAACCCGTCCAAGAATGCAGCAGGTTTCCTTATGTTCCACCTCCCAAATTGAAGAATTTCTCCATAGATTTCGTCACTAGGTATGTGGGATTTCACCAGTGGGTTCCTTTCACCCACTAGGTCCCTAGAACTCAGTCAGATTCTTGATTCACTATATCTTGCTTAGACATAGGCTTTCTAAAACCTTAGATATTTATTGTGATTTAACTGTTATAGTGTTCTTAATCAGATTATCATGTTTTCATGAAATCGTTGCTTAGTTCTTTGCATGAAACTCAGAACCCTAGTGATGTAGATTCTTTTAGTTCATGAATTACACTTGCTAGGAGAGTTAAACAGATATACATGTCTCAGATTTCGAATGTTTCATTGTTAGTACATAAATGTTGCATTCTCAGTTAGCATGTCGAAATATTGAGCTAATCTAGTATTTCACTTATGTTGTGCAATACATATTTCCAGTTGGGAGTAGACTTAGTATCGAGTTGGACTATGGTTCAGCGTATCCTCATAGTCCCAAAACTACATGCCCCTGTATTCCCGAACTACGTGCCCCCATAGGTTTATAAGTCCCTTCTGTGGGCATCAGATTTAGTGATCACGCCAGTCATACCTTTATACCCTTGACAAGGAATATTGGGTCCTCTCAATGAGCCGTATACATCGGACTCCACATTTAGCTCACATGGTTTTATGTCGGTTAATAGTAGCTTCTACAGTCAGACTCTAGTGCATTGACCGGGTGTTTAGTTATACTTCAATATTCAGTCTCTGGATGTTATATTCATAATCAGTACTTGATCATTGCATTTAGCTCAGTTTACAATTATATTTTAGTATCCATGTTTCTTTTTCAAATTTCGTCATTGCTCAGTTATTCTTTGTTTAGCTTACATGTTTATTCCGTATTATCTAAATCATGCATGCTCAGTACATTACAAGAACTGACGCATACTTTGCGCTACATCCTTTTAGGATGTATCAGGTCCTCAATATTCATATCACGCATAGATCAGTTCCCGATCCATACTCAGTAGCATCAGTGGTGAGTCCTCATACTTCGAGGACAATAGACATGTTTTCCATTTCAGTCTTTCATTTTAGTTTCAGTTTTTCTAGGGTTAGCTGGGGATATGTCCCATCAACTCTAGTCAGTTAGAGGTTTTTTCAGACATAGTATAAGATTCAACTTTAGTTTTGAGTGAGTCTTTCAGTATTAATGCACTCTTAGTATATTTTATATATTCAGATCAGTATTGGGTATTCCCCATCTTTTAGTTATCATATGTTTTAAGCTTTTGCATAGTATATTTTGTTCAGTTGTTATAGTATGCTTATGATATGCCAGTTCAGGGTTATCTTAGGGTCACTCGTGATATTATGTCCCGTATTTACGTCAAGGGGGTAGCCTCGGGGCATGATAAACTTGGTATCAGAGCATTAGGTTTAAGAGTCCTATGATGTCATAAAGTTGCACTAAGTAAAATCTCTTTCATCAGTATGAAGTGCACCACATCTAATGAGAGAGAGGCTACAAAGTGTTTTACGAAAAACTTCACTTCCTTGCTTTTTATCATGCGTGAGGTATGATCCAACTTCTACTTTCTAATTCGTGCCTCCTCGTAGAGCTTACACAAGGAATGTTAACGCCCGCAACACTAACGCAGTTCCTCCAGTCCTAGACCATGAGGTTACGAATGCAGACTTTCAGATGCTATCCACCTTCTGGATTAGAGTATAGCCAACTAGAACAATCAGCAAGTTCCAGTCCCTACTAACACAAGTGGTGGATCTGTGGCAGCTAGAGTTTGAAATTTTGTTAGGACGAATTCGCCTTTTTTTTTAGGGTCACAAGTTGGTGAGGACCTCTTGAATTTCATTGATGAGGTCAAGAAAATCTTTGAAGTGATGCAACTAACCGGTAATGATAGCGTTAAGTTGGTATCCTACCAACTTAAGGATGTAGCTCACATATGTTTCACTTAGTGGAAAGAAAACAGAGGTGCGGATGCAGCTCTCGTGACTTAGGAGTGTTTCAGTGGAGCTTTTCTGGAAAGGTTCTTCCCAAGAGAGTTGAGAGAGGATGGCACGACCCAAGGGTATACCGTAGGTGTAACATGGCATACTTGACCCCAAAGGGGTCTCATATAAGCCCTTAGCATATCATAACATAAGATAATAGAATTGTATAGAAATTTAAAAACTTTTATCCATACAATCGAAAATAATTTCATAAAGCAAATGAAAGTCTTTACTACACTTTTGTCTCAAACCATCTATTAGAACTCTTGAATAAGACTCTTGGGATGCAGCCCATACAAAAGTCAAAAGCATAAAGAAACTAATAGGTTTGTCCTCAAAGCTATGAGGATTCACCAAATCTTCAACTTTTCTTGCTCTTTATAAACCTAGCCTCCAAAGAAACTCTATCTTCGAAACCCTACATTTGATTAGAATGTAGGCAAAGTATGTGTTAGTACAAAATGTACCAAGTATGATAGCTAGCATAACATAATAAGAGCATCTCAAAATGGTTAGTCAACATAAGACATAAGCATAAAAGATGATAATATAGTCATAGCATAATCTCCAATATAATTATGATATAATCATAAGTCAGCATAAGACATAGTAAATGAGCATAGGAGATAAATCATGTTCATGGCATAGTCTTTACTTAGACCTTCATACTAACATTCTTCAACCCTTCATATTACAAGAGAACTACTTTATAAGCCACCTCAAAGCATACTTGTGAAATGCATGAATGGCATCCCATAATACCATCTAAGCTAAGTACCCCTTTTCCGTCATCTTTGGGCATAGTCCACACTCATAGTCAAGACTTAGGTTTTTCTATCATAAGAGCACTACACTCTCAAGTAACTTTAAATAACACTTGTGCAATGCATGAAAGGCATCCCATAATACCATTCACACTAAGCATAACCTTGAAGTCAACATAGTCATACTTACCCTCCTTTAGTATCATTCTTTAGCTTACTTCATATAGACAAGGAAACTACCATCCTTAGTCAATCATATCATGGAAGGCAACTGTAGCACAATCCTGTCTCAAGATACTTCACTCAAAGAACTCTTTCTTGAATGACCCTAAGTCATACTTGTGCAATGCATGAATAACATCCCATAATACTATTCATACTAAGTACAAGTTTTAGGTCCTCATACTAATACTTCTTGGCATGGAACCAGATTCCTCTCATTAACTTAAGAACACTATGAGGTACTCTCTTAAGCACATCTTAGTTCATTATTAGATTGAGCCCTATGAGATACTACTTTTATCATGCCTAAGTTCATCATTAACATGGACCCTATGGGATACTACCTTAAGCATGTCTAAGTTCATCATTAACATGTACCCTATGAGATACTACCTGAGTCCATTTATACTCTTGAACACTATGAGGTACTTCCTTAAGTAAGTCTTAGTTCAATTATGCTTTAGAACACTATGGGATGCTTCTTCAAGCATGTATTAGTTCATTGGATAGGGAAATTGCTATTGGAAACCTTAATTCCACTATGTGAAGGCTCCCATGAAAACCCACACTCTACTTCGTAAGAGTTCCCCCTTTAACTTGGATAGTCCTCATATTAATTAGGTGTGGTTCCCCTTTCTACTTGGAGCCCGGACCCTTTCTTGTGTGACACTCCATCTCATTGTCAATATCCATTTGGAGCCAAGCATACACCCCAAGATTTGTTTGTTAAGCCTTGCTTAACACTCATGTCTCATGGAAACATGTCTTTGACAATCAATACATGTTCAAGTGATTCTATCACTTCATTCTTTCAAGCCTTCATAAGGTAGGTTAGGTGAGTGTAGGCCTTTCATCAAAATTCTACCTATTAGACTTTTATTCTCATTTAGACTTTACTCTTAAAGACTTAAAACATCTAGTTCATCATATTGGCTTTACTCTCAAAACCCTAGTGATTAACATTCACAACTATGAGTCTTCATTTTTAATAACTATACACCATGAAAGCATCTTATGAACCAAGATTACAAGACATTCAATCACACTCTTCATTACTAGATGATTCTAGTCACAATTCATCTTAAAGGTTCAATTGAAACTTTACAAGTGAAGATCAATCATATTCAACAAGGTCTAGTTCAATTCATAATTATATGTTCCTAACGTTGAACAATTACTACACATGACATTGATTTTAGAAGAGCTAGTATAATCCTTCAATATCACCTTTCATGGAATAAACCCACATAATATCACATTCATCAATTAGACTAGGGTTTACCATATATATCAGATAAATTCATCATAACATCATAATTCAATGCTAATACAATCATAATTAGGTATTATCCACTAGATTGGAATCATAACTAAACCCTACCCACAATGTATGAAGAACCCTAGCTAGAATTGGGTTTTGACTTCACAATTAGGGGAAAATCTATGGGGCTCTATGGGTGGAAGAACCCATAGATGATTAAGCTAACATACCTTGATCCAAAGCCCTAAATAAAGCTTGCTTCAATGGTGAATTTCGACCTAGGTTCCTTCTCTTCTTTTTCTTCTTCTTCTTCTTTGCTTGTAGAGAGAGAATTTTCTTAAGAGTAAGTAAGTTCTTAGATGAATGAATTGATTGAGTTAGTTTAGGGTCTTAATAGGTATTTATAGGTGGTTTAATAACTCATTAATTGACCTCCCTAACCCCTACTAATTACTTAATTGATTCCCTTAACCCCTAACTAGAACTAAAATCTTAAAAACTATTTGGACCTACTGAACCCCTACCCACAGACCGTGGGTGGATTGACTGGCCGTGCTGGTTGGCTCATGGCTCCTTACTGGAACTAGGGAGATCAGGGGAGGTCAAGCCTCAACCCACAACCCCCACCTATAGGGCTTGGGTTCACCCACGGCTCATGGGTTCCCATCCGTAGACCAAACTATTTTTGACAGCTTTTGGGTTGTTTTAAGGGTTCTCATCAAGGACCCCTTGGGTGGTCTTTGGGGGGTCATACCTTGATGCCCTCACCCTCAAACCTACATTCTAAGTACAGGAATCATTTTTTATGATTTTTAATCCTCATACCACACTCCAAAACTCTTACGAAAAAGCTCTAGAACTCTTTAGTTTAACTTACTAGTTTCTAGGGTATTACAATATCTCCCATTTGTGATCATTCATCCTCAAATGATGATTCTAAACACTTCTTAAGGTCATCACTTTAAACTAGCAGCCCATCATGCATGCACTACATCTAAATGCACACAACCAAGGAAGAAAACTTCAATTCCAAACTAAACATATTAAATGCAACACAGGGGAGTAGGAACTACATCCACCAACCCAAAATGCATGAAATCCTGTATTTACTCATTTTCAAGGGGGAACTGCCATCTCTCAACTAAAACATGCTCAACACTCACTCATGGAGTCTAAATGCAATTTACTCTCAGAAAGCATTTATTCAAGGAAGAATCTTTCAAATCCAAACTAAAGCATGCTCATTAACTCATCTCATGATTTCTATATGCAACACTACTCAAATGCACTATATCATGTGGCAAAATAATGCATATAAGTCATTTTAAACAATACCTAAGAATTTTCATGAACATGCATATTAGGAAATCATGGCAACACATAATCACACAATAACCCTACTAGATAGGCACACTATCTCCCCCTTGGGAGTGAGCCTACCCGAACTCTTCTAAATATCATTCATATTAAGGACTATTTCAAAGTCCAACATAACAAGTCACAAAAGACAAGAAATTCGGAAATTACTAAAGCATGAAACACATACCGGAAGGAACATAAGGAAATCACTCTTGATCTTCTCTAGATTAGAGAGCATAAACATATTCTTCTTTTTAGCACTCTCATCCGGACCACTAGAGGCAACTTTCGTATCCTCCATTCCCTTAGCCTTAAGAACCGGGAAATCCCTCATTTTGTGCCCATCCTTTCCACACCCATAACAACCATCCATGCAGACTAGGCACTTACCATAATGACTCCTCCCACACTTGGAGCAAGTAGACTTGGGAAATGGAGACCCACTACCCTTCTCTTGGTCAAACCTAGGGGTGTTGGAAGAATCTTGACCAGAATACCTTAGTTTAGTCTTAGGCCTACCTTGCCCATCAGACTTAGCATTAGAAAAATTCCCATTATCGGTTCTAGATCTTTTCACCTCCCTATCATTTTCTTAAGTTTTTTCTCCTCAATTTGTTGAGCATGCACCATGAGACGGGAAATATTTTACTAGGGATAAGCATCGCCGAATGACATTCATTGACCACTAATTCGGACACTTCCATCACAAATTTATTCATCTTGGCCCTTAAATCCCCCACTATGGTTGGAGCATATTTGAATAGTTGGGTAAGCTTAAGGGAATACTCTTTCACAATCATACCCCTTTGTTGAAGATTTATGAACTTTTGCATCTTTAGTTCCCTCAACTCTAGGGGAAAGAACCTATAGAGGAATGCCTCTTTGAACCCTTCCCACTCTATTGGCCCCTCTTCTACCAGCCTACTATCCATCTATTGTTCATAACAAATTTGTGCTACATCCTTCAATTGGTAAGCGGCTAGCTCCGCTTTCTCTACCGAAGTTAATCCTTTAATAGCAAGCACCTTATACACCTCATCTATAAAACCTTGATGATCTTTCTCCACTTTGGAGCCATAAAACTCCGGGGGATTCATCCTCAAAAACTCTCTCACCCGAGAAGCATCCATCCCCCTTATTAGGTTTGTCGGAGCTACCACCTCTCTATTGGCTTGGGTCGTCATGGTTTGGGCCAACATTATAAAGGCCGACCTAATCTCCGCATTAGACATATCTGGAGGATTAATTGGAGCTTGAGGAGGAGCTTGATGTGGCACTTGGGGAGGAACCTCTTGCTCCCCATTGCCTTCCTCTTCTCTCCTAGCATTAGCCCTAATATTAGCCATATCCTGAAAAATCATAGGGAACACATTAGAAGAAGGACCTATTAAAGCCAAACTATATGGCACAACTTATAAAATGGAGTGAGATTTCCTAAACATCCAATAGCCTCCTTTTCATAAATATGGCGTGCTTCACATTTATGAACAAGACTCTACTAGATGTGGTTTGAGACAATCCTAGAACTATTCTAAACCTTTTGCTCTGATTACCAAGTTTGTCATGACCCAAGGGCATACCCTAGGTGTAACATGGCGTACTTGACCCCGAAGGGGTCTCATACAAGCCTTTAGCATATCATAACATAGGATAATAGAAAAGTACAGAAATTTAAAAACTTTTATCCATACAATCAAAAACAATTTCATAAAGCAAGCAGAAGCCTTGACTACACTTTTGTCTCAAACCATCTATTAGAACTCTTGAATAAAACTCTTGGGACACAGCCCATACAAAAGTCTAAAACATAAAGAAAATAATAGGTTTGTCCTCAAAGGTATGAGGACTCACCAAATCTTCAACTCTTCTTGCTCTTTAGTAACCTAGCCTCCAAAAAAACTCTATCTCCGAAACCTTACATTTGATTAGAATATAGGCAAAGTATGCGTTAGTACAAAATGTACCAAGTATGATAGCTAGCACAACATCATAGGAGCATCTCAAAATGGTTAGTCAACATAAAACATAAGCATAAAAGATAATAACATAGTCATAGCATAATCTCTTGCATAAGCATCATATAATCATAAGTCAACATACGACATAGTAAATGAGCATAGGGGATAAATTATGTTCATGGCATAGTCTTTACTTAGACCTTCATACTAACATTCTTCAACCCTTAGTCTTTCATATTACAAGAGAAATACATCACAAGACACCTCAAAGCATACTTGTGCAATGCATGAATGGCATCCCATAATACCATCCAAACTAAGTACCCCTTTTTCGTCATCCTTGGGCGTAGTTGACATTCATAGTCAAGACTTAAGTTTTTCTATCATAAGAGCACTATACTCTCAAGTAACCTCAAAGAACAATTGTGCAATGCATGAAAGGCATCCCATAATACCATTCACACTAAGCATAACCTTGAAGTCAACATAGCCATACTTACCCTCCTTCAGTATCATTCTTTAGCTTACTTCATATAGACAAGGGAACTACCATCCTTAGTCAATCATATCATGGAAAGCAACTATAGCACAATCCTATCTCAATATTCTTCACTCAAAGAACTCTTTCTTGAATTACCCTAAGTCATACTTGTGTAATGCATGAATAGCATCCTATAATACTATTCATGCTAAGTACTACTTTTAGGTCCTCATACTAATACTTCTTGGTTTGGAACCTAGTTCATCTATTTAACTTTAGAACACTATGAGGTACACTCTTAAGCATATCTTAGTTCATTATTAGATTGAGCCCTATGAGATACTACTTTTAGTATGTCTAGGTTTATCATTAACACGGACCCTATAAGATACTACCTTAAGCATGTCTACGTCCATTTATACTCTTGAACATTATGAGCTACTTCATTAAGTAAATCTTAGTTCAATTATGCCTTAGAACACTATGAGATTCTTCTTCAAGTATGTCTTAGTTCATTGGATAAGGAGATTGCTACTAGAAACCTCAACTCCACTATGTGAAGGCTCCCAACTCATGAGACCTAACTTTGGGAAAACCCACGTACTCTACTACGTAAGAGTTCCCTTTTAACTTAGATAGTCCTCACATCAACTAGGTGTGGTTCTACTTTTTACTTGGAGCCCGAACCCTTTCTTGTGTGACACTCCATCTCATTGTCAATATCCACTTGGAGCCAAGCATACACCCCAAGATTTACTTGTTAAGACTTTCTTAACAGTCATGTCTCATGGAAGGATGTCCTTGACTATCAATCCATGTTCAAGTGATTCTATCACTTCATTCTTTCAAGCCTTCATAAGGTAGGTTAGGTGAGTGTAGGCCTTTCACCACAATTCTACCTATTATACTTCTATTATCATTTAGGCTTTACTCTCAAATCCTTAACACACCTAGTTTATCACATTGGCTTTACTCTCAAAACCCTAGTGATTAACATTCACAACTATGAGTCTTCATTCTTAATAAATCTACACCATGAAAACATCTTATGAATAGATTACAAGACATTCAATCACATTATTTATTACTAGGTAATTCTAGCCGCAATTCATCTTAAAGGTTCAATTTCAACTTTACAAGTCAAGATCAATCATATTCAATAAAGTCTATTTCAATCCATGATTATATGTTCCTAACCTTGAACAATTACTACATATGACATTGATTTTAGAAGATCAAGTACAATCCTTCAATTTCATCTTTCATGGAATAACCCACATAATATTTCATCAATTAGACTAGGGTTTACCATAAAAATTACATAAATTCATCATAACATCATAATTCAATGCTAATACAATCATAATTTGGTATTATCCACTAGATTGGTATCATACCTAAACCCTACCCACAATGTAAGCTAGAATTGGGTTTTGACTTCACAATTAGGGGAAAACCTAGGGGGCTTTAAGGATGGAAGAACCCATATATGATTAAGCTAACATACCTTGATCCAAAGCCCTAATGAAATCTTGCTTCAATGCTGAATTTCGACCTAGGTTCCTTCTTTTTTTCTTCTTCTTCTTTGCTTCTAGAGAGAGAATTTTCTTGAGAGGAAGTGGGTTCTTAAATGATAGAATTGATTGAGTTAGTTTAGGTTCTTATTAGGTATTTATAGGTGGTTCAATAACTCATTTACCGAACTCCCTAACCCCTAACTAATTACTTAATTGATTCCCTAAACCCCTAACTAAAACTAAAATCTTAAAAACTGTTTGGACCTATGGAACCCCCACCCACGGACCGTGGGTGGGTTGACGGGCTGTACTGGTTGGCTCGTGGTTCATTACTGGAACTAGGAAGATCAAGCCTCTACCCACGACCCCAACCTACGGGGTGTGGATCCACCCACGGCTCGTGGGTGTCCATCCGTGGACCAAGCTGTTTTTGACAGCTTTTGGGCTGTTTTAAAGGTCCTCCTCAAGGACCCCTTGGGTGGTCCTTGGGGGGTCGTAATTTGACGCCCTAACCTTAAACCTCTATTTTAAGTACGGGAATCATTTTTATGATTTTTAATCCTCATACCACACTCCAAAACTCTTAGAATGGAAGGGTAGTAGCTCAGTGCCTGTAGGTCGATTTATCTCTTACCTTAAGGCCAGAAATATGATCTCTAAAGGGTACATCTATCATCTTGTTTGAGTTAAGGATTCAAGCTTTGAAACCCCAAATCTTGAGTCAATACCAGTAGTAAATGAGTTTCCAGAAGTGTTCTAGAAGATCTTCCTGTAGTCCCTTCTGAAAGGGAAATCGACTTTGGAAATGATGTCCTCTCAGATACCCATCCCATTTCGATTCCTCCTTATAAAATGGCTCTAGTTGAGCTTAAGAAATTGAAAGAACAACTGAAAGATCTTCTACATAAGGGCATTATCAGACCTAGTATCTCTCCATGGAGTGCTCCAGTGTTGTTAGTGAAAAAGAAAGATGTTTTTCTTAGAATGTTCATCGACTATCGTTAGCTGAACAAATTCACAATCAAGAATAAGCACCCTATCCCCTGTATTGATGACTTGTTCGACCAACTTCAGGGTACTAGTCATTTTTCGAAGATATACCTCATATATGGTTATCATCAGCTCAGAGTCAGAGATAGTGACATCCCGAAAACAACCTTCAGGACTCGGTATGGTCATTATGAATTTTTAGTTATGTCATTTGGACTAACCAATGCTCCTACATCTTTCATGGACTTAATGAACATAGTGTTCAAGCAATATATAGATTTGTTCGTTATTGTCTATATTAATGATATCTTCATATGTTCTCGAAATGAGGGGGAACATGCGACTCATATGAGAGTTATTCAATAAACTCTCAAGGACAGTCGGTTATTAGCTAAGTTCGGCTAGTGTGAGTTTTGGTTACAATCAGTTGCTTTCCTTGGTCATGTGATATCTAGCGAAGGGATCCGAGTGGATTCAGAAATTAGAGGTAGTGAAGCAATGGCCCAGACCCACTTCTCCAACAGATATTAGAAGTTCCTTGGGTTTGGCTGGTTATTACCAGAGATTCGTAGAAGGATTTTCATCCATAGCTTCCCCATTGACCAAGTTGTTTAGAAAAAGGTTAAGTTTCAGTTGTCAGATGAGTATGAGAAGAGCTACTAAGAACTGAAAACTAGGTTGACTACAACTCCTATTTGGACTCTACTAGATGGTTCAAACGGTTATGTGATCTATTGTGATGCATCTAGAGTTGGCTTAGGTTATGCGTTGATGCAGTAAGGTAAAGTTATAGCTTATGCTTCTAGACAGCTTAAGGTACATGAGAAGAACTACCCAACTCATGACCTCGAGCTTGCAACCATAGTATTTGCCTTTAAGATTTGGAGACATTACTTGTATGGTGTTCACATAAATGTGTTCACAGATCATACAAGCCTCCAGTATGTGATCACTCAGAAAAAGTTGAATCTTCGCTAGAGAAGATGGCTTGAATTCCTTAAAGACTATGATATGAATGTGTTTTATCATCCTGGTAAGACCGATGTAGTAGCTGATGCTCTCAGTAGACTG
Organism: Solanum bulbocastanum; assembly: GCA_037074985.1. NCBI lineage: Eukaryota > Viridiplantae > Streptophyta > Magnoliopsida > Solanales > Solanaceae > Solanum > Solanum bulbocastanum. The sequence goes on from CM073607.1 coordinate 33,011,505, forward strand.
TCTATGGGTAGTGTAGCACATGTTGAGGAAGAAAAGAAGGAATGAACAAAATATGTTCACCGGCTTGCTCACCTAGGACTTTGCCGTACAGACACATATGATGGTGGTGTGATAGTTCAGAATATATCAGAATCTTCACTGGTAGCAAAGGTTAAGAAAAACAAGATAGTGATCCTATACTACTCTAGTTGAAGGGTGCAGTTCATTAGCAGAAAGTTGAAGTTTTCTCCTAAGGGGGAGATAGTGTGCTCCGTTACTAGGGTCGCTTATGTATTCCTAAGGTAGGTGAGTTGAGGCAACAATCCTTACAGAAGCCCATAACTCCAAGTATTCTATTTATCCAGGTGCAACTAAGATGTACCGTGATCTATGGGAAATATTTTGGTGGAACGACATAAAGAGGGACATAGTAGATTTTGTGGCTAAGTGTCCTAATCGTTAACAGGTTATGGTAAAACATCAGAAAGTTGGAGGTATAACCCAAAAGATTAACATTCCTACATGGAAGTGAGAAGTGATAAATATGGACTTCATTACGGGTTTACCTCGTCCTCGTAGACAACATGCCTCCACTTGGGTGATAGTAGACAGAGTTACTAAGTCCGCTCACTTCATGGCTGTCAAGACTACAGATTCAGTGGAGGACTACACTAAACTCTACATTAATGAGATAGTCAGGCTACATGGGGCTCCCTTGTTTATCATCTCATATAGAGGTCCTCATTTTACCTCTTATTTCTGGAAATCGTTTCAGAAAGGTCTTGGTACTCAGGTGAATCTCAGCACAACATTTTATCCATAGATTGATGGTCAGGCAGAGTGCACCATTCAAACCTTAAAGGACATGTTGAGAACTTGCGTGATCAATTTCAAAGGCAGTTGAGATGATAACCTGCCTCTCATAGAGTTTGCCTATAATAATAGCTACCATTCTAGTATTCATATAGCCCCTTATGAGAAATTATATGGGTGTTGGAGTAGATCTCCAATTAGTTGGTTTTGAGTAGGTGAAGCAGCATTGATTGGGCTATATTGGGTTCATGAAGCTATGGAAAAAGTTCAGCTCATCAGAGATAGACTTAAGACCGTTCAGAGTCGTTAGAAGTCCTATACAGATGTAAGGAGAAGGGACTTAGAGTTTGAGATTGATGATTGGGTTTCCCTAAAAGTGTCGCCTATGAAAGGGGTGATGAGATTTGGAAAGAAAGGGAAGCTTAGTCCTAGATATGTAGGTTCTTACAAAATCATGAAAAGGGTTGGTAAGGTAGCTTACGAGTTAGAGTTACCAACATAACTAGCAGTGGTTCATCCTCTTTCACATTTCCTTGTTGAAGAAGTATATGGGTGATTCGACATCCATAGTGTCATTAGAGAGTGTAGTTGTGAAGAATAGTCTCACTTATGAAGAGGTGTCAGTTGAGATTCTTGACTGTCAGGTTCGTAGGTTGAGAAATAAAGAAGTCTCTTTAGTAAAGGTTTTGTGGAGGAGTCGGTCCATAGAGGGAGCTACTTGAGAAGCAGAAGGGGCCATGAAGGCCAAGTATCCTTATCTCTTTCCTTTCGATTCTGTTTTGGCTTAAGGTAATAGTTCCTATCCAGTCTCTCAGTTTACTCTTGCGTAAATTCAGTCTTAGTATCATGTTCCTTCAGTTGTTCTTGCATTTCACCATAGTTGCATGTTCTTGGAACTTAGTTCAGTTAGATTTTCAGTTCTAGTATTGAGTGGTAGGGATTGCAGCTCCTTCCCTCCATACCTAGCTAGTTTAGTCTTCATTTGAGGACGAATGTTCCCAAGGGGAGATAATGTAACACCTCGAATTCAAAAGGAGCAAATAACAGGCTTTGCAGAAACTTGCAAGTGCCACCGACGAAGACTACCCACGGCCTGTGGGTGGGACCATAGACAGTAGGTGTGGTCCATAGGTCGACCACCCAAGATTCCCAAAAAAAAGCATGACCCACGACAGGACCTACGGACCGTAAGTGGGACCACGGTCCGTAGTCCAGGTCCGTGGATCGTGACCCTCAATTGCAACTCTCTAAAGCCACGACACCCTGCTCCACAATCCGTCGGTCAAGGGTCGTCGATGGCTTCGTGATCTTTTAAGTTAGGGTCATTTTGGTACTTTCCCCTACGCGTTGGACACCTAAACTACGTAATTTTATCCCTAAACTACGTCGTTTTGGTCAGTATTAGCCTAGTATTCTAGTCAGACTTTAACCTAAGCTATTATTTCACCAAAATTCATCAAACTTAGAGCAAAAGAGGAGAAAAGAGGCAGCCCAACCCCTTCCAAGAATGTAGTAGGGTTTCTTTAGTTCAAGCCTCAAAATCGAAGGATTTCTCCATAGATTTCGCCACTAGGTATATGGGATTTCACTAGTGGGTTCCTTCACCCACTAGGTCCCTAGAATTCAATCAGATTCTTGATTCACTATATATCTTGCTTAGACCTAAGGTTTCTAAACCTTATATATTGGTTGTGATTTAGTTGTTATAGTGTTCTTAATCAGATTATCATGTTTTCATAAAATCGTTGCTTAGTTCTTTGCATGAAACTCATAATCCTAGTTGTATATATTCTTTTAGTTCATAAATTACACTTGCTCAGTTAAACAGATATACATGCCTCAGATTTTGAATGTTTCATTGTTAGTACATAAATGTTGCATTCTCATTTAGCATGTCAGAATATTGAGCTAATCCAGTATTTAAGTTATGTTGTGTTATGCACATTTCCAGTTAGGAGAAAGCTTAGTACCAAGTTGGACTAGAGTTTAGCATACCCTCACAGTCCCAGAACTACGTGCCCCGTAGCTGTTTATAAGTCCCCTCTGTGGGCATCAGATTTAGTAATCACGCCAGTCATGCCTTTATACCCTTGGCAAGGTATATTGGGTCCTCTCGATGAGTCATATACATCGAACTCCACTTTTGGCTCATGTGATTTTATGTCGGTTAATAGTAGCTCCCACACTCTAGTGCATTGACCAAGTTTTCAGTTATATTTCAGTATTCAGTCTCATAATCAGTACTTGGTCATTGCATTTAGCTCAGTTTACAATTATATTTTTGTATTTATGTTTTTCTTCTAATTTCGTCATTGCTCAGTTATGCTTTGTTCAGCTTAAATGTTTATTCAGCTATTATCTATATCATGCATGCTTAGCATATTCCCAATACTGACGCATACTCTACGCTACATCCTTTCATGATGTAGGTTCAGGTCCTCAGCATTCAGATCACGCATATGTCGGTTCCCGATCCATACTCAGCAGCATCATTGGTAAGTCCTCGTACTTCGAGGACAATAAAAATGTTTTCCATTTCACTTTCATTTCAGTTTCAGTTTTGCTAGGGTTAGCTAGGAACATGCCCCAGCAACTCTAGTCAGTTAGAGGCTTTTTCAGACATAGTATTAGATTCAACTTTAGTTTTGAGTGAGTCTTTCAGTATTAATGAACTATTTGTATATTTTATATAATCAGATCAGTATAGGGTATTCCCATCTTTCAATTATCACATGTTTTAAGCTTTCGCGTAGTATCTTTTGTTCAGTTGTTATAGTATGCTTATGATATGCCAGCTCAGGTTGGCTTAGGGTCACTCGCGATCCCGTGTTTACGTCAAGAGCGTAGCCTCGAGGCGTGACAAATTTGAAGAAAGTTGTGTGTGATAAATGCATCTTCTTATTTGTACCCACATCCATTAATGCTGCAAAAGTTTTATCATTACTTAACTCTACATTCCCATTCTTGTTCTTCCAATGTTTATTTAATTATAGATATAATTATACTTGTAGGATGCCTTTTTTAGATGTCTTCCCAGCCTAATCAAAGGTACCTTCGATTGAGGACCAGTCACTTCAGCCTCATTCAAATTTTCTACCCCCATAATGTATAGGTTTAGGTTTAAGAAGTTTAGAATGTAAAACCATGCAATCAGTTTCAACATGTCCCTGTAATTTGCGTTGTTTACAACATGTCCCTGTAATTTGCATTGTTTACAATACTTTGATAACATATCATATTGAATGTTAATTTTCTCCTCCCTAAAGACTAGTATTTTCATTAACCACTTCCATATCTACAAATTTAGGAAATTCAGCAAGAAAATCCACTTGTACCTTAACCCTAACAAAACTAGGTCGAGTCTTGTTTATAGTGATCATGCCTAGATGTAAATGCTTCCCAACTGCTAATGCTAGTGAGATTATGGATTCCTTAACAAAGTAAGTTGGTTTTAAATCCAGAAAGGAATCCATGTCATTGCTTGGGTTGTCTCCACCTTTATATTTGAATTTTGCATCATAAATGAGAGGCATAACCATCCTTAGACACTATACAGTAACTAGGTTAAGCATCATATTAATGAAGTCCTCCTAGCGGTTGAACCTTATTATTGTATGTATATTTCTTAGCAACCCAATTTCACAATCTCCTTTTATAGTACACTATTTCGAAATTTTAATTCTAGCTCATCAATTTTTGGCTATCCATTCATTCTGTCAACCTCTTCCTCAATCCACACAACCTTGGGGCATTGGAGGTGTTGAAGAATGAAAAAAAATGTCTCAGAAGATAATGGCAATACCATACCAGCACTTGAAGAAGGCTGGCCGGCGGCCGTAATGACCATTCCGTTGGAAATCAGTTAGAAAAATTAGGATTGGTTAGTCACAACTCCGCTCTTTGGTCCATCTAGTCTCTGTGCTATTCTACATAGTCGTCTTATGTAGATTAAATAGATAACCTCTTGTTAATTTTTTCATTAAGGTTGTGAAAAACTCTATCATAACTACTCAAAAAAGATGAAAGGAGTAACAATATTTAGCTGAAAAAAAAGTGGAAAAAACCTGAATGGGAGCATCAGAATTGGTTAAACCACAAAAAATTAAATTACAAAAAAGCCCCCTTTGGTCGACAAACTGGAGAATAGGCAGCTGGTTCTATATTCAGTTGAGCAATTTTTTTTTATCGATATACAAGCCAAGAAAACAGAACTGCTGTGTGCACTGTGCACAATAGCTTTTGTCCATGGCTTTCTCTTCATTGTTTTCCCGTTTACGTCCTTGCTCGAAACCCATTTGCAGGAACCTACGAACTTCAAATTTTCAGAGACCCCATATTCCACCAGGCCTTAGAGAGCCGGTAACTTGCTCAAGAAAGGGGCACAGGACAATCCCATCATGGGTTGCTTCTTTAATCCCTTTAGCCCTTGCTGTCTCTGCTGGTTCTCTTGCATTGCAGTCACAGAACTACCCTTCACTCTGTCTGAATGATGCTCCACTTTCTGACCCAAAAAGGTAGTCTTTTTTTGTTGATAAATTCCTAATTTCATAAATACCTTTTTGATGTAGAGTTATTACCTGAGAGTTCTACTCAATGTTGGTGAGTTTAATAATTGGAAAGAGTGGACCTTTCTTTTTGGGTTTCTTGAAAATGAGCTTTGTTCTGATTATGTATGTTGGATATAAAGAGAAATTGGAATAATAATGGTTTTAACTATTGGAATGAATGATACTTTGTTTGGTTTACATTTGTTAGTCCATTGATAAATGAGCAATGCCATTGATATTTTTTCCTCTCTTAAATTGTGTTTATTATCTGAGATTTTAATCATTTTTTGTGGTTTAACAATTTGGAAATTTGAATTTTATACAGCTTATGTATGAATAATCTGTGTGGATCAGTAGTTTTGTTAAAAAAATGTTCGTAATGAAAAGGAGGACACTTGTTTTTGTTTCTGTGCAAAATGAGTGAGTATGGAAAAGTCATGTTGGAAAATAAGAAAGTTACATGCTTTGTGCTAGGATATTTATGGGTGTTGTAGAGTGTAAGAGGTTTGTTGGAATGAAATGAACCTGAATGGAGCGAAATAGCTATAGATGATGCATATAGTTGACCTCAATTGATTAGGGATTGAGTCATTGTTGCCGATTGATTAGTGAAATGCGTGCATGAAGATATAAATCTCTATCCTTTAGATGAGGGGACTTATTGATTTTCTCTTATGTGTTTGGAAGTGTGAAAACTGGTGGCAAAGGTAGCACAGATTATGTCGTGAAAGGTTCTCTTAGGAAAGTTCCACCAGAGCTTATAGAAGAATTGAAGGGAATTTGCCAGGTATTATATTTTAATATTTATTCTTTGGTAAACTTATTTAATAATACATCTTAAGATTTTGGTCCTTAATTTACTTCCTGAATATAAGGATATACCATGCTTTCTATGTTTAACTAATTTAATCATCTTACTGCTAGCTAAGCCTGTAGCAGCATCAGATTACTTTTAGCTAAATAGTGGAATTTTTGTATGTAATTTTGTAATTGGTTTGAGCTATGTTGAAACAATATGATGTAGGACAACATGACAATGGACGAAGATGAGAGATATGTTCACGGGAAGCCACAGAACAGCTTTCATAAAGCTGTAAACATTCCTGATGTTGTAGTTTATCCAAGGTCAGATTCATTCTTTGAACCAATTTACTATTGTAATTTCTTTGCTTCTGATGTGGAATGTACTTTCAATTCCTTGTTGGCCACTGAGCCACCAAAGCAATTTGGTTCATGTTTTATTAGGCCACAAGTTCTATTGTACATAGGTATTTTGGGCATGATTACATGTATTCTATGTCAAGTGTTCCCTCTCCACAAGTCATTCCAAAAAAAGGACTGAAACAATGATTGGTCTTGAAAGTTAGGAAAGCATCACTCTACCATAGTAAGAGAGTAAGTAAGGTTGTACAAAAAAGCTCTCAGGCACACTTCCCCAAAACTCTCTCTCCTACTTTCTAGGAGAGAGAGCACCTTCTTTCCGGCAGGTTGCCTGAGAACTACCAACCTCATCCTCCCCTCAGCTATCTCCTTTTGCGATAGCTTTCTCCCTTCCTTAACTTCAGCTCCCTTCCACAGACATGGGGGAAAATAGGATTTATTTCCATGCCTGTTTCAAGTCATTCGATATTACCAGATGGACATCTGGCGAGGAAGTTAGGTTTGATTGGGTGGAGCGCAGTAGAAACAAGATGAGTAGAATAACTCTCAGCAAAAAAGTGATGGAGCGGATCTGTTTTGTCTTGAAAGAAGCCTCAAACGACAACAAGAATTTTGTGAGGAGATGGAGAATGAAGGACCAAATGGCGGAGTATTTTAGTACAAGGAAGTTTAATGCTCATGGAAGATTTATGAGTCTTTTGTCTCTAAAAGGAGCAGACAGAGCAGTAGTTATACTGCCAGAAGCTTTCAATGCTGGTTGGAAAGACATTGCACTCAAGATAGGAAACTTCATTAATTACTAACCACTCGTATGCCAAGGTTGTTGAGAACAATAAATGGCATTCATCTACCTCTGAAGCTCCAGAAAGCAAAAGGCAGGAGGTCTCCACTATTGCTACAATTGAGTCTTGTAGAGGTTTGCTTGGAAGATGTATCACAGGAAACTTTGGCAATCTTGGCTCTAAGATGCCTACCCTCTCCGAGGTTAGGAAATGGGCATTGTCAACTTGGAAGAAAGTTTTTGGGGTTAACATCTACGAGATGATAGACAACACTTTCCTTTTTGAATTCCCCAATAGGAATATGGCTGGGCAGACACTTCAAGGAGGGTGGACCTAGAAGAAATCTAGGGTTAGTTTGGAATGGTGGAATCCTATTGTTTGCTGATAGAGGATATTCTCCATATCAAGATTTGATCCCTTAAGATTTTAAAGATAATTGTTGTAATCTAAAATATCTTTTTATTCTTTTTAGTAAAATATATGATTTTATAGAATCCCAGATTTCATGGGATCTAGGTGATTCTGTTCCACAATCTCTCATGTATATAAAGCCTTGTATATGACATAGAAAGAGTGAAATAAAATTATTCAACTATCTTATTCCACACCTATAACTGGGTGCACTCTGGTGGCATAGAAAAGAAAAACGACTTGGATAAGAGCGATTGGGATACCTCTTCATTTATGGTCGCATGAAACTTTTCGACAAATTGGAGACCTTTGTGGTGGCTGGAAATCGATGGAGGAAGAGACTGGTTTGAAGAATCACCTTAAATGGGCTCGAATCGAAGTAAAGGGGATGGCCGAAACATTCCAAGTGAAGTAACTATCTCGAAAGAGGGTCTAAACTTCTTTATCCCAATCTGGGTGGAAAGAAAACCTAGTTTTCAAAGAACTCCGGTGGTGTCTCCGGTTCCTGGAGATGAAAAATTCGATGGCACAAAAAAAAAATTGTCCAGCGGTCCATAAAGTCCTATGAGGTAATAGACTCTGTTGGACAGTTGACAGCTATTGACTGGAGGGGTCAAGGTCAAGTGGGAGTGGGAGTGGATTTTTCAAATTTTAATCCCCACATGGGGTCACGTGAGGAGCATGGGAATTATTTGGGAGTTACACTGAACCCTTTGGGCCATCTTGACAACAATAATCGTATTGGGCCTGATCCGGCCCAATTTATTTACAACAATATTGTGGAGGAACCCATTAATGAAAGAAGGGACATGCTCCTAGTAGAACTCACGTCGAGCAAGCCCCTTTTAAATCAGTCTGACAATCTATCTGGGACTTTGCAGACGGGATCAATATGGCAAAGCTCCAGCCAGAGAAATCGATGGCAACATGCAAGTGGTACCTAGGGAAGAAGAAGGGAGTTTCAATGCCGAGGGGAAAGGAGACACGAGAGGGGAGAGTCGAATCCAGGAACAACAACAATTATCAATTTTTGACCCGTCAATCAATGGGGATATGTGGGAAGTAGAAGATGTATCTCCACTACAAGGATAACAGAATGAAGGAGTTCTGGAAAAGGAATCGGAAGCAACTGCCTGGGTTAGACAAAATTTGCTAAGACTCAGTAAGATGTTCGGAATTGATTTTAAAGGCCATGAGAAGGAAACCCTTGAACTACTTATGCAAATTGATGGGAGTAGGCAAGCGAGAAGAATGGAACCAATCACAGATATCAAGAAAATCAGAAGCAAAGGCTTGCTAGAACTGAAAAATCTGATCACCTTTGATGTAAAATTCAAAAGTGGTGAAGGCAGATCAAAGGGGAAGGGGAAAATTCAGAATGACCAATGAAGCTAAAAATAGTTTCATGGAACGTGAGCGGATTGAATGATCAGGGGAAGAAAAGAATCGTCAAGAGCCAACTTTTAGACTCGAAAGCAGACATAGTATGTTTGCAAGAAACGAAGTTAGAAGGAAACTGTCAGGATCACATTAAACAGATTGGGGGAGGAAGATGGACAAGGTTTGTTTGTGTGGAAGCTAGTGGTACCAGAGGAGGAATAATAATTATGTGGGATTGTAGGGTCTGGAAGGGAGAAGTGCTACAAATAGGAGCCTATTCCCTAACTTGTAAATTTGAGGCAGTTATGCAGGAATTTTCTTGCCATATCTCTAGATATACGCACCTAATGGAAAGATAGAAAGGAGGTTAGTTTGGGATGAATTGGGGGCAGTGAGAGGATTGATAGAAGGTCCCTGGGTGATCTATGGAGACTTTAATGTCTGCAGATTTCACTCTGAAAAAAGGAACTGCAACAGAAGAACTTCAGCAATGGTGGAGTTCTCCGACTTCATAGAGGATATGGAATTGGTAGACACATAGTGGGAAGATGCTCTTTCAAATGGTTTAAGGGAGACAATCAAGAGGCTGCGTCAAGGATAGACAGATTTCTTCTCTCTTCTGAATGGGATGGAAGTTTCAGTAACATAAAACAAGTGCCTTTGCAAAGGCTGGTTTCTGATCATGTGCCTATTGCACTTCAATGTGGTAGCTGGGAGGTCCCAAAATCCTATTTCAAATTCCAGAATTGGTGGTTGACAAAAGAAGGTTTTGTGGACAAGGTTAGTGATTGGTGGAACTCTTTTGAGTTCTCGGGGAGACTTGATTACATCTTAGCCTCCAAACTTAAAGCCCTCAAAGAAAAGCTAAAGTAATGGAGTAGGAGTGATCAAGGGAGTCTGAAACTTCAAAAGTCAAGATTGCTTAACCAAATGGCAAATCTGGATTCAATTCTGGACTCCAGGATAATGACAGAAGAGGAATTGCTAAAAAAGTTGAGTTATATTTGGAACTGGAAGAAGTCCTAAAAAATGAGGAGAGTGTATGGAGACAGAAATCAAGGGCACTATGGCTCAAGGAGGGCGATAAAAACACCAAGTTTTTTCATCAATCAGCAAATGCCCATAAGCGATACAACTACATTGACAAACTAGAAGTGCAAGGGGAGGCTATTGTGGAACCAGCAAGAATAAAAGAAGAGATAGTCAAATTCTATAATAAGCTTTACACAGAGGAGGTAGAATGGAGTCCTATTTGGAACATCAGCAACTGCCCTAGAATTACGGAAGCTGAAAAAGAAGTTTTGCAGGGAGAATTTGAAGAACAAGAAGTTTATAACTGTCTCAAGATAAGATATGTGCAGCAGACAAAGCCCTAGGCCCAGACGGTTATACTATGGGATTTTACATTAAGTGTTGTGAGGTTCTGAAGTACGATATCATGCAAGCTTTCCACAACTTCCATTCTATGAAGATGTTTGAAAAAAGTTTCAATGCTACTTATATATCCCTGATACCCAAGAAGAAAGGGGCAAAAGAGTTGAAAGATTTCAGACCGATTAGTCTAGTAGGGAGTTTCTACAAATTGGTCTCCAAAGTTTTGACAGAAAGGTTGAAAAGGGTGGTGGACACCTTGGTAGACTCGCAACAAATGGCTTTTATTAGAGGCAGACAAATTATGGATGCTGAATTGATAGCCAATGGCAGTCGATTCAAGAATTTCTCAAAAGAAACCTGGCATTCTATGTAAACTTGACATTGAGAAAGCCTATGATCATGTCAATTGGGAATTCATCTTGCAAGTCCTTAGGCAAATGGGTTTTGGTGCTAAATGGGTCAACTGGGTGAAGTTTTGTATCTCAACAGTGAAGTTCTCCATTCTTGTCAATGGTGACCCTGAAGGTTTTTTCAATGCTCAGAGAGGGATCAGACAAGGGGACCCCATGTCCCCGTTTTTGTTCATTTTAGCCATGGAAGGTCGTAACAGCATGGTAAAGGTGGCCAATATTAATGGATGGATCAGAGGTTTTGAGGTGGCCAAAAACAATAACCAAAGAATGGAAATCGCTCATCTTCAGTACGCTAATGACGCTTTAATATTTTGTGGGGCAGAAGAGGAACAACTGAAGTACTTGAGAGTGATACTAATTCTGTTTGAGGCGATCTCAAGCCTTCACATCAATTGGAGGAAGAGCCACATTTATCCTATCAATCATGTGACTGATATGGAGCTGCTGGCTATAATCCTAGGTGGTGAAGTGGGTAACCTACCAACAATATACTTAGGTATGCCTTTGGTAGCAAAATCTAATTCCAAAGGGTTCTGGGACTCAGTATTGGAGAAGTGTGAGAAGAAATTGACAAGGTGGAAATCTCAGTATTTGTCCCTTGGAGGTAGACTCACTCTGATTAATGCTGTCTTGGATGCTTTGCCTACTTATATGCTTTCCCTATTCCCAATCCCTCCCGGAGTCATTCAGGCTGGACAAGGTCAGGAGATCCTTCCTGTGGCAAGGGAATAAAGAAAAAAGAGCTTTTCATCTAGTCAAGTGGAAGGAAATCACCAGAAGCAAGAGACAAGGGGGTCTTGGTATTAGGAATCTGAAGCATCATAGCAAAGCGTTGAAGCTTAAATGGCTCTAGAGATATTCACGGGCCCCTCAAACATTATGGAGAAGAGTCATAAAGAGTAAGTATGGGAAAGAGAACAACTGGGTCTCCAAGGAGGTCAATACTCCTCATGGAATTAGTCTTTAGAGGACTATCAGAAGCTACTAGCCTTTTCTCAAAAATCACTCCCACATCAGAGTGGTTAATGGGAACAAGACTAGGTTTTGGAAAGACAAATGGATTGGGACAAGGTGCCTTAAAGACATGTTCCCAGATTTATTTGTTGTAGCCTTAGACCAGCATAAAACAGTTGCCGAGATGTGGACGCAACAAGGGTGGGACCTTGGATTTAGAAGAATGTTGAATGATTGGGAGATGCCTAGACTTGCGGAACTGTTCAACCAGTTGGAGAGTTTTCAAGGTTTGCAAGAAGGTGCAGATTGCCTATGGTGGAGTGGACATGTAAGTGGAGCATATAAGGTCAACTCAGGGTATAGGGTTTTGAATCAAGTAGAGCCACATATTACTAACTGGCCTTGGAAGCATATTTGGAGGACTAGGATACCTTACAAAGTATCTTGTTTCACCTGGCTTCTAGCTAAAGAAGCAATTTTGACACATGAAAATTTGATCAAAAGGAATATTGCTCTCTGCTCTAGATGTTTCCTTTGCGAAAAGGAAGCTGAGACAGTAAACCATTTGTTTCTACACTGCAGTACTACAAATCAACTATGGAAGATATTCATCAATCTCAGAGGCATAGCCTGGACAATGCCAAGCAAGATTGCCGACACTCTTTTTAGCTGGGAGGAAGCAGGAGCGGGTGCAGGAAACAAAGAGAGATGGAGGATCATCCCATCATGTATTTGGTGGATTGTTTGGAAGGAAAGAAATGATAGGTGTTTTGAGGATAGGAGGAGTTTAGTACAGGATATTAATCTATATTGCATTTTGCTTTTCTGTTTTTGGTGCACTGAACTGTATTCTAGTGACACTGAATCAATCTTAGATGTCCTAGGCACCATTTAGGATTGGTCTCATATCTGGTATATTCTGTTTCTATTCCACTTGTAAATTGGTTTTTTCACTGGTTTTTAATACAAAGTTACCTTACTCAAAAAAAAAGTTAGGAAAGTTTGTCTTGTGAACTCTCCTAGTCTCAAGATGAACGCCATTGTTTTTATTTGTCGTACATTCTAAGATATTGTTTAGGTCTCCAATTTGACAGTACTTTTGCTAATTGTTATCTTCTTGGCTACCATGCCAAATAGTAACAATGTAACATTGATGTCCTTCCACCTTTGCATTTCCAAGTAAATGAAAAATTTGATTTTTTCACACTCCTATACATTTTAAACTTGATATTTTGCAATTTGAACTCACTTAGAAAATGTGGGAAATCAAACTATCACATGGTACAGGCAAGTAATCAGTGTGCTTTGTATAATCCTTTTAATCTTAATGCAAACAAATTCCATATAAACATTAGTTTTTTAAGCAAGGTGGAGCTACAGTGATTTTATTTAATTTTTACCGTGATTTTATTGTTCATGGTGAAGCTGTTATCTATTGGAAAACATTACGATAAATCATCCTACCTGTTCTCCCTTATGCAGGTCTGAGGAGGAGGTGTCTAAGATAGTTAAGTCTTGTAACATGCATAAGGTCTGAATTCTCTGTTCGAACTCTTCAATTTGTATTTGTTGCATTGGCTTTCTGACGGAAGGCAATGAAAAAGCACTCGAGCATTCTCAAATAATTTATTGGTAGATGGAGATGTCTTAACTTTCATGTCCTTTACCTGCTGAAGAGTAACTTGAATTTCTTTCATTTAAATTGCATGGATGCTATGTGGTAAGTAATGAAATAAATTCTACATTAACAGTTGGATGCCTGGTTGCAATTTTTGGATTTTGTGTTGATGCTGCCTGCATTAGTAATGCTGTATTATTTGTGCCGAATTCCATGTGAATAAAACTAAACATGTTAATATACCTACACAAGAGTATGTAAGTGTAAAAGATGTCCTCTATATTATTGTTAGTTTAGTTAACCATTTCTTTATAACCTAAGAGACTAAATCAGTCACTTACAACCTACAATCAACACGACTGTAGCTACTACCTCCAAGCTAATGTCGTAGCCTAAAAGCAAAATGATCTCTGAGAAAAAAACCTCACAGTGATGCTTCTTGAAAAAGCAAATAAGGTTACAACTCAAACACCGACTACAGGATCTAGACAAACTAAAGAATTGAAGGTAGCATCAATTGTTTGAACTTGGTTCTTCAGTTTGATATCTCTAGTGCTCACAGGAATTGCTTCTTTGCTTTGTATTCTCAATGCTCTCAAAGTAACTATGTATTATGCAAGAAGACAATCACAAACAATATATATCACATAGTTAGCAACATGAGTTAAGAATACACATGTATGGAAAATAATATCTCCTAAATCTAGATAATGTATGAAAAAGAAAATATGTTACACACTTTCCATTAATTGTACTCCAATTATGGCTCTACTTCCTTACTAACTTGGATCCGTTAGTAAACGGCTTCGAGGTCAGGTTCTACAAAACTATGAAATATCTTGTGCGAAAGTGAATCCTACTCCTGCAGGAGTAAGTGCCAGGCATTATACAAGAACCGACTAACCGGACCTGGTCCTTTACCTTGTAATAACCAACCAACTGAGCTGCCATATTTGTTAATCATCAAAACCACAATTCAACTGAATCTATGTATAAGTTGTCCATAACCATATGTTCCCTAAGTGAATATTTGTAAGAAACCTTGACTACCTAGTTTATATGACTTTATGCTTGTTTGATTCATCTACACCATCCAATTCAATTGAGAATATTGTTGTTGCAGGTTCCCATTGTTCCCTATGGTGGAGCTACCTCTATCGAGGGACACACCTTATCACCCTATGGTGGTGTTTGCATTGATATGACATTGATGAATGTAAGGGCTTATATATAAAATTTCATTTATATGCCATTCTATTTTTTTTGATTTGGTCACATAATTATATTACTTCAGATGGATGGATCCTAAGCATAATAGACCACATCTAGGATGTGATTTAATATGGTTCTTGATAGTATCTCATCGACCATTTTCACATTATAACTAAACAATTGAGATTATTCATTCATAATTGTATTTTCAGAGAGCAGATTGTACTGAAGATTAAGGGCTTGGCCCCTTGCTTTTGCCTTTTGGTTTTTTTTCTGCACAAGCCTATTGTATTCAATTGAAGATTCCACCTGGCTGCCCACCTAGGCTTGATATCCCAAAATGTTTGAAAACATATATTTGGTTTATTTTTCAAATATGATTGTTAGGGTCCATCAGTAAATAGTCAATGATCCGTAAGAGGCTCTTCAAAACCATCATTGATGCTTTGCAGATAGTGAAATACCAATTAGTTATTGAATTGCTGCAGGAACTGCCCATTTTAATATAATATAAAAAGAACTGCGGAAATTTCTCTTTTATAGTCCATGCCTCCACAGGTTGTATAACAGAAGGGTTAAGTGGATTACCAAGGTCAGCTTTTGCTGGATACTTTAAGTGGGATTTAGTGATCATTTCTTTTAGTCTTTTCTAAGGTGCTTTGGCCCTTCACGGAGTCTTCTTTGTGCCACCATGGTTCTTATTTTCCTCCCTATTTTTACAATTTTTTTGTCTCTTTCGCCTGGAAATTAACCTATTATATGAGCTTGCAAGAGGAAAAAAATTTAACTTGTAAGTTGTGAATATATTAATTTGGTAATTCCAGTCAACTGTGTCCAGTGTGATGATGCAATTCAGTTAAACATGATGGCTGTCTTGGCAATTGCAGTCATGAAAAAATTCATTTTGCAATCATATTCTTGCATTATTCCCTGGTCCTTTCCCCTAGTCCTTACTTTTCTTTGTGAATCTACTTAAAATGTAGCATGTCAAAGCTTTGCATGTTGAGGACATGGATGTGGTGGTTGAACCAGGCATTGGATGGATGGAGCTCAATGAATACTTGGAGTCGTATGGACTCTTTTTTCCCCTTGATCCTGGTCAATCCTGTTATATTTCTTTGGTTAAAAGTGTTTCTAGTTTTCTGTCACTCCTAGTCTCTCTCTCTCTCTCAGAATAAATTCCTTTCTTGGGCTTTAAGGTGTTTCAAACTTATTATTTATTTTTTGGGAGTACTGCTGAACAGTCATTTAGACATTGTGCACCAGCTAAAAATTGATGTTTTCCATACACATGATTAAGGCATTTAAAACGTTCATTATCATTATATTTAGCTAAGTAGGAAATGATAAAAGCACTTTGACAGAAAAGTGGAAAATTAGGCAATGTATATTTTTCCTAGACACATTCTATGCATAGGTTTCGAGTATTCAATACCATCCATCCTGTCATATTACCTTATCAGTTGCCATATCACATGACAATAAGTGCTCCAAATTGTGTCAGTAAAAGTTACATCAGACTATGATCTTCATAAAAAAATGTTGGATTCCGATTATGATCTAGTAAATTGTTGGAATCTGATTGTAGTTGTTTTAGATAATTGGAAAACCACTTCCTGTGCTGGTGTAACCAGAAACTTTCCTTGTTAATGTTCAAAAAAAATGTCAAAGGTATTTCTGTATTATTCTTGAGAAAAAGGAGAGACCAAGGACATGCACTTTTTTTCCATTCAACTGCAAGAGAAATGTAGAACAAAAGATTTGAACAATTTTGGAAGTGCAAAACTCTTTCTGATGTTACTTATCATTAAAAAAAAGAATCTTCTGAAGTGATTTATTAGTTTGTTTGAAGGATTCCTGTTTTAAGTTGGTCCAAATAAAAAACAAACATGAGCTAAGACAATAGTTTTTGTTTTTTTTGAAACTGGTAATGTTGGGCTAAAAAAATAGTGCTGAGCAGATTATATCTTTTTCCTTTTTTTTTTTGTCCTTGCTCCATTACTAATTTAAAATTTTGTTCACTATTATGTACGGAGTCTCTGCTCATCTCAGGTGATATGTCGTAAGTGTACTTATATTCTGAAAAGTGTGAACATGGCATTGTTTCAGGACCTGGGGCAACCATCGGAGGAATGTGTGCTACACGTTGCTCTGGTTCTTTAGCAGTGAGGTAATTGCTCTGAGACTGTTTCCATGGTGTTAATCTGATCATTGCATTTGCTGCTGGAAAATGTTCCTTAGTTATATCCATGTGCCTTCAGAATTTAATTCCCCTCTCTTTCTCTATCTCTCTCTCTTTTCCTATTAAGTGTTGTGGCAAATCTTAAAGCTATACTACCATTTATTAACGCATCATGTGGCACCCAAGGGTGTGGCCAAGTGGTCAATGAAGTGGGTTGAGTACAAGAGGTCTCAGGTTCAAATTCAAGCAGAGACAAAAATAGTAGGTAATTCTTACCATCTGTCCTAACCTTGGTGAACAATGTTACCTAGTATCTGTTGCTTGTTGCTGATGAAAGATATTCCATGGAATTAGTTGAGGTGCGCGAAAGCTAGCACCGACGCCATGGTTATAAAAAAAATACATCATGTGACTTTTGTTTCCAAGGGCCCACTTGACCATGTGAGATGAAATAATGATATGAAATCATATGAGATGAAGATGGAGTTTTGTTTGGATATGCAATTTGGATTTTTAATTTTTTGTTCATAAACATAAAAAAACCCATAAATTGGAAAACTATCAAAATTGCTCTAATTTTTATAAAATTTTACTAAATAAGCAAAAGTTCATAACAAAAGTATAATATACTATCACAAAGCTATTCAAAAAAATAATACAACACTTATTGATCGAACTTTACTCTAATAAACAAGTAAAATTAAACACGAGTTGTAGTGTACTACTCTTTAATGTAATCCTCTCACATAATACGGAAAATCTTGTCATGTTGAACATACATTTCTCGATCAGATGATCAAGAAGATGAACCAACACTAATGACCATGCGATATGAATAGTCAAAAACACTATTGAATTTGGTTGGTAATACTAAATAAAGTAGGCGTTAGTTTGAAAAAATAATAAATTTGGTTGGTGAGAAAAATAATTATATCCGATGTAAGTGGTTTAAAGGTTGGTAAGGGTAATAATATCAACTATAAATTTGTTTACATATGAAATAAAGGGTAGGTACATACAAAATGGTGGTTCTTTGCTTGTACAAAGTGTAAACTTATGGGTCAATATTTGTATTTGAATAATGTGAAATTATGATATGAAATTACCAAATCAAACTTTCTGGAAAATTTGGGATTTCATCTCATGATTTCAAAATTGCATGTCTAAATGCTGATTTCATCTCTCGATACTTGTTTTTATTAAAGCATTTATAAGAGGGTAGAGGTGTTAAAGACACTTTGAGGCGACTATTGCCAGTTGATATCTCTGCCCAATGTGCATGTCAGCGTGCAACTTGGGCACATTGTGGCATGCATGACTAATCCGTGCAACTCCTTCATAGTGGAGCTGATCACTCTATGTTTAATCAACATTCTGCACCAAATGTGTATTTATTTGGTGGTATACGTTGATGATATCGTTATCATGAGCAATGATCAAGTTAGTATCACTAATTTGAAACAAATCTCTTTTAACATTTCCATACTAAAGACCTCAGTGAATTAAAGTATTCAAGATGTACTTGGATTTTCTTAATGAAGCGTGCAACTTGGGCAGTTTGATGATTATTCAAGATGTACTTGACTCTCTTTATGAAAGATCGTTCTAAGTTATTTTCTCTATTCAAAATTTTTTATGCTGAAATGCAAAATCAAGTTGGTGTCTCTATTTGTATTTTTCGTAGTGTTAATGCCTTGGAATATTTATTCTCCCAGTTTCAGGAGTTTATGACTTACCAAGGACTTGTTCAACAAACATCTTGTCAGTACACCCCTTAGCTGCCTTAGAATATTAATCCTCCCAGTTTCAGGAGTTTATGACTTACCAAGAACTTATTCACCAGACATTTTGTCGGTACACCCCTCAACAGAATAAGGAAGCAAAAAGGAAATATAGACATCTGATTAAGACTACTCACTCTTCTCATTAAATCAAATGTTCCGCTGCATTTTTGGGGTGATGCAGTCGTCACATCTTGCTATTTAATTCATAGAATGCCCTCATCTTCCATTCAAAATTAGATTCCTACTCCATGTTGTTTCTCGAGTCGCATCTCTACTTTATCCCCCTTCGTGTTTTTGCGAGCATTGTTTTGTTCATAACTCATCCCCAAGAAAGATAAATTAGCCCCTCGTGCTCTCAAATGTGTTTTTCTTGGTTAATCTTGAGTTCATAAAGGGTATTGTTGTTATTCACCTAATCTTCATCAATACCTTATGTCCGTCTATGTCACATTCTTTGAATCTCAATCTTATTATATATCTTCTGATCATGCTGATAACTTTGAGGCCTTACCTATATCTCAGGTTTTACCTATACCAACCTTTGAGGAATATACAATCAATTCTACTTCTCCATCTGCAGTGCCACCACTCATGACTTATCATTGTTGTTCACGTCCAACATCAAGCCTAGATGATTCATGTCATGCTGGACCTTGCTCCTACAACAAATTTGCCTCCACCTAGACAATCGATTACACTTCAAAAAGTTATACAATCCACTAGTAATACTAACCCCCATTATACTTTCTTGAGTTATCACTCTCTATTATCACCTCATTATGCCTTTGTATCATCTGTGTCTTCTATTTCCATCCCTAAGACTGCAGGTGAAACAATTTTTCATCCAAGTTAGAGGCAAACTATGATTGATGACATGTTTGCTTTACATATGAATGGTACTTGGGAGCTTGTTTCCCTTCTTGCAAGTAAATCTATTGTTGGTTGTCGTTGGGTTTATTCAGTCAAAGTTAGTCTACACAATCAAATTGATCGTCTTAAGGCTTGCCTTGTTGCTAAAGGGTATACTAAGATATTTGGGTTGGATTACTGCCATATTTTCTCTTTTGTAGCCCAAGTTGCGCGGACACTTCACTTTCGATGCTGCACCTGTGTCGGATTCTCCAAAAATACACTACTTTTGGAGAATCCGACATGCACCCATTGACATTTTTGAAGAGTCTGAGCAACATAGCTTGAAGCTGAACAATACCATTTGGCCATCTATTTTTATTTATGGTTGCCGTTCGCCATTGACCTCTTCATTGGTTAGACATTAAGAATGCTTTTTTGCATGGTGATCTTGATGAAGAAGTCTATATGGAAGAATCACCTAGTTTTATTCCTTGGGGGTGGGGGGTAGTCTAGTAACCTTGTACAGTTGTATGTTGACTGCACAAGTCACTCTATGGTATGAAAGTCTCCTCGAGCTTGGTGTGGGAAGATCAACACAATATTGAGGAATTTGGCATGACTCGTAGTGGAGTTGATCACTCTGTGTTTTATCAGCATTCTGTACCAAATTTATGTCTCTATTTGGCGATTTACGTTGACAATATTGTTATTACCGTCAATGATCAAGTTGGTATCACTAATTTGAAACATCTCTTTTAACATTTTTAGACTAAAGGCCTTGGTAAATTATGGTGTTTTGTAGGTCTTGAGGTTGCTTAGTTCAAATCAAGTATTGCTATTTCTCAACGCAAGTATGCTTTAGACATTCTCGAGGAAACAAAAATGATAAGATGTAGACCTATTGACATTCCTATGGATCCAAATTGTAAACTCTTGCCAGGACAGAGGTAGTCGTTCAGTGATTTGAGAAGGAATAGGCAGTTGATTGTAAAGTTGAATTATCTCACGGTGACTAGACCTAACATCTCTTTTCTTATGAGTGTTGTAAGTCAATTTATAACTTTCCTTTGTGATAGTAATTGGGATGTAGTTGCTCATATTCTACTATATATAAAATCACCTCCAAGTAAAGGACTACTATTTTAGGATCGAGGCCATGATCAATATCATTAGATATACAACTATTGATTAGGTAGGATCACCCGCTGATAGACGCTCTACATTTGGATATTGTGTTTTAGTAAGAGGTAATTTGGTGTCCTGGAAGAGTAAGAAATAGAGTGTGGTTGCTCGTCTAGTGTAGAAGCAAAATATCGAGCAGTGTGTCACAACCCGAGCCTACACCCTGAATGTGGCCGACACTCATGAACCATTGCTGGCCCTCAAGAGAACTCTCATCCTGGCTGACAAGCGGAAGTCTAACTCAAGCATACATAATCATCAAATTGAAAGAAACTTTTAAAAACAGTTAAGAATGCTTATACTCAAATGAAGAATGCTTTAAGTCTTAATTTAGAAATTTTCGAGGTGTTACGCAATGGTTATAGCAACTTGTGAGCTAATTTGGATCAAACAGTTGCTGAGAGAACTAAAATTTGGAGAAATTGGTCAAATGAAACTAGTATGTGATAATCAAGTGACACTTCATATCGCATCAAATCCAGTATTTCGTGAGAGGACTTAGCACATTGAGATTTACTATTTTTTAATCTGAGAATAGATACTCTCAGGAGATATTGTTACAAAATTCGTGAAGTCAAGGGATCTACTGCTAGATATTTTCACCAAGTCCCTCAGCGGTCTTCTTGTCAATTACATCTATAACAAGCTCAGTACATATGACTTGTAAGCACCCGCTTGAGGGGGAGTGTTAGAATAGCAATAGGAATAGGAACATGAATTGTATATAGAATCCTTCTTGAAAAATAATTGTAATATAATGTCTATAAATAGGGTATTAGTATAATAATGTAGATACACAATTCAATAATATTTTTCTCCTATATTTCTCACATACACGGATGGGCCAAATGTGTCATGGCTGTGGCATTTAGCCCAACTATTAACGAGTGGCATGGATAGACTATTTTTGATAGTTCAATGGCTTATTTGAGCTTTTTCCCTTTGACTATAGTTATTGATGGTTCATCTGATATAGTGTCTATAAATAGGGTCTCAGTATAACAATGTAGATGCACAATTCAATAATATTTTTCTCCTATATTTCTCACATACACGGATGGGCCAAATGTGTCATGGCTGTGGCATTTAGCCCAACTATTAACGAGTGGCATGGATAGACCATTTTTGATAGTTCAATGGCTTATTTGAGCTTTTTCCCTTTGACTATAGTTATTGATGGTTCATCTGCAGTATAAGAGAATGCAAGAGGAGGAAGTTGTATATGCTTGTTGACAGTTTTTGAACAATTATATCTCAATTTGGAGCAAAAAGTACCGAGTGTGATCTGATCAATATTTGATTTACAGTTATCTCGATCCTGCCAACCTTAGATTTATTACTCTCTGGCTTGTTTCCAACTAAGAGTTCTTTCTCTTAGCATGTAGGTATGGTACAATGCGTGATAATGTCATCAACCTCAAGGTTTGTAATGCTGACACTGAAAACTTGTATAGATGGGACATCCAGTTTCTAAATTTAGTTTCTCTTGCAGGTTGTTCTAGCTGATGGAGAAGTTATGAAGACTGCATCCCGTGCTAGGAAAAGTGCTGCTGGGTGCGTTTGCTTATATCAGTCTCAAAGTTTCATAACTTGATCTCTTTTTCCTTTTCATTTTGACAACTGGATCTTGCTTTTAGTACCCTAAATGAAGAATGAAAATAGGCAATTTGGTTTTCAGCAAGTATGCTAACTGAAAGCACATTCATCTTCTCATCTTCTCTGTAATGATAATGCTATTTGTTTTCATTGTTTTCCCCTTGTTTCTCTTGGTAATTTATCAAACAAGAATTCCACTAATTTTGACGAGGAAGGTCGGTTGAAGGAGTTGGCCTCCATCAACTCAGATAGAGATGGAATTTGAACTCCAAAAAGTCTCACATTATGAATTTTGAAAGTAGATTCACCAAGATTCTGCATGTAGGGAAGCAAGTTGTGCGTAAGTGTCACGCCCCGAGCCTACACCCTAGGCGGGACTGGCACTCAAGAACCATTGCTGGCCCCAAGTGAACCCTTGGTCTGATTTACTTACTCAGCGGAAGACTTTACTCAAGATAAATATACTTTAAAAGAAAAACTAATTTGCTCAATAAATAACTTAGAATGTAATAAGTAACATTCACTGCCAAAGTGGCAACTCAAGTCTCAACTTAACTGAAAAGGGGAAGTAAAGACTCATGAACTAACACCACTAACTCATGAACCCTGATTACTTGCGTCTACATCATAATAAGATGCAGGCCAACTGACATCAATACATTAAATGTATGAGTATGCGAGTTGGAATGCTAAACATAACTTAAGCTTGAAAAAAATCTGAAAGAAACACTTACCTTGGCTTTACTCAATTCCTGAATAACTTAACTAAAAATAAAGCAATAAAACACATGCAATATATAGAAAGCCTTCAAAACAGTGGAAAACAACTTAGTTCGTTAAAGAAAATGCAATAACAAACTCAACTTTACTCATATAATAAGGTAATATAGTTTCTGTGGGAGATTCTCTAATCGACAACCACCACTATGAGCCTAAGTGGTGATACAACGTCTTGCCCACGCTGCCAGAATTGTCCTATACTTTGCCGTCATATAGAACGCTTAACTAAGTGGATCCACTAGTCTATGCTAAAAAGCAACTTAAGGAGTCATTTAAAAAGTATGATCCTTTACTACCCATGATGGCTACATAGTTTATGGAAACTTGAGTTAATATGAACTCGCATCCCCATATCAGTGCTCAATACTTCTCCCAAAATATGCTTAGCTAATATGATTTAAAATCAAAACTTCTTTCTTTGGTTTGAGATAATTACTCAAAACTTTAGCTTAAAAGCTCTTTTGGAAATCGGTGTTTCCCTTTCTTGTTCAAAGGTGAAAACATTTTAAACTCTTGGGAATACTTTATTCCCTTATAGCTTTTTGAGAAATGAACTCAACTCTTTACTCTCTACTTAACTTGAAACTTAAGTCTTAAAACAAAATTAAAACATTTGTGAAAGACTTTTTGAAAACTTAAACTTCTCTTGACTTGCTTCTTAACTTCTAGACTTGACTCTTAACTTCCCTTGAATTGAATTATGGATTCAAGGTTCATGATCTCATGTTTATGGATGATTTTATGATGTTTAGATGTATCTAAGAGTGTTGTAATCTCTCAATTTTGCTGAATTAGTTCTCTTAAATGAGAGATCTTCCATTAAATAGAAAGAATTCTGATTTACATGCCTAAAAATTTGCTATATATCCCTAAATATATGCTATTCCTAATTGTAATATCTCTGAGAATATGCTATATTAATCTATGCTATCTCCTATCATCATTACACAAATATTTAGAGTTATAACATAGATATGTACATATATTTAGAATTTGTCCAATCATGCTAACATCCCCCTCAAATTGATGTCGGTGGATCAAAAAGCATCAATTTGCCTAGCAGAAACTGATGACGTTGTCGTGCCATAGGCTTTGTAAATACATCAGCTATTTGAAGATCACTGGATACTTGTGGAAGAGTAATGACTCTCTTATCTACAGCTTCTCTGATATAATGACAGTCCACTTCAATGTGTTTGGTCCTTTCATGATAAACTGGATTAGTAGCAATCTGAATAGCACTAATGTTGTCAGCATGGAGAGGAGTGGGATTAGATTGAGGAAATCCAATTTCTGCAAGTAAACCATGAAGCCAAACAATCTTAGAGCAAGCAGTAGACATTGCTCGATATTCAGATTCGGTGGAAGATTTTTTATACACGGTCTTGCTTCTTGCTCTTCCAAGATATTAAGGAATCTCCAAGAAACATGCACAAACCTGTGACAGAGCGACGAGTATCAAGACATCCAGCCCAATCAGAATTACTAAATGCATTAAGCTGAATCTCAGAACCACTAGGAAAGAATAATCCACTAGTAGATGTACCCAAGAGATATCGAATGATGCGACTAACAGCCACCAAATGTAGATGGCGTGGAGCTTGCATAAATTGACTCATTTGTTGAACTGCAAAAAAGAGGTATCAGGCCGAGTAATAGTAAGATAACTTATGCTCCCAACTAATTGCCGATACAGAGTTGGATCAGGAAGAAGATTTCCTTCCGCACGACAATACTTTACATTCAATTACAATGGAGTATTTACAGAATGAAGATTCTTGAAGACCAGCCAAAGCTATCAAGTCCTGAGTATATTTCTGTTGGTTCAAGAACACACCTAAAGAATTATAATGAACTTCTAACCCCAAAAAGTATGTAAGAATACCAAGATCTTTCATGTGAAAAGAATCCTTAAGTTGCTACTAGAGGCTAGTGATTAGTGAAGAATCAGTTCTTGCGATAATAATGTCATCTACATACACCAAAAGAAGAACACAACCAGTAGATGTTTTTCGAAGAAACAATGACGAATCATATTTGCTCTGCTCAAAAGAGAATTGAAGCAAAGTAGACCGAAACTTGTCAAACCAAGCTCTTGGAGCTTGTTTTAATCCATATAAAGACCACTTAAACTTGCATACATCTGATGTAGGTGATGAGAACAAACCAGGTGGGGGTTTCATAGAAATATCTTCTTTGAGATCACCATGAAGAAAAGCATTTTTGACATCCATTTGATGAAAAGGCCAATTTTGTGATGCAGCAATGGCAATGATAGTTCGCATCGTAGTCATTTTTGCTACAGGTGCAAAAGTCTCCTCATAGTTTACACCATACTCCTATTTGTTGCCAAGGACCACCAATTGAGCTTTGTTCCATCAGAATTAAGTTTAATTGAATAAACCCATTTACTTCCGATTGGACGGACATTTGGAGGACAAGGAACAATGTCCCATGTATTATTTTCTTTAAGAGCCAAAAGTTCCTCCTCCATTGCTTTTTGCCAACATTCAAGCTTGGAGGCTTGTGAGTAACCTGTTGGAATAGAGATGGTGGATAAAGTAGAAGAAAAACCATACTGTTTAGGAGTTTGAGACACTCTAGTAGATCGCCGAGGAGGCTTAAGAGGAGCAAACCTTGAAGAAATCTTAGATTCTGGTTGTGGAACAGTCTGAGGTAGCGGATCTATTTTGGGATGGGGTAAAGTTGGCTGACGTCGTTCATACACAAATCCTGGTTTGAACCATTTAGAAGACAATGACAAATCCTCTAAAGTAGGAAGAAGAGAAGAAACAGAAGATGACTCAACATACATAGGAAAGAAATACTGATTCTCAAAGAAAATAATATTTCTAGAAACATGAAATTTGTTAGAACCTGGATCATAGCAAATAAAACCTTTCTGCGAAGTACTATAGCCCATAAAAGCACATTTAATTGATTGAATAGAGAGTTTATTGCGTTGAAAAGGAGGCAGGTGCACAAAACAAACACAACCAAACGTATGAAAACTATGATAGCTGGGATGCTTATAAAAAGACGATAATATGAAACTCAAGATTTAACACTTTAGATGGAAGTCTATTAATCAAAAGCCGTAGATAAAGCTTCAACCCAATATTTAGATGGAACAAATGACTCAATCAATAAAGTACAAGTAACATCTAAAAGATGATGATTTTTTACGCCCAGCAACCCCATTTTGTTGTGGCGTATATGGGCAAGAGCGTTGTGATACAATTCCTTTCTCAAGCAAGAAATTATTGAATTCATAAGACATATATTCTCCACCAGAATCAGATCTTAATATTTTGATGCATGTGGAAAATTGAGTCTCAACGTAAGCCAAAAATTTCTTGAAGATGGAAAACACTTCAAATTTAGATCGAAGAAAATACACCCATGTAAACCGACTATAGTCATCTATAAATGTCACAATTGTAATGAGCATGAGAAATAACTAGGGAAATGCCCCAAACATCACTATGAATGACATCAAAATACTTTGCAGCACGACTGCCAAAATTAAGAAAAGGAAGAGTTTTACTTTTGCCAAATTTACAAGTAGAGCAATCAAAGGAAGCAACTGAAAATTGATTTTTATTTCCCAATAAACCAGAATTGGACAAATGAGACAACACAATAGAATTTGGATGTCCTAGACGTTTATGCCAAACCTCATTCTTAGTAGTGGTAGAAGTAAAAGATAGAACAAGAGGAATAGAAAAGTGTATAGGAAACAATCTTCCAACTTTAGGCCCCTTCGCAATTATCGTCCCCGACACCTGATCCTGCACAAGGCAACCATTACGAGAAAAATTCACATCACAATTGTTATCTACCAATTGGCCAACTGAAATAAGACTAGTGGAGAGCTTTGGTGATACAAAAACATTCTTAAAAGTTTCAGTAATATCCCTAACCTTGGTAATGGGTAAATTACTACCATTGGCAACCTGAATTTGTGTTAGACCATTATACTCATGGATGTTTTTGAGTATATTAGTTGAGTTGGTCATATGATTGGAAGCGCCAGAATCAACAAGCCAAAATTTAGATATTACCTCATTACCTTGCAGCCCCAAAGCTGAAAATGCTGACAAGATCATTTGTTGTACCATTTCAGGAGTAAGAACTTGTCCTACTGAAGACGAATTATCTGTAGTTGAACCATTTATCCCAACTTGTAAAACATTTGCCCTACGGTTTTGAGGACGTGTAGGACACTCTTTGATAATGTGTCCTTGTTGTTTACAATAATTACAGAACTTCTTGCCACAATTGCTAGCAATATGACCATATTTCTTGCAACTGTAGCATTGAGTTCTAGCTATATCCATGCCCTTTCCTTTCCCTTGAGCTGCAAATGCGATAGTGACGACATTTCCTTGATGAAAAGCATTTTGTGTGAAGAGATGCTGCTCGTCATGAAGTAATTCCCTAAAATAGACATCCAATGAGGGAGATGGATCACAGTTCATCAAGTTGGAGCGAACATTTTCAAAATCAGATCGTAATTTCATCAAAAATTGATCTCGCTTGCTTTGTTCATGAACTCTTTGAATGATGGAGAGAGATTCATAAGGTATTTTAGCATAAACGATATCAGTAAATTCAGCCCGTAAGTTCTGAAATCCAGAGAAATAATCTTGAACAGAGAGACCTCCATGAGAATAGATAGCAATTTCATGCTCTAACTTGTTAGAATAGGAATAGATTTATACAATCCTATTAGAATAAGAATAGGTTTATACAATCCTATTAGAATAGGAATAGGTTTATACAATCCTGTTAGAATAGGAATAAGATTAGAAATAGAAATAAGAATACTAAATAGTATCCTACTTAGTAAAGGATTGTATTGTAGTGTCTATAAATAGGGTCTCAATGTAGACACCACAACAATTCAATAATATTCTTTCCTATATTTCTCACATGGTATCAGAGCCTCTACGATCGTGGTAAACAATCAAAGAGCTTCCGCTACCGGCGGGCGGCTATTATCCATATATGCTGCCCGTCCTGCCAATGATTATGTTAGTAAAAGTTGGGTCACTGTGTATCTTTTTGGTGACTATTTTCTCATATCTAATTTGTGTAGCACCGTGCCATCATTCCGGTGACTACTTTTCATAATTAATTTGTGTAGCACCGTGCCATCATTCGGGTGACTACTTTTTCATAATTAATTTGTGTAGCACCGTGCCATCATTCCGGTGACTACTTTTTTATAGTTAATTTGTGTAGCACCGTGCCATCATTCGAGTGACTACTTTTTCATAATTAATTTGTGTAGCGCCGTGCCATCATTTTGGTGACTACTTTCTCACATTTGATTTGTGTAGCACCGTGTGATCTTTTCGGTGACTATTTTTTCATATTTAATTTGTGTAGCACCGTGCTATCCTCTTGGTGACTACCTTTTTTTGCATATTTGATTTGCGTGGCACTGTGCACCTCTTCGGACTACTTTTCATATTTAATTTGTGTAGTACCGTGGACTTTTCCGAACTACTTTCTCCTATCTGAGTTGCATAGCATCATGTGTTTTTTCAGTGACTCCTCAGATTTGATTTGCATTGTTTCATTCGTCTTTTCGGTGACTCCTCAAATCTGGTTTGCATAGGGTTGTGCCATCAGTCCAACCCTACTCGTATAATTTTTCTTTTTCAGTAGGGTCATGTCATCATTCCGACCCTACCCATATTATTTCTCTTTTAATGGGGTTGTCAATTCAAACTATCCTATATAATTTTTATTTTCTAGTTGGGTCGTGACATTATTTCGACCCTACCAATTTAATATTATTTGTTAGATTGTGACCACTTTTAGCCATCAAATCTAATACTCCGGCATATGAGCATGTTCCAGCTAGTTTTTCGGTGACTTTCTTGTTTAATATCGACTCGTCTATTGATTCCAATATGATCCATATACTTTATACTAGATTTTGAGCACGACTGCTGCATTGTGAAAAGTCTATATGGAGTAGCCACCTAATTTTGTTGCTTAGGGGGAGTTTAGTAGCCTTGTATGTTGATTACGCAAGTCACTCTATGATCTGAAACAGTCTTTGCAAGCTTGGTTTGGGAAGTTCCAACACTGTAATTTTATCACTCTGTGTTTATCGGCATTATGCATCAAATTCAGTATTTCATGAGAAGACCAAACACATTGAGATTGAGCACATTCAGATTGATTGTCAATTTTGTGAAGTCGGGTGATCAACTTGCAGATACCTCACCAAGCCCCTCATCGATCCTCGTGTTAATTACATTTGCAACAAGCTAGGTACATGAATTGTATGCACTAGCTTGAGGGGGAGTGTTAGAATAGGAATAGGTTTATACAATCGTATTAGAATAGGAATAAGTTTATACAATCCTATTAGAATAGGAATAAGAATAGAAAATAGAAATAAGAAAACTAAATAGTATCCTACTTAGTAAAGGATTGTATTGTAGCGTCTATAAATAGGGTCTCAATGTAGACACAACAACAATTCAATAATATTCTTTTCCTATATTTTGCACATAACTGAAAGTGCCTTGCGCTATGGTCTTGGTTGTAAACCTTTTATAAATAATCCCGCATGGCCTTTGTTGTCTTGTATGGCCTGAGATTAAGAACAATAAGAGGGTCAATTGACCCTAAAATCTATGTCATCACCCGAGCATCTTTAACCTTCCATTGATCGAGCTTTGTAGGATCAGTAGGAGTAGGATCACTTCCATCTATATGTCTCCATAATTCTTTTCCGGTGACAAATAGTTGGAATTGAAATTCCCAGGCAGAATAATTTTTTCCTGTGAAACGAACATGGAAAGACTCAAACTGATATGACGCCATATTCTTGACAAGCTAAGGAAGATAGAAATGCAATGATACAAAATAACCAGAATGACCAAGACTAGGATTCCAAGATGCCTAAAATTCCAAGATACTTAGGACTTACCGTTGACTAAAAAACAGTAAGTAGAACCAAAACTTTCAAAAAATTTTTTTTGAAAGAAACCACAGATGAAAGACACTAAGAATCAAAACACTGAAAAAGGCTCTAATACCATCTTAATTTTGCTGAATTAGTTCTCTCAAATGAGAGTTCTTCCATTAAATAGAAAGAATTCTGATTTACATGCCTAAAAATCTGCTATATATCCCTAAATATATGCTATTCCTAATTGTAATATCTCTGAAAACATGCTACATTAATCTATGCTATCTCCTATCATCATTACACAAATTTTAGAGTTATAACATAGATATGTACAGATATTTAGAATCTGTTCCAACCATGCTAACAAAATCAACTAAGAAACATAGGTACATTGCTAAGGAACAAGTACGAAAAGATGGGGAACGAATGGGGAGAACTGGCGTCCCTGGTGCTCTAAGAGGCGCGAGGCGCTAGCCCTCAACATTCAGGGATTGGTCTGGGGCGCGCTGGCTGGCGCGGCGCCCCAAGGGTGAAGATTCAGAGACCATTTTGGGGCGCGCTAGCTTGCACGACACCCCACCCCTATCCCTAGTTGTTTGACGACTTTTCTTCTCCGTTTTTCATCTCTAAACTTTCTAAACTCAATTGGTTCTTTCCCCAAATACTTAGAATCGTTTATACCCTCAATATACATCAAATTCTACTCGAAAATACAACTAAAAACATGAATCAATCCCAAGAAAACCCCAACACCACAACCCACAAGGTTCAAACGAACTTCATCAAGAATTCAAGGGATTTACTTTCGAATCTAATAAACTTTATTGAATTGAATCATGATTGGCGCGTGGGTGAACTAACCTATCGCTATGTGATCTCACATACCTCGTAGGGATCACCCCTTGACGAATTCCACAAGTGATTCCTTATGAAGACGCTAAAACTTGAACTTTCTTCTCCTTTCTCCTCTTTTCTCCAAGCCCTAGTGTAGATTTCCAATTTTTCTAAACTGACCAAATTCAGTTTTGACCCTTAATTAATTCACTAAAACGAATTATATAAATTGGATATGGAAAAGACCAAACTACCCTTTAAAAATCCGGATTGGACATTTCCTTATTTGAACAACCCAACTTCCAATGGGCATAACTCACTCATACTAATTCGGAATCACGCAAACTTTGCGGTGTTGGAAAGATTATTCCAAGATCTTTCCTACGACATCTGAAAACACACCCTAACTCATCCTGAGCTAGAAGTTATGGTCGTTTGAAGTTGACCAAAAATCCAACTTAACAAACTTAACAAATTTTCCAGATTTTATATTCTTTCCAAAAATGACTATTTCCACTTTTTAAATTTCTTTCTAGTTACAGGGTGTTACTGTAAGAGAGGAGGTATTTGGTTTCATGGAAAGCTAATAACATGGGAGACAAATTTTGGAGTTCTTCATCAATTGTGAGAGGCTGGGGAGAAGGGAGGGGGAGAAATTGAGAATATTTTTCATGAAGTTTTAAGATAATTTCATGAAATGCTAGGAGAACATTTTAAATACAAGTATAATGAAATCCCAATATAAAATCCCATTTTAAAGAAATTAAATAAAATATTGCATAAGATAAATACCCATATTAAGTTGTGCGGAAATTTACTTTTTATTTTATACACGATAGAATGTGGAATAAGGAAACGTGCACTAGCAATGATGGGATAAAAATATTTAAAGACAAAAATTCCTTTTTAAAGTAAGTGGTTCATGTATCCTTTTGTTGTTAATCACCATATAACAATTCCATCATTATTTATCACCGCATAAACAATTGTTGCATTATGATCCCACATAGCTAGTAAGCAATCAAATGACCCCATTAATTTTGTATTAATGTATAGAAGGGTCTACTATATTTCCAGTGTTAAAATGTTTTGATATGATATTTGAATTAGTCGTCTGGTATGAGTAGGTTGAAAGAAGGACGAACTTCAAGAGAAATGATAGTGAGCATGGAAACTATTCAATGGCTTTGTTAGATACTACACAAAGCTTCTAAGAGACATGGCAATATTTAACGAAAATGGAGACTCAGTTAATATTTACTTAGTATATCATAAAATTATTGAGGAGGAAGACATGTGGTCATGGAGGCCCTTTGCAAGGCAAGTAATTTTAGATATTATTAGGCAATGGGCTAATAATAAAGCAACCGAACCTGGTGGATATACCATATGGTTCTTTCAATCATGCTCGTATGTAATTAATGAAGACAATTAATTAAATAAAAATGGACTCTCTTTCAGAGCTTAACCTCATAGATGAGTGGATCACACAATTTCAATATGGTGTCAGTGTCAAGACCATCAAATTGCATTTCTCCATGTTGGGTCTCCATGTTATGTTATTGATACTCTAATTGAGTTGCTCAGTTTTGGGCGTGTGGAAGGGCGATATTAAGTTCCACACCTATTAAGGGAATATGTTGTGGTCTTTGTTTTTTTTGGTCTTGGGTTATACTTCCTACAATCTAGCTCCTGGAATTGAGTTAGTCCCAGTGTTCGTTTCTTCTCAACTATCAAGAATGATGTCATGAAAGCAATGGATCTATGTTACAGATGAGATTTGAGAAAGAAGTTTCAATTATACATATTTGAAAAAAATTGTAAAGACAAAAGGCAACTCTTTCCAGAATGTGAAAATGAAGTGTTTAGTTTCGTTTTGTTTTTGTTGTTAACAGTACTTTGGCAATGATGTCAAAGCAGTGATACATCTTATTGAATCCCTTGAAAAATAAGAAAGGATGTACTTTTGGTTTTGATATGTAAAATTTATGACTCTACCTCCTTGTGATATATTAATGACGACTTATCATTTCTTAAAAAAGTAAATCATTCTGCAATGTCTAATGTAAGCTACATAAGGTTTTTGTATTCTCACACTTCCATTTATTTGTTCATATATTCTCTGTTCTTCATTCTGAAGAAATGTGATGACTATCATCAGTATGATTAAACATTTCTGGAATGACCATTTGAATGTTTCTACCTTAATTTGCGGTTATTTTCTTTCTCAGTTACAAAACAATCTTTATTTTAGTTTTGATATCAGTTTCCGATTTTGTACATTGAGAAACTGTCCACGTAGCATTCGTTAAGAGTGGTGAAACTGCCTGTTGCAGATACGATTTGACACGGCTGCTGATTGGAAGTGAAGGCACTTTGGGTGTTATAACTGAAATTACCTTGCGCTTGCAGAAACTTCCACAATCGTCAGTGGTATTTACTGTTTTTCCTTTTCCTTGACAGACATGCTTTAGTGTAACATTCAACTCTGTGATTTATTTCACGTACTTGGGGAATATCCTCTTACATTAACCTTCTACTGTCAAAAACTCATAATCAATTTACATGGAAAAAGAAATGTTGTTCTCTGGTCTTCTGAACAAATGGTAAATGTTGAACATGAAATCTTCTCATTCATGATAATTATGTTGTCAAGTCCAAAATTACCCCTAGATGTGATTCACACCCAGCACACAACACCGGCCAGGCAGACCAAATATTTCCATACCTTCACCATCAATTTACAATATTTAATAAATTAAATAAGTATTTCAAATAATATAATAATAAATTACGAACAATTACTATCTCAAATGATTAATCTAAAACTCTCCCCCAAATTCCACACTAGACCATGGATCATCTAAGAGAATTACAAAAGACTGGTATGTAAATCCCAAGGAATGTCTAAGTCTCAGTACCTTTCACTAGAGGGAAGATTAAATCTGATAAATTCTGTGCTTGATGCACTTCCAACATATATGATGTCATTATTTCCTGTTCCAACACAATAATTTGTTTGTCGCGTTGAAGTATAAGATCTCTAAAAAATAGGTGGAACACCTAACAGCTCACCACTATAATTCAATAGGCAGCCATGAAGCTATTACCGTAAGGTAAAACTTCAACTCTAAGTTTTAGCTCTATAGGCGTCAAGATATGCCAAAGGTCCGTAGGAGAGCTATGTAGTCAATCACATAATTTTATGCCAAACTAATTGCTATGCTGCCAATATCGACGTGAAAAGTTACTGAGCTAATTACAAGGCCTTTAAGGCATCGGCTAGGCAACAATCTATCAATAGCCAACTAAGCAATGACAACTTATATTAGAAGATTCTTGCAATGCTTTTAACATGTGGTAGCAGCTAAACAAGACAAATTGCAAAACGGGAAACTTAACTGTATGCATATACATATATATAACTCCAACAGCCAACTCAATCAACAACTATTATGGCTTTGAATACTATAAAGAATTAATTATAAAGAACAAGTTATATTACCTATACGACAAGGAAACGAAGAAATTTGCCAAAAAGGTTTAGCCTTAACATACCTTTCCCCATCGAATTCACACCACAATCGTACTTCTTCCTGACCCCTACGATAGTACAACATGGGATACTCTTAGTTAACAAATAAGGATATGAATTACTAAGACGGTCTGGCAATCAATACATATTTCCACTATAAAATACTACCCCAGGTGTAAAGTAGCTAGAAACCAATAAAAAAGGTTCGTACCTCAACATACACCCCCGAACAGCACCATGAACACCCTATAGAGCCATTACTTCGCTGCCACAACACCCCGAAGATATATTAGGATATTCAGAGAGACAATTATACCAAAATGACAAGCTCGTGACATAGAGCAATTTCCGTTAAAGGCTTAAGCCAAGATCATAAGCATATGAGGTTGATTTGGGATGTAATTTAATTGCTTTTCTACAAAAAATTATGAGAAAATAAGAAAAGACGACCGGTTATATAATTACAACCAACCTAGGGGGCCCCCTAGCCGCCTATGTTGCACAGTCTTCACGAATATGCAAATATCTCTATTCTGAAGTCTTATGGACGAATGGTATAGTGCTTTGGAAAGTAGACTCGTAGACCTTCAATTTGATAGGTTTTGGGCCTTCTAACTCTTTATGTATTAGGAAAAAAGCTTTGAGACATTTAACCCATATTTCTGAAAGATTATGAAAGTAACTTGCGATAACTTTTGCTGACCATTATTTTATAACTTGCTTGAATTCAAAACTTAAATTATGACCATTGAACAATCGGAATGTCTTACCAAATCCTTGTTAACTTATTAATCATCCTTAGTCTTTCCCTGAAGGTATGGGTTAATTTAAACATTCCAAAGGGGGGGGGGGTGTTACAGGTTGCAAGCCAACATTATCACCCATTGAAAACAATCAGAAACTCTAAAGTAGAGTTGGAAAGACAGTTGATAAAGAGAGATATTAGAGGTTGGTTGGAAGACTCATATATCTCTCACACTAGATTAGACGTAGCCTTTTAATCATACTGTGAGTGAGTTCATGCATGATCCCCGAGATCCTCATATGCAAGCTGTCTTTCACATTTTCTGGTATTTGAAGTTAGCTCCAGGGAAAGGTCTACTTTTCTCTCGTCATGGCCACCTTCAAATAGAAGCCCTTACGTGGATTGAGTTGGACCTCTAGATGATAGAAGATCTACATCCGGTTACTCTACACTCAAAGAAGGAAATCTGGTCACTTGGAGAAGCAAGAAGCAAAGTGTAGTTGCTAGATCAAGCGCGGAGGCATAATATAGCGCTTTGACCCAGGATGTTTGTGAACTATCGTGGTTATGAAAGCTACTAGAGAATTTAGATTGTTCGAAAAAGCGAAACTTTCCTTGTATTGTGACAACAAGGTTGCAATCAATATAGCTCATAATCCAGTCCAGCATGACCGAACAAAGAATGTTGACATTGATCGACTCTTCATCAAATAAAAAATTATGAGAAGTGTCGTGAGTTTGTTCCATTTGTCATCGTAAAAGTAGCTAGCTGACGTTGTTTACCAAATGCCTCAACAGATGGACTTTCCGTAGTCCATACTCTAGTTTGCAAGTTAGGCATGTGTGACATATTTGCACCAACTTGAGGGGGAGTGTTGATTGATATTGATTTCCTAGCATAATTATAGGAGAAAATTGATAGAGATTGATTGTAGATTGATATAGTATTAATTGAAATTAATTAATTAATATTTTCGATCATTATTTAGTCGTAGAACTTATAAGTACCCATGCTCATTATCTGTAAAATCATCCAGAAATACAAAGAAGACTCTTTTCTCTTGAAATCTTCAATTACATATGCCCCGATGTTGTTGAGACATAAAAGAACTTTGTGAGAAATATATTATTGAATTGTGTAGTGAAATTGTTACATTGAGACCCTATCTATAGATACTACATTGGAATCCTTTTCCAACTAGGATTCCTATTCTTATTCCTATTCCTATTCCTATTCAAAGTAGGAAATACTTATACTTATTTCTATTCGAACACTCCCCCTTAAGCTGGTGCATACAAATCATATGTACCTAGCTTGTTACAGATGTAATTAATATGAGGACATGTGAGGGACTTGGTGAAGATATCTGCAATCTGATTATTTGACTTCACAAATTTTGTAACAATATCTCCCAAGAGTATCTTTTCTCTGACAAAGTGACAATCAATCTCAATGTGCTTAGTCCTTTCATGAAACACTGGATTTGATGCGATATGAATAGCCGCTTGATTATCACACACAAGTTCCATCTGATCAATTTTGCCAAATTTATTTTCTCCCAGCAATTGTTTGATCCAAACTAGTTCGCAAGTTGCTGTCGCCATTGCTCGATATTCTGATTCTGCACTAGATCGAGCAACCACATTCTGTTTCTTACTCTTCCACGACACCAAATTACCTCCTACTAAAACACAATATCCAGATATCGAACGTCTATCAGAGGGTGATCCTGCCCAATCAACGTCTGTATATCCAATGATATGCTCATGGCCTTGATCCTCAAAGAGTAGTCCTTTACCGGGAGCTGACTTTATATATCGCAGAATACGAACAACTGCTTCCCAATGACTATCACAAGGGGAAGCCATACTGACTTACAACACTCACAGGAAAAGATATGTCAGGTCTAGTCACTGTGAGATAATTCAACTTTCTAACAAGCCGTCTATACCTTTCAAGATTACTAAGTGGGTTCCCCTGTCCTGGAAGGAGTTTAACATTCGGATCCATAGGAGTGTCAATTGGTCTACATCCCATCATTCCTATCTCCTCAAGAATGTCTAAGGAATACTTGCGTTGAGAAATAACAATACCTGATCTAGATTGAGCAACCTCAATACCTAGAAAATACTTCAATCTGCCAAGGTCTTTAGTCTGGAAGTGCTTAAAGAGATGTTGCTTCAAATCGGTGATACCATCTTGATCATTACCGGTGATAATGATATCATTAACATAAACAACCAAATAGATACATCGACTTGGTGCAGAATGCCGATAAAACACAGAGTGATCAGCTCCACTACGAGTCATGCCAAACTCTTGAATAACTGTGCTGAACTTCCCAAACCAAGCTCGAGGAGACTGTTTCAGACCATAGAATGACCTACGCAATCGACATACAAGGCTACTAGACTCCCCCGGAGCAACAAAACCAGGTGGTTGCTCCATATAGACTTCTTCCGCAAGAGCACCATGCAGAAAAGCATTCTTAATGTTCAACTGATGAAGAGGCCAATGACGAATGGCAGCCATAGATAGAAAAAGACGAACAAATGCTATTTTAGCCACAGGAGCGAAAGTGTCACTATAATCTAGCCCAAACATCTGAGTATACCCTTTGGCAACAAGGCGAGCCTTAAGTCGATCAACCTGACCGTCTGGACCAATTTTGACTGCATAAACCCAACGACAACCAACAGTAGATTTACCTGCAAGAAGGGAGACAAGCTCCCAAATACCACTCTTATGTAAAGCAGACATCTCATCAACCATAGCCTGCCTCCATCCAGAATGAGAAAGTGCTTCACCTGTAGCCTTAGGAATGGAAATAAAGGACAAAGACGGCACAAAGGCATAATGGGGTGATGATAGACGATGATAACTTAAGAAGGTATAATGTGGGTTAGTATTTCGAGTGGATCGTATACCTTTTTGAAGTGCAAGCGGTTGGCTAGGAGGAGGCAAGTCCGCAGTAGAAGCAGGGTTCGGCGTATGACATGAATCATCTGAAACTAGGGTTGGACGTGGACGGCGATGATAAGTTAGTAGTGGTGGCACTACAACTGGAGATGTAGAAGTAACCGTAGATTCCTTAAAGGTTGGCACAGGTAAAACCTGAGGTATGGGTAAGACCATAGATACATCAGGATGATCAGAAGATGTATAGTAAGGTTGAGACTCAAAAAATGTAACATCAGCAAACATAAGATATTGATGAAGATCATGTGAATAACAACGATACCCTTTTTGGACTCGAGAGTAACCAAGAAAGACACATTTGAGGGCACAAGGAGCTAATTTATCTTTTCCTGGGGCTAAGTTATGAACAAAACATGTGCTCCCAAAGACACGAGGGGGGATAGGATAAAGATGTGACTGAGGAAACAGTATGGAATGTGGAACCTGATTCTGAATAGAAGAAGAGGGCATTCTATTTATCAAATAACAAGACGTTAGAACTGCATCTCCTCAAAAATGCAGCGGAACATTGGATTCAAGGAGAAGAGTACGAGCGGTCTCAATAAGATGCTGATTTTTTCTTTCAACTACACCATTTTGTTGAGGGGTGTATAGACAAGTAGTCTGGTGAATAATGCCTTGGTGAGTCATAAACTCCTGAAATTGGGAGGATAAGTATTCTAAGGCATTATCACTTCGAAAAGTACGAATAGAAACACCAAACTGATTTTGTATTTCAGCAAAGAAACTTTTGAAAATAGAAAATAACTCAGAACGATCTTTCATTAAGAAAACCCAAGTACATCTTGAATAATCATCAATGAAACTAACAAAATAATGAAATCCTAAGGTGGAACTGACTCTACTAGGACCCCAAATATCAGAATGAACTAATGAAAAAATAGACTCTGAACGACCCTCAGTACTACGAGAAAACGTAGCACGAGTGTGTTTCCCAAGTCGACACGACTCACAATCTAATGTGGATAAACTAGACAAACTAGGCACCATCTTTTGCAGTTTGGATAGACTCGGATGTCCCAAACGTTTGTGAATTATATCTGGGGAATCTGTAATGGAGCATGCTGTTAAGGAATTTGAAGAGGTAAGATAATAAAGGCCTTGTGATTCATGTCCTGTTCCAATCATCTGTCCTGTACTGCGGTCCTGCATGAGAAAAAAAATCATCGAAGAAAGTTATGCTACAATGTAGGGCTTTCGTCAAACGACTAATAGATGCTAGATTAAAAGGAGAACCAGGGACATAAAGAACAGAGTCTAGGGTGACAGAAGATAGGGGTTTGGCTTTTCCAACCCTTTTTGGTTTTGTTTGGATCCCATTGGCTAAAGTAATAGCTGGAAGAGATTGTGAATAAACAATATCGGATAAAAGTGATTTATTACCAGAGATATGATCAGAAGCCCTAGAGTCCATGACCCATGTTCCAAGAGTACTAGATTGCGACACACAAGCAAAAGAATTGCCCGCAACAGACACATCAGGTTGTGCAACCGAAACTACTTGTGGAGACGTTTGCTTATTTGCACGATACTGAAGGAACTCATCATATTCTGTCTGAGCAATATGAGCATTATTGGATGGTTGATTAGGTTGAGCACCATATGCTACTGGTGGAGATGTCTGTTTACTTGCGCGATTTCGAAGGAACTCATTATATTCCTTTAGAACAATAGGATCATAACTGGGTGGTGGACCATGCAAAATATAACATATGTCACGAGTGTGTCTAGGCTTATGACAATGACTACACTTGGATCGAGGTTTCCCAAAACGCCCTCCCCCTCGCCGATTCTCCATAGACTAATATGTACGCTTTTCAAAGGTTTGAGATGCGAGAATAGAGGAGTCAACAGTGGGTGATGAAACTACTTTGTGATTGGGAGGTGCCGCAAGACGAAGGAGACGAGAGAATAATTCATCGATTGTACGAACTGTAGGGCTAGCTAAAATTTGATCACGCACAGAATCATGATCAGGAGGAAGTCCAGCAAGAGTAAGAACTAGAAACAATGTTTGTCAGTGTTCTTGTTGTTTTTCCACATTCGTAGTAACTGACATAAACGTGTCGAATTCCTCCATGACTGCCTGTACC
Source organism: Solanum bulbocastanum (assembly GCA_037074985.1). NCBI lineage: Eukaryota > Viridiplantae > Streptophyta > Magnoliopsida > Solanales > Solanaceae > Solanum > Solanum bulbocastanum. The sequence goes on from CM073607.1 coordinate 33,051,649, forward strand.
TGTCCCAAGTAAGTAGACATATCAGATTCTTGTTTCTTTAAGTTGGTCAATCGAGATATCACATCATAGAATCGAGATATGTCATTAGTGTACAAAGCACGAGCCTTTTCCCAAACTGTATAACACGTTTGGAATGGGCGAAACAAGGGCATCAATTTGGAATCAATAGAACGCAATAGGTGACTACATAATTGAGTATCTACTTTCTCCCATTGTGCTTTGACGTTATTATCTGTCTCACTTGCCTTTGCCTTTTCATCTACCATACAAGTATTGTTGGTTAAGTGATCTTGAACGCCTTGCCCCTTGCACCATAACTCAACCGAGGAAGCCCAAGCTAAATAGTTTGAGCTTCCCATTAATGGCTCTGAAGTGATCATAGCACTTGAACTACCTATATTCTCGGAGCCAAAAATATCAATCCCTAAAGACATATTATGAATTTAGAGAGAGGGAAAAAAAATAAAAAAAATAAGGCTGGTCAGAATCTGGGAGAAAAAAAAAAGGGTGCAGTCGCCGAAAATTAGGTCTGACTGCCCGGAACTAGTCGGAATAAGAAAATAAATATACAGTCTGCCTCGGAATGGAGAAGCAACCTCAATGGAAAAAAAAAATTGGTCGAAAAAACTGGTAGGAAAGTGTAGCAGTGCCGTTGACAGTCAACGGATTCTGACCTTTTTTTTTTTTTTTTTTTTTTGGGGGTAAGTTTCTCACCAAGGCTCTGATACCATGTGAGAAATATATTATTGAATTGTGTATTGAAATTGTTACATTGAGACCCTATTTATAGATACTACATTGGAATCCTTTTCCAACTAGGATTCCTATTCTTATTCCTATTCCTATTCAAAGTAGGAAATATTTATACTTATTTCTATTCTAACAAACTTGATAAGATACACACTGCCCTGTTCCTATGGAGCCTTGAACAAATTTGAGGTTCTTGTGGTGTCAGGCTTGTCAGAGAAACAGGCCTCATTGGTGTGATCTCTCCAATAATAATTTTTTTGAAGGTACTGCTTTTGATCTATGTAATGTCCCTCAGAAATTGATGCAATGAATTTTTCCATATGACATCGTGTATTGTCATTAAGTTACAAGCTTAATCATATATTCCATGTTTGTCTTACTATTATGCCAGTCTATGTACCCTCATTATAGAGAGAGTTCTGCCTTCTTATATTGTACGGTAAAAAGCTTTTGGTTGAACTCTTCTTTTACATGATATTGTCACAGGTTGCTATGTGCAACTTTCCTACAATTAAAGATGCAGCGGATGTTGCTATAGCCACAATGCATTCTGGTATACAGGTTAGAACTCAATAGCTAATATGTATTAGAATAATAATAATTAAATTACATGATGTTTGTTGGACCAGTCTCCTAATGTATATTCATGATAATGTTCTTTGTATGGCTCCGTTAAGTGCATTGACATCTTTGCAATTTATCGCATGTAAATATAATTATGCCTGATTTAATTTATATGAGTTAAAATAAAAGTGAACTAGATTTGTACGGATTTTTCATGTAAAATTTCTAGAGAAAAGAGACTTGTGCATATATGGGCAATGTTTGTTGATTGTCGACAAGTACAAGTCAGAGGCAAAGTAGATTAATGTCCTAATAATTCTATACTGGATGCTATGCCTACCTGGATGATGTCAGTTTTTCCAATGCCTGTTGTTAGAGTGGGTAAAGGTCCACATTGGTTGGGGAATGAATTGATCTCTCCTTATATAGACTTGGGCAATCCTCCCCTTATGAGCTAGCTTTTGGGGTTGAGTTAGGCCCAGGTGCTATATTTTCACATGGTATCAGAGCTAGATTCATCCCCCTTTGGACTCATGATCCACACTCCAGTTGGGCCTGGGCGTGAAGGGGTGTTTGAGTGAGTAAAAGTTCCACATTGGTTGGGGAATGGACTGGTGGTCTCCTTTTATGGACTTGTGCAATCGTTCCCTCGTAAGCTAGCTTTTGGGTTTGAGTTAGGCGCAGGTGCCATATTTTCACTCCTGTAAATGTATTGGAGAGAATAGATGTTGTATGAATGACTTCTTGTGGGAAGGAAACTCTAAAAACAAAAATATCCATTTTGTTAAATGGAACTCCCTTACAACTAGTAAGGAGGGGGACTAGGAATCAAGAAGTTGAGTATTCATAATCAAAGTTCAATGATGAAGTGGGTATGGAGATTTGGTGCAATAGAACAATCATTATGCAAGTAGGTGATTAGGGAGAAGTATGGCATGGAAGGAAAATGGACAACCAAAACTGTAAATGGTCCTTATGGAGTCGGTCATTGGAAGTGAACCGAGAATTTGTGGCCTTGGTTCATGAATAAGTCAAGGTTCAGTATAGGAAATGGCATGAAGATATCCTTTTGGGAGGGTCATTGGTTTGGCCAAGGACCTCTGAAATAACTTTTTCCGGACATTCATAATCTGACTCAACTACAAGAAGCAACAATAGGTGAGGTACGGAATAATCAAGGAAGGAACTTTATATTCAGAAGATTATTAAATAATTGGGAGATAGACTGACCAACATAGATTTTAACAATTCAAGAGGGCTTCAACTTTTGTGGACTGTAGGACTTGGCAAGGGAATAAGCAGGGAAAGTTCTGTTAAATCAATTTATAAGGAATTCAACCTTTCAAACACAACCAGATTACATGCTGGTTATGAAGTTGATTTGGAAAGTTAAAATTCCTACTAAAGTTGCCTGCTTTACATGTATATTGGAAAAAGAGGCAATTCTGACACTGGATAATCTAACTAAAAGAGGGTAACAACTATTCTAGATACTACTTGTATGAAGAAGAGGCAGAGGCAAATGACAATTAATCATCTCTTCTAGCACCATAAATTGACTCAGCAGTTATTGAAAATCTTCATCAACTTAAGGGGTATTATGTGGGCTATGCCAAGAAGATTACCTGAAGTTCTAGCATGTTGGAATAGGGAAGGTAATTGGATTAGTAAGAGAGATGGAAGATTGTCCCAGGTTGCATTTGGTAGACAATTTTGGAAGAGAAAAATCTAAGATGCCTTAAAGATAAATCCTATCATAGTCAGAAGAGGAAAACGATGTGTTAGTTCTTTTCTACTTTTGGTGTAAGGGAAAGTATTAGATGATCATGAATCTATTGTGATGTTTTAGAATTCTTGTCAGAGGACAAAGGATTAAGTGTTTTCTTCCGCATCCCTCTGTAATTATGGGTGACTCCACATATTTTGTGTGGTCTAGATATAAATATGCAAATATGTTACATTTACAAACAAGAAAAGGGGTATGTTTTCTGTGAGTCATCTATAATCTAGGCACAGAAGGTGTATTTCCTATTATGCCACTAGGGCCTAAGGATACTAGTAGCAGTAGATATAAACTACGTTCATGCATAAGAGCCTTTATTTGGTCATGTTTAGTTGTGAAGTATAGAAGCATGTATATCAACTGATTAGCATAACCTGTGTTGAGATACTTTGTTCCAAATAGATAGACCTTCCAAGGCAAAGGTAAGGTGCAATATCTTTTTTTTCTTAAGGAGTAAAGGCTTAAGGAACGTTCTTCAGGCCCTGGTAATTGGGTAATATTTTTTTTTTTTAAATAGTAACGTTGTATTCCTCAATATTGAGGAATGTTGTATCACGCCCCGAGCATACACCCTAGACGTGGCTAACACTTGGAAACCTTTGTTGGTTCCCAAGCGAATCCTTGACCTGACTAACTACTTAGCGAAGCATAAGAAACTGAAAATTTAAAGAACTTCAACAAAACGTCTAAATCTCATAAATTGTCTGAAAATTCTGACTTAAAATATAAATGATAGAATAAATCAAACATCTGAGTAGGAAACTGAAATAATTTTTCTAACTCTGTCTATTTATGAAGCCTCTACTGTTTGAAGGTGTTTGGACAAGACCCACGAGTATCTTAAATCATACTACTAAAACAATAAGACTTGGAGTCTTCCGAAAGCAAGGAGGTCTCACCAAAAGCTGACCAACTGGTGATCTCAAAGGAACACCTGTTGATGATCTTGAATACTTGTATCTGCATCATGAAAGGATGTAGCGTCGAATGACGTAAGTACATGAAATGTACGATATGTAATTAAGACAAATGACACAATTAACTGAACTGAATGAAAGACTGAAAATAACTAACTGAAGTAAACCATGAACATGAAGTGTTATCATTAAAGCTTTTAATAAGGTATGCAGTAATAGCAAAACACTAAAACAAAATACTTTACTTTTTTTGGGTAGTTTCTTTAACCAATAACCATCTGTGAGCATCTTGATGATACAATGTCTTGCTCACGTTGTCAGGGCCGCCCTATACCTTTCCGGAGCATATAGGTAAGAACCTAATTATACTCTTGTGTAAAATGTCCCTAATTATCATCTGTGTGTAAGCACTTCTGTTCATTCAGAGGATACCAAATAAGTTAATGCTTTTTGAATCTTTATTTTCTTTTCATTCATATATATGCATGAACTGATAATTTGACTTGGTGAGTTTGTGTACGTGCTCATTTTCTATTGCTTAAGTCAGCAATGGGAAAATGAGGGGATCTCAATTTACCTGTTGAAAAATTCAAAATTGAAACAATAATTTTCCAAAGTAATTATTTTTTTCCTATGGACATTAGGTGTCAAGAGTGGAGCTCTTGGATGAAGTTCAAATTAGAGCAATCAATCTTGCAAATGACAAAAAATTGCCAGAGATTCCAACTTTGATGTTTGAATTTGTAGGCACAGGTAAAGATATTTTGCAGTTTGAATCAATGCAAATAATTTTCTTATTTTGTGACATTATGGTTGTTGTATCTTTACCTAGAACTTTTAATTTAAGTTGTACAAAATGGCATGTTAAATTGCTTTAAAATGGCTCAGAATGTGCTCTATGTGATGCCTCAATTGGTGAGAAAAATCATTACAATTCAATCAATTTCTTCACAAATGCAACTTTACGAGTCTTATAGTATGCATGTAGGTCCAAATATGCCCTCGGTTAAATTTTGTGTGAATAAGGGCATTTTTGCCCAATAATGTAGTGACGGGCATAATTGGGCCAAACTATTAACTGGGGCGGGGAGGGGGGGGGGGGGATATGGTGAATTTCACATACTTTTTAGGGCAATTATATACCCTTCACTGTTTTCTTTCATAAATGAGAATTTGCTTGCATCTATAGTTCTATTGATTATTTTGATAATGACTAACGGTACCATTTGGTGGAAGGATTTGGCCATCGGGGTTTCACATCCTTAAGTCCAAATTACTCCCTACTTGTTTGTCTAGGCAACCAAATCACTGAATTTCTATTTCAAATACAAGTCCAAATGATGATGGTCATGCCTTTAGCACATCTATAATGACGAACCAGAAGGTGTCAATTAATAGCCCTCTTATTCAGTCTCATTTTGGCCAAGATGATTGAAGCTCCCTTGTCAAACCACTTATCTCCTCTCTCAGTCTCTCTCTCTCTCTCTCCAGCATGGTCTTTGAGATATCTCTTTCAGTTGAACTCGGACAGTGTTTCCCTGTTTTCTCACTCGTATTCTCTCTTTCATTTCTTTATTTTTCATTTATCATGTGTTTTTTGAAAATATATTTATTACAGTATGGAGATCTTATTTTGCTGGAATCAGATTTGTTTAATAATTTCTAGGTACTCACAAATCATACCCGTTATTCAGACAAGTGATTTGAAATTCATTTCTGAAAATTTGAAGTTTGTTGATAGCCCGTTTGGATTGGCTTAAAAGTTGGTCAAACCTACTTTTAAGTCGGTTTTTGACTTCTGGAAGTGTTTGGCAAATATAAAAAATAACTTAAAATAAGTCAAAAATGACTTAAAATAAGTTTAAAATGACTTAAATAGTTACGAAGTGTTTGGCAAGGTAAACAATGACTTAAAATAAGTCAAAAATGACTTAAGTCAGAAACCAAAAGTAGGTCTCCCCCTACTTTTTATTTTTTGACTTAAAAGTCATTTCTGTTTGACTTTTTTTTTTGACTTAAAAGCTACTTTTTTTAAGCCAATCCAAACGGGCATTTTCCAGTCGAACAAGTTCTTTGTACCGTTTTTGTAATGTGACAGAACGGTTTCAACAGATGACCATTATAGGTGAAAAATCAAGCCCCTTTCCTAGAATAGCAAGCGAGAAGAACAATTCAGATAACTTAGAATATAGGAGATTAACCATAGTTTTGACAAAAAGTTCCTCTCGATAGATTAGGATGATTGACTTATTTTGTCTTTAGATGGGGTAGGGATTATAACTCAGCTGCAAAGTGTTGAGCTTCCAGCTGGCCCTTTTCATGTGTGCCTCATAAGCTTACTAAGATATGCACTCTGAGAACTCTTGATTGAACCTAAATGATGTTTTTCTTGGGGGCGTGGTGTTTTGTTTAGGGAAGGGATATAGTCAATACTAACTATACTGAGGCCGCATTGTTTAGCTGGCTATATCCTCACTTCCGTGCTGTTATCTATCAGAGGCATATGCGCGTGAGCAAACACAAATTGTTCAGAAGATAGCTTCTGAGCACAATGGTTCTGATTTTTTTTTCGCTGAAGAGCCTGAAGAGAAAAAGGAACTCTGGAAGGTACTCTATTATCCTAGTTCTGTTTGTTCAATAATATCTTTTCTTGGTTATGTTTCTATTCAATATTTCTTCATAAGACTGCCGTTTTTCTTCAGGCTTTAGTTCTGTCAAACTAGATCCTATAAAATGAGGGAGTAGTAACTATTTAGTGTTTACATTAACATCAATATTTAATGATATATCAAGTACATTGACCATTGTAGCTAACAGTGGTAAGTGGTAACTTCTATGAAAACCCTAGTCCTCCTCGAGTGCCAAAAATTGAGATAAGTATAGGGAAACCCTTTCAGATTTCTGATCTCATGCTATGTTGCATAAAAGAAAATATACTAGCACAAGGAGAGCTTGTTCACTACTTTAGTAACTAAGTAATGATTTTAGTATAATTTTCTCATTATAGGAAAAAGGGAAAGGGACAACTATACTCATCAACTTAGCGACTTAGAGCAAACATACCCCTAGTTAAAATAGTGGTGCATAAATACCCCGTTATCTAACAAATGGTGCATATTTACCCTTTTCATTAACAGACCTATATTTACTAAATAAAAAAAAAAAAAAAATCCTAAAACAGGTTTTAAATACGAAAAATGACACGTGCTTCAAAAAATTACATCACCCATTTTTTTTACCCCTCCATACCCAACCAAATAATGGAAAAAACCCCATCCCTCTTCTACTCGATCATAAAATGGGTTTGAAGAGAGATTGAGTTTCTTTTTAATTGGGTTGGGTCTTGATTGGATCTAGAGTGGAAAAGAAAACGAGTTAGATAATTTTTGAAGTTGCGTGACATTTTTGAAATTAAAAAATTAGTTTTAGAATTTTTTAAAATTCAATCTGTTAATGTAACGGGTAAATATGCTCCATTTATTGAATGGCGAGGGTATATATACACCACTATTTTAATGAGGGGTGTATCCACTCTAAATCACAAAGTTGAGGGGTATATTTTCCCTTTTCCCTAAAAAAAAAAAGTTTTCCCAACTTCTAGCTGGTAAGATGGGAACCTTTAAACAATGACAAGGCTTCTCGTAGATTGAACATGCAGATTTTGCAGCAAAATAGCCTAGTGATTGCATACTTATCGGTAATTGCAGTTCCTAATTTTTCCCTATATATTTTTCAGCACCAAAATGGTACCATGAAATGAGGAGGAAAATACATATTATTCAATACACCTGTACTACTGTAATTTTCTAGTTCGATTAATTGAAAATGAGGAAAAAAAAAAAAGAATTTGGAAATAGGGAAGATAGTATTGACAAAAATAGATAAGGGAGTGTGAATTAGGAAAAATAGAATGCCTTCATTGATTTTTTTCTACAATTGTAATTTTCTAGTTTCGTGATGGGAAGGTGAATAAGTATTTCCCTTATACTCAGTACTGCTCATTTCTGTCTTTATGAATTATGAGTTACCCACAATAGCTTCATGTGACATGGTAATCTCACCCCTTTGGTAATTTGAATAAAGAGGGGCAACATTTTTAATTGATCACCCTTTTTCCAGAACATAGAAAAGATGCACTTTGAGTATAGTTATATGTTCTTCTCTGTGCAAGAAACTGTCATATAAGGTCCTGCAAAGGAAAGAGTTCATTCTTTTTCCTAGTAGAAGTCTTTGAGAACTGTAGTTAGAACAATTGCTTAATTTCATTTGATACATTTTTACTGCAGCATAGTCCTCAAAATAAGGTATGCCTGGTGTTAATTCTTGATAGATACAGTTGTGATCATATCTGTCGAAAATTTGTAGGAAGTTCCTTCATTGAGCTTGGTCTTACTCTTGAAAGTCTTCCTTCATTTGGCTGCCATCAGCATGATCAGAACTCCAATTCCTACGCAAACACCTCATGACCGGAAACGTTGAAACAGCTGAACCAAAATTGACTTTTGAAATATTTGTTTCAATATAAAAAGTATCCTATTGCTTAATGTGATTTGACATCTTACTCATTAGATGTTTATCTCTAAATGTGAGGAGAAACTTCTTTAAAATGCAACCATCATCTCGTCCATGTTGACAAATTTCTCTTCAAATCCCATTTGACTTGGATTTTTTGTAATGGAGCTCATAGCAACTAAGTGACTTCAGTGAAAATGTGATTCCATGTGGTATAGAAGCCAACTTTTGAATAGTTAGTAACTGGTCCTTCTACAATGTTTGCTAATCGAGTGGCTTCTTATCTGTGTAGATAAGAAAGGAGGCACTTTGGGCTTGCTTTGCAATGAAACCTAAGTTTGAGGCAATGATAACGGTTTGTTTCTACTGTTAGATTAGACTAAAATATTCTCCATCTACATTATTTATGTGTTTAAATTTCCTTTCTTACTTTCATTTGTTAAAGTTTATCTTATTCATATGTAGGTATTTACATTAAGATTTTTTTGTTTTCCCCCAAATTCCTCCATCTCTGCCCAAAAATGAGGGGAAAAGACAAGTATTGCTGAATATAGGACAATTAGGAGCTTGGTGCTGTTGCTACCTATAGATTCGTAATTGATACTCACCCTTTAGTCATAAATTGAGCTAATTTTAGATGACGTTTTATAATTAGATGTTTTTGGAAGCCCCGAGAGCTTTGGTCTAGTATTAAGAGCACATCGCATGATGTTTGGGTTAGGCGCACGTCATGGGTTCGGACGCAGGTGCAAACAAAAGCTTGGTATTTAAGTGGAGAAAGGTATTGATTGGGGCCGGAGGTGGGGGGTGTATTACCACCTAGGTTAACACTGTGTACTGGCCTCAGATTTCTCAGTAATCAAAAATGAAAAGAAATAGATGTTCCTGGAATCGGGAAAAATCCTAGCAGAAACTAGGGTGGCGTCTTGGGGCCTATAAATATTTGGAAAAGCATTCTGCCCATAGTATTTCAGAGCGTGCCTATAATTCTGTTGCAAAGCACCAGAACCTCCATTCTCTTGGAACCTATTGGTCCATTGGTCATTCTGCATCCATGTTTCTGGAACTTATAGGTCTTTATTGCTTTGAGTGCTGGGCCGATAATTAAACACAGGATTGGAGTGTTGGAAGTTGGCTCTTGTACATGATTATTTGGACTGAAAATGAGCTCCTTGAACCATGCTAGGGTGCTGCTAATGGATATTGATTTAAGCAATAAATAATTGAGAGTAAAGACTAGCATTCTGTTGTGTAGTTTCTTTCACTTAAACCCCAACCTAGAAACACTTAAAATCCGACATGGTATATTATTTCTCATTTCTGCAAAGATTCTTCTTTTTATTTCAGTTAAATTGCCAACTCATAAGAATTATTAATAAGGTGATTACAATAGGAGATGATATATTTGCTATTTTCTCATTTATGCGAAGATTTTAATATCTATATGCTTCTTAACCTGTTAACATTTTCTCTTTTTTTGGTTTATTTCATTTTAATTAACACACTTAGTTTTGTTGCAGGACGTGTGTGTACCCTTGTCACATCTTGCTGAACTAATTTCAAGATCAAAACAAGAGCTGGATGGTTCTCCTTTAACGTGGTATGTCTTGTATGCACACAATTATTGTACTCAATGCATTGGGCATTATGAACCTTAAGAATACGAGTTTGTATAATATATAATGCTCATTGCCTCTCTTTTTCTAACAGCACCGTCATTGCTCATGCTGGTGATGGAAATTTCCACGTAGTAGTTCTATTTGATCCTACCAAAGAGGAACAACGACGAGAAGCTGAAAGGTTAAACCACTTCATGGTCCATATCGCTTTATCAATGGAAGGTACAAGTTGCATTTTTCTGGGACTTAGTGATTCTCCTTTTTCCTCGACAATTTCCATTCAACACCTTGCCAAAGAAAAAGGAAATATAAAAAGAAAGAATGTAGTCTAGCTTCATTAGGCTATGATGTTTCAAAAGGAAAGGATCAGATATACCCATGTACTATTTTCTTTTGTTTAAACTAGTCACCCGTTATACTATTTGGCTATATGAGCCCTTACCGTCAAACAAAGTTTCGTATCTAACCCTAACTTGATGGATTGGACATGTGGATTGATAAAAGCGCTCCAGTATGTCAAATTTTTTAGGGCATAGGCGGCCGTATGCAGAACAATACACAACTTAAAAGGCCAGGGTCGATTGTAAGATGGGATCGTCTTCAAGTGATTTCACAACTCGAAACATACTAGCAAACTGAATTCTCAACACTCATATATAAAATTGGGGGGGGGGGGGGGGGCGGGGGGGCGGTTAGTAACAACTAAAATTCACCAATATCAAGTAACAAACGGGAAATCAACGCAAATATGATCTACCAAGTTTGGAAAAGACTAGTGGTGTGTGTATAATGATTGGGGTTTCAACTCAAATAGGCAAAGATTAATCACAGGCAAATTGATTGATACATGGATAGCATTTGGTCTAGACTACATTCGATATTCTCTCGAACTATCAAACGTGTGTTCCTTGGATTCTCTCAAACTCCAAGACCCTTTTCAATAAAACACCTAACATTGCTTTAGTAGATAGACTATCCCTAGCTTGTATCATTAAATGAGAAATTACTCAGATTATCCCATCCCTAGCTCAAATCCATGGAGTAATTTCAACAAGTCCTCGCTTTTGAGTCTTACCCAACTCCATTTTGCTTTCTCAAGCCAAAACGGTGTTAGAGAGCTCAATCAATGTTTACAACCACTGATTTTTAGATTAAAACTTCAAAACAACCATAGATCCATTCCATACCATCAATCTTAGTCCCGATTAATCAAATACTCATTTGGGGTTTTACACCCTCGTCTAGCGTACACATACCTCTAGTTAAGGACTTGGCTGCTCATAAAAGCTAATGTGATTCACAAAATCTGAATCTCCTGCTTAGAGTGATACAAATTTGAAGTTTTTTCCTCTACAAGCTAAAAGAAGTTCTTCACTATTCTCTATGAATATCCAACAAAGAAGTCTCCCCTTATCCCCAATTGGAAAGAAGATAAAAGTACATAATTACACAAATCCCTATTCTATCCTTGGCACCTCCCAAAGGAAGCACTAAATTCTCTAATTGCGGTTTTTCCCTTCAGCTTCTGTCTTTGAGCTTGCGCTGGACCGGCGGAATGCCTATCCAGAGCGCCAGTCGCTTCGCTGCTTCAACCTTGAGTTCTCATTGGAGCATCTGTGCTGGAATTAACGAGCTGTTAATAAAGCATTGTACCACGCCAATTGAAGCGTTGATATTGAGGCAGCTTTGCCCTAGTCAAGCCGAGATTTAGCTAGCAAAACGCCAGTTCCTTCCCGGTTCCTTCGCCAGTGTGCTTCAGTAACTTTAAGCTTCAAAATCCACCAAACTTGATTTTTCGAAGGAATGCCTGCATATAAGAGAACTAGGGCCTGAAATTCCCTTAATTAACATTAAAACATCCCATAAGTTGGTAAAATATCAACTCATCATGGAGGCTTGAAAATGGAAGGCCCAACTCAAATTAAAATAGACCTCTTCAATCCTAGATAACCTGCGACCCATTAATTTAACCCACTTCCAATTAAAATCCCTAAAACTTAATAAACACAAATTGTCTCATTACACTTCTCCCTCCAATTTCAGTGAAAGAGAAAGAGGTAAACATCAGAGCTTGATTTCGAACTCCCTCCAATTTCAGTGAGAAAAAACATGGATGAAGGATTATAAAAATGTGACTAAAGACGTCATGTTTGATGGCTGCATTGAAGTATTTTTTTCAAGAGTAAGGGCTAAAATATTTGTTGTTTGTTAGAGTGGGGAGTCTCACATTGGTTGGGGAATGAACTAGAGGTTTACTTATATGAACTTGGACAATCCTTCGCTCATGAGCCAACTTTTGTGATTTAGTTAGGTCCATATGTCATGTCTTCATATGGTATCTAAGTTAGCTCCATCCTCATTTGGGCTCCCAGTCCATGCTCCAATTGGCCTGGGCAGTAAAGAAGGCGGGGTTTAGCGTTGGTTAGAGTCTCAGATTGGTAGATTGGTAGGTAATGGACAAGATGTTTGTTTAGATGGACTTGGACATCCTGCCCTCATGTGCTAGCTTTTCGAGTTGAGTTAGGTTGAGGTGTCACATCTTCACACTGTTCATTGGTGATTGAATTCAGTTGGTATTGTGCGTTAGAAGTTTTGAAGAACAACATTACCTGGGTTTTAGAATTGATTATTTTTTTAAAATCGAGTTGTTTCTTGTTGGCGCTTGATTTGGAGCTAATCTTTAGCTTTAAAACATTTGAATTTAGCACCATCCATTATAAAAGTGTGATTAGCTACTCAGAGGAAGGACCAAGATTTCAAGATAATGGGTGCCTCTGCTACATGTTGCACTGACATGCATGAAGTATGATTGGAGTGTGTATTCGATACGGTTCGATTCAACTGGATCTATTATTAGTTAATTCTATTTGATTTTTAATAGGTTTTTGATATGTTCGATAGAGAAATTACTTTCTTTTATTCACAAGGATAAGGCAAAAAAGCATTTTCAATAAGGTAATTGCATTGTTTTATTAATTAAAAACAACTTCACTCTAGTAACACAACACTTTTCATTAGACTTGTTAGAGTGGGTTAGAGTCCCATATTGGTTGGGGCATGGATTGGTGGTCTGCTTATACGGAGTTGGGAAATCCTACCCTCACGAGCTAGCTTTTGGGGTTGAGTTAGCCCTACGTACCATATCTTTACATGGTATTAGAACCAGGTCCATCCAGTTTGGACTTCTGGCCCACACTTCCATTGGGTTTGGGCGTGAAGGGGGTGTTAGAGTGGGTCTGAGTCCTACATTGATTGAGGAATGGAAAGATGGTCTGCTTATATAGACTGGGCAATCCTTCCCTCATGGGTTAGTTTTTGGGATTGAGTTAGGTTCAAGTGCAATATCTTTACAAAAGAAATAGCAAAAATAATATTTTTCAACAAAAAAATTACTCTCTCCAATATAATTTGTTTGACCTACTTTTCTTTTGTAGTCCGTTTAAAAAAGAATGAACCTTTTCTTTTTTTAGCATTTCCTTAATTTCATCTTTCCACATGATATGTTTAATACCACAAGATCAAAGGGCCATTTTGGTACATTTGACACATCTTTAATTTTAAACCACAAGATTCAAAAGTCTTCTTTAATTTCTAAAAATTCATGCCAAGTCAAAATAGGTCAAATAAATTGAAACGGAGGCAGTACTCCGCTCAAGCATCAATATAATTTTCAATATGAAAATCATGCCCACTAGTAATACAAGCAAAGATAATCTTTAAAAAGAAGAATTATTTACATTTTAACTAATGTAAATGACAAATTTAAGCTACATACCCTGGATAAATTAATTGAAAAATGACATAATGAGAACAAATACATTTCATATATCTGAATCTTAAAAGTTATCTAGCAATTACTTATAATTCTCAAGAACATAACATGCTTGTTTCAAATAAAATGAAAAATAGACAAAGAAATGTTAAAAAAAAAATAACTTGAGTAGAATAAGAAGGGAACAAATAAAAAATAAAAGAGGGTAAGGTGCAAGCTTTGGGTAGAGTAACCTGGGAAAAGAAAAGAAAAATACTAGGTGAAGAAAAAGTGGGTTTAATTATTTTTTTAAAGCAAAGGTGGTGGAGGGGAAGGGGATTGGGCCGAAAGTAAACAAAAATGAGCGGGAAAAAATGGAAAAGTGGTAGAAAACTCAATCAGCTAAAATTGAAAAAGAAACATGTTTACTGGTATTAGGACTCAAACTCGCATCACAATGGTCAAAGAGCAAAGCAAAGGAGAAGCTAAACCAGTGCCCCGAATGAAGACTTGTGTATGTGGGTGCTTAGTTATATGTCTACCTTTTAAGGTATACATGTATATACACAAAAAGTTCCAATCTCAATGGGTGCACATGACCCCCGTACCTTCCACGTGGGTTTGCCTCTGTAGCTACTAAGGATAGCTTTGAACTGGAAAGTGAGCTAAAGACTCCATTGGAGGTTCTTGAATGTTTCAAATTTGGTGGTTCTAATCTTCAAATGGCAACCAAATATTGCTTAAATCTGAAGGGAAATTGATGTTTAGCACTTGAAACACGAGTATCAAACAATTTTGAATCAGTACTTGAAGAAGAAAGTTAAAACTCCATTGAAGGTTACTGGAAGCTTTGTGTCCATTCGAGGAAAGGGGAGTTCCGACTGGGTTATGGGTTATCCAAATGGACTGGTTAGTTACCTTGTGGGTTGGATCTTTTGATTAGAGGATGACATGCGTCACTCCTACTAAAATAAGGGTATATTAGAACTTTGATGGACAGTAGGGGTATATGTGAATGGAAAGTATAATTAAGTGGTTCAAGCAATAAAAAATAGTAGAGGGATCAGGGGTATATCCAACCCTTTTCCAAAATTTCAATCCATGTGAAAGTACGTGCAGAAGCAATGAGTGATGTTCTGATCAGTACATCACCGCCAGAGTTTGGGAAGGGTAAGTATAGCTAATACAGGAGCTGCATAATCTGACCCTTGATCTTTGATCTTACTTGGTCTGCTTTTCCAATAATCTGCATCTCCAAGAAAAGTTGTTTGAGTGACATAATCCAATGGGGTGAGAAAGCTTAGCTACCACTCTTCTTTCCTCCATCCTTTTCAATAATTAGGATTTTCTGCCTCTATTCAGTCAACTGATTTGATTCCTGGATTTGTCTCCACCTCTTGATTTTCTTCCCTTTATACCAGCCTTGAACCCCTGACCTAGCAGCAAGAAAAGACAATCTCAGCCACTAGGACAATGAGCAGCTGGTGGATTTGTCCCAAAACCTTTCAATACAATTGTTCTATTCATGATTTGAATATGCGTGCTTTTTTTAGCAACTTTTGTAGTACTGGCCAATCATGATTCACCTGAAAGTCTTTCAGCTGCTGCTCTTGTGGTTCTATATCTAGGATCTTTTCACGATTTATAGTACTATTTCATCAAAGCCATGTGCATGGTCTTTACCATTTTCATTCTTTTGCCAAACAGGCACCTGTACTGGAGAACATGGTGTTGGTACTGGGAAAATGAAGGTAAAAAGTTCAAAGACTTTTGGCTTTTTGATGTGTTATTGTTAATTGTTCACATAAACATGATTAGTGATGAATGTTGGTTAACTATACATTATCCACAAGGTACACCAGAAAAACACTGCATGAGTTTTTTTGTTACAAAAGAAAATTCTGCTAATATTTGATGACCACAACATTGTAGACATTACTAGACCTCAAAAAGAAAAGAAAAGGGAGAAGCCAATGAAAAAAGGCGAAGTAATATCAGGGCTAACTGGATCAAATTTTTTTAATGCAATGCAATAAGAGGAAACATTTTCCCAAAACAAGAAGAATCGATTTTATTTTCCCACATTCACTAGAAAATAGAAAATAGTAATTTCCAGTGCAATTTATAACAATTTCTAGTTTCCCTGTCTTGAAAAAAAAAAAGTAAAAGAAAAAGAAGGTTTTGTTCTTGGGTATTATAAAATGTGTCCGACTTCATCTTTGATTAAGTTGGTGTTGGGTTTCAATTTGTATGCTTTGTTTCTTGCTCACCCAAACTAATTTCCAGTGTCCTAATTTTCTAAATGTGTTATTAACTGACTTTTATTGCACTGTAATTTCAGTATCTTGAAAAAGAACTTGGGATTGAGAATTTGAGGACGATGAAAAGGATAAAGGATGCTTTAGATCCCAACAATATCATGAACCCCGGCAAGCTTATTCCCCCTCACATATGCTTTTGAGATAGCTGCGTGAAATGGTTTCCTTTGTTCTCTTTTCCCCCAATTATCTGTTGTGACATTCTATTCTATGTTCGATCAAGTTTTGTGTACTAGCAGTGACGTTGCTAATGCAGAATGATAACAATTTAAGATCTGCAGATTCTGTAAGTTTTAAGCCGTGTAATTGCAGCAATTCATTTCTCTTTCTCGTGACAGCCTTTTGAGATTTTATGCTCTTCCACACACACACACTGGTAAATAATTACCCACTTACCAACCAATTTAACTTAGTAGTTATAACTAGGGGTGCGGTACGGTATTTGAAAGTTTCGATACCGTAATTTTTGGTATTCGGTTTTTAAAATCATTATACCATTACCAAACCAATTTAATTCGGTATATTGAAGTTTGGTTGCAGTATTCTACGGTATGGTAAATCGGTAACCATAATGTAAGTTTTGGTATCAAAATTGTACAATTTTATTCATTCATAGAGATACAATTTTATATTATAGAAAAATAAACTAGCTAGCAATTAGATCCCTTGATTCTAGGAGATTTGAGAATCAAGAGACATTCTAATATCCTAACTTATTCAATAGCATATCAGATATGATTGTATTAGATCAATTGAAATCCTACAAAATCATATCTAATCACACTTAGATATTTACAAATCAACACCTCTCCTCAAGCTAGAGTCTCAAATACTAAGAATATTCTCTAGTCTTCTTCTTGAGTATTTTTATCAGCTCGCGCCATATTGCTCTCCTTGTCTCGACAATATCTTTTTATGTGTGCTATTTTGCCACACCGATAACATGTGAGAGTCTTCTTACTATAATTGTTAGATTACACTTTGTTCTTTCTAGGTGAGCTTGAACCACCTGAGAAGCGAGAGTGTGGCACATCTCTTGCTTTTCCTTTAAAATTCTTCTTGTCATCTTCAAGACCATTTCCTTCCCCTTCTTTGGCAAATACACTAGCCAATTATTTGGCTAGTAACTCTTATGACGATAATAAATTTTCAAATTCCTTCAAGGATGGTTGTTGAGCCTATCCTTGAATCGATGTCACAAATGGAATATATCTAGGTCTTCTCATTCATGCTTCAGAGATAACCTCATTAAAATTCAATAAAGATATCTCAGAACATTAGTTCTTAATCTTTAAGAAGTATTCTGCGATAGAGAGATTACGTGTTAGCAAATTCATTCTCCAACTTCTCTAGTCGAGCTTCGTTCTTCTTGTTGAACAGTTGATCGAGGGTCCTCCATATTTCATGAGCTGATGTACACCTTATAATATGATCAAATAAATTGGAGAAGATTGTCTTCTTTAGAATGAATTATCTTTACATTAATCTGCTTCCACTTCTTGTATGTGTTACTATTTTTTGGTCCGTTGTTAGGAGGACTTGTCATTACTCACCATTAACAACAATCCGCAAATTCTCTCCCACAATGTATGATTCCATACATGTCTTTCCTACATTGTAATTGGATTGGTTCAACAACTCCATCCCCAATTCGTTAGCACGATCATTGAAATTCATATACAAAAACCAACTAAATTTTCCCCTAACTTGATCTTGAAATAATAACCAGAAACCAATCTACAGTTAAGGCTTTGATACTATGTAGAGAATAGCAGAAGAAAAGTATATTTAAGGAGACTTTGTACTAGCCCAAGATTTGTAATTAAGATCAGAAGATTCAACTAAAGAAGAGGAAGCTAGAAAGGAGAATGAAGAATTTTGGTAGAGAACTTTGTTGTGGAAGAACATTCTTGAATTGCTTTCAATTTGGGTTGTATACGAATGTACAAGGTCATCCTTATTTATACTTGTGTAAGGATGATTCTAGATATATATATATATATACAAGAACAATTTAGATAACCTTATCTTCTAGCCATCTAACAAGAATTAAGACTATACTATAGTTTACTACAAATATATTGATTCTTGACTACATTTCACCTTTTGAATACTATACTTTAGTATATATATATATATATATATATATACAAGAACAATTTAGATAACCTTATCTTCTAGCCATCTAACAAGAAACTATACTATAGTTTACTACAAATATATTGATTCTTGACTACATTTCACCTTTTGAATACTATACTTTAGTAGTGTTTGAGCCGATATATAATTATTTTATACTTATTACGTGAAATTTTATTGTGTAAAACTTGATTTCGAGCTAAGAAGAATTTTTGGAGATAAAACTGACACTTTAAAACTTTGAAATATAAGCAGAAGGCTAAGAATTTAAATCAGGATGAATATGGGGTTCAATGACTAAGTATGACATGAAGTGCAAAATAAAGTATGACACTAGGTACCACAATTGATGGGTAAAACCACAATTGATGGGTAAAATCTTATCAAAAACATCTTTCTCCACATTTACCATGGCGCGAAGCACTAGCTCAGTTTTTGTCTTTATTTCACTTTATCCTGTTAAGTATATCTTGGTCCTCTTAGAATACAGAGAATTTTTTATGTCAAGAAGTTGTCTCTTCTTTCAATAACGAATACAAGACAATAGTACATCTCAGAGAAAATGACATAAATTGTCCCTTAGCTATAAGAGTAGGTCTAAAATGGTCCCTTAACTATACACTTAACAGATATAGACCTTTAACTATTCAAAAAATTATCAGCTTTGGTCCCTTAACTATATACTTACTGGTTTTAGTCTCTTAACTATAAAGTTACCGATTTTAATCCTCTAAGTATTCAAAAACTTATCAGGTTTGGTCTTTGTCCATTTCTTTAATACAAATAGCTTAGATTTATATTAAAGGAAATATTCGTGATATTAAATCTTTAACCCATTTTTAAAGTTGTTTCTCTATCCCCGCCCTTTTTTCTTCAAACTACTCTTATGAAAAGAACAATAATGTCAACGATTCAAAATAAAATTAATGAGCAAAGAAGATATATGTTTTAATTTTACTCAATGGAGGATAAGATTAAGCATATAATTGTTGCTATTGACTTGAAGCTGAACTTGAATATTCTAATTAGTGCGGATTTTATTTAATTTACTCAAATTCTTTACGTAAAATAAAATGAATAGAATAATAAAATTAATCTATTTAAAAAAAATTAAAAAATGCAAATCTACCATTTTATAAATTTCAATTTTTGAAAAATTAAACAAATTCCGTTCAATGAAGTCGTTGGAGTACAAACTTTGGATTTAACGGGGAATAATTTTTTCCTTTTTATAATAAAGTTTAGCATATTCAAGTCATTAGTAGCAATAAATATGCTTCATTTTATCATCTGTTGAATAAAAGTATGACTTATATTTTCTTTCCTCGTGAATTTTATTTTAAATCGTTAAGGTTAAGGTTCTTCGCATAAGGTTAATTTGAAGAAAAAGTAGCGGAGAGAGAGAAACAACAAAAAAAATTGCTAAAGAATTTAATTTCTCAAGGCATGGATTCCGTTAATATAAACCTAAGTTATTTATATTAAAAAATGGACAAAGACCAAACCTGATAAGTTTTTGAATACTTAAAGGACTAAAATCGGTAACTTTATAATTAAGGGACTAAAGCCAATAAGTATATAGTTAAGGGACCAAAGCTGATAAGTTTTTGAATAGTTAAAGAATTATATCCGTTAAGTGTATAGTTAAGGTATCATTTTAGACCTACTCTTATAGTTAAGAGACTATTTATGTCATTTTTTCGTACATCTTATATAGGACAATACTAGTTCTATGAGGAGTTCTGTAAGGATTATGAGTTATTAAGGCATTTTAGCTACACACGACTACACTTAGAGTAAATACATCAAATTCCTCCTAAATTTGACAGCAAAATTTATTTTAGTACTTTAATTATACGAGCGTTTAAATACCCCTTAACAATTTTAAACTGATTAAAGACTACCCTAAGAGTTGACGTGGCTAAGTGAGTGTACTCACTCTCCTCAAAGCGCATGAAATAATAAAAATAAAAATAAACTAAATGGTAAAATACATGACATTTTTTTACTAGCCAATATATAACTAATAGTTTTTAATTTTTTTTTTTATAAGTTAAAGTTAAAAAAAAATGTGAAATTTCTTGTATAGAAGTAGATGAAATTTGTGGGTTCAATTTTTTTTAAAAAAATATTTAATCTTTTTGTTCTCTCTTTATTTTGTTGTCTTCCCCAAATGTCTTCTTCCCCATTGAAGCACTTCTTATACCTTTCTTCTTCCATATTAAAAATTTTCATTTATCTTTATCCCTCACCTGACCTGCCCTTCATTAATCACAAAACCCAACACCTAATTCATATTATTGAATGTAAACTTTCTTGAATTTTAAGTAACTCATTTTGAATTTTATTGGTTGTGCTGCAAAAAATGTGGGTCTATCAACTTTCTTACACAATCTTCATTTTTCATTTGAGTTGTTAAGAAAAAAATAACTTTCAAAAAATATTATTCTCCAAGGGGTAGATTTGTGGGGGAGAGAGAGGGTTCGAAGAAGAAAAAGTAAGTATGCTATTTTCTATTTTTTTTTTTTTTTGATGAATGTTGAAGAAGAAAACAACTATTGAAGGTTGAAAATTCAGGAAAAAGAAGAAGCTAGTGAAGGTTGAAAATGGTGAAATCAAGAAAGAAGAAAGATGGGGGAGGGGTGTAGAAGAGAAGGGGTGGAAGAAGATGGGGCAATTTTGATTTTAAAATGCATTTTTAATTAATTGATTAGCGTAATGAATTTTCAGAAAATGTTTTAAAAAAAAATGGTGAATAAGCAAAAAACAGATTGAAAATTAATGACGTGGTGCTTACATGGCAATAATGTGGTAGGTGAGAGTGGTATTCTACTCTAAGGGTTGTATTTAATTCACTTCAAAGATGCTAAGGGGAGTATTTAAACACCCGTCTAGTTTAAGTGTTAAAGTAAGTTGTTCTGCCAAGTTTGGAGCGGGGGGGGGGGGGGGGGGGGTTATGTGTTTTCTCCTACACTCATAATAGGTACTCTTTAGAGTTGTATTGTTATCCAACTCCTTCACATAATTATGTCTCAATACCCCATTTGCAAACTAAAGATGGACAACTAACTTGAAGTTTGTCCCTTAAGAACTGGAAATGAGCCAATTACAAGGGCTTGGTGAAGATATCGGCTAGCTGATCCTTAGAAGAGATGAACTGCACAAGTAGGTCCTTTCGCACCACCTTATCCCTGACAAAATAGAAATAAATTCCCACATGTTTGGTACAAGCATGAAATATAGGGTTAATAGATAGCATGCAGTTTGCTTTGGGTAGAGAGACGCCTAGTTTAAATAAGAGTGATTAAATAGCTCAGCAGCAACATCGGCTAAAGCTTTATATTCTGATTTAGTTGAAGACCTAGAAACGTTGTTTCTTTGATGACCAAGACACTAGATCGGATCCCATGAAGATAGCACAATCACCTGTTGATTTTCGATCATCCAATGAGCCAACCCAATCATCATCCATAAAGGCTTGAAGAAATAGAGTATCAGACTTAGGATTCAAGAGACATATATATTTAGTGTGTTGCAAGTATTGTAATAGACTTTTGACAACAACCCACTAAATTGTAGAAGGATTATGCATATATTGACATACTTTGTTCACCACGAAAGACAAATTTGGACATGTGAGGGTAAGTTACTGAAGAGCTGGCACAATTTGTCGGTATAAAGACAGATCATGAAAAGGATTGTTGTCATTTGGTGAAGCTTCATAAAAGTAGACATGGATGTTAACAGTGGCTTACATAGTTGCATTTAGCACATTTCAATAAGCTATAAATATTGTGACACTAGGACAAAGAGAGTCCAACTTTTGTACGCACAACATGGATGCTGAGGAAAGACTCAACGGTCCAAGATCTTTGATGGCGAAGGTAGAACCCAATTGAAGAATAATATTCTCCAAGAATACTGAATAACTCCTAACCAATATTATATCATCTATATACACAAGCATGTAGGCCTTGATTCCATTAGAATTATAGACAAACAAAGAGGCATCAGACTTTGAGCTGGAGAAACCCACATCTCAAAAGAAAGCTATAAAGCTTCAAATACCATGAACGAGGCGCTTGTTTGAGTCCATATAAGGACTTGTGCAACCTGCAAACATGATCGGGGAGATGAAGTTGAGTAAAAACAGGAAGTTGAGCCATATATACCTTTTCGCAAAGGTCACCATAAAGGAAAGCATTTTGGACGTCAAGTTGTCGCAAAGGCCAACCACGAGTTAAATCAATGGCTTATATAACTTTAATTGTGGTGGGTTTGACGACTGGAGTAAACATCTCAAAAGAATTGTTCTCCTCTTGTTGATGAAATCCTTTGGCCACTAACTTGGCCTTATAGTCCTCAATAATGCTAGTGGATTTTTTCTTGAATCAAGAAACCCATTTGCACCACAAAACGTTCATCGAGGGGCTGCGAGGAACAAAAGTCCAGTCATCTTGCAATTCATGGCGTCACGTCACTCCAAAAACTTATTAGTAGTGGTGAAGCATGTTTGTTCACTAGTTGGAGGAACTATTGAGGTCGATGCAATGACATATTGGTGGATGGTGGCATATTGTGTAGCTGCATAGTATTAGTCATAATAGTCAACTTGGGGACACGAGCAGGTTTGGTGGTGTGCAATGTAGTAGTTATAGGGTGAGCAGGAAGAGATGGGAATGATGAGAGATCAACAACCAGTGGTATGGAGGGAAGAGACCCAACTATTTTGGAATCAATATGGATAGGGGACGATTGGACCATTTGGACTGGAATAATGGCATGATTATGAGAGGAAGTTGGAGAAACTAAGGTCGAGGTTTATTTATACACATTGGGTAGTATAGGAACATGATACGTGGGAGAAGAGATAGGCAATTGAACCGGAGATGAGAGCCCAGGAGATTTAGGTTGGATCGTGTGCATTGGAGGTGAGCCTAATAGAGAATTTGAGAAGAAAGGGAATTTGTCTTTGTCGAAACGCACATAACAGGCCAAATACAACCAACCTGACTTTGGATCAAGGAATATATAGCCTAAGTATCTTGTACTGTAGCCTAGAAAAACACAATGTGTTGTTCGGAACTAAAACTAATGTTTATTATAAAGAAGAAGATATGGAAAGAAAAGACACCTGAATGCTTTAAGAAAGTGATAGTGTCAAAGCCCAAAGTACACTCTAGACGTGATATGGCGTATAAGACCCCGAAATGTGCTACACAAGCCATTTGACATACATATACACATTGTAATAGATAAAAAGTAAAGAATCTCATATGAATAAAAGAGTTTGACATTTATGCGGAAATCTAACATAATCTTGACAAGCCTTTATATAACATCAAGAAGTGGTCGGGACGTAACTCGTACACGAAGAACAATATCCAAAAAGTAAGGACATAAGAAAGCAATGAAGACAACACGATCCTCAGAGTATGAGGACTCACAAAGTCTTCAAATCTCTAAAGTGATCAACTAGCCACGAGCGGAGGGGGAGGTGTCGTCAATCCATACATTAGTGAAATAATGTATGCAGCAATATGCATTAGTACATGGAATGTACTAAGTATGAGGGGTACGCGTAGAACATGAATCGTGATGATAAAGGGACATAATCGAAAATATGAAATGCAAGACCAAGCTAAACATCACAAAAGCCTTTATAGAAACATCATAAAACTTGAACATGGTCAATGCATATTAAATCATAAGTAAAGATTAATAAAACATTTGAAAGTAGCTTGTTTCATTTTTTTTGGGATATTTACTATTAACTGTCATAGACCATGTGAGCAATAACGTGGAATCTAGTGTCTTACTCCTACATCGAAAAGAGACGTCATTACTTGACAAGGCAAGGAACTTAAATTCTAGCTTAGGTGGATCCACTATCTATGTCACTTAAGACAACCTACGAGGGCACATAGTGGGGGACAAAGAGATTGCTACTAGAGACCTGGCCTCAACTAACAGGAGAGTCTCCATCTCAATATCCTCTCGGTACTAGGTAACATCCTAAAGAAATTACTAATAAACATAAACATATCTTCATCCATGGAAAAACACAATTAAGTTAATAATTCAAGCTAAAAACATCATAGAATAACTAATTAAATCTTGAATCATGCATGTGTGAGAAAATATTTCACCAAACCATGATCCCTTAATGTGAGAAAACCTTTCACAATTTAGATGATGCTAATCTTAAAGCAACCTAGATCATAATACAATTCTTTTAATAAATTATGCATATCTTTCATGAAAACATCAATCATAGCTTTATAACTTCATCATGAAGTCATACCTTTCTAGGAATAGTCAAGATCATCTATCATGCATTGGTTCACATAGAATTGATTGGAAAGCATTTAACTGAGTCTAAACAATCATAATAAGATCAAAATCAAATAATGTCACAACCCAAAGTATACCTTAGGTGTAACATAGTGTATACACATGTCACTTAGCATACATTATACAAGATAATAGAATTAAAGATTTTAAAAGAAAAACTTGAATATCATCAACGAGATTGATAAAACGAAAGTCTAACATAGTCTCAGCAAGTCATCTAAACATCAAAAGAAGTGGTTGGGATGTAACTCAAACACCACATACATCATTATTGAAAACTAGAAAGACATAAAGCAAGTGTACCTGTCTTCGAAACATGAGGACTCACCAACTCTTGAATTTGGTAGAATGATCAACTAGCCTCGAGAGTGAGAGGTAAGAGCATCAGACCCTACATCAATGAGACAATGTAGGCACAAGTATGCATTAGTATATGGAATGTACTAAGTATGGGACAATATGCGTAAAATGTAAATAGACATGACAACATGGATAACTTAAACATGTAATGCATGAATAATTTTGAACAATTAATGGCTTAAATAAGCAACAACATATAATTCGTAAGATATGGTCAATGCATTAAAAATAATAGACATAAGAAAGTTTTGAAGAATCCTAATCGTTTTTGAGGGATAATAGCATTAACCGACAAAGTTTTGAAGAATCCTAATCATTTTTTAGGGATAATAGCATTAACCGACAATAGGACCTTGAGAGTTATATCATGGAATCCGGTATAGTTATATCATGGAATCCAGTATATCCCTCATACCGAAAGAAGGGGATTCTACTTTCCAAGGTAGAATCCATACACATCATCTTTTGCTAAAGTGGATCCACTAGCTAGGTCATTTAAGACAATCCTACGGGGGCACGTAGTTAGGGACAAAAGGTTGCTACCAGAGACTACCTATTTGAAGCCTCCATCTTAAAGCCCTCTCGGTGCTAAGTCTAAATCTAAAGGGAATAGATAAAATAAAATATCATTATAACATAGGAAAGCAATGATCAATACCAATCCATATCTTAAATATCAAAACATAGAATAGCTCCATAAATTACAATTCAAACATAGGTGAGAATACCTTTCACCAATGTGAATATATATATGAGAACTACCTTTATCAATCATGATCATATTTGTATGTGAGAAAACGTTTCACAACAACATTTATACTTTCATCTAAAAGCACCTCATCATTATAAACACCATTTTCATAAGACATTCATAATCCTTCAAAATTCATAGTTCATGGATTTTTTATAAGTTCATAATTGGAAGTCATGGATCATTCTTGGGTACATGTAATTTCAAATAGATATCATGTAATTTACATTAAATTATGCAATAGGAGATTTAAACAACCATAAGAATAATAATTGAATAAAATTCATGTAGAACTAAGAAGAATCTTAATTTGATCAATTTGATATTGAAAACCTTGGGGACCCTATAGAGGAATGGAAATCATGGGTAGATACCCACATATCTTGCTACTCAAAGCCCAAGATGAATGTTGAATGAAAGACCTTGGATTGAACCCTAGCTTCTTGTTCTTCCTTAGGTTGAGAGGGAATTTAGGAGAATAAATTTAGCTAAGTTTTTGGGAAATAGGAGAATAAGTTTAAAGTAAGTAGATTTAGGACTTATAGTCTTTATATAGGGCTTAGTATAGATGTCAAAACAACATAGTATAGGCTTAAGTGATAGAGGAAAAGACCCAAAAGCCCTTAAAAATAACTGCTGGGATCGGTATATGGGTGTGAAGTTCTACGGTCCATACTGATCAACTGTAGACCAAGCATTAGAGCCTATTTCAAGGTAACTTTTGACAAGACTGGTCTACGGCTCAGAAAACCTTTTACTGTTCGTAGACCCCTACTATAGAACTCAAATTGGACCTTAAAATTTTAGTATGTCTGGGACCTACCTACGAGAACTATCTTCAACTCGTCAACCATTTAACATACTATCCTGATTAATCGTAGACTGAGCACTAAATGTCTTGTGTAGGGCCTTTCGGGGTTCTATACACCATGTTACACCTAGGATATACTTTGGGTGGTGACAAATGACTCAACTCCTTGTAGACTGGTATAGAATACTTAAGTCTAATAGAACAAGCCTTAGTTTATGTGTTGACCTAGCTTTGACGATCTTCTATCCATTCTCCCATTTTCTACAACCCCAGGTGAGATATTTGAAGTGCAGGCTTCGTTGGGAGATATAAGACTAGAGTTGGTTCGATTTTGGAGTGTTGCACGGATTACTTGAGAGTGACAGTCATTCCACAGTGGTATTGATAGTTGAGATGAGTTCTTTCGATGGTCTAACCTCTTCGAAAGTCTACTCTTTGGCTGGGTGGCCCTTTATTCGAAGATTAAAGGTCTAGTCTTATTCTCTTTGGAGTTGACACGCCATTGGGAGTTTACTCTTTAGCTGGGCAGACTAACGCCCTTGGGAGTTCACTCTTTAGTTGGGTGGCCCTTACTAACCCCTGGGAGTTTCATCAGCGGTGAGGGGTCCGAGCTCTAAACTCTGTAGTTGAGCATCCCTTTTATTGGATATTTATGGTTAGAGGCCCATTTTACGCTTCTTAGATCTGGACTCACCATACTTCATTCTTAATAGTTTTATTTGTTTTATGTACATGTCGAGCTTATGGGGATCCGTTTGAGTTTTATTTAAACTTGCGAATAAGTGTACCTTCTGCTTATGGTGGTCTACTTAGGTTTAGTTTAGTTGTACTTAGTTCTTTATAGTCTGGTATGCTCGTGTGATTTTCTTTTATCCCGCTTTGACATCTGTTTGTGTCTAGATTCTATCATTTCTTATTATATTTACCTTTCCTTCTCAGTCGCCGTATGATGCCCACTGAGTACATGTTACCTGTTATTTTGGTACTCATGCCACACTTTGCATCTGTGTTATGAAGTAGGTTTGAGCACCAGTTATGATAGCAAGTATATGTTAGTACAAAAAAAAGTCCTTGGGCATGGCTTAGACACTTTCAAGGACCTTTCTAAACGTTGTGCTCTAAATACCAGGTTTTTCACGACCCAAAGTATAACATTGACGTGACATAGCGTATAAAACCCTAAGAGGCCCTACACAAGCCACTTAGCATACACCAGACAAGATCATAGAATTTAAAAGACAGTTTATATCATAAATGTTTGACCAAATGAAGTAGAAGTCTGACATAGTCTCAAAGCCATCTAGTACATTAAGAATAATCGGGACATAACACGTACATCACATATAATATCGAAAAAATAAAGACAAGAAGCAATAAAGAGTTCAATCCTTAGAACATGAGGACTCACCAATCTTCAAAAGCTACTAATGTGAACACTAGCCACGAGGATGCAGAATAGAAGCGTCAGACCCTATATTAGTGAAACAATGTAGGAAAGAGTATGTGTTAGTACAAAAAATATACCAAGTATAATAGCAATGCATAAGAATTATGAAATCAAGCTTAAAGGACTTAACATGATATGCAATGACCAAGCTAAATCAGAAAATAACATGTTAGGGGACATAAATTGAAATCATGGTCAATGCAAGCTAAATATCTTTAAAAACACATTTAACACAATTCTAAAAGAAACCTTAGTTCATTATTGTGGGAAGTAGTCATTAACGGGCATATAGACCATGTGAGCTATAACATGGAATTCGGTGTCTGTCCCACTCCGAAAAAAGATGTCCTTACTTTCCATAGTAAAAACCATAAACTTCTACCTTAAGTGGATCCACTAGCTAATGTTTATCTAAGACAACCTATGGTGGCATATTGTTTATGTGACATGGGTGATCGTGTCTTGTCCACTCGGCACTAACATTAAGAGACATGGGTAATCGCCACTTGTCTTATCATCCATGGAAGGCATATCTAGTAGCCAATCCAAGCTAGATTTCATTAGAATAGCTCCTAAATCTTGATTCAAAGTTTAGTTGAGAAAACCTTTCATTCCTAATAATCCTTATGCGAGAAAACCCTTTCACATTCATGTATTGAGTAGTATGTGAGGAATCCTTGCACAACAACAGCAACATTGATGCTTTACTCTAAAGGCAACTTAAATCATTTTCATCAATCTAATAAAGAATATGTGTATCTTCATAAACTCATATCTCATAGTTCAAAACCCACCTTTGATCATCAAAGTATAGAAAATATGGATAATGCATGGGTTCATGGTAATTCAACTCAAAAACAGGAACTTACTTCAATTCATGCATAAGAAAACACAAAACAATTAATTGGATCAACATTGAAAGGAAACCATGACAATTGAATAAAAACCCTAATTTGATTGGGGAATCTAACTTTACAAAATTGGGGATTTTAGGAACCATATGGAGGAAAGATCTCCATAGGTGAAGACTATCATACCTTGGAGTTCAAAGGCCTCAAGCAAATGGTGAATTGGAGACATAATCTTGAAACCCTAGACTTCTTCTTTTTCTTCCTTATAGAGAGAAATATTTGAGAGGATGAACTTGATCGACTTTTGGGAATTTAAGTGAGTGAATTGAATTGGGTTATTTAAGGGTAAAAATGTTTATATAGGGCCTAGGATAGAGGGTAAAATGATATAGTATTGGGTTAAAACAATTAGGAAGAGAACCAAAATCCCCTTTAAAATAAATGTCAAATCCTATCGACGGTTGGACCCACCGTCTTTAGGTCCAACTATAGACCGTCACGGTCTAGCATCGGTGGGGTTCAAAAACTTGATTCTAGACCCTTGAATGATGGGACCCATGTACGGTCCATTTGTCAACCCACGGTTCGTACATGGCCACCATAAGTCCTACTTTTGGCCCTCAAAGTTTTACTAAGTCTGGGACTCACCTGTGAGACCTACCTACGACTCGTATATTGAACGAAGGGTCATTTTAGTGAACCGTATAAGTGTACTGGTACTTGACATTTTTAACTCATCTGAATTTTCCACCTACAGACCATCAGTGGTTCCATTAGTACTGGCACTAGATCTATGAAATATCACGCCCCGAGGCTACCCCCTTGACGTAACACGGGACCTCGGATCACGAGTGACCCCAAGCTAATCTTGTGTCTAGAATATATCAAGCATACTGAGAATCACTAAAGAATACATGTACTATCAGAAGCTAAAACAATGGATAATTGAAAGTGGGGGGGAATACCCAACTAGTCTGAATGTATAAAACATACTAAGAGTTTAAAAAAACTGAAAGATTAAACTTAACAATTCAAGCTGATTCTACTACTATGTCTGAAAGCCTCTAACTGAGTTGAGTTACTGGGACATGCCCCCAGCTAACTCTAATAAAACTGAAAACTGAATAAAAAGACTAAAATGAAAAGCATGTCTATTGTAACACCCCGTATGCTAGACATACCAGAAATGAAGAATTCCAAAAGTTGCAGGTGCCACCTATGGACTGTAGGCTGACCCATGAACCATAGGTGGGATCTGTGGTTGGCCACGTGCAACCTCTCCCCAGAAAGCATAGAAAATTCATCTACGGGTCGACCCATAGCCAGACCTACGGATGGTAGATCAGATAACGGTCCATGGTCCAGGTCCATGGTCCAACCCCCAAATTTCTATTCTCTGAAAGCCAACAATGGTTGACAGGACGGACCGTAGGTCAGTCGACAGTCTGTCGGTTAGTCTGTCAGTTGGCCCTGGTAGCTTTGAAGTCAAGGGTCGTTTGGTGTTTTCCCTATGCGTTAGACCCCTAAACTACATCAGTTTTAGCCTAGTAACTTAACTTGAACTTACCCTAGTCAACTCATTCTCCAAAAAATCATCAAGTAGAACGAGAATAAGGACAAAGAGTAGACCAAGCCCTCTCCAACAATGCAACAAGGTTTCCTCCAGTTCCAACCCCAAAATCGAAAGATTTCTTCCTGAATTTTGTCACCAGGTATGTGGAATTTCACTAAAGGGTTCCTTTCACCCATTAGGTCCCTATAGTTCAATCAGATTCTTGATTCCCTGTATCATGTTTTGACCTAGGGTTTCTAGAATTTCAAATTTATGTTGTGATTCAGCTGTTAGACTAATGCAAATCTAATTATCATATTTTTGAGGAATTATTGCTTAGTTCTTGCATAAAACTCAGAACCCTAGTTGTGTAGATTCGTTTAGTTCATGAATTACACTTGCTAGGTCAGTTTATTCAAATATACATGCTCCAGTTAAAAATATTTCATTATTAGTATATTAATGTTGCATTTTTAGTTAGCATGTCAGTATTTTGAGCTATTGCAGTATTATAAAAATTCAGTTATAATGTGATACTTACATAATCAGTTGGGAGTAAGTTTAATACCGAGTGGACTAAGGGTCAGTCACCATCATAGTCTAAGAACTACGTGCCCCGTGGGATAAATCCCCTTTGTGGGCAACATATTTAGTGTCACGCCAGTCATACATTTATACCCTGGCAAGGTATATTGGGTCCTCTCGATGGGGCGATACATTGGATCTTACGGATAGCTCTCGTGGTTTTATGTCGGTTAATAGTAGCTCCCACAATTAGATCTAGTGTATTGACCAGGTTATCAGTTATAGTTATTCAGTCTTTAGCATATTTATACTTGGTTATTACATTTAGCTAGCACAGTATTTCCTTCATGTTCATATTATATCATTACTTTGTTCAGTTATGTGTATTATTGTTTAGCTTTATTCTATCCTGCATGCTCAGTACCTTTCAAGTACTAACGCATACTCTGCTACATCTTCTTGTGATGTAGGTTTAGGTCTCCAGCATTCAGATCACACTTAGATCGATTCCCGATCTCCAGTTCAGCAGCATCAGTGGTGAGTCCTCATTTTTTGAGGATGATTGACATGTTATCTTTCTATTTTTAGTCTTTCAGCTTCAGGTTTTGCTAGAGGTTCGCTGGGGGAATGTCCCAGCATCTCTAATAAGTTAGAGGCTTATATTCAAACATAGTTAGATTCAGTATTTGTTGATTTTGATCTTTCAGTTGTTATTAAACTCAGTTTTATTCATTCAGACTTAGAATCAATATTCCCCATTATTTTCCCTTATGTCATGTTTTAAGCTTCTGCACAGTATGTCTATTTTTTCAGTAATTCCTTAAGTATACTTATGATATGCCAGCAGGGTTAGCTTGGGTTCACTTGTGATCCTAGGTCCCGTGTTTACGTCTTGGGGGTAGCCTCGGGGCGTGTCAAAATTGGTATCAGATCACTAGGTTCAAGAGTCATAGGATGTCTGAAAAGACGCACTAAGTAGAGTCCCTTTCATGAGTGTGAAGCGTGCCACACCTATGAGGGGGAGGCTACAAAGTGTTTTAGGAAAAACTTCACTTTCTTGATATTCTTATTGTGTGTAGGTATGATCTTCCTTTCTAACTCAAAGTTATATGTTTTCAGATCATGCCTCATCGTAGAGCCTACCCAAAGAATGTTAATGCACACAATGCTAACGCAGTTCCTCCAGTCCCAGAATAGGAAGTTTCGAATGCAGAGTTTTGAAACGCTATTCAACTATTGGCCTAGAGTGTAGCTAACTAAAAAAATCAATAGGTTCTAGTTCCTACAAATGCTAGTGGTGGATCAATGGCTGCTAAGGTCCGTGATTCCATTAGGATGAACCCACATGAGTTTCTAGGGTCGCAAGTTGGTGAGGATCCCTAGAATTTGATTAATGAGGTCAAGAAGATCTTTGGAGTGATGCAAGTAACTAAAAATGATAGGGTAGAGCTGGCGTCCTACCAGCACAAGGATGTAGCTCACATTTGGTTCACTAAATTGAATGAAAATAGGGGTGGAAATGCAGCTCCTGTGACTTGGGAGTGTTTTACCAGAGCTTTCTAGAAAAGTTCTTCCCAAGAGAGTTGAGGGGGGTAAAGGCTCAAAAATTCATGAATTTGAGACAAGGATATAAGTCAGTCCAAGAGTATGGACTTAAGTTCACACAACTCTCTATGTATGTTCCACATGTGGTTGTCGATCCCAAGGCACAAATAAGTAAATTTCTATTTAGGGTATCCGACTTTGTTAGAACACAGTGTCGAAATGCTATGTTACTCGAATATATAAATAGCTCTAGGCTCATGACCCATGCCCAGCAGGTTGAGGAAGACAAGTTTAGGGAGCAAGCTAAGGATAACAAAAAGGCTAGGACAAGCAACTATGAGTATTCTCAATAGAAATCGGGTGGTGGAAATTGCTCGTAGTTTCAGCAAAGGTCTTCAGCCCCAGCACCTTCATCAGCTAGTACTCCATCCACCAGGTTTCGATAGGATCAGAAAGGTGGCGTATCAGGCTCTAAGTCTCAAGGGAGTGATTCAGTTACCACAACCTACCCAACTTGTCCAAAGTGTGGTAAAAACCATTCGGGTCAGTATCTTGCGGGAAAATATGGATGGTTTGGGTGTGGTCAAACTGGTCATAGATTGAGGGATTGCCCTTCTTTTAAATAGGGTCAATGACGTAACAATAATAGGGCTGAGTCTACAACTTCAGCAACAGCAGTAGATCGCCCAACTCAGCAGGGTAACTCATCTGGTACAAGTGGCGATCAGCACCAGAATAGGTTGTATGCTCTCTAGGCTCGCCATGATCAGGAAGATTCTCCTGATGTGGTTATTAGTACGTTGTGAGTCTTTCATTTTGGATGTTTATGATTTGTTAGATCCAGGGGCTACTCCTTTCTTTGTAACTCCATTTATAGCAGTGAACTTCGGTGTCAGTACATAAACTCTCTTACACTTCTCAATCTCTACTCTAGTTGGTGACCCAGCTATAGTTAGACGAGCATACAGAAATCGTCCTGTCACAGTCTCTTAGAAAGTCACCTCAGCATATCTTATAGAGTTAGAAATGGTAGACTTCGATATCATTCTAGGCATGGATTGATTGCATTCATGTTATGCCTGAGTCGATTATAGAACTAGGGCCGTTCGTTTTCAGTTTCCAAACGAGCCAATCCTAGAATGGAAGGGTAATAACTCAGTGCCTATGGATCGATTCATTTCCTACCTTAAAACTAGAAAGATGATCTGTAAGGGTTATCTCTATCATCTAGTTTGGGTTAAGCGTTCAAGCTCTGAAACCCCAACTCTTAATTTAGTTCCTATAGTAAATGAGTTCCCAGAGGTGTTTCCAAAAGATCTTCCCGGAGTTTCTCTCGAAAGGGAAATCGACTTTGAAATTGATCTCCTTATAGATACCCAGGCTATTTCTATTCCTCCTTACAGAATAGATCCAACTGAGCTTAAGAAATTGAAAGACCAGTTAGAAGGCCTTGTAGATAAGGGTTTCATCAGACCCAGTATTTCCCCATGGGATGCATCAGTGTTGTTCGTGAAAAAATAAAGATAGTTCAGCATCTCTATTCAATAAAAGGCTTTTATTCAGACATAGTTAGATTCAGTATATGTTGAGTTTGATCTTTCAGTTGTTATTAAAGTTATTTTTATTTATTCAAACTTAGAATGGGTATTCCCCATCATTTTCCCTTATGTCATGTTTTAAGCTTCCGCACAATATGTATATTTTCCAGTAATTCCTTAAGTATGCTTATGATATGCCAGCAAGGTTAGCTTCGGGTCACTCATGATCCTAGGTCCCGTGTTTACGTCCTGGAGGTAGCCTCGGGGCGTGACATCTACTGTCCTCGAAGTATGAGGACTCACCACTGAAGTTGCTGAACTGCGGACCAAGAATCAATCTAAGCGCGATCTGGATGTGGAGTACCTGAACCTACATCATGAAAGGATGTAGTGTAGAGTATGTGTCAGTACTTGGAATGTACTGAGCATGCAGGATATAGATGCTAATTTGAACAAATATATATAAGCTGAACAAAACATAACATAGCAACGACATAAACTGAGCAAGAATGTAAATACTGAAACATAACTGAAAAGCTAAGTTCAATGCAATGACCAAGTACTAATCATGAAAATAACATGTCCAAATGAATGTTGAAGTATATACTAAAAACCTAGTCAAATGCACTAAAAGTTTTATGTAGGAGCTACTATTAACCTACATAAAACAACTGAGCTAAACGTGGAGTCTGATGTATACACCTCATTGAGAGGACCTAATATACTTTGCCAGGGGTATAAAGGCATGACTGATGTGGTCGCTAAATCTGATGCCCAACAGAGGGGACTTATACTCCTACAGAGGCACGTAGTTTTGGGACTATCAGGGTACGCTGAACCCTAGTCCAACTCGGTGCTAAGTCTACTCCCAACTGAATACATATATGACATAAATGTAACTGAAATGCTCAATTACTTAATAGCTCAAAATACTGACATGCAATATGAGAATGCAATATTCATGTATTGATAATATGACATTCGAAATATAGAGCATTATTATTTGTTTAACTAACCTAGCAAGTATAATTCATGAACTAAGAGAATTTATACAAACTAGGGTTCTGAGTTTCATACAATGAATCAAGCAACTTTCCAAGAAACAAGCTATTTCAATTTAGGATACTATAAAAATTAAATCACAGTAATTATCCAAGGTTTTAGAACCCTAGGTCTAGACAAGATATGGATAATCAAGGAACTGACTGAATTCTAGGGACCTAGTGGATGAAAGGAACCCACTAGTTAAATCCCACATACCTGGTGACAAAATCTACGGAGAAATCCTTTAGATTTTGGGGCTGAACCTTGAAGAACAAAGTTGCTTGTTCTTAGAGGTTCGGTCAACTTTTTCCTCTTCTTTTTGCTCCAAGTTAGGATGATTTTTGGAGAATAGGGGTTCTGGGTAAGTCTGAATAAGTTATTAGGCTTAGACTAAGTAAAAGGATGTAGTTTAGGCATTGAATGATGTAGTTTAAGGGCCCTAACACATAAGAAAAATACCTAAATGACCCTAACTTAAAAGCCGGTGAAGGTCATCCACAGAGGGACCTACGGACCGTCGTTTGGTCTACCAACCATCATCTGTGGTCATGGTTCATGGTCTTCCCGACATGGCTTTACTAAAACGAGCATAACTTTTTACTCCGAGATGGGATTTTAGCAACCTAAGTGGAGTTGGAAAGCGGATTCAATTATCTTTAATTTGATAGGTCATGGACCACCAAATTTATTTTGTGCTAAAAGATATGATTGTTTTAAGTTGACCCAATAATAATTTCTCTCTAATTGGTTGTTGACCCTCACCTACTGTCTGTATGTCCAACTACAGACCGTATTGGTCGACCGTGGATGGGATCAGAGATCATAAAACTCTAGAACCCAATGACAGAAACATCCTACAATCTGTGAGTCAATCAATGGACCCGTGGTTCTCGGTTGTTGGTGTCATCTTTAGATTATGAAATTCCCCTGAGTTTGGGATTGAACCACAGGACCCCACCTATGGTCTGTGTTTCTACCTATGGTCCATGGGTGGTTTCCATTGGTTCTGACACCAGATTCTGGAAAGCTGCATTTTTTCTATTTTCTCAAGTCCGAGGTGTTACATGAAACCTATAATTTTTCCTTGTGTCACAAGGACATAGAGAGGTGTCACATCACCTTATTTACATATAAATTTATATTATAAATAAGTTCTTTCAAATTTGTAAGTTATGGCTTTGATGGGTGTTGGGTCAAGGAGACCTCAAATCCATATTTCAATGGTTATAGTGAGTCTGGGACGTCAAATTTAGTTAGGTACCATATCTGATTTGTGTACTTGGGATTTCGAAAAAATCCCGAGGTTGCATTTGGTGAATGTTTTGTGCCTTGTGTTGTTGTGTATGTTTCTCGTGCTTAATGTTCTTTTCCTCGTGATCGTGTTGTTTCCTTCGAGATCGCATAGGCATTGTTTCATGTGCTTCATAATCGCATGGTTGGAATCACAATTGCACAAGTATAAGACTATGTGTATTGCGACCACATGGCCCTTATGACAATCACGAGGGTCAAAAGTCATAGTTGACCCAATTATAAGTTGGGCGCTTTGACTTCCTCTTTGCGACCGTGAAGAGAAATGCCCGGGCATAATTATGTTTTCCCAAAATTCCATTTTTCTATTTTTGATCCCTAAGAGCTCAGTGTGGGCAATCTGACCGAGGTTTTTCGAGATTAAGCATTTAGGTAAGTGATTTTGACCCTAATCCTTCATTACCCTATTATTATTATTCCATAACCTTGGCATAAGTTTCTTGTTTTTGATTTTAAAGGAATAGAAAGTTTCTCTTGAATTTGAGTTTCAAGGGTTTGAACTTTTTAAGTTGATTTCAACCGATGTCTCATCCAAAGTTCTTCCAAATCATTTGTTCCTTGGATGAATTATGTCGTCTTGTAAGTACTTCCTACATCTTCCGTCTTTAATTCATTTTTTCAATCTTTGATTCACACACGAATTCCCAATTCTATTTTAGTGCAACTGTTGCTCCTTGGTAACTGTTGATGATTTAGATTCACAATTACTATATACTTTTAATTAATTATATAAGGGTATTAAATGAGAATTTCTCAAAATCACGTCTGAAGACAAAATTACATTCACTCGACCAAAAAAGATTTCTTTCACGCCCAACTGTAGACATTTGGAGGCTTGGAGCATGAACATAAAACAAATATAAGAATGTGTTGATATGAGGGAGCATTTACCTATAGAATTTATTGGTCGGGGTACTCACAAGTTGAATATATATATATAAAAGGATGTGCCTTACTTTGATGCCATGTAAAAATTTAATAATTATCCTTATTCAATAGAAGAAGGTAGCTGATGAGGTAATAAATCCACAAGACCTACAACCCATTCTCTTAGCTAATGTGGGGCAATTTAACATAGGTTGAATAAATATATTGTATGCACAAAAGTGTACTACCAATTTTATAGGTCTGTTCCAAGATATATGAAACTAATTATGTAGGTTTACTTCTGTCTTAGTTCCATGTTGTATGATATTGAATTCAAATGTATTTTGCAGAGGATTCCAGTAGTATTTGCAGAGAGGCATTGCAAGGACATGATAAATCATGTGTTTCTTTAGGCTCCTTATGGAAAAACATGGAAGGTCGAAGTGGAACATTCTTAAGGACAAATTTTGCTGGTAAAAGGATGGAAGGAATTCAGTGACTACTACGCAATAGGCATCAGACAATTTTTGATATTTGGATATAATGCTCATGAGCATTTTGATGTCACTATATTTGATATGAGTACAACAGAAATTGAAATATCCAATAGAAGATATTGAATCAGATGATTCTATAGATATGTTGGATCATTTTGCTGAAATTCTGAGCCATGGCCCCTTAGTAGAGAAGAGAAGAAGAAAAAGACAAGAAGGGGAAGAAGAGGATGATATTAGAGTGAACCTTCAGACTAATGCTAATGTAATTGAGGAAGAAGAGAAAGATATTCCAGTCAACCTTCAAACTAATGCTAATGCACTTGAGGAGGAAGAGTCTCAAGGTGAGTATTATCCTTAACTGGTTTATTAGCTATTAAGTGAATGCATTTAGTAGTAATACATGCATTTGGATATCTATTTCAAGAAATAAGTAAAGGTTGCGAGGAGCACGAGCAAAAACCCGAAATTAGTACCGGTAAGACCAAAAGCTTATTAGACTTTTAAAAATAATTTAAGAGATTGTTTTTAGTGTAGTTGGAGACTTGTATATCAACGTGAGTATAACTTACAAGTAATATCCTTAATCTTTCCTAAAAATAAGTAGCAACTCCCATGTTTCAATTTATGTGATAAAAATTTTAATAGACACATATAGTTTTAAAATGAAATGAAGCTTACTATTGAAACCAGTGATTATAAACATGTCATAACATTAATATATGTGGCCATAAGACTTTTAAAACTTGTGTTCTTAGATATTCCATAACATTTCGGTAGGAATCATATCATTGTAGTTGTTATACCTATATCAAGCTTATTGCAGATCAAGAGGTCGGAGAAGCTAATCATAGAAGTGAAGAAGTTGGTTCAAAGAATAACAGTCGATACAGCGTGGTGAACTTAACTGGTGACACTCCGTATTTTGAAATTGTTATAAAAAAGACACACACTACTTATATGGTAAGGTTTAATAATTTGTACATTCTGTTTTTACATTTTCTAGATTTTTCATTCCTTCACGTTCAAATTATTTTCCTAAAAATCTAATGATCATGTTTGTTTGATAAATATGTTTATTAGACTATCCCAATGAGATTCGCCAAAAGGACAAACATAGTCAACATGAAGAATATGAGGTTGGTTAATGAAGAAGGAATAGAATGGGGAGTGGAAATAGAGTACACTGAGCGTAGGGCTATCATAAAAAGAGGATGGACAAAATTTCAAAAAGATAACAAGATATCTAGTGGTGAGACTGTCCACTTCAAGTTGATTCAGGGCCGCGCTGCTAATGTTTTGCAAGTTCAGAAGATCCCAACACCCCATTCCTTACGATTTTATTAGCTGCAATTTCTTTGGATTGTATTCTGGCCATTATAGTTAGCATCTTATATTTGTTTTCTTTAAAAAGACATACAAACAATCAAAATATGTATTCAGATAGATTTCTGCATTAATTGTCTTCTTATAACTGCAAGTATATGTATTCAACAAAGTGATCTAGTAAGAATTTTATTCAGTAAACATTATGGAATGTGATTC
This sequence comes from Solanum bulbocastanum, assembly GCA_037074985.1. Taxonomy (NCBI): domain Eukaryota; kingdom Viridiplantae; phylum Streptophyta; class Magnoliopsida; order Solanales; family Solanaceae; genus Solanum; species Solanum bulbocastanum. The sequence goes on from CM073607.1 coordinate 33,090,997, forward strand.
TTACTTGCTCTGCAAAGTGATCTGGTTAGCACTTTATTCAGTAAACATTATGGAATGTAATTCTTACTTGTTCTAGTCTTATATATATATATATATATATATATATATATATATATTTACACACACACACTCTACTATCTTAAAATCACAAACTCCCTAGTTTGAATGTTAAATTACTATAATCCCCCAACTTAAAACGCGTAATTTAGCATGTGTTCTATATATTATTAAATTGGGTGTTTTAAGTTTGGGCCATTATAAGGGAGTTGATGCTATTAAGGTAGTATTTCTACTATATTATACTAAAAGTTGACACCTTTTCACATTGACGGTTGTGACTTCTACGAAGATTTCTGACTTTTCAGATAAGACATAATAAATACCTTTTTATACTATCTTTTGTTGGTTATAATTAGATGGGGTTTTCCACATTCTTAAATAATGAAGTTTCTAAGTTTTCTATTCTTCTTCTTCTTCTTTATAAAGCAAGGAAGATTTTGAGAAATGTTCAATTATGCAGCGACAATATTTTTTGGGGTCAATTAAATAGATCAACAAAAAGATATTCAACAATGAGAATGGAATAACTCAACTACACACAAAAAGACTATCTAGATAATTCATATCTACTCATTTTCATTGCCTTAAACAAACTTTTGCAACAACTTCTATCTGACAAGATGTTCAATAATTTTCTATTGCAAACTACAAAAACTTGAATAGTCCAAACTAGATTTAACAAGTACTCCTATATTTCAAATTTATTTGATTGTACTTTTATTTTTGTTCAGTTTAAAATAGAATGTTTTTTTTTATGGGTAGGGGGTGGAGGGTTAGGGGGTGGGGGCTATTCTGTACTTCTAACTTTCATGTGACAGTTTAAGATCACAAATGTACATTCTACATAGCCTTAGTTTAATAGTAGAAAATTAAAAGTCTTTTTTATTTTTAAAATTTTCATACCAAATTAACATTACACATGTCTATATTAATATATACTACCTTAAAAGCATGAATATCAGAACTTAAATGTTAAATTATTGGGATAAGGTACAAGTATCCATCTAGACTATGACCAAAATCCCAAAGACATACATTAACCAAACTAAGGTCCTACTACCCCCCCCCCCCCCAACTCATTCTTTGTAATTTTTTATACATTTTAGCTTACGTGACACCCAAACCTCTCATGTGCCTCAATTACGTGGAGTCACAGGGTGTGTCACATAAGGCAAAAGGTGCATAAAATTACAAAAAAAAAAAAAGTTCAGATGGGTAATAGAACCTTAGTTTAGTTAATGTGTGTCTCTGGGATTTCGATTGTAACACCTCACTAAGTGAAAGAGCTGGAATTAGAAAGAGTCATTTTTGGAAAGAATGAAAAATCTGGAAAATTGTTTAAGTTCTATTAAGTTTGAGTTTTGGGTTAACTTCAACCGACCATAACTCCTAGTTCAGGATGATTTAGGTGTGCTACAAGATACCGTAGGAAATATCTTTGAATTATCTTTCCAACGCCGCTAATTTTGCTCAATTTCGAGTTCGTATGAGGGAGATATGCCCATTTGAAGTTGGGTTGTCTAGATAAGGAAAGTCAAAATCGGATTTTAGAAGGGTATTATGGTCTTTTCATTATCCAATTAAACTATTTCATTTTTAGTAAGTTAGTGGGGTCTAAAATGAGTTAATTCATTTTATGCAATCAATAAACATGCTAGGGCTTTGAAAGAAGAGAAAAGAGGAGAAAGGAAAATAGAAGTTCAAGATTCATCAAGTTCTTGCGACTTTGGTTGTGAATTTCACCAAGGATTCAATCCTACGAGGTATGTGAGTTCACATAGCGTTGGGTTTGTTCACTCATGCGTCAAAGATGTTTATTTCAGCGTGAATTCGTTCTAAAAAGGTTGAAAGTTTGATGTTCTTGATATGTGTTCTTGAATTTGTTTTCGTTCTTGAATTGGGTTGAGACTGAGGAGTTCTTGAGGTTATTTCATTAATTTATAAAGTTGTTTTGAGTTAGATTCATGTGTTCATGTACTAGGTATCTGAAGCTAAAGAGGAATTGAGAAAAAGAATCGAATTTAGGCAAATTGGGGTTAGAAAACGAAGAACAAAAAAGTTGAGTAGGAGTTGGAACGCGAACGCGGACGTGCTCCCTCAGTGAGAAAATTTTCCCTTCGTATCGCCGAAAGGACGCGGACTCCACTATCTCAAAATTTATTTCGCGACCAAATATTAAAATGAATCTTCGTATCGCGGACTTGGTTCCATACGTTGATTTCTTGATTTCTCATGTTTAGCTATCTAAAAACACTCCTAAACATCATGAGATCTTTCCTATCACAATTCACAATCCTTGAATCCATAAATTCAAATTCAAGGAAAGTTAAGAGCCAAGTCTAGAGAGTTCTTATAGTCCTTTCAAGAAGTCTTTTGCAAGTGTTTTAAACTTGTTTTAAGACTTGAGTTTTGAGTTAAGTAAGAGTAACAAATGAAGTTCATTTCTTCAAAAAGAGTATATGAGAACTAAGTATTCCTAAAGAGTAAATGTTTTGACATTTAAATAAGAGAGGAAACACTGATTTCCAAGAGAGCATTTGAGTTAGTTTTTGAGTAATTATCTCAAACCACAAAAAGATCTTTTGTTTTTAAACATATGAGCTGAGTATTTTGGGAGTAGTATTGAGCACCGATATGGGGACGAGTTCATAATAACTCAAGTCTCCATAAACCATGTAGCAATCGTGAGTAGAAAGGGTCATACTTTTTAGATGATTCCTTAGTATGTTTTAGCATAGATTAGTGGATCCACTTAGTTGAGAGGTTATATACTCCGACAAGGTATAGGACAGTTCTGGCAGCGTGGGCGAGACGTTGTATAATCACATACCTCATAGTGATGGTTTTCAATTAGAGAAACTCCCACAGAATTATATTACTTTATATACAAATTGAATTTTTATTGTATTTATTTAAGGGAAAAAGGACAAATATACCCCCAAATTATCATAAATGGTGCGTCTATACCCTTCGTTATACTTTCGGATTGTGTATACCCTTAAAATAAATGGAGGGACACGTGTCATGATCTTAATGGTATATCCAAATTTAAATAGACCATTAAGATCATGGCACGTGTCCCTTCATTTATTTTAACGGTATATACGTTCCAAAATATTGATGGTAAGGGTATACACAACCCGAAAGTATAACGAAGGGTATAGACACACCATTTATGATAATTTGGGGGTATATTTGTCCTTTTTCCCTTTATTTAAATACATTGAGTTGCTATTTATTGTTTAAATGATTTATACAAACTGCACCTTTAGTGTTGTTTATTTCTGCATTGAGTTGAATATCCATGAGTTAAGTAAAGCTGAGGTAAGTGTTTCTTTCAGAAGTCAGTTCAAGCTTATGTCATGTTTTAGTTTTTTCCCTCGCATGCTTGTACATTCAATGTACTGATGTCATTTGGCCTGCATCGATTTATGATGTAGATACAAGTAATCAGGATCAACATCCAGCGCCTCGTTGATCCAGTTGATCACTCAGAGTCTATTGGTGAGCCTCCTTGCTTTCCGGAGGACCCCTTTGGTTATATTTTTCTTTATTTCTTTTGGTTATTTCAGTTGTTAGGATGATCGGGGGTCTTGTCCCAACATCCCTCTTAGTATCTAGAGGCTTCATAGATAGTTAGATATGAGTTCTTTAGTCCTAATATTTCAGTTGTTTGATTTTAAAGACTTGACTTGCCATTTTGTTTAAGTTGAATGTTAGTTTATAAGCATTCTCAGTTTATCTATTCAGAAAGTTTATTTAAGATTGTATTGAAGTACATTTTCTGTTGAGTAAGTCTTCCGCTGAGAGTCTAGCTAGGCCAAGGGTTCGCTTGGAGCCAGCAATGGTTCTCGAGTACCAGTTCCGCCCAGGGTGTAGGCGCGGGGCGTGACATCGATCATAGTCTGGGGGAGTACTTGTGGCTTATCTCTAAATTATTCTAATACCCCAACTTAAAACAAAAAATTTAGTATCTATTCTCTATCTTATTTTATTTCTTTATTTATATTTAATGCAAAAACCTTTTCACATTGAAGGACCGTGACTTTTCTCGAGGGTTCTGACTTTTCCAAAGAGTTATGACTTTTTTGATGAGTTGTGACCTTTTTGAAGGATTGTGACTTTTCTAAACAATTGTGATTATTTTATAAGGCATAATATGCACCCTTTCACACTACTCTTTGTTGGCTATAAATAGAGAGGTTTCCGCTAATTTTTAAACTATATTTTTAAAAGTTTTCTATTGTTCTTTGAAATACTCAGTTTAGTATATCTTCTATATGTTATACGATATTAATTTATATTATAAAGAAAGGGGTTTGAAATACATTCGAACTTTGACTGAAATTGTAGTAACAATCCCAAACTTTAGGCAGGACCTATTACCCCTCTGCACTATTTAACTATGTGTTTTAAAGATATATAGGTGTCCACGTGGACATCATAAATATTGCATCATTATAAATAGTAACTTATTCAGGTGGGCACTTATATATCTTTAAAATACACTATTAAATAGTGCAGGGGCAAAGTTTGGAATTGTTAGAGCAATTTCTATCAAAGTTCAGATATATTTCATACACTTTTCCCTATATTATATGATATTAAAGGCAGACACTTTTTAGAATTGAATGGTTGTGACTTTACCAAAGAGTTGTGATTTTTTAGATGAGTTGTGACCTTTTCGAATGATTCTAACTTTTCTAAACGGTTCTGATTTTTATAATAAGGCACAATAATCACATATTCATATTATTCTTTGTAGATTATGAACGGAGGGATTTCCTCACATTTCTAAATATGCATTTTTTAAGTTTTCTATTCTTATTTTCTTAAAAATAGACGTTAACTGATTTTGAAGTTCAGTGGAATTTAAAAACTCCATAACTTGAATGTTAATTTACTATAATACTCCAACTAGAAACACTCAATTAAGTATATCTTCTTTATTTTATATTGATATTTATTTATTTATATTATATTAAAAGCAGAAACTTCAACAACACAACTATAACTAAGCAATAAATTATAGGGGGTGGGGGTGGGGGGAGGAGAAGGTCTATTTAAGAGTTGTAATTAAAAGATTTTAAGAGTGACTATGTGTATTTTTACATATCACAATTACTTAAAAAATGAGAAAAAGCTTTTTTTTTTAAAGAAGAAGATAAATCTAATTGGAAGACATACAGAGGTGTCACATTACCTTATCTATATCTAAATTCTAAAAACACTCAATTTAGTGTATCTTCTATATTTTATATCGATATTTATTTATTTATATTATATTAAAAGTGGAAACTCCAACAACACAACAATAACTAAACAATAAACTCTAGGGGAGGAGGGAGGAAAAGGTCTATTTAAGAGTTGTAATTAAGAGATTTTAAGAGTGACTTTGTTTAACTTTATGCATCACAATTAATTTAAAATTGAGAAAAAAGTAAAAAAGAAGAAGAAGAAGAAGAAGAAGAAGAAGAAGAAGAAGAAGAAGAAGAATATATATCTAATTGGAAGACATAGAGAGGTGTCACAACACTTATATACATCTAAATTTATATTATAAATAAGTTCTTACAAATATTGATTTGACAACTTTTAGTAGTAATCATTAGAAAGCTTACATTCACTATTCATAGGAACTTATACTTTATATTCCATTTATAATTGTTTTTTAAAATTATTGATTAAGTAATGCTGCATTATTTTTAAAATAGTGTACTACATGGTTTGATATTCACGTGCAATGCACGTGCCTCAAAACTTATGTGTGTGTGTGTGTGTGAAAATTCTTTTTTCTAATCGTCAATTATTTACTAGCAAATGTAATACTAGTTTGCCATGTGTATAGTTATAAGCCATGATGGAAGAAGAGAGAGAAACTCTCCCTTCTCACTAAAATAAAATGTATAACTGTGAATCAATGTCATGAAGACCTAAATCCACTAGCCCCACCAGATAAAGGAGGATTAGAATCAAGTCGGGATTGAGGGACCAGATGTGAGAAAAAAGAATTTCAAAACATACTAATTTTTTCATATACCCTTCATGATGAAATCACCTAACAAGGCACAAATCAGTTAGAAGATATGCTTATGGATGAGCAGTGCTCAAGCCTTAATATAGATGAATAACAAAAAGATAAGAAACTACCACAAGAGGATAAAGAAGGTGATCACATATTATTAATTACTATCTGGTGAAGAAAAAAGAAGAATCTATAGACCATGGACATATTCCATTAAATGGGCAAAAGAATCCTCCACAACTCTCTAAAAGAGAGATTGATTATGTTGTGGAGAGTGACTGAAAAAGATCGTCAAATCACCCAACTCCATAACCCTGGTGAGTTTACTCCTAAGTTGGAGCAAGAAGCAAGAAATTGGGCTCATATTAACTAATTTAGCTCATGACTATTACATAACAAAGTTTTATAAAAAGGAAAACTTTGTCTGAATTCTATAACAAGGACCTTGATTCATCAATCGATACTTTTTACATGTCAAAATGTGGGATCAAATTTTGTTGCCTCCAAAGCCAGAAAAAGTTTCACGTTACCTATTCCAATAATTTCACATTTCTTCCCATTTAGAAAGGCTACACTGCCCCTTTGAAATCAGTATGTGTTTTCTTGATTTGAAGTCCAACGAAAATATTTTGTTTACCCATAATGCTCATTTAAAAACCACTAATCATCAAAATTATGGTCATATTTCAACGTCGCCTTTTTATATCCATTCTTTTGATTAGTAAATACATTATCGATGAAAAATAAAGGAAAAAATACACTAGTAAAAAGGGAGGAGAAAATGAAAATTAGCATCCACCAACTCCATACATGATTGTTATTTATGGATTAATCATAAGAATGCGGTAGAAGGGAGTTAAGGACACAACGTTATTTAAGTGAAGTACATAAAAAGATGGAGATTTCAAAAAATGATATAAAAGATCAAAATATTTCAATATCATAGAGAGATGTCACATCCCTTATCTATGTCGAGCTTTATTATGTATATAGATTCTTGTTGTTTCTTCTCCTTATGAGTGTGAAGTTGAAGATAAATTTCTTCTCCCATATATTCTATCAATGTGTTGGATTTCTTTTTAATTAAATCTTTTAACTCCTAATTTATACTAGAAGAGTTTGTAGAATTCAAGAAGATATATCTAAATCAAGTGAAATATACTTAAGGACAGTGTCAACGGTAAGCAATTTTGTGTAAGCATCGAGATGAAATATTCTCCATAACATTTCCATTAGGGAACAATTTTGTAGTTCTTGGAAATATTTACTTAAATATGTTCATGGAAGATTGGCGCACACTCATAATTCAAAGTAGACGTATTTGGAAATTTAAACCAATGAAATCGATCTAAATCCATATATAGCACCATGAGAACTGCAAAACGTAATGCATGACATTCCCATTTGGCCATAAATTTTGAAGTTGAAATTTGAAAATTTGAGTTTACGGAGTTGGCATACTTTGAAATTTGAATTTATGTTTGAACATACATTTTATTAGAAAACAAATTGTCCATTGGATGTAACGCTGAGGAGGAAATGACTTCAGTTTATGAATTTCTTTAACTGATTTATCATCTGGTTTTCTTGTAAAGAAGTCTTTGATGTCTATAGCATTGGCAATTGGGAAAGCAATGGATATTGATAAAGAGATGAGTGATGAATTTCCACTCATTTGAGGCTCTTTTCTTTGTTATTTTAGCTTGCTTTGGTTTAGAATTTGTGTTTTTAATGTGGTTTTCTTCATATTTTTAGGAACATGAAATGGAGAATAGATTTAGAAGATTTTTTAAGAAACCAAGTGGAATTGGAGCAAAAAGAGGTCAAGAGCTGAAAGTTAAATTTCTAGCAGGAAAAGTGCCCTCCACAAACACGCCTGAAGAACCATGAACGCAAAGCTCTAGTCAGTAGAGGACTGTGAACATGCCCTAGAGGCCGCAAATATAGAACTTTGGTCAACAGAGGTCCGCGAACGCGCCCTAAAGGCAACAAATGTGGAACTTTCGTGAACCCAGGTCCACGAATGCGGACCAATCTACACAGACGTAGAGTGTCACATTTTCATATAAGCTAGGCAAATTAGGAATTTCACTATCTTTATCCCAAAACCCTTTTTACATTGATGAGTAGTCATTGTTCACTTATGCAACATTTCATATTATATTATAGAGAGTTACTCATAGCTTAGCTTAATTTTGGGGTTGAGATATTGAAGGTGAGTTGCCTCACAATTTCATTTGTGGATTTGTAGATTGTGTTCTATATTAGTAAATCTCTTTTACCTTTGTTTATTTCCTTGTTTTTAATTTCTAGAGATGTGGGTGTAATCACTTGTATGAAATCGGAGATTTTGTGCTAGAAATAAACAACGTTATTTGGGTGTTTAGTTTATTGTTCTATTGTTTTTGTGATTCCTTGTTTCCATGCTTGATTTCATGAAATAGTTTCAATCTAGTTTTCATGTTTGAATTTATAGGTTGAGAGTGCACGCTCAATCTTAGCTTCCGATCTTTGGTCAATGCATGAAAGAGATTAATTGGAGTGGAGAATTAGATTGATAATTGTATTTTGACATTGAATCTTGAATTTTAGATCGAAAGATGAAAGTTTAGGGTTTCATTGTTGAGTGCTAAGCTTCTTTGAAAGAGAGGTCTAGGTTAAGGTAGTGGGTAGTTTTGTATTGATGTAGATGAGACCGAAAGGAAATTCTATTCATTAACACTTTGAGATTAAGAGATAATTAGCATGATTGGAGATAACATAGCCTACCTATTAGTGATTTATCTTGTGTTGAATTGTAATGGATCTTGAATGTTAATTGAATCTCAAGTTTTCCAAATTCCCATACACCTCTTGCTTGATATCGTCATGGCTCCCGTTCATAGTTTAATTAAAAAAATTGCCTATTATTTGATATTTTTGTACTTTGTATGTTTAGATTCAAGCGAGTATCTAGTTAGCCTTTTATCTTTTCAATCGTCATTACATTGTTCCTTGTGGGATTCTGTCACGCCCCGAGGCTACCCCCTAGACGTAAACGGGACCTAGTATCATGAGTGACCCCAAGCTAACCTTGAGGCTGGCATATATCAAGCATATTGAAAATAACTAAGTAAAACATGTACTATACGGAAGCTAAAAATAGTGAATATCTGAAAGGGGGGAAAACCCAACTAGTCTGAATATGTAAAATATAATAAGAGCTTAGTGATGACTAAAATAACACTTAACAACTCGAGCTGAATCTACTAATATCTCTGAAAAGCCTCTAAATGAGTTAAGTTGTTACAATATGCCCTAGCTAAATCTAAAAAAACTGAAAGCTCAAAGTAAAGACTAAAATAGAAAGCATGTCTATTGTCCTCAAAGTACGAGGACTTACCACTGAAGTTGTTGAAGTCGAATCAAGATTCGATCTAAGTATGATATGGAAATTGAGTGTCTGAACCTACATCATAAAATAATGTAGCAAAAGTATATGACAGTACGTACTAAGCATGCAGGATATAGATATGCTAAATTGAACAATATGTAAGTAACTAAGCAACGCATAAGCTGAACAATGGTATAACTGAACAAGGATACAGACTATATTGAAGTATAAGTGAAAGATAACTGGATCCAATGACCAAGTACAAATCATAAAGATGGCATGTTGAACTGTATAGTAAAGTAAATAATGATATCATGGTCAATGCAATAAGAGTCTGATTGTGGGAGCTACTATGAATAAACATAAACCGTGTGAGCTAAACGTAGAGTCTGATGTATACGCCCCATCGAGAAGACCCAATATACCTTTCTAGGGGTATAGAAGCATGACTGTGGCGTGATCACTAAAAATTGATGCTCAGCAGAGGGAACTTTTGAGCCTACGTTGGCACGTAGTTCTGGGACTTTAAGGGTAACTGAACCCTAATCCAACTCCATGCTAAGTCTACTCCCAACTGAATATTCATGAAGTAAAAATGCACTAAATACTGAATAACCCAAAACTAACATGCTAACTGAGAATGCAACATTTATATGCAGAGAATATAACATTTGAAATCTCAAGCATGAATGTCTGTCTGGTTGGCCTAGCAAGTAAAATTCATAAACTAGGATAAATTTACACAAGCTAGGATTTTGAGTGTTGTGCATGGAATTATACTCAATTATCAAGAAACAGGTTATTTAGATCAAAGGAACCTTAATCACAATAAATCTTGAAAATAAAAAAAAAAACCCTAGGTCTGAACAATTTATGAGAATCTGAAGAACTAAATGAATTCTAGGGACCTAATGGGTGAATGGAACCTACTAGTGAAATCCCACATACCTGTTGATGAAATGTACGGAGAAATCCTTTGGATCTTGGGGTTGAACTTCAAAGAACACCTCTGCTTGTTCTTGGAAGACACTGGAGACTTTTCATCTTCTTTTCACCCTAAGTTGAGTGATTTTTAGAGAATGAGGGTTTTGGGTATTGTCTGACTAGATTATTAGATTAGACTGAGTAAAACGACGTAGCTTAGGCATCGAACGACGTAGTTTATATGCCCAATTCATGGGGAAAAGACCAAAATGACCCTGATTTAAAACTGACAATGTGTCATTCACGGTGGGACTGACGGACTGTCATTAGGATCATGACTTGTCAACTGGGTCGTGGTTGTGGCCCTACTCAATAGGGCTCTACTCAAATGAGCGTAACTTTTTACTCCGAGCTTGGATTTTAGCAAACTCAGTGGCCTTGGAAATAAGACTCAAAGATATTCAATTTGATAGGTCATGGTCCACCTAATTCATTTTATGCTAAAAGATATGACCATTTGAAGTTGACCCAAAACTTTAAGGCTAACATGTTCCCTCCATGGTCCACTTTACGGACCGTGTGAAGCACCACGGACCTTGGAGGCCATTGTGGTTCCTCATAGTGCCTTGGGGTTCTTAGGGTACTTTTCATGGACCACATGACAGTCCGTGTGGAGTCCCACAGCCCGTGGATGGCTCTATGGTCCTCCATGCTTGGCTGGGTGTGAACCACGATGAGGGTGACAGGTCGTGGTCCTGTTCATGGCCCGTGAACCCCTCTGTGGTTCCCTTTTTTCTATTGTTCAGTCTTAGTTAGGTTTTGAGGTGTTACAAGTTCATCCCCAACTTTAAGTTGGGTATTTTTATTGACGACGACTGCTCACTCTTTTGATTAGTTTCGAGGAGTGATTTGAGAGATATCATAAAGCTGCTCAAATTAAGTCAAGACCAAGTGCATCTAGGGTCAAGGTTATATTTGATCTAATAAAAAAGCTTCCAAATCATATAAGTTCAGTTTGTGAACAGAAAAATCTAGTACATTTATCAAGGTTTTTTAGGAGATTATATATGTAATCTTCCTTTGTATTACAATTATTTTAACCACCAAGGTCATAAGGAAGGTAGTTGTCATTTGATCTCGAAAATAAATCAAAATAACAAATAAATTGTTGATAGCAATGAAGTTCCTTTGAAACGTACTAGCAAAATTCAAAAATATCAAGGTGATGCGAGGAAAATATTAAATAAAAAAGAAGGTTTGCAGGTGTCGATAAAAGTATAGCTACTGCTTTAGATCAACAATTGGTTGTTGTCACTTCTAAGAAAAATCGTGTAGACAAGTAGTAAAGGTAGTATGACTCCTATAAAGAACTAGTTTAAAAAGTAAACATATAAAAACCCTACTTTTTCAAAATGATGTTGCGAACCAATGCATTTACCGTGGTTGTACTACAAAACAGGTGAGAATGAGAATGCAATGCAATGCATGTCATCACCAGTGGCGGATACACATTCAAATTTATGGATGCTTGAGCACCCATTACATTTTGGAGCCAACACTATTATTTACAAAAGAAACCTAGTAATTTGTATGAATATGTAAATTGAGCACCCATTTTAATACAAGCTTCAAATTATATATATATATATATATATATATATATATATAAAAGAGAACCCTAGGCCTAGCACCACCACAAAGCATAATTCCCTTTTAATTTATTTTATTTCCAAAACTAGTCTTCCTCTTCCTTGAAAAGTTGTGACTTTTATGAAGAGTTTCGACTTTTAAGAAGAATTGCGACTTTTATGAAGAGTTGCGACTTTTATGAAGAGTTGTGACTTTTATAAAAGGTTGTGACCTTTCCGAAGGGTTGTAACTTTTCCAAAGAGTTGTGAAATTCCGATAAGACACAATAATTATCTGTTCACACTACCCTTTGTTGTCTATAAATAGAGGACTTTCCTCTCATTTTAAAACAATGAAATTTTTTGAACTTATTCTTCTTCTTCTAGACAATTAAATATTTGTGTACTGTGCTCCTGTTGAATGGCTCACTGACACCATTGTGTTTGTATCAATACATTGGTGAATATAATCGTTCTATCTTGAGAAGATCTATTCCTTTAAAACTCGGGTACTAAAGGGGAATAATTTTCTTAAGGGGAAACTATGCATTCAGTGGGCTCGATTTTTCCATTTTGTTTCATCCTATTGTTGAAGATCCTCGTATGTTTTTTTACAGTAATTAATTTATGCTTATATTATTAATTATTGTTTTTGAGTACATGCTTTAACCTTTGTTGTTTATGTTTATGCAAAGTTATTGTTATAAGTATTTGTTAGTACATATTAAATAAGAAATGTTAATTGAGTGTTCAAGCAAGTTTTCTCTACGGAAATTGTTGAAGGTACAATAAGAAAAAGCCCTTACAAATCTCTAATCTCTTCATCAACAATGTCATTCCTTCACATACAAGGATGTGATTTTGTGTTCTTTAGAAAATCCTCAGAGAGTTAATAACTTTGCATGTCCATATTTTTTATTTTTTTTTATGTTGTTTTTATCTATTTTTACTAAATTTTATAAGTGGATATTATGATTACTTTAAGGATTGAAATTGAAGTGTTAGTCAATTTTTTTAAGTATGTTATTTCAAAACATATAAACTTTTCTGGTTAGAATAATTGGTTATCATCATTGGATATGTCATAGTTTACTCCCTTTAATGTACGTTTTTTCTCACTGTTTTGTTGTCTCCTTAAAATTGTATTGATTATTTTCCATTTGGAATATATATGATCTCACTTGGACAAAGCTTTTCGTCCTTTTAATGTTTTTCTTTTTTTACTTCTCATTTGGCTCTTCTAAATAGTTTTTGTGTGAGTTATGACTATTTTCGGCAAGTTTAGTTTGAAGAATATGAAACAAAACCTACTTTAAATAAAAGTAATAGCTTAAGCTACTAAATATATGTCTATTAACATAGATTTGTTGTCCTTCATGTCACAAGTCATTGCTGAGCGTTTGAGTTATCTAGGTTAGACTCATTTTTAATTTTCTAATGTTCGAGAGTATTTCTTTAACATGAGTCTAGAATCCAACATTTTGATCGACTTGTACTTTCATAATGTAACAATTATACATACCTATTTCGGAAAAAGTCGTAAAGTTGCCTTGATGAAGCATCTATAAGGGTGTTCAGAGCATCAGTTTACTGAAGAATGAATTTCTAAAAAGGTAAAAAATATATTATTTTGTTACTGTTTCAAATTTATTTTTTTCCTTCTATAAATTATTTTACAGTAACAATAACAAAAAGTGGTGAACGTTTGACCTCAGGCAAGTAGATTATCTCTAAAACGATTTATTTATGTTGTTGTGGTGTACATTTTTAGCGGTCTTAAATTATTAATAACTAATATTGATTATCGAAAACTTTCACATAATTGTTTTTCACAAGGAGTTATTCTAACCATAAAATTATCAGATTTTATATTTTTCATGTAAAAAAAATAGAAAAAGTTATGTCGCATAAAAACATCACTCAATTTTAACAAGACAATTATATCATCAAACATATATTATGATAAACTGTGTAAAAGATAAAAATGATTAGATATCAAGATATTTTTAATCATTAATTATATATTTACAATTCTTGAGATATGTGATAATGTCAAATCATTTAATTTCTATTGAAATATTCTAAAAACCCACTAAAATTTACTTTTTTTTCCTTATAACAGTCGATTATTGGAAAGGTTGTTCAAAAACATAGAAAGATTATTTATGCCCGCGCGAAGCACGGATAAATCACCTAGTTAAAAATAATTGAGCACCCATAACTAAAAAATTATGGATCTGGCACTGGAGATCACCAGCATTGTAACACCTCATATCTCAAAATGAAGAAAAATCCTAATTTTCAGAAAACTGGTGCTAGTACCGACGTAACCACCCACAGACCGTAAGTGGGACCACGGGCCATGGGTGGGGTTCCGTCATTAAGGTCCAAATATTTATGGTCTCTGATCTCACCCACGGTCGACCAGTACAGTCCATCGTTGTTACGACTCGAAAAACTAGTAGGTGAAACTAGATCCTTACATGAGAGTTGTTGAGTTTGTTGTGGGGTTTAGAAGTATAACATTACTTTCCAAATTTAGTATGAAGGTTTTAGGATTAGGGCATCAAGGTACGACCCCCCAAGTACCACCCAAGGGGTCCTTGAGGAAGACCCCAAAACAGTCCCTAAATCTGCCCAAAAAGGGCCACCTACAGTTGGGACTCACGCCCCGTGGGAATGAGTCGTGGGTCAAGGCCTGAGTGCACCTAAAAATTTTTAGCTGCAAACCACCACCCACGAGGGTGTAGTATGGCCCGTAGGCCCACCCACAGTCAGTGGATCGGGGTCATGTGGGTGGGGCAATTTTGAAGTTGATTTGTTTTAAGTTGGGAACTTGGGGGTTAATTCCAAATTAGTTAGGGGGTTAAGTGGGCATGGTTAATTAGTTATTAGCCCCCCTATATATACCTAATAGACCCTTAATTAGGTGGTTTCCAAATCATTGTTTTAGATTCACAAAAGAACCCAAATTCTCTCCAAATAATTCTCTCTAAAACCTCCATTGAAGAAGAAGAAGAAAAAGTCAAGGTCTAGGGCTTAAGAACTCATCTTTTACACTCAATTTCATGAGGAATCTTCATAAGGTATGGTGGCTTTTCATCTATGGGTAACCTTCACCCATAGAGTCCCTTCAAAACTTGATTTCAAAGCTTCCAATTTCCCTCAAGAGCTAGGGTTTCAATAATTCGTGGGTTCTCTTTCAAAACGTTTTCAATGGTTTAGTTATGATGGATTATGATTGAATTGATGATTTATTGTTGAATTATGATGAAATTACCCCATCAACCCACGAATCGCCCATAATACTAAATTGTGAATTTATGATGTGGGTTGATTGATTATAGAAGCATGTCAATTGATTATGTCAATATTGATTGTTTTATTGAATCATGATATTCCCCTTATCTAATGTGGTAATTCTATATGTTTGGGTTGAGTTTGATTCATAGCCCTTGGAGGGAAAATTATGAGGATTGTGGTATAATCATGATGCTTATTTACATGCTTTGTGATTTCAATGAAAGTAATGTGATTATGACTATAATGCAATTGTGATATTGTTGAAAGGTTATTCTCAATTATACATTCGTTAATGATGATGATATGTTGTGAAAGGTTTCTTCAATGTAATGATACATCTTGAATTGGTAGGCTTAGGTCATCCTCTTCATGTGCAATTGAAAGTGTCTTGACTTAATGAACATTGAATTGGTAGACCTAATGGTGGTATCCCTTTCATAAATGATTAATGAAGTATTATAAGGCTTTGTCTTGAATCATTAGACCTAATGGTGGTAGTCCTTTCATGATGATTCTATGAACTACTATAATGATGAACCTTGAATCGGTAGACCTAATGGTGGTAGTCCTTTCTTAAGGATTCAATGAGCTATCCTAATAATGTACCTTGAATCGGTGGACCTAATGGTGGTATCCCTTTCATGTGTTTAATAATGTACCTTGACTCGGTAGACCTAATGGTGGTAGCCCTTTCATGTGTAATAATGTTACTTAGAATGAACTACTCTATGGAAATTTAAAGCTTAGCACCGAGTGAATATTGTAAGGTAGTAGCTCTCCCCACGTTAGGACGGGTTTCTATGAACACCTTTTTACCCCATAACTATGTTCCCACATAGGTTATTAGCTAGTGGATCCACCTAAGCTAAAATGTTACCGATCCTACCTTAGGCAAGTAGACCAACATTTTACGGTGTGGGATAGACACCGGATTCCATGATTTGCTCACATGGTCTATGTCGGTTAGGTTTTATTCCCATCATGTGAGTTATGTGTTATGGTTACTCATGAAGTTCTATGAAGTGTGGGTGGTAGTATGGGATGCCATCCATGCATTGCACAAGTAGTCTTTGAGAGTGGCTATGGTGTATTTCTCTAATGTCATAATGTCTAATGAAATGAATGTGCTCATAAGGATGCTAATGAGAATGTTGACATAAAGGCTAAATGTAAAGATGAATGCTTAACTTGGAATGTTTTTATGAGTTGCTTTCCTTGTCATGACTTATTAAATGTGATTGTTCATTGTCTATGATTATTAACTAAAGATGAGAATAAAGAATGGTAAGTATGTCTATGGTGGCCTCAAAGTGGTGCTTAGTGTGAATGGTATTATGGGATGCCATTCCTACATTGCACAATTATAACTTAGGGTTACATAAAATGATGGTTCTATTGTGTTATAATGACTTACATGATGAATATGCTTATGTCTTATACTTTCATACAAAAAATGCATGATGATTCCTAAAGTTGACAAAATGCATGGTTTTCTACCAAAATGTCCTTTATAGCATGATTTTTGCATGGCTATCATACTTGGTACATTTTTGTGTTAACCCATATTTCTTCTACTTTTTCTACAAAGTGTAGATTTCAGATCTTAAGGTGACTTCTATTGTTCAAAGCTTGGAATGATTCTTTTCTCGCTAGTTGGTGAGTCCTCGTGGTTTGAGGACGAGAGTTGTTCATTTCTAGTTTCTTTCACGTCCTTTTACGTTTCAGACTATGTTGAAGGGTTGTGACCCTATCTTTGATTCAAAAGTTGTATTACATGGTCATGTGAGACAAAGTTAGACTTCAGTTGTTTCTAAAATAAGGACTTCGATTGTATGGATTTAAGTTTTTAAATTTTGTATCATTTCTTATGTCTTATGTTATGAATGCTATGAGGCTTTACGGAGTCTTGTACGCCGTGTTACATCTAGGGTGTAGATAATTGAATCCTCTTTCCAACGCCACTGAGTTTGCTAAAATCCCATCTCCGAGTAAAAATTATTATGCCATTTTAGTGAAGCCTTGTTGGGCAGACAAGACCGACGAACCCAAACGACGGACCGTCGTTCCCTCCGTGGATGGGCTTCATCAGAATTAAGTTAGGGTCGTTTTGGTCCTTTCCCCTATGCGTTGGGCACTTAAACTACATCGTTTTACTTAGAATAAGCCTAATAACTTAGTTAGACTTACCCAGAACCCATATTCTCCAAATATCATCAAATTAGAACGAAAAGAGGAGAGAGAGGCGCCAATTTCTTTCAAGAACAACCAGCAATATTCTTCAAATTTCAGCCCCAAAATCCAAAGGACTTCTCTATAGATTTTGTCACCAGGTATGTGGGATTTCACTAGTGGGTTCCTTGCATCCACTAGGTCCCTAGAATTCAATCAGATTCTTGATTCTCTATAACATGTTTAGACCTAGGGTTTTTACAACCTTGCAGAATTGTTGTGAATTATCTGTTATAGCATACCTAATCAGATTATCATGTTTTCATGAAATTGCTGCTTAGTTCTTTGCATGAAATTTAGAACCCTAGTTATGTAGATTCTTTCATTTCATGATTTTCACTTGCTAGGTTAGTTAAGCAAATACACATGCTACAGTTACGAATGTTTCATGGTCAGTAGTTAAATGTTGCATTCTCAGATTTTGCATGTCAGAACATTGAGCTATCGAGTAATTTTTGTTATGTTGTTTATACACATTCCAGTTGGGAGTAGGCATAGACCGAGCTGGACTAGGTTTCAGCGTACCCTCATAGTCCTCGAACTACGTGCCCTCGTAGGTTTATGAGTGCCCTCTATTAGGCATCATATTTAGTCATCATGCTAGTCATGACTTTATACCCCTGGGAATGTATATTGGGTCCTCTCGATGGAGCGTATACATTGAAATCCACGTTTAGCTCACGTGGTTTTATGTCAGTTAAAAGTAGCTCCCATAGTCAGACTTCAGTCCAATTGACCAGGTCTTCAGTTCTATTATCACAACCCAAGAGTACCCCCTAGGCGTGACATGGCATAATTGACCCTGAAGGGGTCGCATACAAGCCTTCAGCGTCATCATCACATAAAGACATAGAAAAATACAACAAAATTAAAAACTTTTACAATAGATGTCAACTTCTTTCATAAAGGAAAATAGCAAACTAGACTTGTCTCAATCACCATCCAAACATAAGAGTACAAATAGGGACAAATCCCTTTACGCAATAAAGTCTCCATGGATAGGAAAATACAACATAGTCTAGAATATAGAAGGAAACTAGAAACTAGAATCAATAGCAACTTGTCCTCGAACTTGAGGACTCATCAAGCCTAGGGAATAGTCGACCCAAGCTTCACCATGAAGAAAGTGGTAGTAGTCTCAACGACCCGAACCTACACTCACAGTGAAGTAGAAAATATGGGTTAGCACAAATAATTATACCAAGTATGGATGTCATGCACAAAATCCTTAAAACATGCATAAAAGGGACAAGTAGTTGAAATCATGCATTTAGTCAAGTTTAAAAACCATTACGCAGATTCATAAAGAAACACAAGCCAATTTAACATATGAGCAACCCAAAACCACACTAGTACAATGAAAAGGTAAGATCCTATTACCCTACCAAATGTTAAGTATCACATTTAAGTGACCAACAATATAACAAAAGTGAAGACATTCATGTTCATAACATCCATACATACCTTCTATGTATCATTCATAAGTCATCATAATATAAGAGAACCTTACCATAACCACTCTTAGAGTCTACTAGTGTAATGCATAAGTGAAGTCCCATACCTCTATTCACACTAAGTAGTACCCCTTAACAGGCCATAGTTAAACTCCATGTCCTTACCATAGTTCACATTCATATTAATTTAGGGAAGACTTGCTTTAACCGACATAGACCATGTGAGCTACATGGAATCCGGTGTTCTACCCCCACACTGAAAAGAGGTGTCTTACTTGCCTAAGGTAAAACGTACATTTTAGTTGTTTAGGTGGATCCACTAGCTAAGACCTATGTGGGCATATAGTTATGGGATAGGGAGATTGCTAATAGAAACATTAACTACTAACGTGGAGGTTTCCATATCATGAGACACCGTATTGGGAACTCAACTACTTCTGTGAAGGAACCCATCTCATACTCCTATCCACTCGGTGCTAAGCACAACTCCCTTTAATAGTCATATTTAAGCACTTACTTAAGTTCATAGTCATAAGAGAGTGTGTCATGTCAACGTATCATCATAATAGCTCATAGGTTTCTTTAAGTGAGAATGCTCCTTTCACCTTATAAACATTAGCATGTGAGTAAACCTTTCACATTATAATAGTATTGATCATGAGAATGTCCTTTCAAGCAACACCACAAATTTGTCATTAATATACATACATAGTTCATACATAATCAAGTGTATAGGGTATAGGGAAGAAGGATCTTACATCAATAACACAACATTAGTTATAGGATCGTTATAATTCTAGTAATTCACATAGTCATATAGAATCAACATCAACATACACAAACCCTAGACAATTGCCTTTCAAAGCCATAAACCAACATCAACCCTAACTTCTTGAATTACAACATTAGATAGTGACATTTCATGATTCAATCATCAATTAAACATAAACATAATCAATTACTAACTTACATGGCCAATCAAGTCACATCTTAGCTCACAATTTAGGAAGAAAGGGAAACCACCAAGAGAGTTTTTCATCAAAAACCACCAATACTATAATAATCTAACCATAAACCATCATAATTAATCTGAATAGATCATAATTGAACAATGTAAATCGTTTTGGAAGAAAACCCATGTTTAGAGTAAAACCCTAGATTTTTGAAGTCTTAAAAACACACTTTGAAGGGACTTCTTAGGGGATAGCTACCCAAGAATGAAGAGCATCCATACCTTAAAGTTGGAATCCTCACGAAATTTGAGTGAAAGCTTGGTGCTTGAACCCTAATCTTGACCTTCTTCTTTGTTCTTCAATGGAGTTTAGAGAGAGAATACTTTTGGGAGGGGAATAGGTTGAGTTTTTGGTCTAGAGAGTTATGAGGAGTTTTTAAGTGAAATTTAGTTGTTAAAAAGTACTTATACTAGTCTAAAATAACTAAATATAACCTCCCCACCCTTAATTAATTTGAATTTTATTAAAATGTTTGAGCCTTGGCTGATTTTCTTGACAGCATCATAGGCCTCATCCACGAGACCTCACTTATGGGGCGTGAACTGATCCACGGACCGTACTGGTCACTCGTGGATTGGGGCTGAGGTTTCTTTTTTGGCCTTGGTCTAAGACTCATCCACGAGCCCCCATCTACCGTGCGTGGTATGGTCTACGGACCGTACTGTTTAAGCGTCAATAGGGAAAGAGACTAGGAAGTTTTGGGGGAGCTTGGCAAAGCTAAGTGTTGACTCACGACTCACATCTATAGGGCGTGATTCAACCTACGACTCGTAGGTTGAGTCTCGTGATCCATGCTGTTGTTGACAGCTTTTGAGCAGCTCCCTTGGTCCTCTCCAAGGACCCTTGGGGGGGGGGGGTCATGCCTTGACATCTAGGGACTATAAACTTAGTACTAAGTTAGGAAGGTCATTTTACGACTATTATCTTGATGTTAACCCTATTTAGGACACTAGATTACATGTCAGGCTCTACCTTAGGTCATTAGATTTTCGGGGTGTTACATTATCCCCCCCCCCCCCTTCCTTTAGGAACATTCGTCCCCGAATAACAACCTAGGAACCCAACTAAGTTTGAAACTCTAGACTAGTAGCCCAATATGCATGATACATTAAAAATGAGTAAAATTCACAAGTGCACTATTCACCATATGCAATAGTCAGGAGGAGGAAACTTTATCTCTATACAAGACATAGTCAAAGCAACGTATGGAAGTAGGAACTACATTTACCAAAAACCAATATGCATGAAATTCATTATATCACATAACATAAGAGGAACTACCTTCTCTAACTCAAGCAAACTCAACACATTAATAATATGCCAACATGTCATTTCATCACAACATAACTAATCATGCTCATCATTTCACCTCATGAAGCCAAATATGCAATCATCATACTACAATGCAATTTAACAAGTGGGACATATAGACCATGAAAACTCAATGTAAACAATACATGGATTCTCATAAGAACATGCAACACATAAGGGAATCATGGAGGAATCATTCAATACACATTACTCCCAAAACACTAAAAAACTCAAGAGGAATGACTTACCTCAAGTTTGAATAGGAGTAGAAGGAAAAATATGAGGATAACGGGACATCATATTGGCCTCGGCCTCCCATGTAGCACCCTCAACTAAATGATTCCTCCATAGAACATTAACGGAAGCCACTTCTTTGTTCCTTAACCTTTTAACTTACCGGTCCAAAATCTAAACTTGGACTTCTTCATAAGAAAGGTTCTCATCAACTCCTAAACCATTTAATGGAAGTATGGACACCAAATCACCAATGTAGTTCCTAAGCATGAAGAAATGAAACACCGACTGAACTGGAGCCAACTTATTTGGTAAGTCTAACTCATATGCCACTTTTCCAACAAGTTTTAAGACTTGATATGGTCCCACATATCGGGGGCAAAGCTTTCACTTTTTACCAAACCTCATCACAACCTTCACAAGTGAGATTTTTAAGTAGACCAAATCACCAATTTCAAAATCTAGATCCCTCCTCCTATTGTCTGCATAAACTTTTACCGATAATGGGCCATCTTCAACCTTTCTCTAATAAGTCAAACTTTTTCAATGGCATCATAAACTAGTTTGGGACCAATTGGAGCAAATTCACCTACCTCAAACCACCCAACCGGAGATCTACACCTCCTCCCATAAAGTGCTTCAAACGGAGCCATGGCAATGCTAGAGTGGTAACTATTATTGTAGGCAAATTCAATCAATGGGAGATGGTCATCCCAAATCCTTTTGAAATCAATCACACACGCTCTCAACATGTCCTCCAAGATTTGAATGGTCCTTTCTACTTGACCATCCGTTTGAGGGTGAAAAGCGGTACTAAGTTTAGCATTGGTACCAAGCCCTTGTTGGAATGCCTTCCAAAAGTGTGAAGTAAATTGGGCACCCCGATCCGATATGATAGATAAGGGAACCCCATGCAACTTCACTATCTCATTGAAGTACAACTTGGCATTGTCTTCTGCTGAGAATGAAGTCTTAACCGAAATGAAGTGGGCTGATTTAGTCATCCAATCAATAATGACCCAAATAGAATCATGTTGCCTTTGAGTACGGGGCAAACCCACTATAAAGTCCATGTTCACATCCTCCCATTTCCAAGTAGGAATATCTATATATTGGGACAATCGTCTGGGTTTTTGGTGTTTGGCTTCGACTTGTTGACAATTTTGACACTTGGCAACAAAACCCGTTATATCCTTTTTCAAACCATTCCACCAATAGACTTCCCATAGATCACGGTACATCTTGGTGGCTCCCGGATGAATAGAATATCGCGAACCATGAGCCTCTTCTAAAATTTGCTCCCTTAGACCATCAACATCCAGAACACATAATCTACCTTGGTACCTAAGCACCCCATCTCCCCCTTGGAAGAAAGCCTCAACGTACTTATTGAGAACTGATTCTTTCAACTCCATCAAAATAGGATCAAGGTGTTGCTTAGACTTCACATCAACTACAAAGGATGATTTGGAACTAGGTGAACCATAAACCTACCTTTGGTGGAATACACTAATTGGACACCTAATCGGGCCCACCTATGAGCCATACTACCCATGGACAATCTACTTAGGGAATCCACAAGCACATTATCTTTATCGGAGAGGTAAAGGACACTCATGTCATAATCCTTCAAAAGCACTAACCACCTTCTTTGTCGGAGATTCAAGTCTTTTTGGCTAAACACATATTGAAGACTCTTGTGGTCAGTAAACACATCTACATACACCCCATAGAGATAGTGTCTCCATATTTTCAAGGCAAAAACCACTGTCACTAGTTCAAGGTCATGGGTCAGGTAATTCGTTTCATGAGTCTTGAGTTGCCTTGAATCATAGGCGATTACCTTCCCATGTTGCATGAGAACACACCCCAACCCTATCCTTAAAGCATCATAATATACTATGAATCCGTCGGTACCCTCTGGTAAAGTCAATACCAGAGTGGAGGTGAGTCTATCTTTTAATTCTTGGAAGCTCATTTCACAAGCCTCTGACCACTCAAATTTGGACTTCTTTTAGGTCAAGGCCGTTAATGGAGAAGAAATAGATAAGAAGCCCTCAACAAACCTCCTATAATACCTGGCCAAACCCAAAAAGCTTTGAATATCGGTGGGACTTAGGGGTCTAGGCCATCTCTTCACTGCATTCATTTTCTTCGGATCAACCTCTATACCCACACTCCACACAATGTGACCAAGAAAAGTAACCGACCTTAGCCCAAACTCGCACTTGCTAAATTTAGCATAAAGTTGGTGGTCCTTGAGGACTTGCAATACCAACCTCAAATGCTTCATATGATCACCCTCACTCCTTGAATAGATATATCGTCAATAAAGACTATTACAAATAAATCAAGATATTGTCTAAAAACCTTATTCATAAGATCCATGAACGCCGTCGGGGTATTTGTTAGACCAAAAGACATAACTAGGAATTCATAGTAACCATATTTTGTACGGAAGGTCGTTTTAGGAATTACCACCCCTCTCACCCTAAGTTGGTGATAACCCAACCTTAAGTCAATCTTTGTAAAGTAACTCCCCCTTGGAGTTGGTCAAACAAATCTTCAATTCTAAGAAGAGGATACTTATTCTTTATAGTGATCTTGTTTAATTAGCAGTAGCCTATACACATCCTAAGTAACCTATCTTTCTTATTTACAAACAATATCGGGGAACCCCATGGAGATATACTTGGTTGATAAAACCCTTATCTAGTAAATCCCATTCTACCGAAGCCATCCGGTAAAAGGAAATTGATATGGGTTGTGTATCCGGCAAAAGATCAATGCCAAAGTCTATTTCCCGTTCGAGAGGGATTCCAAGAAAGTCATTGGGAAAGACTTCCAGAAATTCCCATACTACGGAGACCAACTCTAAAGGAGGAGTCTCAGACTCAAGGTCGTTAACTCTCACAATATGATAAATACACTCCTTAGAAATCATTTTTCTATCCTTTAGGTATGAAACGAACCGACCTCTAGGAATAGAGTTTCCCTCCTTTCATTCTAAAATAGGCTTATTTGGAAATTAAAACTTTACTACCCGAGTTCTACAATCAATGGAAGCAAAATAGGCATGCAACCAATCCATCCCCAATATGAAATCAAAGTCCAACATATCTAATTCTATCAAATCAACCAAAGTGACTCTATGAGACAAGGAAATAGGAAAATCCCTATAAACCCTTATAGCAACAACCGAGTCACCTATTGGGGTAGAAACCAAAAAAGGCTCCTTTAACTTTACGGGGAGTACATCAAATTTCATAGCCACTAAAGGGGTAACAAAAGATAAAGTGGCACCGAGGTCTAATAATGCATAAACATTAATGAAAAATACTTGTAACATACGGTGACAACGTCCGGAGACCCCTCTTGATCACTTCTAGATTGGAGAGCATAGAAGCAATTCTTCTTGGGAGCATCAAAATTTGATCCACTAGGAGGGACTTGCTTGCTCTCTCTTCCTTGAGCCCTTATCATGGGACAATCCCTTTTCATGTGCCCACCTTTCCCACAACAAAAACACCCATCCGTGCCAACAAGGCACTTGCCATCATACTTTTTGCCATACTTTGCAAAAGTAGGTCTATCGACATAAGAACCACCTCCACTACCACCTTGTGGCTTTGGAGTAGGCACCCTCTCTTTGTTGACCTTAAGAGTGCTAGAAGTGCCTTGATTAGAAAACCTCTTCTTAAACCTTGGTGTGCCTTGAACCTCAAATCTACCCATAGACAAATTACCATCCTCGGCCCTAGGCCTTTTCACATCGCTATTCATTTTCTTGAATTTTTTCTCCTCAATGTTGAGCGTATACCATGAGCCTTGAGATAATCATGTCATGAATGAGCATTATCGTCTGGCATTCTTCTTTAATCAAATCGGATACCCCTATCACAAATTTATTCATCCTAGCCCTTGGATTGGCCACCAATGTTGGAGCATGCTTGGATAGTTGGGTGAACTTGAGAGAGTACTCCTTCACACTCATCCCCCATTGACGAAGGTTCATGAATTCCACTAACTTTTGTTCCCTCAATTCTAGGGGAAAAACCTATCTAGGAAGGTCGTCTTGAATGATCCCCAATCAACTGGGCCTGCTCTTACGGTTCTCTCTTCTCTCTATTGCTCAAACCATATTTGAGCTACGTCTTTCAATTGGTAGGCAGTTAGTTCCGCCATTTCTTGAGAAGATGCCCCCATGACATCCACCATCTTAAGAACTTAATCTATAAAGTCTTGTGGGTCCTCATCTACTTTAGAGCCATAGAAGGTAGGGGGATTCAACCTTGTGAAATCCCAAATTCTTGAGGTGGGAGTACTTACAATGGGGTTCACACGATCTCTAGCATCCCTAGTGACTTGAGTCGTCATAGCTTCTGCTTAGGTCGCCATAGCTTATTTTGGGCCGTCATTTCTTGGGTTATCATTTATATAGAGGTGCTAAATTCTGATTGAGTCACATTTGCTTGATCAAACTGAGATTGCTCACCTAAAGGAACTTGAGGCCCTTAATGACCTTGGGGAGGAACTCCCTCATCATTAGCAATATCCTCTTCCACTCTTCTTGCGGCCGCTATTCTTGTATACATATTCCTATACATACTCCTATATGCACAAGAAAAGGGTTAGGAAAAAAGACTCCATAGAGTTAAAAAAAAAAGTTCTAAGGCACGACTAATGAGTAATCAAAGAAGTGAAAAGTTCTTAAGCAACTTATAGCCTCTCATTCATAAATGTCGCACGCTTCACACTTATGAACAAGACTCTGCTAGATGTGGTTTTTGAGACATAACCCTAGAATATTTCTAAATCTTAAGCTCTGATACCAAGTTTGTCACGACCCAAGAGTACCCCCTAGGTGTGACACGGCGTAATTGACCCCGAACGGGTCGCATACATGCCCTTAGCATCATCATCACATAAAGACATAGAAAAATATGGAAAAATTAAAAACTTTTACAATAGAAGTCAACTTTTTTCATAAAGGAAAATAGGAAACTAGACTTGTCTCAATAACCATCTAAACATAAGAGTACAAATTAGGACAAGGCCCTTAACATCAATAAAGTCCCCATGAATAAGAAAATACAACATAGTCTAGAATGTATAAGGAAACTAGAAATTAGAATCAACAGCAACTTATCCTCGAACTTGAGGACTCACCAAGACAAGGGAATAGTGGACCCAAGCTTCACCTTAAAGAAAGTGGTAGTAGTCTCAATGACCAAAACATACACTCATAGTGAAGTAAAAAATATGGGTCAGCACAAATAATTGTACTAAGTATGGATACCATGCACAAAATCCTTAAAACATGCAAAAAAGGGACAATTAGTTGAAATCATGCATTTAGTCAAGTTTAGAAACCATTATGCACAATCATAAAGAAACACAAGCCAATTCAACATTTGAGCAACCCAAAGCCACACTAGTGCAATGCAAAGGTAAGATCCCATAACCCTACCAAATGCTAAGTATCACATTTAGGTTACCAACAATATACACAAAAGTGAAGACATTCATGTTCATAACATCCATACATACCTTCCATGTATCATTCATAAGTCATCATAATATAAGAGACCCTTACCATAACTACTCATAGAGTCTACTAGTTCAATGCATAAGTGAAGTCCCATACCCACACTTACAGTAAGTAGTACCCCTTAAGAGGTCATAGTTAAAGTCCATGTCCTTACCATAGTTCACATTCATATTAATTTAGGGAAGACTTGCATTAACCGACATAGACCATGTGAGCTACATGGAATCCAATGTTCTACCCCCACACCAAAAAGAGGTTTCCTACTTGCCTAAGGTAGAACTTATATTTTAGCTATTTAGGTAGATCCACTAGTTGAGACCTATGTGGGCACATAGTTATGGGATAAGAAGATGCTACTAGAAACCTTAACTACTAACGAGGAGGTTTCCATCTCATGAGACACCGTATTTGGAGCCTAACTACTAGCGTGAAGGAACCCATCTCATACTCTTATCCACTCAGTGCTATGCACAGCTCCCTTTAATAGTCATATTTAGGCACTTACTTAAGTTCATAGTCATCAGAAAGTGTATTAGACACTCATGTCAAAGAATTATTATATTAGCTCATAGGTTTCTTTAAGTGAGAATGCTCCTTTCACTTTTGAAACATTAGCATATGAGTAAATCATTCACATTATAGTAGTATTGATCATGAGAATGTCCTTTCAAGCAGCATCATAAACTTTTCATTAACATACACACATACATAATCAAGTGTATAGGGTATAGGGAAGAAAGATCTTACATCAATAACACAACATTAGTTATAGGATCATTATAATCCAAGTAATTCACATAGTCATATAAAATCAACACCAACATATACAAACCCTAGCCAATTGACCTTCAAGGCTATGAACCAACATCAACCCTAACTTCTTGAATTACAACATTAGATAGAGTGATTTCATAATTCAATCATCAATTTAACATAAACATAATCAATTACCAACTTACATGGCCAATCAAGTCATATCTTAGTTCACAATTTAGTAAGAAAGGGAAACCATGGGTCCAAGAGAGTTTTTCATCAAAAACCACCAATACTGCAACAATCTAACCATAAACCATCATAATTAATTACAATAGAGCATAATTGCACAATGGAAATCATTTTGGAAGAAGACCTATGTTTAGAGTAAAACCCTAGATTTTTGAAGTCTTAAAAACACACTTTGAAGGGACTTCTTGGTGGATAGCTACCCAAGAATGAAGAGCATCCATTTCTTAAAGTTGAAAGCCTCACAAAATTGGAGTGAAAGCTTGGAGCTTGAACCCTAATCTTGACCTTTTTCTTTGTTCATCAATGGAGTTTAGAGAGAGAATATTTTTGGGAGGGAAGTGGGTTGAGTTTTTGGTTTAGAGAGTTATGAGGAGTTTTTAAGTGAAGTTTAATAGTTAAAAAGTACTTATACAAGTCTAAAATAACTAAATATAACCTCCCCCACCCTTAATTAATTATAATTTTATCAACATGTTTGAGCCTTGGCCGATTTTCTTGACAGCATCAAAGGCCTCATCCACAAGACCCCACCTACAGGGCGTGGACTGATCTACGGACCGTACTGGTCACTCGTGGATTAGGGCTGAGTCTTGGCTTTTTTCCTTGGTCCAGGACTAATCCACGAGCCCCCATCTATGGGGCGTGGTATGGTCTACGAACCGTACTGTCTAGGCGTCAACAGGGACAGAGACTAGAAAGTTTTGGGGGAGCTTGGTGAAGCTAAGTGTTGACTCACAACTCCCATCTATGGGGCGTGAGTCAACCTACGATTCATAGGCTGAGTCTCGTGATCCATGTTGTTTTTGACAGCTTTTGAGCAGCCCATTAGTCCTCGTAACTCTAACCAGTTAGAGGCTTTTTAAGACATAATACTAGATTCAGTTTTAGTTTTGAGTTTCATCATCCATTGGTTATTAAACTCATAGTCTTTTATATATTCAGATTAGTATTGGGTATTCCCCACTTTCATTTAATTATGGTTTTAATCTTCCGCATAGTATACTTTATTCAGTAATCTTTTAGTAAGGTTATGGTATGCTAGCTCAGGGTTAGCTTGGAGTCACTCATGATCATAGGTCCCGTGTTTATGTCCAAAGGGTAGCCTCAAGCCATGACAAGCATAAAAAAACAACGTCCAAACCTCAAAAGGTATAAAGCCACAATAAACCTCACTCCTAAAGCTTAGAAACTAACCTAAAAACCACTTATTCCTTGACCAAGGCCTCGGGCCCAAACATACTCCAACCAACTCAACAACATTAACATAAGAGAACTCTATTCATAAAACAAAGGGATATATGAAGAATCAAGCATTTGGAAGAGTAACTCAAAAATAATCACATCTTTGTGAAGATACCATCCAAAGGAACAAACCACAACTAACTCGAAGCCTAAACCGGATGAGTTCTCACAATACCAAAGAAACACTATGGCCCCCGCACTGACGGAGGGTACCAAACCATAGAAATTCTTACCATAGGAGCTAGACTAACTAAAGATTAGCAAGATTCATTCTAAGGCACATAGATAATAAATTTGTCTAAAGGTTAAACACCAGCTCTAAAGAAGATAACAATAGTAAACTAAGGCATAAGCTAGATATTACCAGCCTAAACTAAGGATTTCACAATAATATCTAGTGTAAGTATCCTACGGGAAACAAGAAAATAATAATAAGGAAGGAAAACTTAAACCCTATACATACAATCCTAACCCAAACAGAATTTATGTTAAACATTATCTCATGAAGCACAATATAAAAGAAAATAGATTGTAGCCAATTTTGCTCACTTTGAATTCACTGCACATGAGCTTTACAATTTTGAAGCACCTCTGATCACCTCCATGCTATCAAAATATTGATCACAGCATCAATATGGATGTTTAGATAGCAAAATTGAAATAATTAGAAATTGACAGAAAAACTGAGACAAAACGAGAATGTGAGACCTGCGCTGGGAATCTCAAAATCAACTCCGTCAAAAAGGCCCAAGTAGCCTGAGAAAATTGTGCCCCAAACAAGGGAACATTTCGAGCTTGGTAACGGGCTAACACAGCCCATGCAACAATTGAAACAAAAAGCACCAATTAAGGAGCTAGGCAGCCCCTTCGGAACATAAATTACCTCCTCTCACTTCCCAAACTACTACAAAATGTAGCCACACATAACCTAAAACAATGCAACTAAAATAACACAGTTCGGAGCTCTCTAGCTCAAGAATTCGAGTTGGAAGAATTGGAATAAAAGCTGAAAATGGACTAATCTTTAATTAAAAGACTAGAGAAGAGTCTTCCATGAATATGGGGCCCATGGCCGCGATCGTGGTGGTCAATTGGAGTTGGTTGACCCAAATCCTTCACCACAAATGCATAATCCCTCCCGCGAATGCAGAGGGTCGAGGCGACTCCTCTTTTCAATCACAGAGACCATGTTATGAATGTGATGCACAAGGTTGTAAGCTGAGCGATCGCGACATCAATCTCGTGAACATGAACACCAAGAGTAGTGGCCTCCAGGAACGTAGAAATAGGCACATGAACATGAAGAGGAATAGGTGCTGCACCAGCTACTTAAGCATCAGCTGAACTTTAAGAGTTGGAAAGGCTTTGACGGGTGCTTGGGATTCATTCAGAACCCCGTGCACGCAAATGAAATATGCTACCCCACTAAATTCAGCATTTCGGATTCAATGAGTATATTGAAAATTCTAACCATGTTCATCTCGATAAAAGTAGATCACTCACCTAAGTTCTATTTTAATCTAAATTCTATAAGGGGGCTCAGAATGAGCCAAGAAGCCTCGGGATTCGCACAGAAGGTCTTGCCAGACCAAACTCGATGTTTCAAAGCTAATGAAATCATCATATTTGCGTTATGAGGCTGTCTTCCTGAACTTTTGACCAAAGTCAATCATTCAAGTTTCAATGGCTCCAAAATACTAAAACGTGCACAAAATACAAATGGATGGCCAAGTGATCGAACTATCAGTTTCAGCAAGTCATAAATGACTTGGGGCCGGTACAGAAAAGCTTTTAATGTTGAAAAGATCAAAAAACAATGAAAATAACCTAGAGGGTCATTACAATTTACAGGTGGTCATTACAATTTACAGGTGCACAGCATGGGAACATCTGAACAATTGGTCCTTTATGTGAGGTGATTCTCAAATGAGTTTTCTTGATATCTTTTGTTCATATACATTTATACCCATTCTTTTAGGGAACTTCTATATGTAGATATGTCGAGCAGGCACCTAAATTAACTCAAAGCTGAAGTTGGTTATGGAATCTAGTTTGATTAGCTTGTATGATACTATCAACAAGATTGTTTTAACCAAGAACTATGTTTATGTCACTACAGCCCAGGGTGTGGCCTGGTGGCAAATGAAGTGGGTTGAACACCCAGTTCGAGTCAGTGGATTAAGATATCTGGTATTTGTTGCTAGTAGGAGGTGGTAAGTATCTTGTAGAATTGATCGAGATGAGGGCAAGCTGGCCTAGACAATACGATTATCGTAAAAAAGGTATGTTATGCCACTATTTCAAATAACTTCAAAAGCAACGGTGAATGGAAGGTATCTTATTGCTCGAACAAGTAATAATGATGGTTACGACCATATAACATATAATCACCTCGGCAATCAAAATAATAAGACTTAATAAGGAAACACAAACACACAAAAGCTTCAAATACATCAAATAATGCTCATATGATTTGGCATTCTTGGATGACAATCCATCATTTCATAGTAATAAACTTTCTCTTTTATAATATCGATATCCATATTTATATCTGTCACACCATTGGTAAGACACCCTCATCTTTTTCCTTTGCCCATATATTTTGCTTTTAATTTTTAATTAGCAAAAAAGGTCCCTTAGTGAAGTCTAGAAAGTCTTAACATACCTCAAATGTCAAATGACGTGTCACAAATCTTCAAGATTTTATCTTTTCATTACATAAAGCTTTAAAATATTTTCACTCTAGCAAATATCAATTATTTGTAAGCACACGGGTATGTAGACACCTGTACTGTTGTATTTCTATCCTAGACCCCAAAAGTCTCCCACAACATTAAAATCCAAAAACACAAGAACACAGCTAAAATTTTCTGTAAAAATATTAATGTGCATAACTCCCAATCCTAGCTAATCAGTAGAGTCCATAACACCCACAATTACATCATTGTTTTTCCTAATGATTAATCCATCATTTACTTTTCATTTGTTCATAATTTATTTTTCCTTTTAACTATTACAAATTTCCAACATATATCACATAGAGCATCAATACTCATTATCCTAAAATAGCTTTTATATTCTTTATTGTTCAAACCTTCCAATGAAATTGCATTTACAATTGAACCTCCAAATTATTGTCCTAATCATGGGCTAATCATGAAGGTCAATTTATTGGATTCAATTTTCAACCAAAAAAAATCAATTCAACGCTACCACAATCCCTTTTTCCCACCTAATAATATAATACTTATTATCCATCCATGCAATAATCAACATATTCATACAGAATAAAGAGTTAGACTGAAAAAAAACAATTTCTTTCATGAAGTCCTAGGTTTTTTTTTTGTGAATTGGGTGTGGATGCAACAGTTATTTCGTATAATAATCAAAATAATACTAGGCCCTATTAACTTACTCTAACACATGAGTCAAGTCGTATAGAATATTAAATAAATTATGGACTTGGTCGTTAATCACTAACTAAATCAATTATTTAAAATAATACTCATTAATTAAATAATTTTAGTTAAACAAATAACTTAAAATTTTCATTTAAATTTACAGAAAGAATCTTTTATGAAAAAAGAAGTTCTAGTGATCAAAAAGTCGGTGTTGAGGGGGGAGTATTAAGAATTCATCACCAACTTAATTAATATGTAAGACATTTCAAAGAAGGATCTAGAATATTCAATAGTTGTAAAGAAATAAAGGAAAATCTCTAGCATGAATATACTATAGAGAAAGCATTAGAAATATTCTAGAAAGGGTAGTTCTAGAATAAGTAGTTGGAGGAACATTCTAGAATATAGTAAAAAATATCCTTCGTTAGATTCTTCCATCCCCAGCTATAAATAGAGCTGGTTCGTTCGTGTTGTAACCACACAAGTAAGTAATCAACCAAGTAAGAAAGTAAGCAAGAGAGAAAACAACAAGTGAGTGAGAAATAAGAGAGAGTTGCTACAGTGTCATAAGTGCAAGAAATATTATGTGCAAGATTGAAGTGGGTCCTTACTTTGATATAATAAAATTCAAGTTGTGTAAAATTGATTGTGTCCGTCTCCAACCAACAATATCCAACAAGTGGTATCAGATCTTAGTGGATAAGAGCAAGGTAGCAACTCAAAAAAGATCTTACAAGCTATTGTCCGAGGCTACAAGTAGCGAGGCACTTATCAATGGAAAATTTTACAAACCCTCAATAGCTACTTGAGTTATTCCCCTTTTTTGGATTGTTGAACTCTTCATGATTCCTTTGTTTCTTAAGTATGGGTGAGCATGTTATGCTTTTATTATTGGTCCACTTTGTATATTGTTGGGCCCGAGGCCTTGATCGAGGACCAACTGGATAGTATTGGTATGGTTGTCTAGCTTATTAGTTGCTATTATTTGAATTTGGTGATGGGATGAATTGCATTGATATTTTTCCACGTGTTTTGTAGCACGATCCCAGTTCACGCATTATATTTTCTCTACTGTCTTCAAGAAAACTTGTTTTCACACTTTACCCTTTTAAAACTAATTTTGATGGGAATCATATCACCTGGATCTCTTTTACAATGTGATTTCTGAGCAATTAGAGACATCGGGATGTACTTACTTTTTACTTGATCAGTCGGCACATTAGTTCCTTCTATTATACTGATTTGGCTATTTTTACCTACGATATTGTGACGGACAACCTTGGAAGTCTTGAATCGGGAATAGGCAGTGTATATGGACTTTTCAAGTTCTCTATGGGTCCCTCTGGCCATGTGACACTGTAGACATTGAAATTTTGTGACTCTACAAGACCTGTTTAATTTGAATTCAAAATCTAGAAGGTGTGTTCAGTTTCAATTAAAATTCTTGAAGGCATCTCAAAATATCCCATAAACTCTTGGGTATTTTTAAAGGGTGCTAAATTCCCTTAAAAGGCATATCAAAATATCCCATAAACTTTTAGGTATTTTTGAAGATCAATATCTCAATATTCCACCGAAGTCATGAAACATTCATATAGAGGTCAAATATAAATCATCCTATTTCGAGAAATACGCCACTAACGGCCCTTGAATCATGAATAAATCTTAAGAGAGTAGAATCAAAGGAGGAACAGAATTTTACCCGCATATTTATCAATAAAGTTATGTCTCTTCATATTTTATCTGTGTGGTTTATTTATTTTCCATATGTTTAAAATTTGTTGCAAATAAATTAGCCCGCCCAGTGGGACCAAATTTGCCCTTCATCTCTTCTCTCTTAAATCAAATATGAAAATCTAAAGCTGCAAAGGTGGAAGAATGAGTACTTCAAGCCTCGTCTTTGAGTTTCATCGAGTCTACACTCCAACAAGCCTTAAAGCAAGGGGCATTTGTAGATATTGAAATTTTGTGACTCTACAAGACGTGTTCAATTCAAATTGGGACTCTAGAATGTGTGTTCAGTTTCAATTAGAAGTCTTGGAGGCTACTCAACCCTAAACCCTAGTTTATGGCTATATAAAGGGTACTAAATTCCCTTAAAGGGCATCTCAAAATATCCCATAAACTCTTGGGTATTTTTAAAGATCAAGATCTCGAATATTCCACAAAAGTCATTGAATATTCATATAGAGGTCAAATCCAAATCATCCTAGTTCGAGAAATACACCACTAACATCCCTTAAATCATGGATAAATCATAGGAGAGTAGAATCAAGGGAGGAACAAAATTGTACGTGTATATTTATCAATAAAGTTATCTTTCATCATATTTTATTTATGTGGTTTATTTATTTTTCATATGTTTAAAATTTGTTGCAAATAGACACATTGAACAAGATAAGGGTATTCAAATAGGTCCTACATGGCTGTCGAGGCAGGAGGTAGGTGTATATATTTAGTTGTGTGGCACTTGACTCTGATGGTTTTGTTGGTTTCTATTGAATAAATTACAACCATATTCGTTGTCTATCACTAGTATATTTGATTATTATTTGCACCTATCGTTCTTATGGGGGGTGGCTAAGTTATTTTTATTATTGTGTCCCTTCCGGGCTTATGGGGGTCCAGTTTGGATATTATATGACTATAATTGTGTATCTCTTGTTATTTTGATAGTTAGTTAGAGAAATGGTTTGGACTTGTCCCTATATTGGAACTCTTGACCGGTTGTGGCTAGATTTACCCTGTTTGGGTGGTTATGTTGAAGAGGGTGTTTACTCATGGTTTATTATTGGTTGATGGCCCCCATAGTAGGTTTGTATCTTGATTAGGTTGTCAAGTTAGTTCCTTAAGGTATGATCTCTTTTCTCGATCTCTTGTTCACTCTATTATATTCCTTTGTATTTGTTCATCTTAAACTATGTAATATCTCTTCTTTAGTTGTGTGTGTTGTACTTTCCCTACTTTCCTGCCATTTATATTTTTTTATCTTTGGAGCTCAGTTGCCTATGCCTACTGAGTACCACTAGTTCATACTCATACTACACTTTTGTATCCTACAGATCATAGTACGAATTCCCACCATTGATTTGGACCTCGTGTGGAGCAACATTTTAGGATTTAAAGAATAGGGTGAGCTTCTAACATTTGGTGTTGCTGATCTCTCTCTATTTAATAAGGATTTGTCTTTATTTTGTATTTGGACACAATTTTGTATATACTTGTATTTATAAGGCCTTGTACTCATAATTTTTTTAAAAGCTCGACTACCGACAAATGCCAAGTCTTGGGGTTATTTTGTATGTATATTTTGGTTTATTTCTCCTTCTTTTATTTTGATATTGTTCTTCATTCCCTTATATTTCCTTTCGTGTGATAGCCCGTTACTCTTGGTTCCAAACTATGGATTTGTCTTACTTACTGGTGGGATGTAATAGGTGTCATCATGACCTAAAAAATCAAATCGTGACAGATATACTATAAATAAATATCAATAGTGTATCAATTTTCATACATATTTCCTTTTGTATTTATCATTTTAATTTTTTTTATTTACGTAATTCAAAAAAAAACAACTCAAGCCTGAATCTATTTGTCACGCGCCAAAGCTACCCCTAAAGCGTAAACACGAGACCTAGGATCACGAGTGATCCCAAGCTAACCTTGCTAGCATATCATAAGCATACAAAAATAAACTGAAATAAGAAATATTGTGCGGAAGCTTAAACCATGAGTTCAACTGAAATAATGGGGAATACCCAATACTATATGAATATATAACTGAGAAGAGTTTAATATAATGAAATAAAAACTCAAACACTAAATGTTGGGACATGCCCCCCAGCTAACTCTAGCAAATACTGAAAACTGAAATGAAAATACTAAATATAGAAACATATCTATTTTCCTCGAAATATTAGGACTCGCCACTAAAGCTGTTAAATTAAATATCAAGAACCGATCTATGTGTGATCTGGATGCTGAGGACCTGAACCTACATCACGAGAGGATGTAGCGCAGAGTATGCGTCAGTACTTGAAAGGTCCTGAACATACAGGATAGAATAAAGATTAATAAAACATATAATTGAATAATGCGAAAAAAACAATTATAATTTGAACATGATAAATATGCTAAACATGTTGAATATGAACTGACAGAATATAGTGACCAAGTTTATAACATACTGAAACTGAATGTTGAACTGTAACTGATAACCTGGTCAATACACTAGAATTTGTCTGTGTGGGCTACTAATAACCGACATAAAACCACATAAGCTAAATATAGAGTCTGATGTATACGCCCCATAAAGAGGACCCAATATAACTTTCCAAGGGTATAGAGGCATGACTGGCGTGATCAGTGTAATTCCCACAGAGGGCACTTACTATGGGGACACGTAGTTCTGGGACTATGAGGGTGATTGACCCTAGTTCAACTTGATATTAAGCCTACTCCCAATAGAATGTATCAAATACAATATAACTGAAATAAATTGATTGCTCGATATTCTAAAATGCATACTGAAAATGCAACATTAAAGTACTGATAATGAAACATTCTCAACTCGAGCATGTATATCTATGTAAACTAGCCTAGCAAGTGCAATTCATGAACTAAACAAATCTACAAAAATAGGGTTCGGAATTTCATGCAAAAAACTAAGCAACAATTCCATGAAAACATGATAAACTGATTTGGATTAGTCTAACAACTGAATCACAACATAAATTCAAAAATTCTAGAAACCCTAGGTCTAACATGATGTAGAGAATCAAGAATGTGACTGAATTCTAGGGACCTAATGGGTGAAAGGAACCCACTAGTGAAATCCCACATACATGGTGATGAAATTAACGGAGAAATCTTTTAATTTCGGGGTTGAAAAAGATGAAACCTTGTTGCGTTCTTGGACTGGAGCTACTCGACTACTTTCTCCTCTTTTCATTCTAATTGGATGAATTTTGGAGAATGAATTGACTAGGGTAGGCTCTACTAAGTTGCTAGTCTAAAATTGACAAAAAACTACGTAGTTTAGGGGCTAAACGGCATAGTTTAGAGGCCCAACGCATAGGGAAAAGGCCAAACGACCCCTGACTTAAAAGTTGTTGGGGATCACCGATGGTTCATCCTGGCAAGCATCGATGGGGTTCAGAGAGGGGGTGTTTAGGGTCTCGATCCACGGCCTGTGGTCTGACCTATGATCCGTGGGTCCGGTCGTGGGTCGAACCTTAGATAATTTTCTAGACTTTTTTTTGGGAAGGGTCGCAGGTGGCCATCCATCGACCCTACCTACGATTCGTGGGTCACTCTATAGTCCGTGCGTGGTGGCCGTCGTTGGCATCTGCAACTTCTGAAATTTGTATTCTGGTATGTCTAGGATATGGGATATAACATTATTTCCCCCTTGAGAACATCATCCTCGAATGAAGACTAAACTAGCTGAATATGAAGGGAAAAAGCTGCAAACCCTACCACTCAGTATTGGAAACAAAAATCTGACCGAACTAAGTTCCAAGAACATGCAAATACGCTGAAAATGAAAGTATAAACTGAAGGAACATGATACTAAGACTAAATCTACGCATGAGTAACTGAAAGACTGGATAGGAACTATTACCTCAAGCTTGAATGGAATCAGAAGGGAAGAGATGAAGATACTTGGTCTCCATAGCTACTTCTGCTTCCCAAGTAGCTCCCTCTACGAACTGACTCCTCCATAAAACCTTCACTGACACAAGTTCTTTGTTTTTCAACCTGACGATCAAAAATCTCAACTAGCACATCCTCAAAAGTGAGACTATCCTTCATAGCCAAACTTTCCAAAGGTACTATGGATGTTGGATCACCCACACACTTCTTTAACAATGAAATGTGGAAGACCAAATGCACTACTACTAGTACTGCTGGTAAGTCTAACTCATAAGCCACTTTTCCAATTCTTTTCAAAATCCTATTAGGGCCTACATATCTAGGACTGAGCTTTCATTTTTTACCAAATCTCATCACCCCCTTCATAGGTGACACTTTCAGGAAAACTCAATCATCAATTTGGAACTCCAAGTCCTTTCTCCTTACATCTGCATAGGACTTCTGACAACTCTGGGTTGTCTTAAGTCTATCTCTGATGAGCTGAACTTTTTTCATAACATCATGAACCGAGTCTGGCCCTATCAAGAATGCTTCACCTACTTCAAACTAACCAAATGGAGATCTTCATCTACGCCCATACAATACCTCATAAGGGGCCATCTGAATGTTAGAATAGTAACTATTATTGTAGGCGAACTCTATAAGAGGAAGGTGATATCCCAACTACACTTGAAGTCGATCATAAAAGCTCTCAACATGTCTTCTAAGGTTTGAATGGAATGTTCTGTCTGACCATCCGTTTGTGGATGAAATGTTGTGCTAAGATTAACCTGAGTACCAAGACCTTTCTGAAATGACTTCCAGAAATGAGAGGTAAACTGAGGACCTTTATTTGAGATGATGGACAAAAGAACCCCATTCAACCTGACTATCTCATTAATGTAAAGCTTGGCATAGTCCTCCGTCGAATCTATAGTCTTAACAGCCAAGAAATTAGCAAACTTAGTAACTCTATCTACTATCACCCAAATGGAGTCATGTTGTCTACTAGTACGAGGTAAACCTATAATGAAGTCCATGTTGATCACTTTCCACTTCCAAGTAAGAAAGTTGATCTCTTGAGTCATACCTCCTGGTTTCTGATGTTCTACCTTCACCTATTGATAATTAGGGCACTTAGCCACAAAATCTGCTATATCCCTATTCATGCCATTCCACCAAAAGACTTCCCGTAGATTACAGTAAATCTTGGTCGCACCTGGATGAATGGAATACCTCGAGTTATGGGCTTCTGTAAGGATCTGTTGTCTCAACTCACCCACCTTAGGAACATATAAACGACCTTAATAGTAAAGCACATCATCTCCCTCTTGGGAGAAAACCTCAACTCTCTGCTGATGGACTGCACCCTTCAGTTGAAGCAATATAGGATTATTGTCTTGTTTTTCCTTAACCTCCGCCACCAATAAAGATTTTGACCCATTCTGAATCGTTACACCATCATCTGATATGCTCATGAGGCAAACTCCTAAGCGAGCAATCTAGTGAACATCCTTCACTAATTCCTTTCTTTCTCCCTCAACATGTGCTACACTACCCATAGATAGCCTACTAAGAGCATTTGCTGCTACATTGGCCTTACCAGGATGGTAAAGTACATTCATATCATAGTCCTTTGAGGAACTCAATCCATCTCCTCTGGCAAATATTTAATTCTTTCTGGGTGAACACATATTGA
This sequence comes from Solanum bulbocastanum, assembly GCA_037074985.1. NCBI lineage: Eukaryota > Viridiplantae > Streptophyta > Magnoliopsida > Solanales > Solanaceae > Solanum > Solanum bulbocastanum. The sequence goes on from CM073607.1 coordinate 33,131,083, forward strand.
AGGCTCTTATGGTCTGTGAACACATCTACGTGACACCATACAAGTAATGTCTCCAGATCTTAAGGGCAAAAACCACTGTTGCAAGCTCGAGGTCATGAATAGGATAGTTCTTTGCATGCACCTTAAGTTGTCTAGAAGCATATGCTATAACCTTACCTCGCTACATCAGCACACAACTTAGGCCGATTCTGGAAACATCATAATAGATAACATAACCGTCTAAACCCTTTGGTAGAGTCAAAACAGGAGTTATAGTCAACCTAGTTTTCAGTTCTATGAAGCTTTTCGCACAATCATCTGACCACTAAAACTTAACCTTCTTCTAACTCAACTTAGTCAATAGAGAGGTTATGGATGAAAATCCTTCCACGAACCTTCTCTAATAGCCAGCCAAACCCAACAAGCTTCTGAAATCTATAGGAAAGGTAGGTCTGGGCCATTATTTCACTGCTTCTATTTTCTAAGAATCCACTTGGATCCCTTCGATAAACACAATATGCCCAAGAAAAGCAACAGATTGCAACCAAAATAGATATTTGCTAAACTTAGCGAATAACTGGCGATCTTTGAGAGTTTGCAGGAAAACCCTCAAATGATTCGCATGTTCTTTCTCATTCCTAGAGTAAATAAGGATATCATTAATAAAGACGATAACAAACAAGTCCAAAATTGCTTGAACACTCTGTTTATCAAGTCCATGAAAGTTACAGGAGAATTGGTTATTCCAAATGACATAAGTACAAATTCATAATAACCATACTGAGTTCTGAAGGCAATTTTCAGGATGTCACTATTCTTGATGCTAAGCTGATGATAACCGAATCTAAGGTCTATCTTTGATAAATGACTAGCACCCTAAAGTTCGTCAAACAAGTCATCAATCCTGGGGATAGGATACTTATTTTTTATTGTGACTTTCTTCAACTGCTGATAGTCAATGCACATCCTGAGAGAACCATCTTTCTTTTTACGAACAACATTGTGCACCCCATGGGGAAATAATGGGTTTGATGAAGCCCTTATATGGAAAGTTTTTCAATTGCTCTTTCAATTCCTTAAGCACAGATGGAGCCATTCTGTAAGGAGGAATAGAAGTAGGTTGGGTATCAGGAAGGAGATCAATTCCAAAGTCGATTTCCCTTTCAAGAAGGAACTCTAGGAAGATCTTCTGGAAAACACTTCTAGAAACTCGGAACTGACTCTAGAGTTAGGGTTTCGGAGCTTGAATCCTTAACCCGAACTAGATGACAGAGACAACCCTTAGAAATCATCTTTCTGGCCTTAAGGTAAGAAATGAATCGACCCATAGGCACTAAGATACTGCCCTTCCATTCTAAGTTTGTATCATCTAGAAACTGAAAACGAACTATCCTAGTTCTGCAATCAACTGAGGCATAACAGGAATGTAACCAATTCATGCCTAAAATGATATCAAAGTCTACAATTTCAAACTCTACAATATCTACTAAGGTGACTTTCTGAGAGACTATGAAAAGGAAATTTTACCTGTCTAGCTATAATTGGGTCACCAACTGGAATAGAGACCGAGAAGGGTTTTGAAAGAGTTTCAGGACTGACATCAAAGTTTACTACTATATATAGAGTTACAAAGAAAAGAGTAGCCCATGGATCTAACAAAACATAAACATCTAAATGAAAGACTCGTAACATACCAGTGACCACGTCAGGAGAATCTTCCTGGTCCTGGAGAGCCTGAAGAGCATACGAACTATTCTGGCGCTGACCGCCACCTGTACTAGATGATTTACCCTGCTGATTCAGGCGACCTGCTGGTACTGCTGAAGTTGTAGACTAAGCTATACTATTATTGCCCCCTTGACCCTATTAGAAGAAGGACAATCCCTCAACCTGTGACTAGACTAACCACACCCAAAGCATCCTTCCTTTCTTGCAAGACACTCGCCTGGATGGTTCTTACCACACTTAGGACAAGTTAGGCAGGTTCTGGTTCCAGAAACACTTCCCTGAGACTTAGTGATTGATGCATTACCTTTCTGATCATGTCAAAACTTGGAGGATGGAACACTAGCTGATGAAGGTACTGGAGTTGACGACTTTTGCTGAAACTGCGAGCGATTTCCACCAATTTATGTTGAGGATACTCATAGTTGTCTGCTCTACCCTTTTTATTATCCTTAGCATGTTCCCTAAGCTTATCTCCCTCAAACTTTTGAGCATGAGTCATGAGCCTAGAGATGTTCATATTTTCCAGAAACATAGCTTTCTTACACTCTATATTCAGTAAGTCGGATACCCCATATAGAAACTTGTTCATTTGAGCCCTGGAATTAGCAACCATGTGAGGAGCATACCTGGAGAGTTGGGTGAACTTGAGTCCATACTATTGGACTGTCATATTACCTTTCCTCAAATTCATGAACTCCAAAGCTTTTTCCTCCCTCAACTTTCTTGGGAAGAACCTAAGCAGAAAGGTCTCACTAAAGCATTCTCAAGGGATAAGAGTTGCATCTGTATCCCTGTTCTCTTTCCATTGAGTATACCAGATATGATCTACATCCTTAAGCTAATAGGATGCTAACTCTACCCTTGTCACTTGCATCACTCCAAATATCTTCTTGACCTCATCTATGAAATTTTGGGGATAAGATCTTCTTGACCTCATCTATGAAGTTTTGGGGATCCTCACCAATTTATGATCCTAAGAACTCAAGCGAATTCATCCTAACAAAGTCACGAACCCTGGTTGCCACGGATCCACCACTAGCATTTGTAGAAGTTGGAACCCTCTAGTTTTTCTGGTTAGTCACACTCTATGCCAAAAGTTGAATGGCGTTCTGAAACTCAACACTCGATACTTCCTGATCTGGGATTGGAGGAGTTATGTTAGCATTACGTGCATTAGCATCCCTTCCATAAGCTCTACGAGGAGGCATGATCTGAAATGCATAGCGAAGTATTAGAATGAGGAAGTTGGATCATACCTTACGCACGATAAGAATATCAAGAAAGAGAAGTTTTCCTACAACACTTTGTAGCCTCCCTTTCATTAGATGTGTTGCACTTCACACCCATGTAAAGGACTCTACTTAGTGCAGCTTTTCTGACATCCTAGGACTCTTAAACCTAGTGCTCTAATACCAAGTTTGTCACGCCCCGAAGCTACCCCCAGAATGCGGACAAGGGACCTAGGATCATGAGTGATCCCAATCTAACCCTGTTGGCATATCATAAGCATACTAAATAAACTGAAGCAAGAAAAGACTATGCGGAAGCTAAATCATAAGATAAACTGAAATGAAATAATGGGGAACACCCATCACTATCTGAATATAAAAATTGAGAGTTTAAAAATGTAACAACCGTAACTAGGAAGAACTATAAAGAAGTTAAAAAGTTGAAATGGTCATTTTTGGAAATAATATAAAAATCTAGAAATTTGTTAAGTATGGTAAGTTGGATTTTTGGTCAACTTCAAACGACCATAACTCCTAGATCAAGATGAGTTATGTGTGTTTCCAGATATCATAGGAAAGATCTTGGAATAATATTTCCACCGCCACCAAGTTTGCGCGATTCTGAGTTCGTATGAATGAGAAATGCCCATTCGAAGTTGGGTTATTCAAATAAGGAAAGTCCAATTCGGATTTTAAAAGGGTAGTTTGGTCTTTTCCTTACCCAATTAGTTTAATTCATTTTAGTGAATTAATATAGGGTCAAAGCTGATTTTAGTTAGTTTATAAAAAATTGAATTCACACTAAGGCTTGGAGAAAAGAGAAAAGAGGAGAAAGGAGAAGAAAGTTCAAGATTCGTCGTCTTTGTAACGAATCGCTAGTGGATTTCGTCAAGGGGTGATACCTATGAGTTATGTGAGATTACATAGTGTTGGGTTAGTTCACCCACGCGCCAAGCATGCTTAATTTAGCGTATTTTCATCCTAAAAAGGTTGAGAATTTGATGTTCTTGATAGTTGTTCTTGAATTGATTTTGTTCTTGACTATGAGTTGAGATTAAGGAGTTTCTTGATAATCAAGTGTTATTTTTTTGAGTTGTTTGAGTTAGATATTGTGTATATACCTTGGGTATTTGATTCTAAAGTGAATTTTAGAAAAGCAATCGGAATTAATCGATTTAAGATCAGAAAACGAGACCAAAAGTTTGTCACTTTTTGCTTGAAGGAACAGTTGGCACAATGCGCCGCCACAGTGCCAGGCAAGCTGGGGTGGCACGCTAGCAGTGTGCCATTTTGGAGCCCCAGTAAGTTGGGGCTGGCGCGGCGCGCCAGAGATGCACCCAGATCGACGTTTTTCACTAGTTTTTTGTCGTTTAGCCTATTTAAGTCCATCTAAAGTGTACTAACACTTTCCATTGATTCTAACTAAATCTAAATGACTTCTAAATATCTAGAAATCATCCAAAAACATGAATCCTAACCTTGAATCCATAAATTCAAATTCAAGGACAGTTAAGAGTCAAGTCTAGGAAGTTCTTAGAGTGTTTTCAAGAAGTATTTTGCAAATTCTTTTAACTTTCTTTTTAAGACTTAAAGTTAAAGTTGAGTAAAGATTGAAGCTCATTTCTTCAAAAGTATATGGGACTATGTATTCCCAAAGGGTTTAAAATGTTTTCACATTTAAACAAGAAAGGAAACCTTGATTTCCAAAGAGTGTTTTAGCTAGTTTTCAGAAAAGAGTAATTACTTTCTAAATGAAGCAAGAAAGGAAACTTTGATTTCCAAGATAGCCTTTGACATAAGTTTTTGAGCAATTATTTTAAATCACAAAAAGAAGTATATTTTTAAACATAAAAGCCAGTATCATATTTTGGGAGTAGTATTGAGCACCGATATGGGGGAGAGTTCAGACAACCCTATAAGCCATGTAGCCACCATGGGTAGAAAAGGGTCATACTTTTTAGATGATTCCTTTAGTCCTTTTTAGCATAGACTAGTGGATCCACTTAGTAGTTCAGGTTTTATACCCTCAGCAAGGCATAGGACGGCCCTGGGAGCGTGAGGCAAAATGTTGTATCATCACAATAGCTCTTACGTGATGGTTGTCGGTTAGAGAAACTCCCACAGAAGTAATTGTATTCTTATATACACAGTTTATTGTATTTTTACATATATTTCAGAGTTACATGTATCTTTGCATACACACAAAGTTGACATCATGTTTGAAAACAGTTTTTCTTTATATTGCACTTGTTTTAAACTACTTTATATTGAAATGAGTTCAGTTATTTTGAGTTAAGTTGAGCCAGGTAAGTTCTTCAATTCCTTTCAAGTTTATGTCTTATTTTAGAATTTCCCTCTCATACTCGTACATTCAATGTACTGATGCCATTTATCCTGCGTCTTCTTATAATGCAGACACAGGTAACCAGGATCAGCATCCAGCACATCGTTGATCCAGTTGAGCACTCAGAGTCTGTGGTGAGCGTCATTTCTTTCCGAAAGATCCATGTTACTGCTTTCAGTTTTATCTCTAGTTCATTAGGATGTCGTGGGTCTTGTCCCGACATCCATCTCAATTGTTTAGAGGCTTCATAGACTATCAGATGTTAGCTTTGAGTCCTCTATTTCTTATTTTAATGGTTGAGACTTGAGTAGCCATTTTGGCTGTTTGAATAATTTCTTTAAAAGACATTTTAAGTTATTTCATAAGTTCCTTATTTGAGGTATTTCTGATGTTTAAGTCTACCGCAGAGTAAGTAAGCCAGGCCAAGGGTTCACTTGGGGCCAGTAATGGCTCACGAGTGTCAACCACATCCCGGTGCAGGCTCAGGGCATGACAAAAAACAACTGAAAGGTCAAACTCAAATGCTAAAGTTGATTCTAACTATGTCTGAAAATAGCCTCTAACTAACTAGATGTGTTGGGACATGCCCCAGCTAAATCTAGAAAAAAACTGAAATTAAGACTAAAAGCAAAGGAAACATATATGTCGTCCTCGTAGAATGAGGACTCACCACTAATGTTGCTGAGCGAAAGATTGAGAACCGATCTATGTGTGATCTAGAAGATGAGAACCTGAACCTACATCACGAAAAGATCTAGCACAGAGTATGTGTCAGTACTTGAAAGGTATTGAGCATGCAGGATAGAATAAAGTTAAACAATAAACATAACTGAACCAACATACATATTTGAGCAATGATAAGAGATAAGCATGATACAATACTGAGAATATTGGAAATAAACTAGTTGTATGCAATGACCAAGTTTATAACGTGCTGAGATTGAAATCTGACTGTAACTGATAACATGGTCAATGCAATAGAATCTAACCATAAGGGAGCTACTAATAACCGACATAAAACCACATGAGCTAGATGTGGACTCCGATGTATACGCCTCATCGAAAGGACCCAACATACCCTGCCAGAGGTATAGAGGCATGACTGGCGAGATCACTAAAATGTAATGCCCACATAAGGGACTTATAAACCTACGGGGGCACATAGTTTTGGGACTTAAGGGTGACTAACCTGAGTCCACTCGGTATTAAGCTACTTCTAATTGATTATGTAATTAAATAATTTATGACTGAATTTCTCTAATACGGGATAGCTCAAAATACTGACATGTTAACTGAAACTGCAGCATTAATGTACTAATAATAAAACATTCAAATTTGAGGCATGTATATCTGAAATAACAGGCCTAGCATGTGTAATTTGTAATCTAAAAGAACTACATATCTAGGGTTCTAAATTTATGAAAGAATCTACACAAAATGATACAAAAATCATGATAATCTGATTTGGATCATTTTAACAGCTAAAACCCAATAGTTTCTAACATTCAAGAAACCCTAGCTCTAGATAATATTAAGGGAATTAAGATTCTGACTAAAATTTAGGTACCTAATGGGTGAAAGGAACCCACTACTGAAATCCCACATACCTGGTGATGAAATTCACAGAGAAACTTTCGATTTCGGAGCTGGAACTGATGAAAAATCATTGCATTCTTGAACTAGGGATTAGTCGACTTTCTTCTCTATTTTTCTCTAAGTTTGATGATTTTTTGGTGAATAATTGATTTGGGTAAGTTCTAATTAGTTTACTAGGCTAAAATTGACCAAAACCACATAGTTTAGGGGTTAAATGAAGTCATTTAGGGGTCTAACGCATAAGGAAAAGACCAAACGACCCCTGACTTAAAATCTGCTGAAGCCACCTACAGACTGATCGACAGTCCACGATCCGTCCCGTCAGTCTATCAATCGACTTTAGAGGATAGATTTTGGGGGGTCCTGAGGGTCTCGACATATGAATTAATCGACGGTCCGTAGACTGATCCACGATCCGTCCTACCAGTCCATCAATCGACTTTAGAGGATGGGTTTTGGGGGATCTTGAAGGTCTCGACCTACGGACTAATCGACGGTCCGTGGACTGATCCACGATCCATCCTATCAGTCCGTCGATCGAATTTAGAGGATGGATTCTAGGAGGGCTACAAATGGCTATCCATGGACCATGGGTCACCTTACGGTCTATGGGTTGCACCTACAACTTCTAGAAATTTGCTGGTTCGGTCTGTTTTCGGATACGGGGTGTTACAGAAACTGAATGTTGAATTGTAACTGATAACCTGGTCAATACACTAGAATCTGTTTGTGTGGGCTACTAATAACCGACATAAAACCACATGAGCTAAATGTGGAGTCTATGTATACACCTCATCGAGAGGACCTAATATACCTTGTCAAGGGTAAAGAGGTATGACTGGCGTGATCACTAAGTATACTACCCACAGAGGGGACTTACCTATGGGGGCACTTAGTTCTGGGACTATGAGGGTGACTGACCTTAGTCCAACTAGGTATTAAGCCTACTCCCAATAGGATGTATCAAATACAATATAACTGAAATAAACTAGATAGCTCGATATTCTAAATTATTACTGAAAAATGCAATATTAATGTACTGATAATGAAACATTCTTAATTGGAGGATGTATATCTGTGTAAACTGGCCTAGCAAGTGTAATTCATGAACCAAATGAATCTACACAACTAGGGTTCTGAATGTCATGCAAAGAACTAAGCAACAATTCCACGAAAATATGATAATCAGATTTGGATTAGTCTAACAACAGAATCACAACATAAATTCTGAAATTCTAGGAACCCTAGGTCTAACATGATGTAGAGAATCAAATATCTGGCTAAATTATACGGACCTAATAGGTGAAAGGAACCCACTAATGAAATCCCACATACCTGATGATGAAATTCATGGAGAAATCTTTCGATTTTGGGGCTGGAACAGATGAAACCATGTTGCTTTCTTGGACTAGGGATAGTCGACTGCTTTCTCCTCTTTTCATTCTAATTGGATGAATTTTGGAGAATGAATTGACTAGGGTAGGCTTTAATTAAGTTTCTAGGCTAAAACTGACCAAACGACCAAACGATCCCTGACTTAAAAGCTGTCGGGGGTCATCGACGGCCAGACCGACAGACCGTGGACAGGCCGACAGTCCGTCCTAACAAGCGTCGATGAGGGCTCAGAGAGGGGGTTTCTAAGGTCTCGATCTACGAACTAGGATCATAGCTCGTGGTCTGACCTACGATCCATGGGTCCGGCCGTGGGTCGACCCTTGGACAATTTTCAGGACTTTTATTCTAGAAAGGGTTGTAGGTGGCCATCCACGGACCCCACCTACGGTCCGTGGGTGGTGGCCGTTGTTGGCATCTGCAACTTCTGAAATCTGCATTCTGGTTAGGATACCGAGTGTTACACTATTCTTGTTATAGGAATAATTGTTTTCGTTTTTTTAATATTGTCATGTTTTCCCTTAATATTTTTTAGTCTTAGGCTTTAGGAAGTGGTGAGCTGGTGTGTCTGAATTTATTTGATTCTTTAGATACTACATACAAAGATTTGAGACGTATTTTTTTCTTCTTTGAACATGCTATTTTCTTTTTCTTCTCATCTAGATTCAAATATATATAAAAGAAGCATAAAGTTGAAGTTGTTTCTAACAACTCTAATATTAAAGAGAGCAAATTAAAAGTTAAATGTTTTGTGTTTTAATCAATATAATAAAATTAAAATTTATATTATATATTATAAAGTTTGTTGATTTTTTAAAAAAAACGCATGAAGCGCGGACAGATTCACTAGTATTAAAAAAGCTAAAGAGAACCTACGTTTCTAAAAAATTGAGCCCTAAATTACATTTTCTCCACACATTCAATATCACGAATAAAACAATGTTGAAATATGATTAGGGAGAGAATTTTAACTACATAAAGTATGCATTACGATGGGAGAAACCAAAAATTAAATTTAAGAGGATATTTTTGTACCATGTTGAAGAGTGGAGGTGGTTGGGTTGTCCATCTGTTTTTTTTATTAAATAAAATTGTTCGAATCTTAATGAAAAAAACTATGAACAATCTAAGTCTATCCACCGTTTTTTTAATTAAATATAAAAAATATATGAATTCTATTTTGTAGTCTTTATTTTTTAAGAAGAAAATTAATTAATTAATTAAGTACATCAACGGAAAAAATTCATGAGTTAGAATAATTTTTTAATTATTTTTATATTAGGCTATTATGTCGGTTATATTTCTTAATGTTATCGTTGTAATTATAATTAGTGCATAAATACATGAGGGATCTACATCAGTTTTATATTTAAATAATTTATTTTATTTTATTTTGAAAAAATGAGGGATTGAGTTGGTTTCGCATCAATTTTTGGATCGATAAAGTCCCTCAATTTTTTTTATTGATTTCACACTGTCTTTTTAGTAGTATATGGATAGGCGATAGCCATGAATATTGAGGGTTAACTATTGTTTTTATCTTTATATAAATTATTCCTTTTTGTTGTTTCTTTAAAAAAAATTTATGCATAATTGCTTGATTATTTGATCAGCAATTAGGTTTTATTTATGATCTAAGTCGTGCTTTGGGAAAATTGTACTTAGATTAGAGAAGAAATAAAGAGGATTTTATGTAAACCCTAGAGTCTGGACACAAAGTTGTGTCTAGGATAGGAATATATCTAGTCACCTTATCCAATCAAATGTAGTAAGCTCATTGCATGCTTGATAGATTAAATTTCATAGAAATATTCACGTTAAATTATTCGGAGTAGGCGAGTAGAATTTGAAAAAATAGTATAATTCTAATATTAATTAGCAACCATAAATAATTTGGATTAAAGAGGAATTATTGAAACGACTCATCCCGATCGTTATGAGTAAGCCAATAGTGAAAGAAATCAGGATAGAAAACTTTTTGGGTAGTGACTTAAAAATTCTACGTTAGGCCGGTCTGAAATGGACTCTAAGCAAAGCGAGGTCTAGGGCCATCCTGGAATAGGTGGGGTTAAATGTCTAGGTCTGATTTATATTTTCAAGTAGCCAAGAATTTACGGGACTCATAGGACTTTTCATAATCGAATTCGGGTAAGTAAAACGCCCGAAATCAGTGTGAAGAGGATAGTTTGAGACATTAAGGGTTGAAGGTATGTTGTAAAATGGAGGCTTTTGGATGGATTACGAATCTCTTAAGTCCGTGTAAGTCTCTATAGAGGGCATCACACCACTATAGCGGGAGACAGGTCGTTAATGTAGCACCGCTATAGCTGGGCAGGTCACTATAGCAGGGTAAAGTTGATTTTGTGCAGAAAAATCTCAACCGATTATTAATTGGTTATTTCATTTTGGGAAACTACAGAGCAACTTAGGGCATTTTTCACCTGTTTTCCATCATTCTTCTTGGTAAAGGTAAGATTACCAACTCCCTTAACTTGTAATTCGATCCTTGATCCTTAGAATCAAGGAAATTACTTTTTGGGGGAGGGTTTGACTTGATTTGATGCTGGAAAAAGTCTTGATTTGGATAGAATGATCAAAAAATTAGCTTGGGGTTAGGATTTGAGTATAATTAGAGTATGATTAAGCCACTATTGACTTATTATTTATTTTATTATTATTTTAGACCAAAAACAAGTAAAGACACTGAGAAAGAGGAAAGCTCGGGTTCTTTAGAGCATTTAGGCTTGGTTCGAGGTAGGTAATGGTTGTGTTTTTTCAAATTTTGTATGCATGTTGTCTACTGCTTTATAGTATCACTTGTGTAATACATGTTGGGAACACGTAAGGGATAAATGTGAAATGACATCATGTTGATAATATTATGCAATAAACTTGTTTCTTTTCTTGTGGTTTCAATGTTGTTGTTCATTGTGATTGTGATTGTGCATGTTGTTTGTGATTGATGATTGGTTCACATACCATGCCGGTACAGGTTTACTAATGGTTGGCTCGGATACCACGCATGGTATAAATACTAACACTGATTGGCTTAGGTACCGCATCGATGCACTAACGATTTGTGTGTGTGTTCCATGAGAGGATAAGATAAGTATACTTATGATTCCATAAGAGGAATGGGTATGTGTAATTGTGATCATATGGGACATGTTCCAGGGATTTTTTGATCCAAGATATTGTGATCGAAGTCTATGTATTTGTGATTGTTATTTTGTATGTTGACTTGTGTTTACTATGTTATAGTTAGTTGCTTACATTCGTAGTTTGGAATTGGCTGTGTGATCCAACCATTACAATGTGGTTGTGTGCTGATAGTGGACTTGTTATTTTCTTGTGGAGTACAGAACATATTCAGGCAACTAATACGAGAACTCAGTTAAGGGATGTGTGACTTTGAATCCAAGGGTGAGTTATTCTTCATGTCTGTCATAGGTTCCTCTACATCATCTTTTCCATCTTTTCCGATACAAACTTTAGATTATTAGTTTGTGTTTCCTAGCTTTCAAGGTTGCAACCCGTTATTGACTAATTAGAGTTTTAGTACTCCGACTTTCAGTTTCTAGGGGTTAATTTCCGTAAATATTTTGACTATTGATTGTGTTTATGGGAACTCGATCCTTTATCAAATTTTAAGTTGCTCTTAGTAGTTTTCTTTCATTTTGGTTTCCACAACTTTTGTTTATGGTTTTGTAGTTGGTTCTCCCACTAGATGGTTAGTGTGGGTGTCACTCACGATGGTCTGAATCATGACAACAATTGAGAACTTAACAGGATTGGTGAGTTTTCTACCACCCTGGAACATGCATATCAACTAGATTTGAATTCATAACAATAAATTGCCTCTGATATAATCTCAATCCTTCCTTTAGATATTACTAATGTAGATAATAACAGAATCTCAATTTGGTGAACTTGATTAGATAACAAGTTCTAGTTTAATTTAGTGAATAATTAATCATAAGTCTTTATGTGTGTATTTGGGAGCAACAGTAAACATTACTAGCTAGATCACATATATATGTTCTTATAGTCCTAAGAAGAGGACTTACACATGAAGTACTTGATCTCTTGCAAAACCATATTTGCAACTTGTGAGAAAGGGTCATTTGTGAAAAACCCATGTTGCATTTCTTCAAACTCAAAATAGTGAACATCCTTGTTTAGCTCTTTCATCTTATTTGCATAATCTTCAACTCTATCTTTGAGAAGTTCATTTCCTCCTACAATTACCAATAATGGATCAAGCTTCTTGGGCTCGAGTTTTGGGCTTAATGGACCAAATGGGTTAGCCAATGGGTGATCTGCAGTTGCTCCAATTGGAAGTGATAACCTCCAAAATCTGACCAATAAAGTACATAATAATTAATTAGTCAAGTATCATTCATAGTTACAATCTAATCAATTAGTGATTGGACTAGCTAGAGGTGTTAATGTAATGATTTATTCCATCGTTATTGAAATATCTATAGTAAAGGCATAAGAGTTTATATTTTTATTTTTTTCAATATAAATTTGAGCCTGAGATAGCAATTACTTTATTTATTATAGCCCCTCAAACCTTTCAACTAAGATTTGAACTATCCTATTTGTGTCATAGAACTCAAATTCAATGAAATTAAATTGAAAGCAATCCTTACCGATTGAGTTTCGATATAAGTTTTTACTAGAATCAATTTCAACCAAGCACCCCTCCTAGAATATAAAGAGCTATGTGTAGAAAAATTTATCAAATTAAAGGTCTTCAAGTCTTCTTTATTACACTATCGATCATTTATTTAATCCGAGTCCAAAGTAAAATATTATAATTATTTACTAAAAGGTCTTAGTGATCAAAAGTTGTTGTGGGTGAGGTTTGTTGTTGTAACAACGCAAAAAATCCTAAGCCCAGATAAGACCTTGGAAAACGGAAAGAACTGAAAGGTGCAAAAAAAGGGGTTTGAACAGATCGTAAAAGGAACCATGGGCCGTGAAGGGATTCATGGACTTGAACTCAGAATTGGAAATTTCGGAGGTGAGTTTCATGGGTGGGTTCACAAACTATGAAAGTTTTCATGGGTCGTATACTGGTCCGCCAACCAAGCCCCAAAACTCAAAAATCTTTCCTTCACGGACACTTGTACGGCCCGTATAATCCTCCGTAAAAGAAGACCTTCAGGAGCCCAGATCTCCTCTGCTTTCACGGACACCTTCATGGACCATGAAATGGTGTACGGTCCATAAAAGGCAGTCGTAGAAGGCTTCCATCAATTTTTAAGTCAGGTTTATTTTAGTCTTTTTCAACTCTTTTAATTCTTATACTATGTCGCTTTGACCTATTCTAAGTGGGACTAAGTGGTTCCTAAAGATCCTAACTTCATCATTTCCTCGTAATTTTCCCCAAATTAGATTTCTTCTCTCTCAAGCTTCCTCTCAAACAAGAACTAAGGTTTCAAGCTTTGAGTCTTCATTCCCAAAAGGTAATACATAAACATGACCCTTAACTTGGCACCAGCTACAAAACTATGACCTTTAACTTTGGGTGTGCACAAGTAGATACTTAAACTTGTATAAAATTGAACTAATAGACGCATTCATCCTACATGGAACCTTACAGGAAAATTTTGTGTCCTATGTGGCATCCTACATATATTATGTCATATAGAACACATGTGTCTACTTGTTCAATTTTATACAAGTTTAAGTGTCTACTTGTGGACACTCAAAGTTGGAGGGGATAGTTGTCCGTTGAAGCCAAGTTAAGGGTCATGTTTATGTATTATGTCTTCCCAAAATAAAGTCAAGGTTTCTCCTCCAAGTATATGGGAATTTCATCAATAGGTATCCCTTCACTCATGTAGTCCTAAATAAACCTTAGAATTTCAAGTTTATGATTCTTACAAGTTAGAATTTTCCATGATCTTCATGAGTTTTTAATACAAATCAATTTTCTTCATGTTCAACTCATAATTACATGTTTTATCCATGAATTTCCATGATTTCAAGTATAATTTGATGTTTTCAATGAGAATTTCATGAACTATAGTATGGAAGTATTTTCATGATTAAAATTATGCTATTTTCATATACATGTCTCGGATTATCTGATTTCCGTAAATTATGATACTTTCATATTATTTTTAGACTATCATGATATATGATGCTTTTCGATAAAGTATCTCTCAGTATGTTTTCATTAATCATGATTTAGGAGCTATGTACTCAGTATATTAGTATCAGTTATTAGTATGATTTAATAGTATAGATTATTATTGTTTTTAGATTATACATGTTTCCATTGGGAGTATACTTAGCATTGAGTGGTCTTATGGGATGAAGGTTTATATTTAGCGTTTGTGGGCCTTTAGTAGCAATACCTAAGTCCCAGAACTATGTGTCATCATAGGATTTGTTTCATATATACATTAGCTAGTGGATCCACCATAGCTAGATATCATGTCCTTACTTTGGCAAGTATTAGACACTCTCTTTTCAATGTGGGAGCAGTATACTAAACTACATGTTATAGCTCACATGGTTTATGTTGGTTATCAATATCTCCCACAATCATGATTTCAGTTATTGCATGACCTTGTAATTATGTATTTCAGATCAGTTTACTCAGTTTTCATGTTATTTTACTTGGTCATTGCATAATAATGTTTTACACGTTCAGTTTGTTCACATGTCATGTTTATTATGCATATTCCTCATACTCAATACATTCAAAGTACTAACCACATACTTTTTTTTATAATGTCTGATAATAAAGGTTCTAACGCTCATCATCCAACCTGTGGTTAATACAAATTTAGTCAATGTTAGTTAGCTTTGTTGGGTCCTCATGATCTGAGGACGACTCCTCTATCCTTGAATTAAGCATTTATCTTTCAGGTTCAAACAGTTAAAGTAAAATAGGGGTTTGTCCTAACCACTCATGTTAGTAGAGGTTCTTCAAATAGACAGTTTATATTTCCACCATGTATGTTGTCTTACAAATGTTGTTTATCTCAATATTACGAATTATATCCAGATATTTCAGTTTTAGCTTCCGCATATATATTACACTTTTCTATTGATTTTTCTAATCTTAATATTATGTCATGTCATGAGGTTAGTTTGGGATCACTTGTAATTTTAAGCACCGTGTCGTATTTAGGGGTTAGGCTCGGCATAACAGTTATAACAATACAAGTTCGTTGAGATGTTTGAGATTGTGTGTGGTTATTTTGAAGGATAATCTAGAATTCACTGAAAAAGAAAAAGGTAAAATGAACTTGGGAATTCAGTATAGTCAATTGATTGTGGTTTTTATATGTTTGTAATGAAATAAACTTGATAACTATTATGGGGGATGGCGGTCTCAAAATTATAATATGTGATTGGGTGAACCTCGAAAAAAGTTACATGATTAGTGAATTATATTGTGATAGGTGGAAAAGAATAGTGAATCCATATTGAGGAATTAAAATATGAAATTAATAAGTGGCCTTGAATTCAAGTAAGGAGGTGATGTTTTCTGAATATTAGTAAGTGCCATACATGATTGAGTATTGCCTTTAATTTGATTAATGTAACTAGAATATGATGGTGTAAGTATAGCAATTGTGATAGCTAAGAATATTATTTGGAGTTAGACTTTAATTAATCCTTTGTATATGATATGAGTCGTATAAAATGTAGATTGGTCATCAAACATAGCATGTGGTTGTTATTTTTGAGTTAATGGTGTTTGTATGAATAAGCATGTGAACTCAGCAACTGCCTATTATGACTTATGTTTATAATATGCACTTGTAATTATAATGTGCTTATTGGGTTGTCTTGAGAGATAACTGAACAATGAGCATACTAGAATATGTTGATATGATGAGAATACATTCACTGATTATGAATGGCTCAAGTTTGATGTGAGCTTACAGAATGTGATTGTAAGGCATAGATCGGATACCACATTGATATGATATATGGTTATGTGATGAATATAAATACTATCATGATGATACGTGGTCAAGTTTGATATGAGCTTACGGATGAACTATTGTTTATGGAATTGGTATCATGCTGATACGATACATGAACACCTAGGATTACATGCAGGTCATGACTAAATTGACAAAATTAAAGACTCTAGACTCTTTAGTATGTGTATAGATGAGTGATTGAGTGAGTGACAAAATGAGACTAATGAGTTGCAGATATTGTACAATCGTGGGATCAGTAGAAATATAATTTTCCTAATTGTGTGAGTACTGCTTATTAATTGCAGAGTTCATTATGATTGTTGTGTGTGTGTGTGTTGAATTGGAGACATTGGTATGTTAATATGAGATTAGTTGTCTGTGGAATTCCACCATTGATATGTATGAAGCATTGACTTTGTGTTGTGACTCTTATTAGGCTATTATGCCTTATTTGTGAATTTTTATTATTGTGATGTCTGATATTTGTGGTTAACCATATTATTATTGTCCTCGGTTGATATTGGCAAGTGTGTATGAGATATATTTATATATAGTGTGATTGATAAATGTTAAGCGTGATATATTGATTTGTTCTTGCTGATTTTATGACATGTTGTATGGATCTTATCCAGGTCGGCCTATGATACTTGCCACTTGCCAGCATGTGTGGTGTATTGATACTACTTTTGTTACACATTTTTGTTGGATGTAAGTGTGTTTTCAGATTGTTTGAAACACGAGGATGATAGATATTCATCACCAGATTCTACCTACTCTTTCCTCAAGTTGAAGTTAGCATCTTTTATTTTTTTTATAGTATTTTGTGCAGAAGCTCTTATACATGTTTAGATTAGGTCATTAAGAAGTGTCGAAAGACCTTCTTTTATATACATAAAAGTGAGTGTTTCTTTATGATTTAATATGTTATGTTTATCTCGAATGTATCTTCTTTAAGAAAAATATAAAAAGGGGAAGGAGGGTAAAGGTTCGCCTAGTGAATTAGAATCGAGTAAGTGTATGCACGACCTTATAAAATAGATTGTGATAGTTAAATAAGTGAATTGAGTTTAATTTGATAAATTAAGATTAATTGAGCTAATAAATGGGCAGGTTATTGATCCGCCCAAAAGTTACTTGAGTTGAAATGGGTTGGCTGAAACACATGTCATAACTCAACCCTCCTAATTCTTACTATGTTTTAATTACTTTCTTCATTCTTTTATAAATGTTTAGTACCAAATAAAATTATTTTTTCTATATTATGGTTCTATATAACATATTGAGCAAAAAATATCTTTTAAAAAATATTATGACAAATAAAATGTGTTGAGTTAATTTAAGCGACATATCAACTCATTTTTAACGTGTGAGCTAATCCGCCCAAATTTAAAAATATTAAACAAATTAGGTGAGTAGGCTTTCATTTTTCCAATAGACATGCATTAAATTCATTGAAAAACAACTCGTCACGACATTTTGAATTAATATAAACTACTATACTTATTATGTTTCATCAATATAATATGGAATTTGGTGCTCACCAGATAATAATGAAAATATATTGTTGTTATTATTGTCATTATTATTATTAGAAAAAGGTTAGACAAATATTTGTGTCATATTTACTAATTTTCCTTAGAATTTGAAATAATGATATATTATTTTACTAATTAATAATTTAATATCAAATTTGAAGTTAGATATATGTATTTTTTCTACCAAATACACTATAATAGAGAGAGGCAAGCAGGAGATGGAGAGAGACGAATGAGATAGGAGAGAGGCGGGCAAGATTCCCACATATATGAATCACACTAGATACATGTATCTCGAATACTAGATACAAGGAGAGAGGCGAGTGAGAGAGTCAAATACATGCAATTCACTTTGACACAGTGTATCTAAAACAAATTACACCTAATTTTGATTTCATGTATCTACAAGATGAATTTAGACACGCCAGATACATGTATCCGAAATCCAAAATTTGATAAGATTTGTAATATTATAAATTAACATGTATCTAAATAATTAACTCTTAAACATGTAAGATTTCAGTAAGTTGTCTTTATTATTTAAGATTTCAGTAAGTTGCCTTTATTATTTATTTTTATTATAATTGAGTAAGAGACAATGACATGCATTTAGTTATATTGCTACTCTAATTCATATCCTTAAAGCATGAAATTATCTAGCAATTGTTGAGTACAGAATCATTTTTCATCATCCAAATCCAATACAATAATGGATTTGTCATATTGAAAACCTAATTATAGATATATACAATTAGTAAATTAATATATATGAGGTGAACTTGGTCCTACCAAATCTTGTAAAAGTGGATATCCTTTAGTAAGACGTATGAAGGCTTGCCAAATTTGGATAATATTATAATTACCCCCCCTCCCCCCAACCCCCAAAAAAAAAAAAAAAAAAAAAAACTTTATTGTTTCTTCTTTGTGATTATCTAGTTATTGAGAAAGTGAACATTTTACTTCAAATTCGAGAGAGATGGAATCTGAGTATGAGCAGTTGATATTTTTTCTTAATTTAATTTTTTTATAAGAATTGATAGTTTGTTAAATTTTCTTTCTACTAAATTTTCTACAAGATAAAATTACAAGTAAAAGAAATATTTCTTTCCGGACACTTCACAAAGTCATTAATTATTTTTCTTTACTTCTAGATAAAAGTATGATTTTATCCATATTATACTTTGGCTGAACACAATTGCCTTAATTGGGGAGTTAATATCTTAAAAAGACGATGAACTATGTAATTTCGTTTTAATATCTAAATATAAAAGTAATTCTACGTGTTTGACCATGAAAATTAAAATAAATTTTACTTTATTTGAAATCTCAAGGTTGAAGTTGAATTGGTCGTGTTTGGCCATAATTTTTGTAGTTAATATTTATAATTTAGATGTATTTTTTAAAATATATAAAATATCATTAAAACATTGAATATGATTTGAATGAGGTTATTTTATAAATAAAAAACAAAGATTTTTTAAAAACAAAATAAATTAGAAAATTAAAAAAAAGTGAAAGTGAAAATAAGGTTTTTGTTGTTTTCGAATTTTTAGATATTGTATTTGAAATTTTCATGATAAAACACTATTTATAAAATAAACTGAAATAACCTACTCAAATAAACTTATTTATAAAATATTTATTTTTCAAGATACTTTGGAGAAACAGTTTGTATTTGATCAAAAAAAAAAAATCATTTTAGCGATAATATTGTTTGATCAAACTTTTTAAAAGTAGTGTATTTTATTTAAAAGATTTTTTACACTATATCAAAAATGATCTTTAACGATAATTAATTAAGGTCAATAGTTTAATTGTCATTAAATATGTATTTTTAGTGATAATTAACCCTATTTGTAAATGTTCCTCAACATTGGATAACAAAAATTTTAACACACTTTATTGATATGTATATATAATGCTACCAAACACTATTTTCGTTATAGTGCTACTCCACCTCATAAGCACTTGTTTTTTAAAATAAAAACCCTTATAATTTAAAAAATTAAAAAAAAAAAAAGTAAAAAACAGTTATATATAGCCTGTTATTTATAAAGCAAACTATATAAAGTGGATTTTAATTTTAGTAAAACCTGTTTTTAAATCAAAGTGAATATTGAGAAAATCTTTCAACTTGATGCAAATTATTAATTTTGTTTTCGAATTATTTAAAATATGTTTTTAGAAAAAGAGAGAAGTATTGAGAAAATTTTTGAACTTGACGCAAATTATTAGTTTCATTTCCGAATTATCGACATTCTTAAAAAGCTCCTCTACTTGACTAACTAATCTTAGATACATCTTTAATTTGTCACATGACATAACAAGTGGTCTCAAATTCTTGTAGGAGTATGTGGCTCCTAATAAAAAATTGAGAAAAATATTGGAAACACACCCTTAAATTAAACTTGCGAGAATTTAGGGGTGTATTTCATTCATGTTGGAAGATAAATGGTGTATTTAAATTCAGTTAATTAAGTAAAAGAATATTCTTAAGACAATCAAGTGTCAATAATTTACAGATAAAACTAATAATTTGCGTCCTGTATAAAGATGTTTAATTTGCAATACTTCTTACTTAAAAAGAAATTTTTTTTAAAAAATCAAATCCAAACATGGGGTTACCACGTATATTCCAAGAAAGTAGCATCTCTCCACTACTCATAAAACTAACATTTAAAAGTTGGAAATGCATGTGAATATTTAGCGAGATATGTGGTCTCTAGTTGTCTTTTCCTCAACACCATAAACTAGCCAACCATGACTGTAATTTTAACATTATCTCCCTGCATTGTCTTAATCCCACTCAAAAATTCTGTCCTTATCATAATTTTCGGTTAGTTAATCATTTTCTTTTTTTTACAGGCATATTAAGAAACTATAGATAAGAAGATAATTTTATTATTTTACTTTTTAAAAAATTTTGGAAATTTTACAAATAGATGTGGATATTTACAAAATGAATTAATTGCATGGGTAATATATGAAATATTTAATTAATGAGTTTTTAATTTAGCAAAGTGGACAATTAATATGAGACAACTATATTTAGTAAGATGATCAACTAATATATTTAATAAGATAATCAACTAATATGAGACGAAGGAAAGAGTACACTTATAAAAAATAAAAATTAAATTAAACTAAAAAAAAAAAAAAGGTTAAGTCATTTTCATTCTAAAGAACCTATGATCCCATTCACACTCTTTCTATCTATTCAATAATTTCAATTTGCTGATTCAATAATTTATTTTTCTATCATCATTGCACATGATGAAGTTTCTGTTACCCTTTCCTTCCCACTCCCTCCATACAATCACCCAAGTTGATTTTAGCTTGCTTTCAGAAAAAGAAAAATTGTATTATATCATCTTTTGTCACTATCTTAACTTTTTACAGATTTTTTGAATTTTTTTTCCTAGAACCGAATTTATGTTTAAACGTGAGGTAAAACACTCTCTAACAAAGGCGACTTCATACATTGAGAGACTCAAACTCAAGACTTCAAATTAGGCATGAAAGAGTATTTACCATCACCATAACCCTCGTTGGTTCTTAAAAGTTAATTCTATAGAAGGATTGACGTAAATATATAGCCACGACTAATCAATTTGTTGTGGATCCTTCATCTGATCCTCTGTCATAAATTCTACACAGATTAGTTAGTAAACTAATCATTGGATTTCAATTATATAGAAAAACGTATTTGCTTAATAATATAGATTTTTGATCAAATTAAACTACACAATAATTTGAGAAAAAGAAAAGAAAGTTGTTCTCACTCGAAAAGAAGGTGTTACATGAATCCCAATATTTATTGTTTAATTAAATATATCAGTGAACCAGTACGAATTTATTGGGAAATTAGTAATCGTGCTCAGTATTTGTTTTGTTTAGAAAAAAAATAAAACATCACCATGCAAATCATAAAGTCTATAAGTATTTCTTTTTTATGGGGTTCCATAACTAAATGTATATTGATTTTTTATTTTTTGATTTCTTATTCGGTGTTCAGTACCTATGTTGGAGTCTGATTAAATTAGAATTCGCCCGAGATGTACTAAAGTACCCCTAATAAAGGTGAATTTGTATTTAAGGAAATTCGAACTAGTATATTGATTAGGTATACGTACCTGTCAAGAATTTGCATATTCAAAAAAGGTTCATCAGGTCCCTCTTCTTCAGACTTAGTCCTTACACTTCCTCCAAAAAATGGTGCCATTAGAACATAACCACGTACTCTAACCGGTGCAAGCTCAGGCGAACCAACACCAAACCTCAACGCCAAATGATGCGCGATGTTCCCACCAGATGAGTCTCCAATCACATAA
This sequence comes from Solanum bulbocastanum, assembly GCA_037074985.1. NCBI lineage: Eukaryota > Viridiplantae > Streptophyta > Magnoliopsida > Solanales > Solanaceae > Solanum > Solanum bulbocastanum. Next base: position 33,153,175 of record CM073607.1, read on the forward strand.
ACCCGATCATAATCATGATTTATCCATGAATCATCATCGTCATCATAATCATCTGACAACGCCTGATCCTGCAGCCACTTAATGGATGCAAACGCATCATCCATGGCTGCAGGAAGGCGATACTCAGGGGCTAGACTATAGTCAGGAGCAATAACAAGTGCTTCGAGCTCAGATGAGAGACGTAGGCAACAGTTATGGCAATTAGGCCACGTACGTGAACCTACACAGAAACCTCCACCGTGAAAGAAGTAAATGATTGGTAACTGTTGTTTGTTTGCGATGCATGTTGTTGTAATTGGCTTGTAAAGACGGAGATATAGATTCTCTTTTCCATCTTTCTTTCGATCGTTATAAATGATGTCTTTCCATACGACTGACCCATCGTCTTTGACGGTAATGTTATGGAAGTCGATTTGGTCATCGCTTAATCGGAAAATGGATCCGTCACTGTAAACTTGAAGGATGCCTAAGCAATCTTCTACTACATGAGGAAGAGAACCCATTATTTTTGGATAGAATTGACTAGTGAGGTGAAGGAAATCTCACTATAAATAAGAAGCAAACCAACGGCTGTAGCTCAATTGGACTGTTCCAAGGGTTTTTTTTGTATTATGTTACTCACTCCGTTTCACAAAGAGTGGTCTGATTTTACTTGGCACAGAGTTTTAGAAAATAAAGAAGATTTTTAAATCTTCTGGTCCTAAATTAAAGTTGTGTCAAATGTACTAAATTGTCCTTCAATCTTGTGGTTTTAAACATGCCACGTGAAAAGCTGAAATTAAAATGTTACCAAAACATGAAAGAGGTCATTCTTTTTTAAACAGACTAAAAAAGAAAGGAGTTCATTCTTTTTGAAACGAAGGAGTATATTGAAGTTGAAAATAAACCATTACATGCCAATATATCCTAATTTATATGACTAAGTTTAGTATTTTAGTTTTAGTAATCCAAAAAAAAGATAGACTTTTATATTTAGTACTTTTCTATCTCAATTTACGTCTTATTTCCTTTTTAATCAGTCTAAAAAAAATGACATATTTATATATTAAATAACAAATTAATTATAAAATATCTATTTTACTCTTAATGAAATGATTTACAGCCACATAAATTTCTATTATTTATTTTAGACCACAAGTTTTAAAAGTCTTTTTTTCTTTCTTAAATTTCGTGCCGAGTCAACCTACCTCACATAAAATGGGACGGAGAGAGTAACAATTTAACATTTCATTTTATTCGTAATGAAATAAGCATATATGAGTATGCAAATTTCTTACTCCATTTGTTTGCCGAAATTTTTCTAATTTTTCCATTTGAGTCGGGCTTGAACACACAATCTTAAAAAACTTTTGAAATTCATTAATCATTAGACTAAATATTTTACTTGTTATCAATACTTTTATATATATTTATTAAATCAAATTTGATATCTATATACATGGTAATCGACATCCTTAGACCAAAGGTGGATCCGCCCTGCATTTGAGGTTTCTAGAAAGAGAAAGTGGGAAAAGTAGGCTGCCCTGCTTTACACGTGCATGGTCCCAATATGTTGGTTTGCAGAGTGTATTCCATTGCTTGGAATTAATTCACTAATTTTTTCATGAATACATACATGATAAGCAGTACTAGGTTCCAATTAAAATTGAATTGTCATAGTCTTTAAAACTACCTAACAAAGGGTTCGTAACAACTAACAAAACCGAAAACGAAGAGCAACTGGTTTGCAGCGAATCCAAAGAGTATTTGCTACTTTATAAAGGGACGGATACTAATGACGCAATATCCGTTATTTCTTTATGTTCTCTAATTAATTCTCTAGCTAATTTTTGTTAGATGGCAATATCTATCTTTTCTTTTTTTGTTAAAAAATGAGCATAACTTCTACTATCTCGATTTAAAAAAGAATAATCTAGTTTCATTTTTAGTCTGTTTAAAAAAGAATGACTCTTTCCTTTTTTTGGCAATACTTTAATTTTAACTTTCCACGTGGCATGTTTAAGGCCACAAAATTAAAGGATATTTTGGTACATTTGACATAACTTTAATTTAAAACCACAAGATTAAAAAGTCTTCTTTCTTTTTTTAAACTCCGTTTTAAATTAAACTAAGTCATTCTTTTTTAAACGGATGAAGTATTTATTCATAGCAAAACCTTACAAAGTTTTGAACTGTGGCTGCGCCACTATAAGAATTGTCAAACAAGCAGATGCAAATGCACTATTTACAACCTATCGACTAGAAGTGACATATTAGAGTGAGGCCATAATCCTCACTTTTCTACAAGCGAAATCTCCAGTCTTCTCAGCATACAAAATATTCAATTGTAACATCTTGGAAATTGAAAGTTGAGATTGGAAAGAAAAGCTACAGAAATTTGGTATTGGATTAGTTTCCATGAGCATATCGACAGACTATAGGTCCTACGGACCATAGAAGACAATCGTAAGAAGGGTCCTTATAGATGGTGAAATTTTGGGTCTCTGAACTTTTCCTACAAACCACTTAAATGGTATGTAGAAGGTCCTACGGTTAGTAGGAAGGGTCCGTAGAAGAGAGTCCAGACTTGGCAGAATTTTTGGAAAATGGGATCCCACAATAAATACAACCCCTAGAAAGTTCTACGAACAGTAGAAGGTGAGTCGTACAAATTGACCTAAAATTTAGACCCCAGTACTTGACTCTATGGTTGACCAGGACAGTTCGTAGAAAGTCCTACTGACGATAAGTCAGAATCGTAGGAATCATCCGACAATTTTTAATTAGGGGTATTTTGGTCCTTTTCTACCCATTTAAGCTCTAAACTATGTCGTTTTGACCATATAACTACCCCAATAACTGATTTTACTCTTCAAAATACTTCTTTCACGCAAAACCGCAAAATTTTCCCAAGTTTTCTTCTACAATTCTCTTTCTCAAGAACCGTCAAGGCAAGCTAGGTGATCTGATCTTAGGCGTATTTATATGCCTAGAAATCTAATAATGCCCATATTTAAGCCAAGATTGAATTCAATGTGTGTTTATTTATAGTCTTATTGAGTCTTTTGGTTGTATTTGAGCTAACCAACATGTAGGTAAGCTTAAAGAGAGAAACAAGTACTGAAATGGGCATCGAAATCACAACGGGACACAAGTGAAAAGAAGCAAGGAAGAAGAAAGAAGAAATGAAGTTCAAGGCACTTTTGTATCCTCTCCACGTTGCGGAGAAGAATTCTAATCTTATTCAAGAAATTTTTTTGTAAGACAGAAAGCTTCATGGCTTCTCCACATCACGGAGAGGGATTGTGAATTTTGTTTGTGAAAGTCAGTTTTGAGGCAGAGTGGTCCATGTCGCGGAGAAGAGAAAAGATTCGCATAATGAAATCTGGGAAACCCTCCGCGTCGCGCCCTAGTATGCCAGATTTGGCATTTTTGACTTTAGTATAAATAGGTTAATATTTTATTTTATTAAATGATTCCTTTTTCTAGGTTTTGAAAAACGACGACTTGGAGAGCTATGTCATCATTTTTTAGGGTTCTTTCCTAAACTCCTTTCCTTTCGATCTCTTTATGATTATTAAACATTGCTCGATCGAATATATTGTTATGAGTAGCTAAATACCCTGGTTCTAGGGTTGTGGCTACACGATGATTGTAATTTATTAAGTTGTCATTGGGTTAATATCGATTATCATACGAATCTTTCTTATGTTCTTGTTTTTTGTATTTCGTGACTGATCACCATTGAAATAAACATATTGTCCAAATTGAACTCGAGAGAGGAATAAGAGGATAGAATGTGGGGCATAGGGAGCATGATTTTCTCTTAATAATTAGGGTTAATTTGTATCTAGGATAGGGATATACCTAGAAATCATGCTTGATCACTATACAGGAAGAAATCGTAATGCTCAGTACTTGATCCAATCTATCCCCGCTCAACGATATAGTTACGTTGTCATTTGTCGTAGGCGATTAGAGGTCAAGAGACCATGATCATACATTTAACCCTGTGATCATTGATTCGATAGTTGATAAACACCTATTTAAAAAAATATAAATTGCATGAATCCTGAAAAGAGTTGCAACCCTGGACTTCACCCAATTATTGTTTGAAACCTTTGAAATTGAATCGCGCTTGTTTAATTCTATTTAATTGTTAGATTATAAAATAAATCATTCTTGAAATCTTGATAACACTACCCGACTCTTTATAAGAGCCACTAATAAGTTTTGGAGAAATAATTGATTCTAATCGTGAGTCCATGTGGGTACGATACCCGACTCTTTATATGAGCCACTTTAATAATTGAACAACCACATACACTTGCGTGTGCGATTCGGGTACAATAAGTTTTTGGCGCCGCTGCCGGGGGCTTTAGAATTAGGAATTATTTGATTTCTCTGATTTCTGAAGTTAAAAAGCAAGTGTTGACAACTTGATCTTAGCAATTCATTGTTGCAGATTGTACTAAAATTCCAAATTGGACGATGATCAAGAATTGGTAGAGCCTCTAGCTGAACCGAAAAGATTCGTTCACTATCGGAAAAGGCAAAGACGACTCACTTACCCAATCCCTCTTGTTGCTAATGAATCAACATCTTCTGTAGCAAAAGTTGAGCAAGAGGAACCTGCAGTAATGGGTGAGATAAAGGTAAGAGAAGTGGCAATCCCACGTACCACTAATGTGACATCATGCATTCAGAAAACTGCACCTGGTGGAAGGTTTGAACTGATGTAGAGTATGCTGCAACTATTGCACACTAATGGGCAGTTCATTGGCCTATCGCACGAGGATCCAACAATCCACATCCAAAATTTCCTCGAGATCAGTGATACTTACACTCCAACTAAAGTAAATGAGGATTACGTTAGGCTCACCTTATTTCCCTTTTCTCTGCTTGGGAAGCAAAATGATGGTTAAACTCTGAGCCTGCTAACTCTATCACCTCCTGGGATGATCTTGCACAAAAGTTCCTTATCAAATTTTTCCCACCTGGGAAAACAGTTAAGTTGAGGAGCGACATCCTAAATTTTAGACAGAAGGGAGGAGAGAACTTGTACCAATCTTGGGACAAGTTTAAATCGATGTTGATGAGTTGTCCACATCATCATCAATCTAATGAGGTGTTGGTCCATACCTTTATTGAAGGATTGGAGCCTAACACCAAAATTTTACTTGATTCAGCTGCAAGTGGTCGGACTTTGAATAAGACTTATGCTGAGCTATTCACCTTGTTGAACAGGATCTCACAAGGTAACCCTGAATGGAACGGAGGAGAGGCGAAACCTGTGATACAAAAAACTGTAGGTATGCTGGAGATAGATGTAGTGACTGCTTTAACTGCACAGATTGTTGCGCTGCAAAACATGATAAACACTCGCTACAACAATCTATCATTAGGACAACAGCCCGCTAAGGTGAATGTAGTCCAACAACCACCAACTTGGTGTGAAATCTGCGGGGGTGGTGATCATAGTGTAGAGGTATGTGGTGCGAACCCAAATTCTGTGAATTTTGTAGGGAATGCACAACGAGGAGGAGGCCAATAGAACTATGGAAACTATTACAATCCGAGTTGGCATAACAATCTAAATTTCTTATGGGGAGGTAATCAGAATCAGGCCCAAGGCTAAAATTAGTATAGACATTAGGAAAATGCACATGGGCATCAACAATAGGCCCCAAATAAGCAGCTGAATAACATGAGCATAGAGGAGATGCTGAAAGAGATTATGGCTGTTGATGTGAGAAATAATCAGTTGGCTACACAAAATCTTGAGAAACAATTCGGGAAGTTTGCTAGTGCCCAGAACTTATGACCGCAAGGACGCCAAGAAACACTGATCCAAATCCTAAGCAGGTAAATACGGTAGGTACACACTGCAGTTGGAGGAGTTGGCTCCAAAGAAAAAGAAACACTGATGTTGTGAGTAAAGAGAGTGAACCCAAGGTGAGTGAGGTTGTTGCAGAAGAAGAAAGAGTGCAACCAATAGTGAAATCACCTCCTCCATTCCCTCAAAGGTTCAAGAAATAAAAGAAGGATGCATGTTTTGGTAAGTTTCTCTCTTTTTTGAAACAAGTTCACATTAACTTGCCATTGGTAGATGTTTTGCAGGGTATACCCAGGTAGCTAAATATGTGAAGGGATTGTGGAAAACAAAAGGAGGATGACTGAATATGAGACTGTTGCACTTACTGAAGAGTGCAGCTCCCGAATCCAAAATAAGTTGCGCGCCAAATTGAAAGATTCGGGTAGCTTTACGGTTCAGATCACTATAGGGCAGAACATTCATGTGCGAGGATTGTGTTATCTGGGAGCGAGTACAAATTTGATGCCAACTTTATTGTATAAAAAAACTTGGGTTGGGTAGTCCTAAACCTACTACGATCATCTTACAGTTGGCTTATGTTGCTAGGCCTGAGGGTGTTGTGGAGTATGTTTTAGTGCAAGTGGAATCGTTGATATTCCCAGTAGACTTTGTTATGCTGAATTTTGAGGCAAGATCCTGAGGTCTCATTCATCTTAAGGAGACCTTTCTTGGCTACTGGGTGTGCTATGATAGATGTAGCATCTGGGCAACTCATTATGCAGGCACATGATAAAGTGGAAGTGTTCGATATGTACAAGGAATTAAAGATACCAGTTGTATATGAAGGGTTGTCTGCAATAATTGTGATAGATCTTAAGGCAGAGGATCGATATATTATGTATAAGGACTCGTTAGAGTGAGTGCTAGTAGGAGATGATAGTTATGGAGATGTTGAGGCACAGGAAATGGTGCAATTTCTTAATATGGCACTTGTAGGCACATCAGGAGATTGATAGAAAGCCTTTAAATAGGGTGTTGGGTCCTCCATCCAAGCCCTCCATTGAAGAAGCACCCCAGCTGGAGTTAAAAGCATTGCCAGCCCACCTCAAGTATGCATTCTTGGGTGAAGATAAGACCTTACCAGTTATTTTGTCTACAACATTATCAGATTCCCAGGTAGAAGCAACACTAATTATCTTGAGGAAGAGAAAAGAAGACTTAGGTTGGCAAATGTCTGACATCCATGGGATCAGTCCCGCGTTGTGCAATATAAAATTTACATGGAGTAAGGGCATAAGTCGAGTGCACAGCATCAACAGAGACTAAATCCATTGATAAAAGATGTGGTGAGAAAATAGGTGATCAAGTGGTTAGATGCAGAGATCGTGTACCCCATATCAGATAGTAAATGGGTGAGTTCGGTACAGTATATACCCAAGAAGGGTGGAATAACGGTGGTAACCAATAAGAAGAATGAATTGATCCCCACAAGAATAGTAACTCGGTGGATCATCTGCATGGACTACATGAAGTTAAATAATGCCACTAGAAACGACTATTACCCTGTGTCTTTTATTGATCAGATATTAGATAGAATATTACTACTTTCTGGATGGCTACTCAGGGTACAATCAAATAGTCATTGCACCAGAGGATCAGGAGAAGACTACCTTCACTTGTCCGTATGGCACTTATGCGTTCAAATGTATGCCATTCGAATTTATAATACACCGACTTCATTTCAGAGATGCATGATGGCAATCTTCCATGATATGGTGGAGAATTTTATTGAGGTGTTCATGGACGACTTCTCGGTGTTTGGTGAGTCTTTTGAACTTTGTTTGACTAATCTTGATAGGGTTCTTGCCAGGTGTGAAGAAACAAATCTTGTGTTGAATTGGGAGAAGTGTCACTTTCTAGTTCGAGAGGGAATTGTGTTGGGACACAAAATCTCCAAGAAGGGGCTGGAAGTTGACAAAGATAAAGTGGAGGTTATTGAGAAGTTGCCACCATCTATCATAGTGAAGGGAGTTAGAAGTTTTCTTGGACATGTTGGGTTCTACAGGAGATTTATCAAAGATTTCTCTAAGACTACAAGACCCATGTGGTGCCTATTAGAGAAAGATATGAAGTTTGTATTTGATGAAAAGTGTTTGCAGGCATTTGAGCTATTGAAGAAGAAATTGATAGAAATACCTTTATAATTGCTCATAACTGGGAGCTTCCATTCGAGCTTATGTGTGATGCTAGTGATATAGCGGTCGGGGCAGTGTTTGGGAAGCGAAAAGATAAGATGTTTCAATCCATTTACTATGCAAGCAAGACATTTGATGCAGCCCAATCAAATTATACTATCACCGAGAAAGAGATGCTGACATTAGTGTTTGCATTTGATAAGTTCAGGTCATGCTTGGTAGGAACCAAGGTTGTAGTTTACACTGATCATGCTGCAATTCGATATTTGTTTAACAAGAAGGATGCTAAGCCAAGGCTGATTAGATGGATCCTGCTCTTGCAAGAGTTTGATCTAGAGATAAAAGATAGAAAGGGAACTGAGAACTAAATAGTTAATCATTTGTCCAGATTAGAGGACTCATCTCATGTGAAGAATGACGGACAGATTCGTGAAGAGTTCCCCGATGAACAATTGCTTGCCATGAACCTTGCTCAAGTGTCTTGGTATGCTGACATTGTTAATTTTTTGTTGAGTGGTTTATTTCCATCTGGTGCCTCAACACATCAAAAGCAAAGGCTGAAGTATGATGCACACTTCTATGTATGGGATGAGCCCTTCTTATTCGAGCAGGGACCTGATTAGATGGTGAGAAGGTGTGTAGCTAAATAGGAGGCGGCACAAGTGTTGGAGAGTTGTCACTCTTCACCATATGGTAGACACCACGGGGGCAAATGCACTGCATATAAGGTATTGCAATCTGGTTTCTTTTGGCCTACTCTTTTTAAATATGATGCTATGTTTGTAAAGGGATATAATCAGTGTCAAAGGATGGGCACCATTTCTAGAAGGCATGAAATGCCATTAAATAATATATTGGAAGTTGAGATCTTTAACGTCTGGGGGATAGACTTCATGGGACCATTCATATCGTCCCGTGGAAGTCAATACATCTTAGCGGCAGTGGACTACATGTCTAAGTGGGTGGAATCAGTTGCATTACCATCCAATGATGCAAAGTTGGTAGTGAAATTCATCCGAAAACACATATTCACCAGGTTTGGAACTCCAAGGTCCATGATCAGTGATAGAAGTATGCACTTTATTAGTAATTCAGTGCAAAATTTGTTGGCTTAATATGGGGTAAGTCACAAGGTAGCTACAGCGTATCATCCCCAAACTAGTGGGCATGTGGAAGTGTCTAATAGAGAAGTGAAGCAGATCCTCCAAAAGACTGTGAATGCCCAATGGAAAGATTAGGCTGACAAGTTAGATGATGCTTTGTAGGCATACCAGATTGCATACAAAACACTGATAGGGACTTCTCCTTATCGAATGGTATTTTGGAAAGCGTGTCACCTCCCAGCTGAATTGGAGCATAAAGCATAATGGGCGATCAAAAAGTTAAATCTAGATGCTGAGTTAGCTAGTAAGAAAAGGATAATGCAGCTGCATGAGTTAGAAGAGTTTAGGCATCACGCCTATGAAAATGCTAAGCTTTACAAAGAGAAGACCAAGAGGTGGCATGACAAGCATATTGTGTCACGCACCTTTGAGCTTGGTCAATTAGTGTTGCTATTATATTCACGATTGAAGTTGTTCCTCGAAAACCTTCGATCTAAGTGGAGTAGTTCGTTTGAAGTTGTGAGTATAACCTAACATGGTGCGGTGGAGCAAAGGAACAAGGATAAGAGCTCTACTTTCTTTGTGAATGGGCAACGTTAAAGCACTAATTTGGAAATGATGTTGACTGTGAGCTTAAAGCGCTCACATTGAATGACGAGTGATTCATGAGATAGGTGGTGTCACAAAGTTAAATCAGGCGTTGCACGGGAGACAACTCATGACCCCTTGTAATAGTTAGGATTTTTATTCTTTTGTTCTGTCATTTCAATTCATAGGAATTAGTAAAAAATTAAAGAAGTCGTGCCACGACTGAAACTAAGGTCCTGGATGAGAGGCAACTCATCGTGTTTGTACTAATTAGTTTTGAGCATAAAATGTGTAGGAATCAAGAATAGGAACCCAAATCGCATCGCGGATAGAGTTGAAATTCCAGCTAAGCTGGAAATTAAATAATTTCACGAGGTAGAAGCCTTTGTGACCCTCTCGCATCGTGGAGGAGATCCCAATATTTGGATTCGACGAGGACTAAAATTTATGTCAAGAATAAAGGAACTGTGAACACTAGCCGCATCACTCAGGGGGTTCCACTTTTTACCTCATCATATTTTAATTAATTTCGTGAGCCAGAATACTCCGTGTCCACCCGGCATAGCACCCCCGATAAGTTTTTCTCAAATTTTATTAAATTAATTGGGTTCTACCCATTGAGAATTAACATAACCCGACCCAAATCCCCTTTTAACCCCTAATTCTTCATAAAATCCCCATTATTTCACCCTCAACCCATAATTTTTCTCCCATTCTTTTCACTCTTGGTCAACTTTTTCTCATCACTCCGTAGCGCGAGGCCAGTCAACATTTTCCTCTCGCGATTCTACTCGATTTCAACAGCAAAGGTATGTCTTTTGTTATCATTTTAAGGCAGAAATTGGGCATTTTGGTGTGAATTATATGGGTGGGTATATGATTCCTTTGTGGGGATTTGTGGGGATGATGTGCCGAGTTTCTTATTGTTACGGGTGCTATTGCGAATGGGTACTTTCGAATTCTTAAGTAGAATGTGCTTTGGTTAAACTGTTGTGAGTTGTTAGGGTGATTTGGGGATTGGATGAACAGACCATTGGAGTCAAATGGTTTTGTGACCGAATGCAGTTGGCCTACGTGGGTTATGTTTGCTTGAAAATGTTTGTTAGTGAATTGAGATAGGGTGTTTTTACTACTTTGAACAACAAGTACCCCATCTTGCATATTCGTAGTTATTGTGCATAATTGATGCATAAAGTGTATGTTGTAGTTCCACTCTTGGAATAAATATTTCATATGCTTACTAGTGTCTATGTCATGATGCATATTTGATGGTTGCATAATCTATTTAGTGTGAATTCTTGAGTCGCACTATTAGAATGTTATGTTAGAAAGTATGGGTCTGCTTGTCGGTACCTTGAAGAGTAGTTTCTCACCTTGATTATGAATGTGGTGTGGGAATAAGCTATGTTAACGTTATGTTGCGAGTTTCTATTTGGTCGAATGTGGGAAGTCTGAGTACCTAGGCAAGAGAATGACTTGTAATAAGTGTGGGGTGGTGTTTGCACACCACCCATGTTTATCATTGTTGAGTAGTTGCTAATGAGTCCACAAATTGGACTCATTTAGGGCTATATTTTGATAGAATTAATGTCCTCAAATGCATATTTTGTCTCAATATCTAATGAAAACCCTTAAGTTTCAGGTATTTGGAGTTTGAGGGAAAGCATGGACACTACTTAGCAAAAAGGAACAAAGGCAGCTGAAAGAATGAAGAAATAAAGATCTAAGAATCGCCGAACCAGTTCGGCGAGTTGCCAAAAGGTCTTATCCTCGCCTTTTGTTCCAGTGTACTGAGCCCTAAAGAAAAAAAAATCAAATTGGCGGTGAAATAGAGCAGTTGGCGTGTCGTCGAGCAGTTCCGCAAAGCAGTAGTATACCGCCCAATGATCCAGGACGCGAAGATGCTGAAGGCAAGAGCTGAAAGGTGATGAAGCAGAGCATAGGGTGGATCGCCGAGTGTATCGGCAATACCGACTAACTGCATCGAATGGCTCCTTTGCAGCACATTTTCTGAAAACTATAAATACTAGTTCAGTTTTTATTCTTAGTAGTCAGTTTTAGTTGTATTAAGTTTAGAATACAATTTTGAGAGACAATATTCTCTCTAAGTTTAGAGAGGGTTTTTGAAGAACTTGAAGATTCAAAGGGTTTCAACTCCAAGATTTTAGACTTGGGTCTTCTGGATTCTTCACTCTTGACTTGTTTTAAGACTTAATCTTGCATACCCATTGATGGAAACTGAGATTGGTATAATTTTTTATCTCTTTTACATGTCTAGCCCTATTTCTTAGGGTGTGATTTTGTGAATATGAGTTAGATTATCTATTGGTTCTTGCTTGTTGATGGTTTATTTGTTGTGTAAATGTGATTTCATTTAGTAGTTGTGGTGGAACTTAATGAAATTGTAGTTGCAAATACGATTTCACCTTTGTGTTTTTGGCTTTCTCTAGAGAGTGAACCCTAGTCCTTTTCCCACACACTCAACTCGAGAGAGTGAGTAGGTTATGGTAGAGGTTGTGCTTAAAGCGGCAACCTGGTGTTCGATAAAAACCAGTTGATTCGAGGTAAGTTGCTCGAAAGAGAATTTACCCCCACTATAGTCTAGTCTAGTCATAAATATTCAACGAATTTACTATCAAAAGCATGTACCCAATAGTCTAGTTTAGCTCGTATTTCTATCACATCCCAAGAGACTTTCGTATCTCTTTATTTTTATTGATATTGCTCTTTACTTGTTTAAACCCCCCCCCCCCTAATTGATAATTGACATTCGTGTCAAACCCATTAATTTGTCGTGTTTTTATTTGCTAAAGCCTTTAGCTACGGTTAGCTTTAGCACTTTCGCGCTTAACCACTAACTTTCAGGAACCGCTCCCTTGGGACTCGACTCCAACCCTTGGTTGGATTACTTTACTATTGTACGATCTTAGACATTTGCATTGGAAGTTGTGTCTTGATTATGCAAACATCAGTTGTTGGGTTTGAATTTGATTCTATTTGCAGGTAACCATGTCAAGCTCCCAAAGACCCGGTAAGGCAGTTGCCACCTTTAGCCAAAGAAAGCGTATGCGGAGTAGGGGTAATGTCCCACCCGCACCGGCAGTTCCAAAGCGCCAAACCAGGCGATTAGGGTGAAAGTTGTGACCAAAAAAGGGAAGGCATGGTGAAAAAAGCACATTGAGGGGTCGTATTTCTCTGAAGTTTGCATTGACAAGAACAACTTGGCGCGAGAGTTCCTAAGGCGGATCAAGGAGTTACATATGGAGTTTATCTTCATAGAACCGGGAGAGTGCAACTTACACATGGTCTGCAAATTCACGACAACTAGGCACCGAACGCGAGATCCTATTTTGTGAATGTGCGGGGAGTTAATGTGCCTATCACTCCCGCGGGTATCAATGATATATTAGGTACACCACAAGACACTGATCCACTAGTGCTTACAGGGTTGAACATATGCCCTTCATACCGGGCTATTCGAAATACATTGTGTGGTCCTCAATCCATGGTGAAATAGACTAAGCACAGTGGGAGAAGATATCATCAATCTCTTCCCTATGCTCACATATTGAGGAAGGCGTGAGTCTAGCTGAAGGTTGTAATGAATTGTTTGATATCTGCTCTCCACTACACGGACATTACCCAAGATAGGGTTTTCTTGGTCTATGCATTGATGACTGCTACAGAGTTAAATATCGGAGCTGTCCTAAAATTGGCGATGCGAAAGGCTCGGGTTCATAAAGGGCACATATATGTTTTTGGTAGCCTTATTACCAGAATGTGTCGTAATGCAAGTGTTTTGAAAGAGAACTGAGATTACATGGCACCTTTATTCCCAGCACCAGTGGATATCACGAGGACAAAGAGGTCTGACACTGAGTTTGGACCAACTCTCACCACTGCAGAGCGTCATAGGAAGGATGAGTTGATTATGACCAAGATGTATGGTCTCAACATGCTTCGCCACCAGAATGGTTGCCTCGCTTCCATTAAGAAGCAGTTAGGAGATGTTGAGAGGCACTATCCGCTAAATGCCCGTGCCAAGGCCCTACTTGGCATTGGTCCCGAGTTTCGTGAGTCGATCGATAATGACATTCCGATGGATGAGGAGCAACTGCATACTAGCTCGGACATAGAGTCCGATTCTGATGAGGAGTTGGACCCCGCTCAGGCCGGTGATGGGGCCGAAGGGGTGATGGTATGTAGGATTGATCAGGGAGTGTTTTCACCTTACCTCTTGTACTATTCTGATTTCTTTTATAAAGCACTAAGACAGTGCTAAAGTTTAAATGTAGGGTGAAGGGTGAAAATCATACCTGGTTTGTATATATTTATATTGTTGAACACTGTTAGAGTCTGTTATTTATTTGTATTATTTTATTTTGGGTTCCTTGAAGGTTATTTCCAGTTCTTTGGCCAAGGAAAGTCCCTTTGAACCGTACAGAATACAAAAAGATTTTGCCTTTCAAGTATTGAGTTAGTAGTCATAGTTGAGTCACATTAGATGGATGGCGACCGTCTTAAGGGCAATTTCATCATTGAGTCTTAGGTTGGTTTGTGCTGAAGCTTAAATTTCGAAAGGAAAATGTATGAAAACATGATTTGAAGTTGATATATGAATGCAGTTGAAATTTTGTATTTGATTTGAATGATTGCAACTTAAGCTTAAATTGGACCTTGTGCATGAAGTGATTTTGTACTGAAATTGACCCATTCTTTATTAGAACTTGTGCCATGAGCGGTGAGTTTTTGTAGTATCCATGTAATGCATCTGAGTCTAGAACTTGTCTGGCATGTTATTGAAGAGAAATAAAAGTGGTATTGTGTTTAGAAGATGATAATAGTCTTTCTTTGAATTGTTATGAATATTAGCCTTTTCAGAAATAATATCCCTAGTATAGCCCCATTAAGCCTTTAGCCATGATTTTTTTTTTCTAACCCATGTAATTATGCCAAATCCCTTTTATTGACACCGTAAGTTTTGATCTCAAATCCCTAATGCACTATGGTAAGAAAAGAAGTGAAAACGAAGGAAAGAGTAAATAGGGTAGAAATGTTTAGTTGGTGGGGAAAGAGAGAAAAGAGGAATTAAAAGAATGCTCCATAAGTGTTGTAAATCTAAGATTGACCCTGATCTTTAGGACATTGTGCACTTCGACTAAGGTTAAAAGCCTAAGTTGAGGGTGGCTAACTTGGATAATACCTTAATGATGGCCCAGGTCCTTACAAGGACAATGTGCACCTTAAATCGAGAGAAATATCTTAGTCAAGGGTGGCTATTATTGAGTGTTAAATAAAAAAAATCCTATAGCAATAAAATGGCGAGGGAGAAATAAGGCTAATATTCAACACCAGATTTAATTTCCTTCTTACATTCACAACTATTTCTTTTCTTCAACCCCCCTCTTTCTACGTAGATTTCCGCTTAAAAGAGGGGGTTGAAGAAAAGAAATAGTTATGAATATAAGAAGGAAATTAAATCTGGTGCATTAGGGAGGATAAGTCACTAAGTTTATCTAAATGAATCCTCCCTTACCTTAAGCCTACATTACAACCGGAACAAGTCCTATTTGATTTTGAGCATAACACACTTCATTAGTGGAGATGTACATAATGGGCAAGCTTATGGTTCTCAATGCATGCATGCATAATATCTTTGTTAAGTGAGAGTGTACCTTGTTTGCAAAGTCCTTAAAGTATATTCAATTTGCTAAGTTAAGTGTGTGGACTATTCTTTGGAGTGAGGGGCACTTGTTGTATGAAAGATAGGTGATATGTAATGGTGCACATATTGTTGAATGGGTTGGTTGCTAAAAATTGTCCAACCAATTATAGGAGTCATGCATATTTTGAATGAAATCATGCATGTGTTAACTGGTTAAATATCCTTGGAAAAAAGTGGCGGATTCACAAATACCATAGTAGAGAGTCTAGGTCTAGGAGTAGTTAGTAAGTTGTTTGAGGACGAACAAAGCTCTAAGTGTGGGATAGTGATCTTAGATGTATTCATATGCCTATAAATCTAATAATGCCCATATTTAAGCCAAGTTTGAATTCAATGTGTGATTGTTTATAGTCTTATCGAATCTTTTGGTTGTATTTGAGCTAACCAACATGATTAGTTGTGTAGGTAAGCTTAAAGGAAGAAACGAGCACTGAAATGGGCATTGAAATCACAAGGGGACACAAACGAAAAGAAGCAAGGAAGAAGAATGAAGAAATGAAGTTCAAGGCACTTTTGTATCCTTTCAGCATCGCAGAGAGGAATTCTAATCTTGTTCGAGAAATAACTTTTTAAGATAGAAAGCTCTGTGTCCTTTCCGCATTGTGGAGAGGGATTGTGAAATTTGTTCATGAAAGTCATTTTTGAGTTAGAGTGGTCCGTGTCAAGACCGCGTCACGGAGAAAATAAAAGATTTGCATAATGAAATTTGGGAAGCCCTCCGCATCGCGCCCTAGTATGCCAGATTTGGCCGTTTCGACTTTAGTATAAATAAGTTAATATTTTATTTTATTAAATGATTCCTTTTTCTGGATTTTGAAGAACGACGACTTGGAGAGCTATTTCATCATTTTTTTAGGATTCTTTCCTAAACTCTTTTCCTTTCGATCTCTTTATGATTATTAAACATTGCTTGATCGAATCTATTGTTACGAGTAGCTAAATAGCCTAGTTCTAGGGTTGTGGCTACAGGATGATTGTAATTTATTAAGTTTTCATTGGGTTAATATCAATTATCATATGAATATTTCTTATGTTTTTGTTTTTCGTATTTCGTGACTAATCACCATTAATCTTGTGATCATTGATCATTGATTCGATAGTTGATAAACACCCATTTAAATAATATAAATTGCATGAATCCTGAAAAGAGTTGCAGCCCTGGACTTCACCCAATCATTGTTTGAAACCCTTGAAATTGAATCGCGCTTGTTTAATTCTGTTTAATTGTTAGATTATAAAATAAATCATTCTTGAAATCTTGATAACCCTTGTGCTAAGCTGAAAGTTTTGGAGAAATTAATTGATTCTAATCGTGAGTCCCTGTGGGTATGATACCTGGCTCTTTATAAGAGTCACTTTAATATTTGAACGACCACGTACACTTGGGTGTGCGATTTGGGCACAACACTAGGGTTTCAAGCTTCAAAGTCTTATCCTCTTTATTGATTTTTAGGGTTTCGATCATCAAGGTATGCGAGAATTCACCAATGGATCCCTTTCATCCATTGGGTTCCATAAAAAAACTCAAATCTTCAATTCAATTTCATCTAATTATCTAGGGTTT
This sequence comes from Solanum bulbocastanum, assembly GCA_037074985.1. Lineage (NCBI taxonomy): Eukaryota > Viridiplantae > Streptophyta > Magnoliopsida > Solanales > Solanaceae > Solanum > Solanum bulbocastanum. Next base: position 33,170,144 of record CM073607.1, read on the forward strand.
CATGCTATTCCTCATGGGTCCAATTTACTATGATTCAATTGTTATTATTTAGTCTTATTATGTATGTTCGATTCAATTACATGTTTTCTAATTGCTTTCATATGGACCCATGTTTTATACTTGATTATGACTATGAACTTCAATTTATAAATTGATTATGAATTCATGCATGCTTTATGAAAAGAATAAGTTAAGGCTAAAGGATATTGGTAAGATAAGTATCAAAGATTTGTGAAAGACTTTCTCACATTTGAAAGGAATATTGATTTAGATACTTAGAAAGGTAAGTGTCTAGTATGAGCATTTAATGAAATCATGGTTTCAAATGAGCTATTCTAATATGAACTTATGATTGGATTGGTAGTATTTAATTGGTGTCTTTCGAAGTATTTTTGATAGGATTACGATTATGTCTTTTCCGTTGGGATTTACTTAGCAATGAGAGGACTTTGGAATGGAGGTCTTACTATTAGTACATATTTGATCGTTAGTAGCAATTCCCTTATCACAAACTACGTGCCTATGAGTGGTGGATTTCCACTCATTTGATGTTGTTTTCTTAGTTATTTTGGCTTGATTTAGTCTAAAATTGGTACTTTTAATATGGTTTTCTTCATATTTGCACGAAAATAAAATGGAGAGTTGATTTAGATAATATTTGAAGAAACCAAGTGGAAATGAGGAAAAAGTGGTAAGGGTTGAAAAATATAAAATCTAACAGAGAAAAGACTTTTCGCGAACGCACCTGAAGGACTGAATGTGGAAGCCTGGTCAACAAATGACCACAAACGCGCCCTAGGGGCCCACTAACACAGAGTCCTAGTCAACGGATGACCGAAAACGCGCCATCGGGACTGCAAATGCGGGGTCCTGGTAAACTTAAGTCTGTGAATGTGGATAACCTCCCACGAACACTGAATGTCACATTTCAAACACCCGGACATAATGAAAATGTCACCAAATTGATCCCAAACACTAAACAACAGTCACCCATCAATCTATCCAAGTTAGAATAAAGAGGAAAACTCATCTTCTTAGCTTAGAGTAGAGAAAAACTTGTAGTGTTCATAAGTTTGGGTTGAGACTTTGAAGGGAAGTTGCTTCACAATTTACATTTGAGTTTGAAGATTGTGTTCTTATTATAAAATCTCGTGTTCCCTTCTTCTTTCCTTGCTTTATATTGCTAAAACTTGGGTGTAATTGTGTATATAAAATTGAGGTTTTGTGCTATAAATAGACAATTCATTCAAATATTTGATTTATTGTTCTATTGCTTTAGTAATTCCTTGATTTCATACTTAATTTCATAAATGGGTTTAACATAATTTTTATGCTTTAATCTATGATTTGAGAATACACGCTTGAAATCTAGCTTCCAATCTTTGTAGGTTGCTCGAAAGAGAATTCTTGAAGTGGCGAATTAGGTTAATAATCAAATTTTTTCTTTGAGTCCTAAATTTAAGACCGAAATTAGATAATTTCGGTCTACTTTATTTAATGTTGAAATTGATAGAAATAGGAGTTTAGATTAAGGTCTTGGATTTCTTTGTTGTTGACATGATTGAGACTGAAAGGAGATATCGTGATATAACACTTTGAGACCAAAAGGAGATTAGTGTTGATTGATGATAGTCTAGCCTATCTATGATTGATTTAGCAAGGTTGAATTGCAATGGATCATTGAGTGTTGATTGAATTCCGAATTTCTCAATTCTCATATATCCCTTGCTTGATATTGTCTTTACCCAAAGCCATCGTTTGGTTACTAAAATCACTTTTATTTTGATAATCTTATAGATTCCATGTTTAGGTTCAAACTAGTAGCTATTCATTCTTTATATTTTCAATTGCCGACAAATTGTTCCTTGTGGAATTTGACCTCGACTCTTAGTTGGGTAATTTATTGACAACGACCATTACCTTTTAACTCTTTTTTAGGGTAATTTGAGTGTTATTAGTGCCCCATAGGATTTTCTTAAATGACCTAGATAGTGGATACACCTTAGCAATATGATGATATGGAGTTCTACCTTGGCAATTAGACCCTCTATTTTTGGTATGAGGGTTGCATCGGATTTCATGTTATAGCTCACGTGGTCTTATTGTCGGTTAACGGTAAATATCCCACAGATGAATTATGTATTCTTCAAAAGTATTTTCAAAGCTTACCTATGGTTTTCAAGTATGCATTGACCTTGTTCATGATTTATACATTCTCTTTAAAGGATTTATTACGTTTTACTTGGTCATGCATATCATGTTTAAGTTCACTATATTATCATGTTTACGTTTTATTACATTTTCTCATACTTAGTATATTCATAGTACTAATGCATATTTGTGTCTATATTGTCTCATAATATAGGATCTAACGCTCCTCCAGAAAAACTTAAGTGGATGGCTCCGCTATAGAATGCTTAGATAGGTGAGTCCTCACGGAGTCATGGTTCGAGAACAATGTCATTGATGCTTTGTTGCTTTTAATGTCTTTCATTTTAAACTACTATGTGGTGTATGGGTTACGTCTCAACTACTCATATGTTGTTAGAAAGGCTATGTCAGATAAAGTTTATTTTTCTGCATTTATGTTTCAATCTTGTACTCACTTTAGATTTCTCTATATGATCTAATCTTTACTTTGAGAGTTCATGCTTTTATGTTGTACTTGATAATATATCGTCTTTTTTACATCATTCTTATGTCAAGTGGATTGTTTAGGGCCTCTCGGGGTTCTATTCACCATGTCACACGTAGGGGTACTTTGAGCTATGACAAACTTGGTATTCAGACCATCGGGTTTATAGAAATGTCATATGATGTCTGATAAGTCGTGTTGAGTAGATTTTTGTTCATGAATGTGAAGCGCACCACATTTATGAATAAGAGGCCACAAGGCGTTTAGGAAACTTCACTTCCTTCACTACTCTAAAGTTGTGCCATGGAGTTCATCTATATAAATGTCTTTCTCCTAACTCTTATCTGATGCTTTTAAGGATATGTCTCCTCAAGGAGCTAACTCAAGAAAGAATATAGGTGACAATGTGGAGCCTGAGGTTTCTCAAGTGTCGGTCGATCCTTTGGCCTAGCAAGTGTCACATGCTGAGTTTTGAACATCTTAGTTTTGTTTCCCTCATTTTTTCCACCACAGAGGTCACTCCTACTCTTAACTTTATTTTTAATCTTGTCGGTCCTAGTATGATCACACATTCATCTTAACATCATCATCTCCACAATATGCATCTTCTGAACATAAGAGATCTTGATTGGCCAACACTCCATTTCATACAACAAAGATGGTTTAACCACCACCACTCAATAAAATTTACCTTTAAGTTTGAGTGATTTCTTCTTATCGCATAAGAATCTATAGGCAAGCCTCCATTTCATCCATGCGATATGTGACATCATCGTTGATGTCCTCACTATCTTGGATTACAAACCTAAGATGCTTAAAACTTTTTCTCTTAGGGATAGTGTGTGTGGTAAGTCCTACTTCTATGTTGGCTTCATCTAACATAACACTAAATTTGCACTCCAAATATTTTGGATTTTTTTCATCTCAACCTTAACCCTTTGAACTCTAAAGTTTATCTTCAAACCTTCAACCTAGCATTAACTCTGTCTCGTGTCTCATCAATCAGTACTATGTCATCCACAAATTACATACACCATGAAATCTCTTCTCGAATAAACTGTATCAACTTATCCATCACCAAGACAAATAAAAAAGGGTAAGAACGTAACAAATCCTTGATGTTGCTCCATCTCAATTGAAAAGTGCTCAGAATCTCCTTCTACCTTCCTAACCCAAATCTTTGCCTCATCATACATATCCTTTTATCATCCTAATATAAACCATCGAGACACCTTACAACAAAGACAATGTATTTAAAATGGAGAAAATGATAATAAGGAATTTCTTCAAGTATCAGTATCACTATGCGCGCAACACAAGGAGATTTCTCAAGTATCAGTATCACTACGCAACACTAAAGGAGATTTTCTCAAGATTAAAAAGGACTTGGGAGGGGGGGACGGGCGCACAATTTGATGGGGTTTCAACTTGGTAAGCAATAAATAGCTAGTGTATAATCAACCATAGCATGGATAGAATTTTTCTAATAACTATATTCAAAATTCTCTCGACCCAATGAATATATATGTCTTCGATTTTTTCGAACTCCAACACCTGGCTATTCAAAACACCAAACATTTTGAGTAAGTATATACTATCTCTAGTTCTAACCTTTAAATTAGAATTTAATTGGATTTAGACTATCTAGTGAGTATATACTATCTCTAGTTCTAACCTTTAAATTAGAATTTAATTGGATTTAGACTATCTCTAGATCTAATCCAATGATTAAATCTCAAGTCCTCACTATTAAAGTTTTATCCAATTTTACTTATCTTTTCCAAGTAAAAGTGACATTAGAGATTTCAATCAAAGTTTGTAATCATAATTTTTAGATTAAACCTCAAAAAGAATAACTGATCTATGCATAATAATCACAATTTTAAGACTATTTAATCATTATTCAATCAAATTTACACGCTCATCATGTGCACACCCCTAGATAAAAGTTTAACTATTCATAATAATGGAAATAAAAGTTATACCAAAATAGTAACACTTCACTGCATTCATATTCAACGATCAAAATTAGATCCAAATTTGAATATATCCACCAATGGTGTTTTCTTCTTGAATAAGCAAAGGAAAAAGTACTACCTCTCTACTAATTGATTCTACAACGTCTAATATTTCTAATATCTCAATTGAAAAGAAGAATAAAGTACACAATTGGACACATTCCTAAACTGACCTAATAATTCATAAAATTACTAGCATCATGAGAATTACTACATCACAGAATTGAAAAACATCAAGGAATTCATACTAGTCCCCTACATACTACAATATTAATTTTTTTCTTTGCATTTGTAGCTTTCAAGCCAAGGCACATATATACACTTATCAATTGGAGGAGCTGAAGCAAATGATGGTGTCCATGTTGTTTCACTTTCCTCAATCGATTAGGTTCCTAATTCAGGATTGTCTGAAGGATGAAGCTAGTCAATAGAATATATTGTTTTGTGTTGTAGCCTCTATTGTTATAATGAATACACAGTGACAGATCTAAGAGTTTAGGTCGTGGGTACTCTGAAAGTGGCGGAGTCAAAAATATAAAAATGGCATGTTAAAAGTTTCAAACTCATGCTCAGCAACACTAAAAGAGCCCTAAACACTCACCCAAGAGCCAATGGATCAATAAAATCATCTGTTTACTAGGTGCTCTGTGTTAATTTTATACAAATACCTCTTAATTTCTACACACACACACACATTGAGACAAGGTTAATGGGTGCTCGAGCAACCGGAGGACTCTATGTGGATCCGCCCCTGTAAATAAAGTGTTTGGATAGATTGTATTGTTCACTATCATTACATTATATCACACATCCATAATTTGAATGATTGAGTAAAACTATTATAATAAAGGTAGGATAAATGATGAAAAATGATTATTAAACGTAATAAATAAAACAAATGAGAAGAAAATATGGAAGGCACGACGCGATCACACCAAATCAGTCATTACATAAAATGAGTCTTTTCATTGTTACCTAATGATTTTGAATTTAAACGATACGATACGATACAATACAATATAATTTAAATAACAATCAAACAATCATTATATATTTAAACTAACAACACAATACAACGGTAACAATAAGGTGTTAGCTGGGCCTGGCCTCTTTTCATATTTTTTTATTTATTTCTTAAAAAGAAAAACCATGTGAATTGTGTGTGAGAGAGATTAATAGAGATGATTGAGATTTAACTATTTCCTTGTCCACTTTTAATTGTCATATTATGCTTTTTGAAAGTCAATTTGACCAATTTTTAAAGATAAATTAAATTACATTGATGCGATATTTTAAACAAAAATTTAAATATTCAAAAACTATACAAAAGTACTATAAATTCCAACTTTTTGCATATCAATGTGATGAAAAATACATCATAAACTGCTAATCAAAATTATTATTGTTAGACTTTAAAAAAGAAAATTATAACTAAAAGTTATATATTTTTTTAGCTAAACAACAACATTAAAGAGTATTATTCACTTGCCATCAAACCTCAACCATTAGTAGCCCACATACTTAGACTTAAATAAATAATAATTAAAAACAAAAAACAACAACTAGCAATACTCCCACCTCATTTGCCTGAATTTCTCCAACTTCACCCATTTCTAATTTCAATCCAGAAAAGTAAAAAAGAAACAAAAATATCCTATCATTTTGTTCACGAAACACGAAGCTAACAAATCAACACACTAAACTAGGGTTCCCAAATTCCCTCTTCTTTCTCCCGGTATTTTCCAATACTTCCCCTAATTTTCTGCATATCGTCTTCGGAATATCATTTCACCTCGTTTTTGAGCTTCATCCGTTCAAATTCTGCATATCTTCCGTGTACTCTCAATTACGATATTTTTCTAACTTTGACTTACTCCATTTTTTTTAAAAAAAAAAATTTACATCGTATTTGAGAGAAAAGGGAAGATTTGTGCATATCTATTTGAAAGAGGGAGGAATTTGCATATCATTAATTGCGGTTTATGGGTGTTTTGGTTTGTGAATTTTTTTATTTTTTTTATTTTTCAATTTATGGGTTATTCTTAATTTAGGGTTTCGAGGAGTTTATTGGATTGTGTAAGTCGATGGATTCTGGAAGTATGATCCCGTCTACCAGTGTGGTTAAATGTTGTGATTGCGAGTGCAATTGCTCCATAACGAATAGTTCCTTTTCGGGGAATTGGATACGGACTGTGAAGCGGAAATTTGATGAATATGATGAGATTGAGAAGAAATTTGTGATCCCGGGTTTAATTTTGCCGCAAACGGCTCGTATAGATATGGGAAATGAGTGTATTGCTTTAAGGGAAATGGTTTGTGGACAACAGGAGACGATTCAGGAATTGAGTGTTGAGCTGGAGGAAGAGAGGGAAGCGGCATCTTCAGCTGCTAATGAAGCGATGTCGATGATTTTGAGGTTGCAAAGGGAAAAAGCTGAGTCACAAATGGAATTTAGGCAATTCAAAATGTTTACGGAGGAGAAAATGGCTCATGATCAGCAAGAGATAATGGCGTTGGAGGATTTTTTGTATAAGAGGGAGCAAGTGATTCAGTCGTTGACTTGTGAGGTGCAAATGTATAAGCACAGGATGTTGAGTTATGGGTTATTGGAGTCCGAGATTGAGTATGATGGTGAGAAAGAGAATGGTCATTTTAGTCGTAACAATAGTGTAGGTGAGAGTTCCGATGGCCGCTTTGACATTCCTTCTTATGATTATCCTCCCTTGAAGTGCACTATAAATGAGAACCAAGTGAATACTGAGGTTGATGATGAGGTTGTTGATGTTGAGAAATATGCATTTGGAGAAGCCCCACGATCATGTGATCATTTGCGTTATCTGGAGAAGCGGATCAATCAGTTGGAAACAACACCAAGTAGTCGGACTGATGGGGAAGTATTTAACAACAATATCCTTGAAAAAGCAATAGTTGCTCAGTCTCCTTTTGTACCAAATAAAGAAATATGCTCAGATTTCATCTCAGGTTCTCCGAAGTTTCGCGGAAGTGTTAGAAAAGCAGAAAATTTGCAAACAGAGGAGTATGCAAACTTGAGGAAGGTGGATGAGTCATCGGATGTTGGGGATGAAATGATTGACAGGGTTTATACAATTGACTCTATACATCAGGGTGCTGGATATAATGGAAACTCAGAGACCAAGGGTTCTGTCCATACCCCAAGAGATTCCCTAAATCATACAGATTTTGGAGATCCTGAGATCACAAAGCTTTACCTTAGGCTGCAGGCCCTTGAGGCTGATCGGGAATCAATGAGGCGGGCTATCATTTCTATGCGGACTGATAAAGCACAGCTGGTATTGCTTAAAGAAATTGCTCTGCAGTTGTGCAAAGAAGCGTCTCCAGAAAGGAGGACACCTGTTAAGAAGACATCTGTAATCAAGAGCTTTTCTTTCATCTCCATATTCAAGGTATGATGTTATCTGTGATCGTACATTTTTTGCTCAATAAATTCATTTGCACATATCAAAGTATGTTGTGCGTATGAGCTTTGTCCTAGATCATTGCAAACCACAATAGGAACAACCGTTGTATCATGATACAACTGTTACTGATTTTTCTGGAATGAACACTGTAATTTCTGGATCTTCCATTTTCCTGTATGCTGAGCCACTTTATATTACAAGCATTACCTTTTCTTGTTTATCTTTCTTGATTTCCATTTCTTTGAACCACTACATCTCATCTAGTTTGTTTACAATCCCATGACAATGACAATTTTGACCAGAACTCATCTTATGTCTCTTCAAATTAGTTTTACCAATTTTGTTCTATTTCTCGGATGATAACAAAATATGAATGTGAAACTATTGTCCCTGTATATGATGTCAAGTATTTGTAAAATAAATAGCGTAGTTTACTTACCATTATGAGTTGAGCTCTCGGGCTAGGAATGCTGATCGATGAGTACTGTTTGTTATTTAGCATTCTTTGTTTTATGCATATTTTCGTGATTGTTCCACTCCTGTACTTCAATCGACTACAGTAATATTTTTCTGGTTTGCTGATGCTATGACTATTCTCTGTGAGGATTGGCCTTGTAATTGTTTATTTCCTACTGGTTGAAGCTTTGGAAGAACGCAAACTCTCACAATTTTAGTGTCAACTTATTCTGCAGTTTTTGTGTGTGTAATAGGATGAGCCTTTCTGGACATAGAATACAACTAGTACGCCTCTATCCAAGCTAGTTGGAATCAGCTATATGAATCCTTACTATCGATGTTGCTCCCTTTAGTCTGTATTCAATATTGTGAGTATTGATCATAAATAGACCAGTTTTACGATGGCTTTCTATGTAACGCTACTTTCCTCCTTCATTCGTGTTTGGGGCTGAAAATATGAGCAAATTCACACTGTATTCAGTTTTTCAGAAAATAAAATGATGAGGTAAATATTTTTCTGGTTCGCAAGCTGTGGGAACATCTAAAGTTGGGTTGATAATATTCCTTGCATTACCTCCATTTGGCGTGAGCCGTGGAATATTTTTGCTTCATTGGGTTGCCTAGAATGGGTATGGCTAATAGCTAGTCTATTTAAGAAAAGTTTGGTTTGTATATTTGAATAAAATATTGAACTTTTTGGAATCATCAAATATATTGACCTCCTAGAGCTTATGTTTAAGTAAGATATTGGGCCTATCCAAGAATAGGAAGAACTCGGTGTGAACATGGATTTTGGGTGGAACAACATACCAAGTTATATGAAATCTGCTATTGGGATTACTTTTGACCTCAATTTGAGATCTTAATGCCTTGCTACATGCTACTCTTTTGTTGATGTATTTAATTGCTTTCTCCAGTTTGACTTGTATGTTTGTCTCACATCTCCCTTCACTGGTTATTTTGGAGGAGTAAATATTGATTTAAGGAGAGTAAAGATTTTAGAACAGAAGATTATAGATATAAACTTTTGTATCTTAATTTTTATTTCCCTGAACTTTGTTTATTCTGATACTTCTCCCTTTTTCTTTTTGTGTGGGATGGAGAGGAAGCATAGAGAATCTATTTTTGCTTTTCAGTATCAAAGTTTTCCCAACCTTGCTCCCTGCCCTTGAACTCCAATTATTTATTTTGGCTCTTGTGTCATGTTTTCTGGTATATAATTGCTGATATCTTATCTGTTTTTTCCTGTTCAGTGGATAATGTCCTTTGTCTTGTGGAGAAGGAAAGCACATCGATGCAAGTGAGTTTTGATCATTAGAAAGCTATTACTATTTTATGTTAGTTGCTTTTACTGTATTTCTTCGAAAGGAAAATCTGTTATCTCATTTTGTCTGCTGCCAGTTCTAGTTTGAGTCAGTTGAGTTTGGCACTGAAATAATCAATATACTTGTTTAGGTACTTGTTTGGTTTGACAGCCAACAGAGTGGGCTTGCTTATGCTGTTAGACAAGGGACCTCGTGTTGGGCAATGGAGATGTCTTTCAAGTACGCAAGTGTGAAACCAATCCTCATTGGTCCACAGCGACTTCCGCATCTCTTATGCTTATCGGAATGAATGCAGAGCGGATTTTAGTCAGATTAGTTGCTTTTGGATGTTCATTCATTTGTTCTCGCCCTATATGCCTTGCTGCTGCGAATTTGGGTACTGGATTACTTTGTGCGTTGTTCTTTTCACTTGATTGTTGGAATTGAATACATCTTGATGAAACATTCGGCAAAAATTATAGTTGTTTCTCAGCCATCTAGAACTTGGATCTTATGGCTTGGTGGAATTTTACTTTAGGTTAGTTACTTTTGTATATTGTAGATTTGTGAATAATCTTTTTCGGGGGCCCTCACAATACAAAATGAGTGCTTTGTTTTGGATTGAAATGTAGTTGATTGATTGAATAGAATGAGTGCAGTTTTGCACATTTTTAAGTACGTCTTCTTTTCATCTTAACTTGCTCGAGATAGTTTCAAGAATTTATTTGCACGGCAGCGCGAGGAGTTCCTACCAGGTATGATATTTAATATTTGTTCTCTTTTATGAACTTCGGTGAAAATAAGACTCTTTTTGTTTTATTTACACAGTAATTGACTTTTTTGCCTTTCCATTCTCCTGCCTTTTTCCAACTCTTCTTTTTCTGCTGCTCTTTTCGCAATGACCTTTGATTCTTACTCTCCTTGCACCTGTGTTTTACTGTTTGTTTTATGTCAACCAGAGTTAGGAAACTATCTTGTTATATTCTAGTTTTTTTTTATGTTAATAGATGCATAATCTTGATATCTTAGTGATGTCATTATACATTGAGGCGCATTTTAGAGTGCAGAAGTTGCACAGACATCCCAAAACTCTACATACGTAGTTTGAGATATTCATAGAGGTACTGGAATTTGATCTATCTAGTTCTAGTTGCATAGCCCAAAAGGGCAGGGGTATATAGATTGGCAATATTATCAAAAGGTTCTCGGTTCATTCCTTCTTTTGCAAGCAAATCTGCAACTTGACAGTTCTTCGGAACGTGTGCAGATTCCCAGTTGCTCCATTATGAACAGAGAGTTGTTTGCCAGTGTGTTATATGTAGGTGAAGATTGCAGTGTTAATTTTATGGCTTCAGTTCAGTCTGTTTTCATTTCCAATGAATATAAACAATGCACATTAGCAGTCTTGACTCTTCTTGATGCATGTATGTACTGCTAGTAATTCTGCATGTGTGTGGTTAGTTGCAGATAGACTGTCATAGAAGCCAAGAACCCAATCTCCTCTGCCCTTTTTAAAACTCTGCCATCTCTTCTAACATCATTGTTTCCATTTGTTGCCCCATTTGTTTTCAATCTATAGTAGCTAGTTGTGTTTCTCCTTAGAAAATTCATTACTAGTGTGTTTATGGAGATTTTATTTTGTAAATTGTTATGGTGATTAAAGTTCCGGGTGTGCCAGATGCAAAAAGGCTATTATGTCAGTTATAATGATCATTATATGTGTTATTGGGAGTGCTCCTAAGTATGCCAAGCCATTGAGATTGGCTTTGATTTGAAGAGGGTGTATTATAGTATGACCCAATTTTGTCCAAAAACCAAGAAAATCTGCTCAATGGGTTCCTTTGTATTTTGTTATAATTTAATGAGTAGATTATACTGGGTCTTATGTTGATACCAATAGAATTTTGGTAAAAACGTGTAAGACATCTTTTGTGGTTGCAAAGTCACGTAAATTAAACAATCTTTGCAGGAACTCTTGGCCTCATTTGTTTTTTTATTAAGATGAAGATGTCTAAATTTAAAAGATTTGTCTCTAGATCTGAATAGTGAAAGGTTTATATTGTAGGTTTTTTCAACGTCTAAGTATGCATAATTTATTTATTTACAACCATAATAAATATGCAATTCAAATAAAAGGTATTTCCTCTGTTCAGTTTTACTTGTTATTGATTTGGCACACTCATTAAGAAAATAATTATTGATATATGTATTTATCATGCCATCCCTACTAATCAATGTTTAGTATTGAGAAAAATTATATGGAGAATAATGTTTAATGCTAGGGGTAAAACATGGAAATAAATAATTGTCTTTACTTGATATACCAAAAGTGACGAGTAAAATAAAAATTTATTTTATGAATAAATTATGAGTAAAAATGAACGGAGGAAGTAATTAAATATTTAAAAATAATAAATTGAATAAAATAAAATCATTATTTGAATAAAAATGAAATATTTATGTTCACTGGTGATGGTGGAGATGGTGGTTATAATGGTGTGTTAGTAGTGGTAATAGTTGTGATGGTGGAGATGGATTTGTAATGGTGGTGGTAATAATGGTGTGTTAGTAACTAATAATGGTGGTGGTAATAGTTGTGATGGTGGAGCAGTTGGATTGTAGCGACTGACGTGATGGTAGTGGTTGGCAGTGGTGGTAGCGGTTCTAATGGTGAAGTTGATTGATGTTGGTAGTTAGAGGTGTCAAAAATGAGCTCAATTATAGGTAACTTGTCTAACTAGCCCAAAATTTTAAGAGTTGAGCTCAAGATAATTTGAATTAAGTTCAATCTCAACTCATTCTAGTCTTAAACCATTTTAAGAGAATCATCAATTGAATTTAATTTAATTTCTAATTTCGACCCGTTTTAAAATTCTTTATTTTCATTGATGTAATGTATGTTCCTATATTGAAGATATAAATCATTATCTATTTTATATCTTTTATGGTTTGTCTATCCATTTATTTGAAATTAAAATTGTGGTTATAAAAGTTAAATAACAATATGTTAAAATTATTGAGATTAAGCGGGTCAAATTGGATGGGTCATGACTCAATCCAATTTTAGTCCATTTGAGCCCAAAGTAACAATTTCTATTTCAATTCATTCTAATATCTCAAATTTCAACCAACCCGCCCATTTGACACCCTTATAATGATGATGGTGATGATGTGTTGGTGGTAGTAGGTGACGGTGCTAATTGTGATGGTGGGGATGATTAGTAGTAGGATTGACCACAGTGATCATAGTAGCTAATAGTGATAGTGGCGATGGAGGTGATGGCAGTGCTGAAATTGGATGTAATTATAATGATGAAGGTGATAGGTATGATAATGACTGACAGTAGTGGTTGACAATGGTGATGGTTGAAATGAAAGAAGTAGTTTGTAGTGGTGACTTGATATTGGCCACGGTAATGGTGGTTGTGATTGTGGCGGAATATTGGATTCCCCACTTTCTTCAACCAACACCTGTGTGAGAACACAATGTTTTGATATAAGGGTGAGGTATTGTGTTGAAGTAAAATGATTACATGTGTATTTCTATTTCCAAAGTGGAATAGTTGTTGATGGGCAATGTTAAGGCCTTGGGGCGGAGCATTTATTTCCATGAATTGGAAAACCCAAAATTTAGTGGCAATATAGAACACGAGAAATAATTAGGAATAGTATTTCAAGTAGCTTTGGCAAGGATAGTTCAATCAATATGATAAGGAATTTAATTTTTTCAATCGATAATTTATTCCTTGTATTGTCAATGATGTAGTTGAAATCTTCCGATCTTTGATTTCTATTAGAAGAAGAATAGAAAAACCTAAATATTTATCAAATGTATCGGTGAAGATAATGCCAAGACTAGATGTGATAAGTTGAACAAAAATAAATTTGGTTCTATTGATTATTTGGCCAGAGAGGTAACTAAATTATTTATAGAGTTGAGGCCTTGAGGGATTTAGTTAGCCTTAGCCATAAAGAGTTAAATCATCGATGTAAAAGAGATGAGAAACATAGAATCTCTAGAGTTCAGAGTGAGACAATAATTCCATACATAAAATAAATGCGAGGGGATGGCTTCCTTTTCGTAGGATTAAAGAAATTTGTCTTTGATCCATTAAATTAAAATACCTATGCTACTAATGTTAATGCAGTTCATAATCATCTTAGTGACATTGAGATGAAATTTAAAAAAGGGAAAAGAGACTAATATACCTATTAACTTTGTGTCTCATATACCCCTTGTTATGGAAGTGACTCAAATATATCTTCTTTTTTTTATCAAAAGGTAAGATTTTATTCAACCAAATTGCAAATATGTGCAGCTAGTCCTTTTGGACTCAAGGACCAGTCCCAGATTTCAGACCACTACTATTGCTTTCAACCATACAAAATGATTTTAACTATTATTAACTACACCTTCATGGGTATCCTCTCATGGTCCCTATTATGTGTTTTCATCTCCTCTTCTTTTGGCCAGCTATATGTAGTTCTATGGAAATCTCTTTCGGAACTACAATTGGTGCACTACATATCTGTTGAAACCTGCGATTGTTTCTCTCCATCCAAGTATAGTAGACAACGACAACATACAGGAATCCTAGCATAGTGTTTTTGGCCGATCTGTTGCTAACAACTTTCGACAGCCACATGACCTCTTCTTCCCACGAGTGCTCCAGTCTTCTTATCCCTATCCAATTCAATAGTCTACATCATATCTGAGTGGCAAGAACTTTTGACCAAAATAAGCCATTTTTAAAACCAATTCACCTAACTAATATGTTTTTAAAATTTTTTATAAAAGTAGTATAAACGTACTTCATGGTAATGTTTTAGGTTATTTTTATTTTAAAAAATTTAATGAGAAAAGGGACGGACTACTAACGACGTTAAATAATAATACGTAACTGAGAATCACGTTTTAACTCTAATACATTATTGGGAATAACGTTTTAAGCATATATCTTTTAATCCTATACTAGAACAAAAAATCCCAATTTAGTCGTACTAATTGCAGATGAAAAAATGGGAGATTCACTGAAGACCCAAAAAAACCCTCTTCTTTCTCCTAACCCACCTTCAGGTTGCAATTATGGCGATAAACAAAAACCCATCTTCTTGCTCTTAAAGAATTGACGCTTAATCTTTACTCAATTTGAAACCCTTTTGTTCTATACAAGAGATTTGAGAGTTTTGTTCGACTACTGAAGATTAGACACACTACAAGAGATTGGAGGTGAAACTTTCAAAAATTTGAAGGACGTCTGCAAATTTGCTTTAAAAAGGGTCAAAAATCTTTGAAAAAGAAGAATTTTTTTGTGATTGAGGTAATTTTATCATATACTGATATAGTTTATCTTATGGTTGATGAATTTGTTTTTTTCCTTTTTGTTAAAAATGTCAATTTAGTTTCTGTTTTTTTCCCTTTTTATGAGAATAAGAAACTATATGTACTTGGAACTATTTTAGTGATGATATTCAATTTGCTCAACAATTGCGACTCTTATAGAAAAGCTTATAATTTAATTGATATGATTGAAAATGTTCGTGGTGAAGCATTTGAGGAAAGTTTCTAACTTACGTTGTACTTGAGAAAAGCTTATATTTTAATCTTAGTTGTGTTGTACTCCACCATGTCTTGTATCTTGCCTTCTTTTCCTTAATTGCTATTGTTGCAACTAGACAGAGAGATCAGTAATTTTATCTTTGAATCCCTGTATGAATGTCATATTTTATCCCTCTGTATGCTCTGTTCATTGATTCTTGATTGGCCTTGTTTGGACCCTTAATGTAGGTATCTGCGCCTTGTCTAAATTGAGAATGCATTTTCCTTTAGTAGGTAGACTTGAGAATGTATAGAATTGAACCACTCCTATTGATCGTATTACTGTGCTTGCTATGAAGTATGCTAAGTTGTTCCCCTCCCTCAAAGTATGTTGAATCATTTGGCTATTAAACCCTTTCAACCTTTTTGTTGTAAAAACAATTGTGCAGCGGGATTGAAAAATTTCTCAGCCCCACAACTCCATTTTCGGCCGATAATTTGTGGATGTAGAGGAGGTGTGAAAGAACAAAAACCTAGAAAGACAATGAATGGGTCAAAACCTAATTTCGTGGATAAACAATAGCTCTTCTATTTCAAAATCAATTTTAGGGATTTCTTGTTATATCGAGTTTCACGATAAATTATGGCTATAAATCTTCCTAAAAGCTTGGAATCAAGTTAGTTTTTCTGTGTTAGAGCCTTGAGGTATTTTTTTTTCTTTCAAAATAGTAGAAGGAATGCTTGAATTTTCGAATTTCTATCTTCTCGAATTTATATCATTTTGGTTATATAGAATAATCACTCAAGAAATTATGATCTGTATGTTGTGTTTTCATTTTGAATTCATGCATCTTGTTGATGCAAAGAGAAACAATGAAAAGAGAAACAATGAAGAAAATGTTCACATGAAAATGGAAGGGAAGACTATAACAAGTGGACCTGCAATCGGCCTCTACTAAAATTGAGTTCATTTTCCAATTTTTTTTATGAAACATTAGGTGACAGTACATTTATTTTGATTTGCTTGCTATAGTTTGGACTAACATTTATATTTAATTTACTTTCATACGTGTTTTTCATTTTAATAGATACGTATATGGCTAGTTATAGTGCATACCAATTAGATCCCGATCCACTTGAACCATCAGTATTAACTCAACAACATACCCATAGGTCACGAGATATATGGGATGGAAGTGTTAATATGATTTTAAATACGAGGAGGTGTGATGGAAAATTATGGGACCTTGTAAAGAAATATCCCATTCATCCACGAGTTTTAGAAGTGATTGAATTATCAAGATTATATGGTGTTTATAGATCAAATCGACCTATTATTGATTGTAGCTGGATCACTTCACTAGTAGAGAGATGGCTGCCTGAGACTCATACATTTCACTTTAGGACGGGTGAGGCGACAATCACCTTGCAAGATGTAGAAGTGTTGTATGGCTTACCTGTGAATGGTGATCCAATACTTGGTGATGAGTCGATGAGGACCATAAGGGATTGGCAAAATATTTGTCAAAGATTGTTAGGTTTTATTCCACATCCTCAAGACTTCAACCGTAGTAGCCTCAAGGTAACTGCACTTAATGCGCATATGCTCGAGCAACTACAGTTACCTGACTTGGCAACACAAGATATAATCAATCAAATGGCTAGATGTTACATGTTTTGGATGATTGCTGGTATGATGATAGTAGATACATCTGGCAACTATTTAAAGCTTATGTACCTTCCTATGCTCGAGGATCTCAATGTAGTTAGCTCTTATAGTTGGGGAGTGCGACCTTAGCGTGCTTGTATCGCTTTCTCTGTAAGGCCTCACAGAGTAACCAAAACGAGATAGCTGGATTTCTACCACTACTCCAGGTATACTTAATAACTACATCAATTATTTATAAATATTTCTTCTACTTTATAATCTCATAATTATATATTTATATATTATGTTTAGATTTGGGCATAGGAGAGAGTTACCGTCCTCAGACCTCAGGTAATAGCACAAAGGGATATCGAAAATAATTTTCTTGTTGATTTACCTAGGGTCCACGTGCTACTAGATGGTTTGCACATTTTAGTTGGACTGATACCACTAAGCATGTGTTGAAGGTTATTAGGGATGCACTTGATTCCATGACAGAGGATCAAGTAAGATGGTATACAGGTTTTTAAAAAAATATTTATGTATATATTGTAGTTGAAACTCATTTCTCTTCTCTTTATGTAGTTTATTTTAGAACCATATTCGAATGACTTAATTGAGAGTCTTCCTGACTATTGTTGAATTGGACGAGACATATGGCGTGTTAGAGCTCCAATTTTTTGTTGGAATGTCGTCGAGGTTCACTTGCCTGATCAAGTTATGAGGCAATTTGGATTGAAACAAACGATACCAAATCCATTTCTATTTGACACCACACATTTTCACCATGATCGTAGGGGCAGACTAAATACAAATTGGAAGATAGAGCATGCATAATGGTTGCCTTTTTGGAACCAACGACTTCAATATATTTGTGATGCACTGGTCAATCGTGAACCACTTTGATATGATGACCCTTACCTTATTTGGTTCAGACGCATTACTCGTCTTATTATCGGTAATCCTACTCACGTCCTCAACAACAAGAAGGTTATGTGCCAAATTCAACGACATATGAAACAATGGTATGTATTAGATTCTGTGTGTTTGTGATTTATCTTTTGAGGATATATCAATGGCAGGGTAAATATTACTTCTTCTGGAAAATTTTGACTTGGAAAATTGTTACCTATGTTTTTTCTTAGAAAATATTATATAAGTGCTTCAAATTGATCTTTGTTTGATCATCTGTTAGAAAAAAAGAATCGAAAATGCTTGTTAGAAAAAGAATTGATATTTGTGTAGGTGCTTCATATTCATTCCATGGTTGATAGAGCAAAAGCACTTGGTGATCAACCATCAATGGAGGATTTATACATATTTCGTGCAATGGTCCGGAATGAAAGAGAAAAATGCTTGACATATGTGCACGAGGCTGCTAGGATTAATGTACAAGTTGATCATAGAAGAGATGAGGTACATGATGATCATTTACATCCCCCTGTTCGTAGACGAGGAAAAGGTGGTGTTGCTGGTATGATGGCTCGTGCTGTTGAGAAAGGACGAGCACCTATTGAAATGGGTGAATCAGTCTCCAAAGATGATCACACAACTTCTAAAATTGGTTCCATTTCAAGGGGCCAAACTCAGGAGTTCACTCCCGAGGCATCATGTATGACATATCAACCAACAAATACTGATATTGTCCCATACATGACGCCACAAATTTCAAGGGATCCAAGTCTTTCGTCACTTGAGAAAGTCTTTGGTAATTATCGGCCTCAACATTTTGAGAATGCCCCAAATTTTACCTCATCTCCTCTGCCAATGTCCATGGAGATCCCTGATGCCATGACTAATTTAGAGGACTCCAACATCGAGATAGAAGGCAATGAGTTGGATGATTCCAACAATGAAGTGGATGGTAATGATCCCAAGAATGCAAATGGAGGTGGTGAACCATCAGTGAAGAAGAAACATACAATTTTTCCTAAGCTTTGTGGCGCTGGTACAATTTTTTTAAGCTTTGGTGAACCATTATTTCTTAACATAACTGCTTCATTTTTGGTTGAATAATTAGAAATTATTTTTACTTGCCAGGGAGTCATCAACTTAACCAACACGGCATAAAGAAAACAACAAAAGGTAACAAAGACACTGCAGCAACAAAATGAAGAAGCAAAGAATAAATCACAAGGCGAAGACTTCCAAGTAAGCTTACTATTCTGTGAGACTGCAAAAACAACCATATTTTTAGATGATTTTTCCCTTAAAGCTTGGTTTTCCAGGAGTCTTTTAGCTTTTAACTAGTATCTTATTTAATTTATATGGTGGCATGAGATAAATTTAAATGGAGAAACATGGACAGTGATGATTCATATACCCACACGTAATTAGTATTATTGATTGGAGCTGCTGTCTGCATTTGGTTGTGTCCTACATCTGGTATGACTTATCAGTTATTTCTGTGTCCTGGTTGGTCTGATGAAGTCAAAAGAGGTAGAAATGATGCTAGGAGGATTAGTAGTTGGTTGCTAGTCCTTTTCTAAATCTCTGTTTTTATTTGGTTTTGGAGTCTCATGCAAGTGATTGGTAGAACCGGTGGATGTTGAAAGGGTTTTTTTAGTCATCTAGTGATTTTCTTTTTGTTAGTCAGATCCATTGTTTCTCATTGAGTTTTGATATTGGGAAACCAATAAAATTGTGTATGAGATGAGTTTTATGTTGTTTCTTCTTCATGTGATGTAGTAAGCAATTAAAGATTGTTGCTTTCTTTTGTTTTGTATTGTTTTATAAGGATTATGCTTTCAAAACCAGGAGAAAGGACCTCAAGATTGCAGCTTTGTTTGAGAGCTACAAAGTGGTCGTTGGACGTATATTGTAATTACGTTGTGATTTCTTCAAATTGTAGTCCTTTTGCATTTTGTGTCAATATTCTCGGTTATAAGAAAGGAATTCACTGTGATTATTGATTCTTATGTCTTGGAAATCTGGAAATTACATTACAAATTATAGTAGATAACTGAAAGGAAATCTGGAAATCTAGAAATCTGGAAATTGGAAATCTGGAAATCTAGAAATCTGAAAATCTAGAAATTTGAAAATCTGGAAATCTGGATATCTGAAATTCTTGAAATTAACACTAATAATTTTTCCTCTATTAGCAATCTGGAAATTTGGAAAAATTTATGCACTAATAACATAATTGCAAAAGATTAATGATTATTTAGTTACATTACAGTAGCTAACTGAAAGGAAATTAACACAATTAGACATAGACCCACAACTATTCACTTAAATTTAATTATGATTGGGACATCGACGCCTATCATGTCCAGTCTGCCTACATAATCCACAAGCTCGCTCATACACTATAGAACCACGATCCATTTCATTAGGTATTCTAGTTGTCCTTGGCCGATTAGGACGACGATAGAATTCATTACTTCTTATTGTAAAACTTGGAGATGGCCAATATGCCTCATGACCAATTGGTGAGAATGACCCAGAATATGTTGCAACATAATTCTCTATTGTGAAATGCTCGCTAACAAAATTTCTAGTTAGCCCTCCCATTCTATCAGTTACCTTCATGACATATGAACATAGGAAGAGCAAATTAACCCATTTTCCACAATCACATTTTCTTTCATTCAGTGAAACACAATGAGGATTACCATCAGTACCATCAACCTATATAGATCTAACCTCGTATACCCCTGTGGGTATATTCCAATCAAAAATGAAGTGCCCTTTTGAACTTTCATAGTTCTTCTCCCACTTTATTTTGAATCTCCCAGTCCATAATTCATTTTGTTCTACAAGTTGGTGCGCTATTTGAGACCTACGGGTATACCGTTCAATAGTTTGCTCCAATGAAAGTCTAACCATAACAGTGGCAGGCAAACCTCGTGTTTTTTTCAATACTCCATTGAACGACTATGAAAGATTTGTTGTCAACACTCCCCATCTTTTTCCACCATCATGGCTAACAGTCCATTTGTCCAAGGGAATCTCCATGAGGTATTCATGTGCTTCGACATTTTCTTCTCTAATTTGCCACATAAAGGATTCAAACTTCCTTACTTGATGGGCTGAAGCAGCCCTCCACATCAATCTGCTGAGGTCCTTGTTTGGAAATTTAGATTGAAAGTTGCTCTTCATATGCCTTATGCAAAATCGATGGAAGGCTCGAGGCTCATGAAATCGCCGCAACTCCTGCAAACTAGTCAAGATTCCTTTTGCCCTATCAGATATAACACATACATCTTGTCTACTTTTTATCATATGTGCACTCAAATTTTTAAAAAATCACTTCCATGCCTCTTTTGACTCTTTGTCTACAATAGCAAACGCTAAAGGAAGAATGTTATCATTTCCATCAATTCCAACAGCAATTAATAATTTGATCTCATACTTTCCATAAATATGAGTTCCATCTACTAAAATAACAGGGCGACATGTTTGGAATCCATCTATGCATGGCTTGAAAGCCCAAAATACAAATTTAAAAGTTTTTACCTCTGATGAACTCATAGACTCTTCGTGTTTCCATTCCACAACTATTCCATGGTTAAAGTGTTGAAAAGCTGCAAAAAATTTAGGTAGGTCACTAAATGATTTCTCAAAGTCACCATACACCAATTCAAATGCGCGTTGATGTCCAAGCCACGCTTTTCTATATGTCACTTCATGACCAAATTTTTCATGAACCTTTGAAATGACATCTACCACCAAGTACTTAGGATTTTTTCTAATTTGATTTAGAAACAATGATGCAATCAAATTGGTATTTAGATTGGCGTGACCACTAGAAAGCCCTTCAGTCTCACATCTATGATTTTCAACATATTTTCCTATCTTCCAAAGGTTATCTCCAACTTTTCGACCTCGAAGAAACCACAAGCAACCCAATAAATTATAAAACTTACATCTCACAACCCATAGACTCTTGGTAGATATTACCACCTTGAACTCCTTATTTTTGTGCAAACTCCAAATAGTTACCGCCCGTTTCAATTTTTCTTTACTACTAAAAAACATACCTTTTTTCAAATCCTTTTTTGCTTCCTCAGACCAAACTGAACAATATTCCATCTCAGATTCACATGTAGACATGAAAATGTCTTCCTCATTCTCTAATGTCCTGAAATAGGGTATGTCATGATTTTGTATTTCAGGCACGCCTTGTTCATGATTATGAAGATTTACACCATTCTGAGAAAAATATCTAATATCATCGATATCTTTATCAGGTTCACTTTCATCATCATCTTTTGAAGGTTCATCTTCCTCCGAACTTTCATCACTAATTTCAGCATTTGCATCATTATATACATAAACGTTGGTCTCATTATCTCTGTAAAAAAATATTAGTTAAATTTTAGAAAAATTATGAATATAGAAGCTTGTTTTAAAAGTGATAATTTATACTCTAAAAGGTTATTTCTTCTAATAATAAGAGATAATGTGTGTATACTGACAATAAAAATTATTTTATTGAATTGTTACACTAAAATTCAGTAAATTATAAATTTGTTGTTTTACCTGGCCTCATATTCCATTTGACTATTATCAATATGCATTTGACTACTTGATCCTTCACCATGCATCAACAATTGTTGGAATGGTGGTTGAACAATCGGTTCTACAAAATGATGTTGATTGGCCGTGGTAAAACCATAATTTTGAGCCAATAAATTCATATGATAACTATGATGACCACTAATTTGAAATACAACATTTTGATCTGTTGATTTGGTCTTTACATACATCTCCAAAACATTTATATCAATCTTATCCGCAAATTTTTGAGGTATGAAAAGAAATTGTAACAAAGATTGGTTATTCTCAATTTTAAACTCAATGAACCTTGTATTGTTACCTTGAATTGAACATGGATATTTTCCAGAAATATTCATATGGATATTTTCCAGAAATATTCATATGGATATTTTCCAGAAATATTCATATGAATATTTTCACTATTTGTTCCCATTTTCTCATGCAACAATCCAACCAACTCAACATAGTTAGTTGAGGCAAACATGCTAATAATCCATATGTTCAAAGCACATTTAGTATACCTAAATCCATTCATATCCGTAATTATTTCGCCACCCCAATACAAAGCAACCATCACATTATGTTCAAAGCTCATCATCTTTATCCTACACATACAAATAAGATATTTTTTAAAATAATATTAATAAATTTAAAAAATAATTTTAAAGCTATAGTAAGAACTTAACATAATATGATAAACTTGACTTATTTAATTCATACCTGATGAAGTTTTGTGAATATTATTTTAACAATGGGCAACACAATTAAAAGTTTTTTTGAAAATTGTTGGACTATGCAAAACCTTCCTTACAACAACATTTATTTTATAATCACTTGTGGTCAGTTTTAAAAATGGAGGAATATGACTTTACCAGTATGACAGTCACGTTTTTTAGGCTAAATTTGCAGGAGTCGAAGACTCGTGATTGGATTCTTAGTAAACATTACTCATAGTAACGTTTTACACCTAAAACGTTACTATGAGTAACGTTTTAAATTTGCAGGATTTGATTCTGCATTTGCAGGGTTGGATGTGATTGGATTCTTAATGAACGTTATTGTGAATAACATTTTAATCCTAAAATGTTACTTGCAGTAACGTTTATTCATTTAATGTCGTCAGCTCCGTCAGTTATTGTCCGTTGAATTTTTTAAATAAAAATAAACTAAAATGTTACAATGAAGTACGTTTATACTACTTTTGTAAAAAAATTTAAAAACGTATTAGTTAGGTGAATTGGTTTTTAAAATAGCTTATTTTGATCAAAATTTTTGAGTGGGAAAGGTGCAATCAAACATCATGTGTGATAGGGTTTTAACAGTCTGGGTATTGCACAAACACAAGCTACATCGACTTGAATACCCCATGTTGTTAATTGTTAATTTCTTTTGTAGCGCTAGCCATAAAATGAACTGATGTTTTGGGATCAGTCCCTTAGCCATATTAAGTTTCTTCCAGACGGCTTTAGGCAGTTGTGGGAGAAATGACTTACGGGCTTTCTTGATGTTGAACCCACCTTTATCAACGAAACTATCAAGGGCAGTTTGGTAGGGGGTTTCCGTAGCCAACCAAGATCTTGCATCCAGTATTTTCCTAACCACCCAACTCGCTTGCTTAGGTGTAGGGACATTGTCTAAAGAGTTTCCTTTTATATAGAACGTATGGACCCACCCATTGAACCCATAACTTTTCTTTCTTCGTTGCTATAGCCCATAATAATTTGAGTATTGCAGCTTTGTTCTAGTGTGAATAGTTCAATATATTGAGCCCCCCCCCCCCCAACCGTCCCCCTCCCTCCCAACTAGACTTGGATAGACATAATGTATCCCATGCCACAAGAGCTTTCCTAGTGTATTCTCCACTCCCTGTCCATAGGAAGTGTAATGATCCGATAGGTCATTTTTTGTTTTTTCGTGGAAATTACCATTTTTCCCCTCCCGATGACGACCTCAAGTCGTTTTTGATCTAGTTTGAAAAGTTGCTTTTAAACTTGAGTAAATTGAGATTTTTGGTAAGTTTTGAGTTTGGAAGGCTAAGTTGTTAAAAAAATGGGTTTCCGTGTCTTTTGGAGTTTCGAGTGTAGGAATGAGATTCCGCCGATTCCATCAGTCCCGAAATGTGATCCGATCGGTCATTTTTTGTTTTTATGTGGAAATTACCATTTTTCCCCTCCCGATGAAGACCCCAAGTCGTTTTTGATCTAGTTTGAAAAGTTGCTTTTAAACTTGAGTAAGTTGAGATTTTTGGTAAGTTTTGAGTTTGAAAGGCTAAGTTGTTAAAAAAGTGGGTTGCCGTGTCTTTTGGAATTTCGAGTGTAGGAATGAGATTCCGTCGATTCCATCAGTCCCGAAATGTGAAATATAAGCCGTAAGAGTTGTCGGTTTTTGATTTCGAATCTTGTTGAGGATTTGAGGTCCTAAGTTGTGAAATTTTGGAAATTTAGCATTTGGGTTGGCTTTGGTCAACATTCGGGGTAGAATGCTCGATCGGGATTTTGAGAGTTCCGTTGGATTCGGAGGATGATTTTAGGCCTAGGTGAGGTCTTGGTTGATTTTTGAGAGGTCCCGAGTTTGGTTTAGCCTTTTTAGGCATTGAGTTAGTTTCTTGTGATTTTCACAGATGTCGGGTCAAGGATAAAATAAATGTAAGGGTGGCTTGCTTTTCGTAGGATTAAAGGAATTTGTCTTTGATCCATTAAACTAAAATACCTATGCTACTATTGGTAATGCAGTCCATAATCATCTTAGTGACATAGAGATGGAATTTAAAGAAAGGAAAAGATGCTGATATACCTATTAATTTTGTCGATTATATACCCCTTGTTATGAAAGTGGTTCAAATATATCTTCTACTATTACAAAAATGACTTATATATACCGTTTTCCTTGAACAGAAGCGAAAAATTAATTTTAAATTTTTGAAAATATTTTTTGTAGGAAATAATTCATAAAAAAACATATCCATTTTGATTCTTTTGATTCAACGGCTACTTTAAATTTATCATTTTGATGGTTAAATTTATTTTTACACAAAATTTCTTGTAAAATTTATTATAGATGTCTCATTTTTTTTCACAGATACAAAATTAAATTATGATATATATATATATATATATATTAGTTCTAAATTACAATAAAGCTGTAAAAATATAGTTTTAAATTTTTTTTCTTACTTTTTTCTAAAATTTTCATTTACACTTTTTATTTTTTATTTCTATTATTTTTACACTAAAGAATGAAATTAAAAAAATGAAATAAGAATAAGAAACTCAAATGATAATAACCAAAAAAAAATTAATGTGTGGAAAAGATTTTAGTAGTGGTTATCCGGCAAATTCCATGACAACTCTAAGTCCTTTTAAGTCAAGCTCAGGTCATTGATGATCTTGCAACCATCTTTTATTTTGTGTTCTAACCTTTGTCTGCAGCATTAAGTTAACAATCTCTCTAAAGATTTTCACGATTGAAGATGTGCCCTATTAAGTGATTATCGGTCCATAATGCGATTGTAAATCAACTAAAATCTGATAATTTATTGTGTTTTATGCTTTTTGGTTATTTAGACATCAAAATCCTACAAAACAATAAACTAACATAAAAGTACAAAAAAATATATAGTGAAATAAGTCCAAGAACATAAAACCCTAGAGAAAAGATATATAGATTATGTGCAAATTTCTAGGCACATCATAGCCATATATATGTCCGGAATCAAAAGGGCAACAATTTTTTTCGAAAATTCCAAAAGGGGCAACTCAATTAATTATGAGATCAAAAGGGCAACAATTTTTAACACCGTGTAAATCAGGTTTTCTAAAACGAGGCTCAAATTCCAATGAGCCTTACAAGGCTCAGCCGCCAATGAGCCTTGTAGGCTGTTATTTTCAAAAATATAAAAAAATTCTCATTTTATTTTCTTGTTTCTTAAAAAGTCTAATAATACAAATAATACATAGTTGTTGATATGATGCATAAAGATAGTTTAGACGTTATTACTAGCCATTACTTTGTGGCTTTTCAAACGAACTAAACCCAGTAGTTTAGACCTTATTTACTACTTGATATTTTTTTTCTTCAACTTTTTACATGTGAAATTATAATTTGGTTTATTCACTTGCAGAAAGACAAAATTCAGTCTTATCTAGTCATACTTTATTTTGGTGGAAATTGTTAACAGAACTACTATAATTGAAGAACAAGAGGCAAGAGTTGCATAACAATATAATAGAATATATTACTGAATACAAAAAGAAATATGAAGACTATATATAGTTAACCTAGAAAATAGGCCCAATAACAAAAACCCAAATATATGGGCTAACATCCCCCCTCAAACTCACAATGCAACAGCAATAAGCATTGAGAGTTTGTCACACAAAAATTGAAACTGAGACACCAACTGCGCTTCGTAAAAAGATCAGCAATCTGCAAGGACGATGGAACAAAAGGAAGCGATATGATCCCGAGATGTAAATGATGACGGGTGAAGTGACAATCAATCTCAATGTGCTTCGTCCGCTCATGAAAAACATAATTCTTTGCAATTTGTATCGCACTTTTGTTATCACAATACAGGGGAGTTGGCAGAAAAATGTGAATCCCCATATCTGCAAGAAGCCAACGTAACCAAACAATCTCACATGTAGTCACAGCCATAGCACGATACTCAGCCTCCGTGGAAGATCTAGAGACAACATCTTGTTTCTTGCTCTTCCATGAGATTAAAGAGTCTCCAAGAAACACACAAAAACTAGTGGTAGATTTACGATCATTGAAATCGCCATCCCAATCAGCATCACTATAGGCTCGTAACTCGAGAGATGACGTTGAGGGAAACAAGAGATTCTGAAAATGAGTGCCACGAAGATATCTCAAAATATGAAGTACAGCTCCCCAGTGAACCGAAGTAGGAGCAGTAACAAACTAGCTAACAACATGAACTGCATGAGCTATATCCGGGCGAGTAACAGTAAGATAAACCAAACTACCTACAACAGTCCGATAAAGACTCGAATCTAATAACGGAACACCATCACTAGAAGAGTATCGTGCATTGGTTTCAAGGGGAGTACCTACAGTCCTGTTGTCAGAAAGGCGCGCCCATTTAAATAAGTCTAATATATATTTAGTCTGAGAAAGAAGATACCCTTTCTTAGACTGAGCCACCTTAATACCTAAAAAATAACGCAGCAAGCCCAAGTCCTTCATAGCAAACCGATGAGTCAAATCACGCTTCAATGACTCAATACCACCAAAATCATCACCAGTAATAACCATATCATCTACCTATAAGGACAAAATAATTTTTTCTACACTCGTACATCTAACAAACAACACCGAATCATGATTACTCGGGGCAAATCCAAGAGAAGTAATCACAGTGGAGAATTTCTCAAACCAAGCACGAGGGGCTTGCTTGAGACCATATAAAGCTTTTCAAAGCCGACAAACTTCACCCGGCTGGTGGTCAATACTTGGGGGAGGAGTCATATAAACTTCCTCATGAAGATCACCATCAGAAATGCATTCTTGACGTCCATTTGAAATATTTTCCACTGTCGAACTGATGCAACAACAATTATAGTGCTAACAATCGTCATCTTTGCCACCGGGGCAAAAGTCTCCTCATAGTCCATACCATATTTTGTGAGTACCCTTTTGCCATAAGTCTGGCCTTGTATCGCTTGACAGACCTATCAGACTTTGTTTTTATCTTACACACCCATCGACAGCCAATCGTATGTTTACCAGGTGGGAAAGTAACCAAATCCCATGTATGTGTCTGATAAAGAGAAGTGAGTTCCTCAGCCATAGCATTCTGCCAAAGAGGATCAGTCACAGCCTCTCAATATGACTCAGGTTTAGACAAATGATGTATGTTGGCAATAAAGGAAGCAAATGAGGCTGAGTATGTAGAGTAGGAGAAATCTGGTAGTTTGGTGGACTTAAAAGGACGAGTAGACCTCCTCAGAGGTGGCGGGTCTCCAGTCTCAACAGTCAAAGGAGCAGACTCAGGCACAGGTGGGGTTGAAGCACTATCATCAGGTGGCATGAATGAATCCGAAATTGAAACCTCCATGTCAACACCAAAAAGATCAATATGTTGAAGATCTGATTTCATTACATCATGGGATTTAGCTGGAATCGAATAAAAAGGAATATGTTCCAAAAAAGTGACATGCCATGAAACATATAATTTCTGACTTACAGGATTATAGCAACGATATCTTTTTTGTCCAACACCATACCCCAAAAACACACATATAGCTGATTTTGGCCCCATCTTATTTCGTTCAACATGAGGACGAAGAACATAGCAAGTACATCCAAAGACTCGTAATGCAGAATAATCCGATAGGTGACTATATAATTTCTCAAACGGAGACATCCCTGAAGTCAATGCAATAGGAATACGATTAATCACATATACAATAGTTAGGACTGTTTCTCCCCAAAAAATACTAGAAACCTCTGCAGATAAGAGTAAAAAGCGTGTTGTCTCAACAATATGGCGGTGTTTCCTTCTTGAAACACTGTTATGCTCAGGAGTGTCAGTACAAGATAATTGGTGTATGGTGCCATCAGAGGCAAGTAACTAAATGAAATCATTAGAATGAATAATATCACCCAGGTATAACGAGTAAAGTCATCTATAAACGAAACATAATAGGTCAAGCCACCCTTAGTGGATATTGGCGATGGGCCCTATACATCAGAATGAATAATATCAAAAGGAGCAACATAATAAGACACACTTTTATTAAACGGTAAAGCCGAGAATTTTGCCAGTTTACAACCACTACAATCAGAAATATCATAAGTGTTCAAATGTCCCAAAGCACCAGTAGAGGCTAAGAAACATATACGTGACACTGACACATGTCCCAAACAGGAATGCCA
This sequence comes from Solanum bulbocastanum, assembly GCA_037074985.1. Classification (NCBI taxonomy): domain Eukaryota; kingdom Viridiplantae; phylum Streptophyta; class Magnoliopsida; order Solanales; family Solanaceae; genus Solanum; species Solanum bulbocastanum. The sequence continues at coordinate 33,199,589 of CM073607.1, forward strand.
AAGATATAACTGAGAAGACAAGGGACTCAAACGAAAAGACGACAAATCAATACTAGAGGCAGCAACAGCAACAGAAGACACTTTAATAATCTCCAAGACATAGAGTTTCCCCAACCTACTGTCAATCCCAATCACCTTCTGAGTGTGTTGGTCCTGTACAACATAAACAGAATCAGAAAAGAACACCCAATTACCAATTTTACACAATTGACTGACCGAAACAAGATTCAAAGCAAGTTTGGGAACGTAATAAACATCAGAGAGAATAATGTTAGGGGTAGTAATAGAACCAACACTCTTGACTGTCATAGATGCAGCACTAGCAAACATAACAGAGATTGGTGAAATAGGGGACAAAGAACCAAACAATGACAAATAAGGTGACATATGATGAGACGCACCAGAATCCAAAATCCACAGGGAGGATGGAATACCTGAGGGACTAGAAGGATTAGAAGCCATAAACTGTCTGAACTATTCGAAAACCTGGGGATCCAACACAGAAGGTGGCATAGTGCTAACAGACTCAGTATCTACAAATGGTGCGGCAGCAGCACTGAACTGTGGAGGACGAGCATCAAAGGAGCGTGACCCATACTTCTGCTACTGTCCAGATTGAGGTTGTTTTGCCATGTTAAGTAACAATGTACACTGAGCCTTCCAATGATTTTTCTGTTTGCAGAATGCACACTCATAAAATGCAACTTTAGGAGATTGTCGAGAACGTGGTGGTCTAGACTGATCAGTTGAAACAGCAAATACAGTAGGAGTATTAGTTGTTTTAGACCCTTTATCCACTTGAGACTTGGTACAAGTCTCTTCTGCAATCAGTTCATGAACAACGGAATCAACTGTGGGGAGAGGAGATCGATGAGGGATTGTTCCACGCAGTCCTTCAAAATCAGAACGTAATGCCATCAAAAATTAAACCAAACGTTTTTCTTCCCTTCTAGCAATATATGGCTCAAAAACTTTTAACCCTGCAGATTCAGTAAGAGCCAATTGATCCCATAAATCTGACATTGCAGCATAGAAATCTTGAATGCTCATAGCATTCTGTTGAAGAGCACGAATATCACACTCCAATTGGTACTGTTTAGCAAAATTAGACTGAGTATACAGTCTCTCCAAATGGTCCCAAACTTTCTTTGTTGTGTCATACTTAGCCAATTGCATACCAATTGACTGAGTTACAGAATTTTTGATCCAAGTGATAACCTTGGAGTTAGCAGTTTCCCATGAGTCTACCAACAATGCAAAATCCGCAGTCGTATCATCTTTAGGTTTAACTTTAACCCCAGTGACATAAACCCATATATTTTTCCCATGAAGAAAATTCTTCATGACATAACTCCAATATGCATAATTTTTACCATCTAATTGAGCATTAATGGACTGGAGAAAATTATCTTTTCCAGTCATATTGTCAAAGGAGAAGCAAACACAGTAAGACACGAACAATTCCAAAACAAAAAATTAAACTACCTTAGGTCGAATCGATCTAAACAAACAGCACCACCACCATCAATCGAGAACTCAACGGAAGCAGAAAATCAAAAAAATCTAGTTCGAAAACCCTAGCAATCAAAAAAACCCTAGTTCGATCTGCGCAACAGGTGACCGCTACCAGATCTTCAACCAACAAATCAAGAAGCATGGATCAATTTAGCTCTTGATACCATGTTAACATAAGTACTTTAATTGAAGAACAAGAGGCAAGAGTTGCATTACAATATAATAGAATATATTACTGAATACAAAAAGAAATAGGAAGATTATATAAAGCTAACCTAGAAAATAGGCATAATAACAAAAGCCCAAACATATGGGCTAACAGAAACGCCCTATTGATGGATATGTTGAAAACATGAGAAAAATTATACTTCATATCAAGGTAAAAAAAAAAAACACAACATTTTAATATTTATAGTAAACATGAACCATGCATATATGTTGGAGTTCGAAAACTTCAATTCTATATATATAATTTGTAAAAAATTGATAGAACATATAAGGGACATGATAGAAAATATAAAAGACAACACTTTTAGAGATTATCGTCTGTTTTGATGCGGTTGTTGTTGTTGTTGTTTATGTCTACCTGTTCCACAGGTGGTGGGTACGTGTGGCCTTGTTGTTCTTCGACAGTTGTTGATGTCTTGCAAAATTATATTTATTACTGAATTCTATTAATATTTTATAAATGTCAAAATTGAAAATTTGTCGATTATAACAACATACATATTGTTGTGAGGGTCCAACTTTATCATCATTTTGATTTTGTGACATATCATCCTGGAATAAGATTAAAATTATTAACATATAATTTAATATAAATAAGATATTCTATAAATTATATAATGAGTATATTGTTTATAGTCGAAAAACTCAATATCCCAGCATGAAATGGTGAGTTTTGAAATTGACGCTGTCGTACAAAACCATAATTTCCTTCGTTGAATCCTTCAAAACCCAAATTTACAACATTAGGAGTTTGAAAGCCACTGCCTTATTCTTCTGTGTAGTTGGGCACATTCGTAGATACTCCAGCACAGTCAAAAACAAGGTAATACGGGATATCGAGAATAGCCAATGATAAATTTGTGTTGGCCTCATATTGATTTCCCAAAAATCCTGTATTATGTTCTTCTATATGAACACCTCCCAAATTTGATGTTGTTGGTGATTGATTTTCATTTGGTGGAGTATAATGTTGTTGAAAGTTCAACCGCGTGTTCAAATGAGTAGCATTCATAGCATCTGACGAATAAAATGCCATTTGTCTTGCATTGTCTCTCACTTGAAATGACTGAGTATTATCATTTTCTATTGCTTGATTCATTCTATACAATCTTTCATGTCCCATTTCCTAAAATTCATTAAAATAAATAAATAAATAAATATATATATAAAATAAATAAATATATAAAAAAAATAATTAAAATATATATATATATATATATAAAGGTCAAACGAAGAAGTCAATAATATTTATGTATTTTCAAAAAAAATACATACCAATGCCTTATATCTTCTTGCGATTGATTGATATCCATGTTGGACAACATGTTTTGGATTTGCAATGAACTTGCGTGAATGTCGTAGATACCAATTGAAATAATCAATTGGGTTTGCTTGATGATTTATTTGTACAACATGTTGATAACGTTCATTCCATGTATTTTCAGTATGAACAAACATCTGACGAGTATGCCTATCTATTTTGTGGCTCTTATCGATTTTATAATGCTCATTAGAATAATGCACATTTTCTGGTATATGTTGCACAAAACCAAATTGTCTTACTACACGATCAATTATGTGCCACTCATGATATATTCCGAAAATAAGTGGGACCTTCACCATCCACGCATTATGCCCTCGTCTACACCATTCAGGCAGTGCATTAAGAACTTTTTGAGAATAAGGCTCCCAAATAAACTATAGAAAAAAAAGGTAACATATATATCATACATTTTTTTTTACCGTTTTAAATCTTGTAATAAACTAAATTTTTTAGTTATACCTGATAAGGTAGTAGATTGCCTAAAACATCTCTACAAAGGATCATATTTTTTCGAGCCTCATTCTCATGAATCCTTCGTCAAGACCACTTATATGCAAGTGGTTTTTGTCCCTCTGGTTGATCATTGTTGAAAGGCGATATCATAGGTTGAAATGGTATAATACGCTCCCATGCCCATATCTATAAAATAATAAATAATTTTTATTATTAATATTAAAAATAGTCAATTATAATAATTGCAAATATAAAGGTGACCAACCTATAATAATGATATAAAACCATTTACAACGGAAACGTTGGATATAGAGGTGCGACATAATGAATGGTACAAGTATGAAAGTGTGGCAGCTCCCCAAGCTTGTGTTGCCAGTGCTTGTAAGTCACCCATTTCAATGACAAAATCTGAATTAAATTTATTTCCTGACTTATCAAGAAATAATGTTCCTCCAAGCAACCAAAATAAGTATAATCTAATTTTTTGTTGTACCTCTAGTTCAGTGCAATTATCATGTAAGAACTTACAAGGCTCAAGGGGCACGTAGCCTTGTGATTTTTATTTTTTTTTCAAATCCTTTAATTTTTGAATTTTATATGTATAGTTTTTAATTATTATTTTTTAGATTTTATTTGTTTGTTATTTTAATATAGTATTTTTTTTAACTTTTTTTTTTATCACTTTATGTAATAGTTTTTGACTACAAATTGAAGTATTTTATTTTTTATTTTCGTTGAAACATATACCGCGTGAAACTTGTACAAGATTGATTTAATTCAACACTGTAAAAATAAATCACGCGAAACTACAGTGTTGATTTGATTCAACATTGAAGTTTCACGTGAAAGTGAAAATGTGTAAGAACTTACCAGGCTCAAAGGGCAAGTAGCCTTGTAATTTTTTATTATTTTTTTTTCAATTTTTTTTTGAATCCAGGGAATTTTTTATTTTTATAATGTATAGTTTTTAATTATTTTGTTTATAGATTTTGTTTGTTTGTTATTTTAATATAGTATTTTTTTAACTATTTTTATTTAATCACTTTATCTAATAGTTTTTGACTACTAATTGAAGTATTTTTTTTTTTTTTCGTTGAAACATATACTGCGTGAAATTTGTACAGTGTTAATTTAATTCAACATTGTAAAAATAAATCACGCGAAACTACAGTGTTGATTTGATTCAACACTGAAGTTTCACGTGAATGTGAAAATGTGTAAATGTGTAAGAACTTACAAGGCTCAAGGGGCAAGTAGCCTTGTGATTTTTTAATTTTTTTTTCAAATCCTTTTAGGTTTTGATTTTTATATGTATAGTTTTTAATTATTTCTTTTTAGATTTTGTTTGTTTGTTATTTTAATATAGTATTTTTTTTTATCACTTTATGTAATAGTTTTTGACTACTAATTGAAGTATTTTATTTTTTATTTTCGTTGAAACATATACCAAGTGAAACAAGTATAGTGTTGATTCAATTCAATACTGTAAAAATAAATCACGCAAATCTACAGTTTTGATTTGATTCAACACTAAAGTTTCACGTGAATGTGAAAATGTGTAAACTTACGAGGCTCAAGGGGCAAGTAGCCTTGTGATTTATTATTTATTTAAGACATCGGTGGAATTATAATCATAAAAACACATAGTGTGAGATATAGTAAGGTTAAAACTTTTAAGATGACAGATAATAAGGTTAGAGTGATTTTACATTAAGGTGGAGAGATTTTGCATGAATCCGGATATGTGAGATATAGTATTCCACCTATGGTTACTCAATTATTTCCATTATCTCTTACATATGATCGTTTGCAAAGTGTTTTTAGGAAAAAAATGAAGATAAAAGATCCGAAAGACGTAGTAATTATCTTTGGTCGATATCCAAGTTCTTTGGCGTCTAATGGACATGCAATTTTTTCCTTAACTTGTATTTCGAATGATGATTCTTTATCTTCATTTCTTCGTAGTTTTGAATTATTTTCTAACTGCATCGATAAGCAGTTGCTTGAGACGTATGCATCAATTCAATGATGCTCTCTCATTCATGAACCCCATGATAGTGAATTTGATCTTCCAGTCGAACAACAAATGATGGTAGCAATTGAGGGTGTAAATGAAACACAAAAAAAATCGACCTTTGAAGTGAATATTTTAGATGTTGTCGGTCCTAGCAATTTTTGTAGTCAACTTCTTTCTACAACGTTAGAGGCTGTCAACATGTAATTTACTTGTATATAAATATAATTGTTTAATCTTTTTTTTCTTCATATATTTATTCATTTTGCATTTTGAAGGCCTAACGAATGCGGAGGTCCTCTCACTCGACTCTCAGAAGTAGTTGACATCAATGACGATGAACGACACGTTGATTCGACGGAGGATAATGAAAGTGGAAATGATGATGAAGATGTTGGCGTAGATATTCCTTCCATAGTTGTCTCTACTGTTAGTTCATCTTTTGAAGTAATTCCATATTTGGATCATACGGAAGATTTTGCAGACGAATTCGGATTTAACGTTCCTGACAACGCTCCACTATGGAAGGAAAAGAATCCTAAAAACATTTAAGTCAGGTTTGATTCATGAAATATAAAATTATGTAAATTAATGATAAATATTTTTTTATTTAATTAACCGATTTTTTTTTTTTGTGTCATTACATATAGGTATGATATTTTTAAATAAAAAAACAAATGCAATCGGCAGTGTGAATGTACAATATTGCTAAAGGGACAGAGTTCTTGTGTGATCAATCCAAAGGAAATAGTTGGAAGGTCATCTGCAAAAAGAATATGTCGGGATGTGAGTGGATGATTCATTTTCGCAAATAGGCGGTGATATGTGGAAGGCAGGTAAAATGATTGACCACAGTTGTAATCTAGATACATACAAGGAGGATCATTACAATTTGAATAGCAACATGATTGCTACATCATTGATTCCTGATATTATTGAAAATCCCAATATTGCAATAAAGATGTTTCAACAAATCATCAAAGGATTGCACCACTACACTCCCAGTTATAGAAAAGCCCAAAAAGCTCGAAGGAAGGCGTTTGTTATGGTGTATGGCGACTTTGAAAATTCCTTTAAGGCTTTACCTAGATATATGATGGCTTTAAAATTTTTTAACCCAGGTACTATTATTGAGTGGGAGCACCATTCAACAACGATGCAAGGTGAGCAAATTTTCAAGTACTTATTTTGGAGTTTTAAAGTATGCATCGATGACTTCAAAAGTTGTAGGCCTGTTATTTCTATAGATGGAACTCATCTCTATGGCAAGTATGATATTAAATTATTAATTGATGTCACTATTGATGTGAACAGAAATGTTTTGCCACTTGCATATGCCTCAGTCGCTCAGGAGAGCTTTGAATCTTGGTCATGGTTCTTGGCATTATTATGGAATCATGTTGTTGTCGCGCGCAGAGGAATTGGCCTTATTTCTGACTGCCATCAAGGTATCTTAAAATGTGTTCAATCTTTTGATTGGTTGCAACCTCCAATGACATACCATCAATTTTGTGTTCGTCATTTGAAAGAAAATTTTAATAAAAAAATTTTAAATAGTGAACTTGAAAATCTAATGTGGTATGTTGCGACGGAGAATTAAGGAAAAGGAATTTGTTCACAGAATGCAACAAATTAAAACATTGAACACTGAAGCTTTTAAGTGGTTAAATGATCTTCCTTTGGAGAAATGGACTATGTACCTTGATAACGGTCATAGATGGGGTTCTTTGACAACCATGTATCTGAATCGTATAATGGTGTGTTGAAGAAAGCAAGGGGGCTTCCAGTCACAGCTATGGTTTGCATGACATTTGTTGAACGAAGCACCCTTGCTAATGCTTTACTTGAACACAATAAGTCTTAGCCTCTTAGTGTGAAAAACAATTCAATGAAAATTGGAGAAAAGCTCAAGAACATATTGGAAGTACTACTTCAGCTGTATTTGAGATCCTCATATTTGCACACAATGGCAAAGGAAGAAATGTTCACAAAGTTTTTGTAGATGCCAAAAAATGTTCATGTGGCAAATGGGTAAATTATCATATACCTTGCTCTCATGCAATCAAATTTTGTGGTGTTCGTGGTATCGAGCCAAAGACTTATTTGAGCAAATACTACACCACGAAGTATTACAAGCGAACTTATAATGCTACTTTTACGCCAGTGAGGGATGAAATTTATTTGCCTCCTGTCGCATTTAGTTTGGTTGCAAACACTGAATATTTGCGAACATCTACTAATCAATGCACAAGGCAACGCAAGAATGAAATGGATATCGCTCCAGCTCGCATGTCAAGAAAGTGTAGTATATGCAAGGAAACGGGACACACCAAGGCTCGTTGTCCTCGTAGAAATCCTTTGTAATATATGTATTTAACTTTTAATATTCATGCTTATGAGTAAGAACTATTTTTAAAAAAAATAACAGCCTGCAAGGCTCATTGGTGGCTGAGCCTTATAAGGCTCATTGGAATTTGAGCCTCGTTTTAGAACACCTGATTTACACGGCGTTAAAAATTGTTGCCCTTTTGATTTCATAATTAATTGAGTTGCCTTTTGGAATTTTCGAAAAAAATTGTTGCTCTTTTGATTACGGACTCAGCTATATATAGTAAATACATAACACATTTACTAAATCATGTAAAAAAATCTAATTTTTCAAAAATTACTAACTTTTGGGCTTAATTAGAAATCTAGCTATAGTTTGAATATTTATCGAGGTGAGTGAGATTAGAATACAGAAGAGAGAGGCAAGCAGAATTTGAAAGAGAGAGATGCTAGATACAGGTTATATTCGACGAATACAAGTTGTATCAATTGGATATAGTCCAATGTAATTAAGTTGACATAAAACTGTATTTGACACATATATCTTGTACATGTGATACATACATGTTGATGCCAATTATATCATTTATATTCGTTAGCGATACAAAATACAAAAAATACAGATTGATACAGGCTGTATCAATTATATTTATTATCACTTATATAACTTGTATTCATTCATGATACAAAAATACATGTTGTATTTGTTACATATAGACCCTTTTGTATCACTTGTATTCATTCGCGATATAAAAATACAAGTTATATTTGATACATACAAGTTGATGCAAGATTGTATGTTAATACAACCACTAGAGTGATACATTTGATAGTTTATTCATGTAACTTTTTTTCTATGCAATTATTCCATGTATTTAGCATAATATAATTAATACAAATACACAAAATAAAAGATACCCAAGGAAAGACAGACGCAAAAAGGGTTTTTCAGAGGAAAATAAGACAAAAACACATATATCAAATGTAGAATGAGTAGAGAAAAAAAGAAACAGAAAAGGAGAAAAACATACAAGTGATACACACAAAGGAAAACACAATAAAAAGACTAAAAAGGAGCAAATAAAATGAGATATGGAGAGAGAGAGGAGAAATGCTAAAAAGGTGAAGTGTATCTATAAAATATAAATTTTTTAAGTATCATTTATATAGTCATAAATACATAACACATGCTTGCTAAATCATGTAAAAAATTCTGAAATTTTAAAAATGATTAACTTTTGTGCCTAATAGAAATTTATAGCTATATTATTTGGATATTTACCATTTGGATATTTACCATTCATAACAATAGGAGAGTGACAAGCAATATTGAAAGAGAGGAGAAATACAATTTGTATTCGACGAGTACTTGTCTCAGTGAATAGAATCTGGGGCAAACATGCTGATACAAGTTCTATTAGGTACATACATGTTGTTAAAGAAAATACGAGATGTATTAATTTTATTTATTCATGATACATAAATACAAAAATAAAAAAATACAAACTATATTACTTGTATTTATTCACTCTTATTTTCTTGTATTCATTCTCGATATAGACTACATTTTTTATTCAATACGTTGATGCAACCATTAAAGTCATACAATTGAATTGATAAAGTAGATTCAAGTATCTTCTACTTTTTCATATGTATTAGTTTCTATATTTGACAGAATATAATCAATACAAACACTCAAAGCAAAATACACAAAAGAAAATCATGTAAAGAATTTTCAGGAAAAAAAAATAAAAAGATACATTTATCAAATGCGATAATGTATATCAAAAAGAAGGAAAAAAAGGCTAAGAAGAAGCAAATAAAGCTAGAAAAATGAGAGAGGATTTGAGGAAAGGAGAGATATGAGTGAGAGAAAGAGAGAAAAGAGATAGTAGAGGAGAGATGCTAGAAAACGTGAAGTTTAGTTATAAAATATAATTTTCTTAGGTATAGGTATATGTAATAAATACATAACACATGATTATTATATCATGTAAAATGTTTTTTGCTATTAAATGGATCAGGCCGATTGGGATGGATTTATTAACTTATTTATTATGTACCCTTTTGTTTTAACAAGATTTTATTTTTAAAATAAAGAGTAAATGATAAAAAAAAATACATTTAAACTATTCCAATTTACATATTGAGTTTGAGAAAAGATAACCAAATGATCCTCAACCTATTACCTGATTCTCAACTATACACTTATATTTCACGAGGGTCCTATTACCCCTTGATACGCCCAAATTACACCTCCATAAAGAAGTATAAACGGTTGTTGCCAAATAAAGAACCTAACTAAGTTTAGGATCGATCCCACGAGGAATATGGTCTAGACTTAGGCAAATTTACAATTATTTGTACTTTTAGTCAAGTTTACTTCCATAAAAAAGGAGGGATTTGTAAATAAAGTAATAGTTAATTGATTTGTTGTAACAAGTAAAAATGATTTGCAGTTTGTAATATCAATATGAGCTGAATACCAGGGCACAAATGTTCCCCAAAAGTTCTTAAAGCATGAAGCCTAAAAATAGTAACTCTTTCCTAGTGTTAACATGCAAGATTGGTAAGTTAGGTATCTCCTAAGTGATTGGCCATTTAAGTAGGGAATTTCATCTCGCAACTTGGTCGGTCTACAGGTGTATGCTTTACTAACCCTCACCTTTAACCCCAAATTAGCCCTCGTGTAGGTAGGTCAGGTTATTAGATAGCGGATTATCACGCTAATCTTAGTTGTTCAATCCCTTTCTCATTCATTACTTCCTTGGTCGAACAAGTAGGAATGAGACGAGTTCTAACATTGCGCACCATTAAAAAGCATTCAAAACGAAGAGATTAACAATACATGCATAAACACTATTTCAGAATTACTTAATTATCAGTCTTACATTGTTAATCACGCATGGTTCCCACAACCCTAGTTGTATTTTTAGTTGTTTGAGTTATCACAATTCATAATAGAGTTGATAGTATAAATCATGAACATACAATTAGAATCAATGAAACTAGGAATCTTGAATTGAAGAACAAATGCAAATTGCATAAACCAAACTTTAAGAATTAAGAGTTCTAAGTGTTTGCAATATAATTCTCAAAGCCAAAAACAAGTACTGTAAAATGTCTAACCACCCAAAAACGACAATTAAAACTAATATTTATAGAAAATAAATCCTAAACCAAGTAGGAAAATGATGTCTTGAGGAAATCCGATTTAGGCAATGTCATCAATGATTGGCCACCTACGACTCGTGGGTACCACCGTTGCTCAGTAGTTAGCCAAAAGTCCAATGGATGCCAATGACGCTCATGACCTACGGCTCGTAGGCCTAACCATGGTCCGTCCTGTTCAATCGTTGTTCATAGACTGAAACTCATCTTCTCTGAAGTCATCGATGACTCATCATTGACAACCCGTCATCGTACTTACGGCTCGTCAGTCACCTCTGTTGTTCCACACTTAGTCCATTTTCCTAGAGACTTCATCCACGCCATCCACCTATGGCTCGTCTAGGGAACGACGGCTCGTGGGTGGGCTCGTCTGTTACCATTTTCCTGCTATTTCAAGCCCTTTTAACATCCACTTCTCCAAACCTATGTTCTACAAAATCAGATCAAAAAACCATCACATTAAATAACAAAATACCTCACTCATGCACAACTCCAAGTTTAATTCATCAAAAATACTGTAAACTCACGGTACATTTTTTTGCTATTTCAAGCCCTTGTAACATCAACTTCTTCAAACCTATTTTCTACAAAATCAGATCAAAAAACCATCACATTAAATAACAAAATACCTCACTCATGCACAACTCCAAGTTTAATTCATCAAAAATACTGTAAACTCACGGTACATTCCCCCCCCCCCCCCCCGACTATTCTGAATGTTGAGTTGACACAGAGAGTGCATTTTAATCTTTTTGAGAGAGTGAGAAGCAATGAACATGTAAAGATTATTTTTATTATATTTCTGTTATAATTTAATAATTTATATTTTTCATTTTTTCTATTTATTTATTTCTTAAAAAAAATGGTCTCTCCTTTAATAGAGGAAATTACTTTTTTCACTCAATTTCATGGTGAATAAGTAACAACAATCATAACACTTCTATCTTCAATGGCCTGATTGTGCCGACGACAGCGAGAAAATAATCGACGAAGAAAAGGAAGTCAAAGAATTAAGAAGATGAATTTGATGACAACTTTTTTCGGCGACTTTTTAATATCTCTTTTCTTCCTACCTCAATTTTCATCTTTTTAATATATACAAATCAATCTTTTGATTTTTCCAAAACCAATCATTAGACCTGTAGCTTTATTTACATACAATTTACAATCAGAGAAAGAAGAAAAATAAATTCAATTCCTTGTTCATCCTCCACAAAAATGTTGATTTTTTATCTTCAACCCATTTGATGAATTTGTATTTTCAACAATACCCATTGATGATTTTTGTTCAGATTATCATTAGAAGAAGATTCTTGATAAGATTTTTAAAATAATTGGTCCTTTTTACATTTTTTTCTATCACTAGAAGAAGCTTTGTGTCATAATTCTAGTCTACACCTGGAGGTGGTCGACATTCGAGAACCATTGTTGGTCCCTAAGCGAATCCTCATCCTGGATGACTACAAGCGGAAGACTAACTCAAGCATACATAAGCTTAAAATTGAACTACATTTCATTGAACTCAAATACTCAACCTTTTAAAAAGTCTGTACAATACTCAAAAGAAAGTAAATACAGAAAACTCCTCAGCTTTGTCTATCTATGAAACCTTTACTATTACATACAGGCTGCACTCAAACAGGTGTATCTTCTTCATTCGAACTCAAAATTTAGCAAACTCGGTGGCCTTGGAAAGAGGACTCGAAGACTTTCACTTTTATACCTTATGGCACACCTAACTCATTCCGTTCTGAAAGTTATGGTCATTTGAAGTTGACCAAAGAATAATCTCATAGAGAAATTTAATTGGAAGGAAAATTTCCAACTCAACTTTATGCTATGAAGTTTTAGTGACCTTAACATTTAAGAAAATTTTGAATCACTCGGGAAAAAAACTTATTCACCATAAGTAATGACTCGAGTCTTAACTTAGAAATTTTCGGGATGTTATCGTTTTAATGTTGAAACAAATAGTGGAGAGTGATGAAAACAAAAAGAATGGGGAAGAAAGTAAATAAAAAATAATAAATTCCAATAGAAAATACACTTGTTAAATATGGGTTTGCGCGTCTATTTCACCACACAAAATAAATCTGAGTATTGCATTTTAGGGTGAAAGTTAATTCAATCTTGAAATAGTCCAAGTGAATGATAGGACCTCCGTAAAGTATAAGCGTGTAGTTGGGAATTCGGTAATAGGTTTGGGGGGAGGGGGTGGGCGGAAGGGGGGGCATTTGACTATTTTCTTTATTGAATTTCATACCTGAATTTGTGAAAATGTGAGTTTCATACATGAACTATCATCTATAGTTAGCGAAACACACACATACGTTAACTAGACCAAATGTTTGTCTAGATATGATTCTAGGTGTGTTTTCCCTTAAAATCTTCGTCCACCTGACATATATAACAACTTTATTTGCTGACACATTAATTTTATTAATATAATTTTAGTTGACTTTCTTTAAATCCTAATTTCTCCCCTTTCAAGTTAGAGATATCGGTGCCATGATAGAGACGAGACCACAACTAAGAAGGTGGAGAAGAAGATGGTGGATATCGAATAAATTAATTTATATGAGAATAGTTTTAACCTTAAACCTTCAACTCTTAACCTAATATTAATTTATTTATATTTCCCACTATGAAATTATTTTTTCATGTGGAGTACCACATTACAGAATTTTTAAACGAAAAAGGTACACATATCATTAGAAATTAGTCGAGGTGTGTTACGCAAACTATTTAGTATTGAGTCATAGTTCAAGTAGAAAACTCACACTCTCACTAGTTTACTTTAGGTATGAAATTCATAATTTTGGAATTGTTTAAAATGTGTTTTTGACCCTTTATTAATAAATTAATAGCATAGATACTATTTAGGCTAGTTTCAAATATAGACAATAAAATAATTAGTTTACAACAAATATAGTCATGCTTTATTCACATATAAAATAGCCAAAAGTCATAGGAAATATACACTATCTATACACTATAGTTTTCCAAAAGTCATAGAAAGTACACATTGACTATACAATATAGCATACCTATACATGAGCTATACACTGACTATACATTATGATACATTCAAAAACTTAATATAACTTAACTATACATGAAATATGCATTGACTATACCTCTAAACAATTCCAAATTTTAAATATTAGTCATCTCGATGTTTCGAGTCTTTTGATATATAATTTATTCAAAATGATTCATGTTTGCGATACATCAATATTTTTTTTATATAAAAGAAAAGCCACAAGAAGAATCCGCATCATCAACAACAAGAAGAATCAACAACACAATCAACAACAAGAAGAAGAAGCATAAAAAGAAGTAACAAGAAGAAGATCATGATGAAGCGGACCAATTTTTTTGTAAGGAAAAGTGCCAAATGACCATTTATTACTTATTTTTTGAAGTGGACTATTTTTTGGGTAAAAAATATAACCTCATGCACATTTTGGCTAATTTGCCCTACTATTTACTATTTACTGATAATATGTGCACGTGCCGCGAAATTAATACTCTCTCTGTTTAAAAAAGAACAATATCCTTTTCTTTTTAGTTAGTATAAAAAATAATGACCTTTTTGTTTTTTGGTCACATTTTCATTTTAGCTTTCCACGTGGCACGTTTAAGGCCACAAGATTAAAGGACAATTGTGTACATTTGACATAACTTTAATTTAAGACCACAAGATTCAAAAGTCTTTTTTATTTTCTTAAACTCCGAGTCAAGTCAAACTAGGTCATTCTATTTTAAACGGATGGAGTATTAAAATTAACTCATCAGTAGAGTTGTTCAAAACCGAACAGAAATCAATAATTTGAATCGAAAAAAAGTTATTGGTCCATCAGTAATGGGTTATTGGTTTAACGATTTTGATTTTATTATTATCGGGTTATCTGTTCTTAACGGTATGAGATTTTTCTTAACGGGTTAACTTATAACCCAATAGTAAATTAATAAAGGAAAAATCACCCTACATATAAGCAATATTACGGGTTTTAAATCTACTTTTAAAATATTACTACTTGTAACATTTTAATTTCAAGTTATAACAGATCATTATTTATTTTTAAATCAACTTAATTCCACTTTATTAAATTATTAGTCTTTTACAATTATTTTTTAATTATTAAGTGATATAAAATAAAAATTCATTATACTTATGTGTTACCCAATTTTAGGGATTTACCTTGATTCTTTTTTTTTTTTTTTAATTGTTACAACCAATATTAGGGCTTTACCCCCACCACCACGTTTCTTCTATCCTTTTTACATGCCATAACAGCACCCCCACCGTTCAAAAATTAAAAATTTCTCTCACCACTTCATTCAACTTCCATAGAAACTGTAAATCACCTTTCCCATAATTAGAATTCTTCATCTCTCTATCACCATAATTACAAATCATCTCCACAATACTAAGAATCAAGTTTTTAAGATTTTCGAAAAAGCATGTCGAAAAAATCTGAGCATACTTCTAGAAAGAGCCCCAGATTAGTAGAAACGTGTTCTACTGTTGAAATTGAGGCTCCAAATCCAACGAGAAAGAGTGTTACCCCTCAAAGGAAGAAAAAAATTTCAGAAAAGGAGAAGAGAAGAGAAGGAAAGAAAATTGCAAGTCCTCCAAATTAAAAGGGACAAAGGAGAAAAGGAAAATGGTGGAACCCCTTTGGATTCAGATTTTGTAAGCGAGAAAAAATTATCAAAATAAATTAAAAAAATCAGCAAATGTCGATATGGGTCAATCATCAAAACCCTCCAAAAGAATAGCAACAATGGAGGATGACTCGGATACCAAGTGTATACAAATTGGATATCAATTGGATACAACATTAAATTGTTTTAGGTTGTCTAATTTGGTTGAAATATCAATTACATTTTGTTTTTTCCTTTTTCAAGTGGGATATCTGTTGGATACGAAATAGTTACCAATTGGATACAACATTAACTTGTTTTAGGTTATCTAATATGGTTGAATCTCAATTACATGTTGATTTTTCAATTTTTTCAATGGGATATCAGTTAGATACCAAATGTATACCAATTGGATACAACATTAACTTGTTTTAGGCAGACTAATTCAGTTGAAATCTCTATTACATGTTGGTTTTTCAAATTTTCCAATTGGACATCAGTTCAATACCAAATGTACGCCAATTGGGTACAAAATTAACTAGTTTTAGGTTGACTAATTTAGTTGAAATCTCAATTACGTGTTTTTCAATTTTTCCAACTGGATATCAGTTAGATACCACATGTATGCTAATTAAGTACAACATTAACTAGTTTTAGGTTGACTAATTCGTTTGAAATCTCAATTACATGTTGTTTTTTTCAATTTTTCCAATGAAATATCAGTTCGATACGAAATGTATACAAATTGGATACAACATTAACTAGTTTTAGGTTGGCTAGTACACATAATAAATGTTATAGAATTATAATTCATTAACTTAAATGACAAAATAAATCAAAAACATGAATTTGTCACAATAAAACAACCAAATACAAATAAAAATAAATTATATCTTTTCTTTGAGCAGGGTAATTTGAACATGTCTTCATGTTGTGTCCCTCTTGACGACATGCACTGCACTTCACATCAACAAGCCCTTTCCAATGTTCAAGTTGTCTTCCTACAATTCTTTTTGAACCATACGACAATAATTTATGCTCCGATACTTTGTGAATTGCATATTTTCCTGTTCCATCATAAATTATTGTGTCGGTATTACAAGATACAAAAGTACAAATAACTTTTATACATATGTTATATCAATATACAAATTTCATACCATTTTTATGCATACTTTTTATACCTATTTCATGCCAAAAGAAACACTGATTCATGCAAAAAAGAATACGAAATCATACAATTTATAACTACTAATTATCTTTTATTAAATAAACAATATACCAATTTCATCCCACCATTATGCACAATTCCAACCAATATAATGCCAAAAATAGAAATTGAATCATATTAGATTCGGGCCATAAAAACTATAAATTTTCATAAAAATTTGATCTTACTATTATACCAATATCATACAAAATTTACGTCAATTTTTATATCAGAATCATACCAAAAAATTAATAATACTTCTAACAATTAATTGCCATTTATTTGATAAACAGTATACGAAATTCATTCCAATATAATGCCAAAATCGTACCAACATGGTATAATCAGTATACCCATTTTAAAAAAAAAAATTATGTAATATTCTTAACCAGAAACATACAAAAGAATGAATGTTCATACCAAAATCTATACCAATTTCAAACAAATTTTATGTAATTTTAAAAAATGAATGTTCATACAAAAAATGCCATAATTAAAATTATTATACACAAACAAAATCTGATCAATTTTTTTTTTCCAATATCATTGTTCATAATTTTTCTTTTTTACGTCCGATTTGTGTATCAATACAAATAAAAAATTGCAAAGAACACTAATTTGAAGGATCTCATCTACCACCATGCTTTATTAATACCGATAAAAAGTAGTCCATTACAAGAAAATAAAAATTATTGAATAAAATTGAATATGAATTAGATGAGAGTGACGACTAACTAGAGAAAAAATTGAGAAGATAGAGAAATGTTTGAACAAAAGGTAATAAATCTGTTTTGAACGAATTTTAATTGCTTTGAGTTAATCAAGGAAAACAAATATTTCTTTTTTTATGAATCTCCTATTTTTATGACTCCTATTGATTATCATTAATTATTTCAAATTATTTACTACTAATATATCCATTTTTACCTTATTCATTTTTCAGACTAATTAATATTTACTGTTATTTTAAATAATTTTTTATTTTACTAAAATGTTAAGACTTGCAATTTTTTTTATCGTTATAACCTGAAAGATAAAGAATAATGTCATAACTTATAATTATTAGTTCTATATATGTCAATTATAAAAATTTCACATTAATAAATTTATTTATACCATTTTTTGGTATACAAAAGTCCTTGACCTAGGATTTAGTTTCATATTTTTATTTCTGGCAGTATCAAATTTTCGATTATTCTACAATGTATTAGTGTTTTTTTAGTAATTTATAATTTATCAACTTATGTGCATGATTTATTTGGTTAGTCACCATGTTTCTAAGATCATTTATTTTTTTGTATCAAATTTTAACGGTTAAATCAAGATCAGTAACCGATAAGCCAATATCTTAATGATTCTTAACGGTTTAACATGTCTACAAACCAATAATCAATTAATTAAATAAATAAACTTCAAAATCGAATCGAACCGACGGATAAACGGCCAACCCACTAGTCACCCAACCAAAATTAGACTCAAAACAACTCCCTTCACAGCCAGGGAAGAAATGGGGACACAAAACAAATTTCCTTGGCGGGAAAAGTCATCAATTTTCTCTCTATCTTGAAACAATTGCATATCATCTCTTCTAAACTGAACAAAATTAGGGATACACCATGGACAAATATTTGGATCCGTCTCCCATAAGCCCTAAACCCACCAAAAGGTAACCATTTTTCTCTTACTCATTACATTGATGAATAGAAAAAGGTATAATTTACTTGATTTTAGGTCACAATGGAAGAGAAGTCTACTCGAATTGAACGGAAAATTTGATCGAAAGTATCAGCATGATGTTTCTGGGTTACTCATGCAATCTTATTCAGAGGTAAACTTATGCATTTATTTTTACATTTTCATTTTCAATTTTCACTTTGGTTGCTCAATTGTGTTGTAATTTCCTTTCTTTTATATTTGAATTTGAAGGTTATGGTATTACCTCATACTTATCACATCCATGGAGCGCCTTGTCAAACACATGTACTACTAATCTATGCCTTTCTGTTTCCAATTGAGAAATGTAACAGCATTTTCTCTTGTAGGAACTAAATTTTGTTAGTTTTGATTAGGTTTATGTTTCACACCATTTTCCTTGATTTTGAAGGGAAACTTTGCATCACAGTAGCAATTTAGACGTGTGACGGTTTTTTTTTCTTGGTAATATATCTATAATATGTTCCTCCTCATTTATTCTTATGCGAGGTTCATTCCAGGTGAACTGGTTTCTTGGTGGAGTTGATGGTGCTAATTATAGTCAAAATCCGTTAGGCGGGTATTGTGGTCTTTTAATTTGTTTCAATTTATTTGGTTGTTGATTGGAAGCAATTGAATTATTACTGGTGTCCGAGTTTTGTCTTGTCGATGGGTCCTCTCTTGATTTCATGTCTTTTGTTTTCAGAGATGGTATCTCGGCCTTGGAATTTGATAAAAAGGTAACTGCTGGATTACTAATCTCTGGAACTTGATCTGAAGCATTTGCTATTTCTTTCTTTATCCTTTTTTTGGTCAGATTTCTTTCTTTAACAAGTTTGTTGTGTTCTTCTTCTATTTGGAAAAAATGGCTGCTATATTTTTCCAGCTCCCATAGGCAATTGCATATTGACCTATAAATGCATTATCAGATGGTTGAAAGAACAGTTTGTTCATCGCTTCTATTTTGTGGGACTATATTAGATGCCAGTCTTGCTTAGAAGTGAAGCTACTATAAAACATAATGTAATCTGGAAGTTCTTCAAGAAATAACATTCTGTTGGCTAAATGGAAGTAATATAGGCTTTCTTAATGCACTTCTTCATACCTTACAACAACAACAACAACATACCCAGTGTAATCTCACACAATTGGGTCTGGAGAAGGTAGTGTGTACGCAGACCTTACTCTACCTCAGAGGTGATATAGAGAGGTTGTTTCCAATAGAGCCCGACTCAATCAAAGACAATGTAGGAAAAGACATAATGGAAGTACAAAATACATTATATAGTGACAAAAACAACAATTAGTAACCTAGTAGTACTATAAGAAAATAATACTACAAACAGTCTACACGAAATAATAAATAGTCACGGAAATCAATGAAAAAGAAACTATAAGAGTAATCCTACGATTACTAGTAAGGGCACAAGACAAAACACTCCTACCTACTAGTAGGGGCACACTCCTACATACTAACCTTCTACCTTAATTCATGTCCTCACACCTTCTTATCTAAGGTCACGTCCTCGATAAACTGCAACTGTGCCATGTCCTGTGTAATCACTTCTCCTTAATTTTTCTTTGGTCTACCTCTACCTCTCCTGAATCCATCCATAACCAACCTCTCACACCTCCACACTGGGGCATCTGTGTCTCTCTTTATCACTTGTCCAAACCATCTCAACCTCGCTTCCCGCATCTTGTCCTCCACTGAAGTCACCCTACCTCATCTCAGATATCCTCATTTTTTAATTCTATCTCTCCTGGTATATCCAAACATCCATCACAACATCCTCATCTCCGCCACTTTTATCTTCTGAATGTGAGAGTTCTTGATTGGCCAACACTCCGCACCATACAACATAGCTGGTCCAACGACCACTCTGTAGAACTTGCCTTTAAGTCTAGGTGTTAGATCAACATAAAATGTGTATTTCTGCTTAGAGTTAGAGATCTGAGTTGTTTTATGCTAGTTATTTAATAGCTTAGTTAGTTTTATTGATTTTATAAGGAATGGTAGGAATACCAAAAAATGGATCTTTGGGTTTTCATCTATAGCTGTCTCCAGAACATGCCGAACTCTACTGAGATTGCTGAGTATGAGAAAAGCCACTTGGACCTCAGGACTCTTCATAAATAATTCACTCAACTATGTTTGTGCGTGCCCTTGAAGGTCCATTATCATAATCCCACACACCATCTGTTTGCCTTTTAGAGACTATTCATTACCTTTTTATCTTCCAAATACAGATTTCTGTTTATTGTCTTCAGAGAGTTTTTCTTAACCATTGTCCTTCCCTTCTTTAATAATAAGCAATAGGAACCTAATAATTTCAGTCAAAACTTTTAATCTATTTTATTCTTTTGCTCCTTGAGCAACACTCCAGATGCCTTTTCACATGAAGATTCCTATTATACTGGGAGATGCTTTACTCCTCAGAAGCAACAATAGCATTCTTTTGGAGGAAGGCTAACTCCAGTTAATAGCGTGTTAAATGGTATTCCAACATACCTGATGTCCTTGCTACTATGTCTGCCAGTATAGAGAAGAAGATTGACAAGATAAGGAAATATTTCTGTGGGAGGATAGTGCTTAGAACAAGAAGTTTCATTTGGTTGAGTGGAATACAATAGTTAGACACAAGGAATAGGGGGGCTTAGGAGTTAGGAATTTAAAAGTTCATAACCGAAGTTTGCCATGAAAATGGTGTGGAGACTCAACGCTGGAAAGGTAGCCCCTTGGAAATCTGTGGTGGAAGGGTTTTGGGCTCCTAAGGCTGTGAATACACCTTACAGAGTAGCTGTGTGACAACAGATAGTTTCTGAGGAGAATTCATCAAGAATGTCAGCATTGTAGTTGGTAATGGGAAGAGAGTTAGACTGTGGAAGGGCAATAAAATGGTACCAAACTGCTGAAAGAGCGATTTCCTTGCCTTCGCAGTACAGCGAATAACACAGATGTGCTAATGAATGATGTCTTTAATGAAGATGGCTGGAATTTTCAGTTCAGGAGGAATTTCTATTATTCAAAATGCATAAAGTGGGTCCTATTTTTGCAAAAATGTATTCAGTAAAGATAAATCAGGGAGGGAAGATGTATTGCGTTGGAATCCTAGTTAGAAAGGAGCTTTTCTGTCAACTCTTATTATAGAGAACTCCTTTAACAAGACACTGAATTGGGATCTATGTGGCCTTGGAGGTTGATTTGGAAGAGCTCTGCAACAACTAAAAAGGCTTGTTTTGATTGGGTGGTGGTTCATGATGCATGTTTTTCACAGGAGAATTTGAGGAAAAGAGCCCTAAACTTTGTAGCAGATTCTATCAATGTGAACACTTTTGTGAATCTGTTAATCTTCTTTTTCTGTACTATAATTACACCTGGCAGATTTGGACCTTGTTTATGGGAATTTTTGGTGTGCAATGCGCTATTCCTGAAAATTTCAGAAGTCTGTTAGGATGCTGGAAGTCTGTTTGTGTGGCAGGGAAATTTCAGAAGAATATCTGGTTGACCATTCCGTCATGCATAGCATGGACAAACTGGATTTAGAGGAATAGGAGATGTTTTGATGGCAAAAAGGAGCAACTCAATTAGTGAAATATAGATGCACTCAAAATATGTATTACTGGAAGAATGGAAACTCTATTTTTAATTTTCAGGATATGCTATACTTGTTAAATTTTATAGGGATTTAATGTGATCAAGTCTAGCTCTTTGTATTTTGCTGCAGTACCTCCTTGATACTGTTATTTAATAGAATCTTGCCTTATCAAAAAGAAAAAAACTTATAATTTGCACTTGGTTCAGGATACCTTATTATTTCCCCCGGTCCCTTCTCTTAGTTTAAGTTTCTTGGTCTGTTCTTCAATTCTTCAAACCTAACTGCCACTGGCAAGGACTTTCACTTTCTAAATAGAAAGGAAGAGGTCAGGCCCACCTCCAGAAAAGTGTGGCTGATTTGTTCTTTTACTCTTCATTTTTGGCAGGGAATATATCTAGCATCAGTGACTCAATCAGGTTGCTTAACTGTGCATGACTACGAGAGTCTTTATTGTAATGGTAAGGGGTATAAGTTTCGTCATCATGTGTCATTTTTCCTAAGTGTTTGTTCCCGAGAATTTGCTGTATAATCATTCTGATTATATCATTAGGAAGAAACATAATATCCCTTGCAATTATCCATGAGATAATACTTTTCAATTGGTTTCAAATTCTTAAAACTATACTTATCCTCTAATAATAACTAAAGCCACTTATTGTAGAATCGCCTATTTACATAAGCATGTTACCATGGGGTAGGTATTCCTGCTAAAACTTACTTAACTCCGGTAGTCCAACTATGGGAAGATCTTTTGAAACTTAACTCAGCCCCAACCATCTAGAGTTGGCTAATGAAACTGGACTAATCTTTTCCCTTAACCAACCTGCCTTCCATGATATGATCTTGGACTATTGAAAGACCAAACTAGACAAGTCCTACATGCTTTGCCTTTTGATGTAGTTTATTGTTGAGCTACTTCTTATACAATGTTTTGGAACTTGTAAACTTCATATAGGTTCAAAAGAAGATGAAACAAAGCAGTTGCTGCACATTTCTACTGGTCAACAACTTGATGTTGTTCGATGGAATGTTTCCAATCAAGATGAGGTTTGAACAATTTCCACCGCAAGATCTTATGCAATGAAAAAAGTTAGTCTTTCTATATTATGATGACTTAAAGATCATGAATTGGTTTTCATGTAAGTTGGTAAGAGTATAAGCAAATTTGGTGAATTTGTTGAAGGACCAGTGTCACGACATCGTGAGTGACACTCACACTAACTCCTGGTGGGAGAACCAACTACCAACCCAATGTTTAACCCAACAACCAATTACGAACTAAGTCATGATATAAAACAGTAAGGAAATAGTCTTTTAATAATTAAAAAGATTGAGTTCCCATACACTCAAATTTAACAAGAAATCCAAATGCAAAATAAAACTCCCTAGAACCTGAAAGTCATAGTACCAAAACACCTCACAGTCTAGGATAGGGGATGCAACCTTGAACAAAACGAAAACATAAGTCTAGAATGTTTGAGTCCGAATAATTCAGAGGATAAGAGGAATCCATAGCATCCCGGAGGAAGTGGCTCACCCTCGGATTCAAATTTTGATGGTTTCACAGTTGAGGTCATGAAGCAGCCACCTGAAGATGCCCTATACTCAACAAAGAGAGAGAAAGTGCAGTATCAACACACATCAATAGTGTACTAGTAAGATCATCGGTTAGTTCCAATATACAAAATATGGGCAGACAACCACAACTCAGTAAGCACATAGTACACAATCACAACACAATGTATCATTGTGGAATAAGATTGTTGAATAATTTCATTCACATGTTTATATGTCATATATATGGCTTTATCTATACACAAGGGATTGTGGAATAGAATCACGTAAATCCCATGAAATCGGGATTTATATTTTACATCAAGAGAAATGATCAGAGATATGATACTCTAATTATCCTAAATCTCTTAGAGGATCATATCTTGATAGGAAGAAAATCTTCTTGGAAATCCTCTATCAGCCAACACTCCCCCTCAAGTGGGTGAATGGATATCTTCCATTCCTTGATTGCTTATTAGATCTTGAAACATATTGTTTGGCAGTCCTTTTGTTAAAACATTAGCCACCTGATCTTTTGTAGATATAAATGGCATACAAATGAGTCTTATATCTAATTTCTCCTTAATGAAATGTCTATCTACTTCAATATGCTTAGTACGATCATGTTGTACAGGATTATGAGCTATACTTATTGTTGATTTATTGTCACAATATAGTCTCATATGTCCTTCACATCTTATCTTCAAATCATCAAGGATTATCTTTAACCATAACAACTCACAAACTCCCATAGCCATAAATCTAAACTCGGATTCTGCACTTGATCTAGCTACTACATTTTGTTTTCTACTCCTCCACGCCATCAAATTTCCTCCTAAGAAAGTGCAATATCTAGAACTTGACCTTCGATATACTAATGAACCAACATAGTCCGCATCTGTATAAGCCTTTAAAACCATGTCTCCACCTCTTTTGAATAATATTCCTTTTCCTGGACTTCCTTTAAGATATTGTAGAATCCGGTTGACAGCTTGAAGATGCATTTCTCTAGGACCATACATAAATTGCTTACATCAAATGCAATGTCCGGCCTTGAATGGGACAAGTAAATCAATTTCCCTACATGCCTTTGATACAAGCCTTTATCTACCACATAATCTTCTGGAGCATTGCTCAATCTATGATTATATTCAATTGGTGTAGCCATTGGCTTCCGCCCTAGTTTTCCTATTTCTTTTAGCAAATCAAGCACATAGTTTTGTTGGGAAATAAAGATTCCTTGTTTGAGTGTGCCACTTCGATTCCCAAAAAATACTTTAATTTCCCAAGCTTTTTGATGTAAAATTCCTTGAGTTAACACTTCTTTTGCAATCACATAACAAGCTCTTTTGCAATCTAAGATGTCCCTTTTAAATATTTTGCAAGGTGTCATTGACAGTGGCATTATCCAAATCCTTGAGTAAACACTTCTTTTGCAATCACATCAACAAGCTCTTTTGCAATCTAAGATGTCCCTTTTTTAAATATTTTGCAAGGTGTCATTGACAGTGGCATTTATTGAATATACCTTCTTATCTAAGCGTCATTCTTTCAAACAGTCCTATATAGTATAGCAGCCAATTCAACTCCAGTCTGAGGTGGATACATATGTAAATATAGAATTTTACAAATCAAACTTCAATTTTTATCAACAAATTGGGCAGTAAAACAAATATATCCCTCAGAATTAGATGATGTCCAACAATCAAAAGTCAAATATATCCTATTAGAAATTTTAGCTAAGTTTGTTTCAATTTCTCTTTCTCTCTATATACACTTTCTTGACATTTGCAACAGATGTGTTCCTAGAAGGAATCATAACATCTGGACTTATATAATTCGCCCAAGCCTTAATTCCATCATATTCAACAAAAGAATACGACAAATTATGCTTATGATAGCTCCAACGAGCGTTCCGCGTTGTGTCCACTAATCAATTTTTCTAGACTACATTTATCCTTCTTTGATTAATCATTTGACATGAATCATGAACTTTAAGCATTGGACATTTATCTTTACGGCACTGCAAATGTGATGTCCTATAACTTTTACCTTGGTGACCAAGAGTTGAACCACACTTAAATGATGCTTTACACACTGCACTTTCAATTCCACATATAGCTCTGCCAGGTCTTTTGAAGTAGCGGCAAACAACTAATGTTAACTTTTTTCTGATTTGGTTCTGCATGATCAATCACCTCCATAATATTCTCACCATGTTCATGTATGCTATTTGCATCCTTCGTTGTGATCTTTCTGTAATGAAATACACCATAATAAAAAAAATATTAGCAAAAAATTTGAAATTCTATAAAATCTAAGCCTACTAGTTAGTATAAGCTAAGTAATAGAATAATCTGTGATATGTCAGCCATGTGCCCGTGCAACTTATATTTCAAATTTTCTACTTAAGACATGATATTTAAAATGCAAGTACCATTTAAAATATATTCATGTAACATGTGTTTCGTAATAATCATCAAGACTTCTATCCACATTAAAATCACAATGCTTCCGTCATATATTCACACACATTCACAAATAAATTTAATATGAACATTAGAACCTACATTGTGAAATGCAACGCCCCCGACAAATGGGATGTGAGTACATATGAAATAGTACTCATACATAAAGCAGACATAATGACATATGGTGGGCAATATGCACAAAGAAAGTACCTGAAGTAGGAAATTAAAGCATATGATAACTGGAAGCCACCTTTTAGGTTCATTATTTATATTTTTTATCATTAATCTTACTTTTATACCTTAGCTTTTGGGATGTCATCATTTTCTTCTTTAACCATTTGGGATACTATCCTTCATATAGAGATGGAATTCTATCTGTGTGTTCGGACCTGGTCGCGTAGGCATAATATAGTCATGGGATATTATCCGCCACATCCTGGCCTTCGTGCTTGACATGAGCTTTAGTTCTTAATGCCATTCTTGTGATTCATAAACATTATGCCTTACTAAGTCGTGAACATTGTGTTGGGATAAAAGGTATCATCTAGACACTCATGATATTAGACATTCAAATGTTGAAAAAGAAACAATCTTAATCATTAAATGTTTAGATCTAGAGACAACATCTTAATCATTAGATGTGCATTCAAATTCAAACGTCTTAATCTTAATGGAAACAAAAGAGACTGACTTTGTTATAGATCTTAATCATTCAGATCTTCTCCGACCCATTAAATGGTTGTTAAATTTTAAAAAACAAATGCACTTAATGATTAACAGTTGACCAATAAAATAAACAAATTTAATGACTAAGATCTGAATGATTAAGACCTTTATTAAGTGCAGACGAGTGAAGCGTTAGTTTTAACTTATCAGTTTTGTCGAACTTTGCACCACATAAAATGTGCACCTAATAGGAAACTTTCGCTTTAAGGTCTGTTTGTCTTCTCTCAAGTTGATTAGTTTAGATCTTGTTCTATCTGGAGTATATGTCTTTTAGTTGGACTTTAGATTTGACACGTCTTATGTTCTCAAAATCAGGTTGCTTGCACATCTATGAAAAGTTCAGATGTATGTATATTTGACATTGGTTATGTATCTTCAGAACCAGTTGAAGTAAGTACCATCTTCTGTCTCACTAGAGTTTCAAACAATTACATTCTGTTCTTCAAGAGAAAATGTAGAGTTGCTTCAACTGTCATAGTTATCCAAGTCATATCATCCACAAAGCCAAAAAATGCAGATAAAGTAGTTAACTCAAAGTGATTTGAGGCGAATTGTTTTTGTTTTACCTTTTGTTATTATTTGTGTAGGTGTTACGGAAAAGGCATACTATCTCTGTTCATGGATATAATGCTCATAAAGGTTTCTCTGATGTAGCATTTTGTTCCCATGATGACTCAAGGTCAGCCAAACAGCCTTCTTTAAGCAATTATATCACTCTAGTTAATATGTTACTGAATTAACACTTCAGATCTTAAAATCACAATGGCTTGTCATGTTGAAAAGTCAGTTGTTAGCCCAATGCTGACAAGATCTTGTTGTAATGCTACAGTTAGATACTGTTACTGAGCAAGGTAATGGAGTAATTTCCAAATTGTCTATTCCATAATGTGAGAGGTACACATACATATACATTGAACTCTAATTAAGGAAAGAAATCAAAAGAAAATTCTATGAATCCCTATATGTAGGCTCCGTACATTATACTAATGGGTGTCTACATTCATTATAGGGTATCTAGATGTATTCTTTAGCACCTCTCAAGCTGGAGTGGATATTGATCATGCCTAGCATGTTACAAAGATCATTAACTTGAGTTCCATTCAATGCCCTTTGTAAACGAATCAACTAGTTGCTCTCTTGTCTTCACGTATCCAGTGTCAACAGTCTTCAATTCTACTAGACCAGTATCTTGGACATACTCTTTAAAGTCTTTAACCTCCCTATCTTGTACAGTGCAGCAATCTCCCATGATCAATCTTGGTTTTGTTGAGCCATTGATAAGCCCCTTTAGATCCTCCCAAAGAGCTTTTCTATCTTGAACTAGCTTGAAGAGCATATACAATATTGTAGCTAAAACTAGCTTGATTGTGGAGTAAAGTCAACTGTCCATGTATAAACTGTGCATGTATCTCTGTCATTCTGAAATCAACCACAGCCTAGTGCCGCAACACCCAAATCCCCCCCCCCCCCCCCTCTCGGTAGTTAGCCACCCAACACCAGTTACCTACTAGTTTCTTTATAATTTTCTGAGCCTTAGGCTAGGCTCTTTAAACTCTATTCTCTATAACATCAATAAGAACTACCTTTTGCGACTTGCAAAAGCTAGTGAACCACTATGCTTATGCTTTATTGATACCCCTGACATTCCAAGCACCTTTGTTAAGTATCACCAAGGACAATGAAAGCATTTGGGCTCCCCATTCCCTGCCACTGTGGAACACCACTTGCTTAGCAGTTGATTTGCCTTTCACTGTTTGCCCCCTTCAAGTACTTCAGTAGAGATAGATGTATTAGCAGTTACTATACTACTATAAGTTCCATCAGTAAGCAACCGACTCTTAAGTCTTACCTGGGTATTTATATTATCATCTGTGCTAGGATCTAAAACCCTGTTCACCTCTCACTCCTGCTTCTATTGGACCACATACTTTTTTTCCTATTGTTCTGCAGCCTGCGCAGCATCTTGTTTCATTCTCATTGCAGGGCAAGAGTAGCCTATTTGGCAGCATATTGGACAGTGCAATGGCCTCCAATCATAAAGCACCGTTTGATCCACTTCCTTCCCAGTAGGATCACCCACATTAACAGAGCTGGGCAAAGTCCTAGTTACATCCTTCTCAACTAGCATCCGGGCATAAGAGATCCTCTCAGCCTTAATTGTACTATCATCTACACAAAGTGGCTTCCCCATCTCCACTCCCTATCCTGCTAAGTGCCTCCTTGCTCCAGCCGTTTAGGGGAAGATTAGGAAGCTTCACCCACAGAGGAATGGCCTTTAAGCCTTTATGATCATTGGTCTATTATTCAGTGTGTAAGGTCCAGAGAAAATTACCTCATCCCTCTTTGGTACTGCTAAAATGAATCACAAAATAGCCATCAGTGTTGTACAATACCTTATCGACACAAAGTTCCACTGCATAGCAATTAACTTTTCTACTGATCCAATTGTTGGTGTATTACCTACCACATATAGTATGAGATCTTTGTCCCGTGCTGATTCCCACCTTCAAGATCCTCCTTCAGTAGATGGACTATGATTCCACCTTCTTTGATCACTGATGAAACGTATGAGATATTCATACCTTCTGAAGCAAGTTTGTTGCCCACTACCAAACCAGCCCAAGTCCCCTCATTAGCATCTCATGTAGTATCCCCATAGTTTCACAGTCTCGTCAGGTTTTAGGTAAACCTTAAGGGGTGAAGAGACCTAGGTTGGCTTCATTGGTACTATTCCATTGGTTGATCCCGTCAAATTCACTAGTGTGGTAGTAGGGTCATCTATCTGTTTTGTACTTGACCTTGTTCACAATTAGAGATGGTGACGTGTCACGACCCAAAAACCAGGTTCACTATCGGGAGGGGTTAAATGGTAATTTTCTGAAAATTTCCAAAAATGACCTTTAGGATCATTACATGATGTTTTCCAGATTGTGCTGCTACTCGGTAAATATGGCCATTGAAGCTCTTTGTCATCAAATTTATTCTGATTCTTCATGGTTTATTTCAACTTGCCCGTACCTGGATCCTGTGTCACAGGGTGCTCCTTCTGCTGACATTTTCCATTTGTTGCTGGCAATTTGTTGGTGGTTTTCTTCGGTCGTTCCCGTGCCATCAGGGAGGTGTGCAAGTTACAGGCACCTAATGTGTCCCTAGAGAGAAAACCTATTCTCCCTCCATCCAATATTAATTGTCACAATTCTTGTTAGACTAAGTTTTCTAAATAATCATTTATTCTACATATTTTTTTATAAGTTGCAACCTTAAATTATATTTTTGTAACATGTTTATAGTTTATCTTTTCTGATATCATTATAATTATAAAATGGAGTTTAAGGTTTGTAGTTCCATAACTTCCATATTTTGTTCTAGGCCCTAATGAATAGTGATATGCTTGCTTCAACAGGTTACTTGCTTCTGATGTCTCTGGTGTTATAAATATATGGGATAGAAGAGCCAGTGATCTTCCATGTCTTGAGCTAGCAACCAATTCTAATAGTTGTCTTAACAGTATCAAATTGAATGCAGATGATCAGGTTACGACTAAGATGGATTCTTTTTGAAAGCTATCAACAACTTCCATTTGTAAATTTTCTTTTTTCCAAATAGTAGGTTATATTTGGAGCTAGCAAGCAGGGAACTATTTACATGTGGGATATTCGTGGTGGAAGATCGTCTGCAGCTTTCCAGAATAACAGAGTGGTATTAATATTATGTGTGTTTTTTTATTCTAGGCTTCCAATCATGATGCAACATATAGGAAAATAATTTGTTGCTTTGTTGTCCATGTCAGATTTAATAGTTGACTAGTAAATTTGAACTGCTCCTGTTTTCTCTTCCATTGTGCGTTCTTGTGTCTTTTGTATTTGAGGCTTTGAGAAAATATATAATGAAATCTCTTATTTCACTATTGTTATGATAAAAGATGTTAATAACTTTAGTCGATTGAAAGTGAAAAAAAGGATCTTTGGTTTTTGATATCACGTGAATTGTATTTACGCCATCAATAAGTAGAACATGAGAAAGTAAGTGATCTTTGATTCCCAATGACTTTGGTAAAATTCTTAATTGCGTATAATAGAGAGCTTTTGTGTTTTCAGGTAAGTTATTCTCCTATGACAGCAATTAAATTGGCATCTGAGCTAGAGAGAATTGCTTCTTTGAAGGTATGTTTACTTGGAAATCATGTTAGATAGCCATTATCTTATTCTACAGCAATAACTGTAGTGACATCATCTAGTCTTTCCATTCCCCAATATATTCTATTTTTTGATTCTTCTTGGTATGCTTATTAGCATGCCGAGTAGGGCATTGAAGCTAGTATTTTGCATGTTTGAGTACAGATAATCCTAATTATCAATTTTCCCGATATTCTTATGTCACGTCCTGAGACCCCACCCTAGACGTGACATGGCACTCGGAACTCAATTAGGCCCGAGAGCACCAACCAACCCACTTAACTTGGATAATCCAATACAAATACCAATGTAGAAAAGGAGGCCCATTACAATTAATATTCAAAAGAATTCAAAGAGGAAAGCCAATTAGACTCTTAATAAGATAACCGATTCCAACTAACCATAGGTCTACGAAATATCTACTAACATAATAACTATATATACGTCGGGACATGGCCCTCGACAATACCATGAAAACCAAAGGAAAGACGGATAAAAGAGAAGTTCGCTTTTCAGAAGATGGAAAGCTCACCACAATGCTAACTGTTGTCTCTGACTGATCTACTATTGCCCGAAACCATGAACGATCCTACATCATGAAACGATGTAGCGGCTGAGGATGGTCAGTACGACGAGTACTGGTATACAATCCGGGGGAAAAGACAAACAATATGTATTCATACAATATAATCATAAAGGAAAGACAAAATCATAAGTGCAGACCCAAAGCATTTAGACATTGACCTTTCGAAAACCATAAATCTTGAGTAGGGTAGTGTTCAACGACATAAAAGCGACCCATGGGCTATATGGGTCCGGCCTCCCCCCGACCAGTGCCCCAATCCATGTATGCTGCATGACTTGAGAAATCTAATAATCTGACAAACCAATTTTTCCCAAAGAAAAGACTGTAGAGGCTGCTCCAATTAACAACATACAGTGGTCAACCCTATTTTAGGACAAGACCTTTCACGTCAGCAAATGCGGGTTCGAGTGATAAGCCACAAGGACCTTACACCTTGTCGGTGATACTACCAAACTCTTTTTAAGCCCCCATTAAAACCTTTACAGGTTTTCGTTTATTTAAAGTTATCCAAATAAGGTATATTTCCATTAGTATCGTCATACCAACACTTGCAAGCCATAATAATCATGCTGAATGTATAATTTACCATTTAAAGCTCTTAACTCATTGTTTGAAAATCAAAGACTAATTTATGTTAAAACATTCCGTTCAATGCCATCATTCAAGTCTTTCCAAGTTATAAGTCAGCATAAAAATGCTATATCATTAACATTTAACCGGGATGGGAAATTTCCTTTGTTCGTCATTTTAAACCAAAGCTTTTGAAAATCTCACAAATTCTCAAATCTGTTATTGATACCAAAAACCGTTTTTCAAAATCATAGGAGGCAATTCACCCATTCAAAACTAACAATCCAAGTTCCAAAATCATAATAAAGTAATTTGAACACAATTAACAAGAGAGGAACATTTGTAATCAATTTTCATGAAAGCATCTCTCAACCTTAACCTCAATTCATATTTTAGAAAATACGAATTATAGAAATGAACCTTGTAGAGTAGTTTGAGATGGGGAATGTTCAAACATACCTTTTGACGAAGAACTTAGGAAAGAGACCTTGAGAATGAACCTTAGATCTTGCTTCTTGAAGCCTTTAGTTTTTTTTTTTTTTTGAAGTTCTTGAGCGTAGAAATAGGGTTTTAATTATGAAGTTGATCAGTCTATTAATGATTTCTTCATTACCATGTACAATAAAATGTGTCCATCTAATATGGGACGGAGGGAGTATAAGTCACCATGATTGACAATTTAAAATATTTAAAAGATGTACAAAAATTTTTGGTCAAAAAATAGATTTGGTTGAATCTCAAAATCCGGAAGGTGCCACATACATTGAGATGAAGGGAGTATCTTTAAGGTATGTAAATACATTGTGTAATTGACCACTTGTATTTCCTCTCAAACAACGGCTAACAATAGGATTTTAGCCCATCTTTGTTTTTCTTTTTCATTTCATACATTTGCTGCAATATTTCTGTCAGCGTCCATCTAAAGTTGCAATGGAATTAACTAATAATATTATACAAACTAAGTATTGTGTGCACAAAATAAGTATGTAACACTCTTTCTACTTTCAAGAAATTACAGTAAATATGATTAGACCTGTCATGCATTAGATGAAAAATAAAGCTGACCATACTCTAATTTTAGTTGCATTAGTAAATTAATTTTTTTGGTTTTCCCATTATATTTAACCCTCTTGTGTTCTTATTTTGTCTTGTTGTGTCTTGTAAAATGCAAGTTCAACGTGAGAAGATTGTGAGAAGATTGTCCGTATTATGTGAGAGGATTATATTAAAGACTAGTACAATACAACTTATGTTCAATTTTATTTTTTTATTAAGTTAAAGTTTGATCAATAATTTTTTTTAGAATAATTTTGTGATTGTGTATTATGCGATTTTATAAACTTTTGCTTATTTTGTAAGATGTACAAAGAATTGGGACAATTTTAATAGTTTTACAACTTATGATGTTTATGAGAAAACATTCAACATAAAAAGTCAAATTGCATGTCTAAACAAAACTTCAGCTTCATCTCATCATTTCATATCATATGGCCAAACGGGCTCTAAGACAATAATAGTTAAGAACATCAATATGAAAAAGAAGTCCAAAATTTTCTTAAATTTTGAACTATTTATTTATTTTAAATTATGCATTTTTTTTAAAACTATTCACAAGGCAAGACAAAATAAGAATACAAGAGGGTTAAATATAATGTGAAAGGTAATGCAAAAACCAAAATAATTTATTGATGCAATTGAAATTAGAGTATGATCAACTTTGTTTTCATCTAAGCATGAGAGGTCTAATCATACTTACTGTAATTTCTTGGAAGTGGAAAGAGTGTTGCATACTCTTATTCTGTGCACACAATACTTTGCATAATATTTTTAGCTAATTCCATAGCAACTTTTGATGGACTCTAACCAAAATATTGCAGCTAATTAATGAAATGAAAAGGAAAAACATAGATGGGGTAAAATCCTAGTGTTAGCCATTGTTTGAGAGGAAATACCAGTGGTCAATTACACAATGTATTTAAATACCTAAAAGATACTCCTGCCTCTCAATTCATGGGGCACCTTCCAGATTTCGCGATTCAAACAGGTCTATTTTTTAAATATTTTAAATTATCAATCATGGTGACTTATACTCCCTCCATCCAATATTAGATGGACACTTTTTATTTTACACGGTAATTAAGAAATCATTAATAGATTGATCAACTTTACTATTTTACACGGTAATTAAGAAATCATCAATAGACTTGAATATAAGGTATATATGGAGCAACCACCTGGTTTCATTGCTTAGTGGGAGTCTATTAACATGGTGTGCAGACTACGACAAGCACTTTATGGTCTGAATCAGTCTCCTCGAGCATGGTTTGAGAAGTTAAGCATGGCTATTTAGGCATTTGACATGGTATGGTATGAAGTGATGCTGATCATTTGTGTTTTATCGTCACTTTGCCCCAATTTTATGCATGCACTTAGTGGTTTACATTGATGACATAATCATCACGGGTAACAGTGACGAGGAAATTACCAAATTGAAACATCACCTTTTTCAACACTTTCAGACTAAGGATCTTGGTCGATTGAGGTACTTCTTGGGCATTGGGGTTACTCAATCCAAATTAGGAATTGCGGTTCAGTTGCCATTTTATGGAGTACGTACTTGGTATTATTGAGTAAATAGGGACGGCAAATTGTAGGCCTATTGATACTTCATCAAATCCAAATATTAAGCTCCTACTAGGTCAGAGAGCCCATCAATGATCCTGTGAGATATAGGAGGCTGGTAGGAAAGTTGAACTATCTCACAGTGATTCAACATGATATTGGCTTCCTGGTTAGTGTTGTAAGTCAATTCTTGGATTCTCTTTGTGAGAGTCATTTGCAGTTAATTGCATTCTTTGATACATAAAATCTGCTCTAGGTAAAGGAATACTTTACAAAGACCAAGGACATGAGAAAATTGTTGGATATCAGATTAGTAGGGTCATACCCTAACGGATGATCCACTTCTGGATACTATGTTCTAGTTGGGAAAAATTTGGTATCTTGGAAAAGTAAGAAACAACATGTTGTTGCTAAATATGTGCACAAACAAAATATTAGGCTATGGTAGTGGCAACAGATCAAGCAACTATTGAAGGAGTTGAAATTTGGAGAGATTAAGAAAATGAAACTTGTGTGCGATAATGAAGTTGCACTTTATATTGCATCAAGTCCAGCGTTTCACGAGAGAAACAAACACAAAGATTGGTTGTAATTTTTGTCAGAAGGTTTGTGCGGTCAAATGATCAGCTTACAACATATTCACAAAGTCCCTAGCCGTCCCAAGACGAGTTATATATGTAGCAAGCTTGGTACATAAAATTTGTATGCACCAACTTGAAGGGGAAGATTAGAATTGTTGTGATTTGTAATTAGGTATTGATTTCCTTTCCTTTTTAAGACCTTTGAACATAGTTATATAAACCACAATAGCTTGAGGGAATAACCAAGTCGAGTTCCACCATCTTCTCTTCCGTTTTCACATTATCTATAGTTATTCTCATAATTTACATACATTTGCTATTTCTATCTTATTCAAGATATCATTTTGCAGGCTCAGTCAAATATAGTATCGAAGGAAATACACTCCATTGACATAAATCCATCTTGTCAAAATCAATTGGCATTTCATCTTGACGATTGTTGGTAAGTTGGAAAGGAAATGCATAGACATTCTTTCATTTTACTTCTTGATGCATTTTTACGCCCAGTGTGCTGAATTATGCGTTGCTTATTAGGTGGCTTTTCTCTATTATTATTGGAATGCGTTCTATTGATGTCAGGCCATTTACATACTTAATTTTGTTTAATAGAGAAGGCACTGGAATATTTTAGGTAGAACTCTTGTTACGTAATGGTGGTGTCAATAAGATTATTTCAAACTTGAGGTGGAGTAGGAAACTCACCGAGTCATGAATCATGATCAAAGATTTTCAAGGCTTTGTCGTTATGTTTTTTCTGATTATTCCTGCATGAAAGTAGGTCCTATGTTGGGTGTTTTATTTTGGATTGCTGAAGTTAATATTACACGCTTATGCTAATTGACGTTGTGGGTCCTTTGTACCTTTGGCATCAAGTAGCCACAGATATTTCATACATGTCTTGAATGCACACACTGAAGTGTGAGAGCAAGCGGATGAAATCAAAGAGCAATCACCACTTTCTCCTGTCTGTCAATGTGTGCTCGTGTGCGATATTTATTCCTAAGTACTGATTATTAGCTATTTATT
The DNA here is from genome assembly GCA_037074985.1 of Solanum bulbocastanum. Taxonomy (NCBI): domain Eukaryota; kingdom Viridiplantae; phylum Streptophyta; class Magnoliopsida; order Solanales; family Solanaceae; genus Solanum; species Solanum bulbocastanum. The sequence continues at coordinate 33,236,084 of CM073607.1, forward strand.
TGTAACTAATTGTGACATACTACCAAAGTGTTGGTGCTGACTTGTTTTGCCACTAATACATATACTACTCAGTTGTTTGTAAGTCTCCTTTTTTTTTTTTTTACAGGTCAGGTGTTTTGGATGTCCATAGTTTGAAAGTCACACATATTCATTGTCCTCCTCCACCTTGGTTGTGAGTAAAAGACATTTCTAGTTCAGTATTCTAAAGGACGATCTGTTTACTAATATCTTACATAATTTATATTCTTCCCGAGTGTAGGGATGACTTCAATGATTTGGCTAACTTACGTTGTTTACGGAAACCTTCATGGATACCAGCATATTCTGTAAGACTAATCCTTCTGCTGCACATACTTCTTTACTTCCCCTTGAGTTATATCAGTGCACCGTAGATTCATTTTTGTTAAGATGGTTTTTGGGAGAAGCTATTTTGTCAAAATAATGGTTTTTTTCTCTTAATATCAGGTTTTATATACTTTAGTTTAGTCACTTATACTGTGTTTTAAATTTCATATCGCATTTGGCCATGATAAGTATTGGTATGGAGGGGCTTCATCTCTAATTTATCATCTGTTTGAAAGTTGAGGGAATGAGCGAATTCAGTTGGCCGTTATATGTTCTAGAGGAGTGGTCAATTTAATATCCTATTTTATACAGTATTATGCATTTAATAGGAAGTCTTTTGGCATCATTAAGTACTAAGAGTTCCAAAAAGTTTTTATTTTGATTTCTTCTTTGATTTGCTTGAGCTGGGGGTATTTCGGAAACAATCTTTCTACTCCTAAGAGGTAGTGGTAAGGTCTGCGCACACTCTACCCTCCCCATACTTCATCTTGTGGGATTTCACTGGCTTTGTTGTTGTTGTTGTTGATGAGAGGTAGCCGCAGGTGATAGTTGGCTTTTTTTTTCTCCATTTTAATTTATAATTTTAAAACTTTATATGAGTGTTTTCTGCTGATTTTTGACCCTAAGCCATCATGCTGATATTTTGATCATCTCCCATGCATAAGATCATGACTGAAAATACCGTTCAAAATGGCTTGTTTGTTTCTATAATGTGGATGGTGAGAGAAACTGGTTTCAACTTGACTGCATTCAACCATCATCAGTTAATTGTGCATGAGGAAACTAGATGGAAGATACTGATATTTTGGGCAAGGATTATATCTCAGTGGATTGTATCTATGAGTCTGATCCCCTGTTTCAAAGGCTGATTTACAATTATGTGGATCATCCTTTTACATCTTTTCTTCTTGATTCATTTTGGGTAAGCCTTGGGGGCGGAGGAAGGGGGAGAAAGTGCTTTGTGAATGCTGATTGGAGATGCTGCATGCTCTTTGTTTTTTGCATGGAACATAAACCTTGGAAAAATTATTGTGAAGTGAACTTGATGGTCTGGTTGTTATTTGCAGCTTACCCTCCTTTATAGTGTTTGATTTATGTAATACACTGAGACAATGGAGTAATCTTCTTTTCGTTTTTTCCCAAGAGAGAGTTATGTGAACCCACACTCGAGTATCTTATAATGCAATGATGATTGGGTGCACGTCTCTAAGTGAGTTTAGAATTTGAATCATGTATCTATCTTGTTTTATTTTTCTTTCTAAAATTGGGTAACACATGGTTCTTGGTAGCACTTGATATATATATATATATATATATCTTTAATCTTTCAAAATTTTCAAGTTTGTCACTTTTGAAATTCCTAATTTTTTTTTGGCACTATAATTGTTTTTATATAATTAAACTAATAAAACTAGTAGTACTAGATGATGTAACATACATTCAATGGGTTCAGTCGATCTCAATACCTTCGGCGCAAAATACACACACACACACACACTCTTAGAATAGATAAAATTAATTTTGGACCTATAATTTTATAATTTAAACGATATTTAGTAATAAGAACCTAAATGTCAAATCGATCAAATTTATATCTTAGATCCACCTATTTGTAATAGTGCACCCTGTTGAGAATATAATTAACTAATATTAGTGTGCTCTCTCTAACAACTTAAACTTTTAGATGAGATGGTCACACACTTCAACATGGTATAAGAGCAGGTAGAGGTCCTGGGATCAAATCTCACCGCTACCCATATCAAAAAGAATTTCCACGTGCTTGACCCACGAAAAAGAATCAGGACTGCACGTGAAGGGGTGTGTTGAGAATATAATTAACTTATAAAAATGTGCTCTCTCTAACAACTTAAGCTTTTAGATGAGATGACCACACACTTCAACAGACCCATCATCTCGAAATCCTGGATATGCCTCTGTACAAGTCAACACACCCATCATCCCGAAATCCTGGATATTCCTTTGTACAAGTCAATATACCCATCATCCCGAAATTCTGGATACGCCTCCTCTGTACAAGTAGAACTATCTGTGGAAACAAAATAAGAAAATCTATCAATAGCTATACCTATGTATACTATATGAAGATGTCTCTATGAACATTCTATAACAATTTACATATCTGTTTGCTTCAAGTAGAATATTTTGCTGCAATGTGAGTTCTTATGTTCTACTGAAATTTCTTTTGCTGCAGATTTATGTGGTTGGATCATTGTCAAGTAATGGGCTCTATCTTTTGGATTTCTATCCAGATCGAAGCTCCCCTTGCCATGTGGATTTCAAGTAATTTTCTGTTTTCTGTTATTTCCTTTGACATATTTATATTAGATGTTCATAGTGTACTGTTAGAGTTTTTTTTTTTTTTTTGTTTTTTTACTTTCATGGTACTTGATGCAGATCTTTTCATATGATTTCTTTGATGGCCATAGTGGACTGTTCTGATTTTCTGTTTCTAGTTTTGACGTACTTGATGCAGATCCTTACATATGATTTCTTTTCGACTTAGATTCTTAACTGGCCAAATTGACAAAATCTGGGGGATTCACGATGTGTTAAAATGTTTTCTTGGAAACAAATAGAATTTTTACTTATTTTCTAGTGTTTAGTAATTAAGCAAATAAATATTATCCCAGGAGTATTTATATGTAATCTAACTAAACACGATGGGAATGGGATGAGGTGGGGTTCAGGGGTGGGTATAAAGATTCAGATGAGGAGTTCAAAGGGATCATCTTATTGAATCTGTCATCCAACATTAAACATGAACTACAACCAACTTAAGCTAAAGTGTATGCAACTATCTACTAAACTTAAGCTAAAGTGTAGGCAACTATCTGCCCACACAATGGGAACTAATAACTACTCCTAGATATGCTCCAAAGCATTAGGAGACTTGTTCAAACTATGATAAAATAGTAACAAGAGATAAATAAAACAATATCCTATGACTTAGAGAAAATAGACAGCACATAAGATAGTTAATACACCCCCTCAAGTTAGGCATGGTGTAACAAAATACAATGCCTAACTTGGAACGATATCTAGTGAAGGCTGATTAGGCAGTGGCTTGGTGAAGGTATCAACAAGTTGATCACGAGCACGAGTACGAGTAACATGAACTCAATGAGCTTGAACCTGGTCGTGGACATATGCAAAATCTACAACAATATGTTTCATACGGGTATGAAACACTAGGTTGTGATATAAATAAGTAACTCTAACATTGTCATAGTAGATTGTTGGTTACTTCGAAATCGTGACATGTAACTTATGAAGTAAGTCTCTCACCCAAGTGAGCTCTGCAAGTGCATTGGTGACTGATTTATACTTGCCTTGGTGGATGTGCAAGCCACATCATGTTTTTTTTTTTTCTTTTTTTTTTTGATAACCGAGAAATCTGACCCACCCTTTGGACCAATCACAGCCTTCTAAACTCGGTGGATAATGGGCCCGCCCCTCTACCCTTCTCCACTTAAATACCAAGCTTCGCTTTGCATGGTATGGGCTTGAACTTGCGACCTAAGCCACAAATCCTCCACCTTTTGCCACTTGAGCTAGGCCTTGGGGGCACATCATGTTGCTTTTTTAACGACCAACTGATTGGATTTGGTCCAAAGAAAAGGATGTAACCTGATGTAGAGATTTTGTCATTCGGATCGCCATCCCAGTCCACATCAGCATACACATACAAATTAGAGTCAGAGCTGCGAAGGTTGCAAAGTCCTGAACTCACAGTTTCTTTGAGATACTGTTTACTCTTTTAATCGCTTTCCAATGTTCATGAGTAGGAGCATGCATAAATTGTGACAATTTATTGACTTAATAAGAAATATTTGGACGAATGAGGGACAAATACTGCAATTTTCCAAGTGTGCACTGGTAGCGCGTGGCATCAGTAGGTGGAGAACCATCAGCATACTCAAAGTGGTAAGCTGGAACACATGGGAGTAGAAACACGAACACCTTTACAATTGTCCATATCCAGTTTAGAAAGAATGCCCAAAATGTATTTTGATTGTGAAAGAATGAGACTGTTCGGTACTTTCTTAACGTCAACACCCAAGAAGTAGTTCAGATAGCCAAGATCCTTCAATGAAAATATTTCTACGAAGAGTCTGATGATAGATTTAATAACTAGTGTATGGTTCCAGTGATTATGATGTCGTCAACATAGATAAGCACATAAATAGTTACATCCAAATGCTTCCATACAAATAAAGAGGTTTCAGATTTTGTTTTGACAAAGCCCATTCTCGGCATATGTTCACTCAGAATATTTTACTAAAGCCTGGGGGGTTTGTTTGAGGTCATGAATAACCTTCTTCAGTGTGCAAACATGAGTTGGAAATTGGGGATTAATAAATCCCCAGAGTTGAGGCATAGAAACTTCTTCATCCAATTTTCCTCGTAGGAAAGCATTATTGACATCAAGTTGATGGATTGGCCAATTGTGTTGCATAACTATAGATAGCACCAATCTTATGGTTTAGTAACATCATACTCTACTCTCATGGGCTTGTCTCCACTCTTCATGTTTATCGACTTGTTTGAAAGTTACAAGTGTAGGAGTCAAATGTGTCAGAAAAGAGAGTTTTCTTTGTCTTGAATATATTATTCTATGACCTAGTTACAATACGGTTTGGGGGTGTTAAGCTATTGTCAAAGAGTATTTCAACTATTAGATTATGTGTAAGATAATAGTCAAGTATTGTAGGTAATGTGTAATAGTCAAACATTGTAGGTATGGTAGGTAACCTATCAAGGATATGCTCGACCTTTTGTGTCTAGCTTTGTGTATATATTCTAGGTGTAATCTATCATTTTGAGTATGAAGTGAAATACACTTGCATCATTTATCACGGTATCAAAGCCTCTGTTGTTTTTGTAGAGTCTCAAGTTGCCTTTCCGGTAACTATCCCGATAGATCTTCCGGTGACTATTCCAACATCTTCTTTTACTAGAAGCTACTTCGGCAGATTTTTCCTACCATCTCAAACTTTCATTCCAAGTTGTGAGGGTCAATCATTCATTCTAGTCTTACCCATCACGTCTCCTATAATCTTCGGCAACCGGAATGGTTTTCCAGCAAAAGTAGTCACTTCATAGGCTGTTTCTGTCTTCTTCTTTTTTGGCAAATTTTTGGTTCAGTTCCAATCTGAAAAAGGTCTCAACCAGATCTCCAGTCATTCTCTCCAGTCATTCTTCTGTTTCATCCTTTTCTTTTTTCGGTAAATTTCTGGTTCAGTTCTGATCAGAAAAGGTCTCAACAATATCTTAGTCATAAAGAGTCATAAAGAGTAACTGTGTTCTTCTCTTTTTCTATTTCGCGTTCTTTTCACCAATCACCTTTTTTTGTGTATTTCATCTAATTGTTGAAGCCATAATGTCAGAGAAAGGTGAATCTCTAATTGAAGTCTTCGAAAAAATTGAATCTTTAGGTGATATCAGATCAATGTTTTCCTCTATTTCAAGTTCTCCTGTTATTACTACTATGAAGTTGGAAGGTAGTAATAATTACACACCGTGGTCTTCATCTGTTGAGATGTGGTTTATGGGACAAGGATATGAGGATTATTTAGTTAAAAATACTAGTGATATTGTTTCTAGTGAAAGGACTAAGTGGACTCGAATTGATGCTCAATTATGCAATCTTTTATGGAACTCTTTGGATCCTAAATTACTCAACCTATTTCAATCTTGTAAAACTTGCTATAAAGTTTGGACTAAAGCTAAGACTTTGCATACGAATGATATACAACGTATATACAAGGTTTTCTCAGACTTATTCCAACTTCAGCAGAATAATCAAGATATGGCAAGTTATTTAGGACAGATAGATACCTTGAAAGATCAATTCGATTCTCTCATGCCAATCTCTCAAAGTGTCACCACATAGGAGCAACAAAGAGATAAGTTCTTTATGGTTTTAGCACTGAAAGGACTTAGATCTGATCTGACACCGGTAAAAGATCAAATCTTGGCAAGTTCCTCAGTTCCTTAATTGATGTTTCAGCTCGATTATTGCGTATTGGTTTAGAAACAATTGAGACCAATAACGTTGAGACATCTGTATTAGCTGTGAAAAATGAAAATCCACAGGAACTAAATGTCCATCAAAGGGGGAACAGTAGGAACTCTAGACCCTATTGCAACAAGCCAGGCCATACTCAACAATCTTGTTGGAAATTGCATGGTCAACCACCGCGTACTAACAATTGGAGTAGAGCTCACATGGATCAAACCCATAAAGACACAGATGGTCAACTGGCCAATTCCATTACTTTGTCTGGAGCAGATTACAGTGACTACTTGCAGTATCAAGCAGCTACACGAGAATCACCTTTATCTGGAACCTCACAAAATGCTAAATTCCTTTGCTTGGCTAACCAGGTCTTCACCCACTTGCCCATGGACATTAGATTCTGGTGCATCTGACCATATATATCTCTGGTAATTAGAATCTTTTTTCAAGTATCATTCATTCCACAACCCTGTCTGCAGTTACCCTTGCTAATGGATTAAGAATTGCAGTAAACATAATAGGGGCCGTGCAACTTCTTCCCTCTATTTCCTTAAACTCAGTTTTATTTGCTCCTGAATGTCCATTTAATTTGATTTCTATTAGCAAATTAACGAAACACCTTAATTGCGGTGTCACTTTTTTGGTTGACTCTGTTGTTGTACAGGATTGGAAAACGGGGGACGATTGGAACAGGATATGAGTCAGAGGGACTGTATTACATGTCAAAATCACCACCACTAGTTGCCTTCACTTCCACTACCTCAATAGACCTTCTTCACAGCCGTCATGGTCACCCGAGTCTTACAAAACTTCAAAAATTAATTCAGAGTCTTTCCAGTTTGACTTCTTTTGAATGTGAGTCTTGTCAACTTGGGAAATGTAGTTGCACTTCGTTTCCCAAAAGAGTCAATAACAGGGTTGCATATATGTTTGATATTGTTCACTCAGATGTATGTGGCCCTAGTCGTGTTGTTTCAAGTTTAGGATTTCAGTATTTTGTTACCTTTATTGATGATTTTTCCCGTTGCACATGGGTGATTTTAATGAAAAATCGTTCTGAAGTATTCTCTATTTTTCAAAATTTTTGTGTCTTGAGATAAGAAATTAATTTGGTGTTTCAATAAAGGTATTACGCACTGTTAATGCCAAGGAGTACTTATTATCTCCTTTTGCCAGTTTCATGTCGACTCAGGGAATCACTCACTAGACTTCTTGTGCATATACTTCTCAATAAAATGGGGTCGCCGAACATAAAAATAGGCATCTCATTGAAACTGCTCGTACTTTACTTATACACCATCATGTTCCTCTTCGTTTTTTGGGGGATGCCGTTCTCACTGCTTGCTATTTGATAAATAGAATGCCCTCCACTGTGTTTCAACATCAAAGTCCTCACTCAATTCTCTTTCCAGGTCAAAATCCCTATCGTCTACCTTTGAGAGTGTTTGGATGTACTTGCTTTGTCCATGATCTAAGTACTAGAAATGACAAACTCCAACCAAAATCAATTAAGTGTGTATTTCTAGGATACTCTCGTCACCAAAAAGGTTACAAGTGTTATGATCCAAAAACAAATAAGTATTTTATCACTGTAGATGTAACATTTTTTGAAACATCTCCCTATTTTACACCAAGCACTACAAGCAAAAATTTAATTCCTCAAATTATGCCAGTACCTATACTTTCTCTACCACAAGTTAGTCTTCCAAACAACCCTCAAACCACTCATCGTCCTCTTCAAGTATACACCCAACGTGCTCATCCTCTTAGTGATAACAATGATAATACTACTCCTAGGACAGATACATTAGTAGCTCCTGATGACTCATCCTTTGCTCCTTCGTCACCTGCTCCAGTCATGCCTTCATTAGATGCAACAACCTCACCAATTGCCATATGGAAAGGTATATGTACTACTCGAAATCAACAATCGAGATATAACTGCTTAAGTTATCATTGGTTGTCCCCATTATGTTATACCTTTGTATCTACTCTATCTATTGTACCTATACCAAAGACTGTTAGTGAAGCATTGGAACATCCAGGGTGGAGAGATGCTATGATCGAAGAGATGAATGCTTTACAACAAATAACACTTGGGAATTGGTCCAGTTACCAAAGGGGAAATCTACTGTCGGAAGTCGGTGGATTTATACCGTAAAGGTGGGTTCGAATGGAACAATTGATCGGCTGAAAGCTCGCCTTGTTGCCAAAGGGTACACACAGATTTATGGTCTTGACACTGGTGATACATTCTCTTCAGTTGCCAAAATTGCATATGTTCGACTGCTTATTTCTTTGGCAGCAATGCATCATTTGCTGCTTCATCAACTAGATATTAAGAATGTCTTTTTGCATGGTGAACTTGCTGAGGAAGTTTATATGGAGCAACCTCCTGGATTTGTTGCTCAGGGGGAGTCGAACTTAGTATGCCGTCTCAATCGTTCTATATATGGCCTCAAGCAATCTTCGAGAGCATGGTTTGCCAGATTTAGCTATGTTGTCCAACAATTTGGGATGTCTCGAAGTAAAGCAGATCACTCTGTTTTCTATCGACATAGTGACCCATAAAGGAACATGTATTAGGTCGTTTATGTAGACGACATTGTCATAACTAGAAATGATAAAGAAGGAATATCTCAGCTAAAGAGGCACTTGTTCAGTCACTTTAAAACCAAAGATTTGGGGAAGTTAAAGTATTTTTTAGGAATTGAGGTAGCATAATCCAAGACAAGTATTGCTATCTCACAAAGAAAATACGCTTTGGACATATTAGAGGAGACATGCATGTTAAATTGCCAACCTATTGACACTCCTAAGGATCCAAACATCAAACCTGTGCCTGGACAGGGGGAGCCATTGGAAGATCCTGGTAGATATCAAAGACTGGTTGGTAAATTGAATTATCTAACTATTACATGCTCGGATATTTCATTTGCAGTAAGTGTGGTTAGTTTCTCCAAGCTCCATGTAAATATCATTGGGATGTAGTAATTCGCATCCTCAGATACATCAAAAGAGATCCAGGACAAGGATTGTTATATGAAGACAAAGGTCACGCTGACATCATTGGATATTTTGATGCGGATTGGGCAGGTTCTCCAACAGATAGACGCTCTACTTCTGAGTATTGTGTCATGATTGGAGGCAATTTAATCTCTTGGAAAAGTAAAAAGCAAGATGTCGTTGCAAGATCTAGTGTAGAAGCAGAATATCGAGCTATGGCTCTTGCTACATGCGAGCTTATTTGGTTGAAACAACTTCTTCAAGAGTTGAAATGTGTTGAATTCAAACCGATGAAGCTTATATGTGACAATCAGGCTGCCCTTCATATTGCCTCAAATCCAGTTTTCCATGAAAGAATGAAACATATAGAGGTGGATTGTCATTTCATTAGGCAAAAGATTGAGTCCAGATGCATTGCCACCAGCTTTGTTTCTTCAAATGACCAATTGGCAGATATTCTTACCAAGTCCCTTAGAGGAACTCGGGTTGAATACATTTGCAACAAGCTTGGAGCATATGACATGTACTCTCCAACTTGAGGGGGAGTGTTAAGATATTGTCAAATGGTTTTTCAACTATTGGATTGTGTGTAAGATAATAGTCAAATATTATAGTTAATGTGTAATTGTCAAATATTGTAGGTATGGTAGGTAACCTATCAAGGATATGCTCTTGACCTTTTGTGTCTAGTTTTGTGTATATATTCTAGGTGTAATCTATCATTTTGAGTATGAAGTGAAATACACTTGCATCATTTATCAGGGGGTGGTGGGGGAATCAGGGCAGCAGGTATAGGAGAGGGTTAAGTACTTGGTTTCTGGGATTTGGATTTTGTTGGGATGACAAGGGTGGAGGAGTGGCTTCTCTGGCTGTTCGGATTGTAGGTTGCTAGCTATGGTTTTGCATCTCTGGTATGTGTCACGACCCGATCTCTAAGGTCATGATGGCACATACTATAACCCATCAGTAGGTAAGCCAACCTGTAACCCGAAATGTCAAGTAATGGTTATAGGGGTAGAAACTAAACAAGAATAAACAATTTAACAGAAATAAAAGGAGAATAGAGCGGAAGCAAAACACACACACACACACACATATATATAAAACCAAAAGATCTCTCCTAGAACCTAGAAGTCACGAGTACAGAACAACTAAATAAAATAGTACAAGTCTCAAAAGTGGACCAAAACAAACAGACTAGTCTCAAAACGCAAAAGATTAGTCAAATAATACAGATGGAGACAAGTATGATCTAGGACAACCATGTGCTCACCCTCACCTACGAATACTACGCTTGTTGGCTCGATCTCAACTTCGATAACTGGTGCTCGAACCTGCATCACAAAACAGATGCAAAGTGTAGCATGAGTACCAAAACAACAGGTACTCAGTAGGCATCATAGGCCGACTGAGCAAGAAAAGTAAAGGCAATATGAAAAGCGAGAATTTACTACAACAGAGATCAAAGAGCAAAAATCTAGCAGATATGCACAAGAGTGTAGAAAAGGCTGAAATGAAGTAAGTAACTAACTAAAACGTAACTGGATCTATAAGCTTAGGAGGTACACTCATGTGAAGTTTAAATAAAAGCCTGAATGGACCTCCAAAAGCCTGACGGGTACACAAAATAGCTATACCTACTAAAAACAGAACCCGGTGAATCCAGAGCTGGAGAGTGCGTAGCCCAGACCTCGAAACATGGATAACCTCCCAAAGTAACCAATAGGATCATCCAAAGCAGAAAGTGCGTAGCTCGGACCTTGAACCGCGGATAGGCCTCCAAAAGAACAAATAGGATCTAGCTGATATGTATCAACTCTGTAGAGGATAAAGAGTCCGAATCATGGACGACTGCTATAGATCAAATGACCAGATCTCGAATTTGTGACCAATAATAGAGCAGCTTGACCAGACCTTGAATCTGCAAACATAAAGCTGCTAAAGATTACCATGCCAAATCATCATTATAGTACCACTGTGGAACGACGTCCATACCAAGGTAATCAATATAGTACTCCAAGCCTAAACTGAATCCAATCCCACGTCGCCAAGCAAGGCCCGAAATCTTAATCGTAAATCGAAGTGCCATAGAAAGAGGGAGTTATGGATAAAAGGTCATCAAAGCTGAGTTATCGCCTAATCTAAGGCTCATTCTATCAGACCTAAGTCTCCTACATCATTCTATAGGGAGTTAAGACGTTCGAAACGACGTCGAAGCAGAACTGAGGCCTATCGATTCCAAAATCAGCTAGTCTAAGGCAAACACTAGTCTACACCTAGACTAAGGCCAAAACATGCTTCCGACATCAGTGGAAAAAAGTACCAATCAAGCCACAAGGTAGGGATGGTCAAAAAAGAAGAGCAACGTGCCAACGAGTTCTGAAATAACCCGAAGCAAGTGTAAAACATGATTTCTGAGTAAGTAAGCATGCTTGACTAACCACCCAACCCAAATTCACACAAATCAGCGTGCATTTACATTCTCGAGCTCAATCTAAAGGTTGGGAAGCCATAGCCTACCTCAAAGCAGACCGCACGTGCTCCAAATTCACAACCCTAAAGCTTGTTCTTTTCATATGGCCTCCGAATGCTGCCACACTATCAAAAATAGGATCACAACGTCAAAGCGGTTGTTTAGACACCAAAAACACATTAATTAGAGATATACAAAATTTGCGTCAAAATGAGAATGTGTGACCCGCGTCGGAAATCCTAGAATTGACTTCGTCAAAAGGTCCATCTAAGCTCTCCAACTTGTATCCCAAAATGGGACCCAATTCGGGGTTTGGAACATATATAATCAACAACGTGCAATAAAACACCAATTTAAGGAATATCAAGGGGGTAGGAAGTCCCTTTAGGGGGGAATATACCTCAAACATGTAGTCCTTGGCAATCCCCGATCACTACAACGCGTAGCCACGAGCCTTCTGGAAACCCACAACTTGAAATCATCTAATTTGGAGCTTTGTAGCTCAAGATATACAAGTTTGAAATTTCCTAACTAAGCTGATACACGTTTGGTCTTTATTTAAAAGATTGGACAAAAGCTTCATCACGAACGCGGGGAAACCTTATGTGATCCTAGAAGGTCGGGGCCTTATTGTTTGCGAACGTGACGGTTGGCTTGCGAACGTCGAGTGTAACTTCACTAACCTCCGCGAACGCTGCCTAGCACACGCGAATGCGAAAGGCAACCATGCTATCCTCTGTGAACGTGGCTAAGGCCTCACGAACGAGGAGACAAGGTCTTCTGGCCATTGCAAACGCAGCCAGAAGCCTGCGAATGAGGAGACAAAGTCTTTTGGCAACCACAAACGCGGCTAGAAGCTTGCAAATGCGAAGGTTAAATATGTTTGCACCAGTTGATGCACATCAGCTGGTTTTGGCCAATGCCAAAATCTCCAATGGGGTGCTCGGGATTCGTTCGAAACCCAGTGTGTGCAAACAAAATATGCTACCTTACCAAATTCGACATTTCAGACTCAACGAATCCGTCAAAACTTTCAATCAAGGTCGTCTTGACAAAAAGTGAGTCCTACACCCAAGCTCCACTCTAAGCCAAGTTCCACAAAAGGGCTCAAGATTAGCTCGAAAGCCTCGAGATCCGCACGAAAGGTCCTTCTAGACTAACTCGATGTTCTGGAACTAACAGAACTGTTAGAATTGCATTTTGAGGCTGTCTTCCTAAACTTTTGACTGAAGTCAATTGTTTAAGTGTCAAAAGCTCCAAAACGCGAAAACTTGCATAGAATCCAAAGGAATAACCATGTGACCAAATTTTCAGTCCCAGCAAGTCATAAATGACTTGGGTCTCTCTAGGAACGATCTAAACGATGAAAAGAAGGCAATAAGACAGAAATGACATGGAGTGTCATTACAGTATGTGAGTATAGGCTTATGTGTAGCTACTAGTAGTGTTGTGTGAAGAAGAAGGGACACGAAGTTGTGAAGAAGAAGGGGTAGGGAGTTGCGGATTACCTGATGTCTCTGCTTGGTACTTGGCCGTTGTTGTAGGAGTGAGCATCGCTAGGGGAATAGGTTGTATTGTTAGAGTTGGACTCTACAGGGATTGAGATAAGTGATGGAATAGAGAGAGGAGGAGTTTGAATCGTTGTTGGACTGCTCTCATTGGAGTCAATAACTTCCCAACTTAATTGGAAGTATATTTCCGTAAATGGATGAGCATTTGTTTAGAAGTGAATTCTTTTTCAAAAAATTAGACATCATGACTTACATGTTTTTTGGACTGGACTGGGTCAAAGCATATATGAGCATGGTGAGCCTGAGAGATACCTAAATACACACGGGGGGTGGGGGTGGACTGGGGTCAATTTTATTTTTGGTATATATAAGGTTTATGCCATGGGTAATAGAGATAACCAATTTTTTTAAGGTGGTATAGTCAGGACTCAAGAGATCTACCAAATAGTTTTTGATAGGGTGAATCGTCATTCATGATAGGAGTGGCAACTATCTACTAAATTTAAGCTAACGTGTTGGCAACTATCTACTAAACCTAAGCTAAAGTATAGGCAATTATCCGCTTATGCAATAGGAACTAATAATTACTTCTAGATAAGCTCCATAGCATTAGGAGTCATTCAAACTATAATAAAATAGTAACAAGAGATGAATAAAATTATAATATATCCTATGACTTGGTAAAAATAGACAGAAGATAAGATAGTTAATAGGGGGTGGGATGGTCAGGCAGCAGGGGTTGGGATGTTGGGTGAGTGAGGAAGAGACAATGAACTTGGATTGTCATTTATAGAACTTGTTTTCCTTACTTTCCTTAGAGAAGTCATTTTCCTCATTTTAAAAGAACTTGTTTTCGTAGAGAAAATGTTTTCCAAAACATTTTGACCAACTCCATACCCAACACACCCTCAATGTTGTTCATTTTTGCTTTGAGAATATTGCTCAAATGAGGGTATTCTTCTTATAGTGAAGAGATGCAAGACCTTTACGGAGTAAAGAGCCCGCAGAAGCAAAATCAATTCATTCCAACAACTGAAGGTGTTACTGCATGTATTACTCATCCCTCGAGTGGAACCATTGTGGTTGGAACCAAGGTCTGTATACTGATTCACCTTACCTGATGGACATTATTTTCTGGTTATGCTCAAAATACTTCTATATATATATATATATATATATATGAAGCCTTGCACCTCATGTCATTTTATCGAAGTTTTTTGTCCCTATTTGTATTACATTAGTTCTATTTTGATATATTGCAGAATGTTTTTTCTATAATTAATGAATTTTTTCATAGATGGCAAACTTGCACTGAGCCGGTTCTATAAAAAGAAATTACAAGTCGTGTGACTCCTTATCATGTCTAACATTGCATGTACATCATTTACAAGAGACAAGTTGCACCAAAAAACTAGTAAAGCATCTTTGTTCAAGGCTAAGTATGTTTGTCCTTATGCCTTAATTCAACTGTTTCTTTCAAGCCAAATAGTCCTCCAGATGATGTGTGGTGTAGTGTTCCAACTCTTCAGGTACTTCTTGTTCACTCCCTTTCTTTCCAGAAATGCAGTGGGTCTAAAGTGGAGTTGGACATGGACCAGCGAAGGCCAAAAATTGCAAAAATACATACACCAAAGCTGAAATATGACCTTGCAATTCATAAAAAACTGCAGTTGTCTTCAGAATATTCTTCACATTATGTTGCAGACTGTTCTACACCATGCCATTTATTATGTCTTTTATATACTATTTTCAAAAGTTTTAAGAATTTCAAATAATTAATCAAATTCAAATTTGATGTTACGTTTTCTGTATTGGCAACCTTTGGTCAATCTTATTTTAATGTTTACTTCTACTATTACATACATAATACACAAGACAATGATATTTTATGGACAATGATGAGTCCAAGCAGCCACCAACCCAGCAGACGAGGGGCATTCAGATGTAGACTTCAGTCGTGCCACCTTTCTTCAGTTTCTTGTGAATCTTCCTGTGGTTTTTTTAAATGCAGTTCCTGTAGAGGCAGTAACTGCTTTATCTGTATGAAAATAAAACCTCCATCTCTTTACAGTCAAAGCCCAAGTTACCCTGAAACTGTTTCAAAGGGATCACAATTTTAAAAGAAGCGAATAAAATTTGAAATGCTTGTTGTCTCTGGGAACCTGGTACAATCATTGTTTATTGCTTATCTTTGCTTATCTTGTTAAGACAATGCTTTTCTCTAAACAGTATGCTGGAAAACATGTAACTAATAGAAACATACATATCAATATGATGCTGATTTTCTGTTCTAACAAGTCATTATATTCTTCTATGGAAGCAGCACTCGTCGCTCCTGGTGATTTCACAAACAGGCAAGTCATTTCAAGGTGCATATGATTCTCCTTGCTCTGAAGGCAATTTTAGAAGAACCAGCTAAATCTCGCTCACATGCGTATATACATCTACCAAACTAGAATTCAGTTGCGCATTCTAACAAGTGCAGCAGGAAGATATTGGCGGAGGATGAGCTTTAGATGAATGTGTAAAGTCTTTGTTAGAGGGCAAGGTTTCAGCCGCATGTCATTTGGAAGTTACAAAGGAGTGTATGTAGAGGCAGGTGACGATTGCTCCATTTGCTTTATGTGTGAATCATGGAAGAGTATATTGTCTGACCTGAGTAATGATTCACTGAAGTTGATTTCGACCCCAGCTAGATCCTTGGGCAAATGAAGGAGGTGGTATAAATATAGCCGTTAACTTTATGCTTTGTGGAGGTGTAAGTCATAAGTAGTGGATGCAGCTGTATCTATACCGACTGACTTACAATTCTGGATTTTCGTTGATATTTTTCACTTGTCAGTTTTCGTGGTATACTTGGTGATCATTCCTTTGCATTCGTAGCATGCATATCCCTTCATTACTGTGCTTTAGCAATGGTATTGCTTGTGCAGCTTCCAGGAGGCGCACCATCGACAATATTCTCCTGCTTATCATGTTAAAATTATGCATCCATCAGTTTGTCCAGGTTTCAAGATTTGTACTAATAATCCTCATTTTTCCCAGAACCAACTTTTCGACTGAAAATGGAAGTGATTGTCCTTTTCAAGATGAAACTTTACAGGGTTTAGGGTAGTAGTTTTACCTCTAAACTTTTACTTAATTCTCCAAAAGGAGGTTCATTGTCTTTGTATTCTTTCTAAGAGCCTGCATTTCTCAGTGCAAACGCAAATTGAGTTCACAACAGTTGCACAAAATAACCTTAGATTATACTGGACTGGCATTGCATACTCATTCTTTTTAGGTGTGAGTTGAATAGTTTTGGTGGCATAAATAGGATATTGCCAAGAGCTGCTGGCCTCCTATCGTGACAATTCTTGTCAATGGATTTGATTTGGGAACTATGTTCCTTTTCAAGATTGATTTTTAAATGATGACTAAATGTATGCATTTTCAAAGTTAATTTTTGTGAAGATGAAGTACACTTAATAGCATTATATATTTAGCAAACCCTGTATGATTCCAAAGAGGCCCTCTCTAAAACCCTAGACAAAACCCCTGTCGGAGCACAGGGGAGGAAAAGGTCAATGGATAAAGATCAATTATGATCTTTTGTCGAAATATCATAAGAGATGAAAAGAAAAAAGTTTTTTTTTTAAAAAATAAGATAATAGTGCATTTGGACCAACTGGCCTCTCAAATTTGTTTAACTAAACTTGTTGGGAGATAATAGGAAAAGATGTGACAACAACAGTGCAAATATTTTGTTTTAGCAAAATTTATCAAGGTTCATTACTCACACCAATCATAGACTTCTCTCCTGTACGTAGTGGCACACAAATAAAGTTGGAGACAGAATCTCCGTGTTTAACCCTTCTAAGATGACTAGAAAAACCACAGGTTTGCGATATATATATATATATATTAGAATCTGCACTTCTTCAAAATGGATAGTTGGACCAACATTCTGACATATTCTTCAATCACTAATTAAGGAATATGATTGAACATTCCAAAATTATTAGGGTGGTTGTCTTCTGTGAATTGCTTTGTACAAAAAATGATTGCTTCAGTTGCCATGTCCTCCTATGGTATTAGAAATTTCTTATGATCATTTTGTATTTTTTTTTGCTTCTCTTTCCCCTCACATAGGAATGAAAGAATTTGGTATTGCTTTCCCTTTTTGGAATCAGTTAAGGCCTGACTTCTATCTCTAAATAAAACTCCTCCTCTAGGTGTAGATATATACTTAGGCTAGTTTGTACCCTATGCAACTTTTGTCTAGTTTATAGAGTGAGAGCATATTCAAAACTCTTCTCATGCACTAGTCACATCTTCTAATATAACAATCTATTGAAAAATATTTCCACAAGTTATCATGCTCCTCAATCTCAAGATCATCTACCAACTTCATGAAGGTGTTTTACCATTGATGTTGTGCTAGAAGTGTGAACATCAAGCTCCAGTAGGCATGGTCTAATGCCTTGTTGATCAAATGAGTGAGATTTAGAGTTGGGAACATGTTTAACATCTTTTGATTGCTCAGAATCTTGTCTAATTTCTTAAATATGCAACCTCTATGATCAATTGTACCATTCCATCAAGTATATATGTACTTCCTATATATCCCATATGGGCAAATCTATAAGCATAAGATGATCATTGATACTCAACAGTTTCATTATAGTACACCGGTAATCCTCTAAACTTCTCCTATGCACTAAGAATAATGTTAAAGTCTCCCTACTAAGTACTAACCATGGATGTTGCCATTGATCTGTATGATTTACGAGGGATCGAGTCCCGTTGTTCTTGTCTGATTCTTCTTTGATCATAAGTTAGTTGCATAGACTACTCTCACCAACACAATTCTTTCCTTCTATTGATTGGTAACCTTGATAGTCATGAGGTGTTGGATAGAGTCTAATGACAACTAATTATTTTTTTAAAAGATTGATTTTTACTAATATATTATTTTCAAGCAGTGTTAGCCTACACACGAAAAAAACATGTTTGTGAAGCTATATTTGATGACACCCTTTTTTATGGTGATTCATTTAGGATCTCTCAGAGATTGACATATTTATGTTTGCTTTTGACTTGATTACAAAGGGAGAAAAAAATGCAATATACTAAAATAAACATTAAAAAAAACTATTTTGCAATGATAAAAGAAATGAATTATTGATAATTTGTTATTTTAAAACTCAATAAATTGGTTGCATTGTAGTAAATATAGCAATTCATTAAAAGTCAACTTGACAAGACGAACTCAAAACGGTTACAACAAGTACAATTGCTTATTTGTCCATGTTAAAAGCACTTTTTGGGTGTAAAAATAGAAGAAGAACCCCCATAAACATACAACTTAAGCAGAATCATCATTCTGAGCAAAATCAAGAGATTTTTTCCCTTCATGAGCTTTTCCAAAAAAGTTTTTCATGTAATCACCAAACAAGACTTGTTTGTAGTGAGCAACTCCATCACTTTCCACAAGTTGAGGCAATGGACCTATCTTTTCACTTGGCTTTGGTGTAGCAAACAATGGAACTGATACTCTTGATTCTGAACTGGTTGTACGAACTCTATGCTCCGCACTCTTGTATCTCCCATTACTTAAGATCTAAATCCAAAATCCAAAAATATTAGGCTTAATTCATGAAAGTAATTTTGTATTCTAACTATAACAAGTTTAAATACATGGATAGTGTAAAATTTTCTTAAAACTTTTAGTGTATAAACTTATATATTCTGACTTGGTAAATTTATTCTAATATACTATATGATTACCTAAAAAGATAACTATAGGTAATTGTTCGTAAAATGAAATCAATAACCTAGAAAATAAGATTGATTATCTACAAGTCTACAACAAATCATAATATAGTGTAAATATTATTTACACTGTTGGCGTATAAAAGTGAAATCCATTCTTACTTGCATGGTATCTCCAACATTGATAACTAAAGCACCAGGAATGGGAGGAATCTCAATCCACTCATCTTCAACACCTTGTTCAAGTTTAACATATAGACCACCAATGCCATCTTGTAGTAAAACAGTTAGGGTTCCCATGTCCGAATGGCGTCCGACGCCTACTGTTAGCTCTGGGTTAGGGCAACTTGGGTAAAAATTCATGTTTACCATTTTGAGCCCTGTTAGTGATTCAAATTTTTCTTCATCTAGTGTTACTCCAAGATTATCAAATAATATCTCCAATAGTATCCTCACCATTTTTGTCGACGACTTCAAGTATTCAAGAGCCACATCCCTAACATGTGAAAAAAATTAAAATAAACTTATTTCTTATGTTTGATAACTAGCAAAACGTATTGTCCCAAAATCATTTATATAATATCGACAAGCACTATTCGAATGGTGTGATTTGAGGATGAGGAAGAGATACTTAATGTGAAACACCACTTATGAAACATGTTTTTCTATTTTTACTATGGAAGTCATATTTACGAGTTTTAAAGAATTTATTTTTCTAGAGAAAATGAACCATCAAATATGAGAAAAATATATTTTCCTTTATATTGTAAATAATTACTCATAAAAAAATAAAAGTAATAACATATTATTACTTGCTACAGTCGTTTAAAATACAGGATAGATTTTTCACACTTTGCATGTATATAATTAAAATCAAAACAAAAACAAAGTATACACATAACGTTCTTTTGGAATTAATATGCACATGACAATATGCTCTATTTGATAGAATTTAATCTATATGCGTACTTCACAATTTATATGACTTATTTATCTTTTTAGTTGGTCTAAAAAGGAATGACGGTTTCCATATTTAGAAAATGACTTCATTTTTAAATGTCTATTTTACATTTAATGAAATGATTTATAATAACACAAACATTTATGAAGTATTTTAGATCACAAGTTTTAAGAAATCTTTCCTTCCTTTTTAATCTCTTTGTCAAATCAAACTACAGCATATAAATTTGAGATGAGGAAGTAGAAAAAGTTTATACTAAGAGTGTAACCTTCCATAAAAAGTGGGATTAGTAAGTGATCAAATTAAAGAGAAAGTGAAGAAGGGTTCCTACTTGCATTGAGGAGGCCATTGTGCATGCGCCTCATCATCATTAGTATACATCATACTAACATAATCTTTCCATTCCAAAGCCATTTCCTTTTCAGGTACAAAACTAGTCCCATATTTAACCAAAGGACTTGGACTCACTTCTTTTAGATAAACAGCCTTTTCCATAGGTGGTTGAGCAAAGAAGTTATGTGCTGCACCTTTAAGTGATTCCAATAACTCCAAAGTTACACCATGATTTACCACTTGAAAAAATCCAAGTGTCTCAGCAGCCTTTGTAATAGTTCCCACCACTTGATAATGTTCAGGACCATGTAATTTTGATAAATCAATGGCAACCAATAGTTGATCAATATCATCATTTGAATTCATGATTTTTTTGTCAATTAATATTCTCTCTTTTGGTGGTTGTATGTATCTTTCTGGTACAATTTTAATGCCATTGTCCACAAGTCCCTTTACTCCGTTACCCTTTTGGACCACAAAATCAAATAAGGCATTACTTTCATCAATATTTGGGGCCATATTATATTCTTGGAAATATTTTTTGGTAAATCAAGATTTTGTGATTTTGAATGAGGAAGTTGTGCTTCCTATCTATACCAATTTATAGTAAATGTTTTTTGTTACATAGTCAAATTCTATTTTTTATTTAGGAAGCAAGATTTTGGCATTTGAAGTTGTTGGATATATAATATGATCTAGTTGAACATTAAAAAATATGTATGAAAAAATGTAGAATTACATTTTTCTTTGATTCTTTTTTCTAACCCTTGCTTGAATTAGTTTAATTGTTGTATAAGAATCAACATACAAAACCATATAATATGGATGTCCAAGACTCCAATGAGATGTAAGGTTCATAAAAGCATGATTTTGAACCTCTAAGTAGGTGAAGACAAAGAAGAATATTTTGTGCTTGAATAAATTTCTATCAAGTTGCAAAGAATATCAACTGCACACTATTCCAACTCAATATTTTCTGGTTAAGTGAAGTTTTAGGAACAATATTTACCCTATCATATTAAGATATGTTTCATGTGACAAAGATACGTACAATTTGTTTGAATCAACTTATTTTAAGTATCTTCAAGTCAAAATGATTTTTAAACACTTTTGAAGTATTTGAATAAATTTTTAAAAAATGCTTATAATCACTTGATTTCAAACTAATGATAAAATAAGTCAAAATTCAAATAACAGATTCTTAGTGACAGGATGAAATCACACTTTTTGTTTTTTGGTTATTAGTCAACTGTAAAAAATAGTTGTTAGTATCTCCTTGTCAAAGAATGGTTTCTAAATACAATATTAGATCAAAAGGGTGATTAATCTATTATGGCATGAACCATGATGCCTTTTGGTGGTCAAATTTGAGACTTTGCACCAATGTGAGTGTTTTGTTGGTAGGAGAAGAATGAATTATAAACATTGCACCAATCATTTATGTCACAACTCAATTGTACACAAGTATAGGGCAGTAAGGGTTAGCAGGTTTTACTTCATTTACAAGTTGATAATTTATACTCCATCCGTTTAAAAAAAAGTCTACTTTGACTTGGTACGAAGTTTAAGAAAATAAACAAGATTTTTTAATTTTATGATCCTAAATTAATGTTATATCAAATGTATCAAAATGTCCTTTAATTTTATGGCCTTAAACATGCCACGGATAAAATTGAAATTAAAATGTTGCCAAAAAAGGAAATGAGTCATTCTTTTTTAAAACTGACTAAAAAGGAGAAAACAAACCATTTTTAAAATGAAGAGAATATTACTTTTTAACAATTTCAGAATATTAATATATGTATTTATTAAATATTTGGAGGAAGCAATGTCATATGACATCATTACGTTAAAGCTATTATAATTATTTTTTTTTGGGTTGAAGAGAGCATTTTATTATCAAACAAAAAGTAAAAGTTATTATAAAGAATGAACCGAATGAGAAGTTGCAGTTCCTGCTAAGTCTAGTTATATTGCAACAAAGTAAAAAGGGGGATGACAATAGTAAATTTACGCAATTGTTTGGATTATTTATTTTAAAAGGAAAACTACATAACTTGAACCCATTAGGAAAAATATTTATCTAAATTGGATTGAATTTAATATATTTATCTTTATTGTAGTCATTGCCTTAATATTTTACCAGACTCCCGCTCCCCTGCCAAAGTAGCAAAATTGATTTTTTTTCTTCTTCATAATTTCTGTTTTCATCTAATTTTCTTTTTATTGTTCGGTAAAACTTTTATTTGTTTCCTCTTCCTTTCCTCTTTTTTTTTTGTTTTAAAAAATATTTCTTTTTTTTTTCTTTCTTTTCCTTTCATATTTTTTCAAATCATAATATTGACAGCATGGTGAGAGAGTTCTAAAGAAAGATGTGTGTTTCTCAAACTGATAAGTGATAGTTTAGGTATGAAATTCACACTCTCAATAGTTAAGATATGAAACTAAAAAAAAGGGATAGTTTAGGTGTATTTTTGACACTTATATTAATAATGAATGAAGGAAACCTTAGTGCT
This sequence comes from Solanum bulbocastanum, assembly GCA_037074985.1. Classification (NCBI taxonomy): domain Eukaryota; kingdom Viridiplantae; phylum Streptophyta; class Magnoliopsida; order Solanales; family Solanaceae; genus Solanum; species Solanum bulbocastanum. The sequence continues at coordinate 33,259,023 of CM073607.1, forward strand.
ACCACAACAATATATTCATATATGGTGATGATATCATACATGATTTGAAGAGTTACAGATTATATAAATAGTCCTTAATGATATCATGTCAATATATGATATGTTGTGATGGTATCATTGAGAAATTCTAAATTACTCCTCGAAGGAATGGTCAATAATCAATGATACAATGCTATTATATATATATATATATATATATATATATATATATATATATATATTAATGAGTTGATATCATTGAGAAATGAGTTGATTGTACATGAATAAATGAATATAAAAAATCTTAATGATATCATATCAATATATGATACCATCATGATATCATTATTGCATGAGTAGTTTTATGAATGAAGACAAAAAGGGTTTGCACTTTTGGACATTGAAGTAGTTTCTAAGAGTCGACCTACAGACCGTAGGAAGCTTTATGGACCAGAGGAAGGTAATCGTGGGAATTAAGTGGAGGTTTTAAAAATGTCAAGTCTCTGATGTTATCTACAAGTGAATAGGGCGAGTCTTAATAAGTCATACGAGTTGTCAGAAGTGCCCCTAGAAGTTGTTTGGACTCTGTGAAATTTTGGAATGGTTTCTGGGTTTCACGACTAGGTCCTACGAACCGTAGTAACATCCACGACCTGTAGGAGGAGTTTTATGAAAGTATGGTCAATTAATGAGACCTAGTAACAGTTCTACAGTTTACTAGGATGGTCCATGGAAAGTCTTACGGATCATAGGTACAACCGTAGACACTGTAGGATGATTTTTAATCAAGGGTATTTTGGTCTTTTCTGTCACGCCCCGAGCCTTCATCCTGGGCGGGATTGACACTCAGAACCATTGTTTGGCCCATGCGAACCCTTGGCATGACTTACTTACTCAATGGAATAATATAAGTACTTTAAAAAGTAAACTAAACTGCTTAATAATAAACTTAGAATGTATTAAATAACATTTACTAGCCAAAGTGGTAACTCAAGTCTCAACCATCAAAATAGGAAATAGAAAGACTCAAGAACTAATTAACATCACTAACTGTCTATGAAACTTCTAAACAACTGAGATGGACGTCGGAACAAGACCCACGACATCCTAAAGAACTAAACATACTGAAAGCAATAAAAGGGATCCTCCGGAAGCAAGGAGGCTCACCAACAACTCCATCATTAAAAGATGTAGGCCAAATGGCATAAGTCCATTGAATGAACGAGCATGCGAGGGGAATACTAAACAAGACATAAACTTGAAAGGATCTGAAAAAACAAACCTGGTCTCAACTCAACTCAACTGAACTGAACTTATTTCAATATTAAGTAGTATAAACAAGTGCAATATAAAGAAAAGCTTTTTGAAACATGGATAACAACTATGTGTATTTAGAAATACAATAATATTTTGTGTGTATGCAAAGATATAATGTCACTCTGAAATGTATATAAAAATACAAAATATTGCTATGAGAGTTTCTCTAACTGACAACCATCACTTAAGAGCTATTGTGATGATACAACTTTTTGTCTCACGCTGCCAGGGCCATCTTATACCTTGCCGAGGGCATAGAACCTGATTACTAAGTGGATCCACTAGTCTATGCTAAAAAGCACTAAGGAATCATCTAAAAAGTATGATTCTTTTATACCCATGATGGCTACATGGTTTATGGGGGCTGGGAGTTGTCTTAACTCTACCCCATATCGGTGCTAAATACTACTCTCAAAGTATAATACTAGCTCTTATGTTTAAAAACATATCTTCTTTCTGTGGTTTAAGATAATTGCTCAAAACTTAGCTCAAAGGCTCTTCTTGGAAATCAAAGTTTCCTCTCATGATTAATTGTGAAAGCATTAACTCTTTTCTGAAAACTCAAAGGCTCTTTGGAAATCTCAGTTTCCTTTCTTATTTAAATGTGAAAACACTTTAAACTCTTTGGGAATACATAGTCCTCATATACTCTTTTGAAGAAATGAACTTCAACTCTTACTCTTTACTCAACTCAAAACAAGTCTTAAAACAAAGCTAAAACTTTTGGAAAAGACTTTTGGAAAACTCTATGAACTTCTCTTCACTTGACTCTTAACTTTCCTTGAATTGAATAATGGATTCAACGTTCATGATCTCATGTTATTGATGATTTCATGTTTTTTAAACGTACCTTAGAGTGTAGGAATCAACTAGGAAACATAGGTATGTTTCAATGGAACTAGTATGGGAAGAAGTGGAAAAAAAAAAGAAGACTTCAGAGTCTGGCTTGGGGCACTCTTGCTGGCGTGGTGCCCCAGAGTCCAAACGTTAGAGAACTTTGTGGGGTGCTCAGAGTGGCGCAGTGCCCCACCCATTTTCCCAGATTTTTGACGAATTCTCTTGTTTATTTTTCATATCTAACCCCTTTAAACTCAATTAGGTCTTTCCCCAAACACTTAGATTTGACTACATACCAAAAATATGCAAGAATCTACTCAAAACAACATCTAATTTCATGGATCTAACTCAAGAACTTCTCCAAACTTCAATAATCAAGATTCAAATGAAACTTTCAACAATGTTCATCAAGAACTCATAAACTCTTCATTCAAGAACATAATTACACCAAATCAAATCATGATTGGCACGTGGATGAACTAAAACAATGTTATGTGATCGCACATACGTCGTAGGGATCAACCCTTGGCGAAATACTAAAGCAAAACTTTAAGAACTTGGCGATTCCTTGCTTCTTCTCCTCTTTTCTCCTCTTCTTTTCTCTTCTCTCAAAACCCTAACTTATTTTTCAATAGCATAAATTGAACCCAATCAGTTTAGACCCCAACTTAATTACCAAAAATGAAATTAATTAATTGGGTGGTGAAAAAACCACAATACCCTTCTAAAATCCGGTTTTGATTTCCTTATCTAGACAACCCAACTTCAAATGGGCATATCTCCCTCATACGAACTCGAAATTACGCAAACTCAGCGGTGTTGGAAATATAATTCAAAGATATTTCCTACGGCTTCTTGTATCACATCCTCATATATGAAGGAAATCATGATTTATATGCTTAGATAGGTAAGTTTCTTAATGAATGAAGTTATGAAATCATGGTTTTGAAAAGAGCTACTCTAATCTGAATTTATAATTGGATTGGTAAGTCTTCATTGTTGCCTTTCCAAGTATATTTACTATGATATAACATGAATTTGTCTATTTTGTTGGGATTCACTTAGCACCGAGAGGACTTTGAGATAGAGGCTCTCCCGTTAGTAGAGGTCGAGTCTTTAGAAGCAATCTGCTCGTCCCAAACTACATGTCCCCGTAGGATTGTCTTAAATGACCTAGCTAGTGGATCCACCTTAGAAATTATGAATGATATAGAGTTCTACCCTGACAAATAAGCTCTCTTTTTTTGGTGTGAAGGTTACACCAGATTTCATGTTATAGCTCACATGGTCTCATTATCGGTTAATGGTCAATGTCCTACAAATTTACTATGTTATTTTTCCAAAAGTCTCTTCAAAATTTTCTATGGTTTTCAATATGTATTGAACTTGCTAGGAATTATGATTTCTCTTTAAAGACTTTTACTACGTTTCACTTGGTCATATATATCATTTTTGAAGTTCATCATACCATCATGCCCACGTTTTTATGTATTTCCCCATACTTAGTACATTTGTAGTACTAATGCATATTTGTGCGTATATTATCTCATAATATAGGGTCTGACATCCATCCTCCTGGTCTTGGCTAGATCGGGACTGTTCTCCTTTACAGATTGGATTTTTCAGGTTTCGTTTGTGACTTGGGGGGTTTTCCTAGTCACATATATGGATAGAAGACTTGTGTAAGACTTAGTAGTATTGTAAGCATTCTCTCATGTACTTTATTGGTAACTTTTATGTTATTTTATGTGTTGAGACTTATATAACCTATATTTCTCATTTATTGTGTTTTAGTACGTCATACTTATGTCAAGTGACTTGTTTAGGATCTCATGGAGTCTTATTTGCCATGTACATTGGATCGTGACAGACTTTGTATTCAGAGCGCTAGGTTTATAGAAAAGTCCTAGGATGTCTAACAAGTTGCGTCGAGTAGAGTCTTGTTCATAATGTGAAGCACACCACATTTATGAATACGAGGCTACAAGACGTTTAGGAAACTTCACTTATTTCACCACTCTAAAGTCGCGTCATAGAGTTTATTTCTATAAAGGTCTTTCTTCTAACTCTTGTCTGATGCTTTCCAAGATATGCCTCCTCAAAGAGTTAATGCAAGAAACAATGCGGGGAACAATATGGAGCTTGAGGTTCCTTGAATACCAGTTATTCCTTTGGCTGAGAAAGTGTCACATGTTGAGTTTCTAGCCATTTTCTAAGTATTGGCTCAAGCCATGACTGCCCAAGCTAATAGAGAGGTTGTTGCTCCCGTGAACCCAATGGTGGGTATGACGGAAACAAGGGTGATGTACTTAACTAGGATGAATTATCATGACCCAAAGTACACCATAATATGACATGGTATATAAGACCGCAAAAGGCCTTACACAAGCCACTTGACATACATTCAACACAACATAATAGACAAAAGAAGGAAATCTCATATCAATAGAAGAGTTTGACATAAAAGTGGAAATGTAAGCATAGTCTTGACAAGTCAATCTAATACATCAAAGAAATAATCGGGATGTAACCCGTACACCACGTACAACATTCAAAAATCATCACTATGAGCTACGTGATGATACAACGTCTCGTCCACACTGTCAAAACTGTCCTATATCGTGCCAGGATATAGGACACCTTAACTAAGTGGATCTACTAAGCAATAAAGATTCATCTAAAAAGTATGATCCTTTACTCATGTTGGCAAAACATGATTTATGAGGATTTTGAGTTGTCTGAACTCATCTCCATAGCTGTGTTCAATACTACTCCCAATAATACATATGCTCATGATCAAATGTATAAAACATACTCTTTCTCTAGTTTGAGATAATTGTTCAAACTATCCTCTTAAAAGAGATAACTACTTTGAAATATCTCTGAACTCATAAACTTGTTTAGAAATCAAAGTTTCTATTTTCTCAAAATAACACTCTCTTTCTTCATGTAAAAATGAAATATTTGGAAAATACTTAGTTCCCTTATACTCTTTCTCAAACTCCTCTTTACTTTTTCAAAAATTCAGTTTAAAACACAAATGTTGGCTTTAAAACATTCTCAAAATTTATAGCTCAAATTAGGGTTCATACTGGAATATAAACATGAACAAATCAACTTAAGGGTCCCAATAACAATATAAAAAACTTGATACTCAGAACTCAACGATACTACTCATCTCAAGAATACTTAGTTCATAGGGTTCATGTTGAAATATAGTCATGAACAAATCAACTCAAGAATCTTACTGTATAACATATAGTAGTTCAATAATTAGGAATAAAATTTCAAAGAGAATCTGGAGATCAAGAACTGAGAACTCAACATCAACTCATCTCAAGAATACTCAATTCTAAGGATGGAATCCTAGATTACTCCTTGTCTGATTGAAAATAGATGTAGGTCATGATGATGAGCTAGTCCAACATTATGATAGCCTTAGATACCTAGAAGAATAAAGTTCTTTAAGAATCTTGAAGAAGAACTTAATTAGAATCTTTGAAACCCTATCTTGATGGAGCACCATTAAGAAAACCTTTCTTGAGATTCTTGAACTAGCTTCTTGAAACTCTATGACCAAAAATTAGGATTCTTATTAATGATTCATAATTGTATGAAGAAATTTGAGTTGGAAAGAGTGAAGTTCTTGGAAAGAACTTATCTTGAAGAAGATTCTTGAAAAACATTGAAAGAATCTTGAATGGAAGTCTTCTACTTTGATTTTTCCTTAGGGTTTTGCCTTATGGTTTAAGAGAGAAGAGAATGTTGAATTAAGAGATGAAAGTATGATTGGTTTGGGCCTATAATTAGTTAAGAAATTCGTTTATGGTTTTCTTAGAGGTAAAAAGAAAAGAATGACTCTTTTTAATGTTTCCCACCGATTAATTCGTCACTACAGTATATCAGGTTACTACAATGGTCATAACTTCCTACTCGGAACTTCGATTAATGCAAAACTGGTGGTGTTGGAAAGAAGTTTCAAATACCTTTAATTTGATAGGTTATGGGCCACGTAAGTCTTTAAATTCTAAGAGATATGGTCGTTTGAAGTTGACCCAAGTAGAATCTTGTATCAAAACTTACTCGGTATGTAAACTTTCAACTCAACTATTTACTAGGGGATTCTAGTGACCTTAATTCATATCCAAATTCATTCTCACACTAAAGAATTGATCTTTACACATATGGGCAATTTAAGAATCACCCAGTATGATCTTATTAACAAATGAAGAACGGTTCGAGTCTTAACTTAGAAATTTTTTTAGGGTGATACACATATTTTAATGAAGTTAAGTTAAATTCTACAGATGTATAGGTTGTGAATTTTTATCCTTTATGAGCCGGGGTTTTCCGTGATAAAATATTATATTATTACTTTATTTTCTTTACATAACATAATTGTTGTAATCAATAAAGGAATAGATTGAATATACACGTTCCTTAAACAAATCTGGGGGTCAGTATTCCAACACAATACTTTATAATCATCACAAGTAGGGAATATTTAAAATCTTATATATATTAGTAAATAAAAAGGTAGAAATGTGTGCAACGTAATGCGTAAAGATATATAAATACACCAAGCATCAATAACCCTCGAATATTTTCTCTTGTTGAATTCTGTCTCGAAGTTTGCTTATTTTCTTATTTTCTAGTTTAATTTCCTAGTCTTTTTAGTTAATCAAAATCACTTCTAAGAAGTTGCTTGATTAAATAATTAGTATTAGTTTAATATAATAAATAGTCAATTATAAGACTTTGTGGAATAATACTCAATCTTATCATCAATTTATTACTTGTTGACTATATATACTTGTGTGTGCATTTGGAAGCAACGTTTTGCTCCTGTTAGCTAGCAGGAAGTCATCATAGTTAACATCTATAAGCAAGATCTTATCCTAATCTATGTGATGTCAAACCATAATGTACTAAAGTAACTAATTTGGTTATCTAGTGAAGTGACCTTAGTTTTAAAATTATTTTTCAATTTTTCCATTTACATGAAAAAGGAAATCACCATAGCAAATGACAGGTGACTTACTCCATACAAAATCTTCATAGTATGATGACATTGTCATTCCATTAAACTAAAGCTAATTAGTAATTAATCCACTAATTAGACGCGTTAACAATCACTTTTTCTTTGGACAAAAGACACCACCTTCTTAATTAACATTTGGTATAAAGAGGTTATTGTTAAAATAATCCCAACAGACAAACATATGATGCCAAATTAGGTTATTATAATATTAACAAAAAGAAAATATGACCCCATGCCTCAATTCATATATCAAATTTCATAGACAATTTTTCACATGCCAAGAAGAAACTTATTGCTTTTGTTGGCCATGTTTAGTTATTAACATAACAAAAGAGATTAAATTTAGAGTGTTATTAGACAATGAGGGCCCATGATATGTAGATTCTCCAAGAAGTCCCATCAAGTAGGAGCATCACCTTTATTTATATAATTGACTAAATAAATGAATAATACAAATCACAAAGATTTATTTTCAGCTCAAATACTCAAACCAATGTTGATAATAAAGTCTTGAAAGTGATATTTTATATAAATATATATAATTGTTTAATCAACACATATTTTCTATGCAATTAAATACATAGGTGGACGTCATATATATTTAACAGTTTCGATTAAACCAAGTAGTTTTAACCTACGGAATACAAATCTCTTTATGTGAGAAATCACTAAAATAATTTCTAACATGTTAAATTCTTACTTTTCAAAGGCAAAATATATTTAGTACTAATAAGTTCCAAGAATCTTATTTTTCTATCTTATCGAGTTTATATCCTAAATTCATCTTCCTATAAACTTTTTATTAATTCTAGAGTTTCAACAACAAATTCACAATATATTACATGCCATTTTACTTGTGGAAAACTAAATATAATAGCATAAATACTACTCTCTCTGTCCCATATGTGACACTTTTTTTTTTAGTCTATCCCAAAAAAAAATATCACATTACTATAATTAGAAACAATTTATTTTTAAAAAATTTTCTTTTATCCTTAATAAAATGATTTTCAACCTCATAAATATCTAAGGATTAATGTTTTAGATCATAAGTTTCAAAAATATTCATTTTTTTCTTAAATTTCATATTCAATCAAAGGATGCTACGTAAAATGATACGGTTGAGTAGTATAGTATAGTCATTGTCAAAAGCATTAATTAATAATGGCAATGGGCACATCCCCAATTCATTTCAAATATCACCTGCATGTGTCAATTGCATTAACAATATTTTCAAATTTCAAAGATGGTGGATCACAAAGGTATTCACAAAAGTAAAATATTACTTTAGAAGATTTACTACTACAAAGTTCTTTAATTTATTACTCCAAATGCTATCAAATATTATAAAATCATAATGTTCGCTAATTTTTTTATGTGTATTTATTCAGGTTAGTGTCGGAAAGTGGTAAAGGCTTAAGAAAATCCTAAGCTAAATCCATATATTTAACTCCTAAAGAAAGCTAATTGGCACTAAGCATAAAGTAATTAGTTACTTTATTCAGGTTGTTTACTAAGTTAGTTATAGTAATCATGGTGTTTAGTTAAAGGTGATTTGATGGAGAAAGTGGTAAGAATGTTATTACCAAAATTTAGACAAGTTGGTGGAATTCACTTTTAAATTAAAGGGAAAAGGCTTAAATATGTCATAACACTTCGAGAAAAGATTTATTTATGTCATCCACTCATTTATGCCATTTTTATTTAAGAAAGATTCATTCATGTCATTATTTGTTAACTGAAAATAATTTCAGTTTTGCTAAACCATTTTATACGTGTGATCAATTATGACTTGGCCACATCATTAAGTAATTAATCATTTTTTAAAAAGGAAAAAAAACTCAAATATGTCATCGAACGTTGAGAAAAGGCTCATCTATGTCATTCGTTAAAAGTTTGGTTTATCTATGTCATTTCAGTTAATAAATAATGACATGAGTGAGTATTATTTCAAACGAAAATAGCATAAATAAGTCAAACTTCTAATGAATGACATAAACAAATATTTTCTCAAAGTTCAATGGCATATTATCAGAGCCTTCTCCCTAAATTAAATAAGGAAAGAAATAGTAGCATAAAATAAAAAGGTAGAAAGTCCACCGCGTAGATATGCTTTATAATCAGTTGTTCTCCCTATGGTTCTTTTTCAAAATAGCCACCAAGATGAGGAAGAATATGCAATTTAACGTCACATAGACTAGATAGAGGGAAAAATATTCCTCTTTACCTAAATATATAAAAGAAAAATTGTATCAAACTAACATTGAGTTGATAATTTATTCATGTTGAACCGTCTCGACCAAAAGATCACTAAAATAATTTCTTGGAGCCCCAAATTTTTTAGGGCCCCGATTTTTCCTAAAAGATAAAGCATCTTTGTTTATATTGTTATCTATTTAGTTGACTTGTTTATATCTTAACCATTATCATGAGCTCACATTATTATTCTTACATATATCTTTTTTATTCCCTTTTACATTTTTATTATCTCATTATTGGCTTTTCTAAATTCCATCAAATGGTTATATCTTTTACATTATGTAAAATCTATTGTTGTGTGTTTATAAAAAGATTAAATTTATTTTTTTGGTGTATTCTTTAAATTTCAAGCACTTCGGCAGATTAATACTGTTTTAATATCATTATATCAACTCATCAAATTCAACGCAACTATTTCAATAGCATTATATCAACTTTTTAAATTTTTTGAGCTAGGTTTTATTATACTATCTTCGTATTACAATTTTTTCATTGAAAGGTTTTATTGTTTGCATTTTTACTTCATAAATTTGCGTACATCCTTCCTTCTCGATAATTCATTGGTAGAATTACATTTAGTATATTATAGTTATTCAATTTACATATGACAATTAAGAAATATAACACTTCTCTATAAAATTTGATTTTAGTCCCCTAAATTTGTTGAAACAGCCATATACCATAGCAAAACTAGTGATACGAAGTTTATGAAACTAAACAAGAAAACCTATAAAAGATCAAAAGAAGCATATGTCGGAATGACTTTCTTTGTCTTTTTTTAAATCGTTTCTTAAAAAACACGAAACATGATATGATATAATGTATACGAATCAAACTCATGCTGGTTATCCTAATATAAAAATTAAATGCCACAAGCTTCCAAGTTAATTATGTTGGTCAAAAATCTTTTAATTTACATTGTAAAATTAAAAGAGTGTATTTGATATGAAAGAGAAATATTTTTCAAAAACCTCTCTTTAATTTTTTTTTATGTTTGTTTGACTAAAATTTTTAGAAAACAAGTTTTTTAAAAATAAAAATGAGTTTACTTAATAGGACCTTAGTTAAGTTAAGATATGTCGTTGAAATTTCGATTATTGTAAAGGGATATTTATGCCTTATCCCTTTCGTTTTTATGATAGAAACTTTAGGCCCTTAATCTTACGGAGACCGCTCTGATCCTATCTAGCTATCCCCAACGCCCCACATAGGGTGTCCATATTAAGTACAAATTCTTTTGAGATAATTTTTTTCACTAACTCACCAAATATTTAAAAAATGAGTAAGAAATATTTTACTTTTCAAAAAAAAACCTTTTTCTTTGTGCCAAACACACCCTAGTTCGCGTCTTTGAGAGCAAACTACATCTTCATGACCGTACATCTCTTGTAATAATTTTCGCATAGTAATCATGATCAGTGAGATTTTCAACATCACTTATATATTACTAACTACATCCGTCTCACGTTACTTATTCACTTTCATCTTTATACATTCTTTAAGAAATAATAAATAAGAAATATACTTCTAGTAATTTACCTTTTTTTACTCTTTTTAATACATTTTATATTCCTGTATCTTATCCATCAATATTAGAATTAACAACTGAAAAACCTTACTTTTAAAAAAAAAAATTTAAGGGGAAAACGGGAAAAATTATATTAATTTTTTCTTCATTTTATATATTGACAAATAATTTGAGATAAATTTTTTCAGTAGTGTGGACAAACAATATGAGACGGGAGAGTACTTGAAGAAATTCTAATATTATTATCTTTGTCCATATTAGTTGGTCACCTTACTAAAAAAATATATTTCATAAATTACTTGTTCACTTATTAAATCAATTTAAAATTAAATTAATTTTTCTCATTTTACTCTTATAATTAATACTCTTTGAAAGCCTAAATAAATTGAGAAGTTTTCCAAAATTTCGTTTGAAAGAGTTCATTATTAATAACTTTTTGTGTAAATTTCTTAAATAGTTACTCATGTTTAGAAATTTACCCTAATATCACTTTTGTTTCTTTTAGGATAACAACATTACCCAACTATTGTTATTTTTCTCAAAATACATTCCTCTCTTCTAATGAAATGCCGTGTTGCATTATTCTTTTATTCATTTAACAATACAATAAAAATTTGTTTATGTCTTTATAAGCAACTTCTTTTAGGTATATTCAATTGAAACATGTAGTCTATGAGTTTTATTAACTTATATTCTTTCCTTATATTTTTTTTTTATAATTAGTTTATAAAAATATTGACAAATAAATGATAAAGTATTTCCTCTGTCTCTAATTACTTGTTCACTTTTTCTTTTTTACTTGTCCTATCTTTTTATTTGTCCATTTTGACAAATCGCAAAATGACAAATTTCTTTTTCCTTATAATACCCTCAATCAATGACTTCGAAAAAGGTAGAACTTCCTGAAAATCTTAAATTTTTAATTCATCCACTTCATAATTACTAGGTGTAAAATGACAAACTCACTATGTCAATTAATATTTTCTTAGTAGGTGTGTCAATTCAAAAGTGAACGTAATTAGAGAGAAAGGGAGTATTAGTTAATTTTAATTTGATTATCTTTTATGAAATTCAAGTATAGGGTAAATGCTTTAATTGAATACCTATAAGAAGTTGCTTATAGAGACATTAAATGAGCTTTTATTGTATTCTTAAAAAACTTTTACTAAAACAAATAATAATGTGACATGACATCTAATTAGGAGAAAGAAGTATATTTTAAGAAAAATATGAATAACTGAGTGATATTGTGGTCCTAAAAGAAACAAAAGTGATATTATATGTAAATTCTTAAATATGGTTGGCTATCTAAGGAATATACTCTCTATTTCAGTGATATCTATTTATATGCCCTATGCTATTAAGCATATTTTCATAAATTATTTTGATATATTCATAAATATAGATAGAGAATAAATTAACAAAATTGATTATCTTATTTTTTAAGTATCATATAAAATAAAAAATAATCAACTAATATGAATCGAATCGAAGTTAAAAGTTGCGAATTATTGCAAATCATTAAAGTTTATACCGTCCGACAAACATTGATGTAAAGTCCACCGACCCGTGAAAAATAAATAAGTCAAAACCGTTTTTTTCAAACAATAATTAACTGCTACAACTACCATATGAGAAAAAAAAGAAGGTGCAACTGTATATACGCACTAGGTCTAGGAGTCTTAGGTTGATATGGGCTCAATACATATTATTATTTTAATGTTAATTTATGTGATACAAACAAAATTGATAAAAATAGGTGTTTGATATTCGGTTCAGGATTTTTAAATTTTGGGTTCATTGATTCGGTAATTGGTAGTTAAAAGTAGATATCGACTATAAAAATTTTAAATTTTTGTTTGGTAGTTCGGTAATCAGTAAATGTAAACTTCGATTTGGTATGATATTTGGTAATACTGTTTTGAAGTTGTAGCCAATTGTATTACAAAGTCAATATGATTTCTCCAATTATTTACATTTTTTTTTCGTGTAGAGGCACAATATAATAGACGATCAAAGAGTAAGAAAACATCAAGAAAAACAAATTGATACAACTAAAAGACATATGTATTTGAGTTGTTTATGTTTATTCTTTAACTTTCTCTTTGGGCTTGTACTAATGAGTAATGAGCATGTTGATGTATGACCTTCATTAAGTTAATAATTCGGTATTCGGGAAATACCGAATACCAAATGGTACTAATGTCTCATACCAAATTCAAAACCAAAATTTTACTTCCGAATATCATATCGAATACCAAATTATAAAAAAAAATATGATTCAGTTCGGTAATTCGCTTTTTGGTATTTTATGCCCATTCCTACAATTGGAGAGTCAATTAATTTTTTTATGTTTTTAAAAATATTTGAAGTTGTTAATTAATATGATTTCTAATAATTTTTCTATGTTGTTTTCAAATAATATATGTTACTCCATCTGTTATTATTAATGTGGAACATGAGAAATTTTGAGAGTCAACCAAATTTTTATATGATTTTGAAATATTTAAAATTGTTAATTATTGTAGATTATAGTACTTTTTACGTTATTTTTAAAAAATAAATGAAGCAACCTAGCTAGAAAATGAATACTCCTTTCATCCCAATCGAACCTCCTCAAACTACAATCTGCACAGAAATCAGCCCAACCTAACAATTCTACTAGTAACAACTCACAAGGCTCAATAATCACAGTCCAATAGTCATAGTTCAACGACCAATACGTATCAAGTAAGTCAATCTCAATGTCAAGTAGATCAATCACAAGCAACAAGAGTATCAATCACAATTAACAAATAAAAGCATAAGAATCAAAATGCATAGTCACAATAGTCAAATTCTAGTCGGAACCATTTTTCATTGATTTTATATCATGTCACTTGTTAGAACTATTTCCCATGATTTTATATCATATCACTGAATGAAATCATTTCCTATCGACTTTATATCATGTCACTTGTCGGGATCATTTCCATCGGCTTTATATCACTAGCCGAAATCATTTCCCATCGGCTTTGTATCACAAGTCACATCACGGTGTACAACAATCAATGCACATAATAAGTAAGCTCATACCATAAGGAAAAGACGACAATTCGAGCAATTCAAGTCCTTATCATGCTATCAATCACTTCATCAATCAAATAGGGGTCACAATAAGGCAATGCACAAAACATCATGATCAACATATATCCTTTTCTTTAATCCCCTATTTTATTCATTAATATTTATCAATTGGAACAACGAATCCCTTACCTCAATCCCATCACTCCTAACACACAAAATGAAGGCAATACACGAATTCTACTAGATTACAAGGTTTAAGAGACTACTTATCTTAATTAAACCAACTAGTCACTCTAAGACTTGAGTCTTCCCCTTCCGATCAATGTCCAAAGCCAAACTGTAACGACATGTTCCCGTCGTTATGAAAAAGCCAATGGAGAAATAATTTGGGCCATAAAACTTTTGAGTAGTGACTTGAAAATTTCTAGCCTAAGCCAAATTTGGACGAAATTTGAGTCCGGTGAGGTCTAGGGAAATCTAGTAATGAATGGGGGGTTTAATTATTAATTTGATCACATGAGTGGATAGCCAAGACGTTAAGGAGCCCGTATGTCTTCACGGAATTGAATTTGGGCGAGTAGAACTCCCAAAACTAATCCTAGCGTGAAAGGGTAGTTTTTGAACGTCAAGGGTTGAATGTGTGTTGCGAAATGATAGTTTGGAACTCAAATTCTGACTTTCTGTCTTTGTGCAAGCCACCGGGGTGGGGTTAGCTGTGGTGGATTGGGTCCCGCTATGGCGGAACAGTCGCGACTTAAATCAAGAAAAACCCTGAAAAACGTTATTTTCTGCAAAACTCCATTCTTGAGAGCTCAAGGACGACCCATAACAGTTCTTGACAGTTTTCCACGCGAGCTCAAGGACGACCCATAACAGTTCTTGACAGTTTTCCACGCTTTCTAGAGCTAAAGGAAAGATTATTACTCCCCTAATCCGCAATTTGATCCGTAGAACTTAGAATCTTGGGTAATTATCATTAGGGGAGGGTTTTGGCCTGAACTTAATGGTAGGAAAAGCCCTATTGAACATTAGGATCTTGGGTTTGGCCATGGATTTATAGATTGTTTATTATCAAGGTAAATTAGGCCTTGTTTATTGATCCTTGCGTTAAATTAATTATTTTAGACCAAGAACAAGCGGAAAGAATCCGAAAAAGGAAGGCTCAAGTGTCTTAGGAGGATTAAAGCTTGGTTTTGAAGTAGGTGATGATTTTATGTTCCTGTTTATGTGATATACTCCGATTAATTGCTTCATTGTATACATGCATGTATGTGAATAAGGAAATGCGAACTGAATCTAATGATATGATTATGTTCAAACCATTACATGCCATGAACTGTTACTTGATCATGTAACTATATATACCATTCAATATGGCGTGTTTGTGATTGTGGTTGTGCTATTGGATCAAGTGTCACGTTACGACACATACATTGGATTGGGTGTCATATTCCAACACATATATTGGATCGAGTGTCATGTTCCACCACATATATTGAATCGGCTGTCACATTCTGACACACTAACAGTTTGGGTGTGGCTTCCATGAGAGAACCACTTGTGATTATTATGTTCATGTCTGTCTGTCATATTGGGAAGTTGTATATTACTTTTGAAATAAGAACTAGATTATATATTCTGTATATGGGTGTTTATTGTGTTGTAATTGCTTGTGTGTATTTCGCTTACCGGAGTAGCAGCATGATCCTATTATTACATTATTGTTGTGTAGTAATACTGCACTTGCTCTTTCTTTGTTGAGTACAAGACATCTTCAGGTGGCTACTGACAGACCTGAGTTAGGAGATTACTGATCGAGACCGGATTCAAGGGTGAGCTAGTTCTTCCAGCCTGTCATGGCTCCTCTTTGCTTAGTCCGTTCTTTCGGACTCAGACTGTTTAGCTAGACTTTGCTTATGTTAGTTAAGGGGTTGCTTTGTTATAGAGTTTTGGTACAATGACTTTTAGGTTCTAGGGGTAAAACTTCCGCAATATGTGTTTAGTTGTTTTGTTTAAACTTTTGGAGTTATGGGAACTCTATATTTCATTAGTCAATTAAACCTACTTCCATATCTTTAAATGCATAGTTTTTGGTTAAGTTGCTTAGTCGGGTTGTAGTAATGGTTTTCCCACCGGAGGGTTAATGTGGGTGCTAATCACTATGGTTTGGGTAGTGAAAAAGTTGATATCAAAGCCCTAGGTTCGTTCATCTCATTGTACCAAAATGAGTCTAGTAGAGTCTTGCGAAATGGTACATAAATATCTGTACTTTTCTTCGAGAGGCTATAGGACTTTAGGAAATCTCTCTGTCTTCTTCTCCTTTCGTGCCATAACTTGATTTCAATTGGTATCTGGTGATCCAAATTGGTATCTAATCTCTTCCACTCTTCTGTCCGCAGATGGTTAACACGCGATACAATGGCGTCAGGCCCGTAGTCCCCATCAATGAGCCAGCTGAGAAGCCCGCAACAAGAGGTTGCGGTTGAGGCAGGGATAGAGTAAGAGGAAGGGGTAGAAGCCGAAGAAGGGCAGCACCTGCTAGGAGTGGAGCCCAGTTGAAAATTCTCCTAGAGAAGAGGTCCCTCCCGCATATCATGAAGAGGTAGAAGAAAATGTGGAGGTCGAAGACGAAGAGGAGGTTGGACCAGAGAGGGATTGCACAGTCAGAGACTACATGTATTCCTCCCTTAGACCCAATGTTAGCTCAACAAATCATGACGTTTCCTAAAGGATTTGTCAGTCCTGGAGCTCTTCCCATAATGCAAGTAGCTCAACCTCCAGTCAACCTCCGCCATTGTTGTTATTGTTCCCAAGTTGGGTAGAGCTGTAGGCACTGATGCCTTTTTTCATCCCCTATTCAGCCATGTGATGAATGGTAATGAGCATGAGATGTTGACTAAGTTTCTGAAGTTAAAGCCATCTGTGTTCTATGGTTCTGAGAGTGAGGAAACTTATGAGTTTATTTTGGATTGTTATGAGAGGCTTCATAAGTTGGGTATTGTACATCAGCATGGGTTAGAGTTCGTGACCTTTCAGCTTTAGGGTGAGGCTAAACAGTGGTAGAGAACCTATGTGGAATGCAGATTGCCAGTCTTGCCCCTACTCACTTAGATGCAGTTCCATGCTTTGTTTCTGGAAAAGTATGTGCCCCGGACTTTAAGGGATAGCAAGAAGGATGAGTTCATAACTTTGGAGAAGGTTGGTATGGCTGTAGTTGCTTATGAGGCTAAGTTCCATGATTTGTCTAGATATGCTACACAATTTGTGACTACTGAGCAGGAGAGGATTTGACTATTCTCAAGGGACTGAACCCCAAACTACATGTATTGTATGTTCACATGACCTCTGCAGGAAATTTTTTTAATGAGGTGATAGATTTTGTGAATAAAGTGGAAGAAGTTCGATGTGATGGGCAAGCCAAGGCTATGGCTAAGAAGCCCAAGAGCACAAGTAACTTCCATGGTTCCTACTCCAAAGGTTCAGGTAGGACGACACTTGCAGCCCGACCAATTCAGTCAGCCTTGCCCGCTTCTACATATAGTTACTCGGGAACTACACAACAGAATTTTATTCAAGATAGCCAGGGAGCCGCACCTTCGACGGGCAACAAGCCGTCTTTTGACCGTAATTGTTACAATTGTGGGGAACCTCGGCATATGAGGAGAGATTTCCCCCATCCTCGCGTGTTTGACCCTGCACAATAGTAGACTAGAGCATTGGTACCCGCAGGCAATTATAATAATGGTAGAGGACGTCCATAAAGTGGGCGAGGAGGGAATCAACGAGGTCGTGGAGGTCGGGGAAATGGTAATGCAGGAGGAGGAGTAGTGCTGCCAGGCAAGGAGGTTTTCCGTCAAGATGACAAGGCTCAGTGTTATGCCTTTTCAAGAAAGAGCGAGGCGGAATCATCTGATACAGTGATCACATGTACTATTCTTTTCTGTGACCAGATGACTATGTTTTGTTTGATCCAGATTCTACTTATTCATATGTGTCAGTTCAGTTTGCCTTGGGATTTGATGCGGTTTATGATGTACTTGATGCCCCCATCCATGTTTCTACCCTAGTTGGAGAGTCTGTCATAGTCACCCATGCATATCGTGCTTGCCCTATTATGTTCATGGTTTTCAGAGTTGGGTTGATTTGGTTATTTTGGATATGATTGACTTTGATATAATCTTAGGCATGACTTGGTTGTCTCCCTATTATGTTGTGCTTAAATGTAATCTAATTATGTGACTCTAGAGATCCTGGGTAGGGAAAAGTTAGAGTGGGAAGGTGTGTACAAGCCTAAACCAGCTAAGGTCATATCTTAGGCTAGAAAACTGGTGGGGCAAGGGTGTTTGGCGTTTTTGGTTCATGTTCGGGATGTTGATGTTGAGTCTCCTTCTATTGAGTCTATTCCGGTAGTGTTTGAATTCAAGAAAGTGTTTTACCGATTTGCTCTGTATGCCTCCGAATAGGGATATAGATTTCTGCATTGACTTGGATCCTGGTACTCGCCCCATCTCCATTTCTCCTTATCAAATGGCCTCGGTAGAATTGAGAGAGCTTAAAGCTCAAACCCAGGATCTTATGGATAAAGGGTTCATCTATCCTAATGCTTCCCTGTGGGCTGCTCCTGTCTTGTTTGTTAAAAAAAGGATGGTAGTATGAGGATGTGCATAGACTACTGACAATTGAATAGGTTTATCATTCAAAATAAGTATATGTTGCCTCGGATTGATGACCTCTTTGAACAGTTTCAAGGTGTGTCGATTTTCTCTAAAATTGATCTAAGGTCTGGTTACTGTCACTTAAAGATTGGTCCTGAGGATGTACCAAAAACGACATTCAGGACCCACTATGGGCACTATGAGTTTTTAGTAATGTCGTTTGGGTTGACAAATACGCCTACAACTTTCATGAGTTTGATGAATGGTGTGTTCAAACCATTTCTAGATTCTTTTGTTATCGTCTTTATTGACAACATTTTGGATTATTTGAAGAGTAAGGAAGAGCATGCCGATCATCTTCAGATTGTTTTGGGTGTGCTTGGAAAATAGAAGTTGTATGCCAAATTTTCCAAGTGTGAGTTCTGGTTGACTTCAGTTGCCTTTTTGGGGCATGTGGTTTCAAGGGAGGGGTAATGATAGATCCCCAAAAGATCGAAGCAGTGAGGAATTGGTTCCGACCTAGTTTTGTGACTAAAATTAGGAGCTTTATGGGGCTCGCCTACTACTATCGTCAGTTTGTGAAGAATTTTACTTCTATCGCTACGCATTTGACAAGGCTGACAAAAAAAGAGGTGCCTTTTAATTGGTCTGAAAAATGTGAGGAGAGCTTTCAAAAGTTCAAGACTATTCTGACCACAACACCTATTATCGCACTACCGGTGAAAGGTAAAGATTTCATTATTTATTGTGATGCTTCACATTCGGGTTTGGTGTTGTTTTGATGTAGGCTAAGAATGTCATAGCTTATGCATTACGGCAGTTGAAGGTGCATGAGAGGAACTACTCGACGTATGATTTGGAGTTGGCAACAGTAGTGTTTGCCCTTAAGATCTGGCAACATTACCTTTATGGTGTCAAGTATGAGGTGTTTACTGACCATCGTATCCTACAACATGTATTAACTCAAAAAGACCTAAATATGAGACAGCAAAGATCGAGTTACTCAAGGATTATGATGTTACCATCCAGTATCAACCGGGTAAGGCTAACATGGTGGCAGACGCATTAAGCTGGAAGATAGTGAGTATGGGTAGTCTAGCTTGCTTGAGTGTGTCTAAGAGGTCTTGGCCAAGGATATTCAGACCTTCGAGTCTAAGTTCATGCAGTTGGGCATCTCAGAAAAGGTGGGGTGTTATCCAGCAATGAGGAGATCAAAGCCAAACAATTTGAGGATGACAGTTTGAATGAGCTCAGAAAGAAGACAATGTTTGGCAACACACAAGATGTGACTCTTGACGCGAATGGCGTGGTCAGTTTTAAGGGAAGAAGTTGTGTTCCTCGAATGGATGACTTGATTTAGAAGATGTTGACAGAATCCCATGGTTCGTGGTATTCCATTCATCTGGGTGTGACCAAGGTGTACAGATATTTGAAACGACTTTATTGGTGGCATGGCATGAACAAAGACATAATTGAGTTTGTGGCTAAGTGTCAAAACTGTCAGCACATATAGTATGAGCACCAAAGGCCTGCACGTTTGCTTCAACAAATGTTAATTCCTGAATGGATGTGGGAATTGAGAGCTGTGAATTTTATGGTTGGTGTTCCCAAGACCTTGGGGAAGTTTGATTCCATTTGAGTAGTGATTGATAGACTGACTAAGTTAGTCCACTTCATTCCAGTCAGAGTAGACTATAATGCGCAACAGTTGGCTAAGGTGTATGTGAAAGAGATAGTAAGGCTGCATGGGGTTCCCCTTTCCATCATCAAGGATTGGGGTACGCAGTTCACATCCAATTTTTAGGGAAAATTGCATGAGGAGTTGGGCACTCAACTCAATTTTAGCATAACCTTCCATCCACAAACGGATGTACAGTTAGAGAGAACTATTCAAGTGTTAGAGGATATGTTGAGGGCATGTGTGATTGACTTTAGAGGGCATTGGGATAAGTTTCCCCTGTGTGAGTTCTCTTATAATAACAGTTACCACTCCAGCATAGACATGACACCGTTCGAGGCACTTTATGAGAGGGGATGTGATCACCCATAGGGTGGTTTGAGGCTGGAGATGTGAAACCTTTTGGGGTTAATTTGGTGAAAGATGCTCAGGATAAGGTGTGAAACATCCAAACTAAGCTTCTAGAAGCCCAAAGTCGATAGAAAAAGTATGCAGACCGTAAGCTAAGAGACATGGTATTTAAGGCTGGTGAGCAAGTTCTTCTTAAAGTGTCACCCATAAAAAGGGTGATGAGATTTGACAAGAAGGGCTATCTTAGTCCTCGATACATTGAACCATATGAGATCCTTAACTATGTAGGGCCAGTGCCTTATCCTTACCTCCTAATTGGATGTTCATCTAGTATTTCATGTGTCCATGTTGAAGAATTATCATGGGAACATGGATTACATAATAAAATGAGACTCAATTCTTGATCGCGACGTCCAAAAGCTGAGGACCAAAGAGATAAAGTCCGTGAAGGTTCAATGGAAGCATCGTCCGGTTAAGGAAGCTACTTGGGAAATCGAGAAGGACATGCGAGACAAGTATTCCTAGTCATTCGATGATTTAAGTACTGCTCTACTCTTAAATTTATCCAATTTTTCCTAGTTTATCACTCGGGGACGAGTGATGGATAAATTGGTATATATTGTAACGACCTATTTTGCCATTATGGAAAAGCCAATGGGGAAAGAATTGGGGCCAGAAAACTTTTGAGTAGTGACTTGGAAATATCTAGCCTAGGCCAGATTTGGACAAAATCTGAGTCAGTTGAGTTTTAGGGAAATCTGATAATAAAAGGGGGGGGGGGGGGGGGGTTAATTATGAATTTGATCATATGAGTGGATAGCCAAGGCGTTAAGGAGCATGTACGACTTTACGAAATCAAATTTGGGCGAGTAGAAATTTTGAAACTAATCCTAGCGTGAAAAGGTAGTTTTTGAACGTCAAGGGTTGAAGGCATGTTGGGAAATGGTAGTTTGGAACTCAAATTCTGACTTTCTATCTCCGTGCAAGCCGTTGAAGTGGGGTTAGTTCCACCAGGGCAGAGCCGTTGTGGCGGGTTGGGTCCCGTTGTGGCGGAACAGTCGCTACTTAAATTGGGAAAAAACTCCAAAAGCGTTATTTTCTGTAAAACTCCGTTCTTGAGAGCTCAAGGACAACCCAGAACAATTCTTGACAGTTTTCCACGCTTTCTAGCGCTAAAGGTAAGATTATTACTTCTCTAATATGCAGTTTGATTTGTAGAACTTAAAATCTTGGGTAATTGTCATTGGGAGAGGCTTTTGGCCTGAAGTTAATGGTGGGAAAAGCCCTAATTAAACCTTAGGATCTTGGTTTTGGCCATGGATTTATAGATTGTTTATTATCTGGGTAAGTTAGGCCTTGTTTATTGATCTTTACGTTAAATTACTTATTTTAGACCAAGAACAAGCGGAAAGAATTCGAAAAGGGAAGGCTCAAGTGTCTTAGGAGGATTCAAGTTTGGTGTCGAAGTAGGTGATGGTTTGATTCCCTGTTTGTTTGTGTGATATACGCCGGTTAATTGCTTCATTGTATGCATGCATGTATGTGAATAAGGAAATGCGAACTGAATCTAATGATATGATTATGTGCGAACCATTACATGCCATGAACTGTTGCTTGATCATGTAACTCTATGTACTATTCATTATGACGTGTTTGTGATTGTGGTTGTGCTGATTGGATCAAGTGTCACATTCCTACATATACAATGGATCAGGTCTCACCTTTTGACACATATATTGGATTGGGTGTCATGTTCCGACGCATACATTTGATCATATGTCACGTTCTGACACACTAACAATTTGGGTGTGGTTTCCACGAGAGAACCACTTGTGACTATTATGTTCATGTCGATATTGGGAAGTTATATGTTGCTTTTGAAATGAGAACTGGTTTATGTATTATGTATATGAGTGTTTGTTGCGTTGTAATTGCTTGCGTGTATTTCGCTTACTAGAGTAGTCGCGTGATCCTATCAGTACATTGTGGTTGTGTATTGATATTGCACTTGCTCGTTCTTTGTTGAGTACAGGGCATCTTCAGGAGGCTACTGATAGAACTCAATTAGGAGGTCATTAATCGAGACCGGATTCAAGGGTGAGCTAGGTCTTCCAGGCAGTGATGGATCCTTTTTGTTTAGGCTATTCTTTCGGACTCAGACTATTTAGCCTGACTTTGCTTATGTTATTTTAGGGGTTGCTTCCCTTTTTCTTAGAATTGTTGGTTTACAGAGTTTTGGTACAGTGACTTTCAGGTTCTAGGGGTAAAACTTCTGCAATAGTTGTTTAGTTGTTTTATTTAAACTTTCGGAGTTATGGGAACTCCATATTTCATTAGTCATTTAAATCTGCTTCTGTATCTTTAAATGCAAAGTTTTTGGTTAAGTTGCTTAGTCGTGTTCTAGTAATAGTTCTCCCATCGGAGGATTAGTGTGGGTGCCAATCACGACGGTCTGGGTCGTGACACACACAATCTATATCAATCAAGTATTCATAATAAATTTTCAAAAACAACATTATCCAACTCATATACTTTGAAAAATGGGTCAATTAAATAAAACCCAATTTTTGAAAATGAAGTTTGAATCCAAAGTTCATTACTTGAGATCATTAACCAAGACATTTGGAACTTATTGGTAAAAATTATTTGGAAAAAGGACTTAAAATCAGCTCACAATCTCCATTTAAGTTTAGAACTTGAGTTCTTGAAATACCTTGTCATTTGCCAATCAAAATCCCAAATTTTCATGTTAAAATCCATAAATAATCAAAGAGAAATGGAGTTTTAGGATTACAAAAGCTTACCCAAATGATTTAGCACATGAAATCTCTTCAAAAATCGCCTCCAAGGGTTTACCAAACTCAAAAAATGAAAAATGTGGCTCGAATCCTGAAATTTTCAGGTCAAAACCCCTCTGATGTCTCTTAAGCGAACCCCACAAAAATTTAGGGTCTCACTTTTGTGAACCAATCTCCGTTTAAGAGACCATCTCTAAAGCGAGCCTGTTCCGCTTATGTGAACCCCGCCCAAAAGGCCCGTCTCGCTTTTGTGAGCCGGCCATTGCTAATGCGAATATCGCAAAAGGGAAGGCCCTCCGCAAGAGTGAGGACTGCAACACCAGAAACATCAACCAACACAAAATCATCTAAAAGACCCTCAAGATTCGTTCGGAACACCGTACACATAAACCATATATGCAAATTAATTATACTCGACTTTTTGGATTCGATGAAATCGTCAAAACACGAATTCAAAGTCTTCTTGACCCGACATTCGTAAAAACCCCAAGAAACTAACATAACGTCTAAAAAGGACAAAACAAGCTTGGGACCTCTCAAAAATCAATCAATGCCTTACCTAGGCTTAAAATCATCCTCCGAATCCAACGAAACTCTCGAAATTTTGATCCGAGCATCCGAACCCCGAATGTTGACCAAAGTCAACCTAAAGGCTAAATTTCCACAATTTCCCTACTTAGGATCTCAAATCTTCAAAAAGCTCCAATTTTGAAACCGACAACTCTCACAAACCAAATTCTATGTTTCGGGACTAATGAAATCATCAAAATTCCATTCTAACACTCGAGACTCCAAAAGACTCCAAAATTCGCTTTTTAACAACTTAAGCCTTTCATACTCAAAACTTACAAAATTCTCAACTCATAACTCAAAGTTCAAAATCAACTTTCAAAACTCAACATAAAAACAACTCACAGTTTATATCAGAATAGGCAAAATGGTAAATTTACAAAACTTTCCAAAGATGACTAACTGAGTCATTGCATTATCCACCACTAAAAATCATGTTCGTCCTCGAACATAAAGTAAAAAAAAGTACCTGAAGTGTCAAAAAACTGAGGATATTTGGCACGCATATCTCACTCTATCTCCCAAGTTGCTTCACTAACTGAATTGTGCTTCGTCTGTACCTTTACTAAAGCAAACTCCTTGATTCTAAGCTTTTGGACCTGCCTATACAAAATGACTGTAGGCTCCTCCTCAAAAAATAATTCTGGACCCAACTCAACTGAATTAAGAGAAAGTACATGAGACTAATCCGACACATACTTTTGAAGCATGGAGACATGTAATATAGGATGGCACAACCGACAAGCTAGGTAGCAAGGCCAAATTATAGGCCACCTCCCCCACACGACTCAATATCTCAAAGGGTCAATGAATTTAGGGCTAAGCTTTCCCCTTTTTCCTGAACCTCATCACACCTTTCATGGGTGACACTCGAAGACAAAAGTGATCACCCTTCATGAACACTAGAGGTCGAACTCTCTAATATGTATAACTCTTCTGTTGACTATGGGTTGTCAACAATCTATCCTAGATCGTACAGACCTGCTTTATATCATCTCTAAGTAAGTATGTATCTAATGAGTCCATCTCATCTAAGTCAAACCATTCAATCAGAGATCTACACCGTCTGGCATACGATGCCTCAAGTAGGGCTACTTGAATACTAGTGTTATAAGTGTTGTTGTAGGCAAACTCTACTAAGGAAAAATGCTAATCCCATTTAGCACCAAAATCGATCACACAAGCTCGAAGCATGTCCTCCAACACCTGAAACGTGCACTCGGAATGACCATTTGTCTGAGGATAGAAGGTTGTACTCATATTTAACCGTGCATGTAAGCCATGTTATAATGCCTTCCAAAAATAGGAAGTGAACAAAGAACCTCAATCATAGACAATAGAAACCAAGACTCCATGTAGTCGCACAATCTGACCGATATAAAGCTTGACTAACTTCTCCGTCGTATACTTCACCCAAACTGGGATGAAATAGACGAACTTGGTCAGACTGTCAACAACCACCAAATGAAGTCATAACCACCAATGGTGGTAGATAGTTCCACAACGAAGTCCATAGTGATTTGTTCCCATTTCCAAGTAGGAATAGGCATCCTTTGAGATATACCTCCGGGCCGTTGGTGCTCACACTTGACCTGTTGGCAAGTCAGACACCCTGAAACAAAATCTGAAAAATCCCTCTTCATCCCACACCACCAATAGTGCTGGCTAAGATCGTGATACATCTTCGCTGCCCCTAAATGGATGGAATATTGAGCACAATGGGCCTCCTCAAGAATCAGTCTAATCAACTCGGCCACCATGGCTCACAGATCCCGCTCCCAATTCTCAAGCTACCCTCAGAATCAAGAACAACCTCCTTGGGTACCCTTCTCACCACATTTTCTCAAATGAGACACAACTTCTCGTTATCAAATTGGCGCTCACGGATATGCTCGACTAAGGAGGAACGAGCCTTTATAAAAGCAATCAACCATCCATCTTCTAAGAAATCTATAACTGGACGAGATTGTTGGCTAACCACTATACATTCCTAGCCAATGGTTTAAAATAAATGATATATATTTGTGTGGCTATAAATCATTTTATCATGGGTAGAATAGACAATTTAAAGTTAAATTGTTAATTAATATAAAATATTTCATTCTTTTTTAGACTGGCTAATAAAGAAAGTAAGTCATATAAAATGGGACTAAGACAATATTTGTTTCTTTTTTCATTTTGGGCCACAACGTTTTGGGCTAGGCCATTGCATTGTTTGGACTTCTTTGATCAAATAAAATTGGACCTCAACAGGTCTTTTAGTTTTTTATTCTAGGTTTTTTTTAAAAGGCTTAAATATGTAGTTGAATATGCAAGACAACTCGAGGGGAATGTATGTAGTAATCTTTTTTCCTTTTGATATCCTAGTGACAAGCAATTATAGATTCGTTGTTTTTGTTTTATTAGGAAGATAGTAAGTCAAATCAATGTTTGTAGGCATATGTAAACATCCACACGATCCTTTGGTGGATTATCTTTGATTTAATTACTAATTATTTCTTCACATGTACTCAAATAGTGTTTAGCACTAGACATGAAAGGGAAATCAGCCAATCACACGATTAAATAAATAAATTAGCGTCTTAAACATGTTAAGACCACTATAATATAGGACAAAATAAAATTAGCGATGCACAATGTAATGGAAAACATTCATTATTCTAAATTATGTCATTCTTTATATATATATATATATATATATATACACTTTCTGTCCTTAATTACTTGTCCACTTTTAAATTGACACACTATGGAGAAAACAATAATTGACATAGTGAGTTTACCATTTTACCACTATTAATTATAAAGTTGATGAATTAAAAATTAAAGATTTTTTAGAAGTTCTATCTTTTTTCAAAATTAATTAATTGCGGGTACAATAGATAAAAAAAAAAATTGTCCTTTCTTGATTTGTCACAATGGACAAGTAAAAAAAATTGGATAAATACTTAGGGACAGAGGGAGTATTAAAGAATTTTTATATTTGTGTCACCTAAAAAACAATTATAATTATAAATAACCATCCAAATTAATAATATCAGAAAAACAAGACAAGCTACTTTTTCCTATTTGTTATAAACTTGCAATATACCAATAGTATAATTTTATTTTTTTACATGTCCTTGGTAGATTGCTTGTACAAACAAGAAATCTTTTAGGGTGATTTTCCACTATAGTAAAGGATCAAATAACTTTTTTCATGATCATTTTCATTTGTTGTCATCGTTATTTTGTCATATTATACCTTCTATTGTTTATGTTTTTGATCTTTCAATTTTATCCCTATCATTCTTGTCTGGCTGTATGTAAAGTTGAAGGCAAGATCCAACATGAAGATAATCACCCCTTAAACAATTATTTTGAGAACCTATGAAGTAAGCGTCCTATAGCTTATGTATTAAGCTAGTACTAGTAGGTATCAAAACTATCAAAACAACATAAGTGTGTTACTTAGATTTCTATTCCCCACTTCTCCTAAAGAGGTTCTATATCTTTATAAAAATAATAGAAATATTCAAATTAATAAATTAAACAAAGATTAATCACATTAAACATCCTTATAATGTGAATTAGTTTTGAGAAACCCTCTATATTATAAAAACAAATACTTATACACCATATTCTCTTTTATCTATATATATATATATAATTTTTTTTCTCTTATTATATAAGAGACAGTTTGTGCTGAAGCAGGCACGCCTCCGTCGACATGCCTGCTTCAACGTGTTTTTAAAAAAACTTAAAAATTTATTTTTTATTCTACTTTAATTTAATTAGTGTATAATTTTTTCGCATCTGTCGACTTGGCTGCTTCAACGTATTTTTAAAAAAACATAAAAATTTATTTCTTTTGTTCTACTTTAATTTAATCATTGTATAATTTTTTCGAAAATTATGGAATCCGTTTTAGCTATGAATTTTAGTTTTGTCTCCGTCGACGTGCCTGCTTCAGCGTGTTTTCTTAAAAAAAACTTCAAAATTTATTTCTTTTGTTCTACTTTAATTTAATCAGTGTATAATTTTTTCAAAATTATGAAAATCTGTTTTAGCTGTGAATTTTAGTTTCGTCTCCGTAGACATGCCTGCTTCAGCGTGTTTTTTTTTAAAAAACATAACAAATTATTTCTTTTGTTCTACTTTAATTTAATCAGTGTATAATTTTTTTGAAATTATGGAATCCGTTTTAGCTATGAATTTTAGTTTCGTCCCGTTGATGTGCCTTCTTTAGTGTGTGTTTTTTAAAAAAAAACTTAAAAACCTATTTCTTTTGTTCTACTTAAATTTAGTTAGTGTATAATTTATTCAAAATTATATAATCCGTTTTAGCTATGAATTTTAGTTTTAAATTCAAGAAGACGTGCATTGTAACCACCTGATTCCGTCGTTAGTAAAAAGCCAATGGGGAAAAAATTGGGGCCAGAAAATTTTTGAGTAGTAACTTGGAATTTCCTAGCCTAGTCCAGATTTTGACGAAATCAGAGTCAGACGAGTCTAGAGAAATTTGGTAACAATTGGGTGATCTAACTATGAATTCGACCACATGAGTAGATATCTAAGACGTTAAGGAACCCGTACCACTTTACGGAAATGAATTCGGGCGAGTAGAACTCCCGAAAATGATCATAGCGTGAATGAGTGGTTTTTGAATGTCAAGAATTGAAAGTGTGTTGTGAAATGGGGGCTTGGAATTCAAATTCCAGTATTTTGTCTCCGTGCATGCCGCCGTAGCGGGATGGGTCCCGCTGTAGCGGTACAGACGCGACTTAAGCCGAAAATAAAATCCCAACAACGTTTTATTCTACATTTTTTGACTTTGAGAGCTACGGACCAACCCCAGGGGTTTTCTTGACAGTTTTTCACCATTCTTGAGGCTAAAAGTAAGGTTTTCACTCCCCAAATCCGTTTTTCGATCCGTAGAATGTAAATTTGTGGGTAATTATTGTTGGGGAAGGGTTTTGATATGAAACTAATGGTGGAAAAAGCCCTAAATTAGGTATTAGGATCTTAGGTTTGATCTAGGGTTATTAGGTTTGGTATAATCCGGATAATTAGACCTTTGATTGTTGATCCTTGCGTTAATTGTTTATTTTTAGATCACGAACAAGCGAGAAGAATCCAGAAAGGAAGATTCAAGTGCCTTAGGGGATTCATGCGTGGATTCGAGGT
Source organism: Solanum bulbocastanum (assembly GCA_037074985.1). Taxonomy (NCBI): domain Eukaryota; kingdom Viridiplantae; phylum Streptophyta; class Magnoliopsida; order Solanales; family Solanaceae; genus Solanum; species Solanum bulbocastanum. Next base: position 33,288,268 of record CM073607.1, read on the forward strand.
AGGTGATGGTTGTGATTTCATGTTGGTGTAATATATGTTTGTAATTGCTCATTATAATTCATGTATGTATGCGAATGTTACATTATTGATCACCCTAATCGTAAATGAGGATAATTGAATAATTGTATGCCATGAATCACCTTTTGTTGTATGATTGTGAGAATATGCATTGTGATTGTGGTTTGTTGAATGGATCAGGTGTTGCGTTCTGACACACTAACTTGAATTGGTTGCCACATTTCGGCATAAACATGTGATCGGTTGCCACGTTGAGACATGAACATGAGATCGATTGCCACATTCCAACATAAACATTGGATCGGATACCACGTTCCGGTATGCTAACAATTTGGGTGTGGGTTCCATGAGAGGACCATTGAATTGTGTTGTGTATGTAGTTGTGATGATTACGTTGATAATGGAAGACTGTATGTTGCTCTAAATTGATAACTAATATGTAATATTGAGAACATGGAATGCTACACTGATCATGAAAAGATGACTAATATTGTATATATATGCTTGTTTATAATGATTGTGGTTCCTTGCATGTGTTTCACTTATTGGGATAGTCGTGTGACCCTATTAGTACACTGTGGTTGTGTACTGATACTGCACTTTCTTGTTCTTTGTTGAGTACAGGGCATCTTCAGGCAGCAATTGATAGACCTTAGCTAGGTGACTATTGAGCTTGACCGAATTCAAGGGTGAGCCAGTTCTTTCAAGCTGCCATGGATCTTTCTTGTTTAAGTCTACTCTTTTCGGACTCAAATTATTTATTTAAGGTGTTTGTTAGTTTCGGGGTTGTACTCCTTGTTCTTAGACTTGTCGTTAGTAGAGGTTTGGTACAATGACTTTCAGGTTGTAGGGGTTGTTCTTCTGCATTAGTTTGATTAGTTGTTTGTTAAAACCTTGGAGTTTATGGGGGCTCCATTTTTATAGTCATTTAAACTTGCTTTCATATCTTTAAATGCCTTAGTTTTCATAAATTTTGTTTGTTTGGGTTGTTGTAATGATTCTCCCACCAGATGGTTTGTGTGGTGTCAATCACGACGGTCTGAGTCGTAACATGCATGCTTCAGCGTGTTTCGAAAAAACATTTCAAAAAAAATTACTTCTTTTGTTCTACTTTAATTTAATTAGTGTATAATTTTTTCGAAATTATGGAATCTGTTTTAGCTATGACTTTTAGTTTTAAATTCATATTCTTTAGTTATTGCTTTATGGAATCCGTTTTAGCTATGACTTTAGTTATTTTGAACATCGGTAATATTTGTTTATATCTTGTAACTCCTTTGAGTGAAAAATTAACGATCAATGAGGAAAAATACATTAAGTATGGACATCTTAATGAAACTCTTCACAGTAAATTTGCGCAAACAAAAAGTAATTAGCAACTTAAATATCTAAATATAATATTAAAATTTAGTCAACTTTTAAAATTTTACCTGTATCACATAAATTAAAATAAAAAATATAAAGATATTGGGCCCGTGCTATCACGGACACCTTTTACTAGTTACTATATAGGAAGAGGGAATAGTAGGCACCAGACCGTCAACACGTCTGCTTGTGCTGCCTGCGTACTCCCATTGGATGTCTCTGGTTCATTTAGCTGCTACATGTTGCCTCTTGTTTATCCAATGAAAAAACTGTAGTCCATTCATACATATGGCCCGCTTCAATTGCCATTCAACACACACTGGTAAGTTTTCCACATTTATTCTCTAAAGGGTCCACTTCATTTGCCATTTCTATCGCCAATTTTCAGTTTTATCACATAGTAATTAGTACAATTATTTGGGGCCCACTTCAATTAGCACTTGCAATAGTAAATTCTTCAAATGCCTTTTTTTTAAATGTCAATCTTTATTTGCTAATAAAAATTAGTTGACTCTCAAAATTTTATTGTGCCTCATAAATGAGATTGAAAGAATAACATATATTATTAAGAATGATCTAAAAATTACTATAAATCATAATAATTAACAATTTAAAATATTTAAAAGACATATAAAAAAATTGGCTTAACTCTCGAATATAAAAAGTAACATATGTTATTTAAAAACTACATAAAAAGTACTATAAATTACAATAATTAATAACTTAACATATCAACAGGACAAAAAAAGGGCTAATTTTTGTACTACTTGTGTGACATGAATTAGGGTTGGGATGGTTTTAAAAAATTTAATTTTGGTTATACATTATAAATAAGCGAAAAATTGAAATGATATAATATTTAAAAATAACCAACCGAACCGTTTTATTGACAACCCTTATGTTACTTGTACTCTATTTATTTTTACTTAAATTTAGAAAGCTATGCTTCATTTCTACCCTCAATCTCATTGCTTCATTTATTTGCTATTTGAAATTAAAATTAAAAAGACAGATAACAAATACATTTCTAAATTAGCTCAATTATGAGCAAAATAATTATAACAATTTTTACTATTTTTTTAACAACACATAATATATAACAATAACATTGTAATTTGTACCCTAACTTTATCCCTGTCCGGGCTTTCTTTACTAGTATATATAAGAAGACATAGTTGGGCAGCTTCAGCTGCCTGTTTCAGGGTCTTTATTTTGTCTGTTTGTGTGGCAATTGATTTAGCTGCTTCTAGCTTGTGGTTAAGATAAAACTTCCATGTAATAAGGTCATGAGTTCAAACTCCTATAGCTATACCTTTTTTTGTTTATTTTAATTTGTTGTATATTTTAAAATTATATTAAAAATATTATAAATCAAAATAATTAACAATTTAATATATTTAACAATTTTAGTTGACTCTTGAAATTTTATCAATGACACATACGTTGGGACATAAAGAGTAACACATTATTTTATGTAAAAAGTATAATAAATTACTTAATTTAAAATATTTAAAAATCATATCAAAATTTGATTGACTCTTTAAATTATCTATATCACGTAAATTAAAACAAAATGAATAACATTTGTGGGCCCATGCTACACACGAGATCCCATATCTAGTACTATTTAAATACTACACTTATACCTCTTATAAGGTACGTATATCTTAAATAAATATATTGAAATATAATTATTAAAAGGTAAAGATATGATTAGAGTTTAAAATTTTTTATTATGTAAGTTTAAGACAATTCGGAAGAAAGGGAGAGCAAGACCTGATTTGTTTGCACTTAATGAAGGTCTTAATCTGAATCATTGAGATTTAACCCATTAAGTGAGTTTGGTTTTTAGGTCTGAATTTGAATGATTTAGACGGATTCCATTAAGTCCATTTGTTTATTTTTTCAAAAGGCCTCTTAATGGATCTGAAAAAGTCTAAATGGATCAAATTTGTAGGAGAGTCTTAACAATATCCAGACTTATTTAATAAGTTATAAAATTATATTGTATCGTCTCTCTCGGTCTTTGCATGACTTTTGCTCTCACAACTATAAACATTCTTCCTCTCTTTTCTCAATCAAACATCATTTTTTTCCTCTTGAACTGGTAAGTTTTCATAATATTTACAAGTATTTTTTTTATATTAATAATTTTCTTTGGGTGTATTGACGTTTGTCAAGAACACTTATTGCAATACTATTTTTAGTGTTTTGATGTTCATCAAGGTTTTTGAGTGAAAAAAAAAAACAATACTATCTACAGTTAAAAATAATAACTATGTATACATATTTGAGGTCTCTTATTAGAATTTTGTCTTAGGTCAATAGTTTGATTGAGACTCTTCGATCATCAAATCCATTTGTGAGATAACACTAATATATTATTGTTGTTGAACTAGTTGGTGACAAAAATAATGGAGCTCCTAATAATTCTTCATTTCAATCTTTAGTTTCAGCTGAAAAAAAAAGTTTTGGGGAAGAAGAGAAAAACTTATTATTCGTCTCAATTGGAAATTGATGAGAAGATGATTACTGATTTGGAGTAATTGATTAAAAAAAAAAATAGTGCACCATCATTTGAAGAATATATGGAAAAATTAGATGGACTTGGATGAGAAGAGTCATTATACAGTATACGTGTTAGTATATTTTTGGAAAGTGAGCTACAAAAAAAAAATGAATGAGGTTCACAAGTTAGAGAATTTGATTAATATAATTGGAAAAAAGATAGGAATTCTTTAGTTTTTCTAATTAGCTAAAATATATGTTAGGTCCTTATAATGTGATACCTTATTTATTATTTTAATTTTCAACTAGTATCTATCATACTTATTGAACTTTTTGATATTATATTGTGCCTATAAAATATTTTTTATTCATAACTTTTTTTTTATGTTATGCTGGATGATAATGATTTTTTTTTAAATCAAAAAGTAATATTTTTTGTTGAAATGAATTTTTTTATAATATTTTATTAATATAATGTTTGATTTCATATGCACATTCAGATATTGAAAACAAATAATCTTAGTCATTCAGAATTCAGATTTAGAGATGATATTTTAATATTCAGATATATATTCAGATCTAGGCACTTAGATCTTAATATGAATCTTAATATTCAGATGTATATTCAGATTCACACGTCTTAATCTTAATGGAAACAAATGAGGCCAAAGAAACTAAATAAAATGAGAAATTCCAATATAATAAAATAGGGACAAAAACCTAAATATATAATTTAAACATCCAAATAACTCCTATATAATAGTAATTTGACTTTTCACCAACATAGTAATATTATTACAAAACACAACAAAATGAATAAAAAGTATCGGAAAGTCAAAAAAAAATCAATCCATTCAATTTTAAATAATATTTTAATTCTTTAATTTCTTCTCATTCTATTATTTACCTTCCACAAATATCTCAATCATTACTTAATGCTTCTCTCATAATCTCAGAAGAACCAATTGTAACCAAAATCAAACTCTATATCTCCTCTTCTATGAAAGTCATTTCAATGGCGGAAAGCAACAATGTGTCAATTTTAATTCAGTATGACGGAAGATTGGATGCAACATGTATGTATCTATTTTTAAAATTACTTTCAAGTTTTTTTTGTTAGAATATATAGTTCGATTTTGATTATTTTAAGAATTTTTGTTGATTTTATTGCTTGACTTTTTATGTAATCCGATGTTGTTACCATGATTTTTTATTGTAATCTGGTTTGAATGAATAGTTTATATGTTGTTTGATAGTAGTTTTGTTTGTATAATTGTTAAAACGGAATTTTCAATCTCATTTGTATAATATGACATTATGCATTATAGGATTTCACATATAATCAAAATCGAATTCACCATCCATTATAAATCGAATTGCATATAATTATCGTTGTTTACAGATAATATTGATATGGAAACCATGTTAAATAATAATAATGTACATAATTTTAAATTAATTTGATTATAAAAAACAATTGATAAATTCTGGGTTAGTTTATTGTCTATATCTTGGTTTAAATTATGCATTATGTATCATAGTGCATTGTAGTTTAATCATAATGTACACCGTCATCTAATTAAATTGATTAGACAACATATTTGATATTTTTTGGTTAGATTATGGTGTATATGTTGGTGTAGGTAATATGTTATTGATTATGTTGAACTAGACACTATCGTTTAATCATAATGAACACTATTCATAATATGTAATTATAATACATAGTAAATTGGTATATAATTAATTAGGTGACAGTGCATTTAGTTGATTCTTGTTTTGTATTAGTCATTCATTATGAAATTATTATTCATGTCATGATCCAGTTATCGTGAGTGACAACCATACTAAACCACCTAGTAGGAGAATTGATAACTAACCCAAACTAAACTCAAAACCACCATTCTTTTTAAAAGCAAGTTCATTATATAAAAGCAAGAAATAGTTTTTTAAACAACTAAGGATTGAGTCCCCATAAGCTCAATCAATAATCTAAAACAATTTAGAAATTAAAGAATTGAGCCACATAAACTCAATTCAATAACCAAAATATTTGTGCGGAAATAAAATCCTAAGAACTAAAAGCCTTGTTACCAAAACTCTAATGTCTAAAATAAAGGGGATCCAACCCCGAAACTTAAAACAATAATAATAATAATCTAAGAATGACTTAGTCTGAAAAGTAGAGGAATCCACGATAGCCTGAAAGAATAGATCACCCTTGGATTCGAAGTCAAATATCTTTTTAGCATAGGTCTTGGATCAGCCGCTGGAAGATTTCTTGTATTCAACAAGGAAAAAACAAATTCAATATCAGTATACAAGCCACAATGGACTAATAGAATTACATGGCCAGTCCAAGATATTAATGCAAATAATTTACCATAATATAATAACACAGAACAACACATAACAATTATCCATTTAAAAAAATATAAGGATTCATGTTCCATGTGATCACAAATGCAAATGCCCATTCCTCTCATGGAAACATAAACATACACATGGTCTTCTCTTGAAACCATACTAACATGGTATCCGAGCCACCCATAGTTAGTATATCGGTGTGGTACCCAAGCTTACCATTTATGGATATCCTCGTACTAGGCGTAGTACCCAAGCCAACTGTTAGTATATACCAAGCTTAGTATTCGAGCCAACTGTGGGGATATTGTACCTGACATGGTACCCGAGACAACCAGCAAACACATATAATCATACACAATCACAAACACATAAACAATAACACTTGAAACCACAAGTCACATAACCAGTTTATTACATGATATTATCAACACAACGTGATTCCATATGCCTCCCTATATTTTCCCAAGCACGCATTGTACAAATGATACTATAAAGCAGTAGACATGCATAAATACATAAATTAGAAACATAGAACCGTCATCTATCTCGAATCAAGGCTCTTGAAAACTCTAAAGAACTCGAACTTTTCCTTTCTAAATTGCCTTGGCTTGTTTTTGGTCTAAAGCAATAAATACAAGTAACAATTAATCACAAAGGCCTAATCATACCCGGATTATACTCAAATCCTAATCTTAGAAAAATTAATGATCATCTTCCCAAACTTAGGGCTTCTTCCACCATTAAACCAAGTAAAAACCCCTCCCCCAAGAAGAATATCTTAAATTTATGCCATGCGAATCAATGTACAAGGTTGGGGAGTAATAATCTAACCATTACCAATGATTTTCATGGAAAATTGAGTGCAAACAACCCTAAATCGTCCATCCCAAGTCCAAGAAAAAAAGTACAAAAAAGTACAGAAAATAGGAGGGTTTGGGGTTGCTACCACATAAAAACCTATGTTTTCGCACTATAGCGACCCAACCTGTTATAACGACCGCACTATTGCGGAACATACCATTCTATAGTAGTATCCACACTTCGCTATAGAGGTCTGAGTCCAGCTATAAAAGAGTATGCTAACTTTAGAGACTTGAAAATCCATAAAAGTCTTATTTTTCACAACATGCCTCCTTCCCTCGACGTTCCAAACTTTCTCTTTCACGCCAAATTCAATTTTGGGAGTTCTACTTGCTTAATTTTGATACTGTGAAGTCCCACAGGTTCCTTATTGCTTCGGCTACAAGAATATATCATCCAAATTATACCAGACCCATTCTATATGTCCCTAGACCGCGCCTAGCCTAAAAATTTTAAGTCAGGATAAGTTTTCTGGCTTAAATTCTTTCACTATTGGTCTATTCACAATGACCGAGATGGGTCATTACAATAGATACCAATTTACCCATCATTTTTCCCTGAGTGATTAACCAAGAAAAATTGGCCAAAGTATAAAAGAGGGTTGTACCTGAATTCTTGATCTCGTGAAGGTACTTGTCTCCCATATCTCTTTCTGTCTCCCAAGTAGCTTCCTCAATCGAACAATGTTTCCACTAAACCTTTTATTCCTTGGTCCTCAACTTCCAGACACCCAATAAAGAATCACAACTGGTTCCTCTTTAATACTCCAAGTCCTTGTCTAACACTATCGAGCCTTATTTAATGATATAATGTCAACCCCTATGGTACTTCTATAGCATAGACACATGAAAAACTGTGTGAACTCCAGAAAAGTTGGGTGAAAGTGCTAACATGTAAGCCACTAGCCCCAAACCATCAAAAATCTGAAACGGACCAATGTAGCGAGGGTTAATACCAGACCTCATGACTCCCTTCATAGATGAAACCTTCAATAGATCCTGATCACCAACTAGAAATTCCATATTCCTTACCTTGCAATTTGCATATTTCTTATGCCTACTCTAGGCTGCCAACAACTTATCCTGAATTCCCCTTACCCTTTCTGAGCATCCCTGACCAAATAAACACCTAATAGTTTCCCATCTCCACTCTCAAACCAACCTATGGGCGATCAACATCCTCTCCCATAGAGTGCCTCATAAGGTGCCATATCAATGTTGAAGTGATAGTTATTATTATAGAAGAAGTCACATAAGGGTAAGAACTGATCTTAATGCCCCCAAAATCAATCACACATGTTCTTAACATATTTTACGACATCTGAATAATCCTCTCTAACTGACCGTCGGTCTGTAGATGGAAGGTTGTACTGAAAGTGAGTTGAATACCCAATACCTCATGTAAGTTTCCCCTTCGAAGTAAATTGAGTGCCAATGTCTAAAATGATAGAAATGGGCACTCCTGCAATATTACTATCTCCTTGACATTAATCTTGGCCAACTATTAAGAGTTGTAATCCACTCTGATGGGATGAAGTTAGCTGATTTAGTCAACCTGCCAACAATAACCAAAATCAAATCACATTTTCCCAAGGTCTTAGGTAGTCCCACAATGAAATCGATGGCTATCCTTTCCCACTTCTAATTAAGAATTGTCATTCTCTTAAGCAAACATACAGACCTTTGATGTTCATACTTTATATGTTGGCAATTATGACATTTAGAAACATAATCAACAACGTCTTTATTCATCCTATGCCACTAATAAAAAGTAGCCTCAAATCCTTATACATCTTGGTCACACCCAGATGAATATAATATCACGAACCATAAGACTCTGCCAACACACTCTAGATCAAGTCACCAACCCAAGGAATAAAAACCCTCCCTCTAAAACTAAGCACACCATGTCATCTTGGATCTCCCCATACACCACCTTACCTTTTGAGTTAACCAATTTCTTATCCTCAAATTGCTTAACCTTGATTTCTGCTATGAAGGTGGGCTTTACCTCAATACAGGCTAATACTCTACCCTTCTCAGAGATACCCAATCACATGAACTCCAAAGTCTGAATCTCCCTGGCCAAGGGTCACATAGAAAGCCCTAAGCAAGCCAAACTTCTCATGCGAATTGTCTTCTTGCTCAATGCATATGCCACCACATTAGCCTTATCTAGATGATATTAAATGTTCACATCATAATTCTTGAGCACCTCTATCCATCTTCTTAGCCTCAAATTCATATCCTTTTGAGTGAACACATGTTATAGACTGTGATGATCAATGAATACCTCACACTTAACCCTATAAAGAGAATGTTGCAGATTTGAGAGTAAACAATATTGATGCCAACTTCAAATCATGGGTGGGGTAGTTCCTCTCATGAACCTTTAACTATTTGGAAGCATAGGCTATAACATTTCTTTCCCGCATCAACACAACACCAAATCCCAAATTTGAAGCATCACAATAAACAATGAAATGATTGCCTTCCACCAACAAAGTCATGATAGGCGTTGTATTCAAAAGATCCTTGAGCTTTTGGAAACTCTATTCACAATTATCACTCGAAAGGTACCTCCTTTTGAGTCAACTTGGTCAAATACGTAGCAATAGATTCCAAGTTTTTCACAAACGTGCGGTAGTAGCTAGCAATTCCCTCAAAATTCTTAACTTCTATTATAGAGTTAGGCTGAACCCAATTCTTAACTGCCTCAATCTTTTAGGGATCTACCATTACTTCTTCTTTCGAGACCATATGACCAAGAATGTTAACCAGCGGCAGCCAAAATTCACATTTAGAAAATTTAGCATATAATTTCTATTTCCCCAAGACACCCAGAACCATACAAAGGTGATATGTATGCTTCTCCTTTTCTTTGGAGTAAATCAAGATATCATCAATAAACACAATCACTAAAGAATCCAAGAAGGGTTTGAACACCTCATTCATCAAACTCATAAATATTCCAGGTGCATTAGTCAACCCAAAAGACATCACCAAGAACTCATAAGGCCCATAATGAGTTCGGAGAGCTGTATATCCTAGAAGAAGTATAAAGAGTTCATTATTCAAATAAAAAACCTAACGATGGTTAAGGTTGATCCCACGAGTAATACGGTTCACACTTAGTTCAATCGATATTATTATTGCTCGTAATTGTATTCTTTTCGCAATAAATGAGTGTTTTGTGTAGAAAGTAGTGTTGGTAATTATCGCATGTAACAAGTGACAAAGTAACAATTTCACTTGTTTTAAACCGATAGAAAATGAAACTATGATTTTGTGTTTCCTATGAATCATTAACTCAATAGAGTGACCTTGTCTAGTATGTCACATGCAAGACCGATTATCATCTAATAAGTGGATGAGTGCCTAAGTAGATTAATTTCACCAGGTAACATGGTTAGTTTATAAGTGTATTTTTTACTTACCCTTAATTTTGATCCTAAATTAGCTATCCCCGGTAAGTTTAAGCTATGAGATGAGGGTCGATAGCCTCAAATATACGTTGTATAGTCCATGTTCCTATTTGTTATCCCCTTTGTCATGAAAGTAGGAATAAGGTGACTTCTAACGTATGTATCTGTTAAAAAACAATCAAAGCGAAGAGAAAAATAATATATGAATGTACACCTTTCAAGAATTATTGTGTTAGGTCTTCCTCACTGATTCCTCATGGTTCCCACAACTAGTTGTGGATTTAGCTACCCATAATTGTATGATCTAATAATTTGGTCAAAATAAATCATGCATTTACAATATAAATATTGATAATCAATATCTTGAATTGATTTGCAAAGTCAAAAATCAAAGATCGGTGTGTAATTAAAATCCCAAGAATTCCAGAATAAAAGCAAAACGTAGTTTTACTAATAATCCTTCACCCAAAATGTGTGTAACAAAAATAAATAATCCCTAAAAATTATTTATAGGCATACCAAATCCTATGCAAACAATTCTGGGAAAACTGGAATTCAATAGCTTTTACGACCCAAGTACGAGTCGTGGATCCCTTTAAGGCTTGAGAAATCTTCTCATCGATGGTAGTGAATATTCAGTCTCAAGACGTTTTCTACTGACGAGATCTACAATCCATAAAATGTACTATGGCTCATACTGTCCATCGTAGTCTTCAAGCTCCTATTTTGCAAACTCTCTGAATCTTAACTACGGGCGCCTGTTTACAACTCATGTAGTCTTCTACTCCCCATTATGTTCATTAGTGGTTTGTCAGCCTAGTTTTGCAAATCATCAGTAAATTTTCTACGACCATAATAAGTCCACGACTCGTAAAACTTTTTACGGGCCGTACTGCCTACTCATACACCTTAGACTTCATTTCACCATTTTTAATCTTTCAATATCTACGAGAAAATCTACGGCTCGTGGTTTAGACCACGACTCGTAAAATGACTCGTAAATGACCAAACTTTACTACAACACCGGACTTCATACACTTAGCAACCAAAACATGTTTTCCTGCAAAATAATGACAAAATACATTAAATCTACTTAAACGCTCTAAAAGACTGACAAAATCCTAAGTTTTAAGCATTACAGGTGCCTTAAATCTACGACACATCAACACCCTCAACTTAAAAAAATGCTTGTCCTCAAACGACTGACACAATTATCACATAATGACACCTAGCAAAAGAAAACTAAGAAGGTGTTTGGATTGACTTAAAAGTTGGTCAAACCTACTTTTAAGTCAATTTTTGACTTCTGGACGTGTTTGATAAATATAAAAATAACTTAAAATAAGTAAAAAAAGTGACTTAAATTAAGTTAGGAAGTGTTTGGGAATGTCAAAAATGACTTAAAATAAGTTTAAAGTGACTTAAAATAAGTCAAAAATCTAAAGTAGGTCTCTCCCTACTTTTTATTTTTGACTTAAAAGCTACTTTTTTAAGTTAATCCAAACGGGATCTAAGAACCTATGTCTATCACATGGCTTTTATCATTCTAATTAAAAATCGCAACACCCTCCTCTTTTTATCAACAACCAGTGCATAAATATCTCTTCTCAAGATAACACATGCGGATTAATGAATGACATCACTATACCAACAAATAAGGTTACATACACAATAAACAATCACCTAGATAGTCAATTTTCAACAGTGCTACTCGTGCCCTCACCAAAAAGAAGTCCCTTATTCACGCCATACCATGATTTTCATGAACGGGGACTAGGTACACACTCACTCTCACAAAAGACACTGTGAAATAACCCAGAACAATCATAATTTCTTTGGGAAATCCTTACATAGTTAAGGGGCAAGTGTAAATTTTAAAACATTGAAGCTTATAATGCTAAAGTAATATTTTCCCAAGAGCCAATAGATGTCTAACTCATTGATCAATTCTTCAAACAGTTGTTTAGGTCAAACTTTTTTAATTATCTGAATTGCTACATTTGGAAGAAAGGAAGGATAAAAAAGAAAAATCACAATCCACACATAGTGATCATTAAAAAGGACCTCACCTTCCTCTCAAGTGAAAATAAGTTATGTAGAAAAAATAAAAGTGATGTTTTTAATACTACAAAATCTAAAGCTTCATCTTAGTAGGTCCCACAAAAGATTTTTTGCCACCAAATGTTTTTCTATATAAAACATCCAACCCCTCACTTCCCTCATTCCCTTCAACCAATATTCTCCTTTACTCTTCTTTATTGTAATTGCTTCCATTTCTCACTTCACTTTCCAGATACATAACCTGCAAAAACTGTCACTAGGCAGTTAGTATAAAACTTTTTAAGGTAGTTTAAACTTTTGTGTACATGAAGCTAGAAAGGAGGTATTCAATTATTACATGAACTTATATATAACTAGTCAATTATCTAGTTGTAGTTAAAAGAGTTGTTGTAAATAGCTAAAAATGAAGGAGAGTGGTAGGAAACAAGGTGCAGCTTCTCCATGTGCAGCTTGTAAGTTGCTAAGGAGGAGATGTGCACAAGATTGTGTTTTTGCTCCTTATTTTCCAGCTGATGAACCACACAAGTTTGCAAGTGTGCATAAGGTCTTTGGTGCTAGCAATGTCAATAAGATGCTTCAGGTCAGAGACTTTCAAACAATTTTAAGTTTGAATCGCTTCATTCCTTTTATTTATTTATTTTTGGCTTCCCACCCTATGTCCGATACCACATTGGGGCCTGTGACTAAATCAGGAGTCGCATTAGGAAGTTCAACATTGGGAGATAAAACACTTTCTAAGAAAGGCGACTCCGTACCCACATAGACTCAAAACTGAGACCTCTAGTTAAGAATGAAGGAATATTCATCACTCCATCACAATCCTTATTGGTTCATTCCTTTTATTTAAACTACTATTATAGTATAAAAGATCTTTATATTGTCAATTTGTATAATTTAAATTTTTGGACATTTGGACAAACTAGCAACTATTTAGTGGATCGTATGTAGATTTAGGATATCTTTTAAGAATCTTTTATAGAATTATATCTTTAATTGCTATCCCTTTATTTCAGTTTGTTTAATATATTTTCCATTTTAGTAGGTTTAAAAAATGACTCTTTCTCTTTTTAATAATTACTTAATTTCAATTTTTCACCTGACATATTTAAGATCATAAGATTAAGGAATAATATTATGATACAATTGACATATCTTCAATTTTAAACCAGAAGAGTAAAAATTATTCTTTATATTTTTAGACTTCATGTCAAATTAAAATAGAAAAAATGAGAAACTAATATGCTATACAAAAATATTGAATTCATATAAATATGATACTAATAAGTTGCATCCTGCCCTCAAGTGGAGACCATATACTACTTTTATATCTTTTTAAATACATGCATATTAATATAATTTATTTATTTTTAGTCACCAAAGATCAAACTTAAATAACATTATAGTAGGCATTATAAGTAGAAGACAAAGGCCTAATTGTACCCGAAGGGTCAGTATTATAAAAGGAAGACAATATGTTAGATGTGATATTTGCCATAGTACTATTACTAGTGTTAGATTCTAATACTAAATTATTACTAGTTATTTTAATCTGTTCTCCCTCCGTTCCATATTGATTTATCATTATAATAAAAATAATTTTAAATACTAACTATTTATTTTACTGAATTAAGAAAGTATTAATTATTTTTTTTTCTATATTTTATTTACAATTAATTCTTTTTTAAAGTGTTCACATTTGTTTGTAAAATTCTCAAAAAGTTTTTTAAGGGGTGAACTAGTAAATTATCTTCCTATTTATGATTCTTAAGCATCGTACTACATAAAAAATGATCAATTAATATGAAAACGGAAGAAATATAATCAAACTCACCACATAAGACTACATACAAATTTCTTTTTATATGTGTATATAATACTTTAGATATTTGTATATGACTATCCCTACAAATTAAGTAATGAAGAGAAAGGTCACATATACTAGTATGAAAATTTTGACTAATTTCAGCTAAGAACTAAAATCAATGAAAATCTTTATTTAAAGTGATAAAAGTAAAATACGCCGATTAAATTACTGTAATTTTTTTTTTTTTTTTAATTTATAGTCTCTATTATTGGTTCTATAACGGCTGAAAACGGTCCAGAGACCCCACTGATATTACCTTAAGGTAACATCATACCTTAATTTAATCATAGTTACACTACACATTTTATATATTTCCTCTACTTTTAAAGGATGAACCAATTTGACTTGATTCGAAATTGAGAATTTTTTTTTTAATTTTATGAGATGAAATTAAATTTACGTTAAATGTATCAAAATGTCCTCTAATCTCATGACTTTAAATATGCCATATTGAAAGCTAAAATAAAAGTGATGTCAAGAAAGGAAACGAGTCATTTTTTTAAAACAGAGTAAAAAGAAAAGTAGTTCAATCTTTTTTATCGAGGAGATAGAAATTGGCCGAGGAATAAAGAAAAGTACATCTTTTGTAAATAAAGTCTTAATTCTCGTGTGGTACATAATGATAAGCATATAGTCAAAGATTTGTTATTCCAAAGTAAATTTTAGAAAAGTACTTGGATCACTTGCGTTTTTTCCTTTGTTTTGAGAAGGTTAGTTCACACTTCAAAGACAGAAATTCCATGTTAAAAGTTCAGGTTTTTGCTTTACTCTTTTCTTGATGGTTAATTAAACATGCTTTCTTTTGGTGTAATCATGACATCACTTTTGTGTTTATTGTTTTGTCAAGATTTGGGGCCCTAATTAATGTCATGATAGTACGTGAAGGGACTAGAAAAATTATGCAACTTGCAAAATAGAAAACGAAGTTTCATCCATGGTAACTAATATGTGGGCTCCAGTGATTCATTTGGACCCTCTTCGATGGAAAATTACACTGTTAATAATATATCGTTAACATTATTTTTGTGTTGAGATAATAGATGTTGAACCCCTGTGACTTCTTTTGTTACAGGAGTTACCGGAGCATCGAAGGGGGGATGCCGTGAGTTCAATGGTGTATGAGGCTAATGCTAGAGTAAGGGATCCAGTTTATGGTTGTGTTGGAGCTATATCATCTTTGCAGCAACAAATTGACCATCTACAATCGCAATTGGCAATTGCACAAGCTGAGGTAGTACACATGAGGATGCGACAATTCTCGTCCATATCTGGTGGTGGTACAACCGGGAACTCACCAGAAAACGTGTCACCATCATCTCGACACACTCAAACTCAGCCAACCATGTCCCTTTTTACCATGGACATGGTGGTAGATCAAGCTAATATAGAGGAGTCATTATGGTCATGCTAGTAACTATTTAATAAACTAGCTAGTTGCTTGGCTAGCATGCTTGCCTAGTCTTTTCAAATATTTGCTATCACGGTCTTACTTTATTGTCTGCTTCTTTTTTCCTTACTATAAATCTTTATAGTACATCTCTACTTGACCCCTCGAGATGATGATGACCATCATTAACCATATTGTAAATGTCTAAACATATAATTATGAGCTATTATGATATATGTAGTTATGTATACTGAATTGACTACTTTATAATTACTTGAGAAACTATATTAAATAATCTTTAAATTTGACAATCCAATTTATTTTAGCATTTTAACTTTACAGACATTTAAATACTCTCTTACCAACTTTCAAGTGATTTTTATTCAACTCTCATGCCCAACCTAGTTCAAGGTTGGGTGTTGCATTTTAATTATAATAGCCCTACTAAGGCCTTATTTGTTTACACTTAATGAACGCCTGAATCTAAATGGTTCAGATTTCAGCCAAATAAATGCATTTGTTTTTTTTTAAATATCCTAGTAGATATGAAAGTGTTTGATTCAGTCAGATCTGGAGAAGAAGTCATAAAATTATTTAAACTCTTTTAAAAACACTTATTTATTTAAGAACAAATATTGAAAGTCATTTGTTTTAAAACAAGTGCTACTCTTCTTCTCTTTCTCCATAAAATTAGTGTCTACTCCACCTCTCTTTCTCCATTTAATCAGCGCCCACTCTTTCTCTCCTTGTCAAGTAGAACCTACTGCTCTTCCTTTCTTTCTTCAAGTACCAATAGGCTACTCAAAATCTATTTTCTAGCCATTTAGCATTACCCTTTATTAATTTATGTTTGAGGAATCTTTGTCTCATGAATGATGTTTTTGTTTTAATTGGTATATATAACACCTTTAAGTTCCCAATAAGTAATGAATGTGGGAATTAAAAAATATTGAATTAGCTTATCTCTCGGCCGAAAATGATCATAAGTCGCTTGACAATTGACCATATAACCTTTTAATTTTGTTTTTTTTCACATGAAGGAAATTTTACATATATATGACATACACATTACACGCACAAGTATGGCTCAAGGGTAAGGCTGATAAAGCATTTGCTTTAGGCCCTCAACTTTTGAGACCTCAGAAAGTTTTAATAGTGAATTTAATTTTATAATTTTAATTTAACTTGAAAAAATATTGAACATTATAAAAATAGAATACAAAATTTAATTTTTTTCTTTTTAAAACGAAGAAGAGTTATCTACTTTTTATGAGAAATATTTTAGAACTTTGAATTAAACATCTCAAATCTTCATGCTAATAAGTAAAGTTTTTACAAAAACATCTAAGGTAATGTATGGTAAATAAATGGCTTATCTCTTATTAACTAAAATTAATTCTTACTTTTATAAATAATGATATTATTAAGTGAATTTAAATTTATTAAAAAATATTAAATTTGTCTTTCAAAGAGAAGTCAATGTATATGTGTATAATTGATAATATACGAATGACATGAAAATGGAATTTGGTAAAAATTAATTACACATTAATAAATTATCTATATTCAAATATTAAAAAATAAAGTCGTAAAAAAAATTATATCTTCAAGAATATTCACTAAAACACACATATTAATCGTAAGGATTGTTGAACATATAAAGTCATTAACAACATATACTTACTACATAATTAGTCTTTCATCCATTTATGTGGGTATGACCTAAGAAGGTGTCGCTTGTTGTGAAAGAAGTTATGGTTCTCCTCTAATGAAGAAGGGGAGTCTAGTCTCAAATATTGCAGGTATCTTTCTAGATTTCTTTTGGCTTCTTAAATTTAAAATGATTTGCCCTTTTATTGTCTATATTATGGTTGTGTATATTCTCAGTCAAACATAAATCAATAGACTAGAAGAGACAAATATGACTGAGATTGACTATAAATCACTATACCAAAAATTATCTTTAGCATTAATTAAAGTTTAATTGCCGCTAAATATATTTTTATAGCGACAAGTAACACTCTTTATAATTTCCCTAAAGTGTATAGCGGTATTAGATACAATGAAAATTAACTAATGTCGATAAAGACTATAGCACTCTTTGTTAATGTGCATATTTATTACCGCTAAAAATTATTTTTGTTATAGTAAATTTACTATACTAGAGAGACTTGTAGGAAAATTAGACATCTCAGAATAAATGTATGAAAAATATTGACTTAGAGATATGTTGGCCAAATGTTCAACCCTTTAAGATGATAGGAATCATGGTAATGGTATTGCAAACTTTATACAATACTTGTATATCGATGTATGAAAAATATTGACTTAGAGATATGTTGGCCAAATGTTCAACCCTTTAAGATGATAAGAATCATGGTAATGGTATTGCAAACTTTATACAATACTTGTATATCAGTAGATAGAAAAATGTTCAACAATCGATTGAATTCTACTCCCTACTCATAAGAACACCAAATCATGACATAAAACCTTCAGTAAAAATTCATACTCATTTTGGGTGTGTTTGGTATGAAGGAAAACATTTTTCGAAAAATATTTTCCAATTTTCTCATGTTTGGTGGGGTAAAATGTTTTGGAAAATGTTTTCCAAATCAACTCATTTTTCTCAAATTCAAGGAAAATGACTTCACTTCAAAACTTAAGAAAGCATTTTCCAAAACTTTTCTCCAACTTTGAAAAAATCAATTTTTTTTGTTGTAAAACTTATTTTTAAAAAACATTTTTCAACTTCAATTTTTTTACCCACCCTCACCCGACCCCCCTCCTGCTCCTACACCTCCCCCCCAAAAAAAAAATAAAAATTTATGTTTGTTTTTAAAAAATATTTTCAATTTCAAATTTTTATTTTTTCACCCCCCTACTCCTACACCTACCCCTCCCCCCCCCCCCCCCCCCCCAAAAAAAAAGTCTGTTTTTAAAAAATATTTTCAATTTCAAAATTTTTTTTCACCCACACCCCTACCCCTGACCATCCCCCACCACCACCACCCCCCCCCCCCCCCCCCCAAAAAAATTAAAGTTTGTTTTTAAAAAATATTTCCAATTTCAAATTTTTATTTTTTCATCCTCACCTTCACCCTCACCCCTACCCCGACCCCCCCCCCCCCAAAAAAAAAGTTTGTTTTTAAAAAATATTTCTAATTTCTAATTTTTATTTTTTCACCCCCAAGCAGCCCCGCTACCAACCCCACCCCCCCAAAAAAAATAAAAAAAATAAAGTTTGTTTTTAAAAAATATTTTCAATTTCAAGTCAAAAATTATTTTCTACTCTCTAGTACAAAAAAAAGAGATATTTTCTCAAAAATAATTTTCATTCATAAATCAAACACTACTACTCACCAACCAAACATGAGAAAATAAGTTAAAAATTTACTTGTTTTCCAAGAAAACATTTTCCTTCATACCAAACACACCCTTAGTGTCTTAAGTATCTTATTTCTTAGCTCGAAGTCACAATGTGAATTTTCACATCATGCTTTCAGTTGCTATAGTCTTGATCAATATTTCTGTCTCCTTCTTTCTTTTTTTTCTTTGAAATTGGTACTGTTTATTTCTGTCTCATTCCTTGTTTCCATGTACAAATGTTTTCCCTTCTAATATTGACTTTTATACTTTTTACAGGACTTGATTGGCCAACCACATTGAAAATACCATCACAAATAGCATATTCACTACATCTAGTACACGCGAGCTGGCTAATGTTATGCAATTTGAAACCTGAGAACGTAGTTTATTGATGTTACTTTAATTTAATGATAATGCAACAATCAAAACAAGACATGAGTAAAACTGATGAAAGTTTACTAATTTTTGTAGAAGGACAATGCAATTATATGTGATCTCGAGTCAATTGTGCTTTCACATTCATATTCATATGTAGAAAGTACCACAAGAGTTTACAATGATGATTCTAAAGGTTAAAACGAACTATTTGCCCATTGCTGAATAGGGTAATTTGGAATGCAAAGATATTAACTCTACACAAAATTAAAATTTAAACAGGTTCATTTCATTTCATTCTATGTGAAGGCATTTGATTAGACACCAAATTCTATAAAGAGAAAAAGGCTATTGAAATTTGTGATTTAGGCATTTCATAGCATTTTTGTAGCAATAAGATTATTTTGTAAAGGTGAAAAAGTTAAAATTGTTCTAAATATTGGATTCTGTCAGTTCTTTTGTGCAATTCTTCCATTAGTTTTTGATGGCTATGTTATGAAGCTGAAGATAACAAAAATCTTTTATTTTGCTTCGACATTTTAAATATGTATTTTATGACTTGGATATAAAAAGATTTATTTGTCCAAAAGCAAGATACTAAGAACTTGTTTTCATTGGGTTTTGACATTTAGCTTATAAACCAAAAGCCACAAGCTAGGATTCCTAACTTTTGACTTTTGACTTATATTTATTATTTTGGCTTAAAATCTAGTATTTAAAAGCTTTTTTATATATATAATTTTACTCAAACACTATAAAAGCGCTTAAAACTATTTTGACTTAAAAGAACTTAAAAATGAGCCCATCTAAACTGGCTTAGGCATTGTGTTATATTGTTTCTAACTATTGTTGCTTTTACTCATGAAATGGTGTAATTGAATTGCTAATACTAACTTCTTTTTCTTATTTTTTTTAAATATAGATGCATTTCCCAACTTTTGTATTTATTCATATGGCGTGATTCTCTTAAAGATTCTCATGAAAAGAGTGAAATACAACCAATCTGGATTATGCTTGATAGATCCATCACGAATGCTAAAATATTTCTAAGAAATTAATGGGATTTTTTTTTATCGCAAATGAAGAAAGATTTACACATGTTGATTTACCAAGAGAAAACATATGATAAAGTACCACAAAAGATCCTTTGGTTGGTGATGCAGAAGAAATGGATTCATATAAAATACAAAAATGCCATAAAGACATGTACGAAGGAGCCGTCACTATACCTGAAGTTTTGATGATTTAACAAACTTCTAGATCTAACAAGGATCCTGGTCGAGGAAAGACTGCATACATGAAAAAGACAAAGACAACTGTCTAAAAAATGTCAAATCTGATGTGGTTGGTGCACGACTTTTTAGAGTAGCAAGCTCTCAGCCAATGGCTTTGCTCAAAGGGTTTGTGTCCATATCATATTAGTCTCTTCTCCAAAGGCAAAACTCAAGTTTTGACAAACAAATTCTTGAATTTTGAAAATTCATAAGCTTATAAAGAAAAAGCCATCTTCAAGGAAGAACATTGCCCATACTCAACAAGGGACCTGATGGAGTGCTGAAGCGTCTTTTGTTGTATTTTGAGCTTTGTGTCTTGTAATCTTATATTGTAAATCTACTCCTAAGTTATAAAGGATAGTATATCAGTTTCTTGTCTAAGTCTATAGTTAGAGTCGTATTAACTAGAGTAAGTTAGTCGAATCATCTATGTTTTAGTTAAGTCTGTTTACATATTGATTTGATGTTTTCTTTGGTAGAGTTTCCTAGGAGTGTAAACTAGAGTTATATGTGTGGGTGCAACAGAGTTGCTGTTTTTTTATGTTCCTATCTTTGAGATCTGTAGTTGGTGGCTAGGGTTAGCCTCGTTGGTTTCTTGAGTCTAGATCAACTAGAGTTAGTTGGTTTAATGTGCAGTGGAGTTATTTCTTAGTTTCCTTTGTAGTAGAGTTGTTGTAGTAAGGGGGAAGGGATTAAAGAGTTTTAATTCCTAGGCTACAAGAGTTTGTAATCTGAAAATTTGCTCCGTTTTAGTGAAGTTGAATTTGGAAAGAAATCCTTTGAGGATAGGACGTGTTTTTCTCCTTCCTTAAGCAAGGGAATTTCCATGTAAAATCTCGTGTGTCTAATTTACCTTGAATTATTTATTTCCCGCACTATTATTATTTTGAGGAACCTGGTCCAATGATCACTAGTGGAAACATCCATTCTATCAATTGGTATTAGATCTTTGGCTCTCTATCAAGTTAACACCAAGAGAAAATCTTATGGAAAAGATGGATGCTCCACTAAACCTAAAAGAGGATCAATCATCAACCAAGCCACCTTGATTTAATGGCATGCTCTACAGTTGGTGGAATACTCACATGCATGACTATCTGATGGATGAGGATAGTGAGCATTTGAAGATTGTTCTTGATGGTTCTCACTTTCCAACAATCGATGTGTAGGATGGAGAAATCACAAGAGTTGTTCCCAAATCCCGAAAACAGTATAATGAGTCTGAACGAAAGAAAGATGGAAAAAAGGGATAAATCACTTGCTCTCAAGGTGTCACAAAGTGAAATCCCTAAAATAGATGAGAATGTGGCCTATCTTGCTTGATGATTTCAAAAAATCATGAGAAAACACGGAGGTCTCATGAAGAAAGGAAACCTTGAAAAGGCCACATACTCAAATGACTTTTGTCACAAGTGTGGTGAATCAGGTCATTTCATCAAAGAATGTCCTATACACAAGGGGGAGAACAAGAAATATGTCAAGTCTGGAGGAGACAATGAAAAGAGAATGGACTAGATCGCTGGCAAGTTATGCATAAGAGAAACTGGTGATTATGTGGTGAAGAAAGCTCTGGCTGTCTGGGGAAATACCTCAAGTAATTCAGATGATTATGAACACCCTGATAATGCTTCCATGCTCGTAGTAAAATAAGATAAAGAAATATTTTATTATATGTTTGCCTTCATGGCAAAATCAAAAGAGGACGATGATAATGAAGAGGTAACCCTATTTGACTTTAAGCAAAATGTGAATATCTTTTCCATTAGAAAATTGAGAAAGCTAGTTGTTGTACTAATTGATTCGATTAGTGAGCTAACTACTGAGAAGGATCTCTTGAACATTAGCCTTGACGTGTTTCAAGATGGAAAAATTGGTCTATTTACCCAAATATCTGATATGGAAAAAAATGCTTGTTCTAGAAGTTAAAAGTCTAGAACAGAAGGAAAAGAAAAAAATGGTGACTAGTGGTTTCTAAAGGAAAGAACTTGAGCTTGAAAATAAGTTGTGCACTGCTGAAATAAAGATGCAACTTACTCTAGAAAGAAATCTTGTATTGGAGAGGGACGTGGTTCGTGTAAAAGAGGAATTGAACAAATCCCTCAAATGGACCACTTTCTCTAAAATGCTAACAAATTTAACTAGTCAAGGTAACAATAGTAGAAGAGGGCTGGGTTGTGAGAAGATAGATCCCTTATACAATCCTCACATCAAATATATCTCTGTTGCTGATAATTTGTTATGTATGCATTGTGGTCGAAATGGACATCTTAAGAAAGATTGTCTTGTCTGGAAAAAAACATGAAGAAATTTTTTCAAACTATTCCAAACGGAGGAACATGAAAAAGAAGGGACATGGTTGTGCTTTTGGTCCTAAGTTAAAGAAAACCAATTTGCCTTACTAGACAAAAAAATTTCTTATCACTCATTTATCTGCTTACTGGGAATTCGGTCTCAAATGGGTTCCCAAGGCTAACAAGTTACTTTCTATGCAAGTGAGAAGAGGTAGCACCAGTGAGTGTTGGTTAATAAATAGTGGATGTCAAAGCACAGGACTGGGAAAACTAAAAACTTCCTCTCTCTCTCCCAAAGCACTTCAAGCTGGAGGTGTCTCTTTTGGATATGGCAAGAAAGGGTAAATTCTTGGTGTAGGCAAGATTTGAAAGTCTGTGGAACACTCCATTAAAGTTGTGTATTATGTCAATGGGTTGAAGTACAATCTTTTATGTGTTTCATAGATTTTTTATAAAGGAAATAGAGTTAAGTTCTTATCAGATAAATGTGTGGTCACAAACTAGATCTCTGAGGTGGTGATCTTGACAGAAAAGTGATCCAAGAACATGTATCCTACTGATCTGAACACTGCTCGTAGTAACAGTCTCACTTGCCCTAAAGCTCAAGGTGAGGATACAAATCTACGACATAGGAGACTTAGTCATGTGAGTGCTTCTCTACTGAACAAACTTGTGTCAAGGGACCTCGTTCGTAGTCTGCCAAAGATAAAATTTGAAGATGAAAGTTTGTGATACTTGTGTTATCAAACCAGCTCATCATTCAAGCAAAAGAAGCAAGTGTGCACAATCAGACATTTTGAGCTGCTCCATATAGATATGTATGGTCTAGTGAAGATTTAGAGAAGATAATGAAGTATATTTTTGTGATTCCACTTCTCAAGGTTCACTTGGACAACTTTTCTATGTGACCAACATGTGTATGATCAGGTCAATCCTCAACAAAACTCCTTATGAACTGCTCAACAATAGAAAGCCTAATTGAGTAATCTAAAGACTATTGGTTGTTAATTTTTTGTTCTGAGCAATGGGAAAGATGATATTGGTAAGTTTGATCCTAATAATTATGAAAAAGTATTTGTGGAATATTATTCCTCCAGCAAGGCTTATCAGGTGTATAATAAAAAGAAATTTGTGCATTGAAGAGAGTGTTCATGAGATTTTTGATGAGTCTGGAAGAATTGAGAAGTTGCAAAACAAAGAGGATTTTGAGATTGAAGAGATGATTTAGATAGAGAGACGGTCTAGACGGTCAAGTTGCTAAAGAATATCCTCCCCAAGAATCCATCCATCCATCCCAAATAAGCTGATGCATATGATGAACCTGATGAGGGATCTGGTTTCGTAGACAATGCTGAACAAAGATGATGTAGTTCAAATTGATAATGCATATTCTGAAGGTTAGAATGAAGAAGCTGATCAAGCTCAACAATTGGCAAGGAATAAAAAGTTTCATCAATTTAAAAGATGCAAAGTATGACACTTGGTTCTCTAACTGGCTGATAGGTTGTCAAAGTTACTCTTTGACAATGGTTTCAAAAAAGGTAAATTTGACAAATTCCTCTTTTTGAAATCACAAGAAAAGGAAGTGTTGATCATTCAAGTGTTAATCGATTATGTCATCTTTGGAACAACCTTTGAGGTGTTGTGTGAAAAGTTTGTTGCACTCATGGGTAGTGAGTTATGAAATGAACATGATAGGAGAATTAAATTTCTTCTTGGAGCTACATATCAAGTAAACTTCTAAAGGTACCTTCATTTGCCAAGAAAAGTACATCAATGAGTTATTGAAGAAATTCCACATGATGGATGCCAAGGCAATTGATACTCATATGGGGACACAGTTCATATGTAAGTGCTACACTCGTTGGACATATGTGTAGGATTCCAAATTTGTCCTAAGGAATCACACTTGAAAGTTGCTAGAGAATAATTAGATATTTGAAGAAGACAGGGGACCTGGTTCTATTCTATCCATTAGGAGATTTTTTTTTTGATTTGGAGGAATATGTTGATTATGCAGGGTATCAAGTAGATAGAAAGAGTATATCAGGAATGACATATTTTCTGGGCTCATCTCTCATTTTATGGGGAACTAAAAGATAAAATTAGGTTTCTCGTTCAACAACTGAGGCGCAGTATGTAACGGATATAGCTTGGTGTTCTCAACTCATGTGAATCAAATGGCAGCTTGAAGTTATTAGAGTGGCTACTCATATTATCTCTCCCTTGTGTGATAACACAAGTTCTCTCAATATGGCTAAGAACCCAGTCCATCATAAAAGGACTTAGCATATTGAAGTAAGACATCACTTTATGAGGGATAATGTTGACAAAGGAAATATCAGCATGCAATTATGTAAGACCAATGATCAAATTGATGATATCTTCAATAAAGCTCTTACTAGGGTCCTGGCCGAGATAACAAATTGAAGTTGGGATGTAGAGACATGACTGAATGGATTCTGCCTAAAGTAATTAAACTTTTCATGACTATGCAAAGGGAGCATGTATCCTTATTTTTCAGTTATATATGTTTTAGCAAATTAAGTCTTATGACTTTTGTATACATGGCGAAAGTGATGAAGGAAAAATGAGGTCAGGACATATCTGGGCAATTACATTCAAATTACATATAGGGACCTGGTCCGTTCTCGAAGGTTAGCACTTTTAACATTGCATTTTGAATTATGCATTAGAATCATTGCAATTGCCACATGTATATCATCCAGGTATCTGGTCGTTGTCCTATCATTTGAATATCAAATGACACTTCCTTTCAGGGGACCTGATACACCCTTTCACTTCTTTTTATACTCCCTATGGGATTCGACCCCGACTCTTTGTTGGGTTTTTACTGACTATGATCACTCACCTTTTTAATTGGTTTTGAAGGGTGATTTTAGCGTTATAAAAAATGGGGCCACTACCGGGGAGCAATAGTTGATAATTATAATTGAGAAATTAGATTTTAATTTGGTTTATTTGTAGTAGAGTTGTTGCTTTGTGTTGTTGTCGGTAGATTTGCAGGTTCACAAGATGAGTGACCATGGGAGTGACAGTGATAGTCACTATGGTCAAAATGATAATATTGGTGACCTGAATGACATGACCATTAATATCATTCAAAGCGCAAGAACAATTTGATTACCTCCTATAACCTGGAGGATGGTGTATCACATCACCGGTACTATGATCCAATTGCTCCAAGTGAAAGAAATTTTTAGGGGCTTATTTCATGAGGATCCCCATGAGCACCTTAGGAATTTTAAGGAGGTGTGTGGACCCTTTGTGTTCAAGAATATCTCCCAATAATCCATAAGGTTGAGACTATTTTTGTTCTCTATAATGGGACAGGCTACAAGATGGTTGACAGAGTTACCAACTGAATCTATTACTTCATGGGATGAGCTAACAGAGGTGTTCTTGGAATGATTCTTCCCACCCTCAAAGATGGTTAAACTTCCTCTCCAAATCCAGAATTTCAAAAGTCTTGGAGGTGAGCCCTTATATGAAACATTGCTGAGGTTCAAGAAGTGACTCTTACAATGTCCAACCATGGCGCTCCAGACAATTTATTGTTGCAATACTTTTATTGGAGCTTTGATTTTGTAAATAAAAGTGTGGTTGATCACTTAGTCCATGGTGGATTAATGAGGCAACCATATGATGTAGCGGTATTGTTGTTAGATGATATGACTAAGTTCAACCGAGCATGGAACACAAGAGAAGACCAAGCACCCCTTGTACAAATAGGCTTGAGTAAAGAACAAATCTAAAAGGACCATAAAAGGGATGAAAATATGGCCAAAATGATGACGAAAATCAATTTGCTATCCAAACATGTCATGGGCTGGAACTAAGCCAGTAAATGTTGTTGGAACAAATAGTGGGCACTGTCCGGATGATGCCAAATTTGAGGCATTATACAATAAAGAGGTTCAATACTTGGGAAATCAAGTGGGGGGTTCTTACAACAATGATCAATGTCAGGGTGAGAACCAACATTGGAACAAGGATAAAGATAGTCGTTGGAAAGATTGGAGAGGTTGAAATTGGAGTTACAGAGAGATTGACAAAGATAGATTTGTGCCTTCCCATGATCGTCCACGCCCAAAAGATCCAGATGGTCTAGAAGGAAGCACAATTGAAGACATGCGTGTTAGGATTTATAGCAAGGTTAAAGGATCCGACAAGGTGTTGAAAGATTTGAAAAAAGTTTTCTCCACTTTATTTCAAACAGTGACTTCACATTTAGTCTCAATCAAGCAGTTGGAAACCCAACTGGGTCAAATTGCCACTTATCTAAATCCAAGGCAAAAGGAAACTTTGCCTAGTGATACCAGCCCAAACCCCATAAATGATAGTTGAAATTTGAGGACTATGTTGTGCCACGACATTAAATAAGACATTTATTGAGAGGCAACTCAAGTCTTACTTTTGTTTTACTACTTTTGAATAACGTGTGTTATGAGTGTAGGTGGAAAAGAGGTTTAAAAATTGATAAGGGTAGATTGGGCGAGGCAATAACCTAAAGGGCGATACGCCGAAGATACTAGGCGGAATAATTCTTGTCCGCCCTTTGAGCATGACAAGATGGAAAAGTGCACTGTCCAGATCGGCAATTAGATCTCCAAAGGGCCATTCGCCGAAGTGCATTATGCGGACTCCATCGGATCCGCCAAATCAACCTTCAGGTTTAGTAATATTTAGGTAGGTTCATCGAGCTTAATCTCTAGATGGAAATACGTCGGACATGTTCAGTGATGTTAGTGAGTGCGTCGAACGTAAGTTTTTTAGGACCCAGGGGTACCCCCTAGATGTAACATGGTGTATAGAGCCTCGAAGGACTCCAGACAATCCACTTAGCTCTCATAACATAAGAAATAGAAAAATAAGAGTAAAAATGACATTTCAAAGTACAAACATTTTACATAGAAAAACAGTCTAGACATCTTGTCTCATCATAGCCATCTAATACAATAGAATGAAATTAGGCCTAACCCATACTTCATGTTCAAAAGAGAAGTACATGAAAGAAACTAAACAATGGAAATTCGTCCTCGAATCATGAGGACTCACCAAGCTTGGGAATCGATAAAATACAAGCTCTAGCCACATAACTGAACCCTGTCTGTCATACCCTACATTTAGGAAAAATGTAGGCAAGAGTATGCGTTAGTACAAAACAATGTACCAAGTATGATAGTCTTGAGTAAAACATTTAAAACATGCTAAAAAGGACATTTCATTTCATGACATGCAATTGACCAAGCTAAAACATGATATAAAAGAAGTTAGAATCATACTTCATAAAACATAGTCAAATGTAAGCTAACATCATCTTTAAAAGCCTTTGAACTCATATACATTACTTCTTGAGGTAACCTTAGTTCATTATTCATATTGTTGTAGGAAATTAAGTCTTGACTTATCTCATGTTCCATTGAAAGGTATCCTTGGATAACCATCCAAGCTAAAGACTTCATATTAGGATAGCTTATTATACCGTGCGTGAGAAAACCTTTCACCATCCATGATCACTTTTAATCTTTGATTCAATTAGGTGAAAAAGCCTTTCAACCTAAGAATCTTTACTATGTGAGAATGTCCTTTCACAACCATTCTAGTATGTGTTTATGAGAATATCCTTTCAACAACACAACAACATCATCATCATTGGTACTTTACTCTTAAAGTACCCTTAAAACAATTGCATAACTTTGATAAGAAAATGCATAAGTTCATAATTTAACTCTTGAGGTTCAAAACCCACTTTTATGCATCATTACTTGAAAATCATGAGTTACATATGGATTTCATCATAAATTCATGTAAAGCTTGCAATACATGCTTAATTTCATAAAACTATTCTTTCATAAACAAAGACCCACATCATATAATCATAGTTGAGAAATATGGGATTTACATGGGTTCATGGGGAAACATCATAAAAATCATGGTATTTCATCAATTCATGCTTAATATAACATAATCCAATCATTTAAATGAACTTTGAAGAGAACCCATGACAATTGAAGAAAACCCTAACAATTGGGAATTTCCACCTTTTTGAAATTGAAGAATTTGAGGGAACTCCATGGGTGAAAGGAAACTATGGATGTTACTAGCTTGGATCTCCTTCTTCTTTTTCAAGTTTCTAGAGAGAGAATTATTTGAGAGTTCTTCTTTTGTGATTTTGGAAGAATAAATTGAATAGAGTGAATTTCGGGGTAAAAAGACTTATACAGGGGTCCTAAACATAGGCAAAACAACATAGAGTAGGAACTAATTAATAGGAAAAGATCCAACTAACCCTAAAATTAACTGCCAGCTAACCACCAATGGACCCCAGTCGACGAACCATGGTTTAACCTATGGCCCGTTCGTCCTGGTGGACTGTGGTTTGTTTCAGAGATTTAGGGATTTGGGGCTTCAAACCACGGGCCTTGACCATGGACGGTGGTCTAACCTACAGTACGTGGGTCTCGCTGTAGTTCTTGGCCCTCAGACCATTGCTAGGTAGGTCATCCACGGACCACATCTAAGGTCCATGGTCCCATCCACGGGCCGTGGGTGGCTGTCATGGTTTGGCACCTGCAACTTTTAGGAAATTGCTATTTGGCCTTTTTGGATACGGGGTGTTACAATATCTCCCCCTTGGGATCATTTATCCTTGAATGAGACTCTAGACACACCTTTAAACGAAAAAGCTCAAGACTATCAACCCATCATGCATGGAACTCATCAAAATGCATATAAACAAGGAAGACCTATCGACTCTAAGCTAAACATACTCAATGCATCATAAGGAAGTAGGAACTACATCTAGCAACCCAATATGCATGAAATTCAATATTTCTCATGTTCAAGGAGGAACTACCTTCTCTAAGCTAAAAGCATGCTCAACATTCTTTCATAGAGCCTTTATGTAATCCACACTCAACATCGTAGTTAATGCATGTTCAACATATCATCTCATGAAGTCTGTAGGCAACTCATACTCAATGCACAACAAAATGAGGAAAATCAACAAATTGACTCTTTTCTCATAACTTAACTTTTCATGAACATGCATAAAATAATGAAATTATGGAAACACATAAAACACACATGACTCCAAAAACAAGAATAAACCATGAGAAACTCATTACCTCAAGCTAGAGTAGGAGTAGAAGGAAAGAGATGAGGATATCAGGACATCATATCAGCCTCGGCCTCCCAAGTAGCACCTACAACTAATGATTCCTCCATAATACCTTCACGGAAGAAACTTATTTATTTCTCAACCTCTTAACTTGCCGGTCGAAAATCTCAACCGGAACTTCATCATAAGAAATACTTTCATCCATTCCCAACCTTTCTAAGGAAACTATGGATGTCGGCTCACCAACACATTTCTTCAACATAGAGACATGGAAAATCGGAAGTACTGATTCCAACTCATTAGGCAAATCAAGCTCATACGCAACCATACCAGCACGACTCAAAATCTCATATTGGCCTACATAACGAGGACTACGCTTCCCTTTCTTACCAAACCTCCTTAATCCTTTATGGGTAAGAGTTTCAAGTAAATCCAATCATGAACATCAAACTCAAGATCTCTTCTTCTAACATCGACATATGACTTTTGTTGACTTTGAGTCATTTTCAACCTTTATCTAATAAGTCAAACCTTCTATATGGCCTCATGTACCAACTCGCAACCTATTAAGGCAACTTCACCGATCTCAAACCAACCTATAGGAGATCTACACCTCCTACCATATAGAGCCTCAAATGAAGCCATACCAATACTCGAGTGATAGCTATTGTTATAGGCAAATTCAATTAATGGCAAATGGTCATCTGAATTACCCTTAAAATCAATCACATAAGCTCTCAACATGTCTTCCAAAGCCTGGATAGTACACTCCGCTTGCCCATTGGTTTATGGATGAAAAGTCGTGCTAAACTTAACTTTAGTACCAAGACCCTTTAGGAAAGATTTCCTAAATTATGAGGTAAATTGAGTACCACGATTGGAAATAATGGACAAGGGCACTCCATGAAACATTACCATATCCCTCCAATACAACTTAGCATAATCTTTCATTAAATAAGAAACCTTGACGGGACGGAAATGAGCTGATTTCGTCATCTGATCTACTATCACCCAAATTGAGTCATGTTGTCACCGGGTGAGAGGCAAACCCACTATAAAGTCCATATTCAAATCTTTCCACTTCTAAGTAGGAATGCTAATGTCTTGCGATAATCCTCCCAGCCGTTGATGCTCAACCTTGAGTTGTTGACAATTAGGACACTTAGCCATAAATTTCGTCATATCCTTCTTCATTCCATTTCACCAATAGATCTCTCACAAATCACGATACATCTTGGTGGATCCTAGGTGAATGAAATATCAAGAACTATGGGCTTTTAACAAGATCTGTTCCCTTAAGTCATCAACATTAGGAGCACATGAATGACCTTGATATCTAAGAACACCATCTCCCCCTTGGGAGAAAGCCTCAACAAATTTCTTAAGTATCATTTCTTTCAAGTCAATCAATATTGGATCAAGACCTTTCTTGGCCTTTTACATCCGCCACAAAAGATGAGTTGGAACTATTATGAACCATAACACCACCTTTGGTGGAGTCCACTAATTGAGAACCTAATCAGGCTAATCTATGAACATCTCGAACCAACTCTTTCTTTTCTTCGTCAATATGCGCAACACTACCCATAGACAACAGACTAAGAGTATTCATTACCACATTAACTTTACCGTAGTGATAAAGAAAACTCATGTCATAATCTTTTAATAACTCAAGACACCTTCTTTGGCAAATATTCAAGTCCTTTTGGTTAAACATATATTGCAAACTCGTAATTCTTCTCATGGATATTATTTTGCCTTGAAGCATAGGCAATAACTTTACCATTTTGCATAAGCACACATCCCAACCCAACTCTAGAGGCATCACAATAAACAACAAAGTCATCTGTCCCTTCCGATAAAGTCAACACCGGGGCGGAAGTAAGTCTATCTTTGAACTCTGGAAAACTCTTTTCATATGATTTGGACCATATAAATTTAGCCTTCTTTTGAGTCAAAGCTGTCAAAGGAGAGGCAATCAAAGAAAATCCCTCAACAAACCTTTTATAGCAACAGGACAAACCCAAGAAACTTCTAATGTCCGAAGGAGATATAGGTCTAGGCCAACTCTTGACCGCATCCATCTTCTTAGGATCTACCTCAATACCCTTACTTGAGACAATATGACCAAGAAAAGCCACCGACCTTTGCCAAAACTCGCATTTGCTATTCTTTGTAAAGAGTTGTTGGTCCTTAAGAATTTGCAATACAATTCTCAAGTGGTCAATATGCTCATTCTTCCTTCTCGAGTAGATCAAAATATCATCGATGAACACAATCACCAACATATCAAGGTATTGTCTAAACACCTTATTCATCAAATCCATAAATGCCACCGGAGCATTAATCATCCCAAATGACATAACCATAAACTCATAATGACCATACCGAGTTTGAAAAGTCGTCTTTGGAATGTCATCTTCTTTCACCCTCAATTGGTGATAACACGACCGAAGATCAATCTTAGAGAAGTAACTTGCCCCTTAAAATTGGTCAAACAAATCATCTATCCTTAGGAGAGGATACTTATTCTTAATGGTCACCTTATTCAACTAATGATAGTCAATGCACATAGGAAGAGAACCATCCTTCTTTCTAACAAACAAAACTGAAGCACCCCATGAAGAGTTACTTGGTCGGATGAAACCCTTATCCAACAAATCCTTCAGTTACTCTTTCAACTCCTTTAGTTCAGCCGGAGCTATTCTATAAGGAGGAATAGAACTAGGCTGCGTATCTGGGAGAAGGTCAATATTGAAGTCTATTTCCCTCTCTATCAAAACATCATCAAAATCATTTACATCAATTTTTATAAAAACATGCATATCTTCAAAAATTCACAGAGAAAAGACATAAAGTGACACCTAAAGTTGTCTCAAATTTTCGAAAAGACACTCTAACTATGCGGACGTCCTATTGCCCCACAAAAGTATTCATAACATTTGTAAAGGGACCATTTTGACATGTTTTCTTATCAATCCAAGAATTTTAATAGGCGAGGGCGCTCACCCCCTTTAAATTAGTTAATTTAATTAAAATATGAGAATAGACATAAAGTCACCATTACAGTTGTCCGGAATTTTCAAAAAGACACCTTAACTTTGCAGGTGTTCTATTAACCCACGAAAGTTTCTAAATCCACAATAAATATACCATTTTGACTAATTTTAACACCACTCATGTTGTCACAAAAATATAAGCACGCGAAGACTCTTGATACAACTTCAGACCAACGTAAACTTGCCATGTGGCACCCCAATTTGACGTTTAAAAAAAAAACAACGTAAAAACCATGTATTAATTTTTTTTACTTTACTAGGAATATTTTTAATTTTTCAAATCTTTTTTCTCATCTTTCCTACCATTATTAGCTTACCCATATTTCTTGGGGCATCCATGTCTTCCTTCATTTTTTTTTTCTTTCTGGTCATGGATTTTTTAAAAACTAATGTTATTGTGTTCATTCTTCTTCCTCTTCTTCTTCTTCTTCTTTTTGAAAAACAAATTATTTCCTCGTACAATCAAGATTGGGATTTGGGAATAGTAAAACTATTAAAAACTCAATTTGGGAGTAAGGAGTTGGAGAAGGTGGTGATTTAAAGTTCAAATTTTGGCTTGGTGATATTTTGAGTATTTAGATTTTGATTATTTGATGATATTTATTTTCATAAATAAAAATAAAATACTTGGTGGTAGTAGGTAGGCAAAAATGAATGTTGGCTGCTAAAGGGACACAAAGTGTAAAGAAAAGTCCATTGCAAGACACCAACAAAAGAACATGAAATAAAATTTCCCAACAAAACAATGAAGGGAATGGAATAGAAGAAGAAAAAAAAAGAAAAAAAAGAATGGAATAGAAATTGAGGTGAAGAAGAAAGAGAAAAAGAAAATCAAAGAAATAAAAAAAAATAATTAAAAATTACTTTTAACACGTGACAAGTGACTATTAGTGTGTGCCTTACAAATATTTTTGCATAAGTGGTATTGGGTGAAAAATGGGGTGTACATACTTTTTTGAAATTGTTCAATGGGGTAATAGGACACCCACAAAGTTAAGATTTTTTTTGAAAATCGAGACAACTTTAATGGTGACTTTATGTCTTTTCTCTTTAAATATTAATAAAGCACAGGTTGGTGCTATGTGGATGTCCTTTGTCGGAAAATGACGACATAAGGCTTGGGTTGTTGCTTCTTATCTCCCACCTTTCTTTGACAATTCATGGGATTTCTTTAGAACCTCTTGGGTTGATGATTTTAGTTTCTTGCGAGCTGATTTATCTCCGGTTGTTGGAGCATGCTTTTAGTTTTTGGAATATTCATCCGTTTTTGTCGCCATTGCCGCCATTGTTGTTAAAAGTTGAGCTTCGTTAAGTTCTGTGGGTTCGGGTTTAGTTTGCGACACTTTGTAAAATGAAGTAATACATGCGACATTGATTATTCTCGTCATTACAAATACGATTCAAGATTTTCATTTGACATTATAAGAATATTTTCCCTCAAAATATAATTACAAAAGGTAAATTGATTTGTCAAATTTTAAAGAAATTAAATCTTGACGACTAAAATTTAACAAGTTAGAAAGTTATTACATTTTTGGGTTGTTTTCATTCGAAAGAGAAGATTTTATTTTCAGCTTCAATTTTCAACCAACTGGTCTTTTGAAAGATTTGGGGAAGATGGTGTATTTTGAGAGGAAGTAATTAAATAATAGAGAAAGAGCTGACACATGGTGCTTCTTAATTCGTTTTTGGAAGAAATTTTTTTCAACCACGCACGTCATCTATGTGAATACAAACATAGGTAGAAAATGAGTTAAAATGGTCTATTTACAAGGGTATTCAATACTTTTGTGGGGTAATAGGACATCTGCATAGTTAGAGTGTCTTTTTGAAAATTTGAGACAACTTCAAATGTCACTTTATGTCTTTTCTCTAAATTCATAATTCATACTTCATAAGTTTTTGGGTGCATCGTAGGTTCATAATTTAAAATCATGTATCATGTATGAGTCCCTATAATTTAAAATAAGTTTCATATAATAATCATTAAATCATGCATTAGAATACTTAATCAACAATAGAAATCATAATTGAATAAAACCTATATTGAACTTGGATGAACCCTAATTTGATCAATTGAAAATTTGAGAACCTTGGGGACTCCATAGAGGAATAGAATTCATGGGGGAATACCCACATACCTTGTTACTCAAAGCCCAAGATGAATCATGAATTGATACCCTTGAATGAACCCTAGCTTCTTTTTCTTCCTTAGGTTGAGAGGAAATTTTGGAGAGTGAATTTGGTTAAGTTTTTGGGGAAATAGGAGAATGAGTTTAAAATGGGTAGACTTGGGACTTAAAGGTTTAATATAGGAATCAGGGTAGAGGCAAAAGCGACATAGTATAGTCTTAAAACATTTAGTAAAAGACCCAAAAAACCCTACAAACTAACTGCTAAACTCCTCCATGATTTAGACCTATGGTCCGTAGGACTTTTTACAGACCATCTTGGTCAATTGTAGAAAATTTCTAAAGCCTACTATTTTGGCTAACTTTTGAGGAAACATGCCTACGGTCGTACGACCTCGTATTGCTCGTAGGACCTCCTATGGTCTTTAGACCCCAATCGTAGAAAACAATATTAACTTCAAATTTTCACTAAATCTGGGACATACCTATGAGACTCATCTACGACTCGTAGATTATTTGATAGACCGTCTTGTTCACTCGTAGAAAATTTCAGAGACTTGGATATTTTTCAAAAAAGTATTTTCTCCCTTTCTAGGAAACTGGTCTACGACCCATAGAATGTTCTATGAACCGTAGACTAGTCTCGTAGACCTGAACTAGTAGGAAAAATCCCTTCAAACTTTTTCCCTTTTGAAAGCCGAGGTGTTAGAAGATGAACAAATTGTCACTACCAACAAATCATAAATGATTTGGGGTCGTTATAGGAATCTCTAAAAGGAAAAAATAAAACAATATAGGGAACATGATCTACAGGGTCATTACACTAACTCTCCATGTTAAAATTACCAACACCAATTAATTAAATCAATTTTTTGAAAGTTAATTTATTGACTAACTTAATCATTTATTATTATACTTCACTTATTTCACATGACGAATATAACATCCATATGTAGGGTTTCATGTGAAAACTTATAAGTAATCATAGAGGGGTATCTTCTATCTCAAGTCTGAGACATGATTGTATCACTACTTATTATTTCGCTAATTTGATTTATCATCATCCAGTCGATTAGAAATATACTAACTCATAATTGAGTCTCACCTTTTAATAGATTAAAATAATTTATCAAACTACAAAGATCATAATAATTATATCAAGATTAAGATTATAAATACTTGTAATGGAGTAGAGAAGTTGTTTATTAATATTTAGAACATAAACAAACATCTCTTCTTGATTCGTTTAATATATATGGAATGTACTAGCACAAGAAAATGGAATATGACCACTCCCATAATTTAGATCAAATTATATTTAATCTTGTTCTACAATCATCAAGATGTTTTTCCTACTTCATACTTAATTGTGAACATTAGTTTACAACTTATGAGAACTGGCCATTTGAATCTTCCGTGCATGAGTTAGATAACTCTGTACACAAAAATTGTCTACTATATAAGTAATGAAGACGGTTATTAACTCAATAATTTATTCAAATAAAGACTTTATTATAATAATAAATAAAAAATAGTCTTTACTTGGGTTAATTGAAATAAAGTATCATAACTCAACAACATGATTAATAGTATATCTCAACACAAATAACTACTAGGACAAAGATATAGTAGTGTCTCCTTAGCACAATGATGCCAACACTTTTCGTAAGATGATCATATGTCGTTGATATTGGGAGTATAAGCATCTTCAAAGTCATCATTTTCTATCCCATATAGTAGAAAGGGATCGTCTAATCCTACACATTTAGAAAAAAAATATTCATCAATGTAATATGGTAAATGACTTTAGTTATGTGAAAATAAAATATGACATTTTAAGTTCTTGTGACTCATTAAATTTTTCATCTTCTAAAAGACTTATACATTGAGAAACTACCTTCTTTAGGTGAGAAAAGATCAAAATTTTTCATATTTGTAAAAATGTTATCATGAGAGATTAGATGATCCTCTTTTCCATGTGAATCCTCAAGTGTAGTCTTGTCTCCCTCTTTTGCATTGTCTATTTTCACTGGAGGAGTGACTTCGGATAGGGCAAAGTTTGTAGTAATGCATACTTCTTCCTTGTCATTTTCATCTGCAATTTATGTGAAGATTTAATATTAAAAATAAAATTAATGTAGCTAATAGTACTGATAATGTGAAAGAAATCAACCTAAATATTTACACATTAATTGTATAATTCGTGTGATCTATTCAGTGCAATCATTCAACGTTTTTTGGTGAATATAATTCTTGTGATTTATCTAGTGCATTCATTAAGAGATTTTATGGTGAAAAATACCTTTATTTAGTGTAAAATTGTATGGTCATAGACTTAACATCATTGACCACTATTTATTTCTAAAAATAAGTGAATTTTAACTTATTTTCTAATATTTGTAGGTAAGTAAAAATTATAATCTCAGATATAGTAGTATTTAGTTTTGACAAACTAGATGGGGGATGATTATGATGGTAGGGGTGTGAGGTAGTAGATATGAGGGCTATGAGATTGATTGTGAGATATGTTGGAGAATGAAAATTAGACAATTAGTATAGAATATCACTAATGTGATTGGATGTTGGGTATTAAACAATTAGTGTAGAATGTCACTTATGTAACTTGTTTTCCCTAATTCCATAAGAGAAGTAGTTTCTCTTAGTTTTAACGTACTTATCTTCCTTTTAAAAAATATTTTTCACACAATTTGACCAACCAAACATGAAAATAATTAAATGTTTTGTCCAAACTAGACATACCCTAATTGCATAAATCTTGTGATTATCGCATGCATTTGTTAGGAGTTGTTTAAAATACCTGTATCTAGGGTGAAATCAGCAGCAGTCGCAAACTTAACATTATTGGTCAAGTTTACAATCATTTCTTTTTCTCCATAATTGTCTTCATAAGGAAGCCCCTTATCCATATGAGCATTCTCGTTATTCTCGATTTCTAAGGATTGTGAAATGGGGACTTGCTCCATATTTTCTGCAAAAAAATAAATAAAGTCAATGCATAAGTATTCTTTTAAATATTTTATTTATCGTAATTTATATGATATTATTTGACTAGACATGAAATTTAAGAAATAAATAAATACTTTCAAGAATTGTGATCCAAAATTTTCTATAAATTATTACGTGGTTATAAATTATTTCATCAAACATAAATTAAACTTTTAAAATTAAATTATTTCCAAATATTGAGATGCATCATTATTTTTAGAATAAACTAAAATATATTGGATAAAATGTTACAAAGGAAATAATAATAATCATACCATGGAACTAAAACCTTTTATTTTGGATCAAAAGTTAATTACTAAAAATTATAGATGCAATCACTAACTATATAATATGTGTAGCTTACTAACTGTGTTTGTTAAGAGCATGCTTGCTTGGCTAAATTAAATACCTTCATTGTAAAAATTAATGGTCAATTCTTCATTCTTGGCTAAGGTTACGACCACATGATCATTGATTTCTTTGTGTACTTCATCTTTAGGAACAACATTTTGGAGCTCCAAGTTTGCAAAGCTTGTATTCTCTACTTCTTGAAATAATGGTGACATCAAGTGAAGGACATCTATCGAGACATTTGAGGAAGAAAGCTTGTCGAATTTTGAAGGTCTTGAACCTTCTTTTCCTATATAAATGATGAGTCGTTGATAAAAATAACAAAAGCTAATGCTCACACAATATAGCTAATAGTTTTGTTTAATTAAATTCTAGTGATATAAAAATATTTACACAATCACGTTTGTCGTGAAATATTTATATGTATATTATTATTAATATAAATATAACCTTTATAATAGGTTAAAATTTACCAAGTGTAAAAAATTATTTTCATTGTATATACAATTCAAATCCATTTTTATTAGTTCATAATGTGGGAAAAAGATTTACAATACATAACACAAACAAAACTTTCACACATTGAAATGTATGTATTTTGTGGACTATTAAATTCATTGTTCATATATGATGGTAATAATAATAAAATAAAATAAAAAACTTACAAAAAATGATTAAGCTAGTGATACTATCACTTACCTACACTTTGTGAAATTTCGGAGTCCAACTCATTACTTTTGTTTAGTTGAGCAAACACTTTATTTTTACCCTCTTTTACCTTGTCCACTTCCTGGTGGAGAACAACTACTACTTCATGGCAATCCAAATTTGTAATTCTTTCGGTTTCTTCTTTTTGAACCAATGATCGCATAAGTACATCATCGTTAGTAAGGTTGGAGGAAGATTGCTTATCGAATCCTTTATGGTTCGGAAGATCTTTAAGGTTATCTATCGAGTGAACCTACTTGGATTTAACATCATTATGGTAATTGTGATTGTCCAACTTCATGAGATTATTTTATATACCACTAGAATTTTAATAATTTACCACAAACTTGCTTGTTTCTTTGAGCTTGATCGTTTCACACATGAGTGCCACTTCATTTCCTAAATGTAGTTCACCATTGTTTTCTTTCTGTTTCGTTGTTGTATGCTCCGAGTTTGAAGATTCTTTTTTTCTTTTCTTGAAAGGAAGTTTTGGAGACCCAATCTTTATTTGATTCAAGATCACATGATAAGAATGATTGTAACAATAAAAAAATTATATTTGTCAAATAATTAAACATCTTACCTTAATCTCTTTTACCATATTGGTTTCTGAATCGACTTCTACTTCCATTTTCTCGTAACCATCTAAGATATATCTACACACATCCATAACAGATCGATAGATGGAACTTTTTTTCATATGATAGTAAACCTACAACACAACAAGGTTTTTCATTAGGTTACAATAATTATTAAAGAATTTAAATATTGTACACTATTACCTTGCACTAACAAATTATCAACTACTCTGCTAGGCAAATCCAATAAGATAAATATGCTAATACAAATGAAGCAACTAAAATAATTATAATAGATAATATCCCTCATGATATAATGTAGAAACAATATATAACAGAACTATCTAGAGAAATATCTCCTAAACCAAAATGTAGACAACTCATAGAAAAACCATGATCAAACTATCATTTAACTTTTACATTTTATAAAATATTACATGTCTTATTTTTAAGATTACAAAACTCATATTTTATAGACTCTTACATGTAAGTATACTTTAAATTACATGATAGTGTAAATAAGACATTATCCGAATGATGAATAAAACTTAAACTCATTGTCACAACTAGCTTAGTGATTGATTCGCTATCTCTCATTTTCTTGACTTATCATTTTGTTAGTTCCTCATCACTAATTTATAAAATCAAGATATAGTAAAAAAAAAAAAAACTAATAATTTAAGTTATATGCAAAAAATAAGATAATAATTTTAGTTACCTTATCACACTGACCATTAGGGCGCCTTCTCTTTTCACATGTCCAATCATTCAAGATATCATGATATTTCTGATTAAGTTTGAATGGATCGACTAAATCTTCTCCCTATAATTCGAGTCCATAACAAAGTATTTGGAAGAGTTAACTGTCTCATAATTATGATCAACCCTTGACTTATAAAATTTATACATAAGAAATCTAGAAAAATAAATGTACTAACCTTGTTTAATTTTACAATATAAATATTAGTTTCAGCTGCTAGAGGTACAATTGCAAAGCTAACATCAGATAGGGCTACGACCTCTGCATTAATCAATCCCCTCTTCCTCCTGGTGAGTTGATGGGGAGTTAATTCAGACTCATTCTGCAATAATAGAAAACTTTAATCAAAATTCTTGTCATACTTGATTGTGTTTTAAATAAACACTAATTTATAAACTATCATATCATATTTACTTTTTGTGACAAGAAAACTACCTAATTTTTAGGATTACAAATTTTATTTTATATGTTGTATGCTTATATATATCTTTTGGACGACTTTATAATATAAAGTCTTATTATTGTTTGTATATATAAGTTAAACTCTTTTGCAGAATAAAAAGAATAATAAAAATTTGAAGCTTTGATGATATAAGACAATTTACACTATGTTATATTTGAAGGTCCATATAAACAAAATGAGCCTCTAGGTGAAAGATATATATACTCACAATGTATGACAATAATAAATGAAAATGACAATACATATATCATCAATTCACATGATAAAGAGAAAAATAAAATTCAATGGTCATAATATCATTAAGCAAAATTATATATGATATTCATACTTGAATAACAATTGCTTCCTCAATTGCTTGGGATATCAAAAAAAAATTGTTTCTCCTGGATGATGTCGAGTAGAAATTATGAGAGTTGTAAAAGTTTATTAATTAGACATTGAAATAAGCATAAATTCTATGTCATAAATATGATCAAGATCATTAGAATTATTTCTCTATTTAAACTAAAAATGATCAATTTATTAAGTTTCACTATCACATTAATTATAGCAATGTATGTATCTTTTTTTGTATCACTCAAATTAATTAAAATAGTGTATATTCAAACATGACATATTCTGATTAAAAAATAAAATATTTGAAAAGTAAATTTCACAATCAATGTCAGTAATATTTAATAATGATGTCAAAATGTTTTAATTAAATTTAAAAAAAAACAAAAAAAAACAATAAAAAGTGTTATATATATATATATATATATATATATATATATATATATATATGAAAGTGACTCTACTTGTAAAGGTGGTTAGATAATTTTTACAATTATTAAACCAGTTTCAAGAAAAATAATAAATTTTTAAATTACATTATTAAAGCAAAGGTTATTAGATTAACGGCTAGATTCTCGTAATTATTCATCAATATTGCAATTAAAATCTAACATACAAATCTAGAGAACTAGTATGTTATAAGAATCATTTAACAAAGACAATATAAAATAATAAAATACTTACCTAAAAATCAATCTTTTATCATCTTAGTGTTTATAAAATATATTATTGAAATCACTTTTTCTTTAGATTCGATAAAATGTGATTGGTTATAAAATAAAAATTTAATACTAACCATTATAGATAATAAATTTAATCAGACTTGTTCTTTTTAATAATGTAATTAATCGTCGTCTATATAACAAAAAAATATTATCAAAAAAAACTTATTTTCTTTCTTTTTTTTAATCCAAAAGCCTATTGCTATTGCAATTAAAAAGAGAATAAAAAATATTACCCATAATTCTATTTATTTTAAAAGACATCTAAATTTTATAAAATCTCATTTATTTATTTTTTTTTAAATCAAATCAAAAAGTAAAACGTTATGATAAAATTTGTTAAAACAAAATCTTGATCCACAATTATTCCTCACAATAATGAATTATTCCCAAACAAGAAAAAAATACATTTAAATATCACCTAAGTGTCTAAAAATACCTAGAATTCACGACTTTTTTCTTATCCACGATAATGATCAAGATTTAACCAAGGAGTTAAAATCTATGCAAAAGATAATAAATTAAAGGGTAAAGCAACAAGTAAGAGGAAGCCCTAGAATGCTAAATTATATTTTCTTACTGATGTCCTCGAGACATTCTCCCTTGGATGACTTGATACAATAGAGGGTAGTAACACTGGTTCACTAATATCAACTCTTTGATTTTCTTGAGCCTGTAAGGAATTAGGAGAAGTACAAAATAATTATCAAATTTTGGATGCAGAAAAAAATATTATTTATTTATATTATGTTCTGTAGAATTTTGACTTGTTTATAATTTATAGTAGAAATTAATTCATCAGATTTTATAACAACGCATTGTTACCCTACATTCTCTTATTTTTTCAAAGTGCGAATCAACTTTTCATTATTCCACATTTATTAAAATGAACAACTAAAAAACCATTTTATTTTTGTAAGAAAAGTCTTCTACTTTTATAAAATAAATGTTTTAAAAAACATTTCTCCAAAAATAATTTATACAAATCGCTATTTGAATTATACTTTTTCTGGATTCATTATAATTTTTATACAAAATACTAAAAAAATTATTATTGTAAAACAACATACCGCTATTCAAACAATATTGACTGGGGAAACGTAAGGTATTATTGCACGACAATTGTTGATTTCAGATGAAGAATTCATTCTTTTCTCTACAAGCAAGATAAAAGAGAGAAAATTTACTCTAGAATATTGAGAAGAAATATATTTTGAAGAATAAATGGAGATATGTATATATAGATAAAGTGTAAACAAAAAGTATCTAACAAATGAGTGCGCAATTATGAGGATTAATTAATATTTACCTCTTTTTAGTATGGAAACAATGCTTTTACCATATTTGGTCAACTATTTACTAACCAAATTTGAATATTTGCTTATAGTAATGTGGTTATTACTTAGATTCTAGTAATTTTTTTCTCTAGATATCATGTAGTAACAATCCTTGTAATTAGAAGTGTCAAATGGGCGGGTTGGGTTAAAATTAGAGATATTAAAATGGGTTGAAATAGAAATTGGGTTGGGTTCTAACCCGTCCAAGTTTACTTTGAGCTCAAATGGGCTTAAAACATGTTGGGTCTTGACCCGCCCAACAGGGGCGGACCCAGAAATTCTATTTAGGGGGTTCAAAAAAAAAAGTTAAACACGCTAATATTATCCATAAATAAACGGGTCGGGTCATATATGAAGTTATGAACGGATTGATTAACAAACGGGTTGACAAAAAAAAATCCTTAGTTCAAATAATTTCTTACCATTACAATTTATCTTAAGAAACAAATTTGAAGTACATATCTATAAAATGATAATAAAGTAGCACAACTCATTCAAAAAGTTCTACAAGTTCTTCAATTCCTTTAAAATTCTCTTCGGCTCCTGAAAGTGCAAATGGAGAGCAAGCACAAATTTAACATTAGAAAGACTAACAAAAAATAAAAATCAAAGCGAAAATACTATTTCTTCACAAAATTCTTTTTGGCATAAAATGACTTCATTACATCACAAAACTACACAACCTTGAAGGGAGGTTAAGAAACCAAACATGCGGATAAACCTATCAAAATATAGTTTTACATTTGAAAATACAACTACATATCTTTTTACAATTGTATTCTACGAGGTTTCATATCTTGAAATATCTTAATAATAACATCATTAGAAATCTTATCAAATACATCTTTTTCTAAATAAGGCACCAAACAACCACTAAAAAAATCATCACTCAGTTGA
The DNA here is from genome assembly GCA_037074985.1 of Solanum bulbocastanum. Lineage (NCBI taxonomy): Eukaryota > Viridiplantae > Streptophyta > Magnoliopsida > Solanales > Solanaceae > Solanum > Solanum bulbocastanum. The sequence continues at coordinate 33,332,922 of CM073607.1, forward strand.
CTCCGCAAGTCATTCTTGATAAACTTCATTGCCGAAAAAGCTCTTTCAACGGAGGCAGTGGCAACTGGTAAAAGTAGAGCAAGTTTCACTAAGCGAAATACAAGAGGATAATTTGAATGTTTCTTTGTCTGAACTAATCTCTTGGAAAGATCACAAAGCCCATTTAGATCGGAAAACCTTTCATCAACATTACGAACATCAACAATGTAACTTGCAAGTTGACTCTCAAGAATATTCATATTGGATTCATCAAAGTCATCTGGATATAATTCAACCATTCTCATTACTTTTCTTATGTCAAAACTTGAAAATGATTTAATTGGATTCAAGCAAGCAATTCCATGGAGCAAATCGGTAGTCACCTCATCAAAATGATCATTAAGTTCTTGAAGTTGCCAATCAATGATATTGCAAAACACTTCAACACGATAATGATGTAAGATTGTATAGTTAACAAGTTTCCACCGTGATCTTAAAGAGCTAACATATGGCTCCTCAAAGTTAGGTATCAAAATATCATGTTTGATACAAAATGTAGATACCTTGGCAATAAGAGAATCCCATTCATCATCTCTTAAGACTTGCAACCTTCTCTTTGCTACTTCAACAAGTAGCATGGCATTTGCAATATCTTGCTCTTTTTTTTGTAAGCATTTATTAAGCTCATTTGTGATTGCTAAGACATCTCTCATCAAATGCAACATAAACGCAATTTCAAATTTTTGACAAGCTTCAAGATGTCCCATTGCCTTGGCTCTTTCATCCATACTCCTTGCATCAAGAGCAAGTGATTCAAGAACCTCAAGAATAGAGCCAAGCATAATAATAAAATTGTTAAAGGATTTATAATGAGATCCCCAACGAGTATCACAAGCTCTTGAAAGACCAAGTTGTTGATTCAAGCCACTACCGGTTGTAAGTTCACCCATATCTAATGCCACTTGAATTGTTGATTTTTGAGAATTTCGTAAATTATCCATACGCTTAAAAGAAGATCCCAATACATTAAAAATATTTGAGATCAATACTACAAGTTTTCCCACTTCAACACACTTTTTAGAGACCCCAACAAAAGTTAGTTGAAGTTGATGAGCAAAGCAATGGATTGAATGAGCCGATTTACTTTCTCGTCTAATCAACATTTTAAGGCCATTGATCTCACCTTGCATATTACTTGCCCCATCGTAACATTGTCCACGCACACTTAATGGACTCAAAGAATGTTGAGCAAGTAAATTAAAAATTGCCTCCTTTAAAGATGAAGCACTAGTATCTTCAACATGAACAATGTCAATAAGTCGCTCCATTACAAATCCCATTCTATCAATATAACAAAATACGATAGTCATTTGCTCCTTGTGTGACACATCAAAGGATTCATCAACTAGTAAAGCAAAGTAGTCACCATTTAATTCCTCAAGAATAGCTTTAACGGTCTCTATCTTACATGCACTCACAATATCTTTTTGAATCATTGGAGAAGTCATTTGATCATTTACAGGAGCATGTTCCAAAACATAATCATGAATTTTATCACATCTTTTTGCATACCATGAGAGAATTTCAAGAAAGTTACCCCTACTAAGTGATGATTTAGATTCATCATGACCTCGAAATGCAAATCCCCGACTTATGAGAAGTCTTACTACATCAACCGATACACTTAAGCGCATATAATATCCATGCTTGAGTTGATTAGATTGCCTCTCAAATGCAAATTGAATAGACCGTCGTTGTTGTAGTAAATCTTGACATTTCTTTTTTGACTGATTATGTATGCTATTCGGTAGACCAATATGTTTGTCAAGACCACTCTTTTTGTTCCAACTCTTAAATCCTATAGTTGAAAATTTCTCCCCTCCTCCTTGATTAGTGTTATGATCTTTAAAAAGATAGTAATACAAACAATAGACTGCGTCTTTACTAACACTATACTCCAACCAATCATGATATATATTATCAAACCATTCATGATTAAAACGACGCATTGATCCAAAAATATTTGTTTGAGGATACTTTTGCATGCCAAACGAGGTTGACAAGGACCATTCAAAAGGTATGCTCTTCTAATAACATCACGGTGGTTTGGATGATAATTCAATATTGATGTTCTTTCACCAGGATCAAACTTTAAAGAACTCAAATCAAATTCTTGAGAAGAATCTAATGACACTTCTGAATGATTAGTATTTTCTTTTTGATTAGATTGACTATGACTTTGAGAGGCTAAAGTTGATTTCGGTACTTGTGTAAAATACTTCTTCACTGAATGTTGAGACTGAATCGTAAAATAAAAATTTAGTCAGAACTTACAAAAATTGAATATGCAATAAGGACCAAAACAAAATTATAGACAATGAACAAAAGCTTGAATCTCATAAATAAAAGTTAATATCTACTGAACAAATGTTGAATATCCATAATTAACATATTAAATCAACAAATAAGCCCAAACAAATAAAATTATAACTTTCATAATCAGTGTATATAATTGAAATTTTCATATGAAAAATAAAAAATTGTTAAGTGAATATCCGAGTTCAATCAGCTAAATAAAATAGGACATCAACAAATACAAGAATCAAAGCATAGAATTCTTAAAAAAAAAAAAACCAAAAAAAAAACTTACAGTTGCCATCACAAATGGACCACCAATCCTCCACCAAGCAGCAGCAGCCAGGCGCCAGCAGCAACAGGCGGCACGACAGTTGGCATCACGGCAGTCGGCAGCAAGTAGCAAGCAGCAGGCGCCAGGCAGCACAAGCACTCTGCAGCAGCCAGCAGCAAAGCTAGCACCTAGGCCAGCAACGTTGAACAAGAAAGAAAAAGATTAGAAAAAATAAATATTGCAAATTTGCAATCCCTAAAAAAGAGGGATATGTTTATTTGTTGACATTTTCATTATCATTTAAAATATAATTTTTTTTAGTTATAAAATTAAAAACGGGGTCATTTTGGTCTTTTTAAAGACTGCAAAATAGCCAAACATTACAACAAAAAATTATGTTGTTGCCTGGAATCGATCCCGCAACCCAAAGCTCACTTTAGCGAAATTTTGCACCCCCTCAACCGTTGGGCTCCGCCTTTGTTATATATTTAGGTGGTTCAATTTTAAATATATACATGTACAGAAAAAAATCAATCTTATATATATAGTGTAATTTTTTTATCGAGGGGTGTCGGATGACCCCCCTCATAGCACTGTGCATCCACCCCTACTGCCCAATTTGACCCGCTTAATATCAACAATTTTAATATATTGTTATTTAAGTTTTATAACCACAATTTGAATTTCAACTCAAGAAAATTAAAAAAAAAAAAAAAAAGGAAGTTACAAATGGATAGATAAATCCTAAAAGATATAAAATAGATAATAATTCATACATTCAATATAGTAACATACATTACATCAATGGGAATAACGAGTCTTAAAATGGGTTAAATTGAAGATTGAATTGGGCTCAATTGAGGAATATCTTAAAATGAGTTAGGCCTTGATGGGTTGAGATTAGACCTAATTTAAATTATCTTGAGCCCAATCCTTAAAATTATAGACGGGTTGCCTATAGTTGGGCTCATTTTTGACACCCATACTTGTAACTACTTACCATTACTAACATTGACAATAGGTTGATGAATTAATTATGAAACAAATATGACTTTTCTTCTATTAGAATTTTACATTCTTTACACTTTTACTTGTTTTTATTTATTTTTCTCACCAATCCAACAATATTCAAACTGCCAATAATTGAACCTAATAAGAGTTGAATCAAGATGTGTGTTCTTTCCCTAATATAAATTTTACTGTACTATTTTACTTGTAAATAGTTTGGCACCCATCGTGGGGCTAGAGCAATTGTTTGTTGATTTAACCATTGTCTTATTATCTTGAATATATTTGTCTCTTAGAGGTAGAATCAAATGGAAAAAACCGATGAAAAAATCATTGGAAAATAGACTAGGAAAAATGTGGTCAACAAAACTGTAGTGGAAACATTACCTGAAAATGAGATAGTGGATTGTCATGACCCAAGACTACGCCCTAGATGTGACGTGGTACTTAGAATCCGAGACACTCGAAGCAAACCACATAACATAGCATGATACTAAAAATCATATATAATTAAATAAAGAGGATAATCGGAATAAGTCTCAAATGGAAATCTTAACATATCATGAAATCAGAGTACACAGATATAATTGCGGAAAGACTAATATCTGACAACAAACCTCTACTGCATAATGAGTGACTAGGACAAGCCTTAGTTCACTTGAACAATGAGAGCTAAAATAAGTTTGAATGACATCAAAGAAACATAAGTGAGCAATGTCCTTGAACCATGAGGACCCCCCAAATTTGAGAAAACCTTATGAGATCCAATACTAGCAGCCCCAAAAGGATGTGTATCAGAACATATATTATAAAACAATATAAACACAAAAATGTATGCGGTCAATACTCATAATGTACTGAACATGGAAAAAGATGTATGAACATAACATGATAACACGACAAGTATGAAAACATAATAATGTAATGACCAAAAAATCATAATATAAATATGAGCATATGGTTTTATAAAACATAGTACAAGGTCATGCATTCTTATTTAAATCATAATCATAGTCATAACATAAGTCTTTTGTGGAAAACATAAACTTTTGTTGGAGACACTACTTATCGACATAAACCATGTGAGCTATAACATGGAGTTCAGTGTACAGCTCCTACACTGAAAAAAGAGTGTCCTACTAGCCAAGGTAAGGACCATAATCATGAGCTTAGGCGGATCTACTAGCTAGAGTAAATTAATACTAAGTCCTACGGAGGCACGTAGTTCTGGAACAAGGGGTCCTCTTTTAAAGGTCTCGTGTAATGTCCCATTTCTTGTGAATTTTCTTTTGATTGTAAATTTATAATTTTACCCTTCCCGTAGCGTTTTCATGCTTCGTTTGTATTTTTGGGATGGTTGGTGTGGTCCCCAATGTGATCGGGTGTGTTTTTGGTAATTTGACCCTTCTTGAGTTGTGAAGTTTTGATAGAGTTGACTTCGGTCAACATTTGGAATTCCAAGCATCGGATGGGATTTTCGTCAGTTCCATCACATTCGAAACGTCGAGGTTGAGCTAGTGCAGGGGTTGGTAAGGTTTCTAAGGCTTTAAGTTGAGTTTTGAGGCGTTTGGGTGAAAAGTTGAGTTATAGCCTTAAGAGTAGTTCGGGAGGGTAATTTCATCATTTGACTTTTTTTGAAATTCGACGATTTCATTGAGTTTGATTGTCAATTCTAGTGGGGTGTCATGTCCAGTTTATTTTGATCGAACCTCGACCGATTCTCGATGTTTTATTGAAAAATAAATAAAAGACTCATTTTTAGAAAATCAATTAACCTTTTAAGTAAAAATCGATTTTCAAGAGTCGTCACTTAATTTTTTTGAATAAAAATCAAGAAAACTTATAAATTTTAAAAGGCTTAAACAGAAAAATCATTTGAAAGTACCAAAAGGTTTCAAGGTTCAATTTACACTTTAAGAAGGTGTTAGACACTCGAAGTGTCCGCTAAACAAGCCATAACTAATTGATAAGGCACTAATTTCACACTCATTACCAACCAAGTATAAAGCATAAAATGAGGCTAATATACCAATAAACACCAGTTAATATACAAGAAGTGTATTCCAACAATATATCGAAGGAGAAAAAAGCTCTTGAGGCAACATAACTAGCCGTATTTCACAATGTGCACTCCAATAACCATCGTATGCGACTCCAATAAGAATCACACCAACCCCCCATTACCTACACAACCTTAACATCATCAATAAACAACAATAATATGCAAAATAAATAAGATGCAGGGGCTGCCAACATCCACAATATCAAAGACACCACCACAAGGCTTGAAAATCTATAAAGACGATACTAGGACATGGAATTACGAAGGAGGGTTATAAAAATAAGATTACATAAACTAATTTGTTTGAAATAATAAGATTAGGATTCTTCCTCCTTGAATAAACAACAAATGGATCCTGAATCAACAAGAAAAATATACCACAACGATGAGTCTGCGACGTAGAGCAACTTCCGTTCAACTTTTGAGTTGAGAATCTAAGCACCCAAGGAGTATTTGGAAGCTAGATTATGAGTTTTTCTGGGATTTCATATGTATCTAATGAAAAATAACAAAAAAGGTGGTCTTTTATAAAGACCACTGACTTAGAGCTAAGCTACCCGCTTCGAGCTGTGTATTTGTACAGTCTCATGAAAACATGAATATCTCTCTATTCTAAAGTTATATAGATGAATGGTTTAGTACCTTGGAAACTAGACTCATAGACCTTTAGTTTTATAGTTTATGCGCATTTTATATCTTTATATATTAGGAGGAATCAGGGTTGGATTGACTAGAGATCCAATCAATAGCAATCCTCAGTTTCTTTTTTTTTTTTTTTTGGTAATAATTTTGGTGTTTCGACTTCTCGTTGATGATTGTGTGTTTTGATTGCATATTGGGTGTGGGATTGAGCCTTGTAACTAAGATTAAGTGTCATTTGAATTGTACCCATGTGATTTTGACAAACTCGGTGAATCACCGAGTTGGCATTGACTTCGACTTATGTGTTTGATCCCTTCAATTTATGCTACTGTCTAATTTGGCAAGATAACCGGAGCTCTCCAATCCTATTAGGCAATATGTCTTCCCATTAGGCGAGCCTAAAAACTATTTTCAAGTTTGATTCAAAGTGTTTTCAATTTCAACTAACATTCATAAATCTTGTGCTTTAATGTGTACATTATAGGTGATGGCGAGAACAAAGGGTAAGAATCTGGTCTAGTCTAACATTGAGTCAGATAGGGAGTCTTTTCCACCTCTTCCTTAAAAGAAACAAAAGGATCTCTCAACTAATGAGCCTTTTGAGGCCTCAAATATTCAGAAAACTAACCTTCAAACACCTACAAACGAGGGTAAAAAGGAGCAGAAGCATATTGCCAAAAAGTAGGTAAATATCTATTCAAAGTTGGTTTAATGATACAAGACCCCAACCCTACTTCACATGTTCTCTCGATTATAGCTCCAATAGCTTTGAATAAGCTCAAGGCGGATGTGGAACACACAATTTTGAAGGAGCGCATACTTTCTACTGATGGGGTTATGAGTGAGTACCCCAAAATATGGAGAACAATCAAATTCCACAAGTTAGGCGACCATATAAGCCCTAGTGGGTATGAGAGTTTTATGATGCCTATGAAAAGGGTTTACTGAAGAAGAGGAAAAGGACTATTTAGAAGATAGTGGATGAAGTAGAAGTCCAAGGAAAGATGGTGCAGTGTTATAGCATTACGATTAATGAAGTACTGGGCACCTCGGACAATCTGATTGACGAATATAAGACCCAGATGGCCATACCTTTGGATTAGTTGAAAGAGTGCCTAGCCGTTCTAATATTCAGCGAGTCTACACCGTCTTGGATGGCTGAAGGTGCCAAAATTAAAAACAAGGACTTGAGCATAATAGTGAGGTACTAGTTTGGATTTATCAATAACAATGTGATTTCGTCCCAAAATGAGTCTATGCTCAATCATCAAAGGTCATGTTAGTGGGTTCCATCATTGGGAGGGAGAAAATTAATGTGGGAGAGATAATTGTGGAAGAAATATTACCGCGAGCCGAGCAAACCTCTCTTCTCTTTTCGGTGCTCATTACCCAGCTTTGTGAGAAAGCTGGAGTCCCTTTTCGAGTAAAACCAATGTCAGGATCATGCCAGTCTCCTCTAGTGATATTTGTAGGATCAAGGCAGAGTTTTTGAGAGATGATGCGATTCTAAGGAAGCCTCCACCATCAGACTCCATTCTAGTGGTTGACCCTACCACATTGACAGTGGAGACCAGCACGTCTGCTCCATCTGTGGAACAGGTAGGTATTCCTACTCCATCATTTAATGTTGGCTTTTTTGATTCTGCTGCTACATCTGCACCTTCTATTTCTGTATCCACTGCAAGTGTGAGGCCTCTTCATTCTCTTGTTGCTCGTCCTCCCTTGACCCAAGCACTTATATATATCATATGGGCAATCTTACCCCGTGAACATATGTTAGAGTTGCCCGGGTTGAGAAATACTTTATCAAGCTCATTGACCAGGCTATCCAAAATGCCTTGGCTTCTCTAACTAAGCAGGTGGTCAAGTGTGAGAAAATGATTGAGGACCACAAATTGAGATTGGATGAGTTTACTGCGAGAATAATTGTGTTGGAGAAGACTGAGCGAAGTTATAGTGGAGTGGACACTCATTGTTTATGTGGATGCTAAGGATGAAGAGTTACCTGAGGAGACCGATGAGGAGGGGTTGAGAGATGATGAGCATGGGATTGTTGATACCCTGACACAACTACACAAAACTGATGAGGTCATTATTAAGGCTACCGTAGAGAGGTCTCTCCGAGAGACTTGAGCTTTGGGTCCAATGAAGTCACTTCAGACTCCCCTACACTTTCCATTGGTGAGACGTCCACTAATTCCCAAGTCGGGCCTTCCTTGCCGCATCCCCTATTCCAATTGTCGAGCATAGATCTCCCACTTGAAGTTTCTTTACTAGATACTCTAGATAAGAGTGATCTACAGGCATAGCCTGTTAAGAGGATCATATATCACATCCTCCTAACATTTCATTTATTTTGCATTGAAGACATTGATTTATTTTTTTTGGTGGGGTGAGGGCCTTCGTGCCAATATCCCCCTTTTTGCTTGTATTTTGTTTATTTCATAGAACCTTTGTAGTTAATGTTTTGTTTATATTAAAGTACTTCTAATTTGGTAAAGTGCATCTCTTTACTTCAAATTTTGTTCTCTCTTGATGAATGCAACTCCCCATGAGTCCAAATCGTGAAATGCTTCATGTTTCATTGATAACAATTTGAGAATCAATATTGTTCAATAACGATGTCTTAAAGAGTATTCATGATGAGCATGATGTGTATTGTCGGTGTTGCGAGAGTGAAATCGATGTGGTTACACCTTTTGAATGATCCCTTTGAATCTTGTGTTGACTAGTTGCATTTAGATGTGAGCTTTGCAATGAACATCACACGTATGCTTTTAATCTTTTCAAGATGTGCTAGATGAGTGTATTTCAAAGTTCCATGTCCGGTGAGTTTTACTTGAAACATGTATGTGGAGTCCTAGAATTTTCCTTGTTAGTCAAATTGGTTGAGTCTTGGTAAATGTGGGTGATTTTGGGAGAAAATTCAACGAGGGAGCTGAATTTTCTATAAAGCCTTTTGTGACTACCTTGTGAGGGTGTGAATCCATGCTGGCACCAATTAAGCGTAACCTATTTGTTGACAACCAAAACAAGCCTCTTGAGCCAAAACTACCCCTACCTTCTCACTAAAAGTCCTTTTTGAAGCATTGCGATGTTCATATAGACAATTTAGGCCAAAATCCTAAGTTGGGGTGTGAATTGGAAGGATGAAGGAGAGACAAGTGAAGTACAGAGAAAGAATAAAGGAAACTCAAATCTGAAAGTTTTACAAAAAAAGGATACCCCTCTTTACAAAAAGTAAAAATAAAAATAAAATGTGTATGTATTTACCATCGATTTTATTAGAATATCTTGGGAAAATGAAAATGAAAAAGAGAAGTGAATGAAATAAAAGAGAGTTCCAAATAAATTGAGTGGAAAGTAAAAGTTTGAGTTCTCAAATGAGAAAGAAGGAAAAGAACCTGAGAAGCGATAATGATGATTACAACAATGCTTTGAAAAGGGTGTAAGTCACTAATCCAAATTGACCATGCCTTAACCCTCAACCTCATTACAAGTCTAAAAGACCTTTGAGATATTACAGGAACCAAGTTGTATGATGATTGGAAGATATGGGAAAACCTATAGGACAAAGTTTGCATGTATTTCTCTTTTCAGAGAGTGAAAGCTGCATTGATTTCTATTACCTTTGTTGATTTGATTTCTGAGAGCATGAAATCATTCTTGATGTGAGGGAACGTGAATGCATTCGTTGAAACATGTTCTTGCATTAGACAAGAAGCTAAAGTGAGCTTGGGCTTGTGTTGAGATTAATTAGTAATCATTTGAAACTATTTTTTATCATGATTTAGGGTAACATGCTATTGAGAGTAGTATTTCCATGGTGCTTGCATGTTAACTCTCATTGAGTACTATTGTAGACACCCTTATTGAGCTTATTGTGTTCTTGATTTACTTGAGGACAAACAAAAGTTTAAGTTGGGTGTGTTAATGAGTGGTAGATTTACACTTATTTAAGGTCAATTTAGCTTTATAATTGGTGTCCTCAATGCCTAACTTTGTCCTTTTCTAATCAAATATTGATGATTTGAACCTATGAAGGAAATTGGACAATGCATGGACTAAAGCTTGAAAGAATGGCCAATAATGCAAAAGAAGTGCAAAACAAACATTGTTGATCGCCCAACATGAAAGGCGAATCATCGATAGCGCAAGACCTTACCAAATCTGACAGTGCATAGCAATTTTGTCTACCAAAGAAGGTCAGCGAACTCCAGAAGAAAATGTGATATGTCGCATGAGAAAGGCAAACTTGAACTATATCGCCCAATCTGACAGTATGTAAGGCAAAGATTTAATGCTCGAACAGTAAACTAAGGTGGTATTTGGTGATGCGCATAACTGAAAGGCTTACTCAATCGAGATCCTGAACTGAGGTTCGAGCACTTGAAGCCTAGAGCATCACAAAGGTGAGTTGGGGAATGAAAGGCGATTCACCGAGTGAATTAGGTGAGCCCAACTAATGTCACCTATTTGGTTGCAAAGTGGATTTTTGGGCCAAATTTTGGAAAAATATAAATAGTCCAAATGATAGATTTTTTGGGGAGTTCGATCAGAGTGTTGGTCAACTGAGTTCAGGAGAAAGTTTTGAGAGAGAATATTTTACTTTTTTAGAACACTTTTTCTTGTCTTCTTGGGGTTTTACAATTTGAATCTTGAATTCGATAATTTGAAGTAAATTCGAAGTGGGTTTACTTTTAATTTCTTGATTTCAAGTTACTCATGGTTGTTTTAATGGGAGGGATACTTTCTTTACTTTTTGTGATGGGTGGCTAAAACCCCAAGATCTAGGGGTGCTCCAATGGAGTTGGGTGTTAATTTAATGTAGTGACTATTGTGCTATGCTCTGTTTTGTTGTTGTTCATGCATGAATGTAGTCTAATTATCATGGGTTTAACTTAAGGGTTAAGGTTGCAAACTTAAATCCTACTTTAGATCTCCGATTGATGCTTGAAAGAGATTAATTGGAGTGGATAATTAGTTCAATATTAGAAATTAAGGTTTGATGTCATTGACTTCCTCAAAAGAGAGCTTATGGATCAGATCTATTTGCTCTATCCTTGAAAGAGGGGGGTAGAGTAAGGTATTGAGTTGTTAAGAATTGGCATTAGATAAGACTGGAAGGAGATTCTATGCATAAATACATTGAGTCAAAATATGATTTGTGTCATTGAAGATGACTTACCCTATTCAAGTATGCACATCAATATAAAGCAACATATTTACTCCTATATAATATTGATTTCCAATCCCCATACCCCTAGATTTCTTGTTAATTCTTGATTTCGCTTAAATCTTAATTTAACTATGATAATTGATAGCAAAAACTTTATATTAAGTTTGTGGTACCATCCACCCAGTTTTGTTCATACTATTCCAAATGAGCTGATTTGAAATTTGAATCTCTCAATAAAGAATTCTCCACGATATACTGTTCCATGTGGAATTTACCCTCGACTCATTGTTGGGTTTTTAGTGACTACAATCACTCACGTTTTTAATTAGTTTTGAAGGGTGATTTGAGCGTTATCAATGATTTAACAAACTTCGGTATCTAACAATGGACTAGATCCAGGAAAGACTCAGTCATTTAGTATGAGGACTGATGATAGGGGGAATGAACGAAACCAAGGGACCAAAGTTGAAGAGGTTGGATATTAGTTTGTCATCATCAAAGGGGAAAATTGTTATTCTAAGCTGATTTGAAGTTTTGATGATTTAACAAACTTTCGAATCTAACAAGACACCTGGTCGAGGAAAGACTGCGTATATGAAAAAGATAAAAGATAGTTGTCTAAATGATGTCAAATCTGATGTCGTTAGTGCATGACTTTTTAGAGTAACAGGCTCTCAACCAATGAATTTTCTCCAAGGGTTTATGTCAATATTATATTAGTCTATTCTCCTAAGACACAACTCAAGTTTTGGCAAACAAAGTCTTGAATTATAAAAATCCATAAGCTTACAATGAAAAAGTCATCTTCAAGGAAGAACACCGCCCACACTCAACAAGGGACCTGATGGAGTTCTGAAGCATCTTTTGTTGTTTTTTGAGCTTTGTGTCTTATGTTCTTATATTGTAAATTTACTTCTAAGTGATAAAGGATAGTAGATCGGTTGCTTGTCTATGTCTCTAGTTTGAGTCGTATTAACTAGAGTTAGCTAGTTGAATCATCTATGTTTAGTCAAGCCTCTTTACATCATTGTTTTTATGTTCTCTTGGACAGAGTTGCCTAAGAGTGTAAACTAGAGTTAGTTGATGTGTCAGTGCAGCAGAGTTACTGCTTGTTTATTTTTATATCTTTGAGATTTATAGTTGGTGGCTAAAGTTAACCTTGTTGGATTCGTGAAGTCTAGATCAACTACAGTTAGTTGATTCAATGGGCAATAGAGTTATTGTTTAGTTTCCTTTGTAGTACAGTTGTTGTAGTAAGGGGGGAGGGATTAAAGAGTTTTAATTTCTAGGTTGCAAGAGTTTGTAATCTAAAACTTTGTTCCGTTTGAGTGAAATGGAGTTTGGATGGAGATCCTGTGAGGACAGGTCGTGGTTTTCTCCTCCCTTTAGCAAGGGGGTTTCTACGTAAAATCTCTAGTGTCTGATTTAGCTTGAGTTATTTATTTTCTGCACTATTATTCTATCAAGGGACCTGGTCCAGTGATCACTAGTGGATGCATCCATTCTATGGAAACAGTAATAAGAGATATATAGTAGTTTCCCATAATAGTGGGTTTACATCAGGGTTAAAAAAAAACCTTTTATTTACTATAGATATGAATGAGCTAACCAACATAACACATTGCGAGATTCCATAATGTGTTATTTTCTCGAGTTATGGAGAAGCACCTTAGATATTAAGGGATTTAGGATAAGTAGAAGTAAGACTGAATACCATGCATCTAAGTTTAGTTAACATGAGAAGGGAGAAATAAGCCTAAAGGGAATTGCAGTGCCAAAATACAAATAAATCAAATATATAGGCTAATTATTCCAACATAATGGAATGCTGAATGGAGATGTTACTTAAGAATTAGCATCGGATGGTTGAAATGAAAACGTTCAATTGTCTTCTGTAATAGACAAGTAGCACACATTGATGATTAAATGAAAGAACGTCACATGAGGTTCGGTCATGTTCTCTGTCTACCTATGGATGCATGCTCATGTCCTCATCGGCCTATGGATGCACTTGTGGGTAGGTGTGAAACTGTGGTGAGTGAAGATGTTAAAGGGGAATGGGGTAGACCTAAACTCACATGAAAATTATTATCTCAAAAGACCCACAAATTCTTGAAATAAATTGAAACAGTATAAAAAAAACAAGTTGCTTGTAATTTTGAATTGTGGAATTAATAGAATTGATATAAATTGATCATAAGTCCTTTGGGTTCAACAATCTGGTTCAGAAAGAGACTTTTATCTGCGACCATGTACACTTGAGTGTGTGCATGTGAGAGAAACATGATCCAACTAAAATCCATATTCGTTTGGTCTGATTGTCCTTCTAAAAAGATTTTTTTTTTCTATTAACATAAATTTTTCTATCAATTATCCAATAGACTTGTTCATTTCCTCTTTTTATTCTCTTTTTAATCTCTTACTCTTAATTAGGATATTAGGGACTCAAACTTGAAATAAAATTACATGTTCATGTTCTTTAATTTGTATTATTATCATGGTGGGTGGGGTGGGGATAGGAGAAAAGATCATTTTCATTTTTTTTCTTTTGAATTTTGAATACACACAAGAGAAAAGTATAATGTAGTATACATGCATAATTGTTAATTAAATTATCTTCTACTGAACAAATTATTTCTATATGAATGTTTTCATTATTTTCCTCCTTTATCCTCCCTTATTTTGTCATAAGTTGGAAAACAAATGGTGGACAAGATCCAAAAAGAAAAAAAAAAGTGGAAGAGAGGGGAAGTGAGGGGGTAGGGGGGGAAGTGTAGAGAGTAGAGATGACTAATATTTTTATTTTTAATTTACTATGTAAACCAAAATTAGGTCATCCCTATGGGCTCATATATTAATTAATGTAAAATAATTTTAAAGGAGAAGGGCCTAAGCCCTTAAATTGTGAGAATTGGTACAATATTGCCCTTCATCAACCTTATGAGTGTGAGCCGTTTGAAATAAGGCTATTTTTGAGTCAAATAGTTGATGTCAGGGGTATTTGGGGGGTCTCTCTCCATTTTTAATGATAAATTTGATTGAATCATATCATATCATATCATATCATATATATATATATATATATATATATATATAAGAGAACCTTAGGCCTGCCTACGTGGCGCCACCACAAATCAGAATTCCCTTTTAATTTATTTATTTACAAAACTAGCCTTCCCCTTTCATGAAAAGTTGTGAAATTTATGAAAAGTTGCGAATTTTATGAAAAGTTGAGACTTTGATGAAGAGTTGCGACTTTTATGAAAAATTGTAACTTTTACGAAGAGTTGTGACTTTAATGAAGAGCTGCGACTTTTATGAAATGTTGTGACTTTTCTGAAGGGTTGCAACTTTTCCAAATAGTTGTAACATTTCCGATAAGGCACAATAAACAATTGCTCACTCTACCCTTTGTTGTCTATAAATAGAGGGATTTTCTCTCATGTTACAACAACAAAATTCTGAACCTCTCTTCTTCTTCTTCTTCACAATTAAATATTTGTGTACTTTGGTCCTGTTGAGTAGCTCATTAACACCATTGCTTATGTTATAGATCCTGGTATGTATTTTTACAGTCATTTATTTATGCTTATGTTATTAAGGATAAATGATAAGATGTAATACTTTTCATTTTCCTTTACATTATTAATGTTTGTTACTACGTAATATTGTATGTAAGATAATATAGTGTTTTAGGTTTAGTGATTGAAAGGTTTTAAGTATTATTTTATAAATCTCATAATATTAAATTTCCGCGCGAAGTACGGGTAATTTTACTAGTATATATTTTAAAGAGAACCATAAACCCACCTACGTGGTGCCACCACAAACAATGATTCCCTTTTAATTTATTTATTTCCAAAACTAGCCTTCCTCTTTCATGAATAATTGTTACTTTTAGGAAGAGTTGTGACTTTTAGGAAGATTTGTGACTTTTATGAAAAGTTGTGACTTTTATGAAGAGTTGCGACTTTTATAAAAGGTTGTGACGTTTATGGAAGGTTCCGACCCTTCTAAAGGGTTGGTGCCACCACAAACAATGATTCCCTTTTAATTTATTTATTTCCAAAACTAGCATTCCCCTTTCATTAATAATTGTGACTTTTAGGAAGAGTTGTGACTTTTAGGAAGATTTGTGACTTTTATGAAAATTGTGACTTTTATGAAGAGTTGCGACTTTTATAAAAGGTTGTGACGTTTATGGAAGGTTCTAACCCTTCTAAAGGGTTGTGACTTTTCCAAAAAGTTTTGACATTTCCGATAAGGCACAATAAGCATTTGTTCACACTACCTTTTGTTGTCTATAAATAGAGGAATTTCCTCTCATTTTAAAACAAAGAAAATTCTAAACTTCTTCTTCTTCTTCTGCACAATTCGTGTACCTTACTCCTATTTAGTGGCTTACAGACACCATTATTTTTGTATCAATACATTAGTGAATAAAATCGTTTCATCATGAGAGGATCTAATTCTTTAAACCTCAAGTATTAGAGGGGAGTAATTTTCTTAAGGAGACACTGTGCATTCAGTGGACTCAATTTTTTCCTTTCTATTTCATTCTATGTTTACATATCCTTGTAATTTTTTCTTGTAGTCATTAATTTA
Source organism: Solanum bulbocastanum (assembly GCA_037074985.1). Taxonomy (NCBI): domain Eukaryota; kingdom Viridiplantae; phylum Streptophyta; class Magnoliopsida; order Solanales; family Solanaceae; genus Solanum; species Solanum bulbocastanum. Next base: position 33,349,026 of record CM073607.1, read on the forward strand.
TGCTTATGATATTAATTGTTGTTTTTGAGTACATGTTTTAAATTCTGTTGTTTATGTTTCTGCAAAGTTATTGTCTCCAGTTATATTGAACATACACACATATAGTAGATATATTCATTATGCAAAAAATAATTATTGTACTCAGTTCCAAGAATTCATGTTTCGATATTCAATATATAAAATTCTATAACTTAAAACTACTATACACAAGCTTACATATTATGTATTTTTACATAGATATGAAGTTTCTCACTTATCAATTGAAGAAATTCATTACTCAAGTTCAAAAGTTATAATTGATTTCATGTTCAACCGTAATTTCTTTTTTGAATCTGTTAACAAATTTTTGAATTTTTCCCTGAGACATATATCACAATTATATAATATATGCAACTTAAATGTGTTCATTTCTTACGTAATACCTTTGTATATATATTCTTATTTTCTTTTTTATTTTCCTATTAATGTTGATTAAAGAAACAATGACTTATTATTTCCTGAATAATTCATTCACTAGATGTTCTTGAGTTATGTGATAATGAAAATAATCAAATTCATGTTGGAATATTGCTAATATTTTTTTAAGAACCTATGTTTTCCATTATTTTTAATGTTTTGATACTGGTAAAGGATTATTTGCAAGTTCAATATAACTATTAATTATGACCGCGCGAAGCGCGAGTAAATTACCTAGTGATTTTATCAGAGAAAATCTCTAAATTGAGCCCCTCACGTGCGGGCCTAATTCTTTTTCATGGGCCAAGCATGTGAAAATTCTTTTTAATTTGGGTGGCGATGAGATTCGGTTCCAAGACCTCTGTCTGCTCTGATACCATGTTGAAGTGTACGATCATCTCATCTAAAAGCTTAAACTGTTAAAGAAAGCACACTTTTATTAGTTAATGATATTCTCAATAGAGTGATTGTTTAAGATTTTAACTCCTACATTTTCTAGTGATTGATTGAAAAAGGTTCTCTTCATAGGAACTATGGCTTATGATTTAATCTTCTTCATTTATTTCACATGTTTTTTCTTGTAAATTGGTCTCAAGGATGTTTGAAAGAATTACCTCTTGTGGCACCTCACTTGTTGTTGAATTATGTGAACCACGTCATTTAGAAGTTCAAACAATTAGAAAGGGAACATTGTTTTTATTTTTTGATTAGGATGTCATCTACTTGAATCGTGTGGGTTTGATTATTTATTTTTTTTGGTTGCGCCATGCAACTAATTTTTTTTTATTTGTTTAAGGATGGCAGTGAGACTAGGAGATAAGGCCTCTTCCTTCTCTATTTCCATGTTGAGTTTTGCAAACTGCATTCCCAAAGAGATTTAAAGCAGTGGTATCAATATCAGTGTTAGTTTGTGTACACCTCGACTATTCTATGAGGTATCTATTTTCATTTGTCTGAGGTGATTTAACATTTTTTTCATGATTTCTAGCTATTGGAAACATTTGATGGAAACCTTATCCTCTAATCAGGCATGTAATATCCCTCTAAAATAAAAATAGGAGAGAAATCATGCTCCATTTGTTTGAAAGTATAGGCAACAATGCTTTGTTTGGCATGTGTTATTTAAATCTTTATAACCTTTTTCAATTTATCTGATCATGGCGTCTTATTCTTAACAGAAGGTAGGACTTGCATCAAACATGTATGGCCACCATGACAAGAAGGTGTCTTAAAGATGTTTATATGCCTGAATCCCTAAAGCTAGGAGTATATTCTTACACTAAAATGTTGTCTTTGATAGTAAAATTAAAGTTCCTTTATCAACTGTCTATTTGTAGCAGGGTTTTAGCTACCTATCCTTGATGGAAGCAGCATTGAAAGATTTATGGCTACAAAGGAACAATATAGCATACGTACATCAGCATGCCATGAATTTTGTTAAATGATATGTTCCACTTAAAAAAGAGTCAGGGGTTATTGGTAGGGCCTTTTTATCCCCTAATACATGCTTCTGTTGTGATATCACACAGTTACGGATGAACGAGTAGCACTTGGCACATGTGGCAAGCAGAGTTAGATTACAGAGCTCTTTTCTATATGTTTGCAAAGTTTCTACATTGGGGACTATGCATAATTATTGGAGTTCTTTTTACCCCAAGGTAATAAGTCAGATAGTAGTTGTCTACAAACCGTGTCATATACTATATTGGTCCCAATGTTTCAAACTTGTTTCAGGACAAAAATTGGGAGAGAAAGCTTTTGTTGAAGTAATTGATGTTTCTTCAGATAATGGACTATAACTCTTTCAAGATATGTTAATAGAGCTAAACCTTCATCTGCTATTGAAGTAGTGACATGTCCAGAAAAGTAGTGTGATTTGATCCATAGGTAGCTTACTCAGTAGTGGAAATACAGTAGATCTCTGTCCAAAAAAATATTGATCTAGAAACATCATATCAATAACTACTAATGCCACAACAAAGCTAATGAATGTGAGGGTCCAAGCTAATAGAGTTGTTGAAAACATCTCCGATGAAGAAAGTATGATAAAGATATACAAAGGACAACAAAGAATTAACAGTATAGTGCTTCAGCAATCAGTTTGTGTAAAATGTCAGCAATACTGAAACCACTCTAGGTTAAAAAAACTAACTTCTTTTCAAAAAATCTGTTGAAGTGTGCGACCATCTCATTTATAAGCTTAAGTTGTTAGAGAGAGCACACTTTTATTAGTTAATTATATTCTCAACACACTCCCTCACGTATGGGGCTGCTTCTTTTTCATGGGCCAAGCACGTGGAATTTCTTTCTGATATGGGTGGGATGAGATTCGATCTAGACCTCTGCCTGCTCTAATACCATATTAAAGTGTGTATCCATCTCATCTAAAAGCTTAAGGTGTTAGAGATAGCACATTTTTATTAGTCAATTATTTTCTCAACAAATTATGTTGCTTCTTTGATTATATGTACAAATATTTATCACATTATTTGATGTTATTCTAAGTAAAATTTGCAGTTAGACAGTTTGCTTCAAATAGACTTTGCAGAGAGCATCTTGATATTGTGGACATGAATTTTTCTAGCAATCAACTTGAATATGCCAAGGAGGCTGATAAACATTATGAAGAAACCAATGGGGCTGACCACTCATGTCATGACACCACCACTTCCTTGATTCATGCCACAAGGCCTACCAAACAAGTTGAAGTAGTGCGCGCTTCCAAATTTTCTACACACTAGTTTTTTGACTGATGAGCTAAAAAGGCCAGCCAAGATGCCTAGGCTGTGTGAATATGATAAGCTGCATATGCTCTCTCCTAACAATCATTGTTCTTTTATTGGCAACTTAACTCATCTATTCATAAAATTTAGTTAAAAGTGTTAAGTCACAGGCCTCAGTGTCTTAGTAAGGTCATAATCTTCCGAAACTCCTTTAGCCACAACAATTGACAACACAGAGGAAATGAAGCTTTTGGTATATGTAATGTTTCTGAAGCTCTGAGTTTTCAAGTCAGTATGACCCCTAGATATTTTGATCAAATCCAACACAAAGATGAGTTATTTTACAATTCTGACTAAACAACAAACTTTTGGTACTTTATAAAGTTTAATGATTGAAACTCCATAGGGGAATAAGCTGGTACAAAGTCCCCTTAAATTGATCACCCTTAGTTACAAAACTTGTCATCTTTATGTACATCAAACAACATTAAAAGAAAATACTTACACCCAATTATGTAGTTGAGAAAAATCATGAAAACAAAAAGAAGATTCCCCAGCAATCTCCCTGACATGCCTTAGTTCTGATTCATCACTCTGACTTCCTATCTCATCTTAAACTTCTAGAGGCAATGGCATCACCTAATTATCATTTGGTTGGCGTGCCAACTAAACTTTAGGTGGCATTGATGGTAGCATAGTCAGGGAAATAGTCCTCAGCCGATTAATCATACCACCATTTGGCACAGGGACAGAACGGTCCCAAAGGAACACGTGCATAAGAATGAAACCTTAGAATATCGATGCAAAGACAATTTTTGACTCAGAGAGATGGTGTCAAAGCACCTGACTGCCCCCGTTAGAGAAACGATCCATGGAAGTACCTTTTGGTTGGATATTATTGATACAACTAAAAGCTTACACTCTTTCCTTGCTTCTTTGTGTAGATTGCTAAGCCCTGATCTTGAGGAAGGTGCATCCTCATCACCTTCAGCTAGCAACGCTATGTGAATAAACCCCTAATGAGAGAATTATAATGTGAAGTTAAAAATAATATAATTTAAATATATGGTTATCGAAATTTTACGTAATTAAAGTAAATTATTCTCATTCTAACCAGTATGTTCTAACTTTTAAGATCAAACAAACATTACAATTGAAAGGTTTGGCTTGGTCCTTACGGAATCAAACTTAATGTAAAATGAATTAATATGAAGATTTGGTTGGAAGATAATCCTTTATAGTACAGAATAAAAAGTCAAGATATTATCTTTTAGGTGAAATTTAGGTAAACCATAACATAGTTTCACATGTTTAACCTTCACATTTTGACACATAGTTATGTCATAGATGACATCAATAGGAAAAATTCATTCCTATAAATAGGTAGCTATAAATTCATTTTCATGACAACCTCTCACTTGGCTTCTCACCTTCTAAGGCATTTGATCTTCTCCCTCTTGTAGTATTTCATTTGTATCCTTTTGGAGTGAAATAAATATCGATGCAGTTGTTCTCAGGTGGACGTAGAATCCTTCTTATTGAACCACATTAAATATTGTTGTTCGTATTTTTTCTTTATTTTCACATTTTCACTAACAATTGCCATCAGAGTTAAGCTAAGGTTCTGTCTGAGTATGCTCTGTGGTTGCAGTGCAGTCTGAACTTTCACATCAAAAGAGAATTACTTTGGTTTTATGTATTTCCAAATACATTATAGTCTTCCAGATGATGGCGTTACTGAGAAAGAAAGATTTAATCCATGCTACTGACGGAAAGTACCCCTATAAGACATCGAATTTCGACAAGGAGAAGATTGAAGGAGATGCATTGATTGTAATCAAACTATCCCTTGCACCTAACGTACTTTGTGAAGTGAGTACAAGTATCGAGGAGATGGCAAAACAGCTATGGAAAAGGCTGGAAGGGCTTTACCATAACCGGTCGATGACAGCAAGGATGTTATTACAACGGCGCCTTTACACATTTAAGATGGATTCAGCTACTTTGTTACAATACCATCTATATGTGTTCATGTAACACCTTGGATTCGGGAAACACTAGAAAGGGGTGAAGCAGGCAAGTCAAAAGCCCAAAACTGGAACATGGGACCCTTCATAGAGCCCTAGACGGGCCGTGACGGGGACAATGGACCATTTTGGAACTCGTGAATATGTTCCATAACTTTCTCAAAGAGGTTTTTCCTCACACAGACTATTAGATGGCCTGTGGGAGCATCATGAACCATTAGAGTGGTCGTAAAGATGGTCAAGGCAGCAGGGGTCCTCCCCTAGCTACTAGTCAAGGGTCACTGACATTACAATGGCCCGTGAAACCCCACACGGACCGTGTAGTCATCAGTGAAGGGTTTTTATTAGACTTAGAGTTTAGGATCAACTTCAAACAATCATATTTTTACCACAAAATGAATTAGGTGACCAATGACCTATCAAATTAAAGGATTTTGGGTCCTCTTTCCAACGCCACCAAATTTGCCTAATTCCAAGCTCGGAGTAAAAAGTTATGCTCGAAATAATAAAGCATGTCTGGCAATTCGATCCGTGGTGATTATGACGATTCCTTTTGTCCTTCACGAAGCCAATTCAGGAGTTTCCAGTCAAGGACTTTTGGGTCTTTTCCCCAAATTGTTTTAACTCAATACTATGTCATTTTTTCCTTCTACCCAAAGCCCTATATAATGATTTTAAACTCCCAAATCACCCAAACTCAATTCATTCTCTTAAATTTCCAAAAGAAGATCAAGTTCTTCCTCTCCCAAATATTTCTCTCTCTAGAAACTTGAAGAAGAAAAAGGGTTCAATCTAGGTTTCAAAGTAAGCCTCTATTTCCACCATTGAAGGCAAGTTTTTGGCATTGAGGAATGATAGTTTTCATCCGTGGATTCCTTCCATTCATGGAGTTCCCAATTCTCCTATTTTCAAAGTTAGAAATCCCCAACGAAGTTACGATTTTCTTCAATTACCATGGGTTCTCTTCAATGTTGATTTAAATGATTGGATTATGATCTCTTATACATGAATTGATGAAATACTATGATATTTATGATGGTTCCCCATGAACCCATGTAAATCCCATGTTTTCCAATTATGATGATATGATGTGGGTTTTGGATTATGAAAGGAGATTTTATGAAATCAAGCATGAATTGATAGAATTTTATTATTTTATGATGAATTTATACGAGCACAAATCTAACCCATGATTTCTAGATGATACTGTATGAAAGTGGGTTTGGAACCATGAAAGGTGAATTATGAAAGTTAGTATGTTCTTATGAGAATTATGTACCTGTTTTAAGGATGCTTTGAGCTTGAAGTATCAATGATGATGATTATTGTTGTGTTGTTGAAAGGATTACTCATATACACATCTATGCATGATTGTGAAAGGTTTTCTCACATAATAAGGGTTCCTAAGGTTGAAAGGCTATTCTCACCTAAAATGAACCAATGATTAAGGAATTATGTCAATGTTGAGGCAAGAGGCGATTACCCAAGTCCCTTACCGATGTGCCCTCATAGGATTGTCTAGATAGACATTGGCTAGTGGATCTACAATAGCTAGAAGTTCATGGTCCTTCCTTGGCAAGTAGGACACCCCTTTTTGGTGTGGGGTAGACACCGGAGTCTATGTTGATAGCTCGCATGGTCTTATATGTCGGTTAAGGATTCTTCCCATAAATAAGCAAAGTTATGATGAACCAAGGTTACTTCAAGGAAGTATCGTAAGTATGTTTAAAGATGATTTACACTTGCATTGATCATGTTTTTTATGACTTGAGGTTTATAAACTCTCAAGATGCATGTTTTAGCTTGATCATTGACTACTTATGAAAATGTCCCTTTTTAGCATTTTTTAAATGTTTTATGCATGGCTATCATACTTGGTACATTTTTTTGTACTAATGCATACTTTTGCTTACATTTCCCCAAATGTAGGGTCCAATTGTCAGGGTTCTCAATTTCGTGGCTAGAGGTTGACTTTTGAGATTTTCGAGCTTGGTGAGTGCTCATGCTTCTAGGACGGACTTTCATTAATTTCAGTCTTTTCCTTATTTTCAATTTTGGACATGATGTATGGGCTAGGCCCAATTTCATTCTATTGTATTAGATGGTTATTGAGACAAGTTTTTAGACTTCTGTTTTGCTTTTATAAAACTTTGGACTTGAAATGTTGTTTTATCTCCTATGTTCTATTTCTTATGTTATGAATGTTAAGTGGCTTGTATGGGGCCTCTCGGGGTCCTATACGCCATGTTACATCTAGGATGTACCATTGGGTCGTGACAAACTTAGTAATAAAAGCACAAGGTTTATAATGGTCCTAGGACATCTCATAAGCCACATCGAGTAGAGTCATTTTCATAAGTGTGAAGCGTGCCACATTTATGAATGAGAGGCTACAAAATGATTAGGAAACTCCACTTCTTGCATTACTCTAAAGTTGTGTGATAGAGTTTAAATCTATAAGGTCTCTTTTTCTTATCCTTACCCGATGCTTTACAGGATATGTCTACTCAAAGAGCTTATTCTAGAATTAATGCGGGAGAGAATTTGAATCAAGAAGCTCCTCTTCAAGCTTCGGTTGACCCTTTGGCCGAGCAAGTGACTAATGCGGAGTTTAGGGATGCTTTTCAAGTGTTGGATCATGTTGTGACGGCTCAAGCCAATAGGAAGGTTGTGGTTCCCGTGAACCTAAATATGTGTATGGCGACATCTATAGTGAGGGACTTCACTAGAATGAATCCTCCGGAGTTTCATGGTTCTAAGGTTGAGGAAGATCCTCAAGAGTGTATTAATGAGGTTTATAAGGTTTTGATGATCATGGGAGTGAACCCGATGGAAAAGGCGGGATTGGCCGCTTATCAACTTTAGGGTGTTGCTTAAATTTGGTTCAACCAATGGAAAGAAGTAATAACGGAAGATGTGGGTCCTCTTGATTGGGAAAAGTTTAAGGTTACTTTCCTTGATAGGTTCTTTCCCCTTGAGATAAGGGAGGCAAAGGTGCTTGAATTCATTAATCTTCGTCAAGGGAGAATGAGTGTGAAGGAATATGCTTTGAAGTTCACGTAATTGTCTAAGTATGCTTTTACAATAGTTGTCGATCCTAGGGCCAAGATCAGCAAGTTCATTTTGGGTTTGTTCGAAATGGTGCTTAAGGAATGTCGTACTGCCATTCTTGTTAATGACATGGATATTTCTCGTCTTATGGTTCATACTCAATAGATTGAATAGGAGAAACTTAAGGAAAAGTCTAGGGAGGCAAAGAGAGCTAATACCGATAATGGTAACTTCGCACGTTTAAGGTCAAAGGGAGGTAATTGTTCTCAAGGTAATGGTTCTAGTGATCAAACCCAACTGTAGGGAGTGTGGGATAAGACATAAAGGTGACTGTCTATCTGGTATTAATCCATGTTTTGGTTTTGGAAAAACAAATCATAAGATAAGGAATTTCCCTACGATTGCTAAGAATAAAGAAGATAATCGTCGACGGGCTCAACCCTACCCTTCCTCTGGTCCTAGATGTGATGGAAACAATGTAGGTTTCATTCTCTTCAAACTTGACAATATCATAAGGGTTCCCTAGATGCGGTGATTGGTAAGTTAAGGTCTTTTAACTTGTAGTTATTCATTGCTTGATATTGAGTGTTTCGTTTGATATGGTAAGACCCCATGTATAGTGATTGTGTTTGGAGTAGTCCTTGAAATCCTTGTAGAAACTTCTTAGTGTTTACTTGTATTAATGGTTTAGTGGTTGTTAGGACATTGATGTTATGTTTGGGTTGAGGGAGATGGATTTGAAAAGACTGGTGGGGTTTTCTCCTAAGAGGGAGATAGTATGCTTCATGATTGGTACGTAAGTAGAACTATGTTGGTTTTTGAAGAGTTCCTTGTTATGGTTTGGTGGGTGAAAGTTCGAAGGCTGTGTGATGCCTTAGTATCCCATCTCTTTCCTTCTATCTTCAAGTCTAGATTGAGGTCTTAGACCTCATGGTTCACTCTTTAGGACTCATGTGTCTTAGCCATCCTCATGTTTCCTCATGTATGCATGCTCATGGAAAATTTGATTTTTCAAAAATATAATTTAGTTTTACTGATTTCTTCACATTTATGTGCATTTGAGTATGATTTTTCATGTATACCTTATGAAAATATGTTTTGAATATGCTTTAGCTTGGAGTTGAAATTTCCTCCTTGGATATGTGCATTTATGTTATTGCATTCATGTTGGGCTGCTAGGTCTTATTCCTATCTTCCTTATGATTTTTGGAGTATGTTTTAGCTTGGAGTTGAGGTTCCTCCTTGTTTATGTGCATTTAGATGAAGCTGCATTAATGATTGGGTTGCTAGTTTCTCTCCTACTCTCTTCATGCTAGTTTGAGTTCCATTAGAGGACAAATGTTCCCAAGGGGGAGATAATGTAACACCTCGAATTTGGGAAAGACTAGAAAGGGGTCAAGCGGGCAAGTCACAAGCCTAAAACTGGACCATTGAGCCCTAGACCGGCCGTGAGGGGGAAAATGGTTTGTTTTGGGGCTCGTGAATATTTTCCAAACTTGCCTAAAAAGGTTCCTCTCCCACAGACCCTTAGACGGCCCATGGTGAGCATCACAGACTGTTAGAGTGGTTGTGGAGAGGGTCAAGGCAGCAACGGTCCTCCCCTAGCTACTGGTCAAGGGCCACAGGCATCACAACGGCACGTGAAGCCCCACAAGACCGTGAAGTCATCTGTGAAGGGTTTTCATTAGACTTAGATTTTAGGGTCAACTTCAACTGATCATATCTTTTATCACAAAATGAATTAGGTGGCCCATGACATATAAAATTAAAGATCTTTGAATTCTCTTTCCAATGCCACCGTGTTTGACTAATTCCAAGCTCGGAGTAAAAAGTTATGCCCGAAATAGTGAAGCAATGCCTAGAAGAATTTCATCACGACCCTTTTGACAGGCCGTGGTGATGATGACGATCTGTTTTGGCCTCCATAATACCAATTCGACAGTTTCCATTCAGGGATATTTGGGTCTTTTCCCCCAATTGTTTTAACTCAATACTATGCGTTTTTCCTTCTACCCAAAGCCCTATATAATGATTTTAAACCTCTAAATCACCCAAACTCAATTCATTCTCTTAATTTCCAAAAGAAGATCATGTTCTTCCTCTCCCAAATATTTCTCTCTCTAGAAAATTGAAGGAGAAGAAGGATTCAATCTAGGGTTTCAAGGCAAGCCTCCATTTCCACCATTGAAGCCAAGATTTTGGCATTGAGATATGATGGTTTTCATCAATGAATTCCTTCCATTCATGGAGTTCCCAAATTCTCCTATTTTCAAAGTTAGAAATCCCTAATTGATTTAGGATTTTCTTCAATTACCATGGGTTCTCTTTAATGTTGATTTAAATGATTGGATTATGATCTCTTATGCATGAATTGATGAAATATTATGATTTTTATGATGATTCCCCATGAACCCATGAAAACCCCATGTTTTTCAATTATGATGATATGACGTGGGTTTTGGATTATGAAAGGAGATTCTATGAAATTAAGTATGAATTGATAGAATTATATTATTTTATGATGAATTTATATGAGCCCATATCTAACCCATGATTTCAAGATGTTGATATATGAAAGTGGGTTTGGAACCATGAAAGGTGAATTATGAAAGTTAGCATGTCTTATGAGAATTATGTATATGTTTTGAGGATGCTTTGATAGTGAATTGTTATGTTAAAACATATTCAATCTGATTTACATCTGATTAGAAAAAGAGCATGGAGATATAAAATATCTCTATTTTACTTACAAAGAACAATTAAACAATCAGAAAAAGCTTATATGAAAATTCATAATAAGCATTCATTATCTATGATGCTAGCCATCCATGAGATAAGATTAATCAGAATCCATGAAGAATCTGAATACGATACATACAAAAGGATGTTAAAAAGGACTATCCTTTATACAGCATAATTCCGCATACCATGTATTTAAACAATATATTGTTTTATACATCACAGCCCCCAAATTGGTATCAGAGCAAGGATTAATAATTAAAATATGAGAAGACCATATAAAAATACCAAAGTATACAAACTAACAAAACGAGAATTAAAATCTCTGTATATAACATACAAAAGGCTTAATAAGCAAACAAATAAAACTGTGGAAGAAATCCATGAGTTAGAAAAATTAATCACAAAAATATCAATACTAGAAGCCAAGTTTATTTCTCAGTTAAAACAGAGATCTAAACAGTATTAAAAATGAATATAATACCTCCATTATGTTTTATGGATGAAAAAACCTTAGTAACAATACTAAAAGCTATAGAAATCCTAGAACAGGATATAAAAGAAATTATAATACAAAAATTAGTCACTATGTTAAATGATGAAGAATTCAGAAATGAATTTCCAATGGATTATATATTATTTGGATATGAAAGAATATTAGATACATCTGATTACTATTCAGAATGAGCTTAAAAGAAGCTATAGATTTACTCAATGACTTAGTAGAAAGTCATAAACAAATAGCACTTAGGCTAAAATTATTAGAAATAGAAATAAAATCTATTAAAGAAAATCTACCAGGAAAATTAATAAATATGGTAGAAAAAACCAGAAAAATTGATCAAAGAATAGGTAAAAAATATATAAATGAGCTTTTAACAGAAAAAGTATCTCAAAAAAGTTCATACCAAAAAGGTAGTTTTGACGAAATTCTAATAAAAGAATTTCTCGAAAAACAACAAAAAATTCAAGAAAATATAGAATCTGAAAAACAAAAAGAAATTGCTGAATCTAGTGAACTAGAAAATATTGAAAATGAATGAATTAGATGAATTGGTATATGCCATGGAAGATCTGGACATTTCAGATATAAAAGTCTTTATGAATAAAGGGGATACTGGAGGCCCTCAAGGACAATTTGATGCAGGTCCTAGTAATATAAAAAATGAACATCCAGAGGATAAAAATTTTGTTAACAAAGAAAAACAAACAAAAGATTTCGTTCAACAATATCACAAAAATAGGTCTAAATACATGCCTAATAGAATGTCTACTACAGAAGTAGGATCAACTAGATTTTTAAATCTAGACTGTAAAAGAGAACCCGGAAAAGAATTAGATTTATGGGCTCAAAATACATTCCTCTTCTTCTTATTAGGAAAAGAAATGAATTATTCTGATGAAGAAAAATATACTGTAATGATAAATACTTTTACTGGAAAAGTAAATCTTTGGCATTCAGGATTATCTGATGAAGCTAGAGAAATTATTAAAAATAGCACCATAGAAGGATTCAAAAATTCCTTACAAGAAGGAATAGAAAAATTAACACAATATATTGGAAATGAGTTCTTAGGTGGAGAAGGAAGTCCTTCATTAAACCGAGAAAAAATAAGAACAATAGCCAGAGAGCAATTAGAAAAATTACAGATATGTAAAATGAGTCATATTCAAGAATATACTTGTGAATTTGAAGAATATTATTATCAAATATTTGATAGTAGTAAAGATATGAAAATCTATATGGAAAAATATTACCAAAAATTACCAGGTTTTTGGGCAAAATATTTTAGAGAAGAATATGAAAAAGAAAATACCAATAAAGATACGCTTGGACAAAGAATATTCTTTTTACAAAATAGATTAGGACAACTATGCATGGAACATAATATTCAGAAAAAAGCTAAAAGAATAAATACTAGAATAATGTGTCTAGATACTAATGCAGCAACCCAATGGGGATGTAATGAAAGACCTTACAAGAAACGGAAAAAATTTAAGAAAAGTCTTGTAAAAAGAAAAAATATGTCAAAAAAAAATTATATACCTAGAAAGAGGTATTTTAAAAGGAAAAATAACTTCAAACCCACAAAAGATAAATGTAAATGCTACAATTGTGGAGAAGAAGGACATAAAAGTTACGAATGTAATAAAAAACATGTTAGAATATCTAAAATTGATAGAGAAGAAATTGATTCTGATTTAGAATCAATATCTACAATAAAAAGTGATGACTTCTATGAAGAATTATACGAAGAATATTCCACTAGTTCTGAGGACAGTGATGAATAAAGAAATTCAAGAAGAAGTTGAAACTTCAGTACAAGTAATTGAAACTGAAGAAGATCAAAGAGGTTATGCCTTAAAAGCAACTTTTGATAATGAATTACTAAGAAAAATCCAAGGATTACAACTTCGGTTAAAAACTGAAGACAATCTATTTAATAGAATGCAGAGAATGTTTTCAAGAAACAAAATATCATATCATGAATACCAAGAGGTAGAAAAAGTTATAGAAATTACCCAAACAACAGGAAAACATAAGTTGAATTTACTAACAAAACCTATGATAGATCAAATTCTGAGAAAAATTCCAGAAAAGAAAAGAAAGAAAATGAATTATGTACATCTTGGAGGAATCCAAATTTTAGTAAAATCAACCTTCAAAGAAGGAATTAATTGTCCAATAGTTATTAACCTTTCAGATGAAAGATTCATAAATGCGAGAGAAGGAAATTTAGGAATAGTTGAAGGAAATTTAGCTTACACTAAATTATTATTCACCTATTATCCTAAATACTGCATATCCTTGAAAGATGCAGATTTCAATGATGCTTTAAGTTTACACTTTCAGGTAAAAAGAAAAGACCTTTTTAAACCAGGTAATCATATTATGAGTATATATTACCAAGCTTTATATACAGTTACAAATTCTAATTATGGAAGTGTATATAAAAATAAAGAAATGATCGAAATTGATCAAGAATGTGCAGGCATTGCAAGGATAGTTGAAGCAGAAATTCAACAAGCAGTCATTCCAGATGAATATGAAATTCATTTTGGAAAAACAAGAGAAATAGAGAGTTCTAGTAAACCTAGGCTTTCTTTAGATTATGGACGAAATTCCATAAGAAAGACCAATTCTAGTCGTTATGTTAAAAAGTCTATTGAAATCACTAACATTTCTAAGATTTCAGGAAGAATTTTTAATGGTTTAGAATGGAAAAATCAAGACATCTTGATACAAACAGGAGCAACAGCAAATCATGTTAAAGAAACCTTATTGGAAGGATTACCAATTTATGAAGGTACCCCTTACATTTACAAAACCTTTGAAGGTAACAACTATAGCTGTATAAATATGGTAGATTTACCAATACAGTTAGATAATATACGAATAACAGTTCCCTGTTATATCACCAATCATGAAAATGATAATAATATATTATTAGGAAATATGTTCCTAAATAGTCTCAATGACTATAGCATTGGAAGAAATGGGATAGAAATAAGTTATAAAAATGAAACTTGCTTTATTCCAAAGAAATAAAAATGCCAAAAGAAATCTCTTTTAGAGTATCAGTTTTTATAGAGATAACTCTATATGATACAAAATTAACAACATGTTGTCAAATTGACAATGGATCAGAAGCTAGTTTAGCTAAATCATTCTTAATAGATAATTGGGATATTAACCAATATAATATTTCTATGATAGGAATTACAGGAGTAAAAGAAAAATTAAATAGATCAAAAGAAAAGGTTGAAATAATCCTAGGATCAAAAATTGTGAAAATAAACAAATTATTTGCCTATGATAAATTAGAAACTGATTTATTATTAGGGAATGAATTTTTACAACAATTCCAGGATTATCATCAAACACTTTATATGATAAGTCTTAAAACTCCATGTGGACATTTTATAAAAGTCCCTAGAAAACAAAATCCTTATTGTCTTATAAAAGAAAATGGAACTTATAAAGAAAAATATTTGGAAAGTTTAAGACAAACTTCCTGTAAATGTCTTAACTTAGAATGGATAAAAGAGAATTTACAAAAATCATATGGTGAAAATCCATTAGAAAAATGGGAAAAGAATCAAGAAAAAGCAGTTTTAACTCTAAAGGATCCTAGTGTCATTATTAGAGTAAGACCTATGCTTTATAATGAAGAAGATAAAAATGAGTTTAAGTCACAACTCAAAGAATTAATTAACCTAAAACTCATAAGGTTAAGTAAGAGTCCTCACAGTAGCCCGGCATTTATGGTTAGAAATCATGCCGAAGTAAAACGAGGAAAAGCCAGAATGGTTATTAATTATAAAGAATTAAATAAACATTGTGTTTTTGATGGGTATTTTATCCCAAATAAAAACAATTTAATAAATCTTGCTAAAGGAAAAAATTATTTCTCAAAATTCGATTGTAAAAGTGGATTTTGGCAAATAAAGTTAAAAGAAGAATCAATTCCTTTAAACAGCTTTTAGCACACCTAATGGTCATTATGAGTGGATGGTAATGCCATTTGGACTAAAAAATGCCCCACAAATATTCCAAAGAAAAATGGATAAAATATTTTCTGAAAAAGAATTTCTAATAGTCTATATTGATGATATATTAATATGTTCTAACACATATCAAGAACATTTAAAACATCTAAAAGAATTTTCAGAAATTTGTTTACAAAATGGAATCATCCTTAGCCAGAAAAAGGCTGAAATAAATAAAAATGAAATAGAATTTTTGGGAATGATTATCTCAAAAAATGGAATTAAGTTACAATCACATATTTCAAAAAAGATTATCGAATTTCCCGATAAATTAAACACAAAAGAAGAAATACAAAAATTTCTTGGCTGTTTAAATTATGCAGGAGAATTTATTCCTGATTTAGCAAAGAAAAGAAATCTGTTACAAAAGTTAATAAGAAAGTCCAATAGATTAGGATGGACAGAAGAACACACTCAATGTGTAAAACAATTAAAGGAAGAATGTTCTAAACTTCCTAAATTAAGATTACCAGAAGAAAAAGATAATCTGGTACTCCAAACAGATGCATCCGATTATCATTGGGGTGCATTATTACAAACTGATCTAAATGAAATCTGCAGGTATACCAGTGGTACCTTTAATGAAGCAGAAACGAGATATTCAACTAATGAAAAAGAATTACTGGCCATAGTTAGGGGAATTAGAAAATTCTCAGCATTCCTCTTGCCTAAACCATTCATTATTAGAACTGATAATACACAAGTTTCAGGTCTAATATTCAATAAACTTCCGTCAGAACCTCAATATAGAAGGTTACATAGATGGCAGGTTTTATTATCTTTTTATACTTTTAAAATTGAGTATATTAAAGGAGCTGACAATGCTTTTGCAGATTTTCTCTCCAGGAATGTCCAATATGGACAATAAAACTCAACTCCTGGTTAACAGGATTTATGAAAAAATGGTAAAGGTGGAAGAGTCCATAGATGACAAAAGCCACCAATTGTTTTGCATCAGAGATGATATGACAAAAATAGCAGAGCAAGCAAGAAAATTGCAATACGAACTTAATCAGCTTAGTGATGATCAAGCTGAAAATATGAAAGAATTTATTTTATTATGTGAACACCTGGACACTTGTCCAAAGAGGAATTCAAGACCCTCTGGGAATATTACTCCCAACAAAGTGGCAGGAGATGTCCCACTAGCACCTAGTGCCAAAAACATCTCGACGGTAAGCAAGGATATGCCGACACCTGAGTCTTCTACGGACGAAGGTAAAAGCCTAGCAAACAAAAAAGAAAAAGAAAAAGAAAAAGATGCCACAAAAGGCACATTTTCTATGAAGGTTACTTCTGGGAAACCAGAAAGTAGCAATACTAACAAAGTTTCTTCGGGAACAAAAGTTTTTTCTTCTATGCAGGTAGAAAAGAAGAATTCGAAAGAAGAAGAATATCTTGCATTTTCAAGATATATTTACAATCTTCCAGAGGAAAGTGGAGAAACTTATGGTGTTCTGGGAAACACAAGTTTATTCCCTAGAATTTCTATCTTTCCTAATGGATCACCGGGCTTTGCAGCTCAATTATTCGAATATGGATACCTTGACAGGATATATGCCAAAGCAGACCTTCAAGAACTATCCAAATTACCAGAACAACTGCAAACTGCAGTAAGAACCTTTGCACAAGGAGAAGGAGTCTATTGTCGTTTCTTTAGCATAGCTATGGAAGCCAAGGATATTCAAACATATTTTCCAACCATTAATTATATCACGGTGGAAAAATTAAAGGATTTTAACGTTAAGGCAACCGGGGTTGATAAGAAACTCCCATACCTTAATAAAAAATGGATACAAACTAAGCGAGCTTTAGGGATAAAAGCATTATATTTTATCCTTAAAAAATTTTATAATGAAGATTATAAAGTTATTGATCATACTCCCTATTGGATTTTAATGACAAAGGGAAAAAATAAATCTTCGATATTAAAGGAGAAAATCCTTGATATTGAACTCCATAGACTTGAAGCTTCTGAGGAAACATGGAAGATGGCTTGCAAGTTTCTGGAACATAAGCATAAACTCCAAGGAGAATCTTCGTCTTCAGAATAGAGTATTCGAGAAGACAAGACAGCTGTAGCACAATAATGTAGCCGTCAGAAGAGGACAAAAAAGAAGACGTAAGCACTTACGTCATATAGAAAGAGACAAGGCATCTTATCTCTTATCAGCTTTCTCTTTAGTCAAAAAGAGATTCCCACACATGTCGGCCATCAGCATTGATTGGAGGACTAAAATACAAATATGCAAATTTGGAAGGGCAACCCTACAAAAATAAAAATTGTAATTCAGTCCCTCCTTACATCTATAAAAGGAGAAGAAAAACTCGATAGAAGGCAGACTACATTTTCCTATCTTCCCAATAGAGAAACATGTTAGGTACTTTCTTGAGTGAGTAAGAAACTTCTCCCGTCAGGGAAAAGTGTTTTCTTTATAGTTTTTATCTATGTAAAATAAGTGTGATTTTGTAAAATACTATTATGAAATAAAAGAGTTTGGTTTGTATATCTCTCTCCTCTACAATTTTGGAGTAGTTTTAAGAGAAGGTTGCGATCTTCCGCCTAACGGAGGAACAGTGAGGAAGTAGCCGTCCTAGACTGAGGTCGTGTTAAGGCGAAAAACTGTTCATAGCCGGAAAGGAGAACTGCTGCGGTGGTGATAAGAACAACTCCATAAATCAAAGAGAGAAAGGTATATACGTCACAACTCTATATTTCATACTGGTTATTTTATAAAAATCATATTATAATTTTACAGGGATGATAACTTAAGAAGAAAATACTTAGTACCTATAGGGAATCAAATATATATTGTTATAAATTGTTATGTTAAAACATATTCAATCTGATTTACATCTGATTAGAAAAAGAGCATGGAGATATAAAATATCTCTATTTTACTTACAAAGAACAATTAAACAATCAGAAAAAGCTTATATGAAAATTCATAATAAGCATTCATTATCTATGATGCTAGCCATCCATGAGATAAGATTAATCAGAATCCATGAAGAATCTGAATACGATACATACAAAAGGATGTTAAAAAGGACTATCCTTTATACAGCATAATTCCGCATACCATGTATTTAAACAATATATTGTTTTATACATCACAGCCCCCAAACATGGAGTTCCCAAATTCTCCTATTTTCAAAGTTAGAAATCCCTAATTGATTTAGGATTTTCTTCAATTACCATGGGTTCTCTTTAATGTTGATTTAAATGATTGGATTATGATCTCTTATGCATGAATTGATGAAATATTATGATTTTTATGATGATTCCCCATGAACCCATGAAAACCCCATGTTTTTCAATTATGATGATATGACGTGGGTTTTGGATTATGAAAGGAGATTCTATGAAATTAAGTATGAATTGATAGAATTATATTATTTTATGATGAATTTATATGAGCCCATATCTAACCCATGATTTCAAGATGTTGATATATGAAAGTGGGTTTGGAACCATGAAAGGTGAATTATGAAAGTTAGCATGTCTTATGAGAATTATGTATATGTTTTGAGGATGCTTTGATAGTGAAGTATCAATGATGATGATTGTTGTTGTGTTGTTGAAAGGATTTCTCATATACACATCTATGCATGATTGTGAAAGGTTTTCTCACATAATAAGGGTTCCTAAGGTTGAAAGGCTATTCTCACCTAAAATGAACCAATGATTAAGGAATTATGTTAATGTTGAGGCAAGAGGCGATTACCCATGCTCTCTATTGAATGACAAGAGGCGATTACCCATGTCAAATGATGTAAGGACAAGAGGCGGTTACCCATGTTCCTCCAAGAACAAGAGTCAATACCCATGTTCCTTTAAGAACAGGAGGCGAGATTACCCATGTTCCTTTAAGAGCTAATATGAATAGGATTAAGGACTATTTTGTTAAAGTTATGCTTAGCACCGAGTGGACAAGTGGCGATTACCCAAGTCTCATACCTATGTGCCCCATAGTATTGTCTAGATAGACAATCGTTAGTGGATCCACAATAGCTAGAAGTTCATGGTCCTTCCTTGGTAAGTAGGACACCCCTTTTCGGTATGGGGTAGACACCAGATTCCAGGTTGATAGCTCGCATGGTCTTATATGTCGGTTAAGGCTTCTTCCCACAAATAAGCAAAGTTATGATAAACCAAGGTTACTTCAAGGAAATATCGTAAGTATGTTCAAAGATGATTTTCACTTGCATTGTTAGTGTTTTTTATGACATATGGTTTCTAAACTCTCAAGATCCATGTTTTAGCTTGATCGTTGCCTACGTATGAAAATGTCTCTTTTTAGCATGCTTTAAATGTTTTATACATGGCTATCATACTTGTTACATTGTTTTGTACTAACGCATACTCTTGCCTAAATTTATCCAAATATAGGGTCCGACTGTCAGGGTTCTCGATTTCGTGGATAAAGGTTGACTTTCAAGATTTCCGAGCTTGGTGAGTTATCATGCTTCGAGGATGGACTTTCATTGATTTTAGTCTTTCCCTTATTTTCAGTTTTGTACATGATGTATAGGCTAGTCCCAATTTCATTCGATTGTATTAGATGGCTATTGAGACAAGTGTTTAGACTTCCGTTTTGCTTTTATAAAACTTTGGACTTGAAATGTTGTCTTATCTCTTATGTTCTATTTCTTATGTTATGAATGCTAAGTGGCTTGTTTGGGTCCTCTTGGGGTCCTATCCACCATGTTACATCTAGGATGTACCTATGGTCATTACAGTTCAATAAACTTATGATGGACTTACTAACTGATGTAATTAAAGAGGATGTGGAGACGCTTGCATGTGCTTTTCTATTTTCATTGACTTTAAAATATCGTGATATTGAGAATTCAATTATGTATAGAAAGGAGCCTATCACTCTGAGCACGTACGGAAAGCACTTAACTCTTGTGATGTGCAAAGTCATTTTGAAGGAGATAAAGGTGAAAAAGCTAGTGGGCTCTTTGTAAGAGGTCGTACTAGTCAATAGGGAAGGAGCAAATCAAAGTACAGATCAAAGTCTCGTGTGAACAAGAAGAATACAGAGTGTTGGGGCTGTCACAAGAAAGGGCACTTTGAACGAGATTGCCCTATGTCAAAGGCCAAAGAAAAGGCGAGTGCATCTATTGTTGATCAAGTACATGATTCTGAAGATGATTATGTATTAACAACATCATGCAATCGTGGAGTCTATGACAACAAATGGACCTTAGACTCTGTTTGTACATGACATTCCGAAGAGATTGGTTCAGTAGCTATGAAACAAGTGGAGGAACTTTATTAATGGGAAATAATGCAACTTGTAAAATAGTTGGCATTGGTTCAGTTCGTGTTCGCTACCATGATGGAATCATGAGGACTATTATAGAAGTTTGTCATGTTCCTGTAGACACGTAATTTTTGACCGAATTTATGTTTTACGCCATTTTTAGAGCTTAAATATTTTATAAAAATTTAAATTAAATATTTTAACTTTTACCTTATTTTATTAACTTTATTTTAAAGAATTTGAAAACAACAAAAGCATAATCACATTTTTTGATAAGTTTTATTTTTTTAAATTGTTTAAAAAAGAAATGAAAATTTATAAAATATTATATGTTTTCTTTTAATTTAGTTTAATAAATAAGCAATATTTTTTAATTATAATTTACTATTGGTTGCTTAATGTTTTATTAAAATATTTAAATAATATTATATTATATTATATTGTATATATTAATTATTAAAAAATAATAATAATTTAAATAAACCCACTACCCATATCCATCTCCCTTCACTCCCTCACAATACCCACCTCACTACTCCACTCACCACACCCTACACCCACAAACAACACACGTCTGCACACACCTATATACTAAAACACATTGACTACAATACACACATTCAGAACACAACACACACATACTACTACACTACTACATATACTACCTAAGACCAAAAAAAAAAACACACACACACACCACGGCAGCAAGAAAAAAAACCCAAAATCTGCACACAACCAAAAAACATACTACAAACTAACATATATGCACACACGCACAGCACAAAAATACGATCCGAGACCAAAACATTTTCTTCAAACACACACAAAAAACGTACAGAAAATGAAGAAAAACAAAAAGGACAACCAACATATATGCACACTACCAAAAAATCCACAACACATAGCAAAACCTTTTCTTTCTCAGCAACAAACTGACACGAGAAAAAGAAAAATCAGCAACCAAAAACACCCCACCCCCCACTTTATATTTCTTTCACTCACAAGTGAGGTCGAGGTTCACTTTCGTGGTTTTGAGTTTGTGATTCCTTATTAGGATTGTTTCTTTTTTGTGAATTGAATTTTTGCAAGAGGTACCGTTTAATTTTATTGTATATTTTGATTTTTATGATTATATAACACTTGATTCCAATGTTATGAAGTTTGCTCGAAATTTAGATGTGTTTAATTTTGACACAATAATATTGAAATATTTCCTATTTATTCTATTGTACATTATTTTTCATTTTGTACCATATGTTGTTATCAATTAATTACCTCGTGTGTCCAATCAAAAACAACTAAATGTCTACAAGAATTATTCTAATAGTTTGTTTAGTTAACTTTATCTAATATTAAAAATATTTATTTTAGAAAAATTAAGAGATGAAGAGTTACAAATTTTTATTTTATTTTAATGTCTTTTGTTATAACTTGCAAGTATACTTAAAACGTAAATGCATCTATATCAAATTTGAATATGAAAATAACTTTTTTTATCTGTTTAAGATTTGAGACTTTTATTATTTAAATAGTGTTCATAAATATAAATAGTATAAAATAATTTAGTCACTAATAATACGCTTAAGCTTTCTAGCAATAGGTAAGCATTAGGATGGATCTATGACTCATTAAAAATATTTGTTTCGATTAAAAATGTGGTTACACATCTTTTTCTTGAGACATTAAAATAAACTCAAGGATGCAGTGACGCACCTTATCCAAAAATATAATTATATTTCATTAACTTAAAATAACACTTTTAAATAAAGTTAATAAGTATGATGCAAAGAAGACAATTATGTCTCTAAACGTCAAGACCAAATAAAAGTTCAACAATAAAAATATGAGCGAAACTGTAGCATATATAATATATCCAAAATAATTTAAAAGTAAGTAGAAGTCAATAAAGCGACCATGTTAGAACCACGGGACTCGAGGGATGCCTAATACCTTCCCCTCTATCAACAGAATTCCTTACCCTAATTTCTAGTTCGCAGACCAAAATAAAGAGTCATTTCCTTTTGGTTAGGGATTTAAAAAAAGGTGACTTGGAAGACCATTACTCAATTCCAAGTGGCGACTCTGAAAAATAAACAAAACAATCCCTAATCAATACCGTCACTTAAATTGGAAAAAACTCTTACTGTCGTGCGCAAAAAGGGGTGTGACATCTCCTGATCTGAAGAAGAATTTGATCTCCCTGGGTACTTTGGATAAACAAGGATACAAGTACATGAGTGAAAGAGGAACTATGAAAGTGACTAAAGGGTCTTTAGTCATGCTGAAGGCCAAGCTGGGGGATGGCCTCTGCACATTTGCGGAAACCACCATTATTGGTTCTGGAAATGCATCTACAGTGCAGTTATCTAATGATGACAAGGCAAAATTATGGCACATGAGACTAGGTTATATGAGCGCATGAGGACTGGAGATGTTGAGAAACTACAACTTTTTGAATGGTGAAAAGATCAGCACACTTGAATTTTGTGAGCACTGTGTCTTAGGAAAGCAGAAAAAGGTCAGCCTCATCAATGGCAAGCACACTAACGGGAGAGGTGCTAGACTACAACCATTCATATTTATGGGATCTCTCAAAGCTTCCATTGAAAGGAGAAAGAGGTGTCTTCTCACATTCATTGATGATTTTCCATGAAAGGTTTGGGTGCGTTTCTTGAATAAAAAGGTGATTCTTTTGAAGAACATAAAGAGTGGAGGATTTTGGTTGAAAAATAAATGGAGATAAAAATCAAGTATCTTCGCCCAGACGATGGCTTGGAGTTTTGCAGTGAAGAGTTCAATGATTTTTGCAAGGGTCATGGATTGCAAGACATAAGACGGTCAGGCACACACCACAGTAGAATGGAGTTGCCGAGAGAATGAACATAACTCTTATTGAGAAAGCTTGTTGGATGCTCTTACAAACCAAGATGCCCAAAGTATTATGGGCTGAAGCAGTTCATACTGCCTCTCATATTGTCAATTGATCTCCAGCATCAGTGACTGACTTTAAGACTCCAAATGAAGTATGGTCAGGTAAACCCAATAACTATTCATACTTGCGAATATTTGGGTGTCATCTTATTATCATGTTAATGAACAAAAGCTTGAATAAAGGGCTAAGAAGTCCATATTCGTAGGGTATATAGATGGAGTAAGAGGGTACAAACTTTAGTGTTTGTTTTTACTCAAATTTGTAGTTAGTAGAGATGTTACCTTTGATGAATCCTTTATACTTGATCCTTGTAAAGTTTATGTGGAATTCTCAAGAAACGAGAACAACGAGCAGGTGGAGCTACTGATGGAGCTTACCAAGGAATAGGATCAAGAGACTCAAGTTGATTAGTCAAAAGATGCAGATCTTAAAGAACTTGTTGTCAATAAACCATACACAATTGTGAAGGGAAGGGATAAAAGGAGAATATAGAAACTGGAACGTCTTATAGAGCAAGAAAATTTGATTCCATATGCGTTCGTAGCTGTAGAAGAACAAATTAAGGATCTTAATCCCTACTCGTATGTTGAAGACACTTCTTGCTATGATGTTGCACAATGGTAGCTATCCATAATGGAAGAGATGGAGTCTCTTCATAAAAATGAGACATGGATCTTAGTTAAAAGGCCAAAGAGGAAGAGGGCAGTTGGATGCAAATGGGTCTACAGAAAAGAAGAGGGTATTCCAGAAGTGGAAGATACTAGATTCAAAGCGATATTGGTTGCGAAAGGTTTCAGTCAAAAGGACGGAATTGCCTACAATGAGATCTTCTCTCCAGTCGTGAAACATAGCTCAATTCACATGCTATTAGCATTGGTTGCACAAGGAAAGGGCCTTTTTGGGTGGTTAGATGGTTCTGCTTGTCTGCCAATAGATGAAAAAAAGTTGGATGTGAAATTGAATAAAACAAAGGTAATCGCTTAGATGTCGAATTTGATACATGCTGACATCTCTATGGGACTTAGATTGTATTGTTCTACTTTAGAGATGTGGCTCCACCTGCGTAATGTCTACCAACAAAGCAATCTGGCATGAGAGTTTGAAGTAGAATACAACATTGTCAAATATACAAAGGGGACAAGAATGTTCGATCCTTTCATACTGCCTTGTAGTTACTCTAGTCAGAACATGATCAAATTTCTAGGTGAAATATGTCTACAACAGGGCTCAAGGAGGTGTTGAGAGAACAGCAAAAGATAAGGATGGTGCAGTTCTTGATGAAACTCCATCCTAAATTTGAGTTTAATTCGTGGAAGTTTGTTGAACAGAGAAGTCACACCTGCTTTTGATGTTGTGTTGGCAGTCGTCTTGCGTGAATAGACCAGGCTTGGAACTCAAGCTACCATGGAATATATGCCATTACCTGTTGTTGCATTACTTGCACAAAAATCAACTACCGTTGCTTCAGCAAAACATACTAAGAGAAGTGTCCAGTGCTAAGAATGCCATGACTTTGGTAACATAACAACCAATTTTCCTAAAACAAAAAAGCTTTGTGCTTGTGCAATATTACTAGCTTTCAAACTATCGTCCTCGTCCAAATCCTTTGCGGCTTGCTCACCAAGCATACCAAACATACTTCACTAAACAATTTGGTTCCTTTCCTTCTGGATACGATCTTGAAGGTTGATTCGCTAATCTATAGCAGCTGCACTTCTCAGAGCCATCTCAAGTGCACTCTCGGCATCCTTATGTATAAGTAATTGTAATAAATCTACTTAGCATCTAGATTCAGGTGCTTCCAATCATATGACCAGAGATTTGTCCCAAGTTTCTTCATTGTACGATGATATTTCTAAACATGTTATTAATATGAAAATAGGCTTGGGGTATTGGTTTTATTGGAAATCTGTCTAACATTTGTTATGTACCAAATTTGAAGGCTAATATGGTTTCGGTAGGTCAACTAGTTGATCAAAATTGTGTTGTAAAATTCTCACCCAATGATTGTATTGTTTAGAATCTGAAGATCAGGATGACCATGACCAAGGGGCGTAGAGTTGATAAATGTTTCTTCTAAAGTCGGTTCATCGTCATTTGCATAGTTGTTTTCTTTCAATTTTTTCCACGGATGTTACTCGCTCGAATAAGTTGCTTACTCTTTGGCATAATAGGATAGATCATCCTCATTCCTCTCGGCTTCAGCACATGCTCAATCATGTCATCCAACAAAACATGTCATTCAATACAGTCTCCCACTAACATATTCTAATTATGCCGGTTCAAAAAATCACAAGCTTCCTTTTGCATGTAGTTCATCTTCTTATGAAGATTTGTTTAATTTGGTGCATAGTGATTTTGGGGTTCTCCTATTTTGTCAAGGATGGGATATAAGTACTCTGTGTTATTTATTAATCATGTATCGAGATACACATTGGTGTTTTTTATTCGAAATAAATCTGAGGTTCCGACTCTTATTATGAATTTTGTTGAGTATGCTTATACATAAAATCATAAAAATACTTTGTTCTGATTATGGGGGGGTGGGGGTGGGGGGAGTACACTAAGACTAATCTTGTTGAGTTTTTCAAAAACAAAGGAATTATTTCCCTACACACTTGTCCTCATACTCCGGAACAAAATGGAGTCATAGAAAGGAAGAATCAACATGTTTTGGAAACTACATTGGCTTTGTTGGGTACATCTAATATGCCTCAGAGTTTCTGGCCTGAAGCAGCTCATACTTTTGTATATTTGATTAATAGATAAACTTCCTAAGTCATTGCCAATGAGACACCGTACTTCAAATTATTTCATAAGAAGCTCGATTATTTCCACTTGCGAGTTTTTTGGTTGTGTTTGTTTTGTCCATCTTCCAGCACATGAATGACAAAAACTTTCAGCAAAGGCAGCACACTGTATTTTTTGGGCTACAACGACACACAAAAGGGGTATCTCTGTTATGATGCATCTCGTCATCAGCTTCATGTATCCAAGCATGTAATTTTAATTTATTTTTAATTTTCTTACAAACACAATCCTAAACATGCTTCAGAATCTGTTTATTTTTTTACAAGTTTGATGATGATGTGGTTGCTATTGTTCCTCCGAAGCAGCCCATGAACTATGATCACAACGATCTTCATTCCTCCTCTTCTTTGGGTATTGACTCTACACCTCTTCCTCATCTTCGGAACAGGAATTATCTCATCTAGTTACCTCCCCACACCAATCTAGTAGGACACACCCGCCATGATCCTGAACAGCTCGCTTACTCTTCGAGGAAATTTGGTAAGTCTCTTGTCATGAATACCACACTACATTCTATTGACGTACCTACATCTTACTCTCAGGCTTCTACATAAATTTGTTGGAATGAGGCAATGTCGGAAGAGTTTCGTGCATTGAATGAAAATTCTACTTGGGACTTTATTGATAAACCAATAGATGGAGTTCTCACGGGAAGTAAGTGGGTGTATTCCATTAAACTTAAGGCAGATTGTACAATTGATCGCTACAAAGCTCGACTGGTTGCTTAAGGCTACAAACAGGAGTATAGGGTGGATTATGAGGAGAGTTTTGCACCTGTTGCTAAGATGACAATGGTACTGTCATTATTGAATGTGGCTTCATTAAGAGGCTGGACCATACATCAGAGAAAATTTTATGGTGGTAGAGCCACAAGTATGACATGGTGTGAGGGATTACTTTTTAATAAAAAATTTGTGGATCCTACTTTTTTATTTACATTATTATTTCTCACTCCTACCTTTACTTAATTTTTATGAATAAAAAGTTGTGTGAGTCCTATTCTTCTTATTTTACATTGGTATTCTCTTTCCCTTACATTTAACTCCACAGACGTTCTATTCTCCATTTTTTTTCTTTTCCTTTTTTTCTTAAAAATAATTCTTCTTTACTCTAAATTTGACTAATGAATTTTATCTACTCATACTTTTCATATCATTCATGTATTTATCTTTTTCATTTGATAATTAGCAGGTATATTATTTTTTTATTTTATAAATTATATCAAAAATATGGAAGAAAATGAGAATACATTTTTTACCTATGAACTAAAAGTTTAGGTAGACAATCAATTATATACTATTAATACCCCCTTTTGGTACGTGTATTTAAGTTTGATTGATCAATTTTTCACTTATTAAATTGAACTATTTTATCAATTTGTATATTAATAAACCACACCAAATATTTTTTTTTAATAGATTTTTTTATTTTCTCAATTTTTTTGAGTTTGATTTGAATCATATTATAATAAAGTGTATTTGATTTTTTATGACATATGGTGTAAATATGCACACGCACACGCACACATATTTATTTTTATTTTTGTTCCCACCCGGTGTCTGATATCCACATTGGAGCCTGACTATTCGTGTCAGAAAGTCCCACATTGGGGGGTAAAGTTCTTCCTAATAAAGGCGAATACGTACCCAAGGAGACTCAACCCTGAGACCTCTTGGTTAAGAAAGTAGGATTACTTACCACTCCACCAAAACCCTTGTTGGTAAACAATTATATATATATATACAAAAATTTCAACTTTATTGCGCAAAAAAAAAAAGGAAAAATACATTATATGATAAATATTTGTATATACAAAATATATTTTTCCTTTTTTAATAAATTGAATTAGATATAATTGTATGGAAGTGTGGCATTTACATCATATTTGTAAAAATTAAATTAATTTTAGTGTAATACGCAATCAAACTTTTTAAAAAATTGAAAAAAAAAAAAAAAACTTAATTTTATTGATTTGGTTGGTTTGATAAGTGAAAAAACTAATCAATCCAACGTATATATATGTACAAAATGACGAATTTTCATAGTTTAGTTAATTGACTACCTAGGCATTTATCTCGCAGGTTAAAATTTCAGTCTTCATTTTATAATTTTCTCCCTGATTTTTCCTTTTCATATTCTTGATGTTTTTTTTAAAAAAAGATCTACAAGCCAATTATCAAATGGAGAAAGATATATAATATAAGAAGAATTGAGTAAATTAAATTCATGAATGAAAAACACGGATCTAAAATCAACAAAGAATTAGAAATGAAAAAAAAAAAGGTGAATGGAAAGAAATTGAGAAAAGGAAGTGTGAGAAGCAAAGTAGGAGAGAGAAAGATCCCCCACATATCATTCAAACATAATAATTTTTTATTCATAAAAATTAAGTGTATGTAGGAGAGAGAAATAACAATGTAAATAAAAAAGTAATACCCACACATTTTTTATTAAAAAAATATTCCTCACAGACCATGTCATAGTTGTGCCTCCACCACCATAAAATTTTTCTACATCAGCTGGATGTGTAAATGTGTTTCTTTACGATCACCTGAAAGAAGTTGTGTTTATGAAACCACCACCTGGGTGTTGCGAAGACCAAATATAGTTTTTCAGTCTTCGAAAATCTCTTTATGGGCAAAGAGACATGATTATAGGTAGTTATTGAACACAAGTGAATATCACCTTAATGCAAAATAAAATATACATGCATGGACAATTAAATTGAAACAACTATAGGTTTTATACATGGATAAAGAAAAAAAAGGTCAAATTTCTTAATCTATTACTCAAAATTGATACTCACAAATTGAAAAGGATCCATCCCTTGGCAACCCACCATAAGGAAGATTTAAGAAGTAAAACTCCGAGTAATTTATTCACTCACCCCAAGCACAATAAGACATTGTTGTTACATAAGTCCCAGACATGCAAAAATCAATAATTAAACTAATCCCTGACTGATGAATTCTTTTGCAAAAGGTTGAAATGCTTCTTGATCTTCAATCCTTTATCAAGATGAAAGAAATTTGCCTTTTTTATTTTGATCCTTCTTAGTATTTTTGTGTTCTTCAAATTGGTATTGTCCATTTTGGACAACTCCACTTTTATGCCATGTTTGTGTTGTCACACACTTGTATGATTCTTCTTGGTCATTTGTTTTTGTAGTCTCCATCACTGTGTTATAGCTTGGTGTCATCTACCGTAAAATAAATAAAGTAAAAAAGACAAAAAATTTAAAGAATTAAATTTAATTTACAAATAATATCTATAAATAACTTTTTACTATTGAGTATGTTAATTTTAGAAATTTCTGATTTTTAACAATGTTAACATTGCTTTTATTACGCTCTTGATCTGTATTTGTTGTGATCTAGAATGTCAACTCATGATTTACGACGATTGATCCAGTAGTTGGTCAAAAACATTTTATCAGCTTAATAGGAAGTGACAGTGATTTGTTGCCTTTTCTTGAGAGCTCGAGGGAAAGGCTTCAGGAAGTAATTAAGTGTGTACACCAACATGGGTTGTGGTGCAGTAGTGGATTGTTTCACCCTTAATCGAAGGTCTTGAATTCGAGCTATGGGTATGAAGAAAATTCAGTAGGGAGTGTCATTCTCAAATAGGCCCTAAAATGCATGATCCTAATTTCGTTGGGACTCCGAGCACTAGGCAAGAAACCAAAAAAAAAAAAAAAAGAAATGTGTACAAGGGAAAACTAAGTTAAAATAAATGACTATCTAACATACTCTATTAGATACGTCGAGCTTTTTTTCCCCTTTTTTGATAGATTTCTCTTTCTAAACCGGGAGGATTTTTCACTTAATGTACTATTTATCCCAAGTAAAAAGAACATCACTGTAGCATCCTTGGCAAATATCGCATCGACAAAATATAAAAGAGATGTTGATTGTTTGTATATAAAGAAGTGACCTTAGATCCAAGTAATGCGTTTTGAAGTCGTGCAAACATAGCACACACACTTCTCTATATCATCATATATCATATCATCATATTTATATATATTATTATAAGTGGGAAAATCTTAACTTCAAAGTTGGTAAAATTTAAATATTATTAAAAAAACTAATTAATAAAATATTAAATAATAATTATATGGTATAAAATCCATTATATTTCTAGATAGAATTAATTCACGGAATTCTAAAATGGAGTTTGGTAGATGAAGTGTTATTATTAAAAAAAACTACTCTCTCCATTTCAAAAAGAGTGGTCTGGTTTAACTTGGCACGGAGTTTAAGAAATTAAAGAAGACTTTTGAATCTTGTGGTCCTAAATTAAAATTATGTCAAATATACAAAATTGCCCTTAATCTTGTGGTCTTAAACATGTCACATGGAAAGCTAAAAGTAAAATGTTACCAAAAAAGGAAAGAGGTCATTCTTTTTTAAAATGACTAAAAGGAAAGAAGGTCATTTTTTGTGAAACGGAGGGAGTAATTAATAAAATATTAAATAATAATTATATGTTATCAATCCATTATATTTCTAGATAGAATTAATTCACAAAATTCTAAATGACGTTTGGTAGATCAAGTGTTTCGTAACAACAAAAAGGTAGTAAATTATATCTTTAAAAACTGAAATATCCTTAAACATTAAACAACAAAATGTCCTTTGAATTACCATACATCTTAATATGGCACACATATTTAGATTTTAATTAGTAAATTTACATATTCCAACTTTAACCAATCTAATTCTCATAAATGTTATATATATATATATATATATCATCAATTTTTAAATGACTTTTATAATTCCTGACTTATAATTATACACACCAAAAAGTTGTTTTCAAAATCACTTTATATTAATGTATACACTTTGTTATTCTGATGTATAATTATTGATGGATGATTATTGGTGGATATAATTATATTGCTCATCATAGTCGCTTTATGTTAATGCATACACTTAATTATTCTAATGTATAATTATTGATGGATGTTATTGTTCATCACATATGCAACAAAAAAGAGATAAATCTATTTATGCTTTTGTTATAAACTGGAATTGTTTCTCTCTTTAATTTTTGTTATCTAACCTTGAAAATATCACAAACAGGATATACCTCCTTGACTTTGCACTAGCTCTGTTGAGGTTGAGTTATGGACATAATTTGAAGGAAACTTCATAATCTCCAAAGTACTCTGAATGTCAAAACCAAAAAATTGCTGTAATAATTTGGATCTTTGAATACCAATACTCAAAAAAAAAACTTATGTAATAATACAGTTGCATCAAACTTGGGAGGGAAAAGACTCAAATATGTCATCGAAGTTTAAGAAAAGACTCATTTATGTCATTTGTTAAAATTTTGATCTATTTATGCCAGTTCTGTTTGAGAAAAGGCCCATCCATGCCATTATTTATTAACTGAACACAATTTTGATTTTGCAAAATTATTTTTTAAACGTAGTCAATTATGATTCGGCCGCCATTAATTAAATCTTGTTTTTAACGGAGAAAGGCCTAAAATGTGTCTCAACTATTTGAATTGGTACAAACATATCCTTCGTCTACCTTTCGGCCTCGCAATACCCCTAATGTCAATCGTTTGACTCAAAATACCCTTATTTCTAATGGCCCACACTCATAAGGTGATGGAGGGCAATATTATACCACATCTCATAATTTAAAGGAATTTTAGGCCCTTCTCTATTGAAATATTTGAAATTACTTAATATATAGGCTCATATGATTGGTTTGATTTTGTATTCCACAGTAAATAAAAAATAAAAAAGTAGTTAGTCATGCACTCTCTACACTCACCCTCCCCCCGTCCCTCACTTTCTGTCTCTTTCACTTTTTTTCCTTCTTGGATCTTGTCCACCATTTTAAATTTTTTCCAGTTTATGACAAACCAAGGAAGAAATTAAAGGGGAGGAAAATAAAAACAACATTCATATAGAATTAATTAGTTCAACATAAAATGATTTCGGAATAAGGCACAAGTACCCCTAAACTATGACTAAAATCTCAGAGACACACTTAAATTTTGCTAAGGTCTTATTACTCCCCATAAACTAATTTAAAATGGAATAAATACACCAAACATGTAGACGTGGCATAGAGAGTGCACAGAGTGTGCACTCTCTTGAAGGCAAGTGATGAGTGAACAAATTTGACACACTTCATTTTTAATTGGTAACTTTATAATTAATTAGTACACATATTTATTGATTATGCTAAGCATAATCTCTACTTTATAATTAATTAATACACATATTTATTGATATTAAAAAACTTAAAATTAAAAAATAATGTTAACAAATTATTTACATACGTGGCAGGCGCGCATGTACAAAAACAGCAAACTTGGGTGGTTGAAGGTGTCACGTCAGCACAAAAGGTGCACAAAAATATGAAAAAATTGAGGGGTAATAGGACCCTAGTTAAGCTTACGTATGTCTCTGAGATTTCGGTCATAGTCTAACGGGTACTTGTGACTTATGCCGATGATTTCATTAAGCAACTATGCATGTATACTATTGTTTTCTTTTGTGTATACCCAAAATCCAAAATAAAAGAATGAAAATAATCTTTTCTTCTATCTCCTCCCCTACCCCCACCATGATAATAATAAAAATTAAAAGAATATAAACATGTAAATTCATTTCAAATTTGAGTAGTGATATCATAACTAAGAATAAGAGATTAAAAAGGAATTAAACGAGAAAAAGAACAAGACAATTGGATATTTTATATAAAATTTTATATAAATAAATTAATAGTAATATTTTTTTTGGATGGACAATCAGACAGGACGAGTATGTATATCAATTGGATCCGTTAGTTATGAGTTGAGTTATAATAAATTGGGGGTTGATTTAAAATAGTTCATCATGAAATTAATAATTTTTTAAATATTACTTAAAATATGAATCATATGTGGTTTTTTATATTTATTTGAGAAGGATTTAAATTTGGAACAATCAAAATAAACGACATAATAAATAAATATTTAATGATTTTTGCTTCTGGAGAAGTGCTAAAAATAAGTCTAAATTTGAGCCAAAGAGTTAATATTGAGGGTATTTTTGAGTCAAAAGGTTGACATCAAAGGTATTTGTGGGCTATAAGGTGGATGCATGATAGTTTTGTACCAATTCAAATAGTAGAGGCGCATTTTAGGTCCTTCTCCGTTTTTAATAGGGAAAAAGTTCATATAAATCATCGAACTTTGAGAAAGGACTCATGTATGTCATTCGTTTAAAGTTTGGATCATATTCTAGGTCATTTCAGTTAACAAATAATGACATGGGTGAACTTTTTCTTAAACGAAAATGACATAAATGAGTCAAACTTTTAAATTTCTTAATATT
The DNA here is from genome assembly GCA_037074985.1 of Solanum bulbocastanum. Lineage (NCBI taxonomy): Eukaryota > Viridiplantae > Streptophyta > Magnoliopsida > Solanales > Solanaceae > Solanum > Solanum bulbocastanum. The sequence goes on from CM073607.1 coordinate 33,382,937, forward strand.
TCAAGCTTGATGTAACTCTTATCAAGGTCTTGGCTACCTGATTGAGAAAGTGCGGTTGCATTTCTTGGGCACTTTATCTATGTAGAAGAGACGAAAAATGACGTTGGATTTCTTGGACCCTTTATCTCTATAGAAGAGAAGGAAAATGCGGAACAACTTTCATGATGACGAATAATATTCCAGTCTGCAAGATTTGAGAAAGAAGATAGGTTAATAGACAAGAAAATAGAGTCTTAATAGTTTACAAAGATGAAGAGTGAGATTTGTCCCAAGAATATATGAATTGCTATTGCGGTGAATCTCCAAAGACCTGCTGACATATATTAAGTAATCAACTTTCTGGAGCAAATCATCGCAATTCCTACCTAAACTAGATTTCTTTTACAATGTTTCAATGTATATATAAAGATTTGATCTTGATCTAAAGATATTTCCTCGACTTCATAGAAGCAATAGATGCTACACACTGGTCAAAAAGATTTAACAAAGAAAAACGAATTAACCAATAACCCAAACATACTAAGGAAATAGAATAACTTACATCTATGCAAAACACCACTTGTTCTCTCAATCAACATTTTTATGGTGGAAATATGAGCAGTTTTTGGTCAGTAGAAGTGGTTTGAGCAATAGACGTTCCACACTGGTCAACAAGATTATGAATAGGAAATGAAATAGCAAAAAAGCAAAGGGAAGTAAGCAAAAATAAAAAACTTCCGAGGGACAAGAAATCAAGAATAACTTACATGTGTTGGAGAGTCATTCGTTTTAATCATCATAGGTATTCCCGATCGATATATATGAAGGGAATTTGAGCAATATTTGGCCAGTATTCCCCTTGTCAAATTCTAGTAGTGGTTTGAGCAACGGGCATCTGAAAATGGATAGTTTAGAAAGGGAAGAGGGCATCCCTTTTACCGGCAGAGATTGGAGGTTAGGGCAATCAAGGAGAGTCAGCACAGAGAGGGATGAGGGCAGTGCTGATTCGGAAAGTGATTGGAGATTATGGCAATTTCCCACGGTAAGCTTAGAGAGGGAGGAGGCTAGTGCTGATTCAGAAAGTGATTGGAGATTAGGGCAATCGCTGACGTGTAGATGTAGAAGAGATTGGAAATTATGGCAATTTCTGATGTTCAGCACAGAAAGGGAGGAGGGTATCTCTTTTACTGGAAGGGATTGGAACTTAGGGCAATCATGGATGGTCAGCACAGAGAGGGAGGAGGGCAGTGCAGATTCAGAAAGTGATTGGAGATTAGGGCAATTGTTGATGTGTAGACGTAGAAGAGAAGTGAGGTTCCGAAGACCTACTGAATAGAGCTCAGGATGATGATGTAAACGTAGCTCAGAAAGAGAGGAAGAAAGCCAACCTTGTTCCAGCAGTGATTGAATTTGAGTTAAATTGCAAGTACTAAGTAATTTTAGAGAGGTGAGGCTTTCTAGAATTTGGCGGTTTATTGTTATCATATTGCTTATGGTAAGACCTGTAATAGAGCAAGGCAACTCCAAATGTCATGTTCGATCACTAACTCTGTTAGACAGGGGAGTTTCTGTAATCGCCACTCCTTTCGTCCGTTCACCAGTTTCTTGCAATTAATGATCTCAAGTTGTTGTAACTTGAAGGGCAATCCTCCTTCAGAAAATGACTTTATTTCTGGGCAATTTTCAAGAGTTAAATCCTTAAGAGATGGAAGGAGTTGCTGCATACGTTCTGGCAGCCACTTCAGCTTCAAACAGTTCCGTATTTCTAAATATGTTATCTGGCTCCCCCCACATGCCACTGAAAGTTTTTCAACATACCCACAATTCCAAATACAGAGATTTTCAGTTGCAGTAGGAATCAAAAACATATTAAGGTTGGGGCAACTCTCTACACTCAAATAGCGTGCTCTTGGACCCAACTCAGGTGATATAGAATCACATTCTTGCAGTATCAAATACTCGAGAAACAGTTCAACATCATCAAAAAGAACTCCAACCTCAGGAGAACCAATAACTTCAAACCTTTTTAAACTTGAAAGTTGAATAGGTGTCTCCAAATTGAGTTGAGGACATGTTGAAATTCTCAGTTCTGTCAGAGAAGAAAGATTTTCAGGCAACATCCCCATCAACTTCCGACAATTTTTAATTGAAAGCTTCTCAAATTTAGGGAACTCGTACTTCCTAGTACGTGCCAATTCTTCCACTCTTAACATATCTTCAAATTCAAGCTCCTCAAGAGAGTTAAAAGGCTTTTTGGAGGACAAACTACCAAAGAATTCTTCCGTCACCTCTGTTATCCGATGCATCTCTCTAATGGAGAGGAATTTCAAAGAAGGGAGTTGCCCTAGTGCTGGTAAGGAATCACAGTCCTTGCAGTTGACAAGAGACAATTTCACATTAAAAAATGAATTATCAGCTAGCCAATTTGGAAATTTTGTCCCTCTACATCCGGTGATTTTGACTTCTTTTATGTTTGTGTGTGGGCATAGCTCATCAAGTATGTCTCTTTCAGTTTGTGAGTTGTCGGTACTACTTTCACTCCACTCCAAATATAACATCTCAACATGATTGTTCGCTCTCGTGTTTGCCTTCACAGCTTCCCTTCTATCAACCACATTTTGCAACTCTAGAATTGATAGAGATCCACCGCTACCACTTGGAAGATACTTGACTCCCACAAGCACATGGATGCTCTTCAACTTGCTCAGATGTAGTGGCATCTTCAAGAGAGGAGTGTTGCTAATATCGAGGTGATGTAAGTTGATCAACTTCTCCATCTGCAGCGGTAGATCTTCAAGATAATCACAAGATGATAGGAGAAGTGTCTCTAAGTTATACAACACATAAATGGAATCTGGCAACCTTTTAATCTTTGTCCGAGAAATATCCAAAAATCTCAGGAGCTTTAAATTGATAAACAAGTGATTTGGTAACTCAACAATCGCATAACCTGACAAAGATAATGCCCTTAAGGATGTTAGTCTTGGCAATATGTTATGCAGCACCCTCTTGCTTATCGATGAGTAATAGATACTGATTAGAAGCAATGTCCTCAGCTGCTCTGATTTGAAGTGTTATTTCAATTTCTCAAAGCCACCACCTTCTCCCATGGAATAGGACATGCGCCAACTTTGTTCCAACCTAATACAAACTTTTGAAGATGCAATTTGGGCCAAATCATTGACAAGGTCATGCATTAAGAATTTCTCTACGTCAGAAGACTCTGGAACCATTTCGAATAGTGATCTTGATCTCAACTCAAGAAAGTATTTATTACCTTAACGAAACTGCTGTACAAGACCATTAGCAATCCACAAATGAATAACTTGGTCTTTGCAAAATTGATAATTTTTGGCATATATTGCACAATAAGCAAAACATAGCTTCAAATCTGGAGGAAGATCATTGTAGCTCAACATCAACGCTGGTAATATACAATTCAAACAACTTGGCAGCTCCCAAATGTCACTTCTTAAAATGTCTCTCCACTCATCCACCTCTGATTTGCAGCGTAAAATACCAGCAAGTGCCTTTAGAGCTAAGGGCAACCCTTTGCATTTGTCTGCAATTTTTCTTCCAACGTCTTCAAATTCTAGATGTTCCTCAAGATCCCTGTTTTCTAGTGAATGCCGTTTGAATAAAGCCCAAGATACTTCACAAGACAGAGTTCCCACGTTGATTGCTCCGCTACCCATCATTGAGGCAACATTCTCCTTACGTGTAGTTACAATGATCTACTTCCTAAATCTCCTTGTACAAAAAGATTTCTCAAGTCATCCCACTTGTTATAGTTATCATTCCACACATCATCAAGGACAACAACAAACTTCTTTCCCTTCAGGCTTTCCTTCAATTTGACTTGTAGCTGATTAAGATTGTCATCAACCGTTAAGCCAATTTCTTGAAGTAGCCCTTTTGTTATTCTGAAAGCATCATATGCCTCAGAAACACAAAACCAAGCCTTCAAACCAAAATGGTCCTTCACCTTCTCATCATTGTAAACGGCTTTAGCAAGTGTTGTCTTACTCACGCCGCCCATTCCAACGATAGGAACTACAGCCAAATTTTTTCCATTTGCATCTTCAGACAATAAACGCTCAATCAAATCCTCTATATCATTCTGCCTTCCAAAGATATCAGAATCATCAACCAAAGAAGTTGAAGGTGTTCTAGTTTCTTGTTTCGTCGAACCAAAATGCTCCTTTAAGCCAAGGTGGCCAATTTGCTTTTCCAAATCCTTCAATGTTTCCATAGTGTCTTCCAACTTGTCCTTTATGTCATGGAAAAAATCATCACTCACTTGCTGGTTGCTAGTTTCTGCAAGATTTTGATGCTGACCTTCAACCTGAAGTCTCAAAGCCTCATAATTGACCTCTTCCATTAAGTTTTCAGCGGTGTCCACAGCATCTCGAAGCTCATTAAGCCACCGGCTCACTTAGCACAGCTTGAAGACCAAGCAAAGTCATTCTTAGCTTCTTTAAGAGCCGAACATCATTTGTGTGCTTCTGAAACATCTTCAGCAGCTCACCCTTAGGAGCAAGAGCAAGCCTATCAAAGAGAACATTCAGAGCTGAAGAGAGAAATGCACCACCAACTGCTAAGCCTACCTCCATTTCTGAAATCTGGAAAGCAAAATAAGGAGAATACAAAATGATTTTTTGACAATATAAACGATTTGATCTTTTGCTAGTAATTTGCAAACAAGAACTTGTAATTGGTACCACTATGTTTGCTAGTGTCAATTGAATAATTGAGGGTACTTGGGGGTTGTAGTAAATGGGGACCAACGGAAACACCTAAAGTTGATAATAGCTTTCATTTAGAGACCAAAGACTTGTATCATTTAAACATCAATACAAGGTTCAGCTATGCTATTTTGACATTTTTGGCTAATTCCACCAAATACGTAACGTGTGCAACACACTCGCGGATAACATCTCAATGTTTATTGGAGCTCAATGTTAAGTGAACAGAGTTCCTTGAAGAAGAAGAACAGTTTAGTATGTGCTTTGGAGATAATAATAGGTATTTATAATTGCTATAGTAATTATAAGAACCATTTTCATAACGAAGAGTATATCAGGACTAAAGGACAAAGTTGATGCATATATTAATTGATGTTCAAGTGTTTCATCTTTCACATGAAAAGTTACTACTAAAATTTTGTTTTAACAACTTATAATTTAATTTTTTTTATTTCAGGTGTAAACAAAACGTGATGCTTTTGCAGAACTTTAAGTTAAATTGTACCAATACAAATAAGGTATGCGGCTTGTCTTTCTAACAATTTTTGCAATTCTTTTGTATGAGTAGTTTTTAATAAATTTGATTGTGTAGTAATCAGTACGGACAAAAAGCTTCCTCAAGAACATTTGATTAGTTATTTTTATATTTAATTAGATTCCATGTGGTTACCTTTTAAATCAAAATAATCTCTTTTTATATTCGTCTCATCATGTGTGATCTTTTCTATTGAACTTATTGCATATATGCATCGGAAGAGTTTAATAAGTTAATGCATGTGTATTCTACAAAGTAGATCCTCTTTGATACCTTTATTTTATTCATGACTTTTTTGAAAGTTTAAAGGCACAAAATTTACAGAGCACACACATTTTTAATTTAAATTCATAAATATTTTAAAAATCTCTTTTTATTTTTTAAAATTTGTACTCAAATAAACTAAAATACTAAAATACTTAAATTCAAGGATTTATTCCTTGAATTCGAATATTGACAAGCTAGATTGAAGATGACTGCGCAGACTACCGCCCGTCTTCGGAGACGAGATTTAGTAGGAATATCATCCTCAGAGAAATTTTCTTCATATGGAAGAGTAATTTTATAGGTCGTCTAGTAGTGACCTTAGATCTAGCAAAATTAGTTTCTACTAAAATAGTTTCAGCAGATGTATCATATAACTTACATTTCGGATTTAACGTAGAAAGTAATTTAAAATAACTTCTATAAGCACTTTATCAAAAGCATGAATATAGTCCCAATATGTGAAATTCATAAGGGAAGATTATAGATGATATGATGAGAGATATCATCTCAGATATTTGCTTTTGTGATGAGATCGTCGATTTTGATGACGAAAATTATTATTACAATAACTATTATGCATTTGAATAAAATAAAATGTTTAGGCAGTTTATACTGTATATCTAAAGCATGTCCTGACACATATTTAATCATATGAGTTGTTTTGAGAAATCAAATTATTAATTTCGTTGATGATGACTGCCGCAACATCTTCTTCAACAAATTTTTGAAAGGCAGTAAAGGTTATACCTGTATTATTGGGTAAAACAAATGATGACTGAGGTGGATATACAACCTTGATAATATTACCAGTTCCATCTTTATAAGATCGTTCAAGAACGTTGATGAACAAATGTAAATAAGTGGTTATAAACTAAGGCACAAAATACATAATTTGATTATGTAAGGCACAAGTTTCATAAAACTCTTGTGAAATATTATTCAAATCATTGAAACTTTCATGGTACATATGAGATTGATGTGAAGTATACGACATAGATATGAATATGAGACAATTATGTTGAGCACCGAAAGTGTTGAATTTCAGCACTTTTCAGGATATAACACTAGCGAGAATGTTTATAACTTCTCCAAAATGATAATTAAGCAGATTATATCTATTGAAGATTGGGCATCTCTACAATGAAAGAAAGGCAGTTAAGCCTAAATAAGGTCCCTGTGAATTTCACATATTGAGACTATATTCATGTTTTTGATAAAGTGCTTATCTATAATAATGAATGACATAAGCATACATGGTTCATAAAAATTTGTGCAAAAATACTCTTTTCATTAATTTATCCCAAAAGTTATTATAAAATGTCCTGTATAAACAAGGGATTTGCTCCTCAGTGAATCCTACCTCTGGCGCCCATTTGTGAATCGATGGGATTGAGAATTCAACAAAAAAATAGAAGGTCCCTATGAATTTCACATATTGGGACTAGAGTCGTGACTATGTCCGACTGGCAGTAAAGGTTATACCTGTATTATTGGGTAAAATAAATGATGACTGAGGTGAATATACAACCTTGATAATATTACCAATTCCATCTTTATAAGATCGTTCTAGGTGAACATATTGGTTCTCTTGATAAAAAGTTAGATGAACTAACTGCTTTAATAATTCAAATAAAAAATGATTTAAAAACCGTTGATAAAGCTTCTACCTCTAAAACTAATTCGGAAGCTCTTATTATATCTACTCCTATACAGCGACCGACCTCCTGAGATTTCAGAATTTAAATTTAAATCGATTTATGATTTCAAAGAACTTCTTGATAAAAAATTTTCTGAATTTAGTGTTATAGGTGTGACAATTATGGACATATAGCACCCAATTGCAAACTTGAAAAGCTGAAAACCTTCGAACAAAGAGGCAACACGATTACGAGCTGGGCCATAGACATCTTGAGTGCAGACTCCTATCAGTCGATCATTATGGACTATATATTGACTATTGGGATATTGTGATGCAGTGGAAAAGGACACGAGGCCAAGACAACGCAAGTTGTGCCAAAGTAATTGATAAAATTTAATGGTCACCAATCAACTTACCTATCACTCTTAAGTCTTAACTACACATCCAAATCTAACAAAAAATAATGTGAGAATTTTTTTACTTTTTTTAAGAAAATGTGAATTTGAAAGAAGAAAAAAAATCTAAAACTGATTTTTTGGGGATATATATAATTTATTTTTTGTATGTAAAAAAAATTGGGGCATATATAATAAATTTTACAAGAAATTTAGTAAAAATAAATTTGACCACCAAAATAATAAATTCAAATTAGCCGTTAAATTAAAGAAGCCAAAAAAAAAAAAAATGCGTGTAAGAATGATCAAATATAAAGGATATATATAAGTTATTTGTGTAATAATAGAAGTATATGTGAGCCACTTTTATAACGAAAGGTATATCAACTCAAGAGAGAAATGCACCACCAACTGCTAAGACAATCTCCATTTCTAAAATTTGCAAAGCAAAACAAAGAACAAAAAATTGATTTTAAGAAATTTGTGAAAATAAATGTTTCTATCTTCAATTACTAGAGGAACTTTTCTTTACCTGTTGAATGTTAAGGGCTCGTTTGGTGGCTGGTTTGAAAAAGAGGAATGCATGTATTAAACTTTTGTAAGTAATATCATGTTTGATAATTGGTTTGGAGGTAAAATATTTATATATTAAATTAATACTGTATTTGGTTTACAATTTAGAAATTCACATAATTAAAACATGTATAGGTTATGAAGTAATCTATATATTATATTATTTATGTAGGATAGAAGATACATTAAACAATACATGAATAAATAAACCTTGCATAACTAATCTCTACATAAAATTATACATAAATTCCATAATATTTAAATTATATATTACTAATACAATATAATTCTAACTAACTATCAAATGACTTGTAAGTGTAATTTGCAAACAAGAATGATATCCAAGGGGGCTCGAACCTGAGATTTCTTGATTAAGGATGAATAAATATTTATCACTCCACCACAACTCTTGTTGGTAGTACTTTGTCTATTCAATCATTGAAGCAAGAGGAGGGGTAATTTATTAGGGATGTAGAAAGGGGGCCTAGGTGGAGGACTCAAAAATAAATGAGCTTAAAATGATAGATTTCTATACAGCTCATTATAATATTAAAATGGACCTAACATATTAAAAATATGTTTACTTTACATGCTTGAAAACTTCTTTCTTTTGTAGAAAAAAAAAAAGAAAAAAAAATCATTCTTGAAAATATTGTTATTGAGTTTTGAATTTAACAGAACTGGATTCCCTGCTTAAATGATACTTTACATTCTAGTAAATCTTCGCACTTGCTTTCTTACATTTTCTACTTACTAAATTTTACCAAGGATAAAGATAAATGGAGATGGTGTTGGAGAGAACATGTTCTCTGCAACTAAAGGTCATTATTACTAAGTTTGTCTTGTTTTTGTATAGTTGACAGTTGTAGAAAAGAAAAGCCCAATATCATTTTTATTTTAAAAATTCTCTTTCTCATAAAATGAAATTAACAGTCCTAAAAGTGATTCAAGCAGCCGAGTGTTGGTCACTACCTATTTGGGATTTGGATTATGAATTATGATACACTACTTATAACTATCGCATTTTGCTTGATGGTATTAAAAAAAAGCACTTCCTCAAATATTACAGAGTTTGAGAATAGAAAGAGCAAATATTAACAGTTCGAGTACAATATGTATTTTTTGGAAATAGTAATAGGTGTTTAAAATAATAACCTTAGATTCTATTTTGAAATAGTATCTACAGAAATCTGCGTTTTAAGTATTAATTTCTAAATAATACTATATAAAAGGTGTGTTTTAGGGATTGACATAGAAGTACAAAAGTTACATACAATTAGCAACTTTTAACCCGATAATAATTAACAATTTTTAAGCAAAAAAATTGGCAACTATTAGCCCAAATTAAAAGAAACAGAGTTTTTCAGGTTGATTTTTCTTCTTTTAATCGTGTATTTTTGTAACTCCTGTAAAATAAGGATAAGCGGTGTTTCAGTTTCTCTAAAATCCCTAACAATTCAATAACAGTGAACTCAAAAAAACAACATCAATCTTCGAATATCAAGAGAAATATGTTTTGATTCATTATAGTGGAGAATGGGATAGTAACAACAATTTTGTAAAGTATTTCATGGAAGGGATGGTTGTCAATCCAAATGTTCCTTTCAATGGATTCATTCAACTGATTGCATATCACCTCAATGTTGACACTTCTCTTAATTTCTTGAAAATTCGTTATAAAATCGATAGTGAAATAACACCAATGTTGATACGAAACAATATGGAATGGCAAAGTATAAATAGAATTGAAGAAACAAAAGGAAAATTTAAAAAACTATCCATTCAAATAAATGTTGATGAATAAATAATGCTTAGTTTTGTATATATATACATAATGCTTCATTCAAAAAATGTTAGATGAATAAATAATAGTTTAATATAATGGAAAATGTTTGAAATATATCCAAATTTTGACCGAAATTGTTGTAACAATATCTAACTTTGGAAAGGACCTTTTACCCCTGCACTATTTAATAGTGTATTTTAAAGGTATATATGTGGTCACGTGGACATCATAAATATTGCATTATTTTAAATAGTAATGTGTCCATGTGAGCACATATATACCTTTAAAACACATTATTAAATAGTGTAGGGGGTAAAAGGTCCTGCATAAAGTTTGGTATCGTAACAATAATTTCGGCCAAAGTTAAAATACTTTTAAGACTCTTTTCCCTTAATATAACTACGTCGGTTGTGGAAATCATAATAATACCATGTATTCATTTTATTAGTATCTGTATACATTAAATTGTATTATTCCTGCACCATTGTATGCACACAATCGTGTATAGGTTAACCAACAAGGGTTGTGGTGGAGTGGTAAGTATACTCTTTCATCCTTAACCAAGAGGTCTCGGGTTCGAGCCCCCTTGGGTACGGAGTCGCCTTTGTTAGGGAGCGCTTTACCGTGAGACTTCCCAGCACGGATCCGAATTTAGTCGGGCTCCAATGTGGATATCGGACACCAAGTGAGAAATAAAAAAAAAATCATGTATAGATTAAATATGACTAACTTCTATGTATTAATTCAATTAGTAATTGTATACATTCAATTATATGATTTATTTGCCTATATATTATATGTACTTTCTTCGGTGTGTAAATGAGAATTGCACTTGAAAATTTAAAAACTCAACCTTGCACAAGCCAAAAATTTCAAGGTTAGAAGATTCTTGATTTAATGGACAACAAATATCTCCTTAACAATTTTGAAGCAATTAAATACCACCCTAAGAGCTGATGTGGCAAAGTGACTGTACTCACTCTTCTAAAAGCGCGTGACATAATAATTAAAAGAAACTGAATGGTAAGATCATACACATGTCATTTTTTTATTGACCAATATATAACTAATAGTTTTTAATTTTTTCTATAAGTTAAATTTACAAAAATGTGAAATTTCTTATTTAGAAGTAAATGAAATTTGTGGGTTCGGTTTTAAAAAAAAGATATTTAAACTTTTTGTTCTCTTTATTTTGTTGTATCCTCAAATGTCTTCTTCCCCACTCCTTATACCTTTATTCTTCCATATTAGTCATTTTTCCTTCACCTTCCTCTCTCACCTCACCAACCTTTCATTAATCCACAAAACTCAACACCTAATTCATATTATTGAACTTTCTTGAATTTTAAACCCATTTTGATTTTTATTAGTTGTGATGTAAAAAATGTGGGCCAATCAACTTTCTTATACAACCTTCATTTTTCATTTGAGTTGTTAAGAAAAAAATAACTTTCAAAAAATATCATTCTCCGAGGGGCATATTTGTGGGAGAGAGAGAGGATTCGAAGAAGAAAAAGTAAGTATGCTAATTCTTTTATAAAATTGATGAATGTTGAAGAAGAAAACAACTATTGAAGGCTGGAAATGGCCGGGAAGAAAGAAGAAGTCAGTGAAGGATGAAAACAGTGAAAATCAAGAAACAAGAAAGAGAGGGAGGGGGGCGGGGAGGCATAGAAGAGAAGGGGTGGAAGAAGGTGTGACAATTTTGATTTTAAAATGCATTTTAATTAATTTATTAGTGTGATTAATTTTAAAAGAGTTTAAGAAAAAAGGTGAATAAGCAAAAAAAGTTTGAAAATTAATGACGTGGTGCTTATATGGCTATGACGTGGTGCTTACATGACTATGATGTGACATGTGAGAGTGCTATTCTACTCTCAGGATTGTATTTAAGTCACTTCAAAAATGTTATGGAGATATTTAAACGTCCGTGTAGTTTAAGTGCTAAAGTAAGTTGTGCTGCCAAGTTTAGGATTTTTTTTTTATTATGTGTTTTCTTAAAAAAAAAAAAAAAAAGCAACAAAGGAATAAAAAAAAATGCTAATTTGTGCCAAATAAATATTAAAATACTTTTTAATGTAAAAAAAAATAAAAGAAAACTATTTCATGTCAATTTAGTTTAAAGGTTGTTATGTTGGACCCCTGTACTTGTACGAGTTTGTATTGTGGACCCTTTTATTTAATCCTTTATTGTTGTGTCGTAATTTTCCTATCTTTAGAAAAAATTACTTTTTGAAATGTTCTAAGTATAAAACAATTTGAGAAAAATACTTAGAAAAGAGTCGCCACTTAATTTTTTAAAGAAATCAAGAAAACTTATAATTTTCAAAGATTTAAACAGAAAAAATCATTTGAAAATACTAAAGAAGGTTCGGGTTTTAATTTACACTTCCAGAAAAGTTTAAGCATTCGAAGTGCCCGCTAACATGCCGTTGACTAAAATGATTCTTTGACTAATTCTTTGGGAAATGATTTGACATAAAAAAAATAATAATAATGATTAGCAATATTTGATTGACTTTGAGAAAATAATGACACATTTTATTTTTATTTTTAAGAAAAAGGGACCTAAATTGAAACTTTTGAACTTAATTACAAGTGATTGGAACTTTAACTATTTTTTTTTTTCATTTTGAAATAATAATTTAAACCAATTTAATAAATTAAAGCATGAAAATCATTTAAAATTAATTGACTAACCTTTTTGAGAAAATGACTAAGTAGGTATTTATTATTTTTTATTTTATTTTATTTTATTTTTATTATTATTTTTTTTAATTAATTGAAAAGGTTTTGACTAACATTTTTAAAGTTTATTTGAGAAAAATACTTTAACTTAAAAACAATTTTAAAATGAATAAAAAGTGATTAAGTGAAGAGACATTAAAACATATTTTTTAAGAACAAAAGGTTTCACTTGATTAAAATGTATAATTAGACCAACATATTTGATTAAATAATAATTAAAAAAAAAGTCAACCAACACAAAGAAAACAGCTTGTCTTTTAGAGAATCTAATTAAGTTAATTAATAATTCTAAAGTTAGAGTTGAAATAAAACACATAATAAATAATTGTAATTGAATAATTTAAGAGTAAAAGAGAATTAAATTTGGGCCCTTCTTGGGCCTGCTGCAATTGTTTGGATTTTGGCCCTATTTTTGCCCTTTGAAAGCCTGTATATATACCAAGCGTATATTACTGTATATGGCCCATATGTCGGCTCTTTTTGCTGTATATCAGACTTTATATCACCCGTATACAGCCTAAATTGACTTTCTGAGCACCTGTATTTCGCAGCAGACCCGTGCTTTACTGTTTTAAGATGGTATATCACTGTATAACGAGTGTATACAACAAGTACACAGCTCCCCTTTTGGAGCTTTTGACATCTACAATTTTAACTTGAGCCCCTTATTTATCATCTTCAAACTGTACATCATTTTCGCAATTTTCCATGGTGTCTGATTCTAGGAAAAGGAGAATTTGAGGGCCTTTACGGCCCTATTCGGAAAGCAAAGAGAATGGAGAAGCCCATGATGGCTCGGATGGGTTTCACGTGTATCAAAATAAGAGAAAAAGGATTAGGATCTGTCTATGATACAAAAATACAAGCATTAACTAACTATTCCATAAAATTTAGCATTTTACAACTTCAAATAAGGACAAAATTAAAATAAAAGAAAGAGTGATATTTCCTTACTCAATGTAAAGAAGATAAAAGAAATATTTAGTACCACCCCAAGCTACTTGACCACATAATCAAACAGATTTAGACTCGAACAAATAATATTCAAAGTTATATCACTTTGATCTAAGAAGTTTAGCAATAACACTATTAAAAGCTTGAGCATAAATTGGAAAATAATTTAACTCAAGTAAACTAGCTAATACCCCTATTAAGCTATATATTATGGAGAAGAAAATGAAATAACCAAGGTTCATATCAATAAGCAAATGCCAACCAAGATACCACCAATCTATAAATCAATGCAAAATATGACTTCTACATGTCAATTTAGCAACAAAAGAATGAGAAACACAATTCATAGTCAATTCTTGGTAAACTAGACTCAAACATGAAGCTAGTAAGAAATACTATTAAAATCAATAGAGGGAAGCTGATCTAAAACAAGCCGAGAAAACACATGAAAACAAATTGAAATGACAAAGAGTGAATAAGACACCAATGCTTCACCGTGTGGATAAGCGAATACATCCCAAACTCAAACCGATATTCATTACTTGGCAGACACCATAAAAAGAAAGATAAGATAGTAAACTACAACTCACATGACTTACTAGCAAGATGATCGAAAACCTCCTTATTTTCGAATCAGAAAAACAAGCCAACTAGAGTTAATAAATAGACAGTCTCATATCAGTTGAGGAGCAAGATCATGATATCAAATCACAAAAAACTAAACAATTATTAATTCACGGAAAAAGGAAACCAAAATAGTAGAAGGAATGATACCTATTCAGGGGCAGTAACGAGCTAGCCACGAAGATGACTCCACCACCAAAACAAGATTACAAGGAATCATGTGAACGAGCGAGGGAACCGCGCTATGATCACACTAATTTATTTTTTGTTTCAAATGTGTTTCGTATGAATTTTTTACTGTTTTTGCTTGAGTTATTTAGGTTTTTTTTTTTCGTTCCAAAAATCCCCCCTTGCAATGGAGAAGAAGAGACATATATATAGGGGGGAAATCTAGGGTTCAAATTGGGATGGAAAAGGGATGGAATTTTGAATTCCAAATTCAGAATTCCTCTGTCTCTTTGAAAATCCCTTGAAATGGGGGAAAGGGATGTGAGGACAATGAACTAGGTTGTTGGGGTATGGGTTCTGCAGGGTAGGAGACGCGATTTTTGGGTTGATTTAGCGTGAAGAAGAAGAGCGTATGGGCAGTGGGGTCGGGTTTGGTACTGCTAGCAATTTGGCTGTTGTTGTTGCGTGAAGAAGACGAGCGAGGTGGGGTCGTTTTGGCTTCACTGTTTGCTGGGTTTCATAAGCAAAGAAGAAGAAGGAAGCTACAGGGGTGGGGTTGTTTGGTTTTGTGAAAGAAGAAGAAGACGCAGGGGTGGGGGTCATTTGGAGTTGTATTGTTGCTGTTGTATTGAGGGAATTTGGGCTTGGATTTGGTTGAAATGTTGGCCCAAAGGTGGTCTCAAATTGAGTTAAGAAAATGGCCACATGAATTGTAATTATGGCCTACGGGAATTAAGAAGTTAGATAAATTGAATTTAATTTAAGGAATTTGATTAAAATATAAATAAGATGAATTAATATTAATTAATTAACGAGCTTCAAATAATTTATTCAATTATAAAACTAATTGACTTAAAATATAAACCTAACTTATATATTAACTAATGGATTAAATCATTTTATTAAGTAAGAAATAAAATCTTTTTGAGATTGTTTTCAAATATTCATAAAATATACCAACTATATACTTAATTATGTAAAACATGTATATTATTCAAAAATTATAAAAAGGCGACAAAACATTTAAATATAACTTGCAAACTATTATTTTTTATTTATTTTGAAGATTTCTAAAACTTATTATTTTAAATCTCTTGAAATTGAAGAAACTCAATGATTAATTTATATTGTGGAGGGCCAAAATTGGGTGTCAACATTTATCAACTGAACTCTTTCACTCAATTAAAAGAATATGTTTAAACCCCTTTTACCATGTGTGTAGTTCCCTCACCCTTAAATAGATGACATATCAAATCCATTTTATATAAATTAATAACATGTCATAATAATCTTCATTAACTATTTTTTAAAATTATTAACCAAAATTAATAATAAAAGGTAAAATAAGAAAATTTTAATTTATCCTTTAAAGTTAAGTTTTGGGTCTCCACACATCTTCTCCCCAATCCCATCGTGAAATCACCAAAATTTGACGAAGAAAGACGCCGCCATCACCACTCCTCTAGCCAGTGGGACCATAAATACTCTCTCCCTCATCCGTCTCCATCTCTGTCGCACACTCTCACCATTTTACTTTCCTCCTTCTCTAGACTCCACAAATTCAGAAACCCTAAGATGACGTACCACCAACTCCAACTGCCAAACCTCTTTGCCGCCGTGGCCAGCTCCTCACCCTCTTCTTTCTCCTCTCCACTTTCTTCCTTTCTTTGCATCGCCGACAACCCCTGCTAACCACTAGGGACCGCCTATCCTCGCCTCCTCCATCGAACCAGCATGCCAGACTCCTTGTCGCCTATGACATACTAGCATGCCAGACTCCTTGTTGCCTATGACATACTAGCATGCCAGGAGACTCCTTGCCTCTTTCGGTGTACCATATCGCCTAAAGAAAATGAAAGAAATAAAAAAAGGGTTAGGTAGGGATGAGGATGGCTGAAAAAGTAAGTGGGTGGGTGAAGAAGAATGGTTAATTTTTAATTTTTTTTTTCCATTTTAAAATTTATTATTTTAATATTTTAAAAATTTAAATATGGTTTTCACTTATTAACACACGTGTGTAGTCGCACTCTCTAGCAACCTCAACCATCTTAATGCCACATAAGCATGGTCAATGGTCAGAGGGGTTTAATATATTGTGTTTTATTGAGTTTAAGGATTTAGTTGATAAACGTTTAAGTAGAAGGATCTATAATACAAACTCGTGCAAGTACATGGGTCCATTAAACCATTTTGCACATTAATTAACTGTATCTTATCCCAAATCATTATTGAGTGTTGTTAATGTTTCAAAACTTCTCTAAAACTTTCAATTTTTTTTCTGTAGTTAATAGGTACTCACTGGCATATATTATTACCACCTTGACACCTCCATCTCTTCTTGTTATCACATGGATATTATGCTCGGGAACACCAAGACAACGAGAAACTACACTATGTGTATACTCAAGAAACTGAGTTGAAGCATAAACGGTTACACCCCAAAAATTTCTTAAGTTAAGACCCAAAATATTCTTCATTTATGTATAAGGTTGTACCAAGTGATTCTTAATTAGGTGCTAAGGTCAATTCTTTAGTGTGAAAATAATTTTGGATAACAATTAAGGTCACTAGAATCTCCTAGCACAAGTTGAGTTGGAAGCTTTCTTACCGATTGAGTTCCAACTTCAAACAACCATTTCTCTTAGAATATAATAAGTTGGGTGGTCCATTACCTATCAAATTAAAGATATTTGAATCTTCTTTCTAATGCCACCAATTTTTCGTCAATCCAAGTTCTGAGTAAATATTTATGATCATTTTAGTAACCTGATATAGTGCAGTAACGAATTAGCCAATGAGAAAACATTAAAAATGTCGTTTTGTCTTTTTACCTCTAAGAAAACCCTAAAAGAGTTTTTTGACTAATAAAAGGCTGAAATAAATTAGATTTTCATCTATTAATCCCCATTCTCTTCTCTCTCAAACTCTAACGCATAATCCTAAGGAAAAATCAAAGCATAAGACTTCCATTCAAGATTATTTCAATCTTTTTTCAAGATTCTTCTTCAACGTAAGTCCATCTCCAAAAATTCATTCTTTTCAACTTAAATTTCTTCATACAAATATGAATCATTAATGAAAATTTTAATCCTTGGCCATTGAATTTTCAAGAAACTAATTCAAGAATCTCAACTCGTGTGCTTCATAGTTAGGATCCCCGTTACTATTTCCTTTATGTGACCTCTAGTTGTCTCTTTTCCGCTTTTTATTATTGTTCTTACTTTTCCAGCTCAGTTGACCTATGAAGCCTACTGGTACCTATTATTTTGGTACTCATACTATACTCTGCATATTTTTTTTGTGATGCAGGTCAGAGCACCAGTCGCTAAGGTTGATATCGAGCCGGTTGCGGGGACATTCGGGGGCTAGGGCGAGCTTATGGCGTTTTGGATTAGCCCGTCTCCTTGTATTTTAGCTTTTGACTAGTCTTTTTCTTTTTGGGACAAGTCTGTATATTTTGTCCATTTTTTGGGACTTGTGCTCATCTTTAGAAGCTATGTACCTATGACTACAATGTTTTTGGTGTCGATCTTGCATTTTTGATTGTATATATTTTCTTTTGTTCTTGTCTTTTGTCACGTTCCTGAAATTATTTCATATGTCTCTCATATTTATTGTTTCTACCATGTAGTCTTGTTAATTGTCATTTTGGGTTACAAATCGGCTTACTTTATGGTGGGTTATAGCAGGTGTCATCATGTAACATCTCGCTAATTGAAAGGACTAGAAAGAAGTTAAAAATTGGAAATAGTTATTTTTGGGAAAGAATAAAAATCCTGAAAATTTGTTAAGTATGCCAATTTGAGTGTTTGGGTCAACTTCAAACGACTATAACTCCTATCTCGGGATGAGTTAGGTGTGCTTCCAGATATAGTAGGAAAGATCTTGGAATAATATTTCCAACGCCGAGTTTACTCAATTCCGAGTTCGTATGAGTGAGTAGGCCCATTTGAAGTTGGGATGTTCAAATAAGGAAAGTCTAATCCGGATTTTAGAAAGGCATTATGGTCTTTTCCATGCCCCGTGACTTAATTTCATTTTTTGGTAACTAATTGTGTTCTAAACTAATAGGATTCAATTTACGCTTTTACAATATTAAGTTAGGGTTTTAGAGAAGAGAAAAATAAGAGAAGAAAAGAGGAGAAGGAGAAAGAATCGTCAAGATCTTCAAGAATCGCCAAGATCTTCAAGAATCGCTTATGGATTTAGTAGTCAAGAGGTGATCCATACGAGGTATGTGAGTTCAGATAGCATTAGGTTCGTTCATCCATGCGCCAAACATGTTTATTTCAGTATGATTTTTGTCCTAAAAGATTGAGACTTTGATGTTCTTGAGTTATATTTTTGAATCGCTTTCGTTCTTGAATTTGTGATGAGATTGAGGAGTTCTTGAGAGTTTAAGGTCTATTTTAGAGTTGTGTTTGATTAGATTCTTGTGTACGTACGATGGGTATCTGAATTTAAAGAGAACTGGAGAAAAAGAATCGAATTTAGGTGAATTGGGGTTAGAAAATGAAGAAGGAAAAAGTCAAACGAATCTAGTGCCCCAGTCTGCGTCGCGGACCTGGTCCCCCATTTCACAGAATGTTTCTTTGCGTCGTGGAGCGGTCACGGACCTTTCTTCCTCAAAATGTATTTCGCGACCAAATAATTTAATGCATCTCCGCGTCGAGGACTTGCTCTCAGACAGTGATTTCTTGATCTTTTCTCATGTTTAACTATCTAAAAACGCTCCTAAGCATCATGAGATTTTTCCTATCACAAATCAAAATCCTTCAATCCATAATTCAATTCAAGGAAAGTTAAGAGTCAAGTTAAGAGAAGTTAAGAGTCAAGTTAAGAGAAGTTCATAGAGTCTTCCAAAAGTCTTTTACAAAAGTTTTAACTTTGTTTTAAGACTTGAGTTTTTGAGTTAAGTAAAGAGTAAAGTTTGAAGTTCATTTCTTCAAAAGAATATATTGGGACTATGTATCCCCAAAGAGTAAAATGTTTTCACATTTAAAGAAGAAAGGAAACCTTGATTTCCAAAAGAGCCTTTTGAGCTAGTTTTCAGTTAAAGAGTAAATGTTTTCACATTTGAGCAAGAAAGGGAACATCGATTCCAAGAGAGTTTTTAAGCTAAGTTTTGAGTAATTATCTCAAACCAAAGAAAGAAGTTATGTGTTTAAACATATGAGCTAAGTATTTTTGGAGTAGTATTGAGCACCGATATGGGGACGAGTTTGAGTTCAGATAACTCACATCTCCATAAATCATGTAGCCATTATGGGTAGTAAATGATCATACTTTTTAGATGATTCCTTAAGTGCTTTTTAGCATAGACTAGTGGATCCACTTAGTTAAGGCGTCCTATATGACGGGAAAACATATGACAATTCTGGCAGCGTGGGCAAGATGCTACATCACCACTTAGGCTCATAGTGGTGGTGTAGGTTAGAGAAACTCCTACAATAGTATTTTGTATTTTTATATACATTCAGAGTTTATATTGCATCTTTGCATACATTCAGAGTTACTATTATATTTATAAATACACAGAGTTGTTATCTATGTTTTAAAATCTTTTCTTTATATTGCATTTATTTTATTACTTTATATTGAAATAAGTCAGTAGAGTTGAGTTGGGCCCAAGTATGTTCTTTCAGTTCCTTTCAAGCGTATGTATTGTTTTAGATTTCCTCTCGCATGCTCGTACATTCAATGTACCGGTGCCAGTTGGCCTGCATCTTATTATGATGTAGATTTAGGTAACCATGATCAACATTCAGCACATTGTTGATTCTAGTTGTGCTCCAAAGTTTGTTGGTGAGCCTCCTTGATTCCGGAGGATCCCTTTTTATTGTTTTTCAGTATTTAGTTCATTAAGATGTCGTGGGTCTTGTCTCGACATCCATCTCAGTTATTAGAGGCTTTATAGATAGACAGTTAGTTAGTTCATTTGTCTTTACCTTGTTTTTTGCTTATGTTCAGATTTGAGTTGCCACTTTGGCTAAGTTATATGTTTATTTCTAAAACATTATGAGTTTAGTTTGAAACAATTGAGTTATCTTGCATTTGAGTTCTTTTCTTAATGCTTAAAGTCTTCCGCTGAGTAAGTAAGCCAAATCAAGGGTTTGCTTGGGCCAGCAATGGTTCTCGAGTGCCATTCCTGTCCAGGGTGTAAGCTCGGGGAGTGACAAACTTGGTATCAGAGTCCAGAGTTCAAAAGTCCTAGGGAGTCTATGAAGTCGTGTCTGTAGAGTTCTAGTTATCGGTGTGAAATGCGCCACATCTATAATTAGGAGGCTGCAACAATTAGTAAATTCCTTCACTTCTTTAATACTTATTTCATGTGTTTGAGTTTTATCTCTAAAAAGTTTCTTTCTGACTCATGCCTACACATAATCTATTATGATTTGGACTATTTTGACAGTGTTTTCATGAGGCGTTTCTTTCCCTGTAAGCTAAGAGAAGCAAATAGATGGTTGCCGATATGAGGAGAACAATGAGTTAATTCGTTATTGGGTTGCCTCGTCTGTCAGATAAGGAAAGTAAGACAACCATACTAATAGGTGACATGGACATAGCAAGGCTGATGATCCACGTGCAACAAGTTGAGGAGGACAAGCTGAGGGATAGAGAAGGGTTTAAGAATAAAAGGGCTAAGACATCAGGGAATGAATCCGTAAAGCAAAAGAGTAATGCTAACCGGTCTTCTTTCCAACAGAAGTAGAAAGGACATTCTCCATCATCTGTTATTGCACCTGAACCTAGAAAAAAAGGTGAGTATAATAGTTAGAATTCCCAGCACTTCAGGGCTAGACTTGCCCAATCTCAGGGTAGTGTGGAACAAGGAGCTAACTGGACTCTTGCATGTGCTAAGTGTGGTAGAACCCACGCGGATAAGTGTCGCGATGGCTCTACAGGTTGTTTCAAGTGTGGACAAGAGGGTCACTTCATGAAAGAGTGACCTAAGAACTGGCAAGGTAGTGGAAACTAGGGCAATAGGGCCCAATCTTCATCAGTTGCTCCACCAGACAGGGCTGCACCTAGAGGAGATACTTTCGGTACTACTGGAGGAGCAAACCATCTCTACGTGATCACTAGTCACCAAAAGCAAGAGAATTGTCCAGATGTTGTCACTGGTATGATCAAAGTCTTTACTAATCATGTTTATGCTTTGCTAGACCCAAGAATAAGTTTATCTTTTGTAACCCCTTATGTTGCAAATAATTTTGATATTCTTCCTGAGAAACTCTATGAACCCTTTTGTGATTCTACACCTGTTAGGGAGTCTATTCTAGTCGAGCGAGTGTATCGTGATTGCGTCATTTTCATCAATGACAAGAACACCATGGCTGATTTAGTTGATTTAGACATAGTAGATTTTGATGTCATTCTTGGCATGGTCTGGCTTCATGCCTATTATGTATCAATAGATTGTAGAACTCGAGTTGTCAAGTTGCAGATTCCTAATGAACCAATCATAGAGTGGAGTAGTAGTTCAGTAGTGCCTAAGGGTCATTTCATTTCGTACCTTAAGGCAAGAAAGTTGGTTTCTAAGGTTTGTGTCTATTACTTAGTCTAAGTTAATGACTCTAGTGTTGAGATACCTCCTATTCATTCAGTTCTAGTAGTAAAAGAGTTTCCAGAAGTCTTTCCAGATGATCTTCCCAGGACGATGAGAGAGAAATAGACTTCGGTATAGATATTCTTCCAGATACTCGTCCTATATCTATACCGCCATATAGAATGGCTCCAGCAGAGTTGAAAGAGCTTAAACAATAGTTGAAAAAGCTCTTAGATAAAGGTTTCATTTGACCAAGTGTCTTACCTTGGGGCGCTCCAGTATTATTTGTGAGAAAGAAAGATGGTTCCCTTAGGATGTGTATAGATTACCGCCAGTTGAACAAGGTTACCATAAAAAATAAGTATCCTCTTTTGAGAATAGATGATCTGTTGATCAACTTTAGGGTGGTACTTATTTCTCTAAGATAGATCTCAGATCAGGCTACCATCATTTGAAAGTAAGGGAATGTGACATTCCAAAGACAACATTCAGGAGCCGTTATGGTCATTATGAGTTCCTATTTATGTCCTTTCATTTGACCAATTCGCCTGCAGAGTTTATGGATCTTATGAATAGAGTATTCAAACCTTATTTAGATATGTTTGTTATTTTCTTCATTGATGACATACTAATCTATTCGAGGAATGAAGAAGATCATGCTAGTCATCTCAAAATAGGTCTCCAAATTCTAAAAGATAGAGAGTTGTATGCTCAAGTTCTCTAAGTGTGAGTTTTGGCTTGAATCTGTGGCATTCTTAGGCCACATTGTGTCTAGAGAGGGAATTAAAGTTGATAATCAAAAAATAAAGGCAGTGCAAAATTGGCCTATACCCACATCTCCTACTAACACTAGGAGTTTCTTGGATTTGGCTAGCTATTATAGAAGGTTTGTAGAGGGTTTTTCGTTTATCTCATCCCCTTTGACCAAGTTAATTCAGGAAAAAAGTTAAGTTTCAATGGTCTGAAGCTTGTGAGAAAAGCTTTTAGGAATTGAAAAAGAGGTTGACTACTGCCACAGTATTGACCTTACCAGAAGGCACGCAAGGCTTTGTTGTATATTGTGACGTGTCTAGAGTTGGTTTGGGTTGTGTGTTAATACAGAATGACAAAGTTATAGCTTATGCCTCCAGACAGGTGAAAGTTCATACGAAGAATTACCCAACCCATAATCTAGAATTGGTTGCAGTAATATATGCTTTGAAGTATGGCGTCATTATCTTTATGGTGTTCATGTGGATGTGTTCACCGATAACAAGAGGTTTCACTATGTGTTTAGTTAGAAAGATCTTAATCTTAGATAGAGAAGGTGGTTAAAGTTACCTAAGGATTATGACATGAGTATCCTCAATTACCTAGGCAAGACAATTGTTGTTGATGATGCCATAAGCAGGTTCTCTATGGGTAGTACCACCCATTTTGAGGAAGATAAGAAAGAGTTAGGAGAAGAGGTGCCTAGACTTGCACGACTAGGAGTTCGACTAATGGATTCCAAAGAGGGAGGAGTAGTGGTGATGAATTGGGTTGAATCATTATTAGTGTCAGAAGTGAAACAGAAGCAAGACCAAGGTCCCTTATTTCTTGAATTAAAGGCAAGTGTTCATAAGCAAAAAGTGATGGCTTTTGAACAAAGGAGAGATGGTGTTTTGAGGTATCAAGGTAGATTGTGTGATTGATTTCAAGGGTAATTGGGATGATTGCCTCTCATTAAGTTTGCTTACAATAATAGTTACTATGCTAGCATCCAAATGGCTCCATATGAGGCTCTTTATGGGAGAAGATGTAGATCTCCTGTAGGACCACACTTAGTTCATCAAGTTATGGAGAAAATGAAAGTAATTCAAGAGAGGTTGAAAACAGCGCAGAGTCTTTAGAAATCCTACATTGATGTAAGGATAAGGGAGTTAGAGTTTGA
Source organism: Solanum bulbocastanum (assembly GCA_037074985.1). NCBI lineage: Eukaryota > Viridiplantae > Streptophyta > Magnoliopsida > Solanales > Solanaceae > Solanum > Solanum bulbocastanum. Next base: position 33,406,811 of record CM073607.1, read on the forward strand.
CGTAGATGATTGGGTATACTTGAAAGTTTCACCCATGAAGGGTGTTATGAGATTTGGTAAGAAGGGGAAGCTTAGTCCCCAATATATTGGTCCTTGTAGAATATCTAAGAGGATTGACAATGTAGTTTATGAGTTAGAACTACCACAAGAGTTAGCAGTGGTTTATCCAGTATTTCATATTTCCATATTGAAGAAGTGCATGGGAGATCCTTCACTTATCATACCAACTGAAGATATTGGGATCAAGGGTAGCTTATCTTATGAAGAGATTTCGGTTCAGATTCTAGATCGCCAAGTTTGCAAGTTGAGAACAAAATAGGTAGCATCAGTCAAAGTTCTTTGGAGGAACCAAGTTGTTGAGAAAGCTACTTGGGAAACTGAGGAAGATATGAAAAAGAGATATCCACATCTCTTTGAATTCGGAGAAGTTGCAAATCTTCTTGGTATTCATTTATAAGTTGACATGTTGTAATTGCATTATGCTTGTTGGGTGTTTGAATTGAATGCTTGATGTTACGCCCTTAGCCTACTAAGAGTAATCTTATTTAAGGACGAATGTTCCCAAGGGGGAGATATTATAACATCTCGCTAATGGAAAGGACTAGAAAGAAGTTAAAAATTGGAAATAGTCATTTTTGGTAAAGAATAAAAATCTGGAAAATCTGTTAAGTATGCCAATTTGAGTTTTTGGGTCAACTTCAAACGACCATAACTCCTAGATCAGGATGAGTTAGGTGTACTTCCAGATATCACAGGAAATATCTTGGAATAATCTTTCCAACGCCTTTGAGTTTAGTCAATTCCGAGTTCGTATGAGTGAGATATGCCCATTTGAAGTTGGGATGTTCAAATAAGGAAAGTCTAATCCGGATCTTAGAAGGGCATTATGGTTTTTTCCATGCCCCGTGACTTAATTTCATTTTTTGCTAATTAATTGGGGTCTAAACTGATAGGATTCAGTTTATGCTTTTATAATATTGAGTTGGCATTATGGTCTATTCCATGCCCTAGACTGTGATCTCTTAATCTTTTCTCATGTTTATGTATCTAAAAACACTCCTAAACATCTTGAGATATTTCCTATCAAAAATCACAATCCTTGAATCCATAATTCAATTCAAGAAAAGTTAAGAGTCAAGTCAAGAGAAGTTAAGAATCAAGTCAAGAGAAGTTCATAGAGTTTTCCAAAAGTCACAAATGTTTTAGCTTTGTTTTAATACTTGAGTTTTGAGTTGAGTAAAGAGTAAAGTTTGAAGTTCATTTCTTCAAAAGAGTATATCGGGACTATGTATTCCCAAAAAGTAAAATGTTTTTACATTTAAAGAAGAAAGGAAATATTGATTTCCAAAAGTGCCTTTGAGCTAGTTTTCAGTTAAAGAGTAAATGTTTTCACATTTGAGCAAGAAAGGGAAAATCGATTCTAAGAGAGCTTTTAAGCTAAGTTTTGAGTAATTATCTCAAACCAAAGAAAGAAGTTATGTGTTCAAACATATGAGCTAAGTATTTTTGGAGTAGTATTGAGCACCGATATGGGGACGTGTTTGAGTTCAGATAACTCACATCTCCATAAATCATGTAGCCATTATGGGTAGTAAATGATCATACTTTTTAGATGATTCCTTAAGTGCTTTTTAGCATAGACTAGTGGATCCACTTAGTTAAGGCGTCCTATATGACGGCAAAGCATATGACAATTCTGGCAGCGTGGGCAAGACGCTGCATCACCACTTAGGCTCATAGTGGTGGTGTAGGTTAGAGAAACTCCTACAACAGTATTTTGTATTTTTATATACATTCAGAGTTTATATTGCATCTTTGCATACATTCAAAGTTACTATTATATTTATAGATACACAGAGTTGTTATCTATGTTTTAAAATCTTTTCTTTATATTGCATTTATTTTATTTCTTTATATTAAAATGAGTCAGTTGAATTGAGTTGGGCCCAAGTATGTTCTTTTAGTTCCTTTCAAGCTTATGTCTTGGTTTAGATTTTCCCTCTCATGCTCGTACATTCAATGTACTGATGCCAGTTGGACTGCATCTTATTTTGTTGCAGATTTAGGTAACCATGATCAACATTCAACGCATTGTTGATTCTATTTGAGCTCCAGAGTTTGTTGGTGAGCCTCCTTGCTTCCGGAGGATCCCTTTTTATTGCTTTTCAGTATTTAGTTCATTAGGATGTCGTGGGTCTTTTTCCGACATCCATCTCAGTTATTAGAGGCTTCATAGATAGACAGTTAGTTAGTTCATTTGTCTTTACCTTGTTATTGGCATATGTTCAGATTTGAGTTGCCACTTTGGCTAAGTTAAATATTTATTTCTAAAACATTATGAGTTTAGTTTGAGACAATTGAGTTATCTTGCATTTGAGTTCTTTTCTTAATGCTTAAAGTCTTCCGCTGAATAAGTAAGACAGGCCAAGGGTTCGCTTGGGGCCAACAATGGTTTTCAAGTGCCAGTTCAGCCCAGGGTGTAGGCTCGGGGCGTGACACACCATGACTCAAGTTTTCAGGTCGTTGTAACCATCCGAAGTCAAAAACCCACAATATTGACTAATTTGGATTTACATTATAAATAACCTGCTACATGTAGTTTTAACTCTCTCTAGGAAAACATTTTCTATTTTTGGGATTTGAACTAAAATTTTTTTCTATTCTTGGTGTTTTTGTTGATTCATACTGCTATAGTAGGATTGATTCCTCTGCACTTTAATTAAGAGACTATTTGTCTATGTTGTTATTGTTATCTCCTTTATTCAGATTAACAAACTAGAAATGATAAAAGATGAAAAGAAAAAAAACAAAGAACTATCTGAGTCCACAGAACCCACTGTGTGTCCTTAAGAAATTTAATCCTCTCAAGTACTCGAGGTTGCAGATTAATTTCTCCCAAGATAAAATAGATTAACCATTAAAGAAGAAGCGGTACCTCAAACTTCAATAATTTCAATGAACTCAAAATGACATCAATGAATCACAAACACGGACACGATCGATGATTTTGTTTTGTAAAAAAAGAAAGAAGGAGAAAAAGCAAGATTCGTCAAGAATGTTCAAGTTTGATTGTGGATTTCGTCAAGGATTCAATCCTACGAGGTATGTGATATCACATAGCGTTGGGTTAGTTCACCCACGCGCCAAGCATGTTTAATTCAGTGTATTTTCGTCCAAAAAAGATTGATAATTTGATGATCTTGAGTTGTATTCTTGAATAAGTTTCGTTCTTGAATTTGGGATGAGATTGAGGAGTTCTTGAAAGTTTAATTTTTATTATTAGAGTTTCTTTGAGTTAGATTCTTGTGTATATATTTTAGGTACTTGAATCTAAAGAAATTTTGAGGAAAAAAAATTGAAATTAATCAAATTAAGGTCCGAAAACGAGTTAAAAAGTTCGTTGGGTATACCTGGGAAGAGGATGGCATGACGGGACCCCGTAGTGCCAGAGGGGCTAGGGTGGCGCGCCTGCAATACACTCGAAATGAGCCCTAGTAAGTTGGGGATGGCGCGCACACCAGGGACGCGCCCGAATCATCATTTTCCACCTATTTTTCATCATTTAGCCCATTTAAGTCCTTCTATAGTGTACTAACACTTCCTATTGATTCTAACTACTCTAAATGACTTCTAAACATCTAGAAATCATCCAGAAACATGAATCATAACCTTGTATCCATAAATTCAAATTCAAGGAAAAGTTAAGAGCCAAGTCTAGGAAGTTCTTAGTGTCCTTTCAAGAAGTCTTTTGCAAATGCTTTAAACTTTGTTCTAAGACTTACATTTCAAGTTAAGTAAAGAGTAAAGAGTAAAGATTGAAGTTCATTTCTTCAAAGAAGTATATGGGAACTATGTATTCCCGAAAGAGTTTAAAATGTTTTCACATTTAGATAAGAACGAAAATTGAGATTTCCAAAGAGCCTTTGAGCTAGTTTTCAGAAAAGAGTTAATGCTTTCACAATTAAGCAAGAGAGAAAACTTTGATTTCCAAGATAGCCTTTGAGCTAAGTTTTTGAGAAATTATCTCAAATCACATAAAGAAGTATATTTTTAAACGTAAGAGCTAGTATCATATTTTGGGAGTAGTAGTGAGCACCGATATGGGGGAGAGTTCAGACAACTCATAGCCCCCATAAACCATGTAACCATCATGGGTAGAAAAGGGTCATACTTTTTATATAATTTGTTTAGTGCTTTTAAGTATTGACTAGTGGATCTACTTAGTAGTTCACTTTCTATACCCTCGGCAAGGTATAGGATGGTCCTGGCAGCGTGAGGCAAAACACTGCATCATCACAATAGCTCTTAGGTGATGGTTGTCGGTTAGAGAAACTCCCACAGAAGAAATCGTATTCTTATATACAGAGTTTATTGTATTTTTACATACATTTCAGAGTTATATGTATCTTTGTATACACACATAGTTGACATCATGTTTTAAATATTTTTTTATATTTCACTTGTTTTAGACTGCTTTATATTGAAATGAGTTCATTTATGTTGAGTTGAGTTAAGCTAGGTAAGTTCTTCAGTTCCTTTCAAGCTTATGTCTAGTTTTAAAATTTTCTCGCATACTCGTACATTCAATGTACTAATGCCTTTTGGCCTGCATCTTCTTATGATGCAGACACAGGTAACCAGAATCAACATCCAACGCATTGTTGATTTTAGTTGAGCACTTAGAGTTAGTTAGTAAGCCTCCTTGCTTTTCGAAGGATCCTTTTGGTTATGTTTTGTTTTATTGCTTACTTATTTTAGTTGTTAGGATGATCGGGGGTCTTGTCCCGACATCCCTCAGAGTTTAGAGGCTTCGTAGACAGAGTAAGTTGATGTTATTTCATGAGTCTTTACCTTTCATTTTCAGTTAAGTTGAGACTTGAGTTGCCACTTTGGTAGTTAATGTTATTTATTACATTCTCAATTATTTATTGAGCAATTCAGTGTACTATTTTTAAAAGTATTTATCTTGAGTAAATTCTTCCTCTAAGTAAGAAATTCAGGCTAAGGGTTCACTTGGGGCCAACAATGGTTCTCGAGTGCCACTTCCACCTAGGGTGTATGCTTGGGGTGTGATAAACTTGGCTTCAGAGCATAGAGTTCAAGAGTCCTAAGGAATCTATAAAGCCGTGTTTGAAGAGTCCTTGTTATTGGTGTGAAGCGCACCACATCTATGATTAGGAGGCTGCAATATTTAGGAAATTCCTTCACTTCTTTCATACTCATTTCTTAAGTTAGAGTTTTATCTCTAAAAAGTTTCTTTCTAACGCGTGCTTGCGCGTAATCGATTGTGAGTTGGACTATTTTGAGAGTACTTTCATGGGGCGTTTCTTTCCCCATGAGCTAAGAGAAACAAAGAGATGGTTTCCGACATGAGGAGCAGGATGAGCTTATTCATTGTTAGGTTGTCTCGTCTGTCAAAGAAGGAAAAAGGCAGCCATGCTAATAAGTGATATGGGCATAGCAAGGCTGATGATCTATGTGAAATAAGTTAAAGAGGACAAGCTGAGGGATAGGGAAGAGTTTAAGAACAATAGAGTTATGACATCAGGGGATGAATGCGGGAAGCAAAAGAGTAATGCAAATCGGTCTTCTTTCCAACATAAGCAGAAGGGACATGCTCTATCATTTGCTAGTGCACATGCACAAAGGACTAAAGGTGAGTACAGTAGTCAGAATTTTAGGGCTAGACCTGCCTATTCTCAGGGTAGTATGGCACAAGGGGATAGTAAGCCTTATGCATACGCTAAGTATGGTAGGAACCACTCAATTACTTGTCGTGAGAACTCCACTGTTTGCTTCAAGTGTGGCCAGAACAGTCATTTCATGCGAGAATGTCCAAAGAACAAGCAGGGTAACGGTAATAGGGGCAATAGAGCCTAATCTTCTTCAGTTGCTCCACCAGACAGAGCTGCACCTAGAGGGATACTTTCAATACTAGCGTAGGATCAAATCTCCTATATGCTATTACAAGTCTCTAAGACCAAGAGGATTCGCCAGATGTTGTTACTGGTATGATCTAAGTCTTTAACTTTAATGTTTATTATTTGCTAGATCCAGGAGTGAGTTTATCCATTGTAACTTCGTATGTTGCGATGAATTTTAATGTTCTTCCTAAGAAACTTTTTGAACCCTTTAGTGTTTCTATATCTATTGGTGAGTCTATTTTAGTAGAGAGAGATAGTATTGTGATTGTCCTGTTTCCATCAATCACAAGAGTACCATGGCTGATTTAGTTGAGTTAGACATGATAGATTTTGATGTCATTCTTGGTATGGACTAGCTTTATGCCTGTTATGCCTCAGTTGATTGTAGAACTCGAGTTGTCAAGCTCCAGTTTCCAAATAAGCCAATCTTAGAGTGGAAAAGTAGTTCAGCAATGCCTAAGGGTCATTTCATTTCGTACCTTTAGGCAAGGAAGTTAGTTTCTAAGGGGTGTGTCTATCACTTAGTCTGAGTTAATGACTCTAGTGTTGAGATACCTCGTATTCAATCAGTTTTAGTAGTAAAAGAGTTTCCATAAGTCTTTCCAGATGATCTTCTCGGAGTCCCTTCTGAGAGAGAGATAGACTTTGATATAGACCTTTTTCCAGATACTCTTTCGATATCTATTCTGCCATACAGAATAGCACTAGCAGAGTTAAAAGAGTTTAAAGAGAAGTTAAAAAATCTCCTAGATAAGGGTTTTATTCGACCAAGTATCTCACCTTGGGGCGCTTCGGTCTTATTTGTGAGAAAGAAGAATGCTTCCCTTAGTATGTGTATACATTACCGACAGTTGAATAAGATTACCATCAAGAATAAGTATCATTTTTTGAGAATTAATGATCTCTTCGATCAACTTTAGGGTGCCACATATTTCTCTAAGATAGATCTTAGATCTGGCTACCATCATTTAAGATTAAGGGAATGTGACATTCCAAAGACAGCTTTTAGAACCCGTTATAGTCATTATGAGTTTTGGTCATGTCCTTTGGTTTGACTAATGCACCTGCAACATTCATGGACCTTATGAATAGGTTATTCAAACCTTATTTAGATATGTTTGTTATCGTCTTCATTGATGACATACTAATCTATTCAAAGAATGAATAAGATTATGCTATTCATCTCAGAATAGTTCTCCAAACTCTAAGAGGTAGAGAGTTGTATGCCAAGTTATCTAAGTGTGAGTTTTGGCTTGAGTCTGTGGCATTCTTAGGCCATATTATGTTTGGAGAGGGAATTAAAGTTGATACTCAAAAAATTAAAGCAGTGCAGAATTGGCCTAAACCCATATCTCCTACTGATATTAGGAGTTTCTTGGGTTTGGCTGGCTATTATAGAAGGTTCGTAGAGGGGTCCTTATCTATTTCATATCTTTTGACCAAGTTGACTCAGAAAACTATGAAGTTTCAATGGCTTGAAGCTTGTGAGAAAAACTTTCAGGAATTGAAAAAGAGGCTAACTACTGCCCCAGTTTTGACATTACCAGAAGGTATGCAAGGTATAATTGTCTATTGTGATGCGTTAAGAGTTGGTTTGGGTTGTGTGTTAATGCAGAATGGCAAAGTTATAGCTTATGCCTCCAAACAGTTGAAAGTTCATGAGAAGAATTACCCAACCCATGATTTAGATTTGGCTGATGTAGTGTTTGCTTTGAAAATATGGCATCATTATTTGTATGGTGCTCATGTTGATGTATTCATTGATCACAAGAGTCTTCAATAGGTGTTCACTTAGAAACAGTTTAATCTTAGAAAAAGGAGGTAGCTAGAATTACTCAAGGTTTATGACATGAGTATTCTTTACCACCCAGGTAAGGCTAATGTTCTTGTTGATGCCTTAAGTAGGTTGTCTATAGGTAGTACCACCCATGTTGAGGAAGAAAAGAGAGAGTTAGCGAAAGATGTGCATAGACTTACGCTTGGGAGTCCGACTAATGGATTCCATAGAAGGAGGAGTAATGGTGATAAATGGGGTTGAATCATCATTAGTGTCAGAAGTAAAAGAGAAGCAAGACCAAGATCCCATTTTGCTTGAATTGAAGGCAAATTTCCATAGGCAAAAAGTGTTGGCTTTTGAACAAGGGGAAGATAGTGATTTGAGGTATTAAGGCAGATTGTGTGTACCAAGGGTGGATGAACTCTAAGAGAGGATCATGGAGGAAACTCATAGCTCCAAATATTCTATTCGTCCGGGTTCCATAAAGATGTATCGCGATTTAAGAGAAGTCTATTGGTTGAGTAGTATGAAAAAAGGCATTGACGAGTTTGTTGATAAGTGTTTGAATTGCCAAAAAGTTAAAGTAAAGCATCAAAGGCCCGGTGGTATGACTCAGAATGTAGAAGTTCCGGAATGGAAGTGAGAGATGATTAATATGGATTTCAACATAGGAAACCTAGGTCTGGTAGGTAGCATGGTTTGATTTGGGTGATCATTGATAGGATAATAAATCAACCCACTTTTTGCCGGTAAAGACCACCTATTCAGCAGAAGACTATGCCAAGTTGTATCTTCAAGAAGTAGTTAGACTTCATGGCATTCCAGTCTCCATTATTTCAGACAGAGGTGTGAAATTTACTGCACAATTTTAGAAGTCATTCCCAAAAGGCTTGGGTTCAAAGGTGAACTTAAGTATTGCCTTTCACCCTCAAACAGATGGGCAAGAAGAGCGCACTATTCAAACCTTAAAGGATATGTTGAGGGCTTGTGTGATTGATTTCAAAGGTAATTGAGATGATCACCTGCCTCTTATTGAGTTTGTTTACATTAATAGTTACCACTCTAGCATCCAAATGGCTCCTTATGAAGCTCTTTATGGAAGAAGATGCAGATCTCCTATTGGATGGTTTGAAGTTGGTGAAACAGGGTTGATAGGACCAGATTTAGTTCATCAAGCTATGGAGAAGGTGAAAGTGATTCAAGAGAGGTTGAAAACGGCGCAGAGTTGTCAGAAATCATACACTGATGTTAGGAGAAGGAATTAGAGTTTGAAGTAGATAATTGGGTATACTTGAAAGTTTCACCCATGAAGGGTGTTATGAGATTTGGTAAGAAGGGGAAGTTTAGTCCCCAGTATATTGGCCCTTACAGAATATTTAAAAGGGTAGGTAATATAGCTTATGAGTTAGCCGCGGTTCATCCGATTTTTCACATCTCCATGTTGAAGAAGTGCATGGGTGATCCTTCATTGATCATACCAACTGAAGATATTGGGATCAAGGATATCTTATCTTATGAAAATATTTCGTTCCAAATTCTAGATCACCAAGTTCGCAAGCTGAGGACTAAGGAAGTAGCATCAGTCAAAGTTCTTTGGAGAAACCAACTTGTTGAGGAAGCTACTTGTGAAGCTGAAGAAGATATGAAGAAGAGGTATCCACACCTCTTTGTAACCGGAAAAATTCAAGACCAAGGTACTAATTCTCTTCTTAGTACTCTTTAATTTATGAGATTGCATATTGTATTTGCATTGCTTGTTGGGTGTTTGAGCTGAATGTTCGATGTTACACCCTTAGCTTACTAAGAGTAAACTCATTCGAGGATGAATGTTCCCAAGGAGGAGATATTGTAATACCCCGTAACTAGAAAGAGCTAGAAAGAAGTTCAAAAGTGGAAATAGTCATATTTGGAAAGAATATAAAATCTGGAAAACTTTATTAGTATATTAAGTTGGATTTTTGGTGAACTTCAAATGAACATAACTTCTACCTCAGGATGATTTAGGTGTGTTTCCAGATATTGTAGGAAAGATCTTGGAATAATCTTTCCAAAGCCGACGAGTTTGCGCAATTCCGAGTTCGTATGAGTGATATATGACTATTTAAAGTTGGGTTGTTCAAATTAGGAAAGTCCAATCCAGATTTTTAAAGGGTAGCTTGGTCATTTCCTTACCCAATTAATTTAATTCATTTTAATAAAGTAATTAAGGGTTAAAACTGAGTTTGGTCAGTTTAGAAAATTAGAAATCTACGCTAGGGCTTGGAGAAAGAAGAAGAGAAAAGGCAAGATTCGTTAAGAACGTTCAAGTTTGATTGTGGATTTCACCAGGGATTCAATCCTATGAAGTATGTGAGATCACATAGCGTTGGGTTAGTTCACCCACACACCAAACATATTTAATTCGGTGTATTTTCGTCCAAAAAAGATTGATAATTTGATGATCTTGAGTTGTATTCTTGAATAAGTTTCGTTCTTGAATTTGGGATGAGATTGAGGGGTTTTTGAGAGTTTAATGTTGATTATTAGAGTTGCTTTGAGTTAGATTCTTGTGTATATGTTTTGGGTACCTAAATCTAAAGAGATATTGAGGAAAAGAATCGAAAGTAATCGAATTAAGGTCAGAAAATGAGTTGAAAAGTTCGTCGAGTTTACCTGGGGAGGGGCTAGCGTGACGCGCCCCCGTAGCGCAAGAGGGGCTGGAGTGGCATGCCTATAGTGCGCCCGAAATGGGCCCCAGTAAGTTGGGGCTGGCACAGTGCGCCAGGGACACGCTGGGATAGTCGTTTTCCTCTAGTTTTCGTCGTTTTGCCCGTTTAAGTCCTTTTAAAGTGTATTAACGCTTCCTATTGATTCTAACAACTCTAAATGACTTCTAAATATCTAGAAATCATCTAGAAACATGAATCATAACCTGAATCCATAAATTCAAATTTAAGGAAAGTTAATAGCCAAGTCTAGGAAATTCTTAGAGTCCTTTCAAGAAGTCTTTTGCAAATGCTTTTAACTTTGTTTTAAGACTTAAAGTTCAAATTGAGTAAAAAGTAAAGAGTAAAGAGTAAGGATTGAAGTTCATTTCTTCAAAGAAGTATATGGGTACTATGTATTCCCAAAAGAGTTTAAAATGTTTTCACATTTAGATAAAAATGAAAACTGAGATTTACAAAGAGCCTTTGAGCTAGTTTTCAGAAAAGAGTTAATGCTTTCACAATTATGCAAGAGAGGAAACTTTGATTTCCAAGATAGCCTTTGAGCTAAGTTTTTGAGCAATTATCTCAAATCACAAAAAGAAGTATGTTTTTAAACATAAGATCTAGTATCATATTTTAGGAGTAGTATTGAGTACCGATATGGGGGAGAGTTCAGACAACTCACAGCTCCCATAAACCATATAGTCATCATAGGTACAAAAGGGTCATACTTTTTAGATAATTCTTTTAGTGCTTTTTATCATACACTAGTGGATCCACTTAGTATTTCAGGTTCTATACCCTCAGCAAGGTATAGGACGGCCCTGGCAGCGTGAGGCAAAACGTTGTATCATCACAATAGCTCTTACTTGATGGTTGTCGGTTAGATAAACTCCCACCGAAGAAATTGTATTCTTATATACACATTTTATTGTATTTATACATACATTTCAAAATTATATGTATCTTTGTATACACACAAAGTTGACATCATGTTTTAAATAGATTTTATTTATATTGCACTTGTTTTAAACTACTTTATATTAAAATGAGTTTAGTTATATTGAGTTGAGTTGAGCCAGGTAAGTTCTTCAGTTCCTTTCAAGCGTATGTCTTGTTTTAGAATTCCCCTAACATATGTGCACTGTAACATCTCGTAAATCTAACGAACTAAGCTAGAGCCTAACATGTAAACCAGTAGCCTAATTGGGGTTAAACGTAAAGATAAGAGTCGTAAATAACCTCCCTAAGTTAGTACAAGGTTTTTAAGACCTAAACCTCAAGGCATGACCCCTCAAGGACCAACCAAAGGTCCTTTAGGAGGCCTTGGTTTGCAGCCAAAAAGCTGCCTGAAGGCAGTCACCTACGAAATGGGCACCTACACCCCGTGGGTGGACTCACTCCCCGTAAGTGGGGGTCGTGAGTTGAGGCTAGACCTCCTCCAACTTTTCTAAATTCTTTATCTAAGTTACGAGCATGCAGTATGGTCCATGGACCCTCTCACGCCCAGTAGGTGGGGGTCTCGTGAGTGAGGGCTGGACCTTGGCCAAAATGAGGAGCCATAAACCCAACCCACGAGTGACCAGTACGGTCCGTGGGTGCATCCACGCTCCGTGGGTGGGGGTCGTAGATGGGGTCTGTCAGGCTGCCTTAAATTCGGCCTAAGGTGAGCTAAATTAAGAAATTCCTAAATTAATTATTAAAGGGTGGGGACAATTTATATTAGTTATTTAGACATATATAGAAGTACTTTTTAACTATTAATCAACCCTTTTACACCTCATAACTCATAAGACTCAAATCATAACCAACTCCCCTCTCCAAATATTCTCTCTCTAGAAACTCCATTGAAGAGCAAGAAAAAGGTCAAACTTAGGGTTCAAGGAGCAACCTTTCTTCTTTAATTTCATGTGGGATCTCAAATCAAGGTATGGTAGTCTTGATTTATAGATAGTTTCCTTCCATAAAGGCCTTCAAAACTCTATTTCTCAAAGTTGAAATTCTCCAAACCTAGGGTTTTTAATCTATGGCATGGATTCACTTTCCAAACGATTTCAAAGTGTTTATTGTCTTTTATTATGATCAATTTGACGAATTACTACGATTTTCCTAAGGAATTATCTAAGAATCCATGAATATCTAGGTTTCCCTAAATTGGATCTTGAAGCATGAATATGGGTCTTTGTTAGTGGATTGTATTTGAATTAGGTTATTACACATGTTCAATGAAGTAATTCTAAAGATATTGATGAATCATGATCCATGACCCTTGTAGGGTAATTTATGAGGAGTTTTCCTATGTTGATAAGGATTGTCTATAAGCTTATGATTCACTTAGAAAGTGAAGGCTCAGTGACTATGGTGTAATTATGGTATTGATTGAAAGATCACCTTCCCCTATACCCTTACACTTGATTATGCATAAAGTAAGTATGTATGATATGATAAGCTTGTTGTGTTGATTGAAAGGCCATTCTTATGAAGACACTATGAATATGATATGAAAGGCTTACCACATGTTGATTCTAATATTGAAAGGACATTCTCACCCAATGAATCTATGAGCTATTATGATGTTATGTTAGTTTGAGTGCCTAGTGCATTCTTTCATGAACATGAACTTAAGTAAAGACTTAATATGAATTCTAAAGGGAATTATGCTTAGCACCGAGTGGATATGAAAATGAGATGGAAGCTTTTACGTTATAAAGTCCGGATTCCCAAAGTAAGTTAACTCATGAGATGGAAACCTTTTACGTTAGAAAGTCCAGGTTTTTAGTAGCAATCTCCTTATCCCATAACTATGTGCCCATAGGTCTTTAGCTAATGGATTCACCTAAAAGAAAATATGTTAGTTCTACCTTAGGCGAGTAGGACACCTCTTTTTGGTGTGGGGGTAAGACATCGGATTCCATGTAGCTTACATGGTCTATATCGGTTAAGGCTATATTTCCCTATATGGTACGAATATGAATATTACAAGAACATGAACTATAACTATGACTTCTTAAGAGGTACTACTTAGTATGAGTGGGGGTATGGGACTCCATTCATGCATTGCACAAGTAGGATTCAAGAGTGGTTATGGTAAGGTTCTCTTATGCTATGAAGACTTATGAATTATGCATGTATGATATGTATTGTTGTTAAAGATGACTTTACTTGCTACAAGTTATGAATATGAATATTTCATTGTTTATGAATGTTGGCTAATGATGAGGTCAAGGTAAGATATGTATGATGTTAGTGATCTAAAAGTGGCACTTGGCAATTGGTAGGGCTATGGGATCTTGCCTTTGCATTGCACTTGTATAGCTTTGGGTTGCTTATGATATGGGTTGACTTATGTTTCTTCACTAATGTGCATGATGGCTTTTAAACTTGATAAATGCATGGTTTGAACTAAATATCCCTTTTAAGCATGTTTTAAGGATTTTTATGCATGGCTTCCATACTTAGTACAATATTTGTGATAACCCATATTTTCTACATTTTCTTATAAATGCAAGTTCCGGTCTTTGAGGTATACTTCTCCTTTCAAGTAGAGCTTGGGTTGACTATTCTCCAAGCTTGGTGAGTCCTCATTGTTCGAGGACAAGACATTATTCACTTCTAGTTTCCTTTCATATGTTCTATTTAGAGACTTTATTGTAAAGGGCTATGCCCTTATTGAAATTCTATTGTAATAGATGGTTCATTGAGATAATGTTAGACTCCTATTTTTGAGATAAATGAAAAGACTTCAACTGTAAAAAATTTAAATTCCGCATGATTTATATGACTTATGTTATGATTATGCTAAGAACTTGTATGAGACCCTTTCGGGGTCGAGTACGTCGTGTTACGTCTATGGGGTACCCGACCCCGAGTATGTTGTGTTATATCTAGGGGGTACCCCTGGGTCGTGACACATACATTTCAATGTACTGATGCCTTTTGGCCTGCATCTTCTTATAATGCAGACACAAGTAACTAAGATCAATATCCAGCGCATCGTTGATTCTAGTTGAGCACTCAGAGTCAGTTGGTGAGCTTCCTTGCTTTCCATAGGATCCCTTTGGTTATGTTTTGTTTTATTGCTTTCTTATTTCAGTTGTTAGGATGATTGGGGGTCTTGTATAGACATCACTCAGAGTTTAGAGGCTTCGTAGACAGAGTTAGTTGATGTTAGTTCATAAGTCTTTACATTTCCTTTTCAGTTAAAGTAAGACTTGAGTTGTCATTTTGGCAGTTAATGTTGTTTATTACATTCTCAGTTATTTATTGAGCAGTTCAGTGTACTATTTTTAAAAGTATTTATCCTGAGTAAAGTCTTCCGCTGAGTAAGAAAGTCAGGCCAAGGGTTCGCTTAGGGCCAGCAATGGTTCTCGAGTGCCAGTCCCGTCCAGGCTGTAGGCTCAAGGCGTGACACATGTGTTATTAACTAATATTATAAAAAAAAATGATTTATATTTTTCAATTTAGTATATTTTAATTAAATTAATCATAAAAACTAGAAGTACAAAATTTTCATGAACATTATGAAATGCATGTTTGACAAAAAGAGATATATTATAAATATCATGTCATAAAATTATAAAATATTTGACAAAAAGATAATCTATCAGGTCTAAATTAGAAAAATAGATTGCAATGTAAAATATTGGGTCAATACTCCTAAAACAAATGAAATTGAAAATACAACATAAGTTCTAATACTCTTATGTCAAATTTCAACATAACATACATAAATATGATTTAAAAGAAAAGAAAAATGTATGTCCATAACTTTATTCAATAATGAAGTCTATTTAAATTAAAAAATTAGAATAATAAAATTATACTAATGAACGTTTTTTAGATAATACGAAATATTGCATGGAATCACATGAAGTAAAGGTTGATCAATGAGAAGAAAATATAAATAATATTAAAATAAAATATTAGGATAATAAAAATTCGAATTTAAAATAATAAAAATAAAAAATACATTAAAACTAAAAAAATAAAAATAGAAATATAAGGAAGAAATTAAAAAGTAATCATCTCGTAATTACACCATGTAATTACTAAAAATTCACAGTTTCCCCCTTTGAATTTGAGAGTGTAATTACCCTCTGCCAATTACACCCAATTACCTGCTAACCAAGTAATTACATGGTCAACCAAACATGATAGACAGTGTAATTACCCCCAATTACACCAAATTTAGTTACCAGAGTGGCCTTCCACTATGGAAAACAAACAGCTCAGCGTAATTACTAGGTTGGTAATTAGTACCCTAATAATTACACCAATTCCAATTACCTGACGGCTTTTCAAACAGACCCTAATAATTCTTTACATAAAATGCAGCAAAACAACTTACAAATGGAGCAGTCCAAGAAGGTATTATATTGAAACCTACAGGAGTTGCAAGACATGCAATGATGTGTTCACCTCCAGCCAAGGGCTTGTTGGGCACCAACACAAGCATATATCTTAGGGCACTTGAATAAAAGGTGCACTCTATCACAAGTTTTTTTTGTCTATTCGCTGACCTTCTAGCCATCCACTTTCAGTTGGGTAAACGAAAGTCTAACCAAACTGTGTTACCTTGCCAATGGCATTTTTATCGTCCCCATCCTAAGATCCCAATGGTGGAGGGGGCTCGTAAAATTCCTAGCCGTCCATGATTGATTTATAACCAATCACAACAGGCCACAGTGTTGCAAGTGCCTCATGTTGCTACACATGCACCTCCATTTGAGGCCTCTACTTAATAATGCAGACTTTTTTGCCCCTAATTATAGTCAACAGGTTCCATATGGGATCAAGTTAAATCTTAATGCTCCACTGCCTAGTAGGTCAATTGAATCTATTAATTCATCAACTAGGAACAGAAGTATTGGTGACCAAGAGGAGATTGACTTAGAGCTTAGGCTTTAGATCTTAATTAAATTTAATTTTCTATTTTGTATAGTTTTCAACTTATGCCTTATGTTGTTGTATGAATTTTGTTTTGTATAAGTTTATACTTTGAATGTATTTTATGTCCTAAATACAATCTAACAAGGAATTAAATCTCATTTCAATAGAAGCGTCAAAAAGTGATATGTTCCACTTAAGGAAGAGTCGGGGGTTGTTGGATGTCATGACCCTCTTAGTTGTTTTATGAATTTTAGCCAATTGTTTTTTATATTAACTATTTAATAACTTTTATAAATAATTTATGACTTGTGGGAATGAGTGACATGACTTTCAGATTAAATAATGGATTATTTTGTTGCTAATATGAATAGGAAAAGGAAAAAAAAAGGTCAAGCCCAAAATAATAATAATAATAAATAAAATAGTAATAGTTAAAAGTTGGTTGCTGTTGTTACTTGTTCGCAGCAGCAGTACACAGAAACATGGGAAAAAATCTATAAGGCAGAGGAGAAAAAGAAAGGAAAGGGAGAAAAGAAAAGAAAAAAGAGAAGAGAAAAATAGGATTTTCATCCCAAAACATCAAGGTAATTATTCTCATCCATTCTGTTAATTTTATTTTGTGATTATGAATAGATTTTTAGGATAGAAACGTGTATAATTTATACTAAATTAAGAAAATATAGTCTTAGGGTTCTTAGAATAAAATCTTGATTTGGGGGTCGAAGAATGATCCATTTTAGCTGAAATTATGCATGCGAGTTTGTTTTATCATTGGTGAACATAATCTGAAAGAAAATTTCAGATTTGAATTTGGTGGCTCGGAATGACTTTTTGACCCGATTTTTTAGTCGAAACTAAATATAGTAATAGGGGTGTCATTAGATTCGTATTCTTATGATTATTATATATTTGATAGATTGGAAACACTTTGAAGCTTTACGAACACTTTGTGGCACGTGTTCGACTTTCGAGGTATGTTAAGACTTCCTAGACTTCGTTGAGGGACGTTTTGTAATTAAAGATTAAAAAATGGAATAGACAATGGGTAAGGGAGAAATATGAGGGTCTTGTACCAATGGTGTGATAGGCATTGGTATGAGTATCGGTGTTATTAAAGGGAAATTTTTTACTATAATATGATAGATTGTAATTCAAGAATGCCAAAGCATATGAGCATTAATTGATGTATTTAATGACTTGATTTCTTTTGTGTGGTTGTGTTTCTTTATTGAATCCATATATTTGTGATAATTGAGATGATTATATTTCACAGAGACACTTTCACTTATTGAGATGCTTCATTATCCCCTTTGATTGATATCTGATTGTGCACATGTATTGACATGAAATTGAATATGAGTAAAGGTCTAACCCGTGGAGTTCGCACGTGTTGAGATCGTGTTATGATTATAATTTGGGCATGTGGAGATCGTCCGTGCGAGGGATTGATTATGATTATAAGTTGGGCATGTGGAGATCGTCTGTACTGGGATTGTTTGATTTTATGATAGTGCGTTGAGATCGTCCGCACAGACACGTAGAGATCGTCCGTGTCGGTATATGGACCTTGCGAGTCCCCTATGGGTCATGAACACTCGATGTATTTTCGAGGAGTATCACATATATACGGTTGAAAGAGTACTTGGCATCTGAGTTATGTCATTTAATTTCATGGTGTCACATTGCATTGTATCTCATTACATCCCTCATTCTTGTTGATTATGTGCTTTATTAGTGGTTGGACATTGCGTGATATTTGTTTATTCTTATTTGATGAAACTTGGCTGATAAGTATAATGAATACTGGTAAATTAAAGGATGATTTTCTTATATACTCCTGTCACTATTCTTCGTTGTCGGTCTATGAGATATATTGGGTACACGTGGTTTCGTACTCATATTACACTTGTTGCACTCTTTTGTGGTGTATATTGTATTTTGAATTTGAGCGCATTTCTTGGAGCTTGAGTTTGAGTTTGGATTATCTTTGAGTTGTGGTGAGCTGTTTGGATATTTTGCAACCCATACCTTCATCTATTTTTATTTATTAGGTTATTTTGATATTCAGATAGGATATTTCTTATGTTTAGACTTATATAATTAGAGACTTGTATTGATTTTTAGAAGCTCTTGTACTTATCACACTAAATCTTGGGGGTGATTTTTCAGTTTTTTGCAATTTTTTAAAAGACTTGGTATTTAAGATATTTGTTTTCTACATACTTTTCTATATTTTAAGTTGAATTGGTTAACTTGTTCAGTTGGCTTACCTATCGGTTGGGAACATAGGTGCCGTCGCGACTTGTGATTTTGGGTCGTGACATTGGTAGAGCCTTTTTATCCCGTAGTTCATGCTTCTGCCGGGAGTTAAGCATGAGTAACTAACTACCCCTTGGGGGAATATCACCCAGTTAAGCACAATATGTTTATATGGTGAACGGAGAGAATAATATTGACAAGGGTAGTGCAGTAAAATAGTCATGTCAATTATTATTTTCTTAATGTGTGTGTCAAATCAAAATATGATAAGTAAAAGTGAATAGAGGAAGTAATGTTTAAAAGTTTATCTAAAAGTACGTAAACAGAGCAAATTGACGGGAAGACACTAAGAAGGGGAGGTAACAACTCTCATTCATGTCATTCTGGAAGAGTGCAGCATTAGAGCTTGTTTATTAGTCATAAAACTTAAGCAATCATGTTGAAGCATAAAACTTAATAATAATGATGCTTATTTGTTTCATCTGTTGTCTTCCATGATACAATCAACCAGACATCACCATTGCTCTCGAAAATGCATACAAGTCTGACTAAACAGCAAATTTTTTGTTACATTATAGAGTTCAATGATTGAAACTCCATAGCGGAATAAACTGTTACAAATGCCCCTTAAACTGATCACCCTTAGTTACAAAACTTGTCATCTTTATGTACATCAAACAACGTTAGAAGAAAATAATTACACCCAATTATTTGGTAGAGAAAAATCATGGAAGCGAAAAGAAGATTCCCCAGCAGTGTCCCTGACATGCCTTAGTTCTGATTCATCACTCTGACTTCCTATCTCATCTTCAACTTCTAGAGGCAATGGCATCACCTGATTATCATTCGGTTGGCGTGCCAACCGAACTTCAGGTGGCAAGGATGGTAGCATGGTTGGGGAAATAGTCCTCGGCCGATTAATCATACCAGCATTTGGCACGGGGACAGAACGGTCCCAAAGGAACACGTGCATAAGAATGGGAACCTTTGCATGTCGATGCAAAGACAATTTTTGACTCAAAGAGATGGTGTCAAAGCACCTGACTGCCCCCGTTGGAGAAACGATCCATGGAAGTACCTTTTGGTTCGATATTCTTGATACAACTAAAAGCTTGCACTCTTTCCTTGCTTCTTTGTATAGGTTGCTAAGGCCTGATCTTGATGATGGTGCATCCTCATCACCTTCAGCTACTGATGATATGTGAATAAACCCCTAAGAGATAATAATAATAATGAGAAGTTAAAAACAATAGAATTTAAATATATCGTTAGCGAGAATTTACGTAATTAAAGTAAATTAATCTCATTCTAACCAATATGTTCTAACTTTTAAGATCAAACTAAAATTACAATACTACATAATTTTGAGATACTAAAATCTGTGATCTAAGATTATGGAAGTTTTCTTCTTGTGTAATGTCTATGGACTTGAACATATTACATCTGACTTCTCAAACTGATTAATTGGATACCTTGACATGCTAACAAGTTAAATATGTACACTAATGTTGTAAAATAATCAATGTTAAAGTGAATGGATCGCGATGGAAGATAGAAGTTAGTTACCTCTTCTGTTCTGCTGATGGCAAATCCAAGTTTTACATCATTTTCTTTGATTATAATGTCAATAGGAATCTCTCCTCCAAGTGGGGAAAACCAAAGACGAACTGCTCGAACAACACCAATATCCACTCCATGGTAATCTTCAAAACCATACAAACTTGCATTTGCAAGGTTTGATAAATCAGAAAGTGATCCGGCACTTACAGTGCACGAAGCTGTCTCCCCTGATATCTAAGAGAGAAGTACAGAGGAAGTTAATTACTGTCATAACTTGATTTTACATAGATGAATGTTCAATATTAATATATCAGCCATTTGTAGCAGAGTTAAGCAAAAAATTATTAAGCAAATTACTGCTAGAGTCCCACATCATTATGTGCTCTTGCATGATCTTCCTCTCATGAGCTATCTTTTGGAAAAATGAGCTAAAAGTGCCTTACAGTTTCCAATTAAAAAAAAGGGACAAGTGGCCCCCTTTATTTTTTTCTACTTTTTTATTTTTAATATTAATAAAAGGACCATATTTCGTAGTTGTCTGGAGTCTGGACAACTACTGAAGTTGTCGGACAACTACTGAAGTTGTCGGATGACTAACGAAGTTGCCCCTACAACTACGACAGTTGTTGCACTAAAGCGTAAAAGTTAAAAGTTTGGGACTATTGAGAAAACATCTTTTAACCTAATTAATACTATTTGTCACTTTTACCTAATTTTTAAGACTTGAAGGACTCCTACCTAATTGACTAACCAGCTTGTCTCTTTTAATACACATTCCCCTAACTTTTGGGGTTGACTTAGGCTTAAATTTCATTTCTTTACATGATGACTCTGTTCATTATTTCCGATGTTTGCCCCCTTAATCTTATATTGTCCATGCTCGAAATGTTCATCTTTGGTTTTAGGCAATTCTCCCCTCATGATCCACGTTTTTGGGGGTTCAGTTAGGGTCAAGTTACTTTTCTTTACAATTACTTGCAAACATTGAACTTCAATATTTAAAATACTAATGAATTAGGTGTTTAGACGATATTTAGTTGAGGTTGAAAGAAACAGTATGTGAAGTTGAAGTTATGTGTGAACATAAACTTCATTTGCAAAAAAAGATATTTTTTTATTTTGGGATTGGGTTAGGTTCAAGATCCTTTTCTTTGCATGGTATTTGAGTTAGGCCCACCACCGATTCATTATTTTATAATGTTGCCCACCCACCCATCCCTCCAACCGATCTTATATTGTCCACATTTCACATGTCCAGTCCTAGGCCTTGGGCGATCCTCCCCTCATGTACTAGGCCTAGGGGTTGACTTAGGCTCAGGGTCCTTTTCTATACAATTACTTGCAAATATTGAACTTCAATATTTAAAATACCGGTGAATTAGGCTTTTGGGTGATATTTAGTTGAGGCTGAAGTTGTGTGTGAACATAAATTTCATCTAAAAAAAGATATATTTTTGTGAGTGAAAATATAGCTATAAATATTTAGGTACCTTGGTAAGTAGAGATTCAGTCTGGATATTCATGAAAACAATGGGAACACCAGAGGCTTGAGAAGCAATGAGCCAAGCATTTGCTCTAGAAAGTGTGTCTTCTAAATCATTATAACTAATTGAAACTTTGTCTGAGGCTTTTGGCAAGAGAAGTAGTGAGTAAAAATTGCTAGACTTTGGAACTGCTAGCAACTCATTCATTCTCTTTTCCCATGGATAGCTCACATATCCTTCTTGGAGTGGAGTCCTTGTCAATGCTCCCACCATTCTTGATTTCCTTGAACCTACATATATAATCATATAAACAATTGTTAAGGGTAGCTTTGAAGAGAGACAGAATAATATCTGTAGGTTTTTAGTTATTTGAGGGATTAGACTTGATTCCTACAATTCAATTCTTATAATCTGAATTCTTTTGAGACTCATCACTTGTTTTAGTGAATTTGCGACAAATCTTGTAGAGATGTAGATCATGGCTTTTCATCCTTGTAATCCAGATATTTTTCACGTAAAAACACTATGTTCTTACTTTAATTACTATACATCATAATTCTGCATCGCAGTAGAAAGGAACAAGTCAAGTAACTCGTCCGATCACCCCTTTTTGTGTTATTAATTAGGACATGCATGTATCATAAGTAAATCAAACGCTTTGACATAAATAGTTGTTGGTAAGTCTTTATCCATGGATATCTAGCATATACATTTGTATCCACTTTTGGGTATGTGCTGTTTATTTGAAATCTTTTTTAAAATAAAAATAATAATATTATAT
This sequence comes from Solanum bulbocastanum, assembly GCA_037074985.1. Taxonomy (NCBI): domain Eukaryota; kingdom Viridiplantae; phylum Streptophyta; class Magnoliopsida; order Solanales; family Solanaceae; genus Solanum; species Solanum bulbocastanum. Next base: position 33,429,172 of record CM073607.1, read on the forward strand.
TGGTCGTGAATCTTCCTTTAATTAATCCATTAGGTAAGGGTAAACCGGTAATCCATGCATTGACCCGGTTCGATACTTTAGTAAAGGGTGTAAATAAGGTTATCTTTATTTTCGTAGATTAAGGCTTTTCATTTATTTTAATTAAAATTTAGGCGTTTGAATCTAATATACATATGAATGATTAAGATGTTGTTTCTAGATCTAAACATTGAATGATTAACACGGTTTTTTTTTCGACATCTGACTATACATATAAAATGCAAATTAAAAAGAATTAATAAAATAAAAATCACTATTTGATAAAAAAAATGAAATACTTATACTTGCTAGTGATGGTGGAGATAGTTTATTGTGGTAATGGTGAAGCTAATAGTTGTTGTTAGTGACTAGTTATGGTGGTGGTGATAGTTATGACGGTGGAGATGGTTGGTGTTGTGGCATAATGATGGAATTGGTAGTGGTGTTGGTGGTTGTAATGATAAAGTTGGTTGTGTTAGTAGTTGGCAGTGTTGATTGTTGATTGTGGTGGTTGAATAATGTGTAGTGGTTGGTAAATTGACCGGGCGAGGGGGGGGGGGGATATAGGGTCGGTTAAAAAATAAAAAATTTATAAATTTGAAATATTTTTTTCAAAATAATTTTTTGGTAGGGGGGGTGGGGGGCTAGGTGGGGGGTATGGGGGCATAAAAATTAAAATTTAAAAAATTGAAATATCTTTCAAAAATATTTTTTTTGTAAATTTTTTTTCTTGACGTAGGTGGTAGGGGGTAGGAGGGGGGGTTGCGTAAAAATTGAATTTTTTAAAATTTGAAATATTTTTCAAAAACAATATTTTTTTAAAAAATAATGGGGGGCCTGGGTGGGGGTGGCATGTGGCGTAAAAAATGAAATTTTAAAATTTTGAAATATTTTGGAAAAAACAAATATTTTATGGATGGGGAGGATGGATACGGTGTACGGTGTAGTGTAAGAAAAAATATTGAAGGATGAATTAAGTAGAATTTCGGAAAATGTTTTCCTTAATTTTTAAAGGAAAAACATTTTCCTTAAATTTGAGGAATATGTGATTTAGAAAACATTTTCCAAAACATTTAAATCATCCAAACATTGAAAATTTTTCATACCAAACATACCCTAAGTGTTGAAATCTTAATAAAAATAAATGCACTTAATGATATAACATCTAAATCATTCAGATTCATCCCTTCATTAAATGCAAGCAAATGAGGTCATTTGAATGTACGTGGAACTACCATGGAACCACCATTATCACCACCACCCATCCACCACACACACCTCTCTCACTATAACTTTTCCTATATAATACATATTAATAGGAAAAATACGTGCAAAAGTCACGAATAATTATCCTCAACTATAACTTTTCCTCCCCTTCCCCCTTTGATTAATTAGCCGTGACTCTCTGACTTCGTAAGCATTAATTATTTATTTATTTGCTGAAACAGGTTATTTTATTAATGCTAAATATATCGTGATCCATTGGCACAATTGGAGTTCTTTATTCTCTGGGCACATCATAACCCCTCCACTAGGACCACAACTCCCACATCCCACTAACCTTAACTTAAAAAAAATAATCGGATCGGATCGGATCGAAAAAAATTCACCTAAAATCAATATTTATACTAAATTAAAATAAATATATGATATGCATTTGTATTAAATTTTTATTACTCAACAAAAGTTAAACTCTACATTTTCATCTTATTATATTACTTGATCTTGATAAATTAATACATTTTGATGTAGTTCCTTATAAATATTAAGTTTTGAGGTCCTATATTTTCCATTCTTTAATCATATTAAAAAATTATTATTTAACTATCAAAACTAGGTCATTCCAAGTAAACAAATACAGTTTAATGGATCAATATTTGTCAATGTGACTATGCAAGAACCAAATAAAAATTAAGAAATTAGACGAACACCTAGTCAACGGGCCTAACAAGCCATAGCAACCTTTAAACTGATTATTTCTTAAACTAATCGTTTAACAACAAAAACAAAAGGCATTGAAAACGATGTATTTTAAAAAATATTTGAAGACATTGTGTATTCTAACAAGTTTTGTTGGTTTTCAATTTTCAAAATATAACATAAGCATTTCACATATATTCAGCAATCAAGAAAAGTCACTTTCCAATGTATTTTTACAAAAGTGCACCCTCGTAATATTTGTCTGTTATTCTTACTAAAAATAGATATTTTTAATACTTTACATTTCATAAAATTGATGCATAAATAATATTATTCTTTTTATTTTACCCTTCAGAGTTATTAGCCTTGAAAATATGTATTTGATTAACATTGGAAAACTATGTAATTAAGTCATGTTCATTGGTCAAATTAATTAATCAAAATAAATTAATTTATGTTCATTTATTAAAAACTTGACTTCAAGAGAATACTAAATAGACCGAGACTGGCACCAAGGGCTCTAAAGCAGATCCAAGTTAATCATTTTAAGTGCGTACTCTTGTCCGCGTTCTTTCCGTGTGTGTGTACACTATGTAGTCCTACAATAATATGGTGTTGTTGACATTTTGATACATTATTTGACTAAATTATTTGTTGTATATGTTACTTCCTAGCTAGTCCCCAACAATACATATATATAATATTATTTCCTTCTATTTCAATTTATTTGACGTGCTTTTTTTAGTTCGTTTAAAAAAAAATGATCTTATTTTTTTAGCAATTCTTTAATTCCAATTTTTAATGTGGCATGTTTATGACCACAAGATTAAAGAACATTTTCATACATTCGACACATCTTTAATTTTAGACCAATAATATTGTAAAGATCTTTTATTTTGTTTAAACTAAGTGTCAAGTCAGAATAGCTCTAATAAATTGAAACGGAACTACTATATATAATTGAAATTGATTTTCTACTGCAAAGAGAATGAGAATGGCGACTGAGATGCTAATTAGATTTATATTTTCCTTGTAAAAAGTACTCCCTCCATTTCTATTTACATATATAGTATAAATGTTCTTTAATACAAGTTATTTTACAAACTAATGCATAAAAATGAAACTATTCTTTCTATGTTACCTTTGAGAGTTATTAGTCTTGAAAGTATATATTTGACCGATATAGAAAAAACTAAATAATTAATTCATGTTCATTGATCAAATAAATTAATCAAATAAACTAATTCATGTTCATTTAATGAAAATTTGATTTCAAAAGAAACTAAATAAAGATATAATAGTAAATTTACTTAATTTCTTAAGGCACGTAAAATATAAAATGATGACAACTAAATAGAAACCGAAGGAGTACTATATCAAGAAGAAGAAAAAATGCAAAATGAAAATGTGAAAATGTGTGGAAAGAAAACAAGTTGCATATATATATGGGCAAGTGCAAGCAAAACAAAAGAATAGTAGTACAACCTCCAATAAATTAAAAAAAAAAAAAAAAAAAAAAAAAAAAAACCTATGTAAGAAAGAGTCAAACAAAAAGAAAAGTCAACATTAATGGAAAAAGTGTACCTTGCAATTCCAAACACTCCATTTCCGTCCGATCAACAAAACCAACGGCATAATTCGGATCATCGATAGCTCTAAGCATATAAGTTTTCCTTCCGCCAAGCTCATTCGGAACTATGCATGCCTGCTCAGACACGATATAATATAATCAACTGAAAATTTGGATGTATATTTTTCTGTTGATAAAACTTTCAATACCTGTAACTCGGTGAATAATTCATCGTGAGATTGAGATCCACGTCTAACACGAACAATAATGGAAGTTTCCTTAGCCTTGAATGAATTATGCATGATCTTTTGTATACCATTTTTGCCATTCTTGAACGGTGATCGAAGAATCATGTTACCTATTCGAAGTTCCTCCACGATATCTCCCGTTATCAACATGTTTCCGGTCCATTCATCGCCTTTTGAACTTCCTTTTAAGCATTGTATGGATAAAACTAGCGATGACGATGATGATCTTGATGTTGTTGAGTATGAAGAGTTTGTGCTTCCTGATGAGTTTGAACGTTCCATGGGCATTTCTTTAATTTTTGTCGAAGTGTCAAAAATGGGCTTTTTTTTTTGAGGTTTTCTTGGAGAAGTTTAGGGAAGAAAATAAATTATAAAGATAAGAGGAGAGATCTAGGAAAATAAGGTTTTTTTTTTTTTTTTTTTTTTTTAATTGAAAAGCTTGTCACTAAATTCCTTGAAGAAAAATGAAAAGGTAGTTGAGGTTGGTTTTGGAGAAATTTAGGAACAAGATTTTTGTGGGGGAAAATAGAGAGGGGAATAATAATATCTAGGTGAAGGACTAAAGGGATCAAATATTTATGGAGGAGTTGGGAAATTAAATTTCATTACGTAAATGCACTTAAGTTTCTTGGAAGTTATAAAAGTCTTTCTTTAGTTTTTTAAGTAGTATGTTTTTGTATGTCAAATGATTTGAAGTGACAATTCTTCTTTCCCAATTGTTGGGTATAACTATTCAATATTTTTAGAATTTATTGAATTAATTAATTTGAAGTCACATCATATAAAATTAAATTTTAAAGTATTTTCTTTAAGAAAATTTTTCATTTTTGAATTTTGAACTTAATATTTCTTACTCTCTTCATTTCAAAATAAGTAAATTGTTGACCCTTTTTTTATAGTTTAAAATAACTTAAATGTTGAAAGTTCATGAGAGTTGTTGGAAATTTCTTCCATTTTTGTCCCTCATTTACATTTTTTATTTGATAATTTCAAGAGAGTTAATTATTTATATTTATGACATTACTTTGAATTATTTATATTTTCAAGAATAGTTTGAGAATAACTGAGTATTTTAGAAGAAGTGATCACATGCATCTCGTCACTCTCCTTCGTGGTTGAATCATGGTGAAAATTATTTACATCCTTTAACTTTACTTTAAAAACCAAACTATCCCCTCAATTTTGAAAAGTAGTCATCCCTGACCATTTTTTCCTAGTTGACTTTCTAAATATTTATTCTACCCTAACATTATCAACTTGTATCTTTTTTATACTTCTTTAAAATTATAGTATATTTTTGTTATTTATTTTGATACATAAAAAATCCTATAAAAATATATATTTTGTTCAAAAAAGAAAAATTAAATATTGATTTAGTATATAAGCTAATGTCGTTTTATAATTAAACAAATGAACAAAACATTAAAAAAATTATTAATTTTAACGGAATTTATAATGTATTAATCTTATGAACATATTTCAATGCAAGTATTACAAAAATAATTAATAAAAACTAAAGATATCTTTCATAATAATTTCTTTAAAAAATATCTATTTTTATTGTAAATATAATTTAATAGTATCCATGTCCTCAACTTTAGGTGTGCATAAATAGACACTTAGAGTTCGTTTGGTTTGAAGACAAGTTATGTTGGGATTAATTATGATGAGATGAGTTATGTTGGAATAAGTTATGATGTGATTAGTTATGTTGAAATTATTTTTTATTGGTTGTTTGGTTTGTCAAATATGCATGACATAATTTGTTAGAGTAAGTTGTGTGTTTACAAAAATACCCTTTAAGACTAAGGTGTTTGTTTATAAAAGAGGATTTAAGGTGGGGTAATTTTTTTATTTTACATTTTTATCCTCGGATAAGTTGTCCTGGGATAAGTTATTTTGAGATAAGTTATCTTGGGATAAGTAAGGATGACTTATCCCAGACATAATTATTAATCCTGGGATAAGTTATCCCACACTTTGTAACCAAACAAAGAATTGAAGGGTACTAAAAAGTTATCCCAGGATTATTTTTCTTTATCCATCTCATCAAATAACCCCTTAAATTGGTATAAAGTTAAATAAGTAGAAACATGTGTCCTTTATGACAATTCGCGTGAGATACACTTAAAACTAAGCTACTATTTATACACATCTAAAGTTGAAGGCTATAGATGCGAACTGAGAAATTGAGTTTTTCAAAGCGTACCAATCTTCTATATCCCCCTCCCTCCCCCAAACTCTTTCTCCATAAAAAGGCCCACGAGAAGCATGAAGAATTAAGTCACTAATGTCGTGGTGAATATTAAACCTCATAAATTCAACAAAGCAAGGATTGTGTATGTTTTAACTGAGCCAAGTTAGAAGGCACATTAATGTATTTGTAACATCCCAACAATTTCTAAGCTAAGAACCGAATCATTTTGTAGTACCTCACAACTCTACTCCTAAAATTTGAATCATTCGTCGTAAGTATATGAGCTTGAACCGGATGATGTCGTACTTTCTCATGTGTTTTAAGGTCCTTTACAAAGTGTATCAAGGGTATCGAAAGTGAGACAATGTCATAAGAGACCTCAAACACCAAACCAAGTTCAAAGTATTCCTATCAACTAAGTTATTGCACGAGTTCATATAAAGGTCAACTTCAAACGATCGTATATCTCAACATATAATGATTAGGAGGCCCACAACCTATCTAATTAAAAATTTGAGTCTTCTTTCCAACTCCACCAAGTTTGTCTTATTTTGAGTTCGGAGTAAAAAGTTATGGTTGTTTTACTGAAACATGTTTGGGCTAAGAAATTCGACGAGGATACTTACTCATTTGGCGACTCACCAAATAGGTTGGCGAATAGCTGAATTAGCTTATCAAAATGTCCTAAAAATCCTATGTCTTTGTATATTTTGGCGATCTAAAGCCCAATTTGGTGAACTACTGAATATTTCAGTGATGGGACCTCTAGATTACGATTTGATCGATAGGATTCATTAAAAAGTCATTTTCTTTGATTTTAATGGTCTTCTTACTTTTCCAGAAGAGTATTCTTGACCTTTTACCCTCAAATAACTTCCCTAAGTCTATCTTATAACCTGATATCATCATTATAAGTATAGAAACTATCCAAATCCAAAAATCTTCTGCTTCCAAAGATCAAAAACTCCAAGAAAAGGATTTCTCCAATTTCTCAAGATCTAAAAGTTCCAAGTTCAAGATTCTCTTCAAGATACCTAAGGTTTTCAATCTAAGACTCTTCTCCACACTCTATCTTCCAAGATTTTCTTCAAGTGTCTCCAAGAACATTGTTCTTCCATATATGTAAGACTATTCTAAGTGATGGACTGAGTTCGTCATGCCCTAAATCTTAATTCAGTTAGTAAGAGTTAAATCCCGTGTTCTACTCAAAGTTCCATGATTTTCCCTCAATTTGAATTGTGTTCTTATTCCAAGTTTGATCTCCTAATGATGAGATTTTGATATTTTATATATTGATATCCTTGAGTTGTTGTTCATACGTATATTTCGTATGAACCCTAGTTGATGAGATTTTTATTGAAAGTCTTTATGCATTTATTTCCATGCATCGATTTTGGAATTTTAAAGTGAGTTCAAGAGTACTTTAAAATATCTTTTGAGAAGAGTTTAAAGGAACACAGATGGTTCCAAAAATACTATTTTCACATTGCGAATAGAACTACTATCTTTAAGAAGAACATAAATAATTTTCAAAAATATTTCATCCAGATAAAGAGAAGTTCAGTTACCCCATAAAGAAAGTATTATTTTTCACATTAAAAAGAGAATACTACTTTCAGAAAAGTATAAAGAGTTTTCAGAGTATTTCATAAAGATTGAGGATAGTTCAGTTACCTCTTAAAGAGGTATTTTTGAGTACTTATCTCAATCCATTGAGTATTTTACATAAGCATAGAGTTATATATTTTAGGAGTAATATTGAGCACCGATTAGGGAGAGAGTTCATATAACTCACAACCTCCATAAACTATGTAGCTAGCATCGATAGGATCGTACCACAAAATGAGCGACTCCTCACTTGACTCAAGAAGGATTTTTAGTGGATCCATCAGTTCAATTGTGTTCTATACTTTGGTAAGGTATTAGACGGCTCTAGAAACGTGGGTAAGACGTTGTATCATCACGAGACTCATTGTGATGGTTGTCAGTTAGAGAAATTCCTCAGTAAAGTAAAGTAAATTAAAGTAAAGAGTGTGTGTGTATGTGTTTCTATATATATTTATTCTAGTTCAGTATTTACTTTTATTGCATATTTTTGGTAAGAGCATTAAATGATTTTCATCATGATTTATACTATTCTTCAATTGAGCTACATTCAACCTTTCAGTTCAGTTATTTGTTTTATTCAGCCTTATTACATACTCGTACATTCAATGTGCTGATGTCATTCAACCTACATCTTTTCATGGTGTAGATTCAAGTACTTAAGATCATCAACATGCGTTCTGTTGAGATCACATCATCTGATCATTAACTTTTGACGAGACATTCTTATTTTCGAAGGTGTAATACCTCAAAATTCAGAAATGGAAAGAAGGCCAAAAGATTGATTACAGGTTCAAGTCCACGAGACTAGTCTATAGTTCATAGAATATTCTACAAGTCGTAGACTTGTCACGTAGGAAGTGGGAAAATATTTTTTTGAAATCAGTCCTAGTAAATTATTCTCTGATTGACCATGCGTGTCCGTCAAATGAATTATAGACCGTAGGAAGGTCCCATAGAAGGGTCCCAGACTTAGTGAAATTTTGAGTTGAAAGTTGAGGTCTACGGATAATGTCCACAGATCGTTGGAGGTTCGACAATCCATAGATATGTGTCATAGGATCTAATGTCAATTTTAGGCCCTAGTCATTCAACCTACGGTTGACCAATACGGTCTATAGGAATTTCTACTATCCGTAGGTCGCAACCGTAGGGTCTGCCGATAGTTATTTTTGAAGGGTATTTGGGTCTTTTCCAATGCACCTAATACCTATACTACATTATTTTTCCTATATATAAGACCTATAACTAATTTTACTGCTAAAATCTACCAATTATCCTTCATCCCCCCCCCCCCCCAAATCACTAAATTTCCTCTCGAAGGTTCTCTCTCCAAGGCTCTCAAGGATTCTAGGGTTCTGCAAGTTAAAAGTCTCCTTTATTCATCAATATCTTTGGTTTGACGAATGCCCCAGTGTCATTTATGGATTTGATGTTTAAGAAATATCTTGACATATTTGTGATTGTGTTTATCGATGATATCTTGATTTACTTAAGGTGTGAAAATAAACATGTCGAGCATTTGAGGATTGTGTTATAGATTCTTAAGGACTGTGAATTGTATGCTAAGAATAGTATGTCTGAGTTTTGGTTAAGGTCCATTGCTTTCCTTGGTCATATTGTCTCCGATGAAGGTATTCAAGTTGATTCTAAGAAGACCAACACGGTTAAGAATTGGCCTAGACCTTTATCCACTGTGGATATATAGAGTTTCTTGGGTTTGGCCGGTTATTATTGAAGGTTCATGGAAGATTTTCCTCTATTGCTTTGCCATTGACGACATTGACTCAAAATAAATTGAAATTTCTATGATCAGAAGCTTGTGAGAAAAGTTTCCAAGAATTGAAAGATAGACTCACTTCGGCCCCTATTTTGACTTCACCAGAAGGATCAGATGGTTTTATATGATGCTTCACAGCTTGGTCTTGGTTTTGTGTTAATATAACATGGGAAAGTCATTGCTTATGCTTCAAGGTAATGGAAAGTGCATGAAAAGAATTATCCGACTCATGATTTGGAGTTGGCAGTGGTTGTATTTGCTCTAAAGATTTGGAGATACTACTTGTATGATGTTCATGTAGATGTGTTCACTGATCACAAGAGTTTGAAGTATGTGTTCACTCAAACGGATTTGACTATTCAATAAAGGAGGTGGTTTGAGTTATTAAAGGATTATGACATGAGTATCCTATTTCATCTCAAAAAGGCGAATATGGTGATGGATGCTCTTTGTTAGTTATCGATAGGTAGTGTTGATCATGTTGAGGATGATAATAAGGATTTAGTTCACGATGTTCATAGATTGGCCTGATTGGGTGTTCAATTGGTTGATTATAATAAGTGTGGTGTCGTTGTTCATAATGGTTCAAAATCATCTTTTGTATCTGGTGTGAAGGCTAAGCAAGATATTGATTTGGTATTTGTTGACTTGAAGAAGAAGGTTTTTGAAAAAGCCATTGAGCCTTTCTCCCAATGGGAGACAATGTCCTTAGATATCAAGGTCGGTTATGTGTTCCTAACATTAATGAGTTGAGGAATTAGATTCTGATAAAAGCCTATAGTTTTCAGTATTCTATTCCCGAGAGCCACCAAGATGTACCATAATTTGTGGGAAGTCTATTGGTGAAATGAGATAAAGAAGGAAATTGCAGAATTTTTGGCTAAATGTCTGAATTGTCAACAAATGAAAGCTAACCATTAGAAACTAGGAACATTAGTATTCCTACATTGAAGTGGGAACTTTTGAATATGGACTTCATTACGGGTTTACCCTGAACTCGTCAATAGACTGATTTGATTTGGGTCATAGTGGACCAAATGACGAAATTAACTCGCTTTCTTTCGATTAAGACTTTATTCTCACCGGAAAATTATGCCAAAATTTATATTCAGGATATGGTAAGGTTGAATGGAGTGCCTTTGTCCATTATGTTTGATCAAGGTACTCAATTTACATCTAAGTATTGGAAGTCATTTCAAAAACGTCTTGGTAGTCAAGTGAAATTTAGCACGACTTTTCATCCTCAGACAGATGGACAATCTGAACGTACCATTAAGAATTTGGAATATATGTTGAGAGAGTGCGTGATATATTTTAAGGGTAATTATAATCATTTTTCTTTGATTGAGTTTGCTTATAATAATAACTCTTATTCTAGCATTAGGATGGAACTGTTTGAGGCTCTTTATGGTAGGAGGTGTAAGTATCCTATTGGTTGGTTTGAAATTGGTGAGGTTTCTTTGATAGGGCCCGAGTTAGTTGATGAGGCTATAAAAAAGGCTCAACATATTCATGAGAGGTTTAAAACGGCTCAAAATCGACAAAAGTCGTATTCCAATGTAAGAAGAAGATAACTAGAATTTTATGTTGATTATTAGGTCTAATTGAAAACATCATCCACGAAGGGTGTCCTGAGATTTAGAAAGAAAGGAAAACTTAGTCCTTATTATGTGGGCCCATATAAAATTTTGAGGCATATTGGCAAAGTTGCTTATGAACTTGAGTTGCTTAACAATTTATCATTGGTACATCTGGTATTCCATGTATCTTTGTTGAAAAAGTGTTTTGGAGATCCGATGTCCATTGTACCCTTGGAAGGTTTGGGAGTTAAAGAGAATATTTCTTATGAAGAGGTTCCGATTGACATTTTAGACTGGCAAGTCTGGAAGTTGACAAAGAAGGAAGTTGCCTCTCTGTAGGTTCTTTGGAGGAATCAATTCGTTGAGGGTGCTACTTGGAAATCCGATACCGATATGATGTCTCATTTTTTCCCTCCACTCCCACTCTAGCTTGAGGTATTGGTTCCTAATGGTTCATTCTTTCAGATTCATAAATTTTAGTCCTTCTCATGTTTCCATATGCATGCATGTTCATGGAAACTTGATTTTGATGTTATGATTTAGCTTGAAGTGATTCTCCATGTTTATGCATTTTGATGAAGTGTGCATTCATGTTGGGTTGTTAGTTTTTCTTCTTCTCTACTCATGCTAGGTTGAGTCCCATTCGAGGACGAATGTTCTCAAGGGGAGATATTATAGCACCTTAAAATTCAGAAAGGAAAAAAGGCCAAAATATTGGCTACTAGTTCAACTCCATTAGACCAATCCAGGTTTTGGGAGAGATCTTTATTATTGTTTATCTTTTGGTTTGCTTCTATTTCTCTCTTATTATTGCTTTCAAATTGTTGCTTCCACTTTGTGTCTAACCTTTCTCCCATTACATGCCGTTATAGGTTACAAGTTGGCTTCCAACTAGTGAGTTATAGTAGGTGCTATCATGACTCGAGAAATTGGGCAGTGACAAAGAGAAGCTAAAAGATACCTCAAAAAACACAAGAGATATGATGATTGAGGCAAAGAGAAAATTAGGAAAACAAAAAGGGATTAAAAAGAAGGTAAAAGAAAATTAGGAAAACAAAAAGGGAGTAAAAAGAAGGTTAAATAAAATTGGAACATAGATATCTTTAAAAGGTAAAAATATCAATAATCTCATGAGAAAGCTATCAAGAATCAGAAGAAGTCTGAAGAGACCTAACGAGTACAAAATTTGCTATTAATTAAATAAATATTAAGATAAATGGTTATATTTGAAAACACCTATGTGCATAGGTATTACTTCTCATTGGCTTTTAAACATACCATTCATCATCCTCATCCTAGGCCCACTACCCAAAATAGGTCTTACCCTTTCCCGACTATCAAACTAATGAAAGGAATTATTATAATACAATGTGTGGTCAATGGTAAAAATAAGAGGTACCCATCAATGTAGAGCAGTGGATAGAGTAAACACCAATCTTTGTGTACTCTTTCTTGTTACCAAAATCCTCTACTGATTTGGGTCCACTAAAGAAACTTCAACAATACCCGTAGTGGAAAAGTTTTAAATTTGTGATATAACTCTTAAGAAATGCAAGTTTGTGGAGACTATAAGGGAGACGAATTTTGGGTAACTAACAAATTCTCAAATAAGAAAACCTGATAAAATAAGATATCTTAACATTTACACACATATTGTTTGTGCGTGCTCCTTCCACAAAGGGATGACATTGTTCAATCTACACCTGTCACTTCTCTTATGATAGGTTTTTGTATGACTTCACTTCTCTTATGGAAGAATATCTATATTCCATTGGCCGCTAAGCTTATTAAATCAATTTATAGGCTTTTTGTATATACCTCTTATGAAAAATATGGATATACACGCACAACCACGATTATATACATTATTTTAATTTTCTACCTTCTTATTTTTTTTTTCTTTTATATTTCTTTTAGTTATTCTTCTTGTTTTCATTACATTTCATTTGGATTCATTTCAAATTTTATTTTTGTGCCTTGTATTTTGTGTTATTGTTTTTTATTTTTTTTTCTCTTTTATCCTCATTCTTTTCCCTCTATCTTTTTTTTTTTTTGTTGCTACTTTTTTAAATGAAAAACAAACTATATCCTAAGTACATTATTCAGGAAATTCATGCAGTTTTTTTTAAAGGTAAAAAGAATAGAAATTATTAAAAAAGAAAGAGAAAAAACTAACTTAAAAGTGTAGGAAAATAAATATTTAACAAAAAAGAAATGAAAATATTTAACAATATAAAAGTTTTACTGTTAATAAGTTAATAGCCATGTGTACTAATTAATTGTAAAGTATCCAATTAAAAAAATGACACGTGTTAATCTTGATGTGATGTTCTTCATATTTTTCGGCTTTTCACTTGTTTCTAAGAGAGTGAGTAAACTTTTTGTGTCAACTCAAAAGAGTGTGTTTTACACTCTAAAATAGTGGGTGAGGGTGGGCGGATGATATGAAAGGTTTTTCCCAGAAATTTTGATCATAGTTAGGGGGTAAATGTACCCCATAAAACAAAGGTATGTAATTCGAATTCATTTCATAGTTCAGAGGTACTTATTCATTTTCCCTATACACCTATTTGATTTCATTTTTTTCAGTAAAAAAAAAATTAAATATAATAGAAAACAAGCCTAACAACTTAATAGAAATGAATGACATATTTTTAGACGAATAATAACTTTTATTTATTCAACTTACGAGAAAAACAAACAACTTACAAGTTACAAACTGGATACAAAATTGAGATTGTGATGAAAATTGATTTCTTAATGTTAATTGTTTTTCATGCACTTGGTCATATCCATATTAAAATGTGCTTATCTTGCATTTCTTGTTTTTAGTATATCAATTTGTATTCGTGCCAACCTTTATTGATAAGGATGAAATTAAACAGGTCAAAACTGAGTCATTCTTTTAAGGAATATAAAGAATCACACATTGACCATAATCAATACATTTAACTTTTTACCTTATTTGTGTAAGCATTGTTATCATTTATTGAATTCTTTGATCCTATATATTTCAATTGACATTTCTTCAGTCACTCACTAGTACATTTCTCAAATACTCTAATAATTCTTTACATAAAATGCTGCAACAACAACCAACAAGTGGAGTAGCCCAAGAGGGTATGATAATGAAGCCTACAAGAGTTTGGTGTTACAGATGCAGGACATGCAATTACGTGTTCACCTCGAGACAAGGGCTCGTTGGGCACCAACACATGCACATATTTGAGGGAACTTGGATAAAAAGTGCACCCCATAACAAGTTTTTTGTCTATCCCCTGACCTTCCAGCCATCCACCTTCGGTTGGGTAAACGAAAGTCTAACCCAACCGTGTTACCTGGCCAAGAGCGATTTTATCATGCTCATCCTAAGAAACAAGTGTTGGAGGGGCCTCGTAGACTTCCTGGCCATCCACAATTGATTTATGACAAAGCACAATAGGCCACAGTGTTGCAAATGCCTCAAGTTGCTACATATGCCCCTCCACCTGATCCTCTACCTAATGAGACAGACTTTTTTTTTCCCCTAATCAAAAGAAACCTAGTTCTATATCGGATCAAGTTAAATCTTAATGCTTCATTGCCCAGTAGGCTAGTTGAATCTATTAATTCATATATCAGGTTCACAAGTATTGGTGGCAAAGAGGAGCTTGACTTAGAGCTTAGGATTTAGATCTTAATTGACTTTAATTTTCTATTTTCTATTGTTTTCAACTTATGTCTTATGTTTGTTGCAAGATTTTTGTTTTGTATAGGTTTATGTTTCAAGCATATTTTATGTTTGTACTATCAATCATAGTAGGAATTAAATCTCATTCTAATAGAAGCATAAAAAATAAAAAGAAAGAAAATATTATTCTAGGTTACAAAACTAGACATAGTGATAATGATAGAAGTTGATTCACTAGTTAGTTTGAATCATATACGGAGATTTAGTTTTATCAACAGGAAATGAGATACAAGGTATGTGATAAATTAAGATGATCCCTAACTTTTCCGTAGAAATAAAAGTAGAAAATCAATATCCTATGACCATATATAGTCACAATGCACAAGAAGAGAAGCTAGAAGATACCTCAAAAAGCACAAGAAGTATGATGATTGAGGGAAGGAGAAAATTTGGAAAACAACTAGGGAGTAAAAAGAAGGTAAAAGAAAATTGGACTAGAGAACTCTTTAAAAGGTAAAAAGATCAATAATCTCATATTAAAGTGATGAAGATGTAAGGGAAGTCTAAAGAGACATAACGAGTACACGACTGGTTGTTAATTAAATAAATCGTAGGAATACTGATAATGTAAGAAAACACCTACATACATAATTTTTCATTGGCTTTTAAACTTACCATTCATTATCCTCATCCTAGGCCCCCACTACCCAAAGAAGGTCTTTCCCTTTTCCGACTATCAAACTAGTGAAAGGTAATTTTGATAATACAATCTGTAGCCAATGGTGAAAATATAACACACACATCAATATAGAGCCATTGATAGAGTCGGTATCAATCTTTGAGTACTCTTTTAGAAATCCGTTCTTGTCCTCTGTTATGTTAAATTCTCACATTTCATATTTCCTTTACTTTTTTAATCAGTCGGTCTATGATTCCTACCGAGTACCTATTATTTTGGTACTCATGCCATACTCTACATCTCTTTTGGGATGTAGGTCTGAGCACCAACTATCAGCATTGAGATCAAGATTGCAGTTGTCGCATTCGAAAGTGAGTGTGAGCACATGACGTTGTGGAATTTACGTGTCTTAATCTATATTTTAATGACTAGTCTTTTGTATTCTGAGATAAGTCTTTATATTTTAGGTCCACTTTTGGGAGTTGAACTCTTTTGATAAGCAGTTCTATACTTGTGACTTTTAGGTTCTAGGAGGGATCTTGATTTATGCATATATATTTTTGTTTTGCTGCTGCTATTTATCTTATTTATCCTATTCAGGGGCGGCTTTATGCTTTATAAAATAAGGCTTACGCCTAATTTAGGGGCCTCAAATTTTTATCAAGAATAAATTATGTGTTAAAAATTTTATAGAAAAATTGATTATTTATGATTAAAAGTATAATATTTTAAAAATATATTATTTTATCCACTTGAACATCCTTTGTACTTTGTTAAAAATAAGAATTAACAATGAAAAGTGTTGAACAAAGTGCATTACAAATTCTTTTTTATTTGTTTTTAAATTATAGTTTCAAGCATTACGTCAAGAATATTAAAATGGGGTATACCAAGTCATCAACTTCTTGAGATTCTATGGTTCTAACTCTTATCTTTATTCAATATTTGTGAACTTATTACTTATAGAAATAAAATTTGAATAATATGTATACAAAGTTTGTTTATATTTTATGCCTCGAATTGAAATTTCGCTTTAGGCCCTGAATTACGTTGAGCCGCCCCTGATCCTATTAAATTTAATTTCATTTTTTTCTACCCTAATACCCATTAAGTGTCGTTCCAGGTTACCAATAGTCTTACCTACAAGTGGTTTATAATAGGTGTCATCATGACTCAAGAAATTTGGCCGTGACATTAATTGATGTAAATGGCATATTATTTAGATGAATGACAACTTTTATTTATTTAACTTGCAAGAATAACTAACTACTCACAAGTTACATATGGGATACAAAATTGAGATTGTGATGAAAATTGATGTTTTGAGGTTAATTGTTTTTCATGCAGTTGAACATATCGAGATAAAATTTTGCTTATTTAGCATTGCTTGTTTTTCATATTTCCATTTTAATTCGTGCTAATCTTTATGGATAAGGGTAATCAATATTAATATTCAAAGCTATGTTCCTTCGATAAAAAACAAACATAATATAAAATAAGTCAGAGTTGTTTAAAAAAGGAAAAGTAATAAAAGAAGAAAGTAAGAAATCTTAATTGAGATTCTAGATAAGAAAATAGATAAAAATAAATGGAAGCGGGAAAATGTTGCATTTAGAGTTTTAAAAAATAAAACAGGTCAAAATTGAGTCGTTCTTTTAAGGAATATAAAGAATCATCCCTTTACCATAATCAATACATTTAACATTTGTTTAAGCATTGTTATCAATTATTGGATATTTTGATTCTATAGATTTTGATGGCTATTTTATCAATTCCTCATTAGTCCCTTTCTCAAATATTCTAGTAATTCTTTACATAAAATGCAGCAACAATAACCAACAAGTGGAGCAACCCAAGAAGGTATTATAATGAAACCTGCAGGAGTTACAGATTCAGGACATGCAATGTTGTGTTCACCTCAAGCCAAGGGATCACTGGGCACCAACACAAGCACATATCTGAGGGAACTTTGATAAAAGGTGCACTCCATCACAAGTTTTTTTTGTCTATCCGCTAACTTTCGAGCCATCTACCTTCGGTTGGGTGAACGAAAGTCTAACTCAATCGTGTTACATGGCCACGAGCACTTTTATCATCCCCATCCTAAGAAAGGGATAGTGAGGGGCCTCGTAGACTTCATGGCCATCCATGATTGATTTATGACCCATCTCAACAGGCCACGGTGATGCAGGTGCCTCATGTTGCTACAAATGCACCTACACCTGATCCTCTACTTAATAAGGCATACTTTTTTGATCCTAGTCATAGTCAATTGGTTTCATATGGAATCAAGTTAAATCTTAATACTCCATTGACCAATAGGCCAGTTTAATCTATTAATTCATCAATCAGGAACACAAGTATTTGTGTCCAAGAGGAGCTTGACTTAGAGCTTAGGCTTTAGATCTTAATTAACTTTAATTTTTGATTTTGTATTGTTTTCAACTTGCGTCGTATGTTTGTTGCAAGATTTTTGTTTTGTATAAGTTTATGTTTTGAGTATATTTTATGTCTTTACTATAATCTAACAAGGAATAAAATCTCATTTCAATAGAAGCATAAAAGAGAAGATAATTCTAGGTTACAAAACAAGACATAATGATAATGATAGAAGTAGATTCATTAATTAGTGTGAATCATATATGCCGACTAAATTGTATCAATAAGAAATGAGATATAAGGTATATGATGAATTAGGATGTTCTATTATTTTTCCAAAGAGAGAAAAGAACAAAAAGTAATATTCTATGACCATATATAGTCACAATGCACAAGAAGAGAAGCTAGAAGATACCTCAAAAAGCACAAGAAGTATGATGATTGAGGCAAGGAGAAAATTTGGAAAATAATTACGGAGTAAAAAGAAGGTAAAAGAAAATTGAAATAGAGAGCTCTTTAAAAGTTAAAAAGATCAATAATCTTATATTGAAGCGATCAAAAAGCAGGGAAAGTCTAAAGAGATATAACGAGTACACAACTTGTTGTTAATTTAACACCTCAAATTCAAAAAGAAGGAAAAATTCAGGTTTCCAAAATCTGGTGCCAGTTCCGACGGAATCACCGATGTCCATTGATCCAACCACGAATCGTATGTGGGGATCGTAGGTGGAAAGTCTAAATGAGTTGAAATGTCCAGTCCCAATACTCTTCTATGTTTCACCAGGATGGGGACCAATGGTCTATCATTCAATGCATGATTCACAGGTAGGTCTCGTAGGTGAGTCAAAAACTTAGAGAAATTTTAGGATCAAAAGTTGGGACCCACGGTTGAGGTCTACGGTCCGTAAATGGACCCATGGACCGTACATAGGGTTCCGTTGTTGGGGGTCTCTGAACCCACCAATGGTCGACCAGGAAAGTCCATGGTAGGACCTACAAACCATAGTTCAGACCGACAATAAGGTCCAGTAGTAATTTTACAGGGAGCTTTGGGTGTTTTCCTAATTGTTTTAACCCAATACTATGTCATTTTACCCCCTACCCTAAGCCCTATATAATGATTTTAAACCCCTAAATCACCTAATTCAATTCACTCTCTTAAATTCCCAAAAAATGGTCAAGTAATCCTCTTAAATATTTCTCTCTCTAAGGAAGAAGAAGAAGACTAGGGTTTCAAGATCAAATCTCCAAATGCACCATTAATTGCAAGCTTTTGGCATCAAGGTATGATAGTCTTCACCTATGGAGATCTTTCCTCCATAGGGTTCCTAAATTCTCCAATTTGTAAAGCTAGATTCCCCAATAAAACTAGGGTTTTATTCAATTGCCATGGGCTTCTTTCAGTGTTGGTCTAATTGATTATTTATGTCTTCTTATGCATGAATTGAAGAAATTACATGATTTAAGTTGAACCCCCCATGAACCCATGCATAGCCCATGTTTTCTAGACTATAATAATATGATGTGGATTTTAAACTATGAAAGATGAGTTTATTAAGATATGCATGTTCTTTATGAAATTGATGAAAATGATTTATGATTGCTTTGAGAGTGAAGCATAAATGTTGTTGTTGTGAAAGAATTTCTCACATACTACTCAATACATGAATATGAAAGGATTTTATCACATAAAAGATTCTTAGAGTTGAAAGGTTTTCTCAACTTAACTATGAATCAAGATGTAGGAGCTATTCTAAGATAAGACCAGCGACAATTACCCATGTCTCATAATGATAAGAAAAGAGGTGATTACACATGTCCCTTAAAGATAAGATGAACTGTCTTTTAAACTCTTAAACTATGTTATCTTGTATGATGTATGCTAAGTGGATTTTGTAGGGCCTTTTGGGGTCCTATATGCCATGTCACATCTAGGGTGTACTTTGGGCCGTGACAAACTTAGAATTCATAGCACAAGGTTTAGAAAGTTCCTAAGAAAGTCTCTAAGCCACATCGATTAGAGTCTTGTTCATGAGTGTGAAGCACGCGACATTTATGAATAATAAGCTATAAGATGATTAGGAAACTCCATTTCTTTCATTACTCTAAGTCGTGTGATAGAGTGTAACTCTATATGTCCTTAGTCCTAATCCTTATCCGATGCTCTTTAGAGTATGGCCAGGAGGAATGCAAATGACAATGTGGATCAATAAGCTCCTTTTCAAGCTCCTCAAGTTCTAGTCGACCCTTTGGCTGAGCCTAATGCAGAGTTTAGATCTACTTTTAATATGTTTGCTTAAACCATGACGAGTAAGCCATTAGGGAGGTTGTAGTTCCCGTGAACCCAAATGTGGGTACAACGACATTTAGAGTGAGGGACTTCACTTGAATTAATCCTCCAGAGTTTCATGGTTCTAAGGTTGATGAAGTGTATTGATTAAGTATATAATGTTTTAATGATCATGGGATTGACACCAGTGGAAAAGACGGAATTAGCCGCTTATAAACTTAAGAGTGTTGCCCATTTGGTTTAACCAATATGTCAAGTCCCGAGGCTACCTCCTTGACGTAACACGGGACCTAGATCACGAGTGACCCCAAGCTGACCCTATGTCTGACATATCATAATCATACTGAAAGATAACTAAATAAACAAGAACTATGCAGAAGCTAAAATAGTGGATAACTAAAACTGGGAAATACCCAGCTAGTCTGAATATATGAAATGTAACAGGAGTTTAATAATAACTAAAAGATCAAACTCAACAAGTCAAGTTGATTCTACTACTATGTTTGATCTACTAACTAAAATTGCTAGGACATGCCCCCAGCTAACCCTAAGACTGAAATAAAATAAAGCATGTATATTGTCCTCGAAGTATGAGGACTCACCACTGAAGCTGCTGAATATGGATTGGGAACAGATCTAAGCATGATATGGATGTTGATTACCTGAACCTAAATCATGAAAGGATGTAGCGTAGAGAATGCGTCAGTACTTGAAATGTACTAAGTATGCATGATGTAGATAATAGTTGAACAAATACATATAAGATGAAACAAGGCATAACTCATCAATACTGTAAATACTGGAAAGATAACAGAATGCAATGACCAAAGTATATATGACCATGTTCATGTTAATCATGAACATGAAGTACTAATCTGAATACTAAAGTATATACTGAAAACCTGGTCAAATGCACTAAGAGTCTGACTGCAGGAGCCATAATTAACCGACCTAAAACCACGTGAAATAAACATGGAGTCTGATATATACATCGAGATGACCCAATATACCTTGCTAGGGGTATAAAGACATGACTGGTATGATCAATAAATATGATGCCCAACAGAGGGAACTTATACTCCTACGGGGGCACGTAGTTCTGGGACTATGAGGGTACGCTGAACCCTAGTGTCACGACCTAACAGTACCCCCTTGAGGTAACACGACATACTTGACCCCAAAGGGATCGCATATAAGCCCTTAGCATAATCATACAAATAAGTCATAGAATAATGCGAAAAATTTTAAACTTTTACAATTGTAGTCAACTTCTTTTTCATAAACAAAAATAGAATCTAGACCTTGTCTCAATCACCATCTAGTACAAGAGAGAGTACAAATAGGTTCAAAACCCCTTTACATCAACAAAGTCTCAAAATAGGAAATACAATAAAAACTAGGAAATGATAACATCTTGTCCTCAAACTTGAGGACTCACCCAGCCTAGGGAATAGTCAACCTAAGCCTCACTTGAAAGAAGAAGTACGTCTCAATGATCAGAACCTACACTCATAGTAGATGTAGAAGAAATGGGTTAGCACATAAAGTACTAAGTATGGAAGAATGCATAAAATCCTTGAAATATGATAAAAAGGACATTTTTGTTAAAAAGTATGCATTTGTCAAGTTCGGAAATCAACATGTACTTTCAAGGTACAACACAATCCATAATCACACTTAAGCTTATAACATAGTAGAATCATTACCTTAGCAACCCCTAAGGAACAATTGTGCAATATATAGTTTGTATCCCATAATACCAACCATACTAAGTACTCCTTTGAAGCTACCTTAGTCATACATCTCATCTTTAGATCTCATCATAATCAATAGTCATACGTAAAGAAATAGTCATGTATATTACTTTGGACATAAAGGGAGTCATTCATAACAACCATCCTTTCAACATACATGTATACATTCATGTCTCATCATAGCATAAAGAAACTACTCCATAACACCTTACTAAGTCTACTTGTGCAATGTAAAAGTGAAGTCCCATACCCTCACTCCTACTAAGTAAAACTCAACAAGAAGTCCTAGGTATAGTTCATGTCTCATTCATTATCTTGTCATATAGGGAAGAATAGTCATAACCGACATATACCATGTGAGTGACATGTAATCCGGTGTCGTGTAACCCCACACCGAAAGAAGGTGTCCTACTTGCCTAAGGTAGAACTACATGAATAGATTTTAGGTGGATCCACTAGCTAAAGTCCTATGTGGGCACATAGTTATGGGATAGGGAGATTGCTTCTAGAAACCCAACCTATTGTATTGACAAGGGAGTTTCCATCTCATGAGATCATTTGTAGAAGACCCAGCCTATTGTATTAACAGGAAGGCTCTACCTCATTTTCCATATACACTCAGTGCTAAGCATTATTTCCCAAATTGGACATAATTAGTCTTGAATTGCATTTACATGTGTGAAGAAATATCTTGCCCTTCATTCAATACAACTCATAAAATAGCTCATAGATTCAATAGGTTAGAACTAACTTTCAACCTTAGAATCATCATTAACATGTTAGTAAACCTTTCACATTATTGTTCATAGTGTTTCATGAGAATAGCCTTTCAATCAACACATCAACATTATCATCATCCTAGACATTTCATACATAATCAAGTGTAGGGTAAGGGAAGAATGTCCTTTGCAACAGTACCTCAATTTACACAATAGTCATAGGATCTTCACTTTCTAAGTGAATCATGAGTCCATACCCAACATTCATCAACATGTACAAATCCTAGCAATTTACCCCTTCAAGGGTAATAAATCATGTCTCACAATTAAACTCAGAAATACTAGACTAGGCATGAATAAAACAAGAACTGAATAACTAAAATATCATAGACACAATTCATAGTATTCATCTTTCATCAATACACCCATAACAATTCATGAAATTGGGGTCATGGGATAATTCATGGGTTAATGGGGGAGTTTTACTATAAAAATCACCATTAAACAAAAAATCAACCATAATATAAGACAATTGACCCATTGAAATCGTTTTTAGGAAGAACCCATGGCTAGAATGAAAACCCTAGTTTTTGAAGAATCTAGCAATTCGAAATTAAAGAGTTGAAGGGATTCATGGAGAAAAGTGTTCCATGAATCAAGGATCCCATACCTTGATTGATGTTTTCGTCATGAAATTAGAGTGAAGAGGATTGATCTTGAACCCTAAGCTTCACCTTGTTGATGTTCTTCAATGGAGTCTAGAGAGAGAATATTTTGAGAGGAAAGTTGGTTGAGTTTGAGTCATGTGAGTTATGAGGTGTTATAATTTAAAAGTATTGGTATAGGTCTAAAATAACTAATAATAACCGTCCCCACCCTTAATTAATTAATTAAGATTTTATGAAACTACCCCTCACTTGGCCGAGCTCAAGACAACTTTTGCAGGAGGGGACCTACGCCCACCACCCACGGAACATAGGTAGGCTCACGCCCCGTCCTGTAGGTCCGTGGCTTGGGTTTGTAGCCTTTCCACTTGCCCATCTCAAGCCACCCACTCATGAGTCCCCACCTACGGGGCGTAAGTGGGTCTATGGACCATGCTATCAACTCGTGGTTTCCTTCAGAGACTAGGAGATTTGGGATAGTTTGAGGCAACTAAGTCTTGACTCACAAAATCCCCACGTACAAACTGTAGGTGGGGTGACGCCCCGTACTGGTGAAGCATCATTCGTTAATGGGAGGCGAAGGATCAAGGGAGAAATTGGGGAGACTAAGTCTCAACCTACGACCCCCACCTACAGGGTATGGGTCCATCCACGGCTCCTGGGTTCCCTATCTGTAGGTCCCTATTGTTTTGACAACTTTTAAGGCCTTCCCTAGGGTCTTCCTCAATGACCCTTAGGGGTGGTACTTGGGGGTCATGCCTTGACGTTCAGGTCCTAAAACATTAGTACTAAGTTTGGGAGGTCGTTTTACGACTCTTATCTTCATGTTAACCCTATTTAGTACACTAGACTACAAGTTAAGCTCTAGCTTAGGTCATTAGATTTCCTGGGTGTGACATTATTTCCCCCTTGGGAACATTCATCCTCGAATGATGATCTTGAAACCAAACTAAGTTAGAAACTCAAGACTAACAACCCATCACACATGAAACATCAAAAATGTGCAAAACTTATAAATGCACTATTCACATCATGCATTATTCAAAAGGAGGAAACTTCAAC
This sequence comes from Solanum bulbocastanum, assembly GCA_037074985.1. NCBI lineage: Eukaryota > Viridiplantae > Streptophyta > Magnoliopsida > Solanales > Solanaceae > Solanum > Solanum bulbocastanum. The sequence continues at coordinate 33,453,308 of CM073607.1, forward strand.
TCCATCTCAAGACATGGTCAATGCAATATAAGAGAGTAGGAACTACATCTATCAACTCAATATACATGAAATGCAACTTACTACATGGTTCATAGGGGGAACTACCTTCTCCAACTGAAACAAGCTCAACACAACAATATGGAGCCAACATGTCATTTTATCATAATCATAACTAAACATGTTCATCAATTCACCTCATTAAGTCAAATATGCAATCATCATACTAAAGTGCAAATCAACATGAGGAACATATAAATCATGAAAACTCAATTTATGCTAAAACATGAATTCTTCACAAGAATATGCACAATCATAAGGAAATCATGGAAAACTCATACCATACACATGACTCCCAAAACACTAAAAACTCAAGAGGAACTACTTACCTCAAGTTTACATAGGGGTAGAAGGAAAAAGATAAGGATAATGGGACTTCATATCGGCCTCGGCCTCCAATGTTGCACCCTCAACTAAGTGATTCCTCCATAAAACCTTAACCGAAGCTACTTCTTTGTTTCTTAATATTTTCACTTGTAGGTCCAAAATTTCCACTGGAACTTCCTCATAGGATAGACTATCATCAACTCTTAAACCCTCTAAAGAAATGATGGATATCGGATCACCAATGCACTTTTTGAGCATAGAAACATGAAACTCTGGGTGAACCGGAGCCAACTCACTTGGCAAGTCTAATTCATAAGCACCCTTCCCAATACGCTTCAAGATTTGATATGTGCCCACATACCGGGGACTTAGCTTCCCCTTCTTACCAAATCTCATCACACCTTTCATAGGTGAGATTTTCAAGTAGACCCAATCACCAACCTCAAATTCTATATCCCTCTTTCTAACATCGGCAGAAGACTTTTGCCGACTTTGAGACGTCTTCAACCTCTCTCTAATGAGTCAAACTCTTTCAATGACCTCATAATCTAGCTCAAGACCAATTAGAGAAAACTCACCTACTTCAAACCAACCAACCAGAGATCTACACCTCCTACCATATAGTTTTTGAAATGGAGCCATGGTAATGCTTGAGTGGTAACTATTGTTGTAGGCAAATTCTATCAATGGGAGATGGTCATCCTAATTACCTTTGAAATCAATCACACACGCCCTCAACATGTCCTCTAAGGTATGAATGGTACATTCCGGTTGACCATCTGCTTGAGGGTGGAAAATGGCACTAAGTTTAACATTGGTACCAAGACCTTGTTGGAATGCCTTCAAAAAATTTGAAGTAAATTGAGTACCCCAATCCGAAATGATGAACAAAGGAACCCCATGCAACTTCACTATTTCCTTGATGTACAACTTGGCATAGTCTTTTGCCGAAAAAGAAACCCTGACGAAAATGAAGTGCGTTGATTTAGTCATCCTATCAACACTGACCCAAATAGAATCATGTTGTCTTCAAGTACGAGGCAAACCCACAACAAAGTCCATATTTATATCCTCCCACTTCCAAGTGGGAATATCTATATCTTGGGACAAACCTCCCAATTTTTGGTGTTTGGCCTTAACTTGATGACAATTCAGATATTTTGCCACAAAACCCGCTATATCCTTCTTCATGCCATTCCACCAATAGACTTCCTGTAGATCATGGTACATCATGGTGGCTCCCGAAGGAATAGAATACCGCAAACTATGAGCTTCTTCTAAAATTTTCTCCCTTAAGCCATTAACACCCGGAACATATAACCTACCTTGGTACCTAAGCACCCCATCTCCCCATTAGGAGAAAGTCTCTACGGACTTGTTGAGAACTGATTCTTTCAACTCCATCAAAATAGGATCAAGGTGTTGTTTAGACTTTACATCTACAACAAAAGACGATTCGAAACTATGATAGACCATGGCACCACCCTTGGTGTAATCAACTAGTTAGACACCCAACCAGGCCAACCTATGCACGTCACGAACTAACTCCTTCTTCTCATCTTCTACATGAGCCACACTACCAATGGACATTTGACTTAAGGCATCCACAACTACATTAGCTTTGTCGGGGTGGTAAAGGACACTTATGTCATAATCCTTTAAAATTTCTAATTACCTTCTTTGTCGGAGATTCAAGTCTTTTTGGCTAAACACATATTGAAGACTCTTATGGTAGGCGAAAACATCTACATGGAACCCATAAAGGTCGTGCCTCTAAATTTTCAAGGCAAACACCACCGTTGCTAATTCGAGATCATGAGTTGGATAATTTTTTTCATGTACCTTGAGTTTCCTTGAAGAATAAGCGATTACTTTCCCATGTTGCATAAGGACACATCCCAAACCCACTTAAGAAACGTCACAATACAATACAAACCCATTAGTACCCTTGGGTAAGGTCAACACCGGAGTGGATGTAATTCTATCCTTCAATTCTTGGAAGCTTTCCTCACAAGCCTCCGACCACACAAACATAGCTTTCTTTTGAGTCAAGGTCGTCAATGGAGAGGCAATAGAGGAGAAACTCTTAACAAAACTCCTATAGTAGCCGGCCATCCCAAAAAGCTTCTAATATCGGTAGGAGTTAGAGGTCTAGGCCAACCCTTGACCGCCTCCATCTTCTTAGGATCTACCTCAATACCCATGCCAGACACAATATGACCAAGAAAGGCAACCGACTTAAGCCAAAACTCACATTTACTAAACTTAGCATATAATTGGTGGTTTTTAAGGACTTGCAATACGATTCTCAAATGATCCATGTGCTCTTTTTCACTCTTGGATTAAATCAAAATATCGTCAATAAATACTATCATAAACATATCAAGATAGTGCCTAAAGACACTATTCATTAGGTCCATGAATGCCGCCAGGGCATTTTTTAACCCAAAAGACATAACCACAATTTCAAAGTGACCGTACCGGGTCCTAAAGGTTGTCTTGGGAATGTCAATCCCTCTTACCCTTAGTTGATGGTAACCCGAACGAAGATCTTTCTTGGAGAAATAGTTATCCCATTAAAATTGACCAAACAAATCGTCAATTCTAGGAAGAGAATACTTGTTCTTTATAGTCACCTTGTTCAATTGGCAATAGTCAATACACATCCTAAGGGACCCATTTTTCTTGTTCACAAACAATACCGGGGCACCCCATGGAGATATGTTTGGTTGAATAAAACCCTTGTCTAACAAGTCCTTGAGTTTCTCCTTCAACTCTTTCAATTCGGTCGAAGCCATTTTATAAGGAGGGATGGATATTAGTTGTGTATCTGGCAAAAGATCACTGCCAAAGTATATTTCCCATTCTGGAGGAATGCCAGGCAAGTTATCAGGAAAGACTTTTGAAAACTCAATCACTACGAGGACCGACTCAAAAGAAGGGACCTTGGACTCAACATCCATAACCCTAACAATATGATACATGTACCCCTTTGAGATAATTTTCCTATCTTTTAGATATGAAACAAATTGACCTCTAGGAATAGAATTCCCCCCTTTCCACTCTAAAATAGGCTCTTTTGGAATTTGAAATTTGAAATTTGACCACCTAGGTCCTACAATCTATTAAAGCATAACATGCATGCAACTAATCCATGCCCAAAATTACATCAAAATCAAGTATGTCTAATTCCACCAAATCAACAAAAGTGACTTTATGAGACAAAGAAATAGGACAACTCCTATAGACTCTTTTTGCCATTACCGAGTCACCAACTGGGTAGACACCGAAAAAGGTTCTTCTAGCACATCGGAGAGTATTTCAAATTTCATAGCCACAAAAGGTATAACAAATGATAAAGTGGCATTGGGGTCTAATAATACATAAACATCAATGGAAACGACTTGCAACATACATGTTACAACATTCGGGGAGCTCTCTTGGTCATCTCGTGATTGGAGAGCATAGAAGTGGTACTTCTTGGGAGCATCGGAATTAGAGCCACTTGGAGGGACTTGCTTGCCCTCCCTCCCTTAAACTTTTAACATAGGACAATCTCTCTTCATAAGACCGCTCTTCCCACAACTAAAGCAACCATCCGTGCTAACTAGGCACTTGCCTTCATGCTTCTTACCATACTTTGCACAATTAGGCCTATCAATATAAGAGCTACCACTATTACCTCCTTGTGGCTTAGGGTTAGACACCCTATCTTTGTTGACCCTTGGAGTGTTAGAGGAGCTTTCGTTGGAAAACCTCTTCTTAAACATTGGTTCACCTTGAACCTCAAATTTACCCTTAGAACAATTTCCATCATTGGTCCTTGCCCTCTTTAGCTCTCCATTATTCTTCATAAGCCTTGTCTCCTCAACTCGTTAAGAATACACCATTAGACGTGAAATATCCATATTGTCATGAAGCATTGCCACATGACATTCTTCCTCCATTGAGTCGGACACACCCGTCACAAGCCAGCTCCTCTCATCTCTAGGATTAGACACCAAAGATGGGGCATATTTGGATAACTTAGTGAATTTCAAGGAGTATTCTTAGACACTCATACCTCCTTATCAAAGGTTGATAAATTCCTCCACCTTTGCTTCACTCTTTTCCCATTGAAAGAACCTACCAAGGAATGCATTCTTGAACACTTCCCAACTTATGGGACCCGCTCTTATAGCCCTATTATCTTTCCATTGCATATACCATACTTGGGACATATCCTTCAATTGATACCCGGCTAGTTCGTCTTTCTCAATAGAAATGACCCTCATAGCATCCACTAACTTGTAGACATCTTCCATAAACTCGTATGGATCTTTATTCACTTTGGAACCAAATAACATATGAGGGTTCATTCTTGTGAAGTCTCTCAACCTTGAAGCAATGGTGCTCACATTAAGATTCACACGGGACCCAACTTCCCTATTTGTATATGTCGTCATGGCTTGGGCTTGAGTTGTCACGGTTTGTGCTTGTGTCGTCATGACTTGAGTCAATGTTTGGAAAGCCACCCTTATTTCCACATTGGTCATAGCCCTCTAATCATTAGGAACTTGAGGATCTGGAGGAACTCCCTCATTGGCATTCTCCTCCTGCACCCTCCTTGCATTCACCCTTCTTGTATTCATTGCCTATAAGCACGAGAGAAGGGCTAGGAAAAAGGACTACATAGAGTTAGGACTCCAAAGCACGACTAAAAAGTAATGAAAGAAGTGAAAGTTCCTAAACATCCTATGGCCTCTCATTCATAAGTGTGGTGCACTTCACTCCTATGAATAAGACTCTACTAGACGTGGTCCACAAGACATCATTCTAGAATCACTCTAAATCTTGTACTCTGATTACCAAGTTTGTCATGACCTAGGGGTACCCCCTAGACGTAACACGATGTACTTGACCTAGAAGGGTTCGCATAAAAGCCCTTAGCATAATCATACACATAAGTCATAGAATAATGCAAAAAATTTAAAACTTTTACAATCAAAGTCAACGTCTTTTTCATAAACAAAAATAGGATCTAGACCTTGTCTCAATCACCATCAAGTACAAGAAAGAGTACAAATAGGGTCAAAACCCCTTTACATCAACAAAGTCTCAAAATAGGAAATATAATAAAAACTACGAAATGATAACATCTTATCCTCGAACTTGAGGACTCACCAAGCCTAGGGAATAGTCAACCCAAGCCTCACTTGAAAGAAGAAGTATGTCTCACGATCAAAACCTACCCTCATAGTAGATGTATAAGAAATGGGTTAGCACATAAAGTACTAAGTATGGAAGAATGCATAAAATCCTTGAAATATGATAAAAAGGACATTTTTGTTAAAAAGTATGCATTTGTCATGTTTGGAAATAAACATGCACTTTCAAGGTAAAACACAATCCATAACAACACTTAAGCTTATAACATAGTAGAATCATTACCTTAGCAACCCCTAAGGAACACTTGTGCAATGTATAGTTGGCATCCTACAATACCAACCATACTAAGTACTCCTTTGAAGCTACCTTAGTCATACACCTCATCTTTAGACCTCAGCATAATCAATAGTCATACGTGAAGATATAGTCATATATATTACTTTGGACATAAAGAGAGTCATTCATAACAACCATCCATTCAACATACATGCATACATTCATATCTCATCATAGCATAAAGAAACTACTCCAAACACCTTACTAAGTCTACTTGTGCAATGTAAAAGTGAAGTCTCATACCGCCACTCCTACTAAGTAAAACTCAACAAGAAGTCCTAGGTATAGTTCATGTCTCATTCATTATCTTGTCATATAGGGAAGAATAGACATAACCGACATAGACCATGTGAGTGACATAGAATCCGGTGTCGTGTAACCCCTCACCCAAAGAAGGTGTCTACTTGCCTAAGGTACAACAAAATGTATAGCCTTTAGGTGGATCCACTAGCTAAAGTCATATGTGGGCACATATTTATGGGATATGGAGATTGCTTCTAGAAACCTGGACAATTGTATTGATGAGGAAGTTTTTATCTCATGAGATCATTTGTAGAAGACCCGACCTATTGTATTGACGGGAAGGCCTCTATCTCATTTTCCATATCCACTCGGTGCTAAGCATTATTTCCCAAATTGGACATAATTAGTCTTGAATTGCATTTACATGTGTAGAGGAATATATTGCCCTTCATTCAATACAACTCATAAAATAGCTCATAGATTCAATAGGTGAGAACTAACTTTCAACCTTAGAATCATCATTAAATGTGACTAAATCTTTCACATTATTGTTCATAGTGTTTCATGAGAATAGCCTTTCAATCAACAAAACAACATTATCATCATCCTAGACAATTCATACATAATCAAGTGTAGGGTAAGGGAAGAATGACCTTTGTAACAATACCTCAATTTACACAATAGTCATAGGATCTTCACTTTCTAAGTGAATCATGAGTCCATACCCAACATTCATCAACATGTACAAACCTTAGAAATTTACCCCTTCAATGGTCTCACAATTAAACCTAGAAATACTAGACTAGGCATGAATAAAAAAAGAATTCAATAACTAAAATATCATAGACACAATTCATAGTATTCATCTTGCATCAATACAGCCATCACAATTCACGAAATTGGGGTTATGGGGTAATTCATGGGTTCATAAGGAGTTTTACTATAAAAATCATCATTAAACAACAAATGAACCATAATATAATGTAATTGACCCCTTGAAATCATTTTTAGGAAGAACCCATAGCTAGAATGAAAACCCTAGCTTTTGAAGAATCTAGCAATTCGAAATTAAAGAGTTGAAGGGATTCATGTAGAAAAGTGTTCCATGAATCAAGTCTCCCATACCTTGATTGATGTTTTTGTCATGAAATTGGAGTGAAGAGGATGGATCTTGAACCCTAAGCTTCACCTTGTTGATGTTCTTCAATGGAGTCTAGAGAGAGAATATTTTGAGAGGAAAGTTGGTTGAGTTTGAGTCTTGTGAGTTATGAGGTGTTAAGTGGAGTTTAATGACTTAAAAGTATTAGTATAGGTATAAAATAACTAATAATAACCGTCCCCACCCTTGATTAATTAATTAAGATCTTACGGAACTACCCCTCACTTGGCCGAGCTCAAGACAACTTTTGCAGGAGAGGACCTACACCCACCACCCACGAACTGTAGGTGGGCTCACGCCCAGTCCTTCAGGTCCTTGGTTTAGGTTTGTGGCCCTTCTTCAAGCCACCCAATCACGAGACCCTGCCTACGGGGCGTAAGTGAGTCTATGGACCGTGCTATCAACTCATAGTTTCCTTCAGAGACTAGGAGATTTGGGAGAGTTTGAGGGAACTAAGTCTTGACTCACGAAACACCCGCCTATGAACTGTAGGTGGGGTGATGCCTTGTACTGGTGAAGCATCGTTCGTTACTGGGAGGGGGAGGATCAAGGGAGAAATTGGGGTCACTAAGTGTCGACCCAGGACCCTCACCTACGGGGCGTGGGTCCATCCACAGCTTGTGGGTGCCCTATTTGTAAGTCCTGCTATTTTGACAGCTTTTAGGGCCTTCCCTTATGTCCTCCTCAATGACCCTTGGGGGGGGTGGTCCTTAGGGGTCATGCCTTGACGTGTAGGTCCTAAAACATGAGTACTAAGTAAGGGAGGTCATTTTACGACTCTTATCTTCATGTTAACCCTATTTAGGACACTAGACTACAAGTTAGGCTCTAGCTTAGGTCATTAGATTTCTGGGGTGTTACACATAGTCCAACTCGATGCTAAGTCTACTCTCAACTGAATATGTATATGGCACATTATGACTGAAATAATCAAATGCTGAATAGTTCAAAATACTGACATGCAAAATCTGAGAATACAACATTTATATACTGATCATGTAACATTCAAACTAAAGTATGATTATCTTTTTAATTGACCTAGCAAGTGTAATTCATGAACTAAGAGAATCTACACAAACTAGTCTGAGTTTTATACAAAGAACTAAGAAATGTTTCCAAGAAATCATGATATCTAGATTAAGAATACTAGAATAGCTAAACCACAATAATTTTCAAGGATTTAGAAACCTTAGGTTTAACAAGATATGGAAGAAATCAAGAATCTAATTGACTTCTAAGGACCTAGTCGATGAAATGAACCCACTAGTGAAATCCCACATACCTGGCGAAAAAATCTACTGAGAAATCCTTCGATTTCGGGGTTGAAAATGAAGAAAACCTATTGCGTGTTCTTGAGAAAACTGGCGCCTCTTTCTTCTCTTTTTGCTCTAAGATTTGGTGACTTTTGGGATTAAAGGTTTTTGATAGGTTCTCACTAAATTATCGGGCCTAAACTGAGTAAAACAACGTAGTTTAAATGCCCAATCTGTAAGGGAAAAGACCAACACGACCCTGACTTAAAAGATGACGAAGCCATTGATGGATCGTGGACTGACCGATGGTCCGTCCTGGCAAGAAATCATTTAGCGTCTAGGACTGGGTTCTAAGGGTCACGATCCACAGACCATGGTTCCACTTACGGTCCTAGGCCCGGCCATAGATCATGGTTCTTCCTGGGATTTCAGGGTGGCCAACCATGGACCCTAACTACGGTCCATGGTCCAGACCATGGATCGTGGTTTGGCTTCCATTGGTGGCACCTACAAGTTCTGAAAATCTGCATTATGGTCTTTTTTCGAATTTGAGGTGTTACATTATCTCCCCATTGGGAACATTCATCCTCGAATGAAGTCTAAACTAGCTGAGTATGGAGGAAAGGAGTTACAATCCCTACCACTAAGTACTAGAAACTTGTATATAACTGAACTGAGTTCCAAGAACATGAAAATATTGTTGAAATGCAAGAACAACTAAAGGAACATGATACTAAGACTGAATTTAGGCAAGAGTAAACTTGGAGACTGGAGAGGAACTATTACCTCAAGCTGAAATGGAATGGGAAGGAAATAGATGAGGATACTTGACCTTTATGGCTGCTTCTGCTTCCCAAATAGCTCCCTCTACGGACCGACTCCTTCACAAAACTTTCACTGAAGCGACTTCTTTATTTCTCAACCTACAAACCTGACGGTTAAGAATATTTACCGGCACCTCTTCATAAATGAGATTATCTTTCACAGCCACACAATCTAATGGTATTATTAATGTCGGATCACCCACACACATCTTCAACAAGGAAATGTGAAAGACTGGATGAACCGTTGCTAGTCTGCTGGCAATTCTAACTCATAAGCCACATTACCAACACTTTTCAGGATTCTATAAGGACCTACATATCTAGGACTAATCTTCCCTTTCTTGCCAAATCTCATCACCCCCTTCATAAGTGGCACCTTCAGGAAAACCCAATCATCAATTTCGAACTCTAAGTCCCTTCTCCTCACATATGCATAGGACTTTTGACGACCATGAGTTGTCTTTAGTCTATCTCTGATAATTTGAACTTTGTCCGTAGCCTCATGAATCGAATCAGGCCTAATCAATGCTGCTTCACCTACTTTAAACCAACCAATCGGGGACCTGCATCTACACCCATATAGTGTTTTATATGGGGCCATCTGAATAATAGAATGAAAGCTATTATTATAGATAAACTCTATGAAAGATAGATGATCATCTCAACTACCCTTGATATCGATCACACAAGCTCTCAACATATCCTCTAAGGTCTGAATGGTACGCTCTACCTGGTTATTCGGTTGTGGATAAAATGTTGGCCTGAGATTTACCTTAGTACCAAGACCTTTCTGAAATAATTTCCAGAAATGAGAAGTAAACTGAAGACCTCTATCTGAGATAATAGACAAAGAAACCATGAAACCTGACTATCTCATTGATATAGAGTTTGGCGTAGTCCTCTACTGAATCTGTAGTCTTGAAAGCCAAGAAGTGAGCGGACTTAATGACTTTGTCTACTATCACCCAAATGGAGTCATGTTGTTTGGGAGTACGAGGTAAACCTGTAAAGAAGTCCATATTTATCACTTCCCACTTTCATGAAGGGTTGTTAATCTCCTGAGTCATACCTTATGGTTTTTGATGTTCTACCTTAACCTGTTGACAATTAGGACACTTAGCCAAAAAAATAGGCTATGTCCTTCTTCATGTCATTCCCCCAAAAGACCTCCAGTAGATCATGGTACATCTTAGTGGCACTTGGATGAATGGAATACTTGGAGTTATGAGCTTCTGTAAGGATCTGCTGCCTCAACTCACCCACATTAGGAACACATAAGCGACCCTAGTAACGAAGCACACCATCTCCCTTTTGGGAGAAAACCTCAACTTTTTGCTAATGAACTGCACCATTCAACTAAAGTAATATAGGATCACTATCTTGTTTTTCTTTAACCTCTATTATCAATGAAGATTTTGACCCATTCTGAACTATCACACCACCATCTGACGTGTCCGTAAGGCGAACTCCTAAGCAAGTAAGCCAATGAACATCTTTAGATAACTCTTTCTTTTCTTCATAGACAGTCTGCTGAGAGCATCATCTACTACATTGGCCTTACTAGGATGGTAAAGCACATTCATGGCATAATCCTTGAGGAATTCAAGCCATCTTCTTAGACAAAGATTCAATCCTTTCTGGGTGAACACATACTGGAGGCTTTATGATCTACGAATACATCAACATGGACACCATACAAGTAGTGTCTCAAAACTTTTATGGCAAACACTACTTCAAGTCAGGTAGTTCTTCTCATAAACCTTAAGTTGTCTAATAGCATAAGCTATGACCTACCTTGCTGCATCAACACATAAAATAGGACGACCCTGGATGCATTACAATAGATAACATAACCTTCTGATCCATCTGGTATAGTCAAGACCAGAGTTGTGGTCAACCTGATCTTTAATTCTTAGAAGTTTTTCTCACACTCATCGAACCACTGGAATTTAACCCTTTTCTAGGTAAACTTAGTCATTGGGGTTTTGGAGTTTAAATCCTTAACCCAAATAAGATGATAGATATATCCCCCTGGAAATCATTTTTTTGGCCGTAAGGTAAGAGATGAATCGACCCATAGGAACTAAGCTACTACCCTTCCATTCTAAGACTGGCTCATTTGGAAACTAAAACAAAATGATCCTAGTTCTACAACCGATTGAGGCATAACAGGAATGTAACTAATCCATGCCTAGAATGATATTAAAATATACCATTTCTAACTCTACAAGATCAGTTGAGGTGACTTTTTGAATAACTGTGACAAGGCAATTTTTGTATACCTATCTAGCTATAATTGGGTCACCAACTGGAGTAGAGACTGAGAAGGGTTCTGAAAGAGTTTCTGGACTGACACCGAAGTTTACTACTATATAGGGAGTTATAAAATACAATATAGCCCCTGGATCCAACAACACATAAACATCTAAATGAAATACTCGCAACGTACTAGTGACCACATCAGGAGAATCTTTTTTATCCTGGCAAGCCTGGAGAGCATACAGCCTGTTCTACTGGTGACCGCCATATGCATCAGATGAAGCACCCTACTGAGTAAGGCAACCTGCTGGTGCTATTGGAGCTATAGACAGAGTCCTATTGTTGTTACCTCATTGCCCCTACCTGGTAGAAAGACAATCCTTCAACCTATGGCCAGACTGACCACACCCAAAGTACCATTCCTTGCCTGCACGACACTCTCACGGATGGTTCATACCATACTTTAGACAAGTTGGGAAAGTCCTATCACCTTAAGTACTCCCTTAAGACATAGATCCTGATGCCCTACCTTTTTAATCCTGTTGAAACTTAGGGATGGAGCACTAGCTGATGAAGGTGTTGGGGCTGTAGACCTCCGCTGAAACTGTGAGTGGTTTCCAACACACGATTTCTACTAAGAGTATTTATAGTTCCCTGTTCTATCCTTCTTGTTGTCCTTATCCATTTCCCTAAGCTTATCTCTCTCAACCTCCTGAGCATGAGTCATAAGCCTAAAGATATTCATATCCTCTAATAGCATTGCATTCCTGCACTCTATCTTCACCAAGTCGGATACCCCAAAAAAAATTACTCATTTATGCCCTTGGATCGGCAACCATGCGTGGAGCATTCCTGGAGACCTAGATGAACTTATGTCTGTATTCTTGGACTGACATGGTACCTTGCTTCAAATTCATATACCCTTGTGCCTTAGCTTCTCTCAACTCCCTTGGGAACAACCTGTCCAGAAAAAGCTCCAGCAAAACACTCCCAGGTCACAGGAGCTACATCCGCATCCCTGTTTTCTTTCTAGTGAGTGAATCAAATGTGAGCTACATCCTTAAGTTGGTAGGATGCCAGCTCCACCCTATTACCAGTTACTTGTATCACTGCAAAAGTTCTCTTAACCTCCTGAATAAAGTTCTGCGAGTCCTCATCAATTTGTGACCCTAAAAACTCAGGTGGATTCATCTGAAAAAAGACTCGAACCCTAGCAATAGCTGATCCACCATTAGTGTTAGTAGGAACTGGGGCCTGCTGATTATTTTGATTGGCCACACTCTGAGCCAAAAGCTGGATCGCATTTCAAAATTCTGCATTTGTAACCTCATGGTTCGATATTGAAGGAACTGCATTAGCATTCCATACATTCACTCTATGAGGAGGCATGATCTGAAATGCATAACGACGAATAAAAAAGGAGATCATACCCACGCACGATAAAAATAGAAAGACAGTTAAGTTTTTTCTAGTACACTTCGTAGCCTCCCTATCATTAGATATGGTACACTTCACATCCATGAAAGAGACTCTACATAATAAGCGTTTTAGACATCCTAAGACTCTTGAACCTAATGCTCTGATACCAAGTTTGTAACACACTGAGGCTACCCAATTTTACATAACACAGGACCTAGGATCACGAGTGACCCCAAGCTAACCCGTTGTCTGACATGGCATCAGGATATGAAAAGATAACTAAATAAACAAGAACTATGCGGAAGCTAAAATAGTTGATAACTGAAAGTGGGGAATACCCAGCTAGTCTAAATATATGAAATGTACTAAGAGTTTAATAACAACTGAAAGATCAAACTCAACAAGTCAAGTTGATTCTACTACTATGTCTAAAAAGTCTCTACTGACTAGAGTTGCTGGGACATGCCCCCAACTAACCCTAAAAAAGCTAAAAACTGAATAGAAGACTGAAATAAAATAAAGTATGTCTATTGTCCTCGAAGTATGAAAACTCACTACTGAAGTTGTTGAATACGGATCGATAACCGATCTAAGCGTGATCTGGATGTTGAGTACTTGAACCTAAATCATGAAAGGATGTAGCGCAGAGTATGCGTCAGTGCTTGAAATATACTGAGCATGCAGTATGTAGATAATACTGAACAAATACATATAAGCTGAACCAAGGCATAACTGAGTAATATTGTAAATATAGGAAAGATAACTAAATCCAATGACCAAGTTCTAATCATCAACATGACATGCTAAACGGAATACTGAAGTATATACTGAAAACCTGGTCAAATGCACTAAGAGTCTGATTGTGGGAGCTACTATTAACCGACCTAAAACCACATGAGCTAAATGTGGAGTCTGATGTACACACCCCCTCGACAGGATCGAAAATACCTTGCTAGGGCTATAAAGGCATGACTGGCGTGATCACTAAATTCGATGCCCAATAGAGGGGACTTATACTTCGATGGGGGCACATAGTTCTGGGACTATGAGGGTACGCTAAACCCTAGTCTAACTCGGTTCTAAGTCTGCTCCCAATTGAATATATATATGACACATTATGACTGAAATACTGAAATGTCGAATAGCTCAAAATACTGACATGCAAAATATGAGAATGCAACATTTATATACTGATTATGTAACATTCGAAACTGAAGCATGATTATTTGTTTAAGTGACCTAGCGAGTGTAATTCTTGAACAAAGAGAATCTACACAAAATAGGGTTCTAAGTTTTATACAAGGAACTAAGCAATGTTTCCAAGAAATCATGATATCTAGATTAAAAATACTACAGCACCTAAACCACAACAATTTTTCAAGGATTTAGAAACCCTATGTCTAATAAGATATGGAAGAAATCAAGAATCTGACTGAATTATAGGACCTAGAGGAAGAAAGGAATCCACTAGTGAAATCCCATATAGAAAAAACCTCCCGATTTCTAATGCTCAACTTTCACTTCTTGGTTATTAGGACATTTAGTCACAAGTTCTGCAATATTCTTCTACCCATTCCACCAATAGACCTCCCGCAAGTCACGATACATCTTGGTAGCTCTCGGGTGAATGGAGTATCAAGAACTATGGGCTTCTGATAAAATCTGATCTCTCAAATCATCTACATTAGGAACACACAAACAACCTTGATAACGAAGCTCACCATCTCCCCTTGGAAGCAAGCCTCTACGGACTTTTTAAGCACTGCTTAGTTTAATTCCACCAAGGTCGGATAAAGACCTTTATTTGGTTTCACTTCCAATACAAAGGACGATCCAAACTATTATGGACCATAACACCACCTTTACTAGAGTCAACTAATCGAACATCCATTCGGGCCAACCTATGAACATCTCTAACCAACTCTTTCTTACTATCTATTATATGAGCAACAGTGCCCATTGATAATCGACTAAGAGCATCTGCCACCACATTTGCTTTACCAGAGTGATAAAGAACATTCATATCATAGTCCTTTGGTAACTCAAGCCACCTTCTTTGGTGAAGATTTAGATCCTTCCAATTAAACACATATTTCAAACTCTTGTGGTCGGTAAAGAAATCGACATGAATACCATATAAGTAATGCCTCTAAATTTTCAAAGCAAAAACAACCGCTAGTTCTAGATCATGGGTAGGATAGTTCTTTTCAAGCATTTTAAGTTGCCTTGAAGCATAGGCAATGACTTTCTCATTTTACATAAGAACGCATCCTAGACCAATTTTTTAAGCATTACAATAAACAACAAACTCATCGGCTCCTTTTGGTAAAATCAACACCAGAACGGAAGTAAGTCTATCCTTCAATTCATGAAAACTCCTTTCACAAGCTTCCAACCATAAGAATTTAGCTTTCTTCTAGGCCAATACCGTCAATGGAGAGTCAATTGATGAAAAAACTTCCACAAACCTTCTATACTAGATTAAACCAAGAAACTTTAATGTTTGAAGGGGATATAGTTTTAAGCCAACTTTTTACCACATTCATCTTCTTAGGATCTACCTCAATACCCTTTTCGAAAATAATGTGACAGAGAAAAGCCATTGACTTCAACCAAAATTCACATTTACTAACCTTTGAAAAGAGTTTTTGGTCCTTGAGGACTTGCAACACAATTCTCAAATGATCGGTATGCCCGTCTTCACTCCTTGAATAGATCAATATATCATCAATGAACACAATCACAAACATGTCAAGGTATTGCCTAAACACTATATTCATCAAGTCCATAAAAGCGACTGGAGAATTAGTCAATCCAAAGGACATCACAAAAAACTTATAATGACCATACCAAGTTAAAAAATCCATTTTCGGAATATGAACTTTCTTCACCCTCAATTGGTGATAACTCAACCGGAGGTCAATCTTATAGAACTAACTTGCTCCTTATAGTTGGTCAAACAAATAATCTATCTTAGGGAGAGGATACTTATTCTAAATGGTAACCTTGTTCAATTGATGATAGTCAATACACATACAAAGAGAACCATTTTTCTTTCGAACAAACAAAATTGGATCACCCCATGGAGAGATACTCGATCGGATGAAACCCTTATCCAACAAATCTTTTAATTGCTCTTTTAATTCCATAAGTTCTACCGGATTCATTCGGTATGGAGGAATAGAGATAGGTTGTGTATCTAGGAGATGGCCAATACCAAAGTTTATTTTCTTTTCAGGTGGAATACCGAGTAGTTCATCTGGAAACACTTTTGGAAACTCATTTACAACGCAGAACGACTCAAAGAGTAGGGGTTTTAGAATTTGTATCCCTCACCCTAACTAGATGGTATACGCAACCTTTAGAAATCATCTTTCTAGATTTAAGACAAGAAACAAACCGACCTCTCGGCATAGAATTCCCCCATTTCCACTCTAGGATAGGCTCATTTGGAAAGTAAAACTTGACCACTCGGGTTCTACAATCAATGTAAGCGTAACAAGAATGCAACCAATCCATTCCAAGAATGACATCAAAACTATCATATCAAGCTTTACAAGATCAACATAAGTGACTCTATAGGGTAAGGAAACAAGACAATTTCTATAAACTCTCTTAGCCACAATAGATTCACCGATATGAGCAGAGACATCAAACTGATCTAACAACACATTCGAAAGAATATCAAACCTCATAGCCACATATGGTGTCACAAAAGAAAAGGTAGAACCTGGATCAAGAAAAGCATAAACATCAAGATGAAAGACTTTCAACATATTAGTAACCACATCGGGAGAACCCTCTTGCTCTTGGTGAGTCTGGAGTACATAGAATTTGTTTTGCTCAGTAGCACTTGAACCCAAACCACTAGGCGGAGTTTGCCAACCTTTTATTCCCTTAGCCGTAAGTGTTGGACAATTCCTTGTCTTATGTCCACTCTTACCACAACTATAGAAACCATCCATATCGGCTAAGCACTTACCCTTATACTTCCTTCCACAATTAGCACAAGTTGACAACGAAGATCCACTACCATTTCCTTCTTAAGGTTTAGGGTTAGACACCCTATCCTTGTTAAATATAGAAGGAGAATTTGAGGAACCTTGACCGAAAAACCTTTGTTGGAACCTAGAATTACCACATCTATCAAACCTTGAATGAGAGTCACCATCACCATCTTACCTTCTTCGTCTCCCTAGATCATTCCTTAAGTTTCTCTTCTTCTATCTATTGAGCATGTACCATTAGATGAGAAATATCCATATCATTGATAAGCATAATGGTACGACATACATTGACTACCATCTCGAACACTCTTGAGACAAATTTACACATCATTACCATAGGATCCGCAATTATAGTAGGAGCATACCTAGAGAATTGTGTGAAATTCAAAGCATATTCTTTCACACTCATGTTTCCTTGACGAAGGTTGATGAATTCAAGCACCTTTGCCTCCCTCATCTCAAGGGGAAAGAAACTATCAAGGTAAGAAACCTTAAACTTTTCCCAATCAAGAGGACCCACATCAACTACCTTCCTTTCCTTCGATTAGTTAAACCAAACTTGAGCAAAAACCTTATGTTGGTAAGAAGCCAATTCTGCCTTTTCCACCGGCGCCACTCCCATGATCATCAACACCTAATATACTTCATCAATAAACTATTGAGGATCTTTCTTAACCTTAGAACCATGAAACTATGAGGGATTCATTCTAGTTAAGTCCCTCACTCTAGATGTTGACTTACCCACATTTGGGTTCACCAGAACTGCAACCTCCCTATTGAATTGAGCCATCATTTCTTGAGACAACACTTGAAAAGTAGCCTTAAATTCCATATTATCCACTTGCTCGACCAAAGGATCGATCAGAACCTGAAGAGCTTGAGAAGGAGCCTCTTCTTCCACATTCTCGTTCACATTCCTCCTAATGTATGCTCTTCGAGGGTCTATTTCATGAAAAAAAACCAGACATGGATTAGTAGAAAGGACATATAGAGTTACACTCTATCAGACGACTTAGAGTAATGAAAGAAGTGGAGTTTCCTAATCATCTTATAGCTTTTTATTCATAAATATGGCGTGCTTTACACTTATGAACAAGACTCTACTAGATGTGGCTTATGAGGCATCCTATGACCTTTCTAAACTTTGAATATCATGTTTATCATGACCCAAGGTACCCCCCAGGCATAATATGGCGTATTGGACCCCAAGAGGCCCTACACAAGACAATTAGCATACATAAAACATATTACAAAAATCACAAGATTTAAAAGACATTCATAGTTTGATGAAAATAAAGTTGAAGTCCGCATATTCTTAAAACCATCTATTACATAAAGAGTGACTGGGACGTTACCCTGGCATCACGTACAACATCTGAAAAGTAAAGATTGAAAGAGATAAAAAGTTTGGTCCTCGAAATATGAGGACTCACCACTACTAAGTATGATCAAGGAGACTCCAAGCCACGTGGATGAGAAACTGGAACGTCAGACCCTACATTTGAGAAACAATATAGGCAAGAGTATGCGTTAGTACAAAAATATACCAAGCATGACAACAATGCATAGAGATATAAAATCATGCTAAAAAGGACATTTCTATGCTCATGCAAAGATAGAGTTAAAAATCATATAAAGAAGGGTTAGAAAATATCATAATAGTCATGGTCAAATACTCTTTTGAACTCTTTGGGAAATAATTCTTGAAGTAACCTTAGTTCATCATTAGTGTGGGAATTAACCTTAACCGACATAGAGACCATGTGAGCTATAACGTGAAATCCGGTGTCTGCCCCACACCAAAAAGAGGTGTCTTACTTGCCAAGGCAATAACCTTAATTTCTATCTTATGTGGATTCATTAGCTAATGTCTATCTAACACAATCATGTTTATCTAAGACAGTGATCTTATAGTGGCACATAGGTATGAGATAAGGAGATTGCAACTAGAAACTCGGCCTCAAGCCGCGGAAGAGCTTCTATCTCAAAATCCTCTCAATGCTAAGCATAAATCCCATGGAATAGTCATAATTTTTTATTTGACTTATGTTTCATGTAAAGCACATTAACTAGCATATCCAAGCTAAGTTTTTTTGGAATAGCTCCTAAACTTGATTCTAAGTTAGTTGAGAAACCCTTTCAACTCTTAAGAATCCATATGTAAGAAAACCCTTTCACATGCATGTATTGAGTATTTTGTAAGAAATCCTTTTACAACAACAACAACATTAACATATATGCTTTACTCTCAAAGCAACTTAAATCATTTTCATCACTTTCATAAAGAGCATGCATATCTTCATAAACTCTTCTTTCATGGCTAAAAACCCACATTATAGCATCTTATCTTAGAAAACATAAGGTATGCATGGATTCATGAGGATTCATCTAAAAATCATGGAAATATCTTAATTCAAGCTTAATAAGTCATAAAATAATCAATTATCTCCATATTGAAAGGAACCTATAGCATAAAAGAAAACCCTAACTTCAATTGGAGATTTCTAACTTCAAAATGAGGGAATTTAGGAACTCTATAGAGGAAAGGGCTCCATAATGAATACTATTATACCTTGGAGTTCAAAGACCATAAGCAATTTGGTGAATTGGAGGCTTGATCTTGAAACCCCAAGTTTAGTCCTCATTCTTCTTCTTTTAGAAAGAGAAATATTTTGGGGATGATAAACTTGTTCTTCTTTTTTTTGGTAAATTGAGAGAATGAATTGAATTGGGTAATTTTGGGGGTAAACACCTTTATATAGGGCTTTGGGTAAAAGATAAAACGACATGGTATTAAATTAAAACAATTAGGAAAAGACCCAAAAGCCCTTGACTTAAAAGCTGACGGACCCATTTGACGAGAGACTTCACAGCCCTTTTAAGGCACCATGGCATGTCTAACTGGTTATGAAGAGACCTCTTCCGATGGGCCTCCCTATGCTGCTTCATGGTGGCTTTAACAGACCATCAAGTTTATTATGGACCGTCTAGCCTTCTGTGGTCCTTGACCAGTGGCTAGGGGAAGGATCCCCTTCTGGCGACCCTTTTTAAAGACTTCTTTAACTGCCCATTAACCTCACCACATTTTGTATAGTCCTCTATGGGAGGGACACCTGCAAGAAAGGTCCTGGGGACTTAACATGAGCCTCTTTACGGATCGTGGTCCCCTTCACGGCCTATTTGGGGCTCCATGGAGGTTTCCATGGTCCAGTTTTGGTTCGTGAGTTTCTCACTTGACCCATTTTAAGTCTTTCTCAAATCTTAGGTGTTATAGAAGACGAGCATATAAATCATTTTAGGATTGTCTTGCAAGTCCTCAAGGACCAACAACTCTTTGCAAAGTTTATTAAATGTAATTATTGGTTAAGGTCTATGGCTATCCTTGGTCATATTGATTGCGGGAAAGGTATTGAGGTAGATCCTAAGAAGAGTGATATTGTTAAGATTTGGCCTAAACCTCAATCTCCCTCGGATATTAGAAGTTTCATGCGTTTAGTTAGTTACTATAGAAGGTTTGTGGAATGTTTTTCCTCAATTATTTCCTCTCAATTGATGGGGTTGACCCAAAAGAAAGCCAAATTCTTATGATTGGAAGCATGTGAAAAGAGTTTTCAAGAATTTAAGGCTAAACTTACTTCTGATCTTGGGTTGACGTTACCAAAAAGAACCGATGGATTTGTTGTTTATTGTGATGCTTCAAGAATGGGGTTAGGATGTTTCCTTATGAAAAATAGGAAAGTCATTGCCTATGCCTTAAGGAAACTTAAGGTGCACGATACGAACTATCCTACCCATGATTTAGAATTACAGGCAATTGTGCTTGCTTTATTGATTTAGATACATTACATATATGGTGTTCACGTCAATGTCGTTACCGACTAGGAAAGTTTACAGTATGTGTTTAAGCGGAAGGATCTGAATATTCACCAAAAAGGGTGGCTTGAATTACTAAAGGATTATGATATGGGTGCTCTCTATCACCCCGACAAAGCAAATGTGGTAGCGGATGCTCTTAGTCGATTGGTAATGGGTAGTGCTGCTCATGTAGAGAATAGTAAGAAGGATTTGGTTTAATATGTTCATAGATTGACCCGAATGGATGTTCGAGTGGTTAACTCTAGCAAGGGTGGAGTTATGGTCCATAATGGTTTAGAATCATCTCTTGTTTTTGAAGTGAAAGCTAAGCAACGTCTTGACCCGATCTTGATTGAATTGAAGGAGGTGGTGCTTAAGGAATCTGTTGACGGAGTACTTCGATACCAAGGTCGTTTATGTGTTCTCAATGTAGATGACTTGAGAGGGCAAATCTTGTCAAAAGCCCATAGTTCCCGGTATTCTATTCACCCACGAACCACCAAGATGTACTGTGACTTGCGGGAGGTCTATTGGTGTAATGGTATGAAGAAGGATATTGCGAAATTTGTGGCTAAGTTTCCTAATTGTCAACGAGTGAAAGTTGAGAATCAAAAATCAAGAGGTTTTCCCCAAGATATCAATATTCTTACTTGGAAGTGGGAAGATTTTAATATGGACTTAATTGTTGGTTTACCCCGCACGCGACGACAACATAACCTGATTTGGATTATAGTAGATCGTATGATGAAATCAACTCATTTCATTCGAGTCAAGGTTTCTTGTTCGGTGGAAGACTATGCTAAGTTGTACTTGAGAGAAATGGTTAGGTTGCATGGAGTGACCTTGTCCATTATCTTTGATCATGGTACCCAATTCACTTTTTAATTTTGAAAATATTTTCAAAAGGGTCTTGGTACTCGTGTTAAGCTTAGTACGGCCTTTCATCTGCAAACTGATGGGCAGATGGAACATACTATACAAACTTTGGAAGATATGTTGAGAGCTTGTGTAATTGACTTCAAGGGTAATTGGGATGATCACTCCTTTGATTGAATTTGTGTATAATAATAGCTACCACTCAAGTGTTAGCATGGCTCCATTTGAGGCTTTTTATGGTAGGAGCTGTAGATCTCCTATAGGTTGGATTGACGTGGGGAAAGTTTCTTTAATAGGTCCCAAGTTGGAACACAAGGATATCGATAAGGTTTGGCTTATTAAAGAAATGTTAAAAACATATTAAAGTCGACAAAAGTCCTATGCCGATATTAGAAGACTAGATTTAGAATTCCATGTTAATAATTGGGTCTACTTGAAAATTTCATCCATGAAGGGTGTAATGAGATTTGGAAAGATAGGGAATCTTAGTCCCCAATATGTGGGGCCATATCAGATTTTGAAGCGTATTGGTAAAAAGTTGCTTATGAACATAAATTTCCTAATGACTTGGCATCGGTGCATCCAGTTTTCCATGCCTCCTTGTTGAAGAAATGTGTTGGTGATCCGACATCTATAGTGCCATTGGAGAGTCTTCGCATAAAGGATAGTATTTCTTATGAAAAAGTTCCGGTTGAGATCTTGGACCAAAGAGTTTGGAAGTTGAGAAATAAAGAAATTGCTTCGGTGAAAGTTCTTTGGAGGAATCAATTAGTTGAGGGTGCTACTTAGGAGGCCGAGGCCGATACGATATCCCGTTATCATCATCTCTTTCCCTCAGTCCCTACTCTAGCTTAAGGTATTTAATTCCTCATGGTTTACTCTTTTGGTGTCATGTATCTTAGATATTCCATGATTCCTCATTTATGCATGCTCATGAAACACTTGATCTTTGAGAAAATGGGTTAACTTGATTAATTTCTTCATGTTTTGTGCATTAGAGTATGAATTGCATATAGACCTTATGAGATGATGTTTTGAACATGCTTGAGCTTGAAGTTGATATTTCCTACTCGGATATGTGCATTTATGTGATTTCATTTATGTTAGATTGTTAGGTCTAGTTCCTACCCTCCTTATGATGTCCTGAGATCCATTCGACGAAGAATATTCCCAAGCAGGAGATATTGTAACACCTCAGATTTAAAAAGAAGGAAAAATTTCAGGTTCCCAAAATCTGGTGCCAAATTCGACGGAACCACCAACATTCCGTAGATGAAATCACAAATCGTATATGGGGACTGTAGATGGCAAGTCCAAATAAGTTGAAATATCTAGTCCCAGAACTCTTCTACAGTTTACCAGGACGATCCATCATTCAATGCACGAGTCATAAGTAGGTCCGGTAGATGAGTCACAAAGTTAAAGAAAATTTAGGATCAAAAGTTAGGACCTAAGATTGAGATTCATGGTCCACTACCATACGTTGGGGGTCTAAAATGGGGGTCTTTGAACCCACCAACCCACTAACGGTTGACCAGGACAGTCCGTGGTAGGACCTACAGACCGTAGGTTAAACCGTCGACGAGGTCCGACAGTTATTTTAAAAGGGACTTTGGGTCTTTCCCTAATTGTTTTAACCCAATAAAATATCTTTTTACTCTGTACCCTAAGCCCTATATAATGATTTAAACCCCCAAATCATCCAATTCAATTCACTCTCTAAAACTCTCAAAAGTTGGTCAAGTCATCCTTTTAAATATTTCTCTCTCTAAGGAAGAAGAAGAAGAAGAGTAGGGTTTCAAGATCAAGTCTCCAAATCCACCATTAATTTCAAGATTTTGGCGTCAAGGTATGATAGTCTTCACCTATGGAGCTCTTTCCTCCATAGGGTTCCTAAATTCTCCAATTTGTAAAGCTGGATTCCCCAATCAAACTAGGATTTTTTTCAATTGTCATCGATTCCTTTCAATGTTGATCCAATTGATTGTTTTATGTATTTTTATGCATGAATTGAAGAAATTACATGACTAAAGTTGAATCTCCTATGAACCCATGTATAACCCATGTTTTCTAGACTACGATGATAAGATATGGCTTTTGAACTATGAAAGATGAGTTTATGAAGATATGCATGTTCTTTATGAAATTGGTGAAAATGTTTTAAGATTGCTTTGAGAGTGAAGCATAAATGTTGTAGTTTTTGTGAAAGGATTTCCCACATACTACTCAATACATGAATGTGAAAGGGTTTTATCACATAAAGGATTATTAGAGTTGAAAGGTTTTCTCAACTAAACTATGAATCAAGATTTAGGAGCTATTCTAATGAAAAGACAAGCGGCGATTACCCATGTCCCTTAAAGATAAGATGAATATGGTTGATGACTATTCCATGGTAATTATGCTTAGCGTTGAGTGAACAAGTGGCGATTACCCGTGTCTCATAAACTATGTGCTTCCATAGGTTGTCTTAGATATGCATTAGCTAGTGGATCCTCTTAAGCTAGAAGTTATGGATTTTACCCTAGCAAGTAACGACACCCCTTTTCGGTTTGGGGTGGATACCAAATTCCATGTTATAACTCACATGGTCTATATGTCGGTTAAAGGCTACTTACCACAATAATGATAAACTAAGGTCACTTCTAGGAGTATCTCACATGTGTTCAAAGATTATTTTTACTTGCATTGATCATGATCACAATTATGCTTCGAATCTCTTATCTTATGTTTTAACTTGGTCTTTGCATATCATGAAAAGTCCTTTTAGCATGATTTGGTATTTTTTTATGCATTGCTATCATAATTGGTACATTTTTGTACAAAACACATACTCTTGCCTAGGGTCTGACGCTCCGATTCTGCATCCTCGTGGATGGAGATCATTTTAATAGTTTTGGGAAGTTGTGAGTTCTCATGTTCTAAGGACCGAACCTTTTATTGCTTATCGTCTTTACTTTTCAGATATTGAATGTGATACATGGGTGACGTCCCAATCACTATTGATGTAATAGAAGGCTTTGACACTACTTAGACTCCCGGTTCATTTTTTTTGACAAACTCTTTATGATATAAACTATCTTTTAAATTCTTAAACTCTATGATCATGTATGATGTATGCTAAGTGACTTGTGTAGGTCCTTTAGGGGTCTTATGCACCATGTCACGTCAAGGGTGTACTTTGGGTCATGAGAGTTAATTAAATAAATCTTAGGATAACTGTTAATTTATGAAAACACCTACGTACATAGTTTTTCATTGGCTCTTAAACTTACCATTCATCATCCTCATCCTAGGCTCCCACTACCCCAAGCAAGTCTTTCCCTTCCCCGATAATCAAACTAGTAAAAGGTAATTATGATAATACATTGTATGGTCAATGGTAGAAATATGAGACACACATCAATGTAGAGCAATTGATAAAGTCAGCACCAATCTTTGAGTACTCTTTTAGAATTTCATTATTGACCACTGTTACGTTAAATTCTCACATTCAATATTGCCTTTACTTTTCTTGATCAGTCGGTCTATGAGGCCTACTGAGTACCTATTAATTTGGCACTCATACCACACTCTACATCTCTTTTGTGAACTAGGTATGAGCAGCAAGTATCAGCGTTGAGATTAAGACTACAGTTGTCGCATTCGGACTGAGGATGAACACATGACGTTGTGGACTTTAAGTGTCTTAATCTATATTTTGATCACTAGTCTTTCGTACTCTGGGATAAATCTTTATACTTTCGGTCAAGTTTTTGGACTTGAACTCTTTTGATAGGCATTTTTATAATTAAGAAAATTGATTTTTTAAGGTTAATTGTCTTTCATGCATTTGAACATATCAGATTAAATTGTACTTATATAGAATTGCTTGTTTTTTATATATCCATTTAAATTTGTGCTAATCTTTATGGATAAGGATGATCGATAGTAATATTCAATGATAAGTTCCTTTGATAAAAAGTAAACATAATATAATATAAAATAAGTCAAAGTTGTTTAAAAAAGGAAAATTAATAAAAGAAGAAAGTAACATATCTTAATTGAGATTCTAGAATTTTATATAAGTCTAATAAGAAAAAGTGATAAAAGAAAGTGGAAGCGGGAAAATGTTGCATTTGGACTTTAAAAAACACATGTCAAAGTCGAGTCGTTCTTTTAAGGAATATAAAGAATTACCCCTTGACCATAATCAATACAATTAACATTTTACCTAATTTGTGTAAGCATTATTATCATTTATTAGATATTTTGATCAATTTCGATAGACATTTCTTCAATTCCTCACTAGTTCATTTCTCAAATACTCTAACAATTCTTTACAATAAATGCAACAACAACAACCAACAAGTGTTGCAGAGCAAGAAGGTATTACAATGAATCCTATAGGACGTTGGTGTTATAGATGCAGGACATGTAATGACGTGTTTGCCTCGAGCCAAGGGCTCACTAGGCACCAACACAAGCACGCATATGAGGGAACTTCGATAAAAGGTGCACTCCATCACAAGTTTTTTTTTCTATCAGCTGACCTTCCATCCATCCACCTTAAGTTGGGTAAACGAAAGTCTAACCCAACCGCGTTACCTGGCCAAGGGGACTTTTATCATCCCCGTCCTAAGAAAGGGCTGGTTGAGGGGGCCAGTAGACTTCGTGGACATCCATGATTGATTCATAACCAATCTCAATAGGCCACAGTGTTGCAGGTGCCTCATGTTGCTACGAATGCACCCACACCTGATCCTCTACTTAATAAAGAAGACTTTTTTGCCCCTAATCCTAGTCAAATGGTTTCATATGGGATCAAGTTAAATATTAATGTTCCATTGCCCAATAGGCCAGTTGAATCTATTAAGTTATCAATCAGAAACACAACCATTTGTGGCCAAGAGGAGCTTGACTTAGAGCTTAGGCTTTAGATCTTAATTAATTTTAATTTTCTATTTTGTGTTGTTTTCAACTTATGTATTAAGTTTGTTGCAAGATTTTAGTTTTGTATAAATTTATGCTTTGAGTATATTTTATGTATTTACTACAATCTAAAAAGGAATAAATTCTCATTTCAATAGAGGCTTCAAAAAATAAAAAGAAAGAAAATATAATTCTAGATAACAAAACAAGACATAGTGATAATGATAGAAGTAGATTCATTAATTCATTTGAACCACACACGCCGACTAAGTTGTATCAATAAGAAATGAGATATAAGGTATGTGATAAATTAGGATATTCCCTTATATTTCCATAGAAAGAATAGAAAACAAAACAATACTCTATGACCATATATAGTCACAATGCACAAGAAGAGGAGCTAGAAGATACCTCAAAAAGCACAAGAAGTATAATAATTCAGGCAAGGAGAAAATTTGGAAAACAATTAGGGAGTAAAAAGAAGGTAAAATAAAATTGGAATAGAGAACTATTTAAAAGGTAAAAAGATCAATAATCTCATATTAAAGCGATCAAGAAGCAAGGGAAGTCTAAAGTAACGTAACGAGTACACGACTTGTTGTTAATTAAATAAATCTTAGGATAATTTTTAATATATGAAAACACCTACATACATAGTTTTTCATTGTCTTTTAAACATGCCGTTCATCATCCTCATCCTAGGCCCCCACTACCCCAAGCAGGTCTTTCCCTTTCTCGACTATCAAACTAGTGAGAGGTAATTATGATAATACAATGTGTGGTCAATGGTTAAAATATAAGACACACATCAATGTAGAGAAATTGATAGAGTCAGCACCAATTTTTTAGTAATCTTTTAGAATTCCATTCTTGACCTCTGTTGTAATAAATTCTTACAAATCATATTTCATTTACCTTTCTTTATCAGTCAATCTATGATGCCTACTAACTACCTATTATTTTGGTACTCATCCCACACTTTACATCTCTTTTGTGAAGTAGGTCTGAGCACCAACTATCAGCGTTGAGATAAAGACTGCAGTTGCCGTATTCGGAAGCGAGGGTGAGCACATGACGTTGTGGACATTACGTTTCTTAATCTATAGTTTGATGACTAATATTTTGTATTTTGAGATAAGTCTTTATATTTTATGTCCACTTTTGGGACTTGAACTCTTTTGATAAGTTGTTCTATACTAGTGACTTCCAGGTTTTAGGAGGGATCCTGATTTATGTATATATATTTTTGTTTCTCTTCTACTATTTATCTTATTTATCCTATTAAATTTGATTTCCTCCTTTTTTTTCTACCCTAATACCCATTAAGTGTCGTTCCGGGTTACCAAATGGCTTTTCTACAAGTGATTTATAGTAGGTGTCATCATGACTCAAGAAAGTGGGTCGTGGCATTAATTGATGTAAATGACATATTATTTAGATGAATGACAACTTTTATTTATTTAACTTATGAGAATAACTAACTACTTACAAGTTACAAATGAGATACAAAATTGAGATTGTGATGAAAATTGATTTTTTGAGGTTAATTTTCGCTCATGCATTTGAACATATCGTGATTAAACTTTACTTATCTAGAATTTCTTGTTTTTCATATATCCATTTGATTCTTGCTAATCTTTAAGGAAAAGGATGATCGATAATAATTTTCAATGATATGTTCCTTTGATAAAAAAAATAAATATAATATAAAATAAGTCAGAATTGTTTAAAAAGAGAAAATTAATAAAAGAAGAAAGTAACAAATCTTAATTGAGATTATAGAATATTATATAAGTCTAATAAGAAAAAGAGATAAAAAGAAGTCGAAGCGAAAAAATGTTGCATTTGGAATTTAAAAAAAAACAGGTCAAAGCTAGGCCGTTCTTTTAAGGAATATAAAGAATCACCCATTGACCATAATTAATACATTTAACATTTTACCTTATTTGTGTAAGCGTTGTTATCATTTATTGGATATTTTGATCCTATATATTTTGATGGACATTTCTTCAATTCCTCACTAGTGTGTTTCTCAAATACTCTAACAATTTATTACATAAAATGCAGCAACAACAATCAATAAGTGGAGAAGCCCAAGAAGGTATCATAATGAAGCCTAAAGGAGTTTGGTGTTATGGTGTTATAGATGCATGACATGCAATAACGTGTTCGCCTCAAGCCAAGGGCTCGATGGGCACCAACACAAGCACATATCTGAGGAAACTTTGAAAAAGGTGCACCCCATCACAAGTTTTTTCGTCTATCCGCTGACCTTCTAGCCATACACCTTATGTCGGGTAAACAAAAGTCTAACCCAACCGTTTTACGTGGCTAAGGGCGCTTTTATCATCCCCGTCTTAAGAAAGGGCTAGTTGAGGGGCCCCATAGACTTCGTGTCCATCCACGATTGATTTATGACCACTCTCAACAGGCCACAATGTTGCAGTTGCCTCACATTGCTACAAATGCACCTACACATGATCCTCTACTTAATAAGGCAGACTTTTTTTCCCCTAATCATAATCAACCATTTCATATGGGATCAAACTAAATCTTAATGCTCCGTTGCCCAATAGGCCAGTTTAATCTATTAATTCATCAATCAGGAACACAAGTTGTTGTGTCCAAGAGGAGCTTGACTTAGAGCATAGGCTTTAGATCTTGATTAACTTTAATCTTCTATTTTGTATTCTTTTCATCTTATGTCTTATGTTTGTTGCAAGATTTTTGTTTTGTATAATTTTATGTTTTGAGTGTATTTTATGTCTTTACTACAATCTATCTCATTTCAATAGAAGAATCAAAAATAAAAAAATGAAAATATAATTCTAGGTTATAAAACAAGACAAAGTGATAATGATAGAAGTAGATTAATTAATTAGTGTGAATCATATACGTCGACTAAGTAGATCAACAAGAAATGAGATATAAGGAATGTGATAAGTTAGGATGTTCTCTTACTTTTCCGCAGAAAGAATAGAAAAAAACAATATTCTATGACCATATATAGTCACAATGCACAAGAAGAGAAGCTAGAAGATACCTCAAAAAGCACAAGAAGTATAATAATTCAGGCAAGGAGAAAAATTGGAAAACAATTAGGGAGTAAAAAAAGGTAAAATAAATTGGAATTGTAACAACCCAAATTTCTAAGTTAAGACCCGAAACATTCTTCATTTGACTATAAGGTTGTACCTAGTTATTTTTAATTTCTCTAAGGTGTTAAGGTCATTTATCTAGTGTTATAATGGATTTGGATATGACTCAAACTCACAAGAACCCCCTAGCACAAATTTGAGTTGAAAGCTTCTTTACCGATTAGGTCTTGACATAAGATTCTACTTAGGTCAACTTCAAACAATCATATCTCCAAGAACATAATGAATTAGGTGGCCTATTACCTACCAAATTAAAGTTCTTTGAGTCCTCTTCCCAATGCCACAAGGTTTGCCTAATTTTATGTTCGGAGTAAAAAGTTATGATCGTTTTATCTGAGAATGTCATAACAGAGTTTTCTGAGTTTGTGAACAACGACTCCAACCGACGGGCAGTAGGTTGAACAACGAACTAGGACTTTGATAGAGTACTGGGAGTCAACTTTTGGGACCCAAATCCTATGGATCCTATCAACGGGCCGTAAGTCCACCTACAGGACATCGTTTGAACCCTTAAATGGACTTTTGAGCCTTAAAAACTCAATATACAATCCACGGATGGGATCTATGATCCGTAGATCAAACCACGAACCATAGATGGACCCGTAAAAGGTTTTTCCACCATTTTTAAGAAGGGTAGTTTAGTATTTTCCCATCCCCTTCTAATCTTAAGCCACGACCCTTTTCCACTAAATTAAGGGTCTAAACATTTTTAAACATTATTTTACGTTCTTTAATGCATCAAAGACTTAAAGTAAGGATTCAAGAGGAGAAAAGGTAGGGTTTTCAAGCGTTCTTCAAATTTCATATATTTCACCAAGAACTTTGTTCTTCCCGGGTATGTAAGGCTATCATAGTATTGGACTAGTTCGTCCTCACACCCTACATCTACTTTCAAATCAGTAAAAGAGTAATATATGGTTCTATCCTTAGATTTCAGTATTTTTGAGGTGAGTTGATATTGAGTTTCTAAATTCGTGAGTTATTGATTTTGAATTCCTATTCCAAATCATTGAACTGTCATACAATGTGAATTGTTATTATTGAGTTGATTGTTCATGATTTTGTTTCAGCATGGACCCTAATTTGAGTATTTAGCGAATTTGTATTAAGGATCTTCTAAACAAAACATTACTATTTAAATTGAGTTTCGAGGAAGTATAGAACAACTTGAGAAAGAGTATAAGGGAACTAAGTATTTCCCAAATATTCCATTCTTACATGAAGAAAAAGAGTAGACTTTTTGAGAAAAGTTAAAAGTGCTTTCAGAAAGATTAAGTACAAAGCAGTTACCTCTTAAAGAACCCCCTTTTTGAGTAATTATCTTAACCTATAATGTATTTTTACATTAAGAAAAGAGAAACCTTGTTTTCTAAATGAACTATGAGTTTCAGAGACAGTTTAGAGAAGTTACCTCTTTTAAGAGGATCGTTCGAGCAATTATCTCGAACCAGAGAAAAAGTATTATTTTTATACATTTTAACATCATTTTATATTCTTGTGAGTAGTGTTGAGCACCGATATATGGGAGAGTCCAAACAACTCACAGCCCCCATAAACCATGTCTTGCCCACATGGATACATGATCATAATTTTTAGATGAATCCTTATTATTTAGTGGATTCTCTTAGTTGAGGTGTCCTATATCCCGGCACGATATATGATAGTTCTGGAAACATGGATAAGACGTATGCTTTAATGGTCGGATAAACAGGTTGAATATTACTAATGCTGGTGTCATTGGTACACTCCATGATTTTCCATTTTCATCTCTCCCGTTTCTTGAATATGTTGATCTTAGCATGAACCAGCTCTCTGGTATCATCCCCCTACAATAGGAAACCTCATTAATCTTGTCTATCTTGACTTGTCGATCAATAAGATTTCAGGTAAAATCCCACCTCAAATCAGCTCACTATCAAAGGTTGAGACCCTCCTCATCTTTGACAACCATTTAAATGGTTTCATTCCTGCTGAAATTGGGACGATGAAGTCACTTGAGGTTTTAGACTCACAGAGGAACAATCTTTCTGGTCCAATTCCAATAACTCTAGGTGACTTAACTAAGCTCGAAAGTTTGCACCTTTATTCTAACCAACTTTCTGGTCCCATTCCTAGTGAATTGGGGAATTTAAAAAATCTTTATGATCTGGAGCTATGCGATAATCAGCTTAGTGGTTCAATTCCAATAACTGTAGGTGACTTAACTCAGCTCAAAATTGTGTACCTTTATTCTAACCAACTTTCTGGTCCCATTCCTAGTGAGTTGACGAATCTGGAAAACCTTATGATTTGCTTTTATCCTATAATCAGCTTAGTGGTTCAATTCCTGCTTCCTTTGGCAATTTGAGAAACTTGCACTCACTACATCTCGGTGACAACAAACTTTCTGGTTCAATTTCAATAACTATAGGTGACTTAATCGAGCTCAAAAGTGTGCAATTTTATTTAAACCAACTTTCTGGTCCCATTCCTAGTGAGTTGGGAAATTTGAAAAAACTCACTTATTTGGATTTATCTGATAATCAGCTTAATGGTCCAATTCCTGCTTCCTTTGCCAATTTGAGAAACATGCAGTCACTATATCTCGGTGCCAACAAACTTTCTGGTTCCATTCCAAAAGAAGTTGCTTATATGGATAACTTGGTTGTCTTATCAATGAGTTACAATGACTTTTCAGACCATTTGCCAGAGTGGCTTTGCAAAGGTGGGAAACTTGAGAACTTCACGGTGGCTAGTAACAAGCTCGCAGGGCCAATACCAAGCAACTTAAGCAAATGCTCGAGTTTCAAATGGGTTCGCTTTAATAACAACAGTTTCATTGAAAATTTATCTGAAGCTTTTGGCACACATCCAGAGCTTTTGTTCATTGATTTGAGCAACAATGATTTTCATGGTGAACTTAGCAACTGGGGGAAATGCAAAGATTTGATTGATCTGCGGGTAGCCAGAAATAACATTGGTGGCAGGCTACCTGCAGATCAATCAAATCTTTTACGTAATGAAGTAAGGGCATTGACTGGGATTAAGGACATCCTGCAGCATACCACCAGAAATTGGAAACTGATTTGCAGGATGTCGTATAGTCATACAATGAGTTGGAAAGTCCAATCCCTAATAATAAAGCTTTTACGAATGCTTCATTAGAAGGTAATAAAGGTCTTTGCGGCAATGTAACAGGACTCCCACCCAGTGAAAGGGCGTCTTCTGTGGTGAAGAAACACTCAATGGCGAAGGGACGTAAGCTCATCCTAATCACAGTACTTCCTGTTATTGGAGCACTAGTACTGCTCTGTGTTTCATTGGTGTTCTCTTTGTATGTAATGAAAGGAGAGTTGGAGATGTTGAAAGACGGGATGGCGATGGTTGGCTTTCGATAGCCATGTTAGATGGAAAGGCATTGTACTGGGACATCTTAGTCGCAACAGAGGAGTTTGATGCAAAATTTTGCGTCGGGCATGGAGGGCATGGAAGCGTTTACAAGGTAGACATTCCATCATTAGGGAATATAGCTATGAAGATACTTCATTCTTCATTTGAGAATACACCTCCCAAAAGCTTCTTAAAAGAAGTAAGGGCATTGACTGGGATTAAGCACCGGAACATTGTAAACCTCTACGGCTATTGTTCGAATGCACAACAGTCGTTCTTGATTCACGAGTATGTGGAGAGGGGGAGTTTGTCTATTATTTTGAGCAATGAAGTTGAGTCCAAGAAATTGGATTGGCTGAAAAGGGTGAATATCATCAAGGGTGTTGCTTTTGCTTTATCTTACATGCACGAGGATTGTTCACCACCGATTGTTCATTGAGACATATCAAGCAATAATGTTGATCTTGATTCCGAGTATGAAGCTTGTGTTGCAGACTTTGGCATAGCGAAGCTTCTCAAGCCAGACTCATCCAATTGCACTTTGCAGGCACATATGGCTATGTTGCACTTGGTAAGGTCCAACTTAATTTTTTTTATCCTTTTCTCAAATTTCATGAGCTAAAGCCAAACACTCTATACTGTTTAAATCTCATTTGCACGTTTAAATTGTTAATACTCTTTTGGAAATTGTGTTGTTTCAGAGCTTGCATATACAATGAAGGTTACAGAAATGTGTGATGTTTATAGCTTTGGAGTATTAGCATTGGAGATAATCAAAGGAAAGCATCTCGGGAAATACATTACTATGGTAGCAAATTCATCAACTGTAGATCATGTGCAGCTTAGGTGATTTGCTAGATGAACGTCTTCCATATCCTGAAGATGAAGTAAAAGATGTTTTGGCTTTTATCATCAAACTAGCAACTTGTTTGCTTGAAGCTCCAAAATCAAGGCCAACAATACACTTATATCTCATAGGTTATCATCAATGGATGCACGTCCGCCTACTGATGTAAAGCGAGCTTTGTAATCCCTGATATATATGTAAGGTATCTTTGTATGAAAATGAATAACCTTTGACACCAAATGGTTGTGAAGGTAAATAGAGTAACAACCCAGATGGCACACACAGGGAGAGGATGAACTTCCATAGAGGCATAGGTGGAGTCTCATTGCTATGTGAGTTGGGTATAGGAAAAGGGAGAGCAAGCTCGTAATTAAGTAGACCCAAGTCGATCGTTTTAATAAATTTCATTTGAACACTCAAATTACAACTTATTTTAATTGAACATTTAAACACATGATAAAATATTCTTATTAAACATTTTTGTTTGGAAAACCTTTTGGGTGTGTATTCAAGTGTCAATTACATGGATAAATAAACCACTTGAAATGTGTCACATTAGCCTCAATAAACCGTAAAACCTCAAAACATGTTCCAATTGAGGCCCATATGTATAATTAAAAAGATGGCACATTTTATATGATAACTTAACTAAGTACCTAAATGATGCTCAAAGCACACGCAAAAAAAATTGAATTGGAGGTGTCTAATAGGAACACATCATGTGTTCAAACTTCAGACGCTCAATCGTTCAAGTTTCTGAATGAAATTTATTAATAAATTTAAGGGGTTGTTGGCGTTTTAAGCCAAATGAAAATGTGTCATCAAAAGTTGCAGACATACATAGACTTCAGAAGAAGCAAAATGTGTCATATCATAGGAAGTATAATTGCTAGTTCAGGCGACATCCCAAGATTGGATAATTGACACATTTCATCTTTGCTACAATCTAACAAGAAGTCTAACTAAATAATATAAGACTGGATTCATAACTTTTATGTACTCTACTATTTTACTATCTAAATATATAATGCTGTCTATTTGGCATGTTCGTCATAGGAAATGATGGAAATGCGAAGCAGCCATAGAAGTTGATGAAGCTACACTGAAGCTCTTTCAGGTCCAGATATCAGGCCAGCAACTTCTTCTACTTTTATGTACTCTACTATTCACGTCTAACGGCCTGAAGAAAGGGGTGAAAAGTTAACCATAATAAGAAAAACATAGTAGGCTAATGTTAATTGTTACTGTACCGTGTTTTAAACAGTGTTGTTCTGTATCTATGTTCTCTACATAGTAACTCATATATTACATACGTTTCTCTTAATCATTCAGTAAAGTTTTCGGTAATACTATATTCACAGAAGTCGGTATACAATTTCAAAGAGAGCACATGCTCTTTAGAGGTACAAAAGAGCAAGTGTTTGAAAGTTAAGTCTAGTAATTGCAGTCTCTTGAGTTAGAAAGAAAAATACTTACTAGAGCCATCGCTTTTGTGCAACCACATCCTTTGACTTAGCAACAGGGGGTCGTCTCCTCCTAGATTCTGCACTAATAGATGATGCCTGCTTTGGTTTCAATCTGGAGACTGAATCCTGTATCTGATTCAATGATTTCTCCTTCAAGGGGCTTACTGGTCGTGACTTTGGATGTCTATCTGTTGGTTTCACTAATAAAGGTAAGCTTTCGACCTGCTCCTGTTTCTGGTTTTCCCATAAAGTATTCTCACTGTGATAAATGCTGATGTCTTCACTAGCAAAAAGAGGTTGAGCTATTCTCCCAGGGGAGCTGTCTGAATCTGAAGACGAAGGGCTAGTAGTACTGTCCATATCATAAAGGATGTTGTCTGTCAATGGAGGAAGCTTCACCCCCCTTGAGTTTTTTGAAGAGAAAGATGGTCTTCTAAGTCTTGTTAGATTCACAACCTGTTAAAAGCCAAATTCAAATCATAAACCAAAAATGATTCAC
Organism: Solanum bulbocastanum; assembly: GCA_037074985.1. Lineage (NCBI taxonomy): Eukaryota > Viridiplantae > Streptophyta > Magnoliopsida > Solanales > Solanaceae > Solanum > Solanum bulbocastanum. The sequence goes on from CM073607.1 coordinate 33,489,321, forward strand.
TCTTCGTTCCGACCTAATAAATCAAATTACTGGTCGAATAAGCCAAAATAAATTTTAGTTTGGAGCATTAAGTTTAAGCATTCTGTTTTCAAGAATTCAAATATGCTCTAGCAATACATTGTCAATATTACACCGTAATTCAGTTTACAAAACCATTTTTTTCTCAGACATCACAACATTAATTAGTAGGTATCATGATGGGGACATTTACAAAAAGTAGTGTAAATCAATCTTTTGCCACAACTAGTAACAAAAATTTGTAAAATAACTAGACAACATTTTGCTGCAAAAAATTCTTTCACATATACAGACAGAGACTGCTAGGATTTGTTAAGAGGCATCATTACCTTCTGCTCTAAGATTAAAACATCTTTCTTGAGTTTTGTTATAATCATATTCTTTCTGCGGATGATATCTTCGAGCTCTCCAATCCTCTGTTAGATCAAACCAATGGGACAATAATAAGTACTATAAGAGTGGTATTCACCACATTGTTTTTGTACAAGAGCAGCACACATTTCTTCTTTAATATTGTATAAGGAAAAATACATGTTACGGTACCTTTGCACCAAAAGCTTCTGATGATTGAAGAAAAGTGGATAACTCCCTGATGGTGACATCTTTTTCTTCACATTCCTTCCGGAGATTATAAAAATCTTGTTCAACTGCTGAAGTGTTCAGCTGAAATGTTGCAAATTAGACCATAATAGTCGAGAACTATTTCTTGTCTCTCTAAATTAGTTCAATGTAAGCTTATTTAGGTAAAACATAAAAGCAAAGAACATGATTATCATATGTGGAGAGTAAAAGATGCCAAGACCTTACTTTTTATTTTTTACGCTCACTGAATGAATTAGCTCCTTGGTAATGACTTAATCTATAATAGAAAGCCTATGATGACTAAAGAATTAAATCATGTCTATGCCCTTATTTCTAAACAAGAATGTGCAACTTCTATGTCTCATCAGTAAAGATTCAAAGGACAAGAGTTAACACGGTATCTAAATGGTGGTTCCCATCAGTAATTATCAATTTGACTTTGACTTCTTTAAGCCAAAGTAGGTTTCAAAAATAAGAGTAAGCTTGTGACACGCTCACTAAAAAAATCCCTTTGTAGCCAATCATTTATTAAAAAAATTGATGAGCTTAACACAAAAGCAGAAAAAGAAATAATAGTAACTTGGTCCCGGGCATCTACTACACTGAAATTTATCTGCCCTTAGAAATTTTGATTGCATGTTACCAAAAATTCAAGGTTATCCAATCTCAAGAGGTCCATATTCATCCATTTGAGAACATTTTTCTTGGAAAGTGTGGTCATCTAATTTTTTGATGTGAGAATCTATAAGATGAGAAATTCATATGTGGGATACACTATTGGAAAACAAGAGATTCACATATAAGCAAAGCTCAATGCTAGTTCATCGCATAATCGACAAATCTAATAGATATTGTAGTTACCTGAATGTCTACAGAGGAAGTCACGCTAGAAGCCCAATCCGACAAATCAGACATACGGCGTTCCTCTGGTTCAACCTGATTTGCTTCTGGAGGCATTTCAAATTTGAGCATCTCTTCCCCCTTGATCATATTTTTCTAGTTAAGAAGAAAGAAATGGTAAGCACTGGTTTCAAGTCCAAAAAAGAGTTCAAACATAAACTACACCTCAATTCCATACTAGTTAATGCAACTATTTAAATCCTCTCTATCCATTCCATTCTATTTGGGCCTGTTCATTCTACTATTCTTCTATACGATTTGCTGCTAGAGGCATTTCATAAATTATCATCTCCTCTTCCTTGATCAGAATTGACTTGCAGCAAAATAGAACAAGGACCTAATTGAGCCTCTCAGGATTGTTTACCTCATAAAAGTTGTTGGACTGATTCAAGTGTTGCTCACAAAGAAAATAGTCATTTGTATCTGCTGCAGTTTCTGGCTGATCCTTGAAATAGTTAACCTGTTCACATAATGTGTCCAGCTTCTGTTGCATGCCTAAGAGCACTTGATCCTGGACAAAATAAAAGAAGAAATTCAAATAGCTGAAGAGACTACTAAACTCATGCAAACACAGTTTCTATCCCAATTTAAATGACACTTACCATTTAGAAATGTTATCACTATGGAACGCTTTATATTATCAATGTAGTTTAACCTATGATAGCATCATACCATTTTACCAAGTTACCACTTACGAGATAATGCTTATCATAAGGATTCACTTGTTACTTCCCTTGAGGTAAACATAGTTGTGTATATGTTTTAAACCGTCGGTGCAGAGAATTTAAACTCTTTCACTAACAATATTATTTTATACAATTTGACGACTTTGAAGAATACGAATACATTTAATTACTCAACTTTTAAATCTGACTAAATGTTTTCTCTATCAGACACAACTTTCAACTATTAACCTCCTATAATATTGATATAAGATACATTAGTGAATCAACACCTCATCATCTAATTTGGAACAAAGGCAGAACTTGATTTCAGTAAATAACTTTTGGATCATAATATTTAAGCGGAATAGCCTAGAAGTCCCTTATATTTGGCTTGGATTGTCAACTGGACCTTCTACTCACGACTTCACCAATTGAACACTTAAACCCAATGTAACTCAACCTTATACTTTGCCGAGAAAAAAAAATTAATGGGAGAAAAAGTGAACTTATTTTGCATTGGCATTGTCTAGTTAGCGAAGTCGTAAGTAGAGTATCCAGTTAACAATCCGGGCCAATGTAAGAGGAAATAAACCACTAATAACAACACCATACCCAATGTAATCTCACAAGTGTAGTCAGGGTAGAATATACCCAAACTTTACCACTACCTTTACGGGGTAGAAAATTGTTTTGCATAAATGTCGACTCAAAAGGCAAGACAAAACAGAAGAAAAATGAAAAACAGGATTTTCTGTAGTAGAAATGATTAACTAAATCCCCAAACCCAATTAAATTACCAGTCAAAAAATGCAAAAAAAAAATCCTAAAATCAAATTATTAATGAAAACGAGAAGTATTAACAGCAGCATTAAACAGTTTAACAATAAATAAAACCAGTACTTCACGCAATAATGTAAGTACACAAAACCTCATTACCAAAAATAAAAACAACTAACCCTAAGTTCAACAGATTTCTTCAGCCGACAAATCTGCTTATTCTTCTTTGAATTCGTAGCAGCAACGGCAACAACAGCAACTATAAGAATCCGATGAATGGGGCGAAAGAGTTCCCAAGCGACAGCTTCTTTAGGGTTTAAACCACCACCAATCTTCCTAGCAGAACTTGCTTCCTCTGCACCGATAAGCCTTCCTTGAAGAGACACCCATGCAAGTTGCCTTTTAGCTTTTATAGGTTGGCTCGGCTGAGAATAGCAGCTGGAAAGCCGCCGAGGAGAAGGCGAAACTGATGAAGTGAAAGGTGATAATGACACTAAATTCGGTGGCGGCTGAGTGAAAAAGGCTGAGCCGGGTATAAAAGTTTCATCTTCTTTGGCTGATTCCATGGAAGCGAAGATACAGGGGAGAAGAGATAGAGACGGGGCGTGAATGAAGGCTTTGTGTATTTTTTAAAAATGAATAATTTATTTTTTTTGTGTGTGTTTTGAATTTTATATTTGGGAGGGAATAACAGGAAAATGTATAATTATTTTTAGATTTAGGTAGCCGTTGAGGGATTTTGAATTTTTAAAATGTTTGGCATTTTGCTAAAATTCTTTTGTGGCTTTTATCAATTGATTTTATAAAGAATTACCTACTCATTTTAAAGATTTAATCGTAAATATTTTAGATTTTAAATGGGAAAGGTAACTCGAAAATTAGAATTAGTACTTTTGAATATATAAAGCTTGAATAGCCTAATTTATTTATTTATTTGGCAAAAAAACACCTTATATAGTGGTCAATTTTTATCTTATATATTAAAAGAAGATCTTTAGTTGGTCTACGTGGCACATCTTAAAAAAGAGGAATATATTTAATCTTTTACAACAAATTTTGGCCATATTTTCTCCTTAAAATAGATGAAATTTTGATAATATCATCTGGCGATTCAACAACGTAAGTTTCTCTTTAGATTAAACATTGAATATTATCCCCAAATTTAGGGGTGTATAAAAATCGAACCAATCAATAAATTGGATTAAAAAAATGATATTGATTTATTGTTGTTGGGTTAACAAAATTTTAATGGTTTTATAAAATATAGTCGAGTTATTGGTTCGACTTTAATTTTTTAATATTAGGTTATTGATAAATCGATAACCCGCTATGACTGTAATAATTTACTATTTTGTCCCTACATAAAATATTAAATATTAATATAAGTACTTTATTGATTACTATCTTTGCCCGTTAGCCATGTTAGTTACTATTGTTTTTATTAAGAGCATTATGTAAAGTTACATTATTGTTCTGCCGCGCCAAATTATTGGAGAAGGCACATATTTAATTTATGAGTATTTTCTTGTTGATTAAATTGAAAATCGTAACATTAAGGAATAAAAATTGATTTAGAAAATAACTTATTGATTTGGTTATTGGTTTAGCATATTTAAAAATCAAAATCTCAGATATGATATCCTCCTAAGGTTATTGGTTTAGCATATTTTCTTGATCATCACTATCCTATGTATATAATATCCCAAATACATATGAATCATACCGGATAACTACAAATACATATATCTAGTGTGATTTGCATGTATTAATGATAAGATACATAATTAATTAAAGTATAAGTAAAATCAATATATATATATATATATATATATATAAAAGCTAGTATATGCATAAATTTACTCTCTATCACCCTACACTTTAATTTACGACTTTGACTGCACATTTTCCCGTGCCTACTATATACTCTATGTTGCATTACCTAACTTTTAGTTGTCAAACTTTATCATGCATCGTAAATCAATATTTTGTTTTAAAAAATATATAATGTAATTAATGTCTGATATAACAAATTGAATATATATGGGATAATTTATGTGTTATAGTTAATGCATATTTAATCTTTTTATTACTTATATTCTATATAATTAAATCTTGCATCACTGTTTATTACTTCCTCTGTTTCTAATTACTTGTTTATTTTTGAATTGACACACCTATTAAGAAATCAATTAATGGCATAATGAATTTACCATTTTACCCCTATTAATTATGATGTGAATAAAAAGTTTTGCATTTTTCAAAATAATTAGTCATTTAATTGTGGATATAATAGATAAAAAAATTATTCTTTTTTGATTTGTCAAAATAAATAAGTAATTAGGGATAACTACAAAAATAAAAGTGGACAAATAATTAGAAACATAGGGAGTACATTGCTAACATGTGGATAACCAGCGAACAAACGACCCTTTAATGCATAAACTTAAAAAAATTGGTTTCACTATTTTATGATGCAGGAACAATACCAACAAGGATTATAGTAGAATGATAAGAACTCCTCATCCATAAGTAGAGATTTCGGAGTCCCTTCAAGGATATCTGATAAAATTGAAATGATACAGAAAAAATTAACATAATTCCTGCGGAAGAATGACACACACAAATTGAGAAATGATTCAAGTAGATATTTTGAATTTGAGTCTTATTGATACGAAATAAAAATAAAAATGCAGGAACAATGACAAGTGACAACACATCCTTGGAATTTTCTGATTTACTTTCTCCTTTTGAAGTGGACCCGACTGCAGTTGAATGCTTTTTAGGGTGTGTTTGGTAACGAAGAAAACTATTTTCTTGTTTTTTTATGGGTGGTTCGATAATTTTTTTGAAAATATATATTTTCTCTATCAAAATAAGCTTCTTAAAAAAGAAAAAATGACTTTTTTAGTAGAAGTAGAAAAAACAAATTTTATAAGTGACATTTTATATTTATTGTATCCTCTCATCCACCCAATATTCCTATCTGTCGACAATTCCACCTCCGTCATTTTCGAAGCCCCACGGAACACTTCTATTGTTTGTTTACTAGAATATATATAAGTACTCTTGGGATAACATATTTTTTATTTACTTATCAAATATTTAAAAATAATTAAGGATTAATATGTTTTGTAAGAAAAAAATTTCTCACACCAAGCACGCCCAAATTAACCGTCTCTCTCTCATACACACCTACTTTATTCTTGGAATATTTTATTCCTCTGCAATTTATTTTGATACTATTTTTTTGAGTTAATATTAAAAAAAGAACGGATGACATATTTATATTCATATGTTTCAATTCATTTGTATTACTTTTTTTAAAAAAAAAAATCTATTTTATAAAAATATCTATTTCTTTTTTGGATAATTTTTGTTTAACTTTGCACATGACATATTTAAGACCACAAAATTGAAAATATTTTGGTACATTCTACGTATTTTTAATTTATGACCATCAAATTCAAAAATCCTCTTTAATTTCTTAAACTTCATATCAAGTTAAAATCAGATAAACAAATCAAAACATAAAGAATATTTAGTATAATTTCATTTAAACCTTTTAACATTTCACTCTTAATAAAATAATTTATAATTATGTAATAATGATACTTTATTTTAAACTATAAATTTCAGTTGTTGTTTTTTCAAAAAAAATTATGCGAAATAAAACACAATTACACAAATTGAAACAAAACTATTTTTTCCAAATTGATACTTTTGAGTAATACTAGCACAGGTGCTTGTGCTAGCACAGGCCCAATATCTATTATTTTTTAATTTTAATTAATGTTATATAGATAAAATTTAAAAGGTTAATTAAATTTATTGTAATTTTTAGATTTTTTAAGTTGTTAATTATTTTTTGTTTGCTCAAATTTAATGTGAAGAGGTCCTTAAGTTGTTAATTACTTTTTATTTGCGCAAATTTAATGTGAAGAGATCCATTAAGATGTCCATAATTAAAGTATTTTTCATCATCAATCGTTAATTTTTTACTCAAAGTAGATACAAGATATAAATAAATATTACCGACATTAAAAATAATAAAGCTATAACTAAATAATATGAATTCAAAACTAAAAGTCATAGGTAAAACGAATCTCATAATTTCGAAAATATTATACATTAATTAAATTATAATAGAACAAAAGAAATAATTTTTTAACTTTTTTTTTGGAACATGCTAAAGCAGGGCACGTTGACAGAGACGTGTTTGCTTCAATGTGAACTCTCTCTTATATAGTAATAATAGAGTATATATATATTAAGCATAGGGGAAGATGCCTTATTTATTTTATTAATTATATTTTGGAAATTTTAATTTGACTATTAGTATTTTATATAATTACTTAATGATAATGATAAAGTCAGGCAAAAATAATTAATTTTCTTAATCTATTAAAATAAAAAGTAAAACATTTTAAAATAAATGATACCATTTATTTACTTTATTAATTATAATTAGAGAATATGAATTAATTTCCCATAAAAATCTCAGTCAATAAGATGATAACATTTTCCTTAATTCTATCATTATTTATCCTTTTTACAATCTCTTTTTATTATATAGCATGTCCATTCATTTTTACTTGTTATATTTAAATTTGACATATTTATTAAAAAATAATTGATATAGTTATTTTATTACATTATTTTTATTAATTTATGTTTAATATTTAATTAATACGATGGATAAAATGTGATTTAAAAAAAATAGTTATATGAAAAATGATAATCAAAATGAAATTTATTTTTAAATAATGAATAAGTAAAAAAAAAAAAAAAAAAAGATGAAAGTGGATCCTGTCATATTCTTCAATGACATATTAAGAAAGAGGGATCGATCATATTCTTGAAGGCATGGTATAGTTTGTAGTTGAATAGTTAAGAGTTATCACTTAAGATCAAATAACATTGCAAAATATACTACTTTTTTAAGCAAGTTTATCTTGCAAATTTTTTAAAAAGACTTTAATACCCTTAAAATTTAATTTTAATACCAGAAAGTGGACATGTTGAAACTGTCCTTTCTAATATAGTAAAAAGTTATAGGTTTGGTTTCAAGAATATAAAGAACTTTATTATTGGTTTGATACGCCAGCCAAAAAATGTTATTGATTTGAACCCACGTTGGTGACAACATATCCTTGGAATTTTCTTAGTAATTACATCGCAGTTCATTTTTATTTGTTCATAAAAATATTTTAGCATTGTCATTAAAAAATGTGGTACAGTGGATGAGGCTATTCCTATCTTAATTAAAATTTTCGGATTTAAGCGCTAGATATAAAAAAAATCTTGGCAGCGACTAAGGTTGTTAAAAATCAAATCGAACCTGATAATCCGAACCAAAAATAAGTTATTGATTTATCGATAATGGGTTATTAGTTTAGTAATTTCAATAATGGTTTTTATTTTCTTATTATCAAGTTATCAATTCCTAATGGTTTGAGATTTTTCTCAACGGGTTAATCAATAACCCGATAGTAAATGAAATAATTATATTTATACCATTTGGTATATAAAATCCTTGACTTAGTGTTTAGTTTCATACTCTTATCTCTTTCTGTCTCAAACTCTCGATTATTCTAAAATCTGATAATGTTTGCTTTTAAGCAAGTTGCAATTTGTCAACTTATGTGCATAGTTCATTTTGTTTGTCACCTTATTTCTAAGTGATTTTTAATTATTATTTTTGTGTCAAATCTTAACGCTTAAACCTATAAATCAATAAATGATAAATCAATATCTTAATAGGTATATAACGGTTAGCATGTCTATAAATCAATAACGGATAAACTTCAAATCAAACCAAACCGATCATTATGCGGGGCTACCCCTCTCTGAATGGGGCTCTATCCGATGCTAATCCAGATTAGTCGATCACTGATGCGGATATTGAAAACCAAATGAAATAAATAAATAAAATGTTTTAGCATCAAATTTTTCAATCTTAAAACAGAAGTAGGGGTCATTGACAAAAAAAATTTAATACACTTTGGTTGTTGTTGTGTCTCAGAGTCAAGTTTATACACTTTGGTTGTTGTTGTGTCTCAGAGTCTTTTGACATACTAAATCTTGAATTAGTGAAAACTAGGATGATATTATTGGTGAGATCATCAATAACATGGCTCTCAGTCATTTAAAGTTGGAGTTTTCTATTGGGAAGTAGGAGAACATATCATGTTGGAAAGTAGGAGAACATATAATGTTGGGAAGTAGGAGAGCATATAAAATAGTTTTGATGATTGATAAATGGTTTACTACTTATTGTCTTATGTGTACTCTATCAGGTGAAGAACCAGGTCCCCAGACATGAATGACGACAGCCTGTACAAATATGAGAGATTGCGGCAAAGAAGAAAAATATTTAAGTGCAGAAATAAAGGAGCATGAAAAGATATAAAGAAATAGTTTAAACAAAGGAGTTGAGAAGGAAATAAATAAAGAAATAGCAATTCAAGTCAAGAAGGAAAGAGGTAAATATAAACAAGTCCAGGAAAGGAAAAAGGCAAGTTCAATAAGGAAAATGATTAGTTTTCTAGGGAAACAAATTTCTTTCCTTGTAGAAGTTGATAAAGGCAAAAAAATTCTATAAAAGGTTCAAGCCAAAGAAATAAAAAATCGTCTTTGCATAAACACAAATTGATAGAAATTTCCAACAAAGGTAGAGCGATACCTATTGCATATTCACAAAAGTCATCATCTTGAGAGCAATAGCCATTGGAGCAAAACTGCAAGGCTTCATCACAGCAACACTGGAACCAGGGTCATGAGTTGTGTTTGAGTCTGAACTATTGAATGTTGAAGTCTGATCAATTAAAGGCTAGGTTTATTAGTCTTTGTTGATTTGTTCTAGGTTTATTATTGAGTTGTAATAATTCCTAGGTTGAAGAACAAGAAGTGGGTTTTGACTTCTTGAAGAGCAGTTAGTGAAGTTTGTAACAAGAAATGAGTTTGACTTCTTGGAAAATGAGTTTGTGAGAATTGTAACAAGAAGTGGGTTTAACTTCTTGGAGAGTAGAGTTTGAGAGAAAGTGTGAGAGAATAGTAACAAGAAATGCGTTTGACTTCTTGGAGTGTAGAGTATTCGATTATAGTTAATTGTTGAAGAGTAAAGGCACTAGAGTCAGTTCCTTTTGATTGTTGAGTTGTAATCTTAAAGTGTTCTTGAAGTTAACAAAATCATTGTGAGGTTTTTCCCTTACTTGAGGGAGGAAGGTTTCCACGATAAAATCATTGTTTTATTGTGTCACGTTGTTATCTAGCCAAACAAATAATAATCTGGTTCTCGTTTAGGTGGTAAGGTTTCTTTCAATTGGTATCAAAGCAGGACTTTTCATTAAAAGATTCATATCTTGAAAAGGATTAATAGCTACACCACAAGAAGGAGTTTCTCAAACTCAACAACCACTGTTCAATGGAAAGTATTATGGATGGTGGAAGAACCGGATGATGGATCACTTGATAGGAAAAAATCCAAACCTGTGGGGAGTCTTGTTGGACGGTCCAACCATACCTATGAAGAATGGAACTAATGGAACCACTCAGGTACCAAAGGATAGGAAAGTATGGAATGTTGCGGATAAACTTGCAATTCAGAACAATACTAAAGCCAAAAAGATCTTGATATACGGGATAGGTCCAGATGAAAACTCTACAAACTGCGCATGAAGGAACAACTCAGGTAAAGAAGTCTAAAATTGATAATTTAAACATACAACAAATTGTTTTGAATGGCAAAAGGTGAAACAATCCAAGATATGCATACCAGGTTCATTGCAATTATTAATAAAATCTACTCACTATGAGAAATAATACCTAATGGGAAGGCCGTTAGAAAACTTTTTAGTGTTCTTCCAGAGTCTTGGGAAAGAAAAGTAGAAGTTAATACTAAAGCACATGATCTAGATACACTAACTATGGATGAACTCATTGGAAATCTCATGATCTATGAACTCAAAAAAAACAAAGAAAAGGAAATCGGAGGAAAGAGAAAAGAGAAGAACTTGGTTCTGAAGGCCACAACACCTGAAGATTTTAAGGACAAAAATATCGCACTAATATCTAAGAGGTTCTCTAGAATGTTAAAGAGAGGACAAGTGTTTCAAAGGAGGAACTCTCAAGAAACAACTGAAAATCAAAGAGAACAGGTATGTCACAAGTGTGGTAGTCCAGATCAATTTATCAAGTATTTTCCACTATAGGCTCGAGAGCATAAGAGAAATGGATTATAAAAAGCAACAGAGACCAAGAATGATAAGTATATTCTCATAAACATACAAAAAACTAATCAAGAAGTAGATCTCTCAATGAAAAAAGCATTTACCGCAGTGGGAAACTTATTAGAAAAAAAGTCTGAAGATGGTGGATTCAAAAATCGGTCATTTCTTGCAATAGAGAAAACAAATAAATATGACTTTCTTGCACTAGTCTCCATAATCGAACCAGATAAGGAAAGAAAAACCCGTCAATCACAAGAAATAATTCAGGCACTAATGGCTGGAACAAGTTCTGATGAAGATGAAGAGAAGAAAAAACAACCATAGGTAAATTTTCTTGAAACCAAGTCTAAAATAAATATTTATTCCAAGAAACAATCGCAATCCTTGTCTTCCGTACATATTGAAGCATACTATATAGTGAAATCTAAAAAGAATCAATTAATGGATGAGTATGCATCCCTAAGACTCGATTGCATGACACTGGAAGATCAAATTACTTCTCATGATAACATCATCAATGGTCTAAAAGAACAAGTTAAGAACCCCGAGTTAAGTCATAAGGGAAAAAAATCATGTTAGTGAACTTCAATTCGCTCTGGAAGAAGACATAAAACAGTTAACCATAAATTGTTAGGCATTAACTAAAAGAAATAGATTGCTACAAGAAAATCTTGTTAAGACCAAACCTGACCTGGAATGAAATCTAAGATGGACCAGGTCCTCTGAATTTTTAACTCAGATTCAAGAAAGGCAAACCACCAGTCAAACTGGAATAGGTTTTAGAAAATAGAAAAGACTTGTAGCACACACTATTCACATGTCTAAAAGTTTATGCGCTTATTGCGGAAACTCAAGTCATTTAAGGAATCAATGTGAAGCTCTATTTAAGGTCTTTTAGAAAAATGTTAAGTTCATTAAAAAGGAAAAGGCTGAAACAATTAAGAACTTGGTTCAGAATAATAATGCTCTAGATAAAAGGTTTTCTTATTTGCCTTTCTGGAATAGAAGAGATCTTATTCATCCTTTTACTCACAAAAAGGAGCTCAAGCTAATCTGGATTTCCAAGAATAATCTTTTACTAGTTGCCACGACCTAGATCGTCATGATTGACACCCACACTAACCCTTCGGTGGGAGAATCATTAATACTAATCAACTAACCCAAAAGCTAGACATTTAAAGATATGGAAGCAGGTTTAAATGCAGAAATCAAATAGAGCTCCCATAAACTCCAAAGGTTCGAATAAAATTAGCCAACTAATGCGGAAGAACAACCCCTAGAACCTGAAAGTCAATGTACCAAAACTCTAGAGTTCAACAATTCTAAGCAAAGCGCAACTGATGAGTCCGAGATTTAGACTTATTTAGGGCTTTATTTATATAGATTTAGTGTCCTCAAATGCTTATTTTGTGCCAATAACTGATGTAGAACCCTTAATTTCCAGGTATATGGATTGAGGAACAAAGCAAGGACACTGATTTGCAAAAAGGAGCAAAGCGAGCTAAAAGAATGAAGAAAAGCAAGTCTGGTGATCGCCAAGTCCACTTAGTGAGTCGTCGAATGGCTACTTGACCGCCTAAAGTTCCAGTATGCCAAGCCCTGAAGGAAAGAACCAAGTTGGCTAGAGAAAGGAGTTGGCAGTGGATCACTGAGTGGTTCTGCGATGCAATATTGGATCGCCCAAAGTTAAAGACCTTAAGGATGCTAAATGCCAAGACAGAAGGGCGATGTAAATGACCATATGTCAGTTCGTCGAGTGGTTCAGCGAGCCCGACTTACTTCATCGATTGACTCTTCGCAACACATTTTTGGCAACTATAAATACATTTTTGAACATTTAGTTTAGTATCTTAGCTCATATAATTTTAATCTATTATTAAGTTTTGAACTGGTAAGGCAACTTTCTCTAGTTTTTCCTAAGCATTTAAGAATTGAAGTTTTTCACTTCTGAGAAATTGAAAGTGGGTCTTTGAGATTCTTCGAATTGAAGCATCGTAAGGACGAATCTACACTTACCCAGTTAATAGATAATCAATTTGGTAACTGTTTTTACCTTTTATGATGTCTAGTTAAAACCCAATTCTTGGGGGTGTGATTATGTGATTATGGGCTAATTTAGTTTATGGGAATTGCTAATTGTTAGTTTAAATGCTATTCAGAAGTGAGTTCAATCATTAATTGTGGTTTAATTTAAGAATTTTAGTTGCAAATGCAGTTCTACCCTCGTGCTTTTGGCTTGCTCGAGAGAGAAGTTTTAAAACTAAACTTATTTATTGATGGGTTATGGGTATTGGGTTGACCTGGGTTCAGCTCGAAAGAGTGAATCCTAAAGTTTGTCCCACACATTTAGCTCGAGAAAGAGTGAATGGACTAAGGTGTGTGTTGTTTTTATTTTGCATGTTTGTTGATGTTCGAGAGAAATCAACTTGATTCAAGGTAAATTGTTCAAGAGAAAGTTTATCTCCTCAATAGTCTAGCTTACTCACTAATATCTAGTTATTTTCTAATAGTTGCAATTACTCGTTCGTCTATATTAGCCTATAATTGAATCACTTCCCAAGAACCCGTCTCATTATTGTTATTTCGTACAGTTTGCCACTATTTGTAGTTGATAATTTCAAACCAAAACCTCCCATTTGAATTTCGTGTCACCCCCTAATTTGAATGGTGTCTTTATTTAATAATTTTTATTTCTATGACTGATTTGATCATGTTCATACTTCCCAATTGACTCTTAAACACGTACCACTTCTTGTGGGATTCGACCCCAACTCATTTAGTTAGGTTTTATACTGATTAACCACTATTGACGCTTAGAATTGGATTAAGTGTTTTTAAAACGTTATTAATCAAAATGGCGCCGCTGTCGAGGAGGAGTGTTGTTTGAGATTCTTTTGGTGAAGTTAAATTTTGTTCTTTTTAGTCATAATTGAATCTACTTACTTTTAGTTTTGGTTTTTATGTTGTTTTAAAACAGTGGAAATGAGTGTCAACGGAAGTAATGGTAGCTAAGTGGGTCACTAAGATGACATTGGAAACCTCAATGATGTAAATGAACTGAATGTTAATGACCCAAATATTGTGGGGGGAGTTAGTGTCATTCGCTTGCTTCCTGCTGAAGGGAACGTTGTGTTCCACATTACAAGCACCATGTTGTAGCTCTTCCAATTGACAGGGTTGCTTGGTGGGTTGGCTCATAAGGATCCCCATGAGCATATAAGGAACTTTGTTTATGTTTGCAAGTCGTTCTCCTTTAAGAACATATCCCAAGTCGGTCCGATTGAGGTTGTTCCCATTTTCTCTAGTGAGAGAAGCATGTAAGTGGTTGGCTGAATTGCCAAAAGATATTATCACTTCGTAGGAAAAGTTTGTCACCTTATTTCAAGTGAGATTTTTCCCCTCATTCGAAGATGATGACACTTATGGTCAGCATCCAAAGCTTCAAGCGTTTAGAGGGTGATCCAATCCATGAAACTTGGCTAAGATTCAAGAAGTTGGTGCTGTAATCCCCAACTCATGGTTTACCCGACAACGTTTTGCTGCAATATTTTTACCAAAGCCTTGATTCAGTGAACAAGGAAGTAGCTGATCAACTTTCTCCAGGAGGTTTAATGCAACAACCTTACATTATAATAACCCAGCTCTTGGATGGTATGACCAAAATAAATCGGGAATGGTACACCCGTGAATATCATATCTCCCCTCTCACTTTTAAATTGACAAAGGAGCAGCTTGAGAAAGATCAAGAGAGGGACCAAAACGTAGCAAAAATGATGACCCAACTTGACATTTTAGCCAAGAATGTCATTGGAGCTAGTGCTAGAAGTGTAAATGTTGTGGGTGTTGGGTGTGTAAACCCTGATAAGTTCAAGTTTGAAGAGATGTACAATGAGGAAGTGAACTTCCTTGCCAACCAAGGAGGTGGTTATCGTGCAAACTACCTAAGGCGGGTGGTAACCAAGGTTGGAACAAGGATGAGGGCTGGACAGATCGCGATAGAGAGTGGCGAGATCAAAATGCCACTTGGAAGAAAAGAAATGGGGAGAAGGATAGGTATGTTACTCCCCACAAGCATCAAAAGCCCAAAGATTCTGAGGGTGACCGGTCTAAGGATATGCTCTCTTGTATTCTTAACAAAGTTGAAGGGTCCGATAAAATTTTGAAGGAAATGAAGAAAGATGTATTGACCTTTAACCAGACGATGACCTCTCATTTTGTCTCTATCAAGCAGTTGGAGACCCAAATGGGTCAAATTTCTTCTCATTTAAACCCGAGGCAACAAGGGTGATTGCCTAATGATACTATGGCAAATCCCAACAATAAAGTTTGAGCGAGGACTTGCATCGTGCCATAATGTTAACTAAGGCGCTGCTTGGGAGGCAACCCAAGTTTTTATTTGCTTTCTTTTTGTTTTTTGGAATAACGTGTGTTGATTGGGCAAGTTAAAGTGTAAAATGTATTTGAAAAGTGCAGGTTGGCCAGCCAAATATCTAGTCGACAACTAGCTGAAGAGGTCGGTGAGCCCGACTTGGACCGCCGTTGGACTTAAGAAATTATAAAGATGGAGTCTGTAAAACTCGACGGGCCCATGGACAAATCGGTGACTCACCGAATAGGTCGGCGAGCCCGACTTTGTCTGCCGTTTGGACCCTCATATTAACTGGAGGTCCTGTAAAACTTGGCGAGGTAAGTAACCACTCGGCGTGTCTCTGAGTGGTTCGGTGAGGAAAAATAATATCGCCAAAAGGGAGCGAACTGAACGGTTTTGAAAAGGACAAAGGTTTAAATTTTCAAATTCTTTCACATTCCTTCACTTTTTAACTTCATACAATCACACCCGCACTTCAAATTTCCTATATTTTTGAATTTTCTTGCATTTTGGTCTTTGATCTTGTGTTCGGAGTTGGGAATCTTTGCTGTCTAGCTTTACAAAATCATCTTTTGACATAAAGGTTGGTTTTCCGAACCCCAAACTCCAAATTAGCGGTTAAACTCAAATGCATTGTTATAGATTGTGTTGATGTGTGCTGGGCTTCTCTGATATCATGAATGTGTGCTTGTTTGCCGATTTTAATTTCAATATCATGCCTATATTGCCTAACTTGTTGATTTCCCGAATTACATGCCTTAAAATTAATCATAAATTGTTGGGTTGTGCTTAATTATTGTTGGGTCTAGTCGGGTGAAGTCTGAGTAACCCAAACTGTGCTAAATGACGTGTTTTGTCCAATGATGGAGCGTTTCACGTCATTCTTAAGGGCTAAAGTCGTCAAATGGCTAATTTTAGCCCAACCGGGGGAAATATGAGTACCGCGATGGCACGGGTCTAATGGGTCTGAGCCTAACTGAGTGGGTGTGTTATTTGATTTTGTTTTCGGGGGCTGCGGGGTTGATTTTGGAAGTTGGGGTTTAAAATGGCACGTTGGGCATTTTGGAAAACTAGGTCAAGCTCGCTGAACCACTCGGCGGTTCGCCGGAATCCCCCTTGATCGCCTTTAATTTCATGGTTTTGTTGAGTTTGGTTCTGTAACTTTCGGCAAGAAGCCTGAGTTCACTGAGTGCACTTGGCTACTCACCGAATGTCTACTTTGATTGCCCTTTCTGCGCACCTAACCCCTAAAATGCACTGTAACTTTCGGCGGACTTATCTGTGCTCCCCGAATGTGGTCGGCGATTCACCGAAAGGCCCATCCCATTGTCAACAGGCCATTTTTCTGGGAAATTTTGCACTAATCCTTTCGGCGAGCCTGATCTAGCTCACCAAAGTGATTTGGCGAGTCTTTCTACAACCTAATTTCTACAACTTTTCTTGAACTATTTCTAACATTCTACGATGTTATTGCAGATATAGCTAGAACCAACTTGGATATGCCGCCCCGCAAAAGAACACGGGGCATAGTTATTAATGAATGGGCAACTAACCCTCCTAAAAAGGGGAAGATGGCACCTCCCAAATGAGGAAAAGGCAAGGGCAAGGTGCCTGAAGCTGAGAGTCTGAAGCACGACTCCGACAATGTTAGGGATTCATTTACCTCTCAGGTCTCACTCTCCAAGCCTGATGATGACTAGCCTCTACAGTCCCGGCAAGCAAAAATTCATGCTAGGTCTCGCCAAGATTCGTCTAGTGTTCCAGAGACCACCCTCCTACTGCTGATACAGTGCCAGCTCAAGCACCGACTGTGGTTCCGGCGCCACTAGTTCAAGGTCTTCCTCCCCGGCTACTCAACAAATTAAAGGCCGAGGGACTGAGGAGGATTCTAGAGGAGAAGTTGTTGTCCACAGAGGTCCTAGTAGGCAGATATTCCACGGTGAGGGACCCACTCTAGTACCATCGCTTCGAGCAGTTTACCAGGCCTCGAGGCCCATACATTCCTACATGGGTCCGGAAGTTTTACTCAGCATACGGACCTGGTACCTAAGGGCCAAAAGAAGGCTAGTACTTTCAGACCTGTAGAGTCCATCATGGTATGAGGAACAAAAGTGAGTTGCAGCCGCAATCATATCAACATTGTATTTGATAGAGGGTCACTCTTTGATTACCCAAATTTAGCCACCACTACGACACATTTAAATGATCTCAAGGGCCGGCTTTCCCCCCTCATTTCTAAAACCACCCCGATGTGGATTGAGGCAGGAGTACAGATCGAGAAGAAGGACTTTAATGTAGTTGCACGGTACTGGTTCAAATTCATCAGCAGCTCTATTATGCCTTCACAGAATGAGTCTATCCTCTACTATCCAAAAGCAGTCTGCCTTAGGTCAATCATAGCCTATAGGAGCATTGACTTGGGACTTATCATTGAGCAGGAGATAGCCATGAGGGCCAAGCAGCTCCAGACATCCTTTCCATTCCCCGTCCTAATTACAGAGTTGTGCCGGCGTATTGGAGTTCCTCGGGACGAGAAGAGGGATATCAAGATCATCCCCACATCCTCCACATACATCCGGCGCATTGAGGCTAAGTACACTCGGGAGAAGGCAGATAGGATGAGAGCAGCTCCGGTGGATACATCCTTGGAGGTTGATGTTGAGTCGATACCTGCAGAGGCATATTTGCCTACTCCGCTCTCCGAGCCTTCAAGTACTCCTGCCTCCGAGCCTTCAGGTACTCCGGCTTCCACTTCCTCTCAGGTTTCTAGTTCGTCTACTGCTTTCTAGCCTACCAGGATTACTCAGGCTATGATCCTAAAGATGGGGCACTTAGCCCATTTTGCCGATGTGCGGGCTACCCGATTAGAGTCCATGGTACCTTAGATGATCGAGGTGGGCATACTAGTTGAATTGACACCCTTTCGGACATCTGTTGACGCTCTCACGATGAGAGTAGAGACTTGTGAGAGTCGATAGAGGGCTACTTTAGAGATGACGGCTTTGAAAGCCAAGTTGCAGACTTGAGGAAGGATGTGGACTATCTAAAGTCTACAGACTTCACTTCTTGATTTGAGGTAGTTGAGACTGAGGATGTCTCGGGTAGTTCTGAGATGCCTCCGGCGACCACCAGAGATGTACCTATGGAGGATGCTGCTGTTGATGAGTCAGAGGCTAAGACGAATGAGGAGCAGTTGGATGCTCAGGAGGAAATCATCTATGAATACCTGCCGGATTTAGAGGAGACAAATGTACAGTCGGTTATTCATGCAACCAAAATCATTATGGAATCTCTCATTCATTACCAGATTTCCCTAAACTCTCATGACTCCGATTCCGTCCAAATCTGGACTAGGCTAGAAAATCCCAAGTAACTACAAAAAGTTTTTTTAACCCAAATTCTTTCCCCGTTGGCTTTTCTATAACAACATAAATAGGTCGTTACACTAGTATTTCAGGTGAAGGTGAGAGAAAACAGGTCAATATGGTACATAGATAGGGCATGCTCCAAATAGTTGCAAAAATTGGTAAAAAATTTCTCTCACTCTCTAATTTTCAAGGCAACAGTGAAGTTCTTGAAAATGATAAGAAATGTGAAATCGTCAAGATTGACAAAGTTGAATATTAACAATCTCATGCCATAGAGAATGTGTTTTATGTTCAAGAATTAATGCACACCTCGTTGAGCATCTCTGAAATGTAAGAAAAAAAATAATGTATTATTCACATTAGTTGAATGTTTTGTGCCAAACACTAACCCTGGGAACCTGGTCCTGAAAAGACACAAAATGTGTACAAAATTGACATCGTGTCTCTTCATGAAGAGAATCTTACTTGTCTCAACGTCATTAATTATATTTCTCTACTTTGATATAAGAGAATGTGTCATGCTAGTTTCTCTCATTTAAATAAACTAGTCATGAATGATTTGGTTCATGGGATTCCCCAAATCAAATACCGTGAAGATATTGTGTATGGTGCATATACAAAAAAGGAAATATGTGAAGTCATCATTCAAGCAGAATAAAAGGTTGACATTGAAGAAAGTAACTTGATATCAAATATCTTTGATGATGCAAATTTAGAAAACATAAAAGATGAACTCAATCCACATCTGACAATCATTGATGCACTTGCAAAAGGAGTTACTGGGATTATCCCATAGTCTTGGAGATAGGAGGAACAACAGAGAAATCAGGACACTTAGAGTCTGATACATCTTAGGGGGAACTTAGCCATATGAACCCGATCTTCGTTATTTATTGAAAGTTATTGGAAATTGATAGGTTCCTTGATCGTACCTAACATCAGATCGATCAGATATTTTTTTTAGTATGAGGTTGTGTACTCATTTTTTATCAAATCAAAGAGAGTACCGCTTATGAAAATACAAGATATGGTTCTATATTACTCATCTTGAGTTGTTGTTAATCTGGTAGAATATGATGATGCAGGCGTATTCATAAAGACCTTGAATATGAAAAACTTGAGAAAAATCATCTAGAGCTTGGTTTTGTCAAAATAAACTAATACATTATCATGATTTCCCTTAATAATTGGCTAGCAAACTAATAATTTTATGCTTCAGTGGTTATACAATGAATATCTGCTAACTCAGTCTCTTACTATAATAGGTACACACTCCAAGCACATCTCAAACAATGTTTAGAAGGTCTACGGATATTATCCCTACTCTTTTACTAACAACATTAAGCAAATCATTGAGGAACACACAAAAGGAGAACCTGATTTCTCTGAAATACTCAGGTATGTACCATTCTTTCTCAATGCATGAATTTCCTGAGTTCGTGTCAAACATAAGCACTAGTAAACTTGGTCGATTGTCAAAATCCATTCTTTTAAAAATCACCAAGAATCCTCTCTTTGACAATAAGCATCATTCAATCCCAAACTAATCAAATGATGAGGACCTCAGTTTTAAAGTCACCCTTGGTTTTATTCAGGGGAAACCTTGTTTCACCTCTCACATCTGAACCAGATTCACAAATTTCAAATTGATATTTCATCCATTCCAAGTGTATAACTAGATATCTCTTAGGGGAAACAATCTCTTAGGAACAAATTAAACTATTATCTGTGCTTGCCTTTATTATCGATAAACCCATCTCTATTGCACCAAAATTAATGTGATGAATCTCTTACCTATATTAGGTAATTCTTCTAAATGTCATCAAGAAAAGGCTATCTAACAAAAGGACCATGGAGGAGTGAAAATTTTATGGAGTTAGACCAGAGTTAAAAAAAAAAAAAAAACTAAAATTATGTTGCAGGTGAAAGAAATTTAAAGAAATTGAGCTTCATAACTCAGTTGTTGTTGGTCCTAATGCTTGAAAATACTGACCTGATCTCCTTGATATATAATGAATATGCTTAAATGATGATGGACTTCATATTTTTCTTGATGAAATTTCATTTTCTAAGGAAACTGATCATATGATTGAGCTGGTGCACAATGGGCGTATTGAAAAAATTATTGATGGCAGTAAAAATCCTTTCATCCTCACTTTAGTAATATTCGTCCCAATCCTTATCCTCCATTTTTTCAGACTCTTTGATGTGCTTGTGTCGGTCTCATACTCATGATATCATATGCTTTTGCTTTAGGGCTCTAAGGGCTTAAACAGATATATATTTGCTAATTTTGTTTCTCATTGAAGATCTTGATGTGTGTGAGTGTAAGATGACTAATATCCTTAGATTAACTTACCTTATTGTTAGTAGAAGTGTACTAGAAATTGTTGCCCAAGTAGCCATGAGTTAAAATGGTATTGCACTCATTATATGTTAATCGAGTTCTTTAATTGTTGGTTTTCAATGATGCCAAAAGGAGGAAGTTATATGATGTGGGTTAGAGACATATTATGCATAGTTTGTCATCATCAAAAAGGGAGAAATGAATGGGGAATAAGAAACACGAAATATGATATTTGTAGTTTTGATGATTGACAAAGTGCTTTGATGTTTGACAAAGTAAACTATGATGCATTGTTTGTCATCATCAAAAAGGGGAAAGTTGTTGGGGAATAAGAGAACATGATGTTTGTAATTTTGATGATTGACAAAGAGTCTTGATATGTGATAAGGCATTGTTTATCATCATCAAAAGGGAGAAATTGTTGAGAAGTAGGAGAACATATAATGTTGGAAAGTAGGAGAACATATAAAGTAGTTTTTATTCATATTGTCATTATCTTTAATATGAGAAGTAAGGGTAATAAACAAGACAAATGCAAAATTTCAACTATTAGCTCCGATTCATATTGTCATTATCTTTAAAAGAAAACAGTCTTACACATTCAATAAGTATTTAGTTTATACAAGAATCTTATAAACCTCTTCTGATTATTTATTCAGATTCCACAAAATTAAACTAATGCAAGCCCCAAAAACGTGCAAAAATTGTTGATAAAAATATATCTTTAGACGACTTCTCATGAATGTCGCCAACTTATAACTTAAAATAAATTATTCAAGATCCTCTTTCGATGCAGCCTCAACTTGTAAAATCTTACTTAGCAGCTATTCCAATGCATACAAGAGGCATAATATAGAAAATTTGACTTTATTAAGTCATTTCATCCAAGTGTCCTCACCATAGATCAAAGAAGTGCCCCAAAATAAGACATATATGTACAAGACCAATGGGACAAAGAGACTAACGAGAAGAGAAACTAGAAACTAGCATATGAAATTTTTTGCTTTTCACCCTTTAATTCCAACTTAAATCATTTTTAGCCTCATATTTCATTTCAGTGTCAAAGGAGGAACAAATTTCAAGAGAAGATATATTTTAAATAAGGGTATAAATTTTCAGTACATTTAGCCAACAAAAGAGATTAAAAACTTAAAATGAAAGACTAAGGATGTTATTACATTATTTGAAAAATTAATATAGGTTAATAGTGATTTTTGTTCCACAAATATGACATATATTTCATCTTTTAATTAAGTTATCCTTGTATACGTGGCATGAAGAACTATACAATTTTTATTACATGTATAAACACAGAAATAACAAAATAACTAAAACATAACAGTAGTGGACTACATTAACTTATTTTTAATTTCTCTCAAACTTGTACTAAGCATTTAGCATTTTCTAATGTCACAAAAAGAGATATACATGTCACTATATACGATAGAAGTTTAGGTTTGTTTTTTAACGCATCCATTTTTTCTACTACACACATAATTCATTGTCTTAAAAAAAAAGTCACTAATCAATCTATTACTCATACATTTTGTGACTACCTTGCGAGGGTGTGCAACCATCTTGGCACCATTTGAGCCTAAATCATTTGTTGAAACTTCTTGAACCAAATTATTCCTAACTTCTCACCCATAAAATTCTTTTCTAAGAATTGATTTGTTTGATTAGTGAGGAAAGAATGTCAAGTGTGAAGAAAGAAAATTGAGGCTCAACCTTGAGATTTGTTGCAAAAATAAGGAACTACTCCTTATAAAAAAATAATTGAGCAAAAGCTTGAAAATTGAAATGAAAAATAAGTGTGACTAAATAAAGGGGTGTCCAACAAATTAGTGACAATTGAGGTGTGAGTCTCCAAGTGAAAAAAATGAAAAGAACTTGAGAAGAGGTATAGATGAGTACAACATTTCTTTGAAAAGAACTTTGACAATTGATGTGTGAGTCTCCAAGTGAAGATCTTGCATGTATTTCTCTGAGAGAGAGAGAGAGAGTTGTATTGATTAATAAATTATTTATTGATATGTTTTGTGAAAGCATGAAATTGTTTATGATGTGAGGGCACTTAAATACTTTTGTTGACGCATGGCACTACAAAAAGCCCCTGAATTGCCAACAAATTATCCGTTGGTAAATTGATTAAATTGGTTGGCAAATGAATTTTCTAACCGAATACCAACTAATGTTAATCCGTTGCTAAAAGCTCGTAGGTAATTTTTTCCAACCCAAATCTATTAGTTGGTAAAATTACCAACTAAAAATAGGTTAGCAAACACACATAGATTTTGTTGGTAATTATTGAAACATGGCATATGCTTGTTATTAATATTGTGGTGACACTCGCATGTTAACTCACATTGAGAACAATTGTAGACATCCTTGTTGAACTAATTGTGTTATTGATTTACTTGAGAACAAGCAAAAGTTTAACTTGGGCTGTTGATGAGTGGTAGGTTTCCACTCATATGAGCCCTTTTTAGTTCAACAATTAGTGTCCTCAATGCCTATTTATGTGATAATTTCTAGGCACATCAAGTACTGCGTAGGTCTTTGGTAAAACAAACATAACTTTATGCTTTAAAGTAGGATGGACGAGCAGTTAGTTTTTCTGGAAACTAGACTCAAAGACATTTAAATTTATGGGTAGTATGCCCTTTAATTCCCTATTTATTAGGACATATGCATGTTCCAAGTCATACTATATACAAGATTATTTTAAAAATATTTTGCCTAGATGGAACCTTCAATTTGAACTTTTGTTTCAAGACTCACCTTTGACCTCTAATTTTGATATAGCACTTCGAGTGACTTAATATAAGTGTGTTTGTAGGTATGATTACACATTTGCAACATATTTTTTTTTTTTTCAATTTCACACCGATTTGTCAATGCTCCAATTTTATTTTTAGCAACCCCTTTCACAAAGAGTAATTCTCAGTACCAGAAGTTGAAAAGAAATCACACAAAATTATACATCAAAGTTAGTGGCAAATCTCTAACTATTCTTATGTGTTTATAGCTTGATATTATACATCAAAGTTAGTGGTTGATGGACTACATTAAACTTTAAGGGATCCTTTCGTAGTTATTTTATCTTTTATTTTGCATAAAATTAGACATAGATTTCCAGATAATTATACATGTATTAGTTATGCAAGTTATTTAATTGTAAATCAAATTTAATTTTATACTGTGCTAACCAAATTACCAAATATGATAGTATTACTCAGTGTTTTAAAAAACTCTGTTGGCACACATCTCGAAACTCGCCATGGGGCGGGACTCTAGCAAAACGCCTCGAGACTCAAGTGTAGGGCTTAATTTTGTATGACTTAAGCCCTAGCCGCTTGATTGTACGCCCAACGCCCAACGTTCGGAGCTCACCTAACAGATCTAACACAAATTATGTGTTAAAATCTTTAGTTAACATTGTTGACCCTCATAATTCTTGAATAAATGAATGATACTTAATAATTTTTAAATCTATAGAAATAAGTAGATTGAGAGTAACTCAAATAATTAGTTGTAGTATCGCATCTTTACTATTTGGTAACACTATAAAGGTGATTATATATTATGTAACATTTCTTTTAAAAATACGTGAAATTTTACTTTTTTTACTTATCATTGGTCTTCCTGATTTTGTCATATGTCTCAAAACTATCATATTTTATTTATCTATTTGAAGTAACTTTATTTTTATTCATGATGTAGTGATGTTTTTATTATGATACTATTATTGATTATTTTCTTTTAGGGAGGTAAATTGTATAGTATGATAAAAAAATATTTTTAGAAATAATGATTCTTTTATTATTAAAAAATTTAAGATATTATTAGATTATTTATACTTGTATAAACATGTTTTGAAGTTTTATTTTCTATGAGTTTCCTTAATCAACTAAATCAGCCACGGTGCTCTTGTGATTGACGGAAACGGGACAATCACAATACACTTTCTCTGCTAGAATAGACTCACCAATATGTGTAGAAACACTGAAGGGCTCATTAAGTTGCTCAGGAAGAACATCAAAATTCATAGCAACATATAGAGTCACAAAAGATAAACTCGCTCCTGGATCTAGCAAAGCATAAGCATCAAAGTTAAAGACTTGGATCATATATATACTAGTGACAACATCTGGCGAATCTTCTTGCTCTTGGCGACTAGTGATCGCATAAAGGCAATTTGCTCCTCCGCTAGTACCGAAAGTAGCTCCTCTAGGTGCAGCACTGTATGGAGCAACTGATGAAGATTTGTCTCTATTGCCCTGATTCCCATTACCATTACCCTGCTAGTTCTTTGGACATTCTCGCATGAAATAATCATTCTAGCCACACTTGAAACATTCAGTAGAGACATCATGACACATCCCTGAGTGGTTCCTACCACACTTAGCACATGCAAGAATCTTAGTACCCCCTTGTGCCATATTACCTTACGATTGTGCAGGTCTAGCTCTGAAATTTTGAAAATTCTAACTATTGTACTCACATTTGTTTCTGGGTGCAGGTGCACTAGAAGATGATGGAGCAGGCCCTTTTTGCTTATGTTGGAAAGAAGATCGGTTCGCATTACTCTTTTGTTGCTCGGATTCATTCTTTGATGCATTAACCCCCTTATTCTTAAACCCTTCTTTATCCTTCAGCCTATCCTCCTCAACTTGTTGCACATGGATCATCAGCCTTGCTATGCCTATGTCACCTATTAGCATGACTGCCTTACTTTCCTTATTTGACAGACGAGGCAACCCAACAACAAATATACTCATCATGCTCCTCATGTCGGCAACCATCTCTTTTCTTCTCTTATCTCACGGGGAAAGAAACGCCCCATGAAAGCACTCTCAAAACATTCCAACTCACAATCGGTTACGCACAAGCACGAGTTAGAAAGAAACTTTGTAGAGATAAAACTCTAACGCACAAAATGAGTATGAAAGAAGTGAAGGAACTTCCTAAATGTTTCAGCCTCCTAATTATAGATGTGGCGCGTTTCACACCGATAACTAGGACTCTACAGACACAGCTTCATAGACTCCCTAGGACTCTTGAACTCTGTACTCTGATACCAAGTTTGTCACGCCCCGAGCCTACACTATGGATGGGACTGACACTCGAAAACCATAGTTGGCCCAAGAGAACCCTCAGTCTGGCTTACTTACTCAGCGGAAGACTCTAAGCATTATTACTGTGATTAAATGCACTCACTCAATTGTTAAATAAAATAACTTAGAATGTTTAAAAGTCAACATTCAACTTGGCCAAAATGGCAAATCAAGTCCTAACATATGAAATGAAAGTGTTAAGACAACTGAACTACTAATTGTCTATGAAGCCTCAAAAACAAAGAGGGATGTCGGGATAGGACCCCCGATCATCCTAACAACTAAAAAGCTAAACAATTATAAAAAAGGACCTCCGGAAAGCAAGGAGGCTCATCAACTGACTCTGAGTGCTCAACCTGATCAACGAGGCGCTAAATGCTAATCCTAGTTACCTGCGTTGCATCATAAGACAATGCACGCCAACTGGTATCAGTACATTGAATGTACAAGTATGCGAGTTGGAAAACTAAACATAACTTAGGCTTGAAAAGAATCTGAAAGGAACACTTACCTCGGCTTTACTCAACTCATGAATAATTTAACTCAATATAAAATAATAAAACACATGTAATATACAGAAAGCAACTTAGTTTGTTAAAGAAATGCAATAACAAACTCAATTGTACTTGTATAATAAAGTAATATAATTTTTGTGGAAGATTCTCTAACCGACAACCACTATTATGAGCCTAAGTGGTAATACAACGTCTTGCCCACGCTACCAGAACTACCCTATACTTTGCCGTCATATAGAACACCTTAACTAAGTGGATCCACTAGTCTATGCTAAAAAGCACTTAATGAGACAACTAAAAGGTATGATCCTTTACTACCCATGATGGCTTCATGGTTTATAGAGACTTGAGTTAATATGAACTTGTATCCCCATATCGGTGCTCAATACTACTCCCAAAATATACTTAGCTCATATGTTTTAAAATAAAACTTTTTTCTTTGGTTTGAGATAATTGCTCAAAACTTAGCTTAAAAGCTCTCTTGAAAATTGGTGTTTCCCTTTCTTGTTCAAATGTGAAAACATATTAAACTCTTGGGAATACTTAGTTCCCTTATAATCTTTGAAGAAATGAACTCAACTCTTTACTTTTTGCTTTAACTTAAAACTTAAGTCTTAAAACAAAGCTAAAACGTTTGTAAAAGACTTTTGAAAAACTTTATGACTTCTCTTAACTTGACCCTTGAATTCTCTTGACTTGACTCTTAACTTTTCTTGAATTAAATTATGAATTCAAGGGTTGTGATTTGTGATAGTAAATATCTTATGGTGTTTTGGAGTGTTTTTAGACAGCTAAACATGAGAAAAGATCAAGAAATCACTTCCTAAACGTTGGTCCGCGATGCAGAGATGTATTTAAAGTTTTGGTCGTGAAAATTATTTTTGAGACAAAACGGTCTGTGACCGCTCCGCGACGCGAGGGAGAATTTTCCAATTCTGTGGAACTCGCGGACCTGGTACCCAGATTTGCCTGACTTGTTCCTTCTTCATTTTCCAGCTTGAAATTGCCTAAACTCGGTTCTTTTCCCCAAATTCTCTTTAGATTCAGATACCCAGCAAATGTATCTAAGAACCTAATTCAAAACAACTCTATAATTCGACGTAAAGATCTCAGAAACTTCTCAATATCAGCCCAAATCAAGAATGACATCAAATTCAAGAATACATATCAAGAACATCAAACTTTCAACCTCTTTAGAACGAATTTCGTTGAACTACACATGTTTGGCGCGTGGGTGAACAAACCTAACACTATGAAAGTCTCACATACCTTGTAGGATTAAATCCTTGGCAAAATTCACAATCAAATCGCACGTTATTGGCGAATCTTGAACTTTTTTTCTCCTTTCTTCTCTTTTCTCTTTTCTCCAAGCCCTAGTGTGAATTTCCAATTGACTAAACTGATCTAATTATGATTTAACCCTAATTAAACTCCAAAAAATTGAAATAAAATAATAGGTTATGGAAAGGACCATAATATCCTTCCAAAATCCGAATTGAACTTTTCTTATTTGAACAACCCAACTTTCAATGGGCTTAACTCACTCATACGAACTCGAAATCGTGTGAACTTAGTGGCGTTGGAAAGATTATTCCAAGATCTTTCCTACAATATCTGGAGACACACCTAACTCATCCTGAGCTAGGAGTTATGGTCGTTTAAAGTTGACCCAAAACTCAACTTAACACACTTAACAAATTTTTCAGATTTTTAAATTCTTTCCAAAAATGATTATTTCCAACTCTTAGCTTCTTCCTAGTTATTTCAATTTGTGAGATGTTACAAAATATACCCTTGAACCATTATAAATGTTATGCAGATACCCTCCGTTATACTTTTGGGACATTGGTGTCCCTGCCATCCAAAAACTAGAGCATATATACCCTTTAAAATAACGGACATACATGTGTCACAATCCTATCCACTGACTCGACATTTATTAAATATCATATCGACAGACAGAATTGCGCCACATGTCCCTATATAGTCTTTCGTTAGAGTGAATGGCATATATGCTCTAATTTTTGGACGGCAGGGGCACCAATGTCCCAAAAATATGACAGAGGGTATCTACATATCATTTACGATAGTTTGGAGATATATTTGTCCTTTTTTCCTACATTTTATTGGACAAGAGACAGAAAAGGTTTTAGGTAAATCTTGCTGCAACTTCAAACAAACTTGAAAAGAAAGATAGAAAGACATTAGTCCATTTGTCCACTTTTAATTGTTATATTATATTTTTCAAAAGTCAATTTAACTAATTTTCAAAGTTAATTAGATTATATTAATTCGATATTATAAATAAAAAAATTAGGCATTCAAAAACTATACGAAAAGTATTATAAATTCCAATTTTTTACATATCAATATGATGTAAAAATACATCGTAAAATGTTTGTCAAAATTATTATCATTTGATTCTAAAAAATTTATGACAATTAAAAGTGGACAGAGATAGTAGAATAAAACAAAGAAAAGGAGGGGCCTACAAATTGTGATTCCTTTTCTCTAATAAAGAGTGATTGAACATTTGAAAGGTGGCACACATATTTATACATCATACAAAAGAATCAAACCACCTTTCATCCAAAGTTACCACTATCTCAATCCACTTTTAATTTGCTCATCCTATTAAAAATATGAATTTATTTTTACCAATTCAATTTACGAAATTAAAAAAAATTATTATTATTTAATTTTTAATTTATTTTTATCATTTACTATAATTATTTACTTCCCCTGTCCCTTTTTACTTATTAATTTTAACTTTTTACTTATTCCTCTTTACTTGTCATTTTAAAAAAAAAAACAATTTTTTTATTTATTATATCCTCAATTTATTTAGAGAGTTAATATTTTTGAAAAAAAGATAAAAATCTTCTTTATGAATAAATTGATTTTGAAATTCTATCAATTAATTAATAGAGGTAAAATAGTAAATCTACTATATCAATAATTATTTTTTTAATAGGTGTGTCAATATAAACTAGTAACATGTCCATAAATAGGGACAAAGAGTATTATATTAGAAGTGTAATCCACAAAGAACACAAGTTCCAACATCTCAAACATGCTATACCTATAGACATGAAAAGCCAAGTAAAATAGACAAAAGATATGTACATTTGAGGATGTGGTGGACACAATTATTCATACAAGCAAATCACTAGCAATTGAGATGTGCACAAGTTGATTCAAACATCATTTTTATAAAAAAGTATATTATGTTATATCAAATGAATTTGCTTCTATATATTTTACCCACCAAAATGCCATCCCCATTGTGTTCAAGTATCAAAGGGAATCCACTGCTGGTCATTTCCCTTTCATCCTACTTTCACCTTTTCATCTGTAGCTTTTTACTTATTTATGCACGTACATTTGGCGCGCCTTTCTGATAATATCTGCAAAGAACATAAGAAATAAGGAGTGTTATTATAAATCCTGTGGACTCGCGCTCATTGTGATCCGAAATTCTGTAGGATATACCTTGACTTGTTTCTCCAGCTCTTTAATATAATCTACTGCAAAATCCAACATATCTGCTGTGTTTGTTTGCTGCAATGAATCGAAATAGCAAAATGAATACACTTAACGTTTCTACTTCACCTGATTTCGGTGAAATTAATAAGTCAGGATTCTACCTTGTCCATGTTGGGAACAAGCTCTTGAAGCTTCCTCATTCTGTCGCTTATTCGTGTTCTTCTTACCTGAAATTATTACTAAAACTATATCAGTACATGCTAAGATCCATGCATGTCAAAAGTCGGAAGGATCAAACTAACATTAGTACGGTTTGAGACGGTCCGATTTTGGTTATACACAATACAGTAAAAATAGGGTACTTCTAAGTCGTATGTCTTGAGTTTCTTGAAAATAACTGGCCAAACCAAAACATTTGGCATCCCTATCAAGACTGATGCATGTCAAAAACCAGTAGAAGCTCTGTACGTATCTCACTACCCCACCCGTCTCCCATAATATAGTTATTCGACACATCAATTTATCAAATCCAAATGTCATTTTTAATGAGCTGAATTTCAACAAGGAAACTCGAGTTTTTAGTGCTAAAATGGTTACCCTTTCTGCAATGCTACGAGGGTGAGTGGCACAACCCCTCTTTGCTCTGACATTCAAGTGAACTGAATCTTGCAAGAGCTTCTCCATGGTACTTGTGGGTAAACTCAAATGATGAGATAAAGGAATTGGCGGGCGAGCCAGCCCTTCACTACTCTGATCATCAAAATCACGTAGTTGTAAGATGGTGATTAATCACGCCGACAACTCCTCTAACAAGATAACAAATACCTGATTATGGGATGCATCTTCATTAGAGTATGGCTCAATCTCAATGTCTTCAGCTTTAAGGAAATCGTCGGACAAAATGTGTGAATCTTCCCAAGAAGGCATGGGGAAATCTGTAATGCAGTTCTCGTCATTTTTATGTTCATTCCCTGTGCTCTTTTCTTCTAAGACCTTAGTTCCAAATTCAGAGATTGGAGCCATTAGCCTGGGAGAAGCAGGAGGTTTCCCGGATGAGAATCCAACTTGAGTCTTGAAACTTTTCGGAGTCGACAATGAAGTTTCTGTAGCAGTATTAGTACTGGTTCCATAACTCCCTATGCCTCGCATAGCACCATATTCTGTCAATTGCTGGAATTTTAGCAACAAACTTAAACTCTAAAGTCAGATTAAGCAGTTAGAGATGATGACCACTATTTTTTACTTAAAACTCATAAACAAAAATCACTCTTTCTTCATCTTCTTGGAAAAGATTTATTAACATAAGAGACCCTCTTACTTTTACCTATACGATATTTCAGAAGAACTCACTTATCAACAAAATAATTTAATAGATAAATCTCCATCTCTACCACTCCATTGATTATCCGTCTCGATGTCTTTAGTGTCATAAAGGCAGGATATCAATGTTAACAAGAATCCTATTTGTACCTTAAGGTTATCTAGATTTCAATTCCCATCAGTGATATCGAAACACGAAAACTAAATGGAAACTCAACCTATTAGTTTCTAATCAAATTGATCCTTTACTTATCTGCAACAACTAATGATGTTCTTCATAAATATATATGTACACACTATATGAATCAATAAGCACAAAATGAGTAAGAAGCACAAGCATACTCATAGATATAGAGGTTTCTTCACACAGTTTCACAAGACAAGGTTCATAACAAACATTAAAACATACAGTATAAAACTACAAAATTCTATCAACACTGTTTAAGCAAAGATAAATGCATACCATTTTCGATATTGATTTGAGCAAAGAATCCAGCAGGCGAGCTATTATAACGGGTAAGATTCGAATTACCACCACCACCACTGCCACCACTACTACTACCAGGTGTCAAATTAGGCGAATTCGCGAATACAAATGACTTATCTGTGACTTCCCTTGACTTATCAATTTGTTGAGATTGGCTTTGGTATTTCATCTGTGAAGCTGAAGCATGATCAGTCTCTGGTTCCTTTTTCACAGGTGAAATGAACTGTTGAGACTGATTTTGATAATTCATCTGTTGTGAAACAAGAGAGTAATCATTACTCCTATGTCGCACTAATCTCGGTGTAACCTCTTGTTTTGGAACAATAAAATCCGATCTAACATTCATATTACACGTGGGGTTTTCCTGAATTTGTTGATTTGTATGGAAATTCCCTGAGTTAGAGTTGGAGTTACCAATACTAGCTACGAATCTAGCGAAAACTTGCTCTATATCAGTAGATGAAGAAGCACTAGAATTTTGCAAGTGAGAGAAATCATCTTTTGCATAACCACAACCCCCACCAGTAACAGGATTAGTAGTAGTTAATAGGGTCGAGAAATAAGAACTTGGCGCAGATCGATACCTAGTTAAACCAGAAGTAATTGGTTGCTGCTGAACACGACTATGATCCATTTTTCTTAAAAAAAAAAAAAAAAAAAACCAAAAAAAGAAAACACTCTTTATTATCCTTATCAAACACAAAAATTCAAGATTTTTCACTTAGATCGTTCTAGTAGGAAAAACAGGAAAACCCCATGTGGATGAAAAAGACAATAGGAAGTATGAAAGTATAATTGAAGATAATTCACATGTAGAAATTGACAGTGAAACAAGGGGTAAAAAGAAAGAAAGAAGAGAGCAATGGAGGTGACTGAGTTGGTGGTGTCATCGGAAAATGGAGAGCGGCAGAGAAGATGGTGGTGGCTGTGGTGTCAATAGAAGGAAATTGAGGATGTGGGGTGAGGGGTTTGGGGTGTGGGGTGAAGAGTAGTGATGCCAATAACAACTTAATTGAGCAACAGAGCTCAGAGAGAGAGAGAGAGATCTCGGACTTTCTTTCTTGGGAATTGCATCTGTTTTTCAACAATCTATAATAAATAATTCATATTACCGAATCGTGTCTGTTACGAAGCACTTTATAGGGTTGTTTGGTACAAAAATTAATAATGTAAAAATTAGTAATATAGAATTTAATAATGTAGAAATTAGTAGTGTAAAAATTAATAATGCAGGGTTTATTTTTATTAAGTGTTTGGTTCATTTTTTCAACCTCAACTTGTGTTTGGATTAAAAATCTATAAAAGCTTCTTTCCAATTATATCCTTGAATTATTATGTAATTAGGTCAAGATAAATAATTGTTGGACAATATTTTTTTATAACATTCTAACTAGTTATGAGAAGAACAATTTTGTTGTGATATTTGCTATTTTTTTTAGTTGAATTATTTGATGATAAATAATTGTCATCTTAATAAATTAATCGCTCACAAAATCATTTTCCAATTTAAAAAAGATAAACCATCTACTTTTAAAATCGAAAAAATGGTCAACAATGGTAAAATTGAATAAATCATCTACATTTACACATAAAAATTGCGAGTTGTAATTATAATATATATGTAATTTTTTAAATTGTTCAAAATACAAATAATTAGAAAACCACGCAAATATATATATGTGTGTGTGTGTGTGTGTGTAATGACAAACGTCATACACAAATAAACAACTCACATTTTAAATTTGTATTGGATTTATTTAGTAACAAACAACTCTCTCTAAATAATTTGTAAGCTAATTTATTTAAATAAATTTACTAGTGCAAATATAAATCATAAAATCAAGAAAATAAACAAAATAAATTAAAATGATTTGAGGGATATTTTTGTCTTTACATAGACTTATCCCATGATATTATATCCTATGTATTACTAATACCTCCAAATGGAAGATATTAGTATACATCATATAATATCATGTAGGAGGTATTACTAATCCATGGATTAGTTATACATAGGTACAAATTCTTACCAAACATAGTACTAAATAATACTTTACATACTACATGGACTATTTCTTCTAATATGGCCTACCAAACGACCTCTTTATGTTTTATTCAAATTCAAACTTATCGATTTTCACTATGAATATCAATTGCATTTATTTTTCAATACAATACTAATAGCTACCAACAAAAGTTATAATGAGGTGGTAAGTACTCTAAGTCCTCTAAATGCAGAATGGTCTTTGTTTATATAGTGTCTTACCTTTTTATGTAGAATTTTCTAGCCCAAATCTAAATTTAATCAAAACTTTGTAAATATTGGAAATCAGATGTAAAATTAAAAAAAATACTCTCCCCTCCCATTTCATTTTTTAATTTTAAAGAATAAGTGTCACTTAACACAAAATAAATCAATATTTAGTAAGAAAATTAATAAAATAAATTATTGAAAACCCTTAAAATATAAAGTATAAAGATATATAATTATAAAAACATACTTATTTTTATTTTGAAGTACTAGTGTTTTTTTTTACTCCTTCTATTTTTATTTATATGTCATTATTTTAGATTTTACGTCTCTAAAGAAATTATATAAGTTTACCATTGTACCATAATTTAGTATTCTCTTGAAGTCAAATACTTAATAAATGAACGTTAATTAATTTATTTTAATTAATTAAATTGATCAATGATTATAAATTAATCATTTAGTTTTTCTATATTGGTCAAATTTATACTTTTAAGACTAATAAGTTTCAAAGCTAAAATAAAAAAAATAGTATTAATTATGCATAATTTTATAAAATGATAAATATTAAAAACTATTTACTTTTAGCAAGAATAATATATAAAACAACGGAACAAAGAAAGTAATAATGTATTTCCCTTTTTAGGTCTGATATTTATGACTGTCCCCTAATAGCCTTAAAGAATGTAATTTATCATTCACGGGATCTTTGTAGTTGGACAAAACAACAGACCCACAGATTGACACTACTTGTCTTTTAGTAATGTTTTTGAATACCTTTTTTAAATTTCAGTCATTTTTATCACAAGAAGTACTTATCAAAATTGTCTTTTTATCACTATTATTAATTAATAATACTAACTAGGTATCGACAGCACGTATTTTATAATTTTATTTAATTCATAGTTATAATGTATACATAGCTATAAAATGTAACAATATCTCATCAATAACCACAAAAATAATGTAGAAAAAATAATTAATTATGTTCCAATTTTCTCCATTTAAACCCTAAAATATTCTCTCTTTTTTTTTTTGAATTTATGAAATTGAGTTGTGTTTAGTTTTTTTTTTTTTTTTTATAATAATGCGAACTAATATTCATATTTGAATGTACTATTATTTTAAAAGTGAGTTAGAAAATAATTTGTCGGTTGCTTTTTAAATTTGACACACAATGTCAAATTAAATTTTTAAATTTTCACGACCAAACATTGATTCTCAAATAAAATAAATTTTATTTTAAAAAATGTAAATCATATTTTTATAGCCAAACAGGTAATTTAGAAGTGAGAAAATGTGCTACCGCACAAATAAATTTTTATTCTTTTAAAAACAAAAATACACAGTTGCTACGATAAATTTCCTTTGAAATACTTACCATAAAGAGAATAGTAGCAAGCAATATTTCTTCCGTACACTTTTATTTATACATTATATTTTTAAAATTTTATTTGTACTTATCATTTTTAGCATATTAAGGACAAAAATCAGGTTTTATCCTTAACATTAATTACTTATTTCTCAAATCATTTTTCAAAAGTTATAATTATATATTAATTAAATGAATGTTATGATAAAATATTTATATTAATCATTGATTTAAGAGTCATATATAATTTAAAGTGACAATAAAAATAAATAAAGCCAGTACAAAAATACATGAAGTCTACAAAAAGATTTTAGGGCCCAAGCCAAATGATCCTAAGCAGGCATGTTAATGATCTCATGTCTGCTTAGGATCATTCACATTTATTATACAAATAAATAATGTTCCATCATTTTTTGAGTAATAAAGATAGATTCAAGATATACTAACGAATAGTTTCGATGAGAAGAAGTTTGTGTTTAACTAATCAATTTAAAAACACAAATTAGTCGCTTCCTTTATTCATCTACTAACAATACTATATATCCTCCTAAAATTTGTTGTTGATATGAAAGAACTATGAACTTATAATAATTCAAATGTCAATGCAACCTTAAAATTTGAAGTAACAAAGACATAATAAAGTATCTTAGTTTTAACTAGTAATTTATCAATATTAATGGAATCATATATAAATTTCTTAAATTTTATAGGGATCAAAAATAAGGAGATCCCTTATCACCCTTTCATTTCATTATTGGAGCAGAATTATTGTCTAAAACTATAGATCAATTAATGAAGCATAGTTTTATTTCTTTTTTATAGTAATATAAATGGACCTAATATTACTTATTTGTGATATGCAGATGATACAATTTTTTTTATGGAGATACTAATTTCATTACCTTGATGATGAGGATATTAGAGAAATATGAATACACCTGATGGCAAATGTTTAATAAGAGAAAAATAGATTTTATTCAAAATGTGAAATAAATTACTCACTTTACTCAACAAGTTTTCTTTTTAATTATCTATGAAGCTTCATCTATATTGAAAGAAAAAAATTGCTTATATTTCTAAATTAATTGTCATGCTTTCTTATAACAAAGTGACAAGGTGGCTCATTAAGATCCTCTCTTTTGGAGGAAAAAATGTATAAATTGAAGCAGTGCACGTTGATCTCTATACCTTCTCACATTTTGTCTATAACTCAATTGTCCAAGACCATATTAAGAAATTAAACGAAAGGGATCATTTAGGAGGGGGTTGGTATTGATGTTGATGTTGGCATGATCAATGTTTCTAGTGTCAATCATTAAGTTAATTGGTTTCTTAGCTTCACAAAGAAAAAGTTTGTCAGTATTAGTTCAACAGAATTAGAACAGTACCACAATTAACTTTATCCCCCATGATGGACGTCAAATTGTTTATCCAAAAACGAAAAACGTACAATTAATTTGTATGAAAAATACACTTGAATTGAATCGATCAAGAAAATGAAATATAGAAGCAATAAAAGTTATAAGTAAGAGATAAACTAAGAAAAAATTGATGAATTAATTAGATTAAGCAAATATAGCACATGTGGTTTGATTTATTGATATATTCGGTGAAGATACCCTCGACGAACTTGGCAAATGCTCAAAGCTGACGAACAAATAATGATATTGGTTAATACTTTACTACTAGATTTTCTCTATCAATAATAGAAAAATTAAAAAAAAAAAAAAGTATCAATAATATAATTTTATCCCATAAAATGTAATGATTCTAATGCTTTTTATTGACAAAAATAAGAGTCTATAACTACTCTTCAAGTTTACAGTTAGAAGTTAGTTAATTTGTTATAAAGTTGTTAGATATGAAACAACTTTTTCTTCTCAAATCTATGAAAGATTAATTTTCTGTTTTTCTCTACAAACAACTCTGTAAACCTTCATGGTATCAGAGCCTTGATCAAAGTCTGAGACGATCAGGTTCATAAGGTCAGATTTCTGAAGATCAGAGTATGAAAGAATCATCAAGCTTCCGCGATACAAATCAAGAAAAATAGCAAGATCAATGGCAAACAATGCTGACCAAGATACTGAGTTCAATAATGGTGTAGTTCCTGGTCATGGAAATACCACACCGATGATGCCTGCAAATCAAGTAGTGGATTATAATCATCCTCTGTACTTAAGTCTTATTGATGTTAGTGGGGTTAACCTCATCTCTTTTCAACTCCCTGGGATCGAAAACTATGTTGTGTGAAGTCGATCCATTCG
Source organism: Solanum bulbocastanum (assembly GCA_037074985.1). NCBI lineage: Eukaryota > Viridiplantae > Streptophyta > Magnoliopsida > Solanales > Solanaceae > Solanum > Solanum bulbocastanum. The sequence goes on from CM073607.1 coordinate 33,527,390, forward strand.
TTTGACATTGCTCGGAAGAAACAAAATTGGAATAGTGGATGGAACCTGTAGAAAGAATGATGTGAGTTCAGAGTTAGGAGGCCAGTGGGAAAGAGTAAATATGATAGTTCTCTCTTGGCTTCTAAATTCTATGTCCAAAAGTCTGTTAGTAGGAGTGGCATTTGCAACATCTGCCCAAGGAGTTTGGAGTGACTTGAAAGAAAGATTCGATCGGCTGGATGGGTTAAGAACTTTCAGTTTGCATAAAGAGATTGCTACACTTCAACAAGATACAGATTATGTGTCTGTCTATTTTACAAAGCTTAAAGGATTGTGGGATGAGTATGAATTTGATGCCATCTCCTGGATGTGACTGTGAGAGGTCGAGAGGTTTTATTGAACATCTAAATAAACAAAAACTCTATCAATTTTTGATGGGATTGAATGAGTCGTTTGGACAGGCAAGAAGTCAAATTTTGTTGATGAATCCAGTTCCTGGAGTCAATCAGGCCTATGCTATGGTGGTGAACGATGAGTGTCAAAAGTTGACTTCCAGTGGTGTTAATATAGGACTGAACTCTATCTGTTCTACTGGGGTTGATCCCTTAGCAATGTATTTAAGAACTGGAGGTTAGTCTAACAGCCAAGGATATAACAGGTTCAAGAAGAACTTGGGGTTGGTATGTGAATTCTGCAGATGCAAAGGGCATTCTAAAGAACAATGCTACAAGTTGATAGGATACCCTCCTGATTTTAAGTCGAAGAGAAAAATGACTAATGGAGCAGGTCGTAATGCTTATATGACTGGAAGTGAATTTAATACTACAAGAAAAGATGCATATGATGGGATGTCAAATGATCCTTTATTCAACTATGGGAGTGCCACTAATGAAAAGGGTCAAAGATCAATGCTTAACCAGTATCAAGATTGTGGAAACATATCAGGGAGTGCAGCTCATGGAGTTCAGGTTAATTCAGCAGGTAAAGCTCCATTAGTTTTTGAACATAGTGAGATATGGATTATAGACACAGGTGCCACCAACCATATGAGCTTTAATATTGGTATGTTAACTAAGGAATCTATAGTGAATATCAAGGATCCAAAACCTGTAAACTTGCCTAATGGTGAAGTAGCCTATGTAACTCACACTGAACCTTGCTCAATTTCCCCAAAAAGTGTAATCACAAATGTATTTCACATTTCAGAGTTCAAATACAATTTGTTGTCAGTCAATCAGACAACAAAGGATTTAGGATGCTCAGTCACTTTCTTTCCATATTTCTGTGTGTTTCAGGAACTCTACATTGGTAAGGTGAGGGAGATTGGTAAGGAAGAGGTTGGGTTGTATTTGCTATTGAAGCATCTTACACAGGGTCAGGTGCAATTTCAATCTTGTTTGGCAGTAGGAAAAGGAAAAGAAGCAAAGCAGTTATTAGAAGAAGAAGTGAATGTATGACACAAAAGATTAGGACACATGTCATCTCATGCATTGAGCAGGTTATTTCCTGTTAGTCTAGAGGTTATGAACAAAGCTTTGAATAAATGTAATGTGTGTCCTTGTGCAAAACAAACAAAAGCTGTATTTCCAAGTAGTAGCATTAAAAGTACTGAATGTTTTGACTTGATTCATGTAGATGTATGGGGTTTATACAAACAATCTACTTTTGATAGTAATAGATTCTTTCTTATAGTGGTTGATGATTACTCAAGAATGACTTTGTTGTTTCTGTTGAAAAATAAGTCAAATGTATGCGTTACTTTGTCATATTTTTTGCAGTTTGTTAGAACTCAGTTTGGTAAAGTAGTAAAGAAGGTAAGATCTAATAATGAGTCAGAGTTTGTAAATTTTGTGTGTACAAAGATGTTCAAAGATGGAGGAATAATACATCAAAGGTTGTGTCCTTACACTCCACAACAAAATGGAGTGGCAGAAAGGAAGCATAGACATGTGTTAGAGGTTACTAGGGCAATAAGGTTTCAAGGCAACATTCATTTGATATATTGGGGGAATTGCGTGCTTGCAACAACATATTTGATAAATAGGATGCCTAGTAAGGTACTAGGAGGACAATCTCCACATGAGAAGCTCTATGGAAATAAGCCAATGCTAACACATCTAAGGGCACTAGGATGTTTGTGCTATGCTAAGGTCTTATCAGAAAGTGACAAATTAGCATCCAGATCCAAAGCCTCAGTTCTTATGGGTTATTCAGTGACTCAAAAAGGATATATATTACTTGATTTGTCTTCTAAGAGTTTCTTTGTAAGTAGAGATGTAAGGTTTCAAGAGTCTGTGTTTCCATTTATATCCAGACTGTCAACAGAGGACGCTGGTCTTTTTGTAAATGACACGAGTCTATAAATGCTGAACTTAGAATGGAGTGACAGTGTCACAAGAGATGTCATCATAAGGTCAGATTATGAAGAAGAAATAGATATGCCAGAAGAACCTGAGCATGATCTAGTGTTAGATCAGATGATAGAAGGACCTGATCCTGAGGTTAATGAAAGTCAAGAAAATGTAGAGCCAATAGTCACAAGAAGGTCTATAAGAGGAGTTCATCCACCTATATGGATGAAGGATTTTGTATCATTAAACATAAACAAAAAAGTACAATTTCCCATTTCTAATTGTGTGGCTTACAATCATTTGTCTACGCCTTATCAAACTTTTATAGCTTCAACATCTATGCTGCAAGAACCAATAACATATGCAGAAGCTAGTAAAGATCCAAAGTGGATAGAAGCAATAAAGGCTGAAATACATGCTTTGCAAAGTAACAATACTTGGGAATTGTCTGAGTTGCCTAAAGGAAAGAATGCAATTGGTTGTAGGTGGATCTACAAAATAAAATACAAGTATACTGGTGAAGTACAAAGATATAAGGCAAGGTTAGTGGCAAAAGGATACAGTCAGAAAGAGGGGATAGATTACAAAGAAACCTTTTCTCATGTGGTAAAGACAGTGATTGTAAGAACTATCTTAGCTTTAGCTGTGGCAAGGAAATGGCACATTCATCAAATGGATGTGTATAATTCCTTTCTAAATGGTGATCTACAGGATGAAATATACATGACCTTGCCACAAGGATTTACCAGTCAGGGGGAGAAGAAAGTATGCAAATTGGTAAAGTCTCTATATGGTCTTAAACAAGCACCTAGACAGTGGAATCAAAAGCTTAAAGAGGCATTACAAAAACTCAGTTTCAATCAAAGTCAGCATGATCATTCTCTGTTTTTACAAGAAAAACCTCTGAAGGAACTACAATAATTTTAGTATATGTTGATGATATCTTGGTTACAGGAAGTAGTCTTGAGCTAATTAAGGAAATAAAAGAAGCCTTACAACAAGTGTTCAAGATGAAGGATTTGGGAGAATTAAGATTTTTTCTTGGAATAGAGTTTGCAAGGTGTGAGGCTGGAATGGTTATGCATCAAAGGAAATATGCACTCCAACTTATTGTTGAAGTTGGATTATCTGGTGCAAAGCCATCAGACACTCCTATGGATGTGAATGTCAAGCTAACATCAAAACAATATGATGATCAAACAAAGGAAAATCAATGAGACAAGCTTGTAAATCCAAGTGCCTATCAAAAGTTGATTGGAAAGCTATATTTGAACATGACTAGACCTAATATTTCATTTAGTGTGCAAACATTAAGTTAGTTCTTACAGCAACCTAAAAAATCGCGCATGATGCTGCACTAAGAGTAGTCAAATACATCAAGAAACAACCAGGCCAGGGTGTGTTGATATCCAGCAGTGCAGGCACTGAAATCACAACCTATTGTGATGCATACTGGGCAGTATGCCCTACTACAAGGAGGTCTGTGACTGGATTTGTGATCAAGCTAGGAAAGTCTATGGTATCTTGAAAGGCTAAGAAGTAAACAACAATATCAAGAAGTTCAGCTGAAGTTGAGTACAGAAGTTTGGCATCTATTGTAGCTTAGTTAGTATAGATAGTAGGGCTGCTAAAGAGTTTGGATGCTGAAATAACTCTTCCAGTAAACGTAAACATATACAGTGATAGCAAATCTGCAATTCAGTTAGCAGTCAATCCAGTCTATTATGAACATACTAAACATATTGAAATCGATTGTCATTTCATTAGAGAGAAGTTGCAACAATGGTTAATCAACATCAGTTATATACCAACTCAAAGTCAGTTAGCTAATGTTCTAACCAAAGGACTAACTAGAGTACAACATGAGCTCTTATTGTCCAAGCTAGGAGTTCTAAACATATTTGCTCCTCCAAGCTTGAGGGGGAGTGTTGACAGAAATAAGAGTTTGTAACTACTCTTCAAGTTTACAGTTAGGAGTTAGTTAATTTGTTATAAAGTTGTTAGATAGTTAGTTAAATTCTAGAGCTAAGAATAGAATGAGATGTACATGTATAAATAGTTGTGATACAACTTTATGAAACAACTTTTTCTTCTCAAATCTATGAAAGATTAATCTTCTGTTTTTCTCTACAAACAACTCTGTAAACCTTCACTTTTTATTTTCCTCTTAATTACGTTAAATGATTAATTAAATAACATCTAAGAATATACATAATAACGTCCAATCTCTGAATCGATTACACAACGATTAGCGTTCTTTGATGACTCTCTCTTTGCATGTGTTCGAGCTTTAATTTGATTTGATGTTTAGCTTTTGATTTATTCTACTTCTTCGAGATGGATCACCTACGGTGTTGATTCATTGCTCTTTTATCTTTTCACGCATTAAAATCTAACTTGCTCATATGTCATGTCTACTTTTGCTCTATACAATAACGATTCTTTTCTTTAAAAGTAGTGCAATTATGTAAAAAAAATAAAAATGAGGTGATTTTTAAAATTTTAAAATGTCAAATAAATTAAAATAAATAAATATAAATATTAATAAAAAATCATAACCATAGAAAAATGTCACATCATCTATGCCTAACTTTATTGTACGTATATAATTTTGGACCACAGTTGATTTTGGCAATAAAAGAAAGTCCTTCCCACCCAGTAACTACAGAAAGTCCTTATTCATATATTGAAGTTGAAGAAATTGGAAAATACTTTACTCAAAATAGTACTTTAAAAAATAAAAATATTTCTTTACTTATTTTGGGTTAAATTTCATAAATAATGATATAGTAATGTTTTTTTTTATTAAAGTCACATAATTATATTTTTTTAACAGAAAAATAACAATACTTTAACTTTACTAACACAAAAATCATAATTCCCAGAAATTCAATCTTCCATGTAGTGATATTTTTTACTCTATATTTAACCCCCTTTTTTTATCTTATAAATACTGACTCCTCAATGAAAAGAGGATTGCCTCGACCCAATCCAATTTCTAAAATTGAAAATAAATTTAAACTTTATTTATTAGATTAATATTGAAATTTATTAGACCTTTATTAGATTTATTAGACCCAATCCAATTTCAAGAGTCTTTATTTATTAGATTAGTATTGAAAATAGATTTAAATGTTGAGTAAATTTTTTTCATTCATCAGATGGTTGGATTGGTAATGTGATTTTTGTGTTGGTAGGATAAAAAAATTATGATTCTTTTTAGTTAGAAAATATAGTTGTGTGACTTTGCTTAAAAAATAAATCAAAATTACATTACAATTTATGAAATTTGGAAAACGAAAGGTACTTGAAGAAGGAAAACCGGTTTAAAGCATGTTTTTGAATGCTTATGACTTACAAGTCAAAAGCTAGAAGTTCAGATTTCCAAATTTTTAATTTTTAATTTAATTTTGTTATTTCAAAAAAATGCTAAAAAATAATTTTTAATTTTACCTAAATATTATTATTAAAATGTCTAAAACTATTTTAACTTAATATACCTTAAAATAAGTCAATTCAAACCGATAACTAATGGTGTACATGTAGAGTGGCATGAGATTTCTCATAATTAATAATCCAAGAGGCCAATATTTATTAATCATAGTGCATGTTTCCTGACGCACTATCATCATAACATATAAACATCGATAATCAAAAGTCATTTGATGGCGCAATTAGTATACAAACAGCCACACAAGATACAGAAGATTTTATTTTATTTGATTAAAAATAAAAATAGTTAGTGGTAGAAAGAAAAAGAAATGGAAAAAGCTATTATGAGGTGAGAATTGAACTTTTAAATAGTCAATCAATTCAGATATTTTTTTTCTAATATAGAAAAGATAAAAGGTAGAATACATGATTTAATGAAATTAGACGGTAACACTCATGTTCATGATCAATGAAAAATCTACTATGTTTTTCTCTAATAATAAGGGATTTTATGAACAAGTTAGTAAATAATAGGTATTTTGAAATTTTAATCAAGAAAATTTGGATTAGAAAATCTAAGAAATTATTTATCAGAATATCAATTTACTTTACTTAACTACTTATTAGTAATAAATACTTTCGATTGTTCTGACTGGTTCAGCAGCTAAAAGTCCGCAATTGTCCGTTGATGTGTTTGTTTTTGCTTCTTTTTTTTTTTTGTTTTAATTTACTTTTTAAAATATTTAAAAATATTATAAATTACAATAATTAGTAATTTAAATTTATACGTAAAAATTATTCTAATCATCAATAATTAGCAACTTAAAATGAAAAGAAGGATGTAACATATATTATTTGAAATGATGTAAAATGTACGATAACTCAAAATAATCGCCAACCTAAAAATTTAAAAGACGTAAAAAATTTAAATGGTTCTTAAAATTTTATTAGTGCCACATATATTGAGACATAGAGAGTCACATATATTATTTGAAATTTACGTAAAATGTACTATAAATCACAAGAGTTTAAAATATTTATAAGAAAAATAATATGATTGACTCTCAAAATTTTTTGTGTATAACATAAATTGAAACAAAGTAAGTAACATATATTATTTTTAAAATGACCTAAAATGTAATATAAGTCACAAATCACAATAGTTGACAACTTAATTTTTTTTTTTTACAAAAAGATACAATCTATCGGTACCATATAAATGGAATAAAGAGACTACATATACTATGACATAAAATATTGTAAAATTACAATAATTAACAACTTTAAATATAAAAAAATTTATATTAAGAAACTGAATCTCTCTTCAAATTCTATCAGTATCATATATAAATCGAAATAAAAAAAATAACATATGTTGTATGTGTGCTAGCACTGGCTTCCAATTTTCTGACCAACTTTGTTAAAGAAGTAACTGAAAGCGAAATGCTGAAAAGTTTGATCCTAAAGAGAGATAAGTACAAAATAAAAACATTTCTTTAGCTTCTAAAATATTTATATTATTATGCTTTGAACCATTACTCTCTATTGTTTTTTAAAATTTAATTACAATATTAACCAAAATTAGGCTTCAACTTTAATTTTATTGTGGAATAAAGTATTTTGAAAATTTTAAAAAGTGGATTTCAAGATCTAAGGCCACAATATAGTTTCAAATTCTATACCAAAAATCTTTTCAAATCAGAACTTACTTTAGATAATCATTAGTTACTAAATGAAGCCTATATACAATTTAAGATACTAACGAAATTAAATAAATAATCCCAATGAAGTTAATTTCCTATAATGGTTAGGGTGGTTAGACACCGGGTTTTTTTGTTTCAAGAATCCTGTGTCTGATGTAGTTCGACTATTCCAAACTCGTTTCATAGTAGAATTTTATTCGAAAAAAAGCACTCCCTTCTAATAATTATTTTCAGATTGAAAATTTGAATTTGACATCTTTGATTGAGAAATAAACAGCCTCTTCCGCTTTACCACATGGACTAGCTAAATTACTTTAGCACAAATCTATATCTGACATATATAAAGCCCAAAGATTCTTGATTTTTAAAAGGTGATTTTTTAGGTCACCAGATGGACAGGTGTATGGTCTTTTTGGCTTCTTCTTGTTTGTTTATATAAAGTAAGTGCACAGGTGTTTGCTCTATGATAGGGAGAGATATTCAAAGTTTCCTAATTTATTAAATAACAATAAATTAAACCGTTGTTAATACACTAATTACAAAGTTAGATTTCGTAATCCAAGAAGCCAGACAAGGACTAATAAGATAACAATAAACTTCCTTTACTATTGGAGATTAGAAGAGGATTTAAGCAATTCTTTATGGAAGCATTCTTATCCTTTGTTCTATCTTTATTTAGGATGTTTTTTTTTTTTTTTTTTTTTTTTAATAGATAGTGACCTATAGGATGTGACACATATAAGGGTGGATATAGTTTGGGCTAATCCAAAATTCAATCGAAATTCGAGTTTTTTTTATATTTGATTTGAATTTTTAGATTATGGGTTGAATTTAGATTTTGTATTTAATAAAATTAAAGGGACAATTAAAGAAAACTAGAAACAAAAGTGTGAATTAAAATTAAAAAATTTAAATCGTCGGTAATAAGGGACTAAAATCCTCACTTTCCAAATAATTTCGATATCTAAATTAACCCTACTCAATAATCAAAGAGGAATCAAAATTCCACAAATTGATGGTACATTTGATTAACTAAGCAAAGAAGTTAACTAACAATAAGGAGTTCACCACTAATCACTTAGTAACTTCTTAAGGGAGTTACACTAAGTACTAAAGTAGCACTATAATTTAGCAGTACTCAATATTCAACATAAGCAAAGTCTTCAACATAACAAAAGACTACTATTTATACTTAGACAATAAACAAGTCACTCTCCTTTATAATTTTACCCTAAATGAGTTGGTTGACCTTTTTTGTGATTCTTAAATTTATGAGATGACCGTGTACACACATAACTTTTTTTTTTTCTTCACTTTGATAGACCTTCCACACGGTGTATGTCTTTCTTTGATATCCTTCAAGCTACTCTAAAGCTTTCTTTTTCATAAACATTGTTAGTAGGTCGTGGATATCTTTTGCTTGACTATGTGTGAACGGTCTTGAGGGGTACATGCCACTCATGTTAGTACCCTCCATGTCACCCATGCTATCACTCTATATATTTTGGGGTGTCAAGCGATTGTGTTTGTTGTACTCACACGTGTTTGTTGGGAGAACTTGGAAATCTTTTGAACCCAATATGGATGAATGGAATCCATTGTTGAATTCCCTCTTACCTTGATATTAAAAGTCCAAAAGCAAATGGAGGAAAAATGATACTTGAAGCTTGAAACCCTAGCTTTCTTTCTTCAGCTTGAGAGAGAATTGAACAGGATGAACTTGGATGAGAATTGGGGATTTGAGAGAATGAGAGGGTTTTGGGTAGAATTAGGAGTTGAAAAGTAGTTATAGGGCTTAGAATTAGTGTCAAAATGACATATTATAGGTATTAAATTCATAGGAAAAGACTCAAATACCTTTAAGAAATAAAAGCCGAAAATGATCTATAGTTGAGACCTACGGTCCGTAGGACTTTCTACGGCTTGTACTAGTCAACTGTAAAACCAACTTTAGAAACCCAAAATTCATCTTACTTTCCTTGAGACTTTTGTAAGACCTCGGACTTCCATAAAGGCATAAAAGGGGAAATTTGGGCAAGTCCACGAATCCAAAATAGACCATAGACCCTTCACGGCATCCTAGACGGTCCATGTAGGGGACCACGATCCGTTAAGGATGTCGTGAGTGACCATCCAGGACTGCCATGGGAGGGGTCACCTAGACGGCCCATGGTGACTTGGACGGTCCGTCTAGGGGTTCGAGCAAGTCACCTAGTCAAGGAGGTTGCACCCAAGTCAGGTCTTTAGTGTTGGGAAAACTTCATACGGTCACATCTTTTAGCACACAATGAATTTGGTGGCTCATAACCTATCAAATTAAAGATCTCTGAATCCTCTTTCCAACACCACCGAGTTTGCCTACTTTCAAGCTCAGAGTAAAAGTTTATGCTCAAAATAGTGAAGCCCTGTGGGATAGAGCATCTTCACAACCCACTTGATGGGCTGTGGTGCTTTAGACGGCCCGTGAAGCCTATCTTGAAGCCACTTCATCAGCTTTTAAGTCAGGGCCACATTGGTCTTTTCTCCTATGCGTTTGGTACTTAAACTACGTCGCTTTACTCAGTCAAAAACTACCCAAAACCCTCATTCTCCAAAAAATCATCTAACTTAGAACAAAAAGAAAAGAAATGAAAGTGATAGGTTCCAAAGAACAAGCAGAGGTCTTCTTCAAATTCAACCCAAAATCTAAAGGATTCCTTCGTAGTTTCGTCACCAGGTATGTGAGATTTCACTAATGGGTTCCTTTAACCCATTAGGTCCCTAGAATTCAGTCAGTTCTTCAATTTCTCTTAAATTTTTCAGACTTGGGGTTTCCAAAACCTTTGTGATTCCTTGTGATTTCAGTTGTTATAGTTTCCACAATCTAAATAACATGTTTCTTGGGATATTTGCATAGTTCCATGAATAGAATTCAAAACCCTAGATTGTATTACTATCAGTACTCATGAATTTTACTTGCTAGGCAGATCAGAAAAGCATACTTAAGAATTCGAATGCCACATTAATATCGATTTTGGTTCAATTTTATTCGATTATTTCATTGCTAACCATACACGAAAATCAAAAGACAAGGTGCGAAACTAAAAAAAAAAAAACAAATTAGTTAGCAAAGAGACACATGTCAGAATCATTCGTCATAATAAACTTTTTTCTTTCAAGTTGAGTCTTCATTGGCAGTTTAGAAAATGAAATCAAAATTGAAGGAGCCAACAACAGGATCATGCCTCAAGTTGATTCCATTAAACTCTACCTTATATTATAAATAAATTGTAATGAAAACATATATAAGATATTATAATTATTTATAAAAAATATATAATATTTATCTATAATTATAAAAACATATGTATATAATTTGTCAGTTCATTAGTTATATCTTCAATCTTTTTTTGAGAAAAATCAAAAGCAAATCAAATACTGTCGAGTTTTAAAAATATAAAATCAAATCCAAATAAAACTTTACAACAATTACTCTCAAAGCACCATTTGGGAAAAAACTTGAGTCACCTCTTCCTACAAGTATTCTTTTAATGTTCAAATCCTACACGTATTCGAATATGCATGTTTTGTTAACATTTTATTGGCACAACACAAATTTAGGTCTATATCTAACTCTGTCTTTTTTTTTTTTTTGAGTGAAGTGGAAGTATCCCTTCCTAAAAAAGGAGTACATGTGTCCTATATCTTTAGTGCAAAAAACAAATTGAATCTGATGCAATAAATTTCTTTGGCCCCACAACATTTATCATGATGTTAAAGATACATGATTTTGTTTGAATTGGCTTAAAAAATAGTTTTTAAATTAAAAAATAAAAAGTTAAATTTAAATAATTTTTAAGTTAAAAAATAAAAAGTAGGGGAGTCTTATTTTGGTTTTTAACTTTTTCTTAAAGTCATTTTAAACTTATTTTTAGTTATTTTTAACTTTATCAAAACACTTTTAAAAGCTAAAAGTGACGTAAAAGTAGGTTTAACCAACTTTTAAGCTAATTCAAACATGCTAATATACCTTCTCTGCTCCAATTTTACTTGTCCTATTTAAATCTAATACATTTATTAAAAAATAATAATTGATATGGTTATTTTATCACATTATCTCTATTGATTATTCCATTTGTCCAACAATAGTTGTTCACTATTGATTTTGCACACTTTTTAAGAAATTATAAATAGAAGAGTAATTTTACTATATCACCCTTTGAATATACTCCCTCTGTCCTTAATTACTTGTTCACTTTTTCTTTTTTAATTGTCCCTAATTACTTGTCCATTTTGACAAATCAAGAAAGGATTTTTTTTTACCTATTATACCCTCAATTAATTACTTTGAAAAATATAGAATTACTTGAAAATCTTAAGTTTTTAATTCATCCACTTCATAATTAATAGGGGTAAAATGGTAAACTCACTATGTCAATAATAATTTTCTCAATAGGTGTGTCAATTCAAAAATGGACAAGTAATTAGGGACAGAAAGAGTAATAAATACAATGTCTTGTAAAATGTACTAGAGAAATGACTGTAATTAATAATAAGGGTAAATTAGAAAGTAAGTATAAAACAATCCATTAATTGCATAAAGTGGACAAATATTGTTGAACATCCCAAAATAGTATAGTGGACAACTATTGTTGGACGGAGGGAGTAATATTTAGTATTAAGTCATGAAAATTAAATTGAGAAATAAGTAATTAATGCTAATGATAAATATGAAAATAAATAATTTTTTTTATTATTATGTTAAAGTGATAAATAAAAGTAAGCTAATTTTAAAATAATGAACAAAAAGTAAATAAGAAAAAACTTTCATTGATCTGCACTATGACTGTCACTCCTATAGGAAGAATTTATGTATTACGAAAATGTCATTGAAGTAGAATCGTCCATTTCATTAAACACTATGAAAAGTAATAATAAGGAGTATTTATTGGCCAACAAGAATATGCACCAACCAATATACTAATCTCGTGTATCAAAGCCATGATTAATCAAGCCAGCCCAAGAAAAATAGAGTGCACTCATGACTCATGAGGAGTGAGCCATGGAAATCATATGTAAAGAAATATATTAAAACAATTTCACAATTTAGACAAATTTGCAGTTTACATTTTAACTTTCCATGTTTTAAGAATATTACATAAAGATCTGCAAATATTATTGAATCTACCATTTACAACTTTAAATTATAAAATAAGATAGAAATGTGTATTTGCTTATTTTAAGTTTTTTGACATGTTTTTTTCACGGAAAACCAAATACTTTTGGATAAAGCACATGGAACTTGCAATAGTGAGATTCAAAACCAAAATTTCACTATACTATATTGGAAAACTTACGGAGCCACTAATTTTGAAGCTAATTATTTCTATATACATTATGTTATAATATTACGAATCTTATCAAATTTTGCTACGTCTAGATACATCTATATACATGTATCTCGGGATACATGAGGTCAAAATTAAGCGTAATATGTTCTAGATGCATGATATCCAAGTGAATTTGAATGTATCTGGGACACATAACCAATTTCGCTCGCCACTCTCATATGTAACTAGTATCTCAGATACATGCGAATCAGACCAGAAACATACCGATGCATGTATCTAATATATCTAGTGTGATTTGCATGTATCTGAGATACATGACTATCTCGCGCCTCCCTCCCCATGTCACTCACCTCTTTCCCTATTTTAGTGTATCTAATAGGGAAAAACCATGTATTTAGGATTTTAGGAGTATCTTCCTTAATATATAATAAGAAACTCCGTTTTATGGGGGAAAGTTTATAGGGAAGAAATGATAGACTCCGTTGTTGATACGCAAGTGCAGATTGAAAAACATATTCAAGCTGCACTTGTGGGACGGGACTATTCACAGGCTTGAAAATAAATGGAGAGGTCATTCATTCATAGCAGAAAAAGCAGTGTCGAGCTTTGCTCGCGATTTGACTGGAACTAAGGACCTGAATTGAATGGAATTTCAAAGCTCTCGTGCGGCTATTTACGTAATTATTTAAAACTATAGATATAATTAATATATATGGTACAAATATATGTCTAATAAAATAGTTTTCCCTCCTATATAGCACAATATTGACTTGCGTGAATCACTCAATCAAAGGATTAAATTAATTTAGAAAGAATATATTTCTAATTTAATTAAGGTCTGCGGCAAAATTACAATGTGGAATGGTCTTATGACAAATGTTAATCAATAAATATTGTCAAGTCATTGAAACATAACATTGCTAATAGGTCTGTCCATGAGGTTGGTTTTAGACCAACTTTTCCAGCCCAATTTTATAGCCCAAGAAAAAACCTTAGCTTACACATTGAGTTTAAAACTAAAAAAGGTCTTTTACTATAGGGTGTGTTTGGTATGGGTATTTGTATACTATTTAGGGCATTTCTGAATAGGGCATCGTGTAGGTCATAACTTACCACCTACACAATGCCCCCAACCCCTACACCTTAACCATCTCACCCTTGCTTCCACCGATGCCCCACTCTCTAACCCTCCCACCGCTTATAATATTTTGTTAGATTTCATAAAAATGCTTTTGAGATAATTTTTTTTTTGCTTACTTACTAGACAAGCAAACACTAAAAAATAAGTAAGTAAAAAGTCATAAGTTGACCAACCAAGATCTTGTTTATCAACTTTTAAGCACTTTTGATTTAACCAATATTTTTACTATTTTTTAAAATAAGTTTTATTATTCTAAAATTACTATTTTTGGGAAAAAAGTCCTAACTTCATCTCTATTCCATATATATGTCATTTATCCTTTTCCTTGCAAGGATATATTTAAATTTGTAACTTTTTGTAATTTTTTAGAAGTATTTTGATCATTTAACCAAAAGAACAAGTTATCAAATCCAATCATGTAATTACTTATTTATAAAATTTATTTTAACATTTAAAAGTGTTTATCATGACATAATGATTATTAACTATCTCAGATCAAATGATCCAAACTGGCTCTAAAAGTTAATGGGAAAAGACACCAATTAGTTACACTAAGGTTTCTAATTGAAATATAGTTGTCATTTATATAGTAATTGAAAAATAACCATAACTTAAAATTGCAGTAAACTATAATTGAAATATTACATTGTTATGTAGGCCTCTAAATTTTAAGTACAACACTATGGAATTAATTGTACAAATAGTAAGTTCTGAATGATAATTTATGAAATCTAGGTAATCGACTGTAATCTCTGCTTCATAAATCAACTACTCCCTTTTGTTCCTGTTTATATATCCATCTTATTATAAAATAGTTGGTTAATAAAATTTATCATTTTATAAAATCAATACACAAATTATAATAATCTTCCTATTATATCCTTTGTTGACTCTCAATTTTGGACCTCCACAATATAGATTAATCACCGAGCTTCTGAAATTTCAAATGATTTGAAATAATTAGTTTTTATAAAGTTCAAAATATTTTTCAAGTTACTTTTAATTAATTTTATCATTTTTAATAATTTTTTAAGTAACATATATGTTTTATATAATTTTGTATATAATTAGTATATTTTATAAACATTCGAAACTCATCTCAAAAAGATTTTAACTTTAGTAAGTATTTTATTAAATTAGCTTAGATTAAATTATGGTTATAATTTTGAATCATTAGTTTATAATTAAGTTAATTATTTTGTTTTCATTAAAATTAAGAAAGCTCATTAATTGATTAATGTTAATTCATTTTATTTAAATTTTAGCCGAATTTGCTAATCAAAACTCAATTTGATTACGTTCTAAATTCATTTGGCAATAATTGCAATCTATTAGCCAATTAATCAATTTAAAATCTAACCATTTGAATCCTACCTTAAATCCATTTTGCCTTCATCTTAGCAAGTTTTGGGCCTTATTCCTTTTAAGCAGCCCATCTTCTCAATTTCCAATTCAACAAATAACCCAACCCACTTCTTTTTGCAATCAGCAGCCCACCAAAATTAACCCAACAATACAATACCCTTTCTTTTTGCAATCAGCAGCCCACCAAAATTAACCCAACAATACAATACCCATAGGACAACAGCAACACCATACCAGCCGACCCCACATCGTTTCTTCCTCTTTTTCACGCGTACCAGACGACGCAGCAGAACCAGCAGTCCAGCAGCGACTCAGCCCAAAATGGCGATGGCCAGCTCGCTGTGTCGTCCTCTCCTCTCCCTTATCTTCTCCCTTACCTCATTGCAAATCCGTTGGTGATTTGTACCAATGGACAGCTCCTCAACCTTATCCAAAAGATAATTCGAATTTCGAATTTCGAATTCACTCCAAATCTCCCGGATTCCCCCCAAAATCTGCCCTATATTCATCTATAAATAACACACTTCTTCTTCACTGATAGGGGTTGGAGTGAGCTAGGATTGGGAACGAAAATATACAATATTAAAGCTAAATCAAGATAGAAATACAATTACTGTGAATCAATCGATTTCTTTTAGCCCTCTTTTTTGGGAGCTTTCTTCAAAGCTTTTGCCGGAATCCCTCAGAACTCCGTCGGAGAAGTGGAACTTGTTGCTTTCTCCTTCATTGTTGTCCCAGTCGCTGCCCGGAAAAAAGGTGACATTTCTTCCATAATGCTCTCCTCGTCTTCTTCTATATTTTGACATGCCTCAATACTCTGCTGTTGTGTCACTTTTGTTTGTAGTTGAGAATGGGTGTCACTTCAATATGCTTTACATGTGTTCTTAATCGATTCTTATGGTTCAATCTTAATGTGGAATCAGGTTTCGTTGTTTTGTATTTAGTATTGTTGCTTCTTTGTTCCTTTGTTTGAATCCGTTATCGTTTTCAGCTTTTACATTCAATATTGCTACTGTTAATGGTGCTTTTCTTTTCAAAATAGCATCAGAATATCGAAGCTTACTAATGTGGAATTTATAAGTTGTTTTATCTAATAGTAGCTCGTTTTCGTAGTTTTCATGTCCCATGTTTGTTCTACTGCCTAACATGACATGGCCTTGACCCTCTCCTAAATGGTCAAATATCAATCCTTAGTGTATCATAGTTACTGCCTTGATTTAAGCTAAGTCATCATGTTTGGTAGTAGTTTTCTTGCAATATTTACTATTTATGTGTTTAAATGGTGATATTTGAATGAAGTTGTCTTTTGTTTGCCATGGTAGGAAGATTAAGTGTTTGTTCATGCCATTTGCATCTTTACATGAGTGCTGCCTCGCTTCGGGGATTCAATTTTGTTTAATCTTGACAAAAAATGCTGCTAGATTTCACTGTGATTTCATTGTTTTAATACATGCCATGGATGCATAAATAAATGTTAGTAGTATTTAATATCTTGTTTTGGACCTTGTGTGAGTTATCTTTGCTTTTGCTGTAATGCATAAAATTAGAACAACAGTGCATGTGAGTTGTTACTTGTATATTTTATTTATTTATGTTGCATGTGAACCCTGTCCGAGTCTCTTGTGGACTTTCTTTCCTCTTTGCATTTCTGATATGAGCCATGGAGGCTCAGTTTTCTCCTCGAGTCAGCCCCCTCAAAGAAAAGGAAGCTGAAATGTTGCAATACAGGGTGTGAAATCGGATTGCAGGTCTCAAAAAGCCAAAAAAAAGGGACCACATACTTTCTGTATACTTGTTACCGGTATACATGGTGAAAATACTGCTACACAAGTCATAAAATACAGGAATACCGGTTTGAAGACAAAATACAGATAAAAAAGCTGATGTGCAGGGATAATGCAGAAATACAGACCCAAAATACATCCCATATACACTGGTATACACTTAGTGTATACAAATTCTCGAGGCAAAAGGGGCCAAAGCCCAAAAGACAATTCCAGCAGGTTCAAGTGAAAAATGGGCCCAATGGCCCAACAAAGTGACTGGCAGTGGATTTAATTTAAATGGGCCAAGCCTCATTTATGACAAAAAATTTTATTTTTTATTTTTGGTTTAATTTCATTAATTCTCCAAAAATAGTCATTTCTTCTTTTATGTTCAAATCAAAATATTTATATTTTATTTATTACTTATCTTGATTTATTAAATTGTCTTGTCAATACTTGAATTATTTTTCTTAAAAGTTCCCTTATTTACTTCCAAAAAAATAAAATAGTTTTCTTTACTTAATTATTATTTTCAAAATTAGTCAAAATGTTTAGTCAAATCGTTCGTCAACCGTGAGTTAGCGGACACTTCAAGGGCCTAACCCTTTCTCAAAGTGTAAATTGAACCCCGAACCTCTTTGAATTTCAAATGATTTTTAATCTATTTGAATCTTTTGAAAAAATTATAAGTTTTCTTAATTTCTTTAAAAAATTAAGTGGCGACTCTCTTTGGAAAATCGATTTCTCTTCAAGTCATAAGTTAAGTCAAATTTTCCAAAATAAGTCATTTTTATTTTTTGATAAAACCCCTTGATAGTTAATTAGTTTTAAAAATGCATATTTGACCAACCTAAGAAAACTAATAAGTAATTAATGTTCATTGTAATTATTTAATATAATATTGATTAATTACTCTCACCATTGCATTACTCTATAAAGTTTGATTTTAAAAAAGAAATCTCAACAAATAAATTAAAAAAGAAAAAGGGATTTATTTATCATTTATTGAAAAATTGACTTCAAAAAAACATTAAATTAGAATATAATTGTAAACTTAGTTAGCTTCTTAATACAACTAAAATCTAAAAAGATAACATATAAAAAGAAACTGTGGAAGTCGTAAACTATGCTCTTTTGCAAATGAATCATACTGGCATGTATTTACTGAATAAATAAATGATCACTATTTATGACAAATAACTCATCTCTAGAAACATATAATAATTGTACTTTATGAATTATACAAGTATAGCGCTGATCACACCATATGAGTACCCACTTATAAATATTATCTTATACATTCTGAAAATATGAATTATTAATCGATCAAAGTGCGGGGGTAATTACTTTCAAAATTAGGACACAACTGATGTTGTTCAAACTATATCCCAATTGGGATATCAAAAATATAGTAACCTAATAAGGTTGAAGTCGAATCTTACAAAGAGCATGCTGAGAGATCTTTATAATTTGCTATTGAAATTCAACTTAGTAACTACTATCAGAGTTAGGAGTTTTAAATAGAGATCTATTAACTTATTATACTACTTAATTTGTAGTCAAGAATTAAAGACGAACAAGGGTTACAATTCTTGATATCAAAATTCAAAAAGATAATTTACTATCAACTTATTCGAATGTGTTAATTGTGCAAAATAGTGAATTTATAAATCTCATAAAGCCTATTAACCCAATTAAGAGAAAAACACCCTAAAAGTGAAGCAAATTGAGAAAGACACCTTCATATCTCAAGAAAATTATACGTACACTAGGAGACCTGAAAAAGTTCAAAATGCTTAATTGTAACCATGTGAACATGACATCAATGAATATTTGAACATGACATCATCTTATATTTCCAATTTGTGAAATCGATATCTCGAGCTAAGGAGCTTTGATTTGAATGTTTTTGTTGCTAGTTGTCGGAACTTCTTGAGGCTACATTTTGGGCCTACCGGTAAGGTGATGGAGACTTGTCCTTGAGGTAAATTCTTATCCCAGAAAAACTTATGCCTCCTTAATGGTAATTTATGTTGTTATTATTGCATGGGATATTTTAGTTTATTTCTGAGCTTGGATTGTGCCCATTTTGGGGCACATATTCCTTAAGCTAATTAGTACTTATTGACGAAGTCAATTTTGGAATTCCAATGTGACTCCCTCAATTTCATTTTTACCCATTTTCAGGTCTGTCTTCAATTGTTTGAATTTTTATTTAAAACGACTTTATTGACATCGTGATCATTTATTTGATAGTGTGGTAGTGACAGGAGGCCGTTCGAAAGGGTATAGATCATAATAATGGTTTTGGAGTGCGTGCAGTCAACTTTGAGGTAGGCTACGACTTATCGCACTTTAGATTGAGTTGGTGATTGTGAACTCATGTTTATTAGCTAGCTTTGGGTTGGGTTTCTATCTCATATATTGTTTAGTTGATAGAATGCATGCCTTAGCCTTACTTTCGGGTAGTTTAGGGGATTTGAACATGCCTACCTTAATATTGTTTCTGCATCATGTTTTGTAGTATCTCTTTGGAATATTATATAGTTATTGGTAGTTTTTTCTTGGCCTTAGCCTAGGCGTACGCTAGTGATTGCCTTAGACTTGTATTTGGAGCCTTTTGGCCTTAGAAACTCTCCAAAGTCGCTTCGAACGGCTTTAACTCCCTGTAGAATGGTATAGTAGACTTGGGTCTAATAGTATGAACCTTAGCTAGGAGACAACTCAACTCTCGTGGAACTTTTATCCATAACTTCCCTTATTCTATGGCCTTGGTGTTTTTCGGTCGTAAAATCAAGGATTTCACTATTTGGGACTTAACTTGGGTTCGAACATGGAATGACTCATTGGTAAAATCTGGCGATAGGCTTGGATCCACGACAGCCCTTATGGTGGTAACTTTTGTTATAGGATCCTTTCCTAACTAACCTTATAGTTGTGGTTTGAGTTCTTGGCATATTATCTTCAACCACGGTTCAAGTTTCGGGCGCATTACTCTTAGTTGGGTTGAGACCTAGCTGTGTGGTTCTATTGTGCTCTTTGGGGTGTCTTTGTCGCAGTTCATCAAGTTTCGGGTTATGTAACAAGGATTTCACCTATTCTTGGTCATAAGTAGTTGTAGCTCTTATCTACACTCATCAGATTTATGGGGGTCCGTTTGGGTTATTACTTTCAAATTGTGCACGAGTGTACCTTCTCAGCTTATGGATCCAGTTAGTTTATTGTTAGCTACTTAGCTTTTCAGTTTCTTCTATTTCTAGACTTATGAGTTTTTTAGTCAACGGTTATTGCTTTGCTCGATTGACCTCTTGTAGGTGTTACTTTCTCGCTTTTCATATTATTTTTACTTTCCAAGCCCAATTGACCTATGATGCCTAAAGTGTCTCTATTGTTTTGGTACTTATACTGCACTCTGCATCTGCTTTCTTGATGTAGATCCTAGCTCCAACTGTCAGCATTGATTGGGCCAGCTGTGGAGATCTTTGGAGATTGAGAGTGAGCAAATGGCGTTTTAGTTCAACCTATAGCTATCTCCTTCTGTATATAGTTTTTGGGCTAGTTTTTTTGTATTCGAGACAAGTCTGTACTTTTTGGTCCATTTTTGGGACTTGTACTCGTATAGTAGCTTTATATCGATGTCCACCAGGTCGTGGGTTTGAATCTTGTACTTTTGGCGTTTGTATATATTATTATTCTTGTCTTTTCCGCTTTGCTTTAAATTTCTCGTTGATATTGTTTCTACCCAATATGTATGTTATTTGTCGTTTCGAGATATGGATTGACTTACATACTGGTGGGTTATGATAGGTGTCATCATGACTCAAATTTTCAAGTTGTGACAACTTTTCAAGATACAATCATCTTATTTAATCATTTTTGTTACCTCATTTTCATTTACATACGATAATCTTGTGCATGTCCCTTTAATAGCTTATCATGTCTGTGTTTTTTTTTATTGACATTGCTATTTGTATTAATTTTGTAGAAAAATAGTTGAGCGTGGTAGAAAGCTCGTCGTTGGGACTTGAGACCAATACAAAATAAACATCAAAAATTGCTTCACCATGTGCTTATTTTCTTTGAGCAAGTTTAAAAGATATCATCTATTTTGTTGCAAAGAAAATTGATTTGTTATACTTCAAGGTCCCTCATCATAACTTTCCTAGTTATACTTCTTTTAGTAACTTTGTAGTATAATACAAACTTGGGCTTGAGACTTGAGTGTAGATATGGCCCAAACGTGTTTCAAATGTCTTTTTACATAACTTTAAAATCCATAAAAATAATAAGCAATAATTATTATGAATTCTTCCATTAAATTTGAAGAAGCAACATTAATAGATTAAAAGACATTAACTCGATAACATACTTTGACATTTTATTTTCATTAAAAAAAAAAGAAAAAGAGCTTAAACAGCAGAAAGGGTAATAGGGTATCCATCTGTTGGGATAGCTAGTAAGAAAAAAGGGTACAATATTTTTTCTGAAGGAACCTTAGGTTCCCATCTAAAATTTTTAAGTAGATGATGAAGAAAAACAAGAATCAATATTCTTGCAAATTCTTTTCCAGGACACATTCTATGTCCTCCACCAAATGGCACTGATGTATAAGGAACTTGTCCATTTCCTTCAAATCTTGAAGGATCAAACTTTGTAGGATTTGGAAAGTATTCACCATTCTTTTGTGTAGCTCCAAAACTCAAATATATCTGCAAATTTATTCAGATAACACGTCAAGGGTTAGACATGAATAGATTAGTTTAATGTAGGGTAACGTGTATGCATAAGTTCTACGTACTTTTAGATATACAATATATGGGATACATGTGAAATACACGTGCTAAAAACAAATACAAGCATTACTAATGTCAACATTATTAATACATCATATTCTGCATTATTCTTATACACCTTGCCAAACAATCCCGAAAAGGGAAGAATACGTACCTTCCATCCTTTTGGTATGTGGAAGTCTTCATAAGTGAAGTCTTCTATTACTTCTCTGAAAATACCTTGAACAACTGGTGTGTTTCTTAACACTTCATTCACAAAGCTCCAAGTTTTCCTCATTTTTTGAATGTCATTCCAACATAGCTCTTTCCTTGGCATCATTTGCCTTGATATCTCATTTTGCTCTGTCAATTTACAATAAAGTATGGTCAGGATAGAAACTTTCTTTATGTGAGGATTGTTATTAAGGGGTGTCAATAATTGTAGTAAAATATATAATTAAGAGGTTAACTACAAAACACAATTTCAAGGAATTTTCGCAACATCTTAACCACTAGACTAAACATTTAACTTAGGTTAACAGGTGTCAATACTAGTATATATATTTATTAAACCAAAATTTGACCTCTATGTACAATGTAATTTTATGAAGAACGGGTGTCTCTTGAGATCCCTTTGGCAAGGGTGAGTATGCCCTTAGATGTGGACAAGTAAGCACTTAAACTTGAATAAAATTGAACAAATAGACACATAACATCGTTCTACATGTTAGTCCTATGTGGCATCCTACGTATATTATGTCACATAGGACACGTGTATCTACTTGTTCAATTTTATACAAACTTAAGTTTCTACTTCTGTACACTCAAAATTGAAGGTCATAGATGTCAGCTCAAGTCAAGTTAAAGGGCATAAATATTATGCCTAAAATTAACTTGTAAGTGTACATGTAAAGGCCCATCATGATTGGTGAAAGTAATAAATTTGAAAAATAAAAAATTAACTTGTTACAAGATATAATTAATTATCTCTTTGTGTAACAAATCATGCAATTTAAAAGACAATAAATACAAAAAATACCTTGGATTATTTCATTGAAGTACTCAGGCATTTGTTGAAGGTACTTCATGGTCAAAGTAATAGTTGTAGCAGTAGTATCATAACTACCAATAATAAAGCCAAACACTTTATCCTCTATTTCAACCTCAGTCATATACTTTCCATCTTCATCTTGTTCATTGATCATTTGTGTTAACACATCAACTTTTGACAAATTTGGATTTTCTAATAATTCTACCCTTCTTTGTTTAATAATAACCTTCATTTCTTTCCTTAATTCATTCCCAGCTTTCATTGCCTTGTAAAATGTTGTGCCAGGAAGATTTATGTCCACTGCCAAAAGACCTTGTGTAAAGATCTTGAATTTCTCATAAAGATTCAAGATTTTATCCGATTCTTCGATCCCCATAAAGGCTCTAATAGAAAGAGAGAAAGTGAATAACTTCACTAGATCATACACTATCACTTCATGTATCCCTTTCCAATGATTTTTCAAGTGCAAATGCGACATATTGTCCATAGTACTTATAAGTCTCTCAACATTTTGTGAGTTCAAAAAATAGCTAATGACATTGTGTGCCCTTTTGGTGTCATGTTCTATAGGAACAAATGATGTAGATGGGAAGAGTTTTTGAACAGACTTAGGTCTCCAACCAATGATAAGTTTATTACCTTGAGTGAATATGAATTTGTTAGCTGCTGGACCTGAAAAAATAACCACTTTTTGGCCAAGTAATGAGGTTTTGAATACATGAGAGTTGTATTTTTTGGTTCTTTCTTGAACAAACTCATGGACCATTCCATAGTAAAGTGATATAAAAAATTGGATGTTTTCTCCAATAATAGGCCAACCAAAGGTACCTGGAGCTAGAGGGATTTGTTCTTTACGTTTGGCAAAGAAATATTTGAACAAAAGATAGATGATTATAGTTAATATAGTTGCAAAAGAGAGGAGGAAGAGTTCCATTATATTTTGTGTGCTACCTCTTCTTTTTCCTAATTTGGTATTGAAGTATATATCATGTGATATGTAAATATAGTAGACTAGTAGTAAGGGAAATCCTCTACTGTGCTACCTTTTCTTTTTCCTAATTTGGTCTCAATAATAGCATAACACATAAACACAACATCAAAAAAATCATTACCGAAAATTAATTAACGGCAATAGCTTAATTGCTGCTAATATGTATTTTTAACAGCAATTAGCACTCTTTATATATGTCCCTAAAGCCTTTAGCAACATTGGTTCTAATGGCACTTAATTAATGTTGGTAAAGACTTTAGCTCTCCTTATTAATGTCTATTTTTATTGCCGCTAAAAATTATTTTTGTTGTAGTGAAATAAGCCCTTTAACTTGGTTTCAACATACATCTATGCCCTTTAATTTTAGGTGTGCACAGTTAGACACTTAAACTTGTGTAAAATATAACAAGTAGACACACACATCTTACGTGACATAATACATGTAGGGCGCTACATAGGACACAAAATTGTCACGTAGGACGAATCTGTCTATTTTGTTCAATTTTATACAAGTTTAAGTGTCTACTTATGCACACTCAAAGTTGGAGGGTATAGATGTCAGTTGAAATCAAGTTAAAAGACATATTTATGTATCATGCCACTCAATATTTATTCATAATATTTTTTAAAAATAATTTAAAATTTTAGATCTAAAATAAGTTATATATATTTATGTTGCAATAAATCATTGCATCAAGTGTAAAATGAATATCCGATAAATATTATTAATATTGATAAATTTTCAAATCGTGTTAATTAAAAGATTTAAAATTTTTGTTCTATAATAAATTATATATATGTGTGTGGGTGTTCTTTTTTCTTTGCTGATCTTGTGTTTTTACTCTAAGTAGTTGCAAAAATTTGTACAAATAT
Organism: Solanum bulbocastanum; assembly: GCA_037074985.1. Lineage (NCBI taxonomy): Eukaryota > Viridiplantae > Streptophyta > Magnoliopsida > Solanales > Solanaceae > Solanum > Solanum bulbocastanum. The sequence goes on from CM073607.1 coordinate 33,552,144, forward strand.
CAATGACATTCAAAATAATAAAATATTACTAAAAAATCTATTATACTCATCTCTTTTATGATTTATGATATTACATCTTCCTCCCATATGTTTTTTAACTTCTTTAAATTTATTTAAAATAAATATAAATAAAATACATTTTGAAAAATTTACCCTTAACATTAACATTATCAAAAGAAAAACTTTACTCAACAAATATTTTAAAAATAAAGTAGTGCTACATATAGATACACGTTGTAAAACTATTGACTACTTTCTTCTTCTTCATCTTCTTTTATCAAATAAATCTGCATAATTTTTATTTTTTATTTTTTACATGGAAGATGGCTACTGTGACTAGGAATAGAAATGGAATAATAATAATAATAAGTAGAAGTGTGGAGAGAAGAGGACTTTGACTCTCAAGGAAATAATTCATTTTTGTTAATTTATTTTTAAAGTTTTTCTTTTTTTGATAATTTCTATTAATATGAAAAGAATTATGTTTTGAGGATAGTTTTTTCTTTTTATTATATTTTTAATTTATTAATATTGAATTAATATCTTTGAAAATTGTAATAAGTAAATATATTTAAGATTATCAATTAAATATTAATAGATATAAAATAATAAATTTACTATGTCAATTATTATTTTCTTAATAGGGACATCGACTTAAAATTTACTTAACAAATAAAAAAGAATTGAGAAAGTACATCTGTATTTGATTGCATGAGTGGCATCCCAATAACGATTGTATTTTTTTACGTTTTCGGTCGATTCCGTCAACCCCAAACCCCCAAGACTACGGCATGTCTTTGTCCAATGATTTTACACGAAGTTTAAGAAAAATAAAAAATAGTAATTAATTTCGTGATCTAAAACTAAAGTTATGTTAAATATATTAAAATAAATTTAATTTTATGTCCTTAAATATGTAATGTCAAAAAGTTAAAAGTAATGTGTTGTCTAAAAAGAAAAGAAACCATTTTTAGGGAAAAAAGTCACAAATATCTTTAAGTTGTGTGATATGAATAAAAATGTTCCCGTTTATAATTTGGTACAAAAATGTCTTTGGTGTCAATACTTCAGATCAAAAATGCTTTTATTGTTTTTTAATGGATAAAAATGCTCAATTCCAAATATATATATTATTTATTTTCTTTTTAACATATTCTTTTCTAATAATAGTTTTTAAAATTAGCAAATATTTATCCTACCTTAATTCAGAAAAAATAAAAATAAAAATATTTCTTTATTATAATTATTTTTTATCGTTAACGATGAATTTACTATGATCTTATATATATGACATATATTATCTATCGAATGGGTATATGAAGTTATTCTATTTTAATTGGTAAAATGAGATTAAGAAGAAAAAAAAAGTACTTTCTATATTTTTATTTGTTAAAGTGATTTTAAGAGAAAGAAATAAAGAATAAGATTTTTTAGTAATATTTTCTTAAAATAACTTTAACAAATAAAATTATAGAAAATAATTTTTTTCTTCTTAATCTCATTTTATCAATTAAAATAGAATAACTTCATATATCCATTCGATGGATAATATATGTCATATATATATTCATAGTAAATCCATCGTTAATTTTTATTTATATAACGATAAAAAATAATTATAATAAAACAAGAAATATTTTAATTTTAATTTTTTCTAAATTAAGGTAGGATAAATATTTGCTAATTTTAAAAACTATTATTAGAAAAGAACGTTTTAAAAAGAAAATAAATAATATATTTATTTGAAAAATGAGCATTTTTTATCCTTTAAAAACAATAAAAGCATTTTTGGTCTGAAGTATTGACACCAAAGGCATTTTTGTACCAAATTATAAACGGGAACATTTTTATTCATATCAAACAATTTAAGGATATTTTTGACTTTTTTTCCCTAAAAATGGTTTCTTTTCTTTTTAGACAACACATTAATTTTAACTTTCGACATTACATATTTAAGGCCATAAAATTAATTTTTTTAACTATATTTAACATAACTTTAATTTTAGATCATAAAATTAATTTTTTTTTCTTAAACTTCGTGTAAAATCATTGGACAAAGACATGCCGTAGTCTTGGGGGTTTGGGGTTGACGGAATCGACCGAAAACATAAAAAATTCAATCATTATTGGGATGCCACTCATGCAATCAAATATAGATGTACTTTCTCAATTTTTTTTTTTATTTGTTAAGTAAATTTTAAGTCGATATATCTATTAAGAAAATAATAATTAGTGTAGTGAATTTATCATTTTATATTTATTAATATTTAATTAATAGTCTTAAATATATTTACTTATTACATTTTTTGAAGATATTAATTCAATATTAATAAATTAAAAGTATAATAAAAAGAAAAAACTATCCTCAAAACATAATTCTTTTCATATTAATGGAAATTATCAAAAAAAGAAAAACTTTAAAAATAAATTAACAAAAATGAATTATTTCCTTGAGAGTCAAAGTCCTCTTCTCTCCGCACTTCTACTTATTATTATTATTCCATTTCAAGTCCTATTCACAGTAGCCATCTTCCATGTAAAAAAATAAAAAAATTTAAAATTTATGCAGATTTATTTGATAAAAGAAGATGAAGAAGAAGAAAGTAGTCAATAGTTTTACAACGTGTATCTATATGTAGCACTACTTTATTTTTAAAATATTTGTTGAGTAAAGTTTTTCTTTTGATAATGCTAATATTAAGGGTAAATTTTTCAAAATGTATTTTATTTATATTTATTTTAAATAAATTTAAAGAAGTTAAAAAAAATATGGGAGGAAGATGTAATATCATAAATCATAAAAGAGATGAGTACAATAGAGTCAAACTTGGAAGGAGATCTCTGAAATTATCCCTAAATATTATTAATATTGATAAATTTCAAATCCCGTAAATTCAATAATTTTAAAAGTTTTTTTCTACAATAAATTATGTTCATCTATGCATATAAATCATCTCATTTTTTATTCTCGGAAAACCTAATATGAGAGGGCTCATTGGAATTTCCATAACTAAAGTTTTTTTGTTTTGTCGACCGTGTTCTTTTACTCTAAGAAATTGCAAAAAAACTATACAAATACTAATTAACATTAAAAATAATAAAACCATAACTAAAATATATGAATTTAAAACAGAAACGTGCATGCCTGCTTCACCTTAACTCCCTCTATGCATGCATGGCTGCCTCCCTCTGTGAGTGGTGCTCTAGCTTCCATTGTACTCTCCTCATTGGGGTATTAATTTACTTTCTTCGTTTAAAAAAAATTATCTATTTTTTTAACTCTATTTTTTTAAAAAAATTATAATATTTTAATTTCAACTTTCCACGTGACATGTTTAAGGTCATAATATAACAAACATTTTAGTACATTTGATATAATTTTAATTTAGGACCCACAATATTGAAAAACCTTCTTTATTGTCTTAAAATTTGTGTCAACTCAAACTAGGCTATTTTTTTTAAGGGAAACATTCAAAAACAACAACATTATGCCTTAAATAGGTCACTCCTTAGCTACAGTTTCACTTATTACAATTTACAACTACTCTTTGGTTTGCTATGCATTTGTATTCGTTGTATTTTCTTCATAGGTTTCGAATAAAAAATACAAATATAAATTGACTTGTATCAAAATGAATACATATTAAAAGGAGAGAGACGAACAAATCGAGAGAGAAGGAGAGATGATGAATATTTGTTGTATTCTTTGTATCACTAATACAATTTATATAGAATATCAATACAATTGATACAAAATACAAATATATCTTTTCGAATACAATTAATATAAAATACAAATCTCTCACATATATTTGATTGGATACAATTGGAACATAACACAAATATAGTTAATACAAAATATAAAAATAATTTTTCGAATACAATAGATATAAAATACAAATATCATACCTATATTTGATTGAATATAATTAATACATGATACATTTAAATGAATTTATTTTTATTGACACGGACAAGAGGGAGAGCGAGAGGGAGACGGGGGGAGGGGGGGGGGCGATCCAGAATTTTGAGGTGCTGGGTGCCACATTTTATGAATGATAGCGTGATTTTGAAATTTACATAAGAGAACTCTACTAGCCCGTTTGGCCCCAAAAGTGCTTATTGTTCTCTTTTTTTATTTTTTTTTATTTTTTTTATTTTTTTAAAAGAGGTATTTGATCATATTTTTAGGAGAAAACAAGTGTTTTTGACAAGTAGCAAAAACTATTTTTCAAAATCTAAAAGAAACAGATTTTTCATGAAAAAGTGCTTTTGATATTTTTTTTTAAAAACTTTTTTATTTGGTTGATAAACATTAATAACCATTATCAATAGAAATTGAGAAATATTTTTTTAAAAAAATTGCCCAAATACTAATTGCGATTCATAAGTGTTGTTAAAATTAATTGAAAAGAAATTTCATAATAATTTCATTTTAAAAGCTTGATCAAACAACGCATAAAATTTTTATCATTATTTTTGAAAATTAGCATACTTAGCATGTTGGTTGTTTTATTTTTAATATTAAAGGATGTCATGGGTTCGAATCTAGTCAACCTTAATTTTTTTTTTTTTTGTTAAATAACAAAAAGGCGTATTTGTAAGAAAAATGTATGAGCCACGATTCAAACCGATGACCTTAGGGACCTTTACTTCACAACATGCCATTGGGCTACACGATCATTTGTTAATGGGGGTGGCATCTACTATATTTATATCAATCCTGATACATATATACCTGTATATATAGAGTTTCGATCGAAATCATTGGATGCCATGGCATCCCCACATTACTATGTAGATTCGCCCTGAGGGGAGGGGGGAGGGTGAGAGAGAGGGCATTGGGAGTAGAAAGGCAGTGAAAGTGAGTGAGGACTGAGGAGAGAAAAATTTGTTATAAAACCCCACATATAGCTATAAATTATAATATTTTAAACTATAATGATTTATCATAAATATATATCACATGTTTATTTTATTATGTAGGTTTTCCTCTTTTTAAATGGAGGAAGTACTAATCATCACTTCACATCTCTATTTTTTCTTAAAACAATCCGTTGTGTTTTAGTCATCATTAGTTTCAATTTTTCTATGCTTGGTTAATCAAAATGTTTGGAAAATATTTTCTCTAGAATAATAAACTTCTTAGAAATAAGGAAAATGACTCCTCAAATGAAAGCAGGAAAACAAGAAAAATATTTTTTCTAGGATAATAAACTTCTTAGAAATAAGGAAAATGACTTCTCAAATGAAAGTAGGAAAACAAGTTACATAAGTAATGTTACAAATTTATTGTCTCCTCCCAATCCACTCAGCCCTCACCCTTTGACCATCCCAGTCTAGTACCTTTTGCCACCCCGAACCCCCACTTCTCATCTCTATCCACCTCCATATGTTTTGCTAGAAACATATAAATATTTTCGAAATAGTATTTTCTTGCTTACTTACCAAACACTAAAAAATAAGTAAGAGATTCACTTATTTTTCAAAAAATAAAACATTTTCGAGGAAATCATTTTCCGAAGAAAAAAATATTTTTTTTCCATACCAAACACACATAATTATAATTCAAACGTAAACATATTGATTTTTTTTTCATCAGATTAATTTCTAATTAACTTATATTATAAAAAACATAATTCGCATGCGTAAAACAAATTTTGAGTTTTGAAATCTAGTTTGGTAAAATTAGGTCTTTGGCCTAACTCACACACCAAAAGGTAACTCAATGAGAGGACGATTGTTTAAGCTTTATAGGAAATCCGTCCCTCTTATTAACCATCAATGCGAGATTGTCATTTTTTAAAGAGAGAAGTATTAAAAACATATCTAAACTCGACGCGAATTATTTGTTTAATCCCCGAAATATTGAGCCTTAAAAAAATCCATCTACTTGACTAACTAAATTTAAATACACCCCCGATCTTGCAACATAAGTGAAATACACCCCTAAATTCTTGTCAAATTTAGAGATATTTTCAATACTTCTCTCGGTTTTTTATTAAGAGTCTCATACTCCAACAAAAATTTGAGATCAATTGCTATGTCATGTGATAGTAGATTGGTGGTGTATCTAAGTTTAATTAGTCAAGTAGAAATATTTATAAAGCTATCAATAATTTAGTGACAAAACTAATAATTTACGTCAAAATCAAAAATATTTTCGATACTTTTTTTTTTTTTAAACAAGTTTCCCTTTCTGAGGTATCATCTGGTGAAGTGTTTATCTCAAAATTAAATTTTCTAGATCTTCAGTAAGACTTTGTAGTTGAGAAGAATAAATTGGAAAGAAGAGAGGATAAATATTTTGAAATGATATCTATTGAATCCTGACATGGTTAAGACACTGCAGCATGGGTACTGCAATGTATTGTAATCCGTCAATTTTCCGATTGCGTAATAAATGGGAAAATGCATTAATTGTGTAATAAACAGGAAGAATGGATATGGATTAGCCCATACTAGGTGTATACTATTTGAATTTAACCTAAAAATCAAATCTGAGTTCTAATTTAGATTGATTTTTGGTTTTTTTAATTTGATTTTGGATTAATAATTTACTTTGTTTAGTTTTTGGTTTGATTTTAGATTTAAAAAAATAAAGAGAGAGAGAGAGTTATTGTTTTTCATGATGATTTAGTTTATATTTTTTGTTTGAACATCTATAATTGATATACTCTTACATATTGTGTTTTACGTTTACTAGTGATTTATATTAAAACACACTCAAACTATTTCTTTTTTTTAAAAAAATTCATACCAAATTTTTTGAGAATGTAAAAAACACACCTAAACTATCAGTCATTAATTTAAGAAATGTACCTCGATGTTGACTAGACCTTGAATTTTTGTCCACGTGACTTTTTTTTTTGACACAAATTTTTATTTTTTAAAAACTATTTTCAGTTTAAAGAGTGAAATTATGTGTTTCAATTATATATTTTAGTTGGAATTGTGTCATGATTCGAAATCTAAAGTGATATTGGCACCTACTTATAACATCCCATCAATAGGTAAGGTAGCCAAATTAATAGCTAAGAACCAGAAGTAATGGGCTACCTCGCAGAAGAAAAGCCACTACTAAAAAATTATTAAAAAAAGACGGTAAAAAGCGTCAGACTGCGTCGCTTTTCGGGTCAAAATCGACGGAAAAGCAACGCAGTCACTTCCGTCACTTTTTAACTCGACGCTTTTCAAAAAGCGACGGACTCCGTCGCTTTTCAAAAGCGACGGACTGCGTCTCTTTTTATAATTTTTTTTAAAAATTTTTTTTTTCATAAAAGCGACGGACTCTGTCTCTTTTTTTTAATCTTCATTTTTTTTATTTCTAAAATGTGACGCAGTCCGTCGCTTTTTTGGAAATTTTATTTTTTTAAATTCAAAAAAAGCGACGGACCGAACGACGCAGTCCGTCGCTTTTCTGGGATTTTTAAAAAATAAAATCCAGAAAAGCGACGGACAAAACCACGCAGTCCGTCACTTTTCGTGCATTATTTTTTGCAGCAAAAACTCCCAGTTTCTGCTGGCCACATGCAAATGCAATTCAATTCAATTCTACACTATTTCACCCAATCAAACACACAATTATAAACAATATAAACAAAACTTAAAATAACATTCAAAAGTATCTAAATCATAAATTAAAGAATTATAAAATCTTTCAAAATTCGTTTAAAAAAGTTCACAAATGTCTAGAGATCTAAACTAGGAAGTGAGATCTACATAATCATCCTCATCACTCTCGTCGTCGGTGTCATCGGGAGCTGAAGTGTTAGGTCGACGAGCGAGGTTCATCACTTGTTCTTTGATTTGCTGAATAGTGTCATTCATGTTTTCTTGTTCAGCTACTCCTCTCCGCTCTGACTCTGCTAGTGCCGCTTTAAGTTTACCTATTTGATCCGACATAGCAGCAATTTGAACAACGTCAAGTGCCTCGGCTTGACGTGACGATCCAATACCTTCTAAGCCTGATTGGAGTCGTCTAATACCTTCTCCACAAACGATGATCCATCTACAAAAATATAGATAATCAATTATATTATAAATAATTACTTAGTTTAACTTATTTAAACAAAATAACAATTTAAACTAGTTTAGTTTGACTTAATACAACAACTAAATCCACCAACTAAAGAACATTATTTATTTTAACTTATTTAAACAACTTGACAACTTTAACTAGTTTAGTTTTGATTTAATACAACAATCAAATCCACCAACTAAACCACATTATTTATTTTAACTTATTTATACAACTTTACAACTTTAACTAGTTTAGTTTCGACTTAATACAACAACCAAATCCACCAACTAAATCACATTATTTATTTTAACTTATTTAAATAACATAACAACTTTAACTAGTTTAGTTTCGACTTAATACAACAACCAAATTCACCAACTAAACCACATTATTTATTTTAACTTACTTACACAACTTTACAACTTTAACTAGTTTAATTTCGACTTAATATAACAACCAAATCCACCAACTAAATCACATTATTTATCTTAACTTATTTACACAACTTTACAACTTTAACTAGTTTAATTTCGACTTAATACAACAACCTAATCCACCAACTAAACCACATTATTTATTTTAACATATTTAAACAACTTAACAACTTTAATTAGTTTAGTTGTGACTTAATACAACAACCTAATCCACCAACTAAACCACGTTATTTATCTTAACATATTTAAACAACTTAACAACTTTAACTAGTTTAGTTTTGACTTAATACAACAACCAAATCCACCAACTAAATCACATTATTTATTTTAACTTATTTAATTTACACAACATAACAACTTTGACTAGTTTAATTTGGACTTAATACAACAACCTAATCCACCAACTAAACCACATTATTTATTTTAACTTATTTACACAACTGTACAACTTTAACTAGTTAGTTTCGACTTAATACAACAACCAAATCCACCAACTAAATCACATTATTTATTTTAACTTATTTACACAACTTTAAGTAGTTTAGTTTCAACTTAATACTACAACCTAATCCACCAACTAAACTACATTATTTATCTTAACTTATTTACACAACTTTACAACTTTAACTAGTTTAGTTTCGATTTAATACAACAACATAATCCACCAACTAAACCACATTATTTATCTTAACATATTTAAACAAATTAACAACTTTAACTAGTTTAGTTTTGACTTAATACAACAATCAAATCCACCAACTAAACCACGTTATTTATCTTAACATATTTAAACAATTTAACAACTTTAACTAGTTTATTTTTGACTTAATACAACAATCAAATCCACCAACTAAACCACATTATTTATTTTAACTTATTTACACAACTTTACAACTTTAACTAGTTTAGTTTTGACTTAATACAACAACCAAATCCACCAACTAAAACACATTATTTATTTTAACTTATTTACACAACTTTACAACTTTAACTAGTTTAGTTTTGACTTAATACAACAACCAAATCCACCAACTAAAACACATTATTTATTTTAACTTATTTACACAACTTTACAACTTTAACTAGTTTAGTTTCGACTTAATACAACAACCAAATCCACCAACTAAATCACATTATTTATTTTAACTTATTTAATTTACACAACTTTACAACTTTAACTAGTTTAATTTTGACTTAATACAACAACAAAATCTACCAACTAAATCACATTATTCCTAAATTAAAGCTAAGTGTCAACACTAGATGGACACAAATCGATCTTGCAAGAAAATCAATTTTGTCATCAATAGGATCAACTAGTGTTGGTACTTATGCTTAACAAACACATTATTCCTAAATTAAAGCTAAGTGTCAACAATAGATGGACACAAATCGATCTTGCAAGAAAATCAATTTTGTCATCAATAGGATCAACTAGTGTTGGTACTTATGCTTAACAAACACATTATTCCTAAATTAAAGCTAAGTGTCAACACTAGATGGACACAAATCGACCTTGCAATAAAATCAATTTTGTCATCAATAGGATCAACTAGTGTTGGTACTTATGCTTAACAAACACATTATTCCTAAATTAAAGCTAAGTGTCAACACTAGATGGACACAAATCGATTTTGCAAGAAAATCAATTTTGTCATCAATAGGATCAACTAGTGTTGGTACTTATGCTTAACAAACACATTATTCCTAAATTAAAGCTAAGTGTCAACACTAGATGGACACAAATCGACCTTGCAATAAAATCAATTTTGTCATCAATAGGATCAACTAGTGTTGGTACTTATGCTTAACAAACACATTATTCCTAAATTAAAGCTAAGTGTCAACACTAGATGGACACAAATCGATTTTGCAAGAAAATCAATTTAGTCATCAATAGGATCAGCTAGTGTTGGTACTTATGCTTAACAAACACATTATTCCTAAATTAAAGCTTAATATCAACACTAGATGGACACAAACACATTAGGATCAACTAGTGTTGGTACTTATGCTTAACAAATATATTATTCGTAAAATTAAAGCTAAGTATTAATACTAGATGGACACAAACACATTATTGAAAACAATTGTACTAGAACTTAAGAAATTTATCAACCTTATCTCCAACTTTGAAGCAATATAGTCTTGTATCAACTTTTTTAGATGTTGAGCTTCCTCGGTTGCCTAGCACGAAAAGTTCTTAAATTAGTTAAATATAAACTTCAAATCCAAGAATATTAGTTATATATATATTCAAGTTTTAATAAGTTCAAGTTTCAATTCAAGTTCATATTTAATTTCTAAACTTAATTAGTTAGATATTCAAGCTAATTAGTTCCAACTTCAAGTTCTAATTTCAAGTTCATATTCCTAATTAAGTTCAATTTATAGTAAATTCAAGTTATAATTAATTATGAGTTCTAATTAAGTTGTAATTCAAATCCCTAAAATTTTAAATTCAAACTAGCTAGCTATTTCTAATCCCAAATTCAAACTATTAGTCCTAAAATCTCAATAATAATTCAAACTAACTCAAATAATACCCAAGTTCAAACAACTCCCCAAATATAATTCAAACTATTAGTCCTAAATTTCAAATTTAAACTAGTCTTAAAATCACAAATTGAAAGTACTCCTAGAATTCAAAAACCAAACTATATTGCTAAAATCTCAAATTCAAACTATTAGTAGTCCTAAAATATCAATAATAATTCAAACTAGTCCTAAATTCAAAATTCAAACTAGTCTTAAAATCAAAAATTCAAACTAGTCCTAAAATCCCAAAATCAAACTAGTGCTAAAATCCTAAATTCAAACTAGCTAGCTATTCCTAATCCCAAATTCAAACTATTACTCTTAAAATCTCAATAATAACTCAAATAATATCCAAATTCAAACAACTCCTTAAAACCTTAATTCAATCTAATTTTACAATTCCAAAATCAAACTAATTAACTCAAGAGATACCAAATTTCAAAACAAATCCTTAGATACGCTAATTCAAACTAACCCTAACATTAAATTTTCAATTCACAATCAACAAACACAAACTAACAATCAAATAATCCCTAAGTCAAACTAACAATCAAAAACCCTAAATCATTCACTTACTAATTAACTAACAATCAATAAAAAACTAATTCAATACACTAATTAACAAATTCAACACTCAAATTGAAAGAAATTAAAAATAATATTATGAAACCCTAACCTTGAATTAAAGGAGAAGGGCAGTGGTTCGGGATGGAGGCGGCGCCGGTTGATAGGGAGGCGCCGGCGCGAGCTGCTCTTGCTGCTGGCCGGCGCGAGCTGCCCCTGCTGCTGGCCGGCGCGAGCTGCTCCTGCTGCTGGCCGGCGCGAGATGCTCCTGCGATGGTGGCGTGGCCTGGCACCGGTCGGAGATGGGTGGAAATGGGGCACCGATGAGATGAGAGGAGTGAGACTTGTCACTTTAGAAAAGAATGAATATTTCTAGGGTTTTACTCTTTTGGTAGCTTAGAAAAGAGAGAAAATGTTGATTCGATCTTGACCGTTGGATTTGAATTAGATGAGCGGCTAGGATTTGATTTAGGATTTAATTTAAAGATGAACGGATGAGATTAAAATGAATGGATCTTGAGATTGAATTGAAATGACCAAAATTGAAATAAAAATTGGCTACAATTGAAATAAAAAGTGGCTATAATTAAAATAAAATTTGAAATCGAATGGGCTAGAATTGAAAGAAAATATAATAAAATTGGCTACAATTTAAATATATATATATATATATATATATATATGAAATTTAATTACACGTCAACAGAAGTTTAATTTAATAAATTAAATTTATCGATCAAGTTAATATATAATTTAACTACACATCAACAGAAGTTTATATATATATATATATATGAAATTTAATTACACGACAATAGAAATTTAATTTAATAAATTTAATTTATCAATCAAGTTAATATATATATATATATATATAATTTAACTACACGTCAATAGAAGTTTAATTTAATAAATTTAATTTATCCATCAAGTTAATTTTATAATATAATTTAATAAATTTAATTTATTAAATTAAACTTATGTTGATGTGTAATTAAATTTATTATATATATATATATAAAACTACACATCAACAGAAGTTCATGTTTTAGATATAAAGTATAAACTACCTAATACACGCATTTGCCAAAATAAAGTTTGCATACCGCATTTCTTTTTCTTGGTCAAAAATCAGTTATACCCTCTAATATATATATATATATATATATATATATATATATATATATATATATATATATATATATATATATAAAACTAACTACACATCAACAAAAGTTTAATTTAATAAATTTAATTTTATTGATCAACAAAAGTTTATCAATATCAAATTTAATATATAAATCTCCTTGAATTGATCATACGTATTTCTTTAATTGATAATGTATTTCATATCTGAACCACCAGTATATAAGACTTGATTTGTTAAACTATTCGAGGAGGATATAATTAATCAACGTATTTCATACTCCAACGAAGTATCCTTTACATGTCATCATAATTAGGAAGTGATCACTACACTTGACATCCATTCAAGGTCGAACGTATATAATAATACTAGCTCGCATTTCATACTCGAATGGATTATATGTTAGTTCTTCACCTCTACATCATGAGATGAGATGTTAAGTTCATGATTAGACGACGGACTGATAAAATTTGTGCATTACTCTAGAAATATAAGTATATATACTTTTCTCCTAATTCATATCAACGTAGTTTCATACTCTAAATATGGATTGTAGATATTTTCTTATTTATTCCACGAATTCCAACTTTTTATTTATAAAAGTATACAAAATTGTTACACTTTTTGAACAATTAATTGTAGGTGTAAACGAAATTTTAGTATTATGCACAATAGCAAAATTATGATTAATAGGAATATTTTAAACAAATCGACCTCCAGATGTCGTTTTTATTAAAAGAAATTAAATTTTAAAAAAAATACAGACCTCATGAGGTCGGTATCACATTAAATTTTAACATAAATAAAAAGCAATCATGTTAATTAAATAATATTGACATCGGAAGGTCGGTATTTTATATTAAATTATTTTTTAACTTATATAAAACCGTCATTTGGAGGACGATTTATTTAAAGTTAATTGAAAATATTAATTTATTACATACTATTTAATTTTACCAACATCCGAAAGTCGATATTATAATTTTTTTGTTTTTTATTTTACACAAAACCGTCCTCAGGTAGACAATTTAAATAAAAATAAATCAAAATATTTCTCAAAGCGACGGACAGAGTCTTTATGTCCGTCGCTTTTTTTGAAAAAAAGTTTGACCAACATTTTGACCAAAAAGCGACGGAAAAAGAGACATTGTCCGTCGCTTTTTTAAAATATTTGACCAAGAAGTAACGGACATAAAGATGTTGTCCGTCGCTAATTTAAAAATAATTAAACAATTAAAATTAATAAAAAGTGATGGACGGCGTGACTTTTTTAAATTAATAAATAATTATTTTTAATAAAAAGCGACGGACTGCGTCTCTATCGATATAAAATAATTAATTATTTATTATATATATTGTTGGTGCAAAATTTTGTGAAAAAAAGTGACGGACTCAGCGATGCAGTCCGTCGCTTCTTTAAAAAAACAAATTTTTTTAAAATTTAAAAAAAATAAAAAAATTAATTGAAAAGCGACGGACTCTGCGACGCCATCCGTCGTATTTAAAAAAATAAAAATTAAAAATTAAAAACTAAAAAAAATTAAAAAAATAAAAAATAAATTAAAAAGCGACGGACTCTGCGACGCCGTCCGTCGCTTTTTAAAAAATAAAAAATTAAAAAAATTAAAAAAAAATTAAAAATTAAAAAATAAAAAATAAAATAAAATGCGACGGACTTTGCGATGCCGTCTGTCGCTTTTGAAAAAAAAAATAAAAAAACAAATTTAACTAAAAAGCGACGGACGACATCGCTTTGTCTGTCGCTTTTGGGAGCGACGCCGTCCGTCGCTTTTACTTCCGCCGTTTTTAAGTAGTGAGCACACAAAAATCAAAGAATAGATATCAAAAAGAAAGAAAAAAAGAATTAAAATATACATAATCCACCCCCAAGACTTGGTATCAGTGGGTAGTCAAGATAGTAATCAAAATATAGATACATAATAAATACAAATATCCAAAATTGTCTCTGTATACAAAAGAAAGACTAGTCCATGCAAAATCAAAAGGAAAAGGACAACTCTAAACGCCAGTAGCTCACTTTAAGTTTCCGATCCACACCTGTTTCACACAAGACACATATCAACGGTGAGAACTCGTATTACCATCTGCAGAATGCAAAAGTACAATATATGTACCAAACATGTGGTACCCACTAGGCATAGGCCGATTGAGCTTCAAAGATAAAGTAAGCATAAATAGTTGGTAGAGCACGAGTAGATATTACATGTAGCTAAAGAAGAGAGAATGCATAATGAAAATAAGCATAAACAAGTGAATATATGATAAAAGATATAGGTAACTGAAGTAAATGAACATATGTACCTAGAGGCACTAACCCAATAATCCAACCACAACAAGATTCTACTACCAAAAATAGCTAATCGCAGATATACTAACATTATCCACCGCGTAATAACAAAATGACCAATAGGCCCAATCCATTCCAACTGATTTTTAAAGCACCAACATGAGGGAATAAGAGGACAAATCTATAAACCAACCATCAAAATGACAAACTACACTGTCATAATTGATAGCTTATATGTGTTGGTTGATAGCTTATATGCATCCACCACAAGTTAACGGACCAAGGCCCTTGACATAACAAGAACAATAGATAAGTAAAAATTAAAATAAAGAACACATAATGTTTAAATGGAAGCCTCCTTTTTCGAGCGAGGAGAAAACCACGACATGTTCTACAGGATTTCAACCACAACTTATTTACTTCAAAGAATTAAGGTTCAGATTAAAAACTCTTGCAACCTAGGAACTAAACTCTTAATCCCTTTTCCTTTTGTAAAAACTCTGTACGTTAAACAAAGCAATAAATCTATTGCCTACTATGCCAACTAACACAATTGATATAGACTTCAAGAACGCGACATAGATAACTCTAGTTACAACTCAAACTTAATCAATGATTACAACTAAAATGATTTGATTCCTTTATAATATAGGAATAGATCTTACACTGAGTTAAACCAAGAATATAATCTCATTTAACAACTAAAGACGTAGAAGATCACTCGATCAGGTCTCTTGTTGCATATGAGAATATGTTTTTGAGAGAATGACTTTTGTTGCGTGTAATTCTTCAAATATAAAAACGGGGTTATGTACCTTGTTCAGATGACTAATATAAACCTAGTGCAACATCATCGGCTGATAGTGTTGATACTCTATAGTCACGTACCAACCACTGCAGTTGTGGTAGTGGTTGCAGCTTTATAGTTGTCGTTTTTGCATAGTCTGAAACTCTCAGTCTCTCATAAGATCAGGTCCCCTACTAGATCCCATCGTTTGTTAAATCATCAAAACTTTAAGAATATAACATTGATGTTTGAAAATTTCTGGGCTAATAAGTCTTACCTATAAGGAAATAGTAATAAAATATCTCATAAATCAAGACCTTTTCCCTATGGAACGCATCTTATTTTTTAAAAGTCCTTTGGCTAAGTCTTGCCTATTACACAAGATTTATGGAGCATATGATAAATTAAGATACAAGACAATAATGTCCTGCCTTGCCTCTAAGCCAAGAGTAATAGAGCATCTGACAAATCAAAATACATTATGGAAGTGTCAGGACTTTCTCATGGAACATAACTTATTGTTTTGAAGTTCTTGATCTAAGTCATGCCTTTAAGGTAAGATTTATAAAGCATCTCATAAGTTAAACAAGTGAAATAGTGTAAAGGGTTGTCCATGAGGTATGTGTGTGTATATATATATACACACACACACATACATATTGTGTTTCCCATAAGTTTGACTTAGTGAAAATGATGTATGTCCATGAGGCTCAACTTGTTATTTGAAAGTCCTTGGACTAAGTCTTTCCTCTAAGGCAATAGTTATAGAGCATCTCATAAATCAAGATACAATGTGGTAGAGTCAAGTCTTATTGTTAGTTTATATGAGTTCACCACATGTTATGAGATTGGTCCAAACTTAGTGAATTTGAGTTAAAAGTTGAGATCTACGGATAAGGTCTATAAACCGTAGGAAGTTCGACGATCTGTAGAAGTGTGTCGTAGGATTTACCAAAGATTTTAGACCCCATTCACTCAACCTACGGTTGACTAGCATGGTCCGTAGGAATTTCTACGACTCGTAGGAAGCAATAGTAGGACCGATCGACAGTTATTTTTAAGAATATTTGGGTCTTTTCCTATGCATATAATACCTATACTATGTCGTTTTAACCTATAAATAGACCCTATGACTGATTTCTCTCCTAAATCTGCCCATTCCCTTTTATTCCCCAAAAATCCCCAAAATCCTCTTAAGTTTTTCTCTCTAGATGAAGGAAGAAGAAGCTAGAATTTGTCAATCAAGTCTGCTTTTCACAATTGTTTTGAGCTTCAAGATCAAGATATGTAGGGTTTCATCAATGGGCTTCATTCACCCATTGAGTCCCAATGATTTCTTCAAATCTCATACTCAATGCCAATCCAATTAATTATGTTTCATTTAATTCTTCACGGGTTCTAATTTTGTTGATTCAATTATTTGGTTTTGATCTTATTATGATTGTTTTTGACTCAATTACATGCTTTCCAATTGAATTCACATGAACTCATGCATTGATACTGATTTTTACTATAAACCCTAATTTACATGAATTTATAGATAAACTATGAGTCTATGAATGATATTTTCATAAACAAATGCATGATTTATGAAAAGAAAGGTTTTATGATCTAGGTTGCTCTAAGATGAGCATCAATGAAATTATGAAAGGATTTTCTCACATATTGAGGAATCATGGTAATTGTGAAAGGTTTTCATTTAAGATTTAATGAGCTAATCCATGATGTTTTAAGCTTGGATTGGTAACCTAGTGGTTCTTTACCATGTGTAATGATATGTTTATGAAAAAGACTATTCTATTGGAATTTAATATATCACCAAGAGACCTTCAAGGTGGAGGCTCAAATAAGGTAGTCTCTACAAGCAGCCTCTAGTTCCAAACTACGTGCCCCATAAGATTGACTTACATGACCTAGATAGTGGATCCACATATAGCATATGATGTGATACAGAGTTCTACCTTGACAAGTAGACTCTCCTTTCTCGATGTGAGGGTTACATCAGATTCCATGATATGACTCATATGATCTATTGTCTGTTAAAGCTAATATCCCACAAAATTAACTAAGTTACATTCAAAGGTTTTGTGAATCTTTCCTTATGATTTATGTGCATTGACCATGTTCATGATTTATGATTCTTCTTTAAAGGTTTTTACTATGTTTATATTGTTCATGCATATCATGTTTTCTATTATGTCCCTTTATAATCATATTTCATGTTTCTATGCATATCCTTCATACTTAGTACATTCCATGTACTTGTGACTAAATTATTTCACTAATGTAGGGTGTACACTTCCTCTCCCTTCGCTCGTGACTAGTTGGTGATTGCTTAAGGATTCAAAGACTTGGTGAGTCCTCATATTTTGAGGATCATATCACATTTATTTCTTTATTATGTCTTTAATTTTGGATGTTGTACGTGGTGTACGGGTTACGTCTCGACCACTTTTTTGATGTACTAGACGGCTTGTCAAAACTATGGTAGATTTCCGTTTTCATGTCAATCTCCTATTCATATGAGATTTCATTCTTTTGTCTATTATATATATTGTGTATATGTATGTAAAGTGGCTTCTGTAGGGTCTTTCGAGGTCTTATAATCCATGTCACGTCTAGGGTGGACTTTGGGTCGTGATAGAGAAATAGAGGAATTGTTCCACATGTATAAACACGAGTTAATTTTTTTAACAATTTTTGATAAATTTATATCTGAACTCTCTTTATTAGGTGGTGTATCAGCTAACCTCTAATATTGTTGTCATACCTCAAGGCTACCCCAAGGTGCAACACGGTGCTTACTATTAGAAGTGACCTTACCCATGGCATGACATATCTATACAAGTTCAATTAAAACATGTAATGTGCAGAAGCTAAAAACAATTTAATATCTAAAATAAGGAAAAGCCCAACATGTCTGAATATATAGAATATATGAAGAGTATAATGATGACTGAAGACAACACTAACAACTCAAGATGAATCTAATCTATGTCTAAAAGCCTCAAAGTGATTTGAGTTGCTGGGTCATGCCCCAGCTAACTCTAGTAAGACTAAAATTGAAAAGTGAATGCTAAAAAGTAAAGCATGTCTATCGTCTTCGAACTATGAGGACTCATCATGAAAACTGTTGAGTACGGACTGGATGTCGAGCTAAGTGCGATCTGGATGCTGAGCGCGTGAACCTACATCATACAATGATGTAGTGCAAAAGTATGTGTCACTACTTTGAATGTACTGAGCATACAGGATATATGCTAAGCTGAACAATATAGAAACTGAACATGGAAATAGATATACTGAAGCATAACTGAAAGTTGAGCTGCATGCAATGACCAAGTACTAATCATGAAGATATAACATGCTGAACTGAATACTAAATACATGGTCAATGCAACATAAATCTGACGGTGAAAGATACTATTAACCGATATAAACCACGTGAGTTAAACGTGGAATCTAATGTATACGCCACATTGAGAGGACTCTACATACCTTGCCAGGGTATAAAGGTGGGACTATGGTATGATCACTAAAACTGATGCTCAACAGAGGGACTTATAAACCTATGATGGCATGTAGTTCCAGTACTTGAGGGTACGCTGAACCCTTGGCCAATTCGGTGCTAAGTTTACTTCTACCTAAATATAAAACTAAAAATGCAACTGTAATACTGGATTCCTCAAAAAACTAATAAATATTTGAGAATGCATCATACATATACCGAAAGACATGACATTTGAATTTTAAAGCATGATTGTCTGACTAATCTGCATAGCAATTATATTTCATGAAATACGGATAATTCACATAAGCTTCTGAATTTTATACATAGGAATACACTAATTCTCCAAGAAACATGTAATTAATATCATAGAAATTATAACAGCTAAATTAAAATGGACCCCTAATATTTAGGAACCCTTCTAGGTACCTAATGGGTGAAAGGAACCCACTAGTGAATTCTCACGTACCAGGTGAAGAAAACTATGGAGAAATCCTTTGGATTTCAAGGCTGAACTTGAAGGAGAGCTCTATTTGTTCTTGAGAGAAAAAAACCCCTCTTTCTCTTCTTTTCTTTCTAAGTCTGATGATTTTACAAGAATGAATGGTTTAAGTAGTTTTTGACTAATTAACTAGGTTTAGACAAAGTAAAATAACGTAGTTTAAGTACCAAATGACGTAATTTAAGTACCAAATGCATAGGGGGAAAGACCAATACGACCCTGACTTAAAATAGATGAGGTGACTGAGAAGAGGGGCTTTACGGTCTATTTAAAGCATCACGGCCCGTCTAGTGGATCGTGATGTTGCCCTGCCCGACAAGGCTTCACTAACACGAGCATAACTTCCTACTTCGGGCTTGTAATTAGGTAAATTTGGTGGCGTAGGTAGGAGGACTCAAAGACCTTTAATTTGATAGGTCATGGGTCACCTAATTCATTTTGTGTTGAATGATATGATTGTTTGAAGTTGACACAAAACTCAAAACCTGATAACTTCATTTTATGGATGACTTTACAATCCGTGTGAAGCTTCACGGACCATCTAGGAGTATGTGGTCCCTTATAGTAGCTTGGGAGTTCTGTTCTCCTTTTCATGGATGACCTCACGATCCGTGTAAAGCTTCACATACTGTCTAGGCGTCCGTGGTCATCCACAGTTGTTAGGTGCAACTCCACGAGCAGGGTGACGGGTCGTGGTCCTCTTCAAAGCCCATGGACCTCTCTATGGTTTGCCTTTCTCTCTTTTACATTTCTAGTTAAGATTTTTGAGGTGTTACAATATCTCCCCCTTAGGATGATTCATCCTCGAATGAAGATTAAATAAGCTGAGTTTGGAAGGAATGAGTTGCAATCCTTGCCAACTGAGTACTAGAAACGGATATCTAACTAATCTGAGTTCCATGAACATGAAAATATGTTGAAATGCAAGGATAATTGAGGGAACAAGACACTGAGACTGAACTGCACAAGATTAATTGACAGACTAGAGAGGGACTATTACCTCAAGTTGAAACTGAATCTAAAGAAAAGAGGTGAGGATACTTGGCCATCATTGTTGCTTTTGCTTCCCAAGTAGCTCTCTCAACAAATTGATTTCTCCACAAAACCTTTACTGAAACGGCCTCCTTATTTCTCAACTTAGAAACCTGACGGTCAAGAATCTCAACTAAAACCTCTTCATTGGTGAGGTTATTTTTCACAGCCACACTTTCTAAAGGTATTATTGATGTCGGATCACCCACAAACTTTTTCAACAAGGAAATGTGAAAGATTAGATGAACTGCTGCTAATTCTGCTAGCAACTCTAACTCATAAGCCACATTACCAACTCTTTTCAAGATTCTATAAGGATGTACATACCTCGGACTAAGCTTTCCTTTCTTGTCAAATCTCATCGCCCTCTTTATGGGTGACACCTTCAGGAAAAACCAATTATCGATTTCAAACTCTAAGTCCCTTCTCCTCACATCTGCATAGGACTTCTGAAAACTCTGCGTTGTACTCTTTGGCTTCATGAACTTTCTCTATAGCTTCATGAACTGAATCTGGCTCAATGAAGGCTACTTTACCTACTTTGAACCAACTAATCAGAGATGTATATCTATGCCCATAAAATGCCTCATAAGGGGCCACTCTATACTGGAATGGAAGTTGTTATTGTAAGTGAACTCTATGAGAGGTAGATGATCGTCCCAACTACCTTTGAAATCTATCATGCAAGCTCTCAATATGTCCTTTATGGTCTGAATGGTAATCTCTGCCTAACCATTGTTCTATGGATGAAATGTTATACTGAGTACCAAGACCTTTTCGAAACAACTTCCAAAAATGAGATGTAAGCTAAGGACTCCTATATGATATTATAGTTAAGAAAAACCCATACGACCTGACTATCTCACTGATGTAGAATCTGGTGTAGTCCTCCACTGAATTTGGAGTCTTGACAACCAAGAAGTGAGCTGACTTAGTCATTTTGTCCACTATCATCTAAATATAATTATATTGTCTACGAGTACGAGGTAAACTCATAATGAAATAAATGTTTATCACTTCCCACTTCCACATAGGAATGTTAATTTCCTGAGCCACACCTCTTGGTGTCTGATATTCTACTTTAACATGTTGACAGTTAGGATCCTTAGTCACAAAATATGCGATGTCACTCTTCATGTCGTTGCACCAATAGACTTCCCGTAGATAACTGTACATCTTATTAGCACCCAAATAAATATAATATCTGGAATTATAGGCTTCTATAAGGATCTGATGCCTCAACTCACCCATATTTGGAACACATAATTGACCCTGGTAACGAAGCACACCATCTCCCCCTTGGGAGAACACCTGAATTGAACATTTTAACTTAAGAAGTATTGCATCACTGTCTTGTTTCTATTAAACCTTAGCTACCAATGAATATTATGAGTCATTATGAACTATCACACCACCATTTGACGTATCCATAAGGCAAACTCCTAAGCTAGCAAGCCGGTGAACATCTCTGGCTAATTCTCTCGTCTCTTGCTCAACATATGCATGGATAGTCTGTTGAGGGCATTAGCCACTACATTAGCCTTACCCGAATGGTAGAGCATAATCATGTCATAGTCTTTGAGGAATTCAAGCCATCTCTTTTGACAAAAATTCAACTATTTCTGGGTGAACACATACTAGAGGCTCTAATGATATGTGAACACGTCAACATGAACACCATATAAGTAGTGTCTCTAAATCTTTAGGAAAAAAACAACAGCTTCAAGCTCGAAGTAATGAGTCGGGTAGTTCTTCTAATGGACCTTAAGCTATCTGGAAGCATAAGCTATGACCTTACCCTACTACATCAACACATAACTTAGGTTGACCTTGATGCATCACAATAAACCACATAACCGCTTGAACCCTCTGGTAGAGTCAATACATGAGTTGTAGTCAACCTTGTCTTCAGTTCTAAGAAGTTTTTCATACTCATCTGACCACTGAAACTTGATATTTTTTTAGTCAACTTGGTCAATGGGGTAGCTATGGATGAAAATCCTTCAACAAACCTCCTGTAATAACCGGTTGAACCCAAGAAACTTTTGATATCAGTCGGAGAGGTGGGTCTGGGCCAGTGCTCTACTGCCTCAATTTTTTGGGAGTCCACTTAGATCCCTTTGCTGGACACCATATGACTAAGAAAAGTGACTGACTATAACCAGAATTCACATTTGCTGAACTTAGTAAATAGCTGGAGATCTTTGAGGGTTTGCAGAGCAACTCTTAGATGAGTCACATGATCTTCCTCACTATGAGAGAAAATAAGGGTATCATTAATAAAGACGATGACGAACAAATCCAAATACTTCTTGAACACCCTATTCATTAAGTCCATGAAAGCTGCAGGAGTATTTTTTTAGTACAAAATATATAACTACAAATTCATAGTGACCATACCGAGTCTTGATGGTTATCTTCGAGAAGTTACTCTCTGTGACTCTAAGCTGATAATAGCCGAATCTGAGGTCCATCTTTGAAAAGAAACTAGCACCCTGAAGTTGGTCGAACAAGTCATCAATCCCAGGGATGGGATGTTTATTCTTGATTATGACTTTGTTCAACTAATGATAGTCATTACACATCCTACGAGAACCGTCTTTCTTTCCCACAAACAACATGGAGCACCCCATGAAGAGATATTGGGTCTGATGAAACCCTTATCTAAAATGTCCTTCAACAGATATTTCAATTCATTATGCTTAGTTTGAGCCATCATGTAAGGAGGAATCGAGATGGCCTGGGTATCTGGAAAGAAATCTACTCTAAAGTCGATTTCCCTTTTGGAAGGAACTCTGAGAAGATCTTCTCAGAACATTTCTGGAAACTCATTTACGATTGGGACTGACTCAAAAGTTGGTGTTTCAGAGTCTGAATCCGTGACCTGAAAAAGATGATAGATATACCCTTTAGAAATCATTTTCCTTGCCTTAAAGTAAGAGATAAATCAACCTACAGGCACTGAGTTACTACACTTCCACTCTAAGACTAGCTTGTTTGGAAACTAAAATCGAAAAATCATATTTCTACAATCGACTGTGGAATAACAAGAATGTAACCAATCCATGCCTAGAATGATATCAAAATCTATCATTTCTAACTCTATAAGGTATATTGAGGTGAATTTCTGTAAACTGTGACAAGGCAATTTCTGTATACCCCCTAGGTAAAACTGGGTCACCAACTGAAGTACAGACTGTGAAAGGTTCTGAGAGAGTTTTTGGACTGACACCAATATTTACTTTACTATTAGGAGTTGCGAAAGAAAGTGTAGCCCATAGATCTAACAATGCATAAATATCTAAATAGAAGACTTGTAATGTACTTGTGACCACATCATAAGAATCCTCTTAATCCTGTCGAGCCTAAAGAGCATACAACCTGTTTTAGTGCTGACCACCACTTATACCGGATGAGGCACCCTGCTGAGTGAGGCGACCTACTGGCGCTGCTGAAGTTGTGGACTGAGGTTTTTTATCTTCATGTCCTTTCCTGGCAGAAGGGCAATCCTTCAACTTATGACCAAACTGACCACACTCAAAACACCCGTCTATGCCAACAAAACACTTGCCTGGATGGTTTTTACCATGCTTTAGACAAGATGGAAAAGTCTGGTTACCTTCCGCAACTTAGAACCTGATGCCCTCCCTTTATGATCCTGTCAAAACCTTGGGGACGGAGCGCTATATGACGAAGGCGCTGGGGCTATAGATCTCTGCGGAAACTGTGAGAAGTTTCCACCACCCCACCTCTGCTGAGAATGTTTATAGTTTCCCGTTCTATCCTTTTTGTTATCCATAACCATTTCCTTGAGCTTATCTCCCTCAACATGCTGAGCATGAGTCAGTAGTCTGGAGATAACCATATACCCTAATAGCATAGCATTCCTGCACTTCATATTTACAAAATCAGATACTTTAAACAAGAACTTTCCCTTTTTTGCTCTCAGATCGACCACCATATGTAGAGCATACTTGGAGAGCTGAGTGAACTTTAGCCCATATTCATGGATTGACATCGACCCCCACCTCAAGTTCATAAATTCCTAGGCCCTATCCTCCCTTAACTCTCTCGGGAAAACCTGTCCAGTAAAACAGTTCCACGTCATAGAGCTCCATCCACACCCCTGTTGTCTTTCCACTACGCGAACCAGATATGAGCCACATCCTTAAGTTGATAGGATGCTAGTTCAACACTATCAATACCAGTCACTTGCATTACCTCAACAATCTTCTTGATCTCATCAATGAAATTTTGTGGGTCCTCACCAACCTTTGTAACGACTCAGAAAAATGATAGGTTGAACTAGAGCCTTAATGTTCGAGTTAGTGTGACTTTAAATTGATGTCTAGGCTGTTTTAGAACCAAAATGAGTAAAGAAGAAGCCTAGGGTTCAAGAAAGGGCCAAAGCTAGAAATATAGAGTGAAGGAGACCTTGTTCTTTGATGGACCTAATTGGCAATGGGGCTGCTTGATTGCCTAAAGGGCTTGGCGATTGCCCTTGTGCCATTGGGATCGCCTAGTAGGCTTGCCCCCTGACCTAGCTGCTAGAAATTTAGGCAAGCTAGGTTGGGGCTCGCTAACCAGGTTCGCGAATCGCCCATTAGTCCCCTACATTGCCTAATGAGCTGCCCATTTAGGGAGCACACTAGAAAATTGGGCAACCCAAGGGTCCACTTGGCGAGTCACCTGGTGCCTTTGGCGAGCCATGAGTTTCAAAGAGAGGTAAGTCGGGTAAGGTGAAAAATTTTAAGTTAAAACGTTAAGGGTCCTTAGTTCTTTTCCAAAGTTGAGTCCATATTATTTTATTCCTTTCCTAGTATGTATAAAACCTTTTTAGACTTGAAATTCCTTGAATTAGGTCACTTTTCAAGAAAACCCAAATCAAATCAAAAGAGTTCTTCCTCTAAAAAATTCTCGATCTAGAAGTTCCTAAAGAAGAAGAAATGGGAGTTTAGGGTTTGTGAATTCAAGGTGTTCTTCCTCAAATTTCTTGGGGATTCACAAGCAAGGTATGGTGATCCTTCATCTAGGGGTAGCTTTCCCCCCTAGAGTCCATTCAAAAGTAAATTTCAAAGTTTTCAAGTTTCTCAAAAACCTAGGGTTTTACTCTAATTCATGGGTTCCTTCTTCGAACATTTTCAAATGGTTATTAATGACAAATTATGATAGTATTAGTGTTTAATTGATGATTTATAAAGAAAACACTCTATGAACCCATGAATTTCCTCAATTCCTAAATTGTGCCTTTATGAATTGTGTTTGTTGATTATGAAAATATGTCAATGGATTTTGTCTAAATTACTTTAGGTTATTGAATTATATCACTATCCATGCCTTAATTGTAGAAAATTGTTGGTGTGTTGGTGATTTGAGATTCGTTGCTTTGAAGGGTATAGTATGAGAAATTGAGTATTATCATGATGTCTTGTATATGAATGTGAATCTAATGAAGGTAATATGATCTTGTCTTGAATGTAATTGTGTTATTATTGAAAGGCTATTTCTCAGTTTGATACTCATGAATATGATAATAGAATGTGAAGGGTTTCTATAATGTGAAGTTATATCTTGAATTTGTAGGCTTATGCATCATATTCTTGTATAAATGAAAGTAATGTAGATTGATGTATCTTTAATTGGTAGGCTTAAGGCATTTTTTTCTTGTATTGATGAATGTGACCTTGAATGTAATATCATGTCTTAAATTGGTAGGCTTATGCATCCTCTTCTTGTATAATGAATGTGTCTTGACTTGATGAATATGAATTGATAGGCCGCACTCCTTTCATAAATGACTAATGAAGTATTGTAAGGCTTTGTCTTGAATCGGTAGACCTAATGTTGGTAGCCCTTGCATGATGAGTTCTATGAACTATTCTAATGATGTATCTTGGATCGGTAAGCTTATGGCACCCTTCCATAAATGATGTCAATGAACTTTGGGATCGGTAGGCTTATGGCACCCTTCCATGAATGTTGATGATAAACCTTAAATCGGTAGACCTAACGTTGGCAGCCCTTTTATGTGTGAAATGATTAACCTTGTATCGGTAGAACCAATGTTGATGGCACCCTTCTTGGAAAGTCAATGAGTTATCCTTAATGTACCTTGAATCGGTAGACCTAATGGTGGTGGCCCTTTCTTATGTTATGTACTTTGGGTCGGTAGGACTAATGTTGGTGACCCTCTCAAGTACAATAATGTTAATGAAAATGAAATACTCTATAGGAATGGAGGCTAAGCACTGAGTAGATATGGTAAGATGGAAACTCTCCCAAAGTTAGGCTAGGGTTCCAATAAACATGTTCCTATCCCATAACTATGTGCCTACATAGGATATTATCTAGTAGGTGTCGGCCTAAGCTAAAATGTTATCGGTCTTACCTTAGGTAAGTAGACCACCTCTTTACGGTGTGGGGCCATATGACACGGGATTCCATGGTTAGCTCTCATGGTCTCTGTCGGTTAATGCCTATTCCCATCATGTGAGATGTGTATTATGCTTTCTTGAGAAGTTCTATGAATTGTGGATGGTAGTTTGGGATGCCATCCATGCATTGCACAAATAGGCTTTGAGAGGGTCATAGTGAGTTCTCTAATATCTTAATGACTAATGAATGAAAGTACTCTTAATGAAGATAATGAAGAATGTTGACTTAAATGTCTTATTTAATAATGCATGCTATACTCGGGTTATATTATGAGTTATTTTCCCTTGTCATGCCTTATGAATTGTATGTATTCCTTATTCATGAGTATTGATTGAAGAATAGTAAGAAATGATAAGTTCATCTAAGGTGACCTCAAAGTAGCACCTAGTAGGGATAGTAGTATGGGATGTTATCCCTACATTGCACAAGCGTAGCTTAAGGTTACTTAACGTGAATGTTCAAATGTGATGATTATGACCTGTATGATGATTATACTTGTACTTTATGTAGCTTATTCTAATGTACATGATATTTCTAAAAAGTGGCATAATGCATGGTTTCCAACCAAAATGTCTGTTTAAAAACATGTTTTTGCATGGTCATCATACTCAGTACACTTTTGTGTGCTAACCCATATTTCTCTTATTTACTACAAATGTAGGTTCCGGTAAGTGAGTTGATATTCATCTAGTTCAAGGGCTTGGATTGAGAGTCTTCCGACGCTAAGTGGTATGTCCTCATAGATCGAGGACAAGTGTTTAGATGTTTCCTTTCTTTCATGTAATAGACATATGTTAGATTTTCGATTGTAGAGGGTCGTGACCCTACTTTTGTTTCAAGATAATATTTTAGACGGCTATTTGAGACAATAGACTTCCGCTGTTTCAAATGTTTTTATAAAGTTTTAGATTGTATGGATTTAAAGAAGAGTTTTAAATTCTGCACTATTTCTATGTATCGAATGCTAATAGTCTTGTAAGAGACCCTTTCGGGGTTAAGTACGCCCTGTAACTTCCAGGGTATAAGCTCAGGTTATTACAAACTTGGTATTAGAGCATAATATTTTGGAAATGGTTTGTAGGATTGATGTCTCACAAGCCACGTCTAGTGGAGTCTTGTTCATCTCTGTGAGTCGCAACACATCTATGAGCAAGCTATAGGACATTAGGAAGTTACACTTCTTTCATTATTCTTCAAGTCATGCCATAGAGTTTAACTCTATAATGTTTCCCTCGTATCCTTTATCCGATGGTCTTTAGGGTATGACCACTTGAAAGGCTTATGCTTGATGGAGTGAGGGAGGAAGATTTATTGTGATTACAATTATGGCTATGAGATTTGTTAGATTTGAGGTGATAAATGTGATGTTGTCTTTTGTATGAATGGGTTGCTTTATGGTTATGCTTAAATGATGGTGGTATCCGACTTAGTCATGATGAGTATTGAGGTATGTTGATAGATTTGATGACTGAGGTGTTTTAGAAATGTCTTGATGGGTTGAGTGAGTAGACTTCTCTAAGAAGGGTAGAAGTGTGATTCCACCTTGGTTTAGAATCAACTTGTGTGATGAGTGTGAAGGTTTGGTGATGACTTGCTCCGACCTTAGAACTGAAAAAAAGTGATGTTGTAAAGAGTTTGTATAGGCTTACTCCCAAGAGGGAGATAACCTGCATAGATAGTAAGGTCTTTGGATATTTTGATATTCATGGTTTAAGTTGACTTGAACTTTTACCTTGAGTGGTATTGGTAGGGTTGTTGGTGAGTAAGAGTTGCTTAATGAGAACCTCCCTAGTCTAGAAGTACCAATTGAGATCTTAGACCGACAAGTTTAGATGTAGAAGAGTAAAGAAGATGTATCCATGAAAAACAAATGCTGAGGAGTGGTATTATAGTAAGGCACCGGTATGTTAATAGTTCCTTATGGTTGTGAATGTCTTATTAAGGTTCCTATGTTGTTTTCATGTTAGCCTTAGTATGGGTTTACCATTAAGGGGGAGATGGTATGTTGAATAGTATGATTGTTGAGAGTTTTGATAGCCTTATCTCTTTTCTTCTATTCCTATTCAAGCTTGAGACCAAGAGATCCTTATAGCTTGTTTCATGTTTTGGAATCCTGTGTGAATATGTGTTTTCCTGGTCTTCTTATGTTATGCATGTTCTTGATGAAATTTATGTTTAAATGAGAAAATGAGTTTTTATGGATAGTGATCCTAATGTTGATGTGCATCTATAATGAGTTGCCAAAATGCTTCATGAGTTGAATTATTGAGCATGCTGGAATGTGTTTTTGAGAAGAGTTACATAAATTACCTTATGATGATGTAATGAACATGATGTGAGTTGGAGAAGGAAATTCCTCCAATGATATGAGAAATGTTGAAGTTATGATGCATAATAAATTTGTAGATACAGTTCATATTTTCTTGTGTTGCATTGAGTATGTTTGAGATGGAGTTGATCTTTCCTCCTTGTTTTGTGCATTATTTATGATGTTGCATGCATGATAGGCTGCTAGTCTTGAGCCGTTATCCCTTAAAGTGTCATTTGAGGAAAAATGTTCCTAAGGTGGGGATAATGTAACGACTCGAAAAAATGATAGGTTGAACTAGAGCCTTAATGTTCAGTTTAGTGTGACTTTAAGTTGATGTCAAGGCTGTTTTAGAACTAAAATGAGTAAGGAAGAAGCCTAGGGTTCAAGCAAGGGCCTAAGCTAGAAATATAGAGTGAAGGAGACCTTGTTCTTTGATGGACCTAGTTGGCGTGGGGCTGCTTTATCACCCAAAGGGCTTGGCGAGTCACCCTTGTGCCATTGGGATTGTCTAGTGGGCTGTCCCCATGACTTAGCTGCTGGAAATTTAGGCGAGCTTGGTCAGGGCTCGGCTACCAGGTTGGCGAATCGCCCATTGGTCCCCTACATCGCCTAATGAGCTGCCTATTTAGGGAGCACACTAGAAAATTGGGCGAGCCAAGGGTCCACTTGGTGAGTCGCCTCGTGCCTTTAGCGAGCCACGAGGTTCAAAGGGAGAGGTAAGTTAGGTAAGATGTAAAATTTTAAGTTAAAACTTTAAGGGTCCTTAGTTCTTTTCCAAAGTTGAGTCCATATTATTTTATTCCTTTCCTAGTATGTATACAACCTTTTTAGACTTGAAATTCCTTAAATTAAGTCACTTTTTGAGAAAACCCAAATCAAATCAAAAGAGTTCTTTCTCTAAAAAATTCTCTCTAGAAGTTCCCAAAAAAGAAGAAGAAGAAGTGGGAGCTAGGGTTTGTGGATTCAAGTCAAATTTCTTGGGGATTCACAAGCAAGGTATGGTGATCCTTCATCTAGGGGTAGCTTTCACCCCTAGAGTCCATTCAAAAGTAAATTTCAAAGTTTTCAAGTTTCTCAGAAACCTAGGGTTTTACTCTAACTCATGGGTTCCTTCTTCAAACGTTTTCAAATGGTTATTAATGACAAATTATGATTGTATTAGTGTTTAATTTATGATGAAAATACTATATGAACCCTTGAATTTCCACAATTCCTAAATTGTGCCTTTATGAAGTGGGTTTGTTGATTATAAAACCATGTCAATGGATTTTGTCAAAATTGCTTTAGGTTATTGAATTGTACCACTATCCATGCCTTAATTGTAGTAAATTGTTGGTGTGTTTGTGATTTGAGATTCATGGCCTTGAAGGGCATAGTATGAGGAATTTAGTATTATCATGATATATTGTATATGAATGTGAATCTAATGAAGGTACTATGATCTTGTCTTGAATGTAATTGTGTTATTATTGAAAGGTTATTTCTCAATTTGACACTATGAATGTGATTATAAAATGTGAAGGGTTTCTATAATGTGAAGTTATATCTTGAAATTGGTAAGCTTATGCATCCTATTATTGTATAAATGAAAGTAATATGGATTGATGTATCTTGAATTGGTAGGATTAAAGCATTTGTTTCTTGTATTGATGAATATGACATTGAATGTAATATCATGTCTTAAATTGGTAGGCTTATGCATCCTCTTCTTGTATAATGAATTTGTCTTGACTTGATGAACATGAATCGATAGGCCAATGGCACTTCTTTCATAAATGACTAATGAAGCATTGTAAGGCTTTGTCTTGAATTGGTAGACCTAGTGTTGGCAGCCCTTGCATGATTTGTTCTATGACCTATTCTAATGAAGCATCTTGGATCGGTAGGCATATGGCACCCTTCCAAAAATGATGTTAATGAACTTTGGGATCGGTAGGCTTATGGCACCCTTCCATGAATGTTGATGATAAATCTTAAATAGGTAGACCTAAAGTTGGTAGCCCTTTTATGTGTGAAATGATTAACCTTGTATCGGTAGACCCAATGTTGAAGGCACCCTTCTTGGAAAGTCTGAGCTATCCTTGATGTACCTTGAATCAGTAGACCTAATGGTGGTGGCCCTTTCTTATGTAATGTACTTTGGGTCGGTAGGCCTAATGTTGGTGACCCTCTCAAGTACAATAATGTTAATGAAAATGAAATACTCTATGGGAATGGAGGCTAAGCACCGAGTGGATATGGTAAGATGGAAACTCTTCTAATGTTAGGCTAGGGTTCTAATGAACATGTTCCTATCCCATAACTATGTGCCCACATAGGATATTAGCTAGTAGGTCTCGACATAAGCTAAAATGTTACCGGTCTTACCTTAGGCAAGTAGACCACCTCTTTACAGTATGGGGCCATATGTCATGGGATTCCATGGTTAGCTCTCATGGTCTATGTTGGTTAATGCCTATTCCCATCATGTGAGATGTGCATTATGGTTTCTTGAGAAGTTCTATGAAGTGTGGGTGGTAGTATGGGATGTCATCCATGCACTGCACGAATAGGCCTTGAGAGGGTCATAGTGAGTTCTCTAATGTCTTAATGACTAATGAATGAAAGTATTCTTAATGAAGCTAATGAAGAATGTTGACTTAAATGTCTAACATAATGATGCATGCTATACTCGGGTTGTATTATGAGTTATTTTCCCTTGTCATGCCTTATGAAATGTATGTGTTCCTTATGCATGAGTATTGATTGAAGACTAGTATAAAATGATAAGTTCATCTAACATGACCTCAAAGTGGCACCTAGTAGGGATAGTAGTATGGGATGTTATCCTTACATTGCATAAGTGTAGCTTAAGGTTACTTTAGGTGAATGTTCAAATGTGATGATTATGACTTGTATGATGATTATACTTGTACTTTATGTCTCTTATACTAATGTACATGATATTTCTAAAAAGTGGCATAATGCATGGTTTCCAACCAAAATGTCCGTTTAAAAGCATGTTTTTGCATGGTCATCATACTTAGTACATTTTTGTGTGCTAACCCATATTTCTCTTATTTTACTACGAGTGTAGGTTCCGTCAAGTGAGTTTCTATTCATTTAGTTCAAGGGCTTGGATTGAAAGTATTCCAAGGCTAAGTGGTATGTTCTCATAGATCGAGGACAAGTGTTTAGATGTTTCCGTTCTTTCATGTAATAGACATATGTTAGATTTTTGATTGTAAAGGGTCGTGACCCTACTTTTGTTTCAAGATAATGTTTTAGATGGCCATATAAGACAATAGACTTCCGTTGTTTCAAATTTTTTTATAAAGTTTTGGATTGTATAGATTTAAAGAATAGTTTTAAATTCTGCACTATTTCTATGTATCGAATGTTATGAATACTACGAGGTTTGTATGAGACCCCTTTGGGGTTAAGTACGCCGTGTAACTTCCAGGGTATAGACTCCGATCGTTACAACCTTCGATCCTAGAAACTCTGGTGGATTCATACGAACAAAATCTTGAACCCTGGCTATAAATGATCCACCAGTGGGGTTTGTAGAGCTGGGGCATGCTGGTTGGCTATGGTTTGAGCTAGTATTTGGACCACATTACGATACTCTACATTAGTAACCTTATGGTGTGGGACTGGAGGAACTGTGTTAGCATTGCATACATTAGCTTTGCAGTCATTAGCTCTGCGAGGAGGCATGATCTGAAATGCATAACGATGAATTAGAAGGGAGAAGTTGAATCACACTCAACCACACGATAAAGATAGCAAAAGAAGTGAAGTTTTTCATAGGACACCTCATAGAGCCTCCCTCACAGGTGTGGCACACTTCACACCTATGAAAAAGAATCTACTTAGTGCGGCTTTCAAGCATCCTAGGACTCTTGAATCTGATGCTCTGATACCAAGTTTGTCACACCCCGAGGCTACCCCCCCGGTACAACACGGTGCTTAGTGTCACAAGTGACCCCAAGCTAACCCATGGCATGGCATATATATACAATTTCAATTAAAACATACACAATACGGAAGCTAAAAATAGTTTAATATATGAAACAGGGAAAATCCCAACATGTCTGAATATATAAAATATATGAAGAGTATACTGATGACTGAAAACAACACTAAAACCTCAAGTTGAATATAATCTATATATGAATGCCTCTAACTGATCTGAGCTACTGGGACATGCCCATCTAACTCTATTAAGACTGAAATTGTAAGGTGAATACTGAAAAGTAAAGCTTGTCTATCGTCCTAGAACTATGAGGACTCACCATTGAAACTGCTAAGTACAAACTACAAGTCAAGCTAAGTACGGTCTGGATGTTGAGCGCCTGAACCTACATCATACAACAATGTAGCGCAAAAGTATATGTCAGTACTTTGAATGTACTGAGCATGCGGGATATATGATAAGCTAAACAATATAGAAATTGAGCATTGGAATAAATATACTAAATCATAATTGAAAGCTGAGCTAGATGCAATGACCAAATACTAATCATGAAGATATAACATGTTGAACTGAATACTGAAATAAATATTGAATACATGGTCAATGTAACATAAATCTGACGGTGGGATATACTATTGACTCACATAAACCATGTAAGCTAAACGTGGAGTCTGATATATACACTCCACTGAGAGGACCCAATATACCTTGCCAGGTTATAAAGGCATGATTGTGGTGTGATCACTAAAATTGATGCCCAACAGATGAGACTAATAAATTACGATGGTATGTAGTTCTGGGACTTGAGGGTACGTTGAACCCTAGTCTAACTCGATGCTAAGTTTCTCCCAACTAAATATAAAGCTAAAAATTCAACTGTAATACATGATAGCTCAAAACACTAATAAATATCTAAGAATGCATCATACATATACTGAAAGATATGATATTCGAATTTTGAAGCATGATTGTCTGACTAATCTGCCTAGCAAGTATAATTCATGAAATATGAATAATTAACACAACCTAGGGTTTCTGAGTTTTATACATAGGACTATACTAATTCTCCAATAAACATGTAATTAATATCATAGAAATTATAACAGTTAAATTACAATGGATCCCTAAGATTTAGGAACCCTAGGTCTAAACAATTTATGGAGAAGCTGAAGATTTGACTGAATTCTAGGGACTTAATGGGTGAAAGGAACTCACTAGTGAAATCCCATATACCTGGTGAAGAAAACTACGGGAAAATCCTTTGAATTTTGGGGCTGAATTTGAAGGAGAGCTCTGCTTGTTCTTCAGAGAAAATTGTCGTCTCTTTCTCTTCTGTTCTTTCTAAGTATGATGATTTTAGGAGAATGAATGTTTTAGGTAGTTTCTAACTAATTACTAGTCTTAGACAAAGTAAAACGATATAGTTTGAGTACCAAATGCATATGAAAAAAGACCAATACGATCCTGACTTAAAACTATCGAGGTGATTGAGAAGAGGGGCTTCAGGGGCCCGTTTAAAGTATCATGGCCCGTCTAGTAGGTCGTGATGTTTCCCTACACAATAGTTCTTCAATAACACTGACATAACTTTTTACTCTGTCTTGGAATTAGGAAAAGTTGATGGCGTTGGAAAGAGGACTAAAAGATCTTTAATTTGATAGGTCATGGGCCGCCTAATTCATTTTGTGCTGAAAGATTTGATCGTTTGAAGTTGACCTAAAACTCAAAACCTAATCAGCCCCTTTCATGGATGACTTCACAATCTGTGTGATGTTTCACAGATCGTCTAGGCATCTGTGGTCCCTCACAGTAGCTTGGGGGTTCTTTGCCCCTTTTCAGGGTCTGTGAAAAGCTTCACAGAGTGTCTAGGCATTTGTGGTCATCCACAGTTGCTAGGTGCAGCTCCACGAGAAGGGTGACAGGTTATGGTCCTCTTCACTGCCCGTGGACCCCTTCGTGGTTTGCTCTTCTCTCTTTTTCATTCCTAGTTCAGATTTTTGAGGTGTTACACTTGTCATACTTTTTTTGATGAATACACCTTACAAAAATGATGACTTTTAAGTAATAACCATATCAAATGGATGAATTGATCTAGATTTTTATCTAGTTGTTCCATTTTCATTGTCCAATGGAAGCATCATTGACAATAACTCGCTAAATTGTTGCATACTTTTCATGTACATATCCTCAATGCTTTCTGAGTTTGCATACTTTCTCTCTATTCTTTCAAGTAAAATAGATAATTATAGAAAATTAAATAGGTATTCATGGCTTTACAACTTTAGCATTTTAGGAGTTAGGATTAACAAAGGAAAAATAAATAAGTACTCTTATATATCATAGTAAAATATTAAATGAGGCTAATACACCTAGCTAGAATAAAAATGTAAGTATGGTAACTCTTGACGAATAATCCTCCCCCACATTATAAGTTAGAAATATAAAATTTTAATTCAATCCCTAACCGTTTATTTCATAACCCAATATCAATAAGACAATAAGCCAATTTTACGATTGACTTATTGGTTACGGTTCGATTTGAACACCCCTACTCAATTCTGATTTCTCATACAGAAAGTTTCATAGAAAAATTATGATAAAAAAATTAATTTAAAATAAAATAAAAGAAAGATGCTGGTAAAAAATAAATTAGGATGAGAACTTTTTTTACTTATATTTATGTACACAAGATAATATGTTGCTAAGATTGTGGAATACAATAACTTTTAATATCAAATACATAATCTATTTATTATTTAAATCATGATTAGAAACTTACTTTGGGAATTAAACCTTAGCCATTTAATTTAAATTTTGTCATGTGTCACTAATCCAAATAAAAACTTGAAAAAAAATGGAGAAAAAGAAGATCCATTTTCCCGAGCATTGTTCCGTGTGTATATTTCTTTGGACAAATTAAACATGAGTTAATTTCTTGTCCATTTTTCAACAATTTTTTTATAGATTTATATCTGAATTGTTAGGTTCGGCTCATTTCTATTTTTACTCGTTTCCAACTTTGTAGAACTAAAGCTTCAATTAAGAACAAGAATTATGGTCAGTAGTCTCAAGAATTGTCACACCATAAGTTTAATTTAATGGGCAACGTCAACTTATTTAGTGCTTCTGTCCCAATTTGACCGGAAATTTGCGCATGAAATCTTCAAATTTTTTGAATGAAATTTATATATTTATAAACTACGTAAAAAGTATTATAAGCCACAATAATTAACAATTCAAAATATTTTTAAAATATATAAAAAATTTACGGTCAAAGATAGATTTATTTGAATCTCAAAATTTAAAAAGTGCTACATAAATTAAGACGGAGGATGTAGTATTTTTACTTTTCTTCTTCCCTTGGTGCTTTTACTTTAATAGATATCTTTTCAAAGTCTCATAAATTGGATGGAAAACAACTTTGAAATTAATTGTCTAGTAAATTAGAGAAATTCGTAGTTTAAAGCAAGAAAAAGTTATATTATATTAGGAAATATAATCAAGCAAGATACCAAAATTTATAGGAATTAGGTCTAAAATAGTAGGATGTAGTGACGACTTTACTGTAAAATATATATTGCATATTTAGTTAGTGTTTAATCACAAATTTCTAGTTTAAGGAAAAAAAAGTTATATTATATTAGAGAAACATAATCACTCAAGATAGAAAAAATTATAGGAATCAAGTCTAAAATAATGTAGGTTGTAGTAACGACTTTACTGCAAAATATACATTGCATATTTAGCTCGCGTTTGATCACAAATTTCTAGTTTAAGGAAAACAAAAGTTATACTATATTAGAGAAACATAATCACTCAAGATAGCAAAAATTATAGGAATCAAGTCTAAAATAGTGTAGGTTGTAGTAACAACTTTACTGCAAAATATATATTACATATTTAGCTAGCGTTTGATCACAAATTTCTAGTTGAAGAAAAAACAAATTATACTATATTAGAGAAACATAATCACTCAAGATAGCAAAAATTATAGGAATCAAGTCTAAAATAGTGTAGGTTGTAGTAACGACTTTACTGCAAAATATATCAGGCACATTTAGCTAGTATTGGACCACAAATTTCTAACTACTTTTGACAAGTTATTTTTGGGTGAAGTTTCACCATGCATTTGGCTACAAAAATTTTCAAGAATATTTGACTATTTTAAGAAAATATAATCTATACCCATAATTTCTAAAAATTATTAAAAATATTCATAAGTTTGTATTATCATTTTATAATGAACATGTTTCCTTAAAAAATAATCGTATAACATAATTGATGGATAACAATCAACAACAAATAACAATATGGGCAAGAGCAATACATTAATCGCATACTCAAACTTATCACTGATTCAGTTGGAATTATAACTAATTAAAAACAAATTTTTCTTTTTTCTCAATCTTTTAATTCAATTGGAATTATAAATAATTAAAAACTTATAATTGTTAATTGGAATTAATAAATGATGAGTATTTTTAATAAAATATAAAAGTTCAGAGTAATTTTTAATTTCTAGAATTTTCCAAATACTAAAACTTGACCCGAATACTGATTTTTTCTAGTATTTCGAAATTTGAGATATTTGCCAAGTTATATGACCAAGCACCATTTCCTAAATTTTTCCAAGTTTTATCTAATTATATTTATGACCAAACGATCCTTAATTTATGGTATTTAAACTAGTTGGATGACTTAAGCCATTGATACACGCAAATTTCTCATGTATAAATGAATGCATCTTCATGCCTTCTTAGGTACTTTTATCTTTAAAAATTGACTCTTGACGTCTTATTAAAACCTTCTAAAGATTTTCAGTGCAACAAATGCACAAATAAGTATTTTTCTTTCTAATAAAAAGGAAGATACTAAACTAACTTCTAAAGCAAACGAACACTGAAAGCAAAGCAAAGAAAGTTATGAAACACTGAACAAAGTATAATCTATGTAATGGAAAAATCCCTTCGGCCAGAAAATTTGGCTAGAATTTGACTAGAATGGTATTTTACCTATGTTATTTTATTTTTTTGAATATTTTTACCCTTGTAACTTTAATACATTTTAATTAAAATATGAAAAAAAGAATAGTTTATTTTAAAATAAAAAAGATATTATAGATTTTTTTAAATTTATGGCCAAATTCTAGCCAAATTTTCTAGTCATTTAGCATTACCCGTATGAAATATATATCCTGATACTCTTTGTAGTCCATTTTCCAAAATTTACCTCTACAACAATATTAACCCATCCATCTCATTTTATACGAGTTACTTCGACTTGACACAGAATTTAAGAAAGAAAGAAAAATTTTTAAAACTTGTAATCTAAAATAAGTGATATATATATTTGTATAGATATAAATCACTTCATTAAGGTAAAATGAACATTTTAAAGTTAAATTATTTCTTAATATATAAATGTGTCATTCTTTTTAGACCGATTAAAAAGTAAAGTAATTACTATAAACGGGGGAGAGAGTAATGTTTTTCAACTTTTGATTTAATGCTACTGTAGCTATAATTAATGTTTTGCAACTTTTTGATAGAACTAGATTTCAATTAAATTACTCAAATACATGTCTTATGTTTCCCTTATTTTTAATATTCCCTTTTATTTCTAAAATTCTCTAAAATCCCTTATTTCTCTCCTAATTCTAAATTATTTTATAATGTATCCGAGCTAGTTTTTAATGTATCCGAGCTACATATTATGTATCCGATTAGTTTTACTTTTTTAGGGATTAATGTAATTACAAACTAAATAGGGATAGATTGTAATTTCATATTAAAACTATGTGATTCCTAATTTTATTTTTTTTTTTGTTCTCTTTTGGGCTTGGCACCGTTTGGACCTGTCCTAGACATTGATGGGCTTTTTCTTTTTCTTTTTTTTAACAACTGTCCAGATCAGATGACCTAATTTGACTAATAAAATGGATTTGAAGGCTGAGTGGAACTTAGAAAGTTAATATAATTTCATAGAATTTTAGAAAGGAATATGATAAAAGTTGTTTAAGTTCTATATTGTATTTATCTCTTTTGAAATGTTACTTTGGTATTCTTTTTTCTCAAAAAAGATATATAGACTAATATATCACACGAATAAATATCGAGACAAGTAGGCCCAATACAAGCAACAAGGCCAGGCCTTCACAAAGGATAACTTGGGATCCACACTGAGGGCATTGTAAGCATCACTATGAGAGGCAGGGGCGGACCTACATTGCTTCGAGGGGGGTCCCCTCGGTAAAAAAATTACACTATATATATAAGATCGATTTTTTTCTATACATGTATATATTTAAAATTGAACCACCTAAATATATAACAAAGGCGTAGCCCAATGGTTGAGGGGTTCAAAATTTCTCTAAAATGAGCTTTGAGTCATGGGATCGATTCCAGGCAACAACATATTTTTTTGTTGTAATCTTTAGCTATTTTGCAGGAATTAAATAGACCAAAAACGACCACGTTTTTAAGGTTATAACTAAACAAAATTATATTTTAGTTCATATATGACCCGACCCGTTTATTTATGGATAAAATTAGCGTGTTTAACTTTTTTTTTGAACCCCCTTAATAGAATTCCTGGGTCCGCCACTGATGAGAGGTATTGTAAATTATGTGCAAAGGCAGTTCTATGTTTCTCATCCTTAATTGTTGTGTGTCTACGGTTCTCATCTCCATTCTTATTTTATCTTGGTTACTTGTTATTTCATCATTGCCGTTGTAATTTCATAGTTTGAGTATTGCAATTAGGGTCTTAATGTTGTAATAGTGTTCTAGTTCTCTTCTTAATATAGTGAGGAATTCAGCTTATTAGAGTGTCCCTTTAAGATAAATAATTCCTTAAATGAAGCTATTAAATGAAAGTTGCAAATTAAGTGATTATGTAGGTAATATGACAATAATATTCGTGTTATCCTCTCTTGCTACCATCTCAATGGAGTGAAATTGTAAAGCTACGGGAATTTATGTGGTAGGTGGGCACGGCAGCAAGGACAACACTCTTCAACCAAATGGCATGCTATAAACACATTGACAAGAAATAACCTAGTTTTTGCAATCAAGTTTATTCAGAAAACAAAAGCCAGTTCAGAGAAGAACATAGCTCATACTCAACAAGGGACCTGATCGAGTGTTGCAGCGTTTTTAGTTGTTATTTGAGTTTAGTATCTTGTGCTCACATATTGTAGATCTATTCTCAAGTTATCCACATATTGTAGATCTATTCTCAAGTTATGAAGGATAATAGATCGTGTCAGTTCATTTTATTATGAGTTGATTTTTAATTTGGCTAGAGTTAGCTCTGTTGTAGTTGATTTAGTAGGCAATGGAGTTGTTGTTTTGTGTCTTGTAATAGAGGTGTTACAAGGTGTGTAGGATTAAGAGTTTAATCATTTGTGATTATTGGAGTGTGTACTCACTAGTTGCTTAAGTTTGTGAAGCTTTGAGAAATTCAGGTCGTGGTTTTTTCCTACCTTGAGCAAGGATGTTTCCACATAAACATTCTTATTCATTACTTTAAGAACTTACCATGCCTTCCATTACTAATACAGTTAAGGGACGTGATCTCCTTGCTGGTGATGAACTCATATAACTCAACCAATTATCCTCTTCAAAGGGATCCTCTTTGGCATTTAACCAATAGTTTACGAGCCTGAAAAATCTCCTTGGCCTTTGTGTGTTTTAGTGAGATGCATTAATAACAAGGGATCTACATGGTTCGATTAAATCTGCATGTAATAAATTGATTGGAATCTAATAAATTTGACATAATTTTATTACTAAGTCAGCTTGATAGATTGTGAAGTATATCAGCTTGATAGATGGACAACTTCAGAAATTAATTATGTATATGAGTGTGCTTCCTCTATTGTAGTAAGAGTCTGAATAGTAATTCGAAAATGTATTTCACTTCTAAGTATAATCATCATAAATTTCTTGAGAATTTCCCTAGATTCGCTGATAATCGATGCAATAAATAAATAAAGCCGATCAATACTTCTGAATTTAATTCCCTACAAATTTAATAAAACTAGGAAG
The DNA here is from genome assembly GCA_037074985.1 of Solanum bulbocastanum. Taxonomy (NCBI): domain Eukaryota; kingdom Viridiplantae; phylum Streptophyta; class Magnoliopsida; order Solanales; family Solanaceae; genus Solanum; species Solanum bulbocastanum. The sequence continues at coordinate 33,593,739 of CM073607.1, forward strand.
ATATATTGCAAAATTGTTGTATGAAATGTGTATTGATGGTGGTTTAATACCTGGACATAAAGTGAAAGAAAATGTAAATAATATGAAATGTGTGATCTGACTAGTCAGGGGTGGATATGGTATGGTATATACCGAATTATCATATCATAACAAAAATTTTAATACCCTAGTTTTAGTATTATGGTATATGGTATATATTTTAATTTTTTAGGTATTTGATAGAATTTTTGGTATATAAAAATAACATACCGAAATACCGAATATCATATCGAAGTATATAGTTACACAGTATATATATATATATACACACTAAAAAATATGCAACCTAGTATTAGTATAAACTAAATGTTACAAGTTTCATATTTGACTACTCTATTTTTAATTGAAATGTATTTGAAATTTAATTGATTAACAAAAGGAGATGTTTGTACTTTATACGAGTATATGTTACTCAAAGTTGAATAAATTATGGTTATTGATTTGCCATACCATATTATATCGAAACCAAACATCAAAATACCGAATCATACCAAATTAAATTGGTATGACAATGATATAGTATTTTAAAAATCAAATACCAAAATTATAGGATCGAAACTTTCAAATACCGTACCACGTTGGTTCCAGGGGGTTCACCCGAACCCCCTCGATAAAAAATTACATTGTATATATAAGATAAATTTCTTGTATTTATGTAGACATATTAATTCTGAAACCCCTCATGATCATGAAGTACATTGTAACATAGTGGTAAAACTCTTAAGATGACCCTACTGTCCGGGGTTCAAGCCCCATTATGAATGTTTTATTTTTTTAGCTTCTCTTCCTTTAGTTTCAGGACCAATCATTCACCTTTTTTGTTTTTATATTTTTAAAAAAATGTTAAAATAGTATATTTAAACCCAAAAAAATCCAAACGTGCTAAAAGGTCTTCTGTAACAGAACTAACTTTTTGTACCTATAAACTATATGCTATTACTTCCTTGGAATTGTATTTTATTGACTTATTTACACGTTTATATTTTTATTTTTTAAACCCCTAAATGAAAATCTTGAATTCGCCACTGCTATAACATGTTCACCCCTAAGTAGTAGAATGATGGACAGAGATAAAGTGTGGTACTTGATAAAGTAGTTTCTTGATGTTAGAGCTAAGTTTGTTGGGTTGATCTGGCCTAATTCATGATTTAATAGGGTTTTACTAAGATTTTTGGAGCCCATTTAAGAAAATGATTTTTTATCCCGAATTAGGAATGTTATATTTTTTTAGCCTCTCTTCCTTTAGTTTCAGGACCAATCATTCACCTTTTTTGTTTTTATATTTTTAAAAAAGTGTTAAAATAGTACATTTAAATCCAAAAAAATCCAAACGTGCTAAAAGGTCTTCTGTAACAGAACTAACTTTTTGTACCTATAAACTATATGCTATTACTTCCTTGGAATTGTATTTTATTGACTTATTTACACGTTTATATTTTTAATTTTTAAACCCCTAAATGAAAATCTTGAATTCACCACTGCTATAACATGTCCACCCCTGAGTAGTAGAATGATGGACAGAGATAAAGTGTGGTACTTGATAAAGTAGTTTCTTGATGTTAGGGCTAAGTTTGTTGGGTTGATCTAGCCTAATTCATGATTTAATAGGGTTGTATTAAGATTTTTGGAGCCCATTTTAGAAAATGATATTTTATCCTGAATTGAATAAGTCTGCTGGTTTATGGGAATTGAGAAATATGGGTAAGGCCGGCCCGTGGGTCAAATAAATATTTATTAAAAAATAAAAAAAAAAAGAGTATTAAAAATCACAAAATTTCAAACTCAAAGTTTTAAATATTAAAATTTAAATACAAATTATGTTTATGAAATGTACTACATAAAATAAGAATTCCCTAAAATTTCTAGCGAATTACTCTGTAGGCCGTAGTCTATGGAATGTTGTCATATTTTTGTGCTTTATTATAATCATTAGAAAATAATTAGGTTAATATTTTTATTTAGCTATTTATTCTTTTACTTGAAATCAAACTTAACAAATATCATAAAAATAATTTTTTTTGTTGATTTGATTAACAAGTAGTAACACTAACACCGTGTAATATTATCTTATCGATATTTATGATAATATTTTTTTAAAATATATTTTGATTTAAAAAATTATAAAAAAAATATATATGTTTTTAAAAAAAGTGGGCTGGCTCGGTATACCCACGTACTTGTTGGTTGGCTGACCGTTTTCTGGCCCACAAAAAAAAATGAATCAGCCCAACATGATCCTCTAAATTTCAAAACCTGAATGACTTTAGTCCGAATGGGATAGACAAGCCCATATTGACAACTCTAGTTGTATTCTATTAAATTCTAAAAAGACTAACTTATTTTGAGTGAGGTGCACACAAATGAGTTATATAGTTGATGCTCAATTAATATGATTAGGTTTTCCAGTATACCAAGCAACCATAAGAGAATTGGATAAGAACTCATTGTTAAAATTGTTGCCTAGCAAAAAAAATACAAGAAAAGTCTAGATTGTATTAATATATGTGGATTTTTTCTTTTTTTGTAGAAATAAATTTGACGAGTTTACTCGATTCCTAGTGATTATGGTATCTTCTAGTGTTTAATTCATGCTTAGCAACATTACAGATATTATCGACTTATTTTTGTTCGACGAAAATTACATTGTAGATATTAATGCATGCTCCTTTTTGTTGGACCTAAATTACATTGTTGCAATTGTAACTATTTTAAAGAAATATTTCTTTGACAATGTGGGATGGGATGGCATAGACCCAAACAAAGTGGAATAGGTATAACTTATAAGGGCTTAATCCCAACTAGTTTGAAATTGAGGAGTTAATTCAAGTCTTCCACAACATTAAAAACATTACATGTTTTTTTGAAATAAGATTGATACCATGCTTAATTTGGAAAGACATTTGTTAATTCTTTTAATGAAGTTCTTTTCTTGTGTTTGAGTACTGTATGCAAATGATTTTGGCATACTAAATATGGGAACTATGAACTTCCTCTTAAATTTAACTCAGAATTATTTCACCTTTGGCCTCATAGACCTTGTTTCTTATCGTTATACTAGTTGTTCCTGTTTTTGGCATTTCAATGTCTCCTAGATTTAATTCACATGATGATATTTCCATTAGATCATTGACTATCAACTACTTTTTTTCCTCTCTTTCAAGTTCCAAAAGTTTTCTGTTTCAGATATAGATGAAGTAAGACTGGGCATCGGACCGAGTCATTTTGGTGCCGTTCCAGTCCGTTCCAATATCCATTCCGATCCATCTTTGTTCGACTGTATTTGGTACGGAATGAAATACTTTGAACCACTACTCAGAACGGGATGTTATCATGATTATGTATCAATATATTCGTACCAATTCATCCATGTTTCGATCAGATCCGGTCCACAAACCTTTAAATTTTTTTAATCCAGCGATATTAAGACTGTTGGGGGGCCAACGACCGCTTAGACCCAATGGTAATAAATTCTCCCCCCCCCCCCCCCCACCCAAACTCCACCCCAACAGACCCCTTTGCCTAAAAATAATTATAAATACCCCCCTTCCTTCAAATTTTTAATTACAAATTTACAATATCAACTAATAAAATTATCAATTTTCTCTCATTCTCTCAATCTGTCTCAAATTTTGAATTTTATTATTTTACAATTGAAGATTTGAATTATCATTTAGTGAATTTTGGAGGAGCAATCTTCTTCAAACTTTTTTCGACATTAACTTTTTATTTTTTGGGTTATAATCGTCTGTTTTTTACACAAACGTTTGGTACATTTATTCCACTCTCTAATCTTATATTTATTTTTCGTATTTATTATTATTTTTTTATTTGTTCTTGTTAATTTCATATTTTATTTCGTTATATCATGGATTTGTCTAAAAAAGTATTGGAGGTAAAAAATGATAAGACAAAAAGCAAAAAGTTTGTTTCTTAAAAAGGATAAACCTTCTAGTTCTTCTAAATCTAAATTTTCTCTTCCTAGAATAATATAGATGAATTTATGGATGTGAATAAAATTATTTTTTTCTCGTTGGGTCCTATAGAAATTAATTTTGATACTCCTATAATACCATGATCCAAAAGTCGAAGTCATGATGACACACATCCCGAGAACCCCAAAAAAGTGTGTAAGACGAAAGAAATACACATACGATACTCCAGAAGGAAAGTCATGCCACAAATGATAGAAAACAACAAGGAATATATCAAAACCTGGTAGCATAAATATAAAGAGCATCTAATACATTTCTAGAATATGAAATATATCTCAAGTCTTCGAAAAGTAAGTTAAAGACTTTAAACGATAGATGGAGACTAATGACGATTTGAAAAGCAGGATCTTACCACAACTCCGAAAGAGGGAACTCCGCTGGAATCCAAACAACAGCTACGAGACTCACCCTGACTAGGATCTACATCAAAGGGATACCAGAAGTAGGGGTGAGTACAATCCACATGTCCTAAGTAGGTTAGACCGACTGAGTATATGAAACTAAACAGACTTAAGAAATAAAGTATGAAAGATTCAGCATGCAGAAAAGTCTCATTCCGGCATCAATGCCTCCGATTTATATAGAACATCGTAAATAAAGTAAATACATAATAGTACAAATAATAATTAAATCAACGTATTAACAAGTCACACAACACAATAAAATTGATCAATGTGATGCAATGAGATGCTGAAATGATGAGATGATGCGGTGATACCAAGGTCGTCGCACAATCTATCATATACACCTTGCTGAAACTTTAGCATCTAGACAAGGACCCATGAAGGACTCGCAATCCCTATACCAATCTCAATATCTCAATGTTTCATCGACTTATCACCTCAACGTGGTAAAAGATATAAGTAAGGTGTCACATTTTCTTTCTCAAAATGATAGTATTTCTCCACTTTCTCATATTTCTATGAACCATGATATGTTGCATAAGGATGAATGCTTCACAACACATACAACATAAGGACATAATCAACACTTTAAGGATTTCAAATAGTATCAAGTTGTCAATGTAACACCCCTAAATGCTAACAAGAGTCACATGTTGAATATTTACCATTGCTTAATTTCTACTATATGTTTTACTCTCATTTTGGGAATTTTAAATGTTGTGAAAATTGCTTGCTTAACATAAAGTGTATCGTAATTTATGGGATTGTATTGGGTTATTTACGTAATAGTTTAATTAGAATTTTGTATAATTTTAAAAAGAAGGTGAAGGATATATATATATATATATATAAGTGTATATGTATGCATTTTAGGTAGCACAACACTATTTGGGCAGCGTGAAGGACAGTTGTCCAAGTGATAAACATCACTTTGTGTGGCTATATATTTTAACACTTCTCTATTGAATTTCGTGGCCCTTGAAGACTTGGAACCTTAGAAACTAAATTAACCTTCTGTTCATCAAAATGACAAGAGAAAAACTTGGTCTTTTGGCTGAAATTCTAGACATACACTGCTTCATTGGTTGTATATACTTGTGAACAAGTTGAGGACCTTGATACGTTGGTTGGTCTACGGTTTGAACTCGGGGAGTTGTGTTAGACTGTTGCTATACTAAAGCATTGAGGTTTGTGTATAAACTTGTACTTGCACTCTTTTAACTGCTGGTATATTTGAAAATTGATCTTGATACCTTGGTTACCTCTTGTCACTTTGCATTATCGTTTTGGTATGACGCTTGTGTAACTCGCCTACTTGTACGGATTGTTTGATCACTTGGCACTCTTGTTGGGACCTTTTCCTTCTTGTGGTTGTGACTTTGTCACTATTGGCATGCCTCTTGATTCTGATCATTTGCCATCTTGATTCTGAATTTGTAGTCCGTCTTAAGAATGAAAGTTGTCCATTTTAAGTACAAACTAGAAAGTCATTTTTAATATGGTTCTTGGTTCTCTTGATTATTGGGTTGTGACCCTTCTTGATACAGGGCGTTGGCCCTTCTTGATAGATGCTTGTGTCGGGTGTGACGACATGAGGTATATATGGGGGCGATCCTTGTTATTGAATCTCTTGGAAAATGGTGCTATGAGCTTTCTTGACATTTATATCTTTGAATATCGAACTTGATACTTATTATATATTGTTACTTGATTTATTTATTATGTTGTCAAGTATGCTGCTCATTGACTTGAAAAGGTAGCTTAGTGAATTTTTGAGGACTCTGACCCTATAGTTTTTACACCACTAAGTTATATGCTTAGCGATAGTTGTTTCTATCGTAGGGGCTGATCGAGAGGAGGCATGAAGCTGGCCATTGGAGATGAAAATTTTGAAAACTTTAAAGAAGATCACATTTGCATATAGGCATCTATATTTTGTATAAACTTTGGGACTTATACATGACCTATGTGTTATATATTTGCATGACATTTTGAGGACTAATCGAATCATGTCACAATGGTTTGTAATATAAGTATGACTACTTGTTTTGTTCATTTGGGGTGTGTAATATATAAATTTTACTACTTATTTTAAATGGTTGTATGAAACTTGAAACACTTGGCAGGGTACTCGAAAATTGATAATATTTATTGTATATTATATTACTAGCGTGAGGACAATATATGCGTAAAAATCTTGTAAGTTATTGGATTATGTATTTCAGAAGGGTCGTTACAAGTTTGGTATCAGAGCCTAGGTTTGTGGTTCTAGGACTTTTGCTGTAAATTACTTGTATTCTTGTTCGCTTTCGAAAAAGTTTTATTTGGATCATTTCTTCACTTACCTGGTTTATAATAAATGTTTATCGCATACAGAGTGCACGTGCATCATATACATGTCCATAATGCAATGTGATCTTCCCTTTTGAAGGAATTAAGTTATGGCATCTTCTGCTGACCGACCTATGGAAGCTGCTCGTGAAGGTTCGGGTGCCTCTGTTTCCCAACCTCATGCACTAGAAGAGGTTTAAGAACCTTTCTCGGATCATTATGTTCCCCACACTAGTGGGTCTGAAGTGGGAAACCATCAGGGTGCTAGAGTTGGTTTACATCCTCACATGAGTCATGGTACTCAAGCCATGAATCCTCATTTTCAACAAATAACTGAATTTTTCCACCATATAGAGAAGCGATGTATGATCCCAACGTGATTAACTTTGAGAAAATGAGGAAAATGGGTGGAGTGGAGTTTGAAGGCACCGTTGATCCCACGGATGCAGAACAATGGCTGGAGCGCATGGAGAGGATATTTGAGCAGTTAGAGTGTTCAGATGTTGCCAAATTTAAGTATGTTATTTTACTATTACAAAAAGATGCTTATGATTGGTGGGTAAGTGTTTCGAATGCCATGGTAAAACCTCTTGTTCTTACTTGGGATGATTTTCTTAGGGAATTTCATATGAAGTATGTCCCACTTGCTTATTGTGATACAAAGAGAAAGGAGTTTTTGAATTTAAGGCAACGAGGCATGTCTATTGATGAGTACCAACATAAGTTTCTAAGGCTCTCTCGTTATGCTGGAGGTATTATTAAAGAGGAAAAATACAAGTGTAGAAAATTTGAAGATTGTTTAAACAATTCCATTAGGAAGAATGTAGTGATCCTACAACATAAGAACTTTTGTAAGTTAGTGTCTGCTGCTTTTACTTGGGAACGACATTATAAAGAAGAAGCTAGTCGAAATGAAAACAAATTTCGAAAGCCTAGATCAGATTTTGGAGGTCCATCCAAAAGGGGAAGGTTTGATGATTCTAAAACTGGTAGTGTTAACAGGTCACCTTATCAAAAGCAAAACAGATTAGAATTTTCTACAGTTAGTACTCCAAATTTTGGTCAAGGCAAGTCTTGTGTTCCCATTTGTCCATAATGTGGAAAGAATCATTATGGTACTTGCAGGAGAGCTTCTGGTGCATGTTTCAATTGTGGGAGCTTTGATCATAAAGTGAAGGATTGTCTTAATCCTAATAAAGCTCCTTCCTTGAGAAATGAAGGCTCAGTTCATAAGTCTTCTATTAATCCTCCTCGAACTAATGAAGGTACAAGACCTAAAAATACACAAACAGCAGGTACAAGTGGAGCGAATAAAGCTAGTGGACCAAGGGATACTGCATGCGTATATGCTATGAGGCAGAGGGAGGATAAAGATGAAAAAGACATGGTTGTCGGTAAATTTCACTTATTTGGCTTATGTGTGTTTACATTATTTGATCCTGGTTCTACACATTCCTATCTTTGTTCATCACTTGATCTTCCTAAAAACGTGAAATCTGTGAGACTTAATTTTGATGTGCTGGTTGAAAGTCCTTTGGGTTATCAAGTTATGTGTAATCGAGTTTATCAAGATTGTCCCTTCATGATTCAAATCTAGTCTTCCCTGCTGATTTGATTGAAATGCCCTTCAAGGATTTTGATGTTATTATCGGGATGGATTGGCTTTATAAATATCATGCAGTGGTAGATTATAGGTCTAAGCATGTGACTTTTAAAGATCCTACATTTTCACACATCATTGTACAAGGCGAAAGATCATTGACATCTATTATTATTTCTGCAGCCTTGGCAAGAAAGTTGATATGTCAAGGTTGTAGGGCATACCTTGCCCACATAGTTGATACACAGTTGGAGAGTCCTGGTATCAAGACCATACCTGTTGTATGTGATTTCCCAAAAGTCTTCCCAGAAAACCTTCCGGGATTACCCCCAGAAAGAGAGGTTGAATTTATTATCGAGCTTATTCCTGGATCTACCCCTATTTCTATCACTCCTTATAAAATAGCTCCGGCAGAATTAAGAGAATTGAAATCTCAATTGCAAGAACTTCTTGAGAAGGATTTTATTCAACCTAGTGTTTCTCCTTGGGGAGCCCCTATTTTATTCGTAAAGAAGAAATATGGCACTCTCAAGCTTTGTATTGACTATAGACAGTTGAACAGAATCCCAATTAAGAATAGATATACACTACCAAGGATCGATGATTTGTTTGACCAACTGAAGGGTGCTAAAGTATTCTCGAAGATTGATTTAAGGTCTGGATATCACCAACTGCGTGTTAGAGAGAATGATATCCCTAAAACTGCTTTTAGAACTTGGTATGGTCATTATGAATTTTTGGTGATGTCATTCAGGTTGACAAATGCTCCTGCGATATTCATGCATCTAATGAATCGAGTATTCAAGCCTTATCTTGATCAGTTTGTGGTTGTTTTTATAGATGATATTTTAATATTTTCTAGAAGTAGTGAAGATCATGATAAACACCTCCGGATTATTTTGCAAATTTTGAAAGAGAGGGAATTTTATGCTTAACTTTCCAAGTGTGAATTTTGGCTTGATGAAGTGAAGTTTTTGGGACATGTTGTATCAGTCGAAGGCGTGAAGGTAGATCCTAGTAAGATACAAACAGTTGTTGAGTGGAGACCTCCCAAAAGTCAAACTGAGGTAAGAAGTTTCTTAGACTTAGCAGGATACTATAGAAGATTTGTGAAAGGTTTTTCCATTATCGCATCTCCATTGACTAAGCTCCTGCAGAAGGAAGTGAAGTTTAATTGGAATGACAAATGCCAAGAAAGCTTTGAAACTCTCAAATCCTTGTTGACTCAAGCACCTATACTTACTTTACCAATTAAAGGGTAGGAGTATGTAGTATATAGCGATGCTTCTCACAATGGTTTCGGATGCGTTTTGATGTAGGAAGGGAAGGTTATTTCTTATGCCTCTCGAAAATTAAAACCGCATGAATTGAATTATCCTACCCATGATCTTGAACTTGCTGCGGTAGTGTTTGCTTTAAAAATATGGCGGCATTATTTGTACGGAGAGAAATGTCATATATTCACTAATCACAAGAGTTTAAAGTACTTGGGTACTCAGAAAGAGCTAAACCTTCGACAATGTAGATGGCTTGAACTCATCAAGGATTATGACTGCACGATTGATTAACATCCAGGTAAAGCCAATATGGTTGTAGATGCATTAAGTCGAAAATCCTTTGCAAGCATTTCTTTGAATCCTTTGCCGTTGCTCCTTGAGTTAAGAGCCATAAATGTTCGTTTTGCACTTGATTCAAATAGTTCAGTTAATGCTAATTTGCAAGTAAAGCCAGTATTACTTGAACAGGTGAAAGAAACACAAAAGGTAGATGAGAAACTTGTAAAATTGACAAGAGAAGTTGAAAATGGGGAACTTGATTTTACATTAACAGAGGATGGTGTCTTATTTTATCAAGATAGACTATGTGTCCCTAATGATGATAAATTGAGGAGAGAAATACTGAATGAAACACATACCTCACCATATGCAATGCATCCTGAGGGTACAAAGATGTACTAGACCATCAAAGAAAATTATTGGTGGAATGGTATGAAGAGAGTCATTGCGAAGTTCATTTCCAATGTTTAGTTAGTCAACAAGTAAAGGTAGAACATCAGGTTCCAGTTGGTTTACTACATCCCTTGTCGATGCCAGAATGGAAATAGGAGAGAATAACTTTGGACTTTGTTTCTGGACTTCCTTGTACCCAAAGAAATCATGATGCAATATGGGTGATTGTGGACAGGCTAACCAAGAGTGCTCACTTCTTAGCAATCAGGATGGATTACTCACTTGAGCGTTTAGCCAAATTGTACATTAATGAGATCGTAAGACTACATGGGATCCCTATGTCTATTGTATCTGATCAAGACCCAAGGTTTACATCTAGATTTTGGGGTAGCTTGCAGGAAGCTTTGGGTACTAAGTTGAAATTTAGCACCTTGTTCCATCCTCAGACAGACGTCCAGTCGAAAAGGGTGATACAAGTTTTGGAGGATATGCTTCGAGCTTGCATTATGGAGTTTGAGGGCAGTTAAAACAAACACTTAGCGTTGATAGAATTTGCTTACAATAACAGTTACCAATCGAGTATTGGAATGCCTCCCTATGAAGCTTTGTACGGAAGGAAATGTCGGACCCCTTTTTGTTGGAGTGAAGTTGGTGATAAGAAACTCATTGGTCCTGAAATTGTGCAACAAATAGAGGACAAGGTAAAAATCATCAAGGATCGTCTAAACATTTCTTCGGATAGACAAAAGTCGTACCTTGATCTTAAAAGGCATGACATTGAATATCAAGTGGGAGATAAAGTATGTTTAAAGGTGTCTCCACGGAAAAAAATTATAAGATTTGGTAAAAAATGAAAACTTAGTCCCCGATTTATTGGACCTTATGAGATACTTAGAAGGGTTGGACCGGTTGCATATAGATTGACTTTGCCACCTGAGTTATACAAGATCCACTATGTCTTCCATATTTCTATGCTCAGAAGATACCATTCTGATCCATCTCATGTTCTTCCAGTTGAATCCATTGAGGTTAATCCTGACTTGACATATAATGAAGAACCTATTTTAATCAAGCTCGGGAAGTGAAGCAACTTATAAACAAGGAAATCCACTTAGTAAAGGCACTTTGGAGGAACTTACCTGGGAGAGAGAAGAAGACATGAGGACTCAGTATCCGCACTTGTTTCAGAACTAATGTAAGGTAAATTTCCAGACAAAATTTCTATAAGGGGGAGAGAGTTGCAAAGTCACATGTTGATTTACCGTTGCTTAATTGCTATAATATGTTTTACTCTCATTTTGGAAACTTTAGATGTTGTGAAAATTGCTAGCTTGATTAACATAAAGTGTAACATAATTTATGGAATTGTATTAGGGTATTTATGTAAGAGTTTAATTAGAATTTTGTATAATTTTAAAAAGAAGGTGAAAGATATATATATATATATATATATATATATATATATATATATATATATATATAAGTGTATATGTATGAATTTTGGGCAGCACACAACACCATTTGGGTAGCTTGAAGGACAGTTGACCAAGTGATAAATATCACTTTGTGTGGCTGTATATTTTAACACTTCTCTAGTGAATTTCGTGGCTCTTGAAGACTTGGAACCTAAGAACCTAAATTAACCTTTTGTTCATCAAAATCACAAAAGAAAAACTTGGTCTTTTGGCTAGAATTCGAGACACACACTGTTTTGTTGGTTGTATATACTTGTGAACAAGTTAAGGACCTTGATACGTTGGTTGGTCTACGGTTTGAACTCGGGGAGTTGTGTTGGACTGTTTCTACGCTAAAGCATTGAGGTTTGTGTATAAACGTGTACTTGCACTCTTTTAACTATTGGTATATCTGAAAATTGATCTTGATACCTTGGTTACCCCTTGTCACTTTGCATTGTCATGTTGGTATGACGCTTGTGTAACTCGTCCACTTGTACGGATTGTTTGATCACTTGGCACTCTTGTTGGGACCTTTTTCTTCTTGTGGCTGTGACTTTGTCACTATTGGCATGCCTCTTGATTCTGATCATTTGCCATCTTGATTCTGAATTTGTAGTCCGTCTTAAGAATGGAAGTGTCCATTTTAAGTATGAACTAGAAAGCCATTTTTAATATGGTTCTTGGATCTCTTGATTATTGGGTTGTGACCCATCTTGATATAGGGCGTTGTCCCTTCTTGATACTTGCTTGTGCCGGGTGTGACGACATGAGGTATATATGGGGCGATCCTTGTTATTGAACGTCTTGAAAAATGGTGCTATGAGCTTTCTTGACATTTTTATATTTGAATATCGAACTTGATATTTATTATATATTGTTACTTGATTTATTTATTATGTTTCAAGTATGCTGCTCATTGACTTGAAAAGGTAGCTTAGTGAATTTTTGAGGACTCCGACCCTATAGTTTTTACACCACTGAGCTATATGCTTAGCGATAGTTGTTTCTATCGTAGGGGCTGATCGAGAGGAGGCATGAAGCTGGCCATTGGAGATGAAAATTTTGAGAACTTTAAAGAAGATCACATTTGCATATAGGCATCCATATTTTGTATAAACTTTGGGACTTATACATGACCTATGTGTTGTACATTTGCATGACATTTTGAGGACTAATCAGATCATGTCACAATGGTTTATAATATAAATATGACTACTTGTTTTGTTCATTTGGGTGTGTAAACCCAAGTCATGTAATATATAAATTTTACTACTTATTTTGAATGGTTGTATGAAACTTGAAACACTTGGTTGGGTACTCGAAAATTGATAATATTTGTTGTATATTATGTTACTAGCGTGAGGACAATATATGCGTAAAAATCTTGTAAGTTATTGGTTTATGTATTTCAGAAGGGTCGTTACACTCAAACTCAACAGGTCATGAAATATGTTCTCAAAAGATAGGGGTAGTGGAGGAAACCATGTAAAGCTAACCTTTTGCCACTTAGAAAGCATTTTTGTTCATTTTTAAGGTTGTTCAAAAATCAACTCAAATCCTACTCGGGCATCTCCACGTCAAATATAAAGATAAGTCACACAACCTGTCTCTCGGGTAATTACTCAAATATCAAAAAATTCCTACGACACTTACAAATATCACAAAAGCCTCCACACAATTTAAGAACACAAATAGGCATCATATGAATTAAAACAGGAAGGTCAATACTTGCCAACCTCTAAAACACATACTACATCTCATTTCACATTTGACTTCTTAAGAACAGGTTAATTACTCATCTCGATCTAAAAGAGGGATAGCAAACCTACCTCATGGTCGAAAATTCACTCGAACAACCCTCTCAGAGCACTTTCTCAACCACATAATCACTGGAACGATCATCAACTATCAAGAATGAGAAGAGTTCATCAAAAGGAGTCCAATGATACCCATATTGATAGTATTTGAAACATGGGGTAAAATAGTCCAAAAATTACTTCGAAAATTGAAAGGGTAAAATCGAATTTTTAGTTGAAAACCAAGTTTTACAAGTCAAGAGGAGTTCTTGATTGAAAAACTCATTAAAACAAGCAAGAGTCGAGCTCCAAATTAAGACTCATTTTTCAATTTGGGAAAAAAACCCCAAAATCCACATTTGAAATCTTAATTTTTTAAGTGTTTTAGAAGATGAAATTCGAAGAAAAAACGATATAAAATCGATAAAGAAACTTACTTGCACAAGTTTTTCTCAAGAAAATGCTTCCAAAGTCTCTTTCTCAAGCTCCCAATATGAAAAGAATTGTGAAAGAAAGTGAAATGGAAAGAAAAGGGGGATGATTTAGACATTTAATTGATTGTTTAACCGTGGTCAACGTGGTCAACATGCATCAGCATCAACTAAAATTAATTTCCTAACTTATTAAAGTCTCATAACAGACCCTCAGAATTCATTCGGAATACAATAAAAAAAAAAACCAATTATGCTACCCCATTAAATTTGACATTATGAAGTCAATGGAATCGTCAGATTTCTAAAAAAAAGATCGTTATTACAAAAATACCCTTACAGACCTCTCTTTAGGACTAAAGCTCAACTTCTCACCTAAACACGCAACTCTCAACCTAAGGCCTCGAAACTCTAACTAGCCAACTTACTAGCTCTAACTGGACGTTCCAAACGTGATGGAACTGACATAAATTTCCATCCGACGCTCGAAACTCAAAATGTTGATCAAAGTCAACCATACCAATATAATTCAACTCAAAAAGGGTCAACATCACCAAAAAAAAATCACATAATCACATCAGGACTACACTAATCATTCCTGTAACACGAACTAAGCATGAAGACACTAAGAAAAAGGCCAAAATGGTCATTTCATAATTAAAAGCAAATTCACAAGAAATGAGACATTACATATTATATTTGAAGAGGTTTGTGAAAGATATTATGGTGATTGTGAAGAATATTTAGATGAAGAGTAGATTTCGATGATACACGAATAGTCTCAACCTTGATAGTACCAAAGCTCCACCTCAGGATATTCTTCCAGTTGGAGTTAGTCGTCCTTTTATTTCTCTAAGTAAGGGTAAGACCAAAGTAGAAAAACTTTAAGATCACATGTGTGAAAAAAATTGTTATTTGAATAATGATAAAACTATTAGTACATGTAATTTTGTAAAAAAAGCATTTAAGTATACTTCTAGATGGACTGGAGGTTCAACAGGGGGTTAAAAGAATATTTGATTTTAAACTCTAGCATTAGACAATCGGTTAGAGGGTCAAAAATGATTCAAGGTAAACTGAACTCTTCAAACTCAAGTGGTTCTCTTACACAACGACCCTATAATAGGGATCAGGATCGTGAAAATTTTACTTAAATGATTGTTGTTAGTGGTTTACCTTTTAGTTTTGAAGAACATGTGGATTTTATTACATATATTTGGGATACACTTAATCCTAGGTTTAAAGGTTTATCAAGAAGTATGGTAAAAATATATATTTTTGAACCCCGCTCAAAATTGAGTGTTCGCTTTTGCGAACCGGCCTTCGATAATGCAAAGGTTGCTTAAGCAGTCGTTCCCTCGAAAACACGAATCATAACAAATCACAGGCACCACAAAATAAGTCAACTCTCAAAACATCGAAAGAATCCTCGTGAATTGTTCAAAATCCGGTACACACAAATCAAATATGCAACTCGACTAAACTCGATGTTTTGAACTCAATGAAACCATCAAAATACGAATTTGTGGTCTCCTTGACTCAACACTCGTGAAAGTCACTACAAATGAACATAATGCCTAAAAGGATAAAGCAAGCTCGGGACCTCTAAAAATTCAATCAAGACCTCTTCTAGGCCTAAAATCATTCCATGAATCCAATGGAACTGTCGAAAATCCTATCCAAGCACCTGAACCCGAAATATTGACCAAAATCAACCCAAAGCCTAAAATTTTACAAATTTTCAACTTTAGACCTCAAATCCTCAAAAAGACTCTAAATCTGAAAGCAACAACTCTCATAAACCAATTTCCACATTTGGGGACTGATGGAATAGACAGAATTCCATTCTGAGACTCGAAACTCCAAAAGATATCGAAATTCACTTTTTAATAATTTTAGCCTTTTGAATTCAAAAACTTTCATAATTCACAACTTTTTACTCAAATCTTGAAACCAATTTCAAAATTCATTCATAAATAACCCAGGGTCAATATTGGAAAGGGTAAAATGATAATTTTACAAAAAATTCCAAAGATGACCTTCCGGAGCATAACACTTTCATCATTTAAAAATTGTTGATGAAACAAGGAGTAACTTCTTAACTAAAAAAATAATTTATCGAGTTATAAATAATAAATTCAATTTATATTCAAAATAATTTTTCACTTTATTTCAAAATTACTTGTGTTAGATTTGAAGGAAAATATTTTTCAATTTTTTCATGTTCGGATGGTCAAAATTTCTAGAAAATATTTTCACTAGAAAAATGATTTCCCTGGTAGAAGTAAAAAAATAAGTTCTACAAGTGACATTCCACATTTATTGTGTCCTCCCCACCTTCTAACACACCGCAATCTAGGAGTGTACAAAATTGAACCTAAAACCGAATCAAACCGCAAATCGAGTCAAACCGGAAAAAAAACCCGACTAGTGGTTTGGTTTGGCTTGGTTTGGTATTGGAAAAAAACCCTAACTATATTTGGGTTGGTTTGGTTTTAACTAAAAAAAACCAACCTGAGACCAAACTAACCCGACATTATATATGTAATTTTAAAATTTTATTATACATAAAAATATTTACTTTGATATAATTTTAAAATATTTCTTATACAATTTCATAGTTTTTATCTTTTAATATATTATTTCAAGTTTAAAACTTAGAATTCGGAATAGTCCAATAAAGATTATAGTTCATAGATGTTAATAATTATAATAAAACTTAAATCAAAATCAAATTAATACTAATGCAAAAAGAAAATCAATTCAACACTAAGAATGACAATAATATTAAATATTTGTTCTTTAGTTTTATATTGGTTTAGACAATTAAAATACATAATCTAATTTTAATTTTCCTTAAATAGTCAATAATGTAACTAATACTTATTAAACTTATTTTAGCATGATTTAGCACTTTTAAATTATGGTCATTTTCATTATGACTTTACAATATTTATTTTATATGATGATTTCATTATTATTTTTTATTGAATATTTTAGTGTCATTAGTACTCATCTCATATTTTGTGTTATTTTTTTAAGAATCACCTTAGATAATTGTATTTTGGTTGGACTAAAGAAATAGTTGGAGCACAAATTAATTATATGTTTATATGCAAACTTTACCGAAAAATCCAAAAATTTGGAAAAAAAATTCGAGGTTTATTAGTTTGGTTTGATTTATAAATTTAAAAATTTGACATAATGGTTTGGTTTGGTATTTGAAAAACCTGAAAAAACCCGAATTTTATTAGTTTGGTTTAGTTTATAAATTTAAAAATTTTTACACAAATGATTTGGTTTGATATTTGAAAAACCCGAACCAACCCGGTCTTGTACACCCCTACCGCAATCCCCATCCCCACCACCCCATGATATTATCCACACCACATACAACACCAATAGTATTTATCTAGATTATATATAAATGCTTTTAGGATAATTTTTTACCTAGGTACCCATTAGAAGAAAACAAGTAAGAAATTGATCCGTTTATTTTCCTGAAAAATATTTTATAAGAAAATATTTTCCTTCATATCGAACCCACCTAAAATATTCTCTTCTCTTCTTTGTAAAAAGCATAATCAAACAAACTCCTTTTTCAACTCCAAATTTATAAATTTCAACTAAAATGAAAAATATTTGAAATTGATAGTCAAACACCTACTTAGGCCTCATTTGTTTCCATTAAAATTCAGACGTTTGAAATTGAATAAGCATCTGAATATTAAGATGTGTATTACGATCTAGATGTCTAGATCTGAATACATATCTAAATATTCAGATGTGGCCTCTAGATATGAACACTAATTGATTAAGATTGTTTGTTTTAAGTATATGAAGGTGCATGAAATTAATGTCATATCTCCTCTCTGATACATCCCTTCCCTATGTATTTAGATGTATGTTGATGTATCCAAAAGTTTAATGATGTATCCGGAAGTCCAGTGATGTATTCGGGTTCCATAAATTTTAAGGGATCTTTGTAATTTGGAAAATAGTATGAAAATAATGTAATTAGCTATTAACACTATGTGATTTATGTAAATTATACATAAATAAATCTGAATATTGAACAAATTCGTTGAGATCTTTTCAGATCCATTTAGAGGTTTTTTTTAGAAACAAATGAACTTAATAGATTGAATTTGAAGGATTGTGATTCAGACCTAAATATGTAACATACTTAATGGGATGAGTCTGAATGATTAAGATTCAAACCTCTATTAAGAGCAAAACAAATGAGACCTTTTAAGTGTCGACTAATATATGGGTGAATGTGTATAATTGTTTGATCCATGTTTGAGGGCATGTTTTTCTCCGAGAACACATGCACTTATGTTGTAGTATATCATAACCATGTGAGGATTATCTGGATATCATTTGAAAATATCTGTCCTCTTTTCTTTCAATATAATATAATATTGTTGTCAACTAGAAAATCTTAGTGAAGAATCCCAGGAATCTTGGGATAAATATTTGAGATATCTAAATATTTCACTAGATAATACCTGCGGAAAGGAAGCTAGATTTCAAAACTTAAAACTTGTTTTACGCCGGAATTCATGCGAACTATGGTAACTTAGAAAAATGACTATATTTATAGGATTATTAAAGTTTAATAGCTATAAGTATGTTATTTATAAAAAAATGACTACAATTTAACTCTTTTTCTAGCTATATTATTGTATATGTTTTTTATTTTTCTATTTATACACTGATACAGTTTTAATTACAATGAACTAAATTAAAAAATTGTATTAATTGTACAAATTCAAATTAGTATTTTTATTTATAAAATTTAAAGTATTAATATATCAAGGATACAAGTATTTGTAAAAACTTAACGTATTAATATATTAAACAAGATAAAGTATAACAATTTAGCATATGAACACGATAATTTTAAAAACGAATACATTGTTGTTAAACAAAAAATGAATACACCAATATAGTGTACATATGAATACATTGTTGTTAAACAAAAGATGGATATATTTGACAATATAGAAACAAAAAAAATAGAAAATAATAGAATGTGTAGGTAGTAAAAGTGTGCAAGTATTCAAATGAAAAAAACCAACAAATGTCAATCTCTTTTTGGTCAAGTTTTTCTTATAATACTTGAAGCTTGGTGTTGACTCATGTATTTGTTTATAAAAAAAAATAGTATTAATGTATCCAATTTTACTTGTATTGCCTAATTAACCTTTAAAATTCGATAGATTATTTTTGTATCCAAATATACTCGTATTCACAAATCATCATTTCAACTTGTGTTAATATTAGAATACAAGTATCTATGTATATAACTATTTTACTATATACAAATTTGACAATCACACAAACCTTAATCTCTTTTTGCTTATGTTCTTCTTATACTACTTTTTTTATAACTATAGCAATTGTAATGTAGAAACAAATAATTCTTCATAAAAACGAGGAGAAAATCAATTAAGCGATATCTGATGAATTCAAATTAGAAAAAATGCTCTTAGAATCATCAAAAAGATCTTAAATTCGAAGAAATTTGGGAGAAAAATACAGAAATTTTGTGATATAGGAGGATTGAAGAAAGAGAAAGTATTAATGAGGGAAAACATGGGGAACCAATCACATAAAACATGCCTATACATAATCAATTAGGTGTGTAATAATAATTTTTCTATTTAATAGTAATAACTTTTCTGATTATTTATATATAATTAACTCTGCTATTTATTGTGTAATTATATCCATATAACATAAAAAAAATAAAGTGTAGCTATTTATTTTAAATGTATATTAATGTTTACCATATTTTGTAGTTTTCCCTTTTTAAATACTACAAGTTAATCAAATGAAGGGATTAGATATTAATCTCGATTTCATAATAAGTAAATTTTGGGCCTTTTTTCACTATTCAAATAACTGAATTGTTCAAATTTTAAGATAAAAATTTGAAATTTTTTCATATTAGTCCTTCCCTTGAAGTTTTACATTTTTCTAAACTCGTTTGAGTAATGACTATCTTTACTTTTAAGAGTAACTTAGGAATAAGCAAAAACACAATAAAGAAAAATATAATTTAAATTATGTCCTTAAATGTATTTTTTCTTAATGAGTGTGCATTGCCTCACAAATTCACTTAATATGAAATAGATAAAGTATAATTTTCTTTATGTTTGTCTATGTTGTACATACACACAAGGTGAGAAATGATGTCTAATACCTATATTGACATTCGACTAAATCTAAAAAAAATAAGTTCCTTATCTCTTTTCCAAGAAAAGCCCTCTTTTTTATCAAAAAAAATTGTAACTAAAAATGTTATTGTTTTCCCAACTATAATTTATCCACTATTTTCGTAGCATAGATATTTAAAAGAATTATCATTTGAACAAAGCTATTTGCATCAATTCCATAATAATCTCCGATGAAGAGGAACAAATACTTCTTTTCAAAAAACGTTTTAACTCTTATATTTGATGCTCTTCATAGTATTTCTTAACAAAATATTTATCGCAGCATGTTATCCACGATTACTAATAATTTTAACATCTTGTTCTGGAATCACAAAGAGTAAATAGAACTGAAATAATCTTTTGTATTTAGTCAACTAATTGTGATGAAAGAATAGTTATATTAGTTGCTTAAAATTGTTGAGAGGAGACAAAGATGTATGTATACATAATATTGGAATGCTTAATGCCCATTGGAATTATTCTTCCCAAGTACCAACTCCTGATTTACTGGGAACAAACATGATTCTAAAAAAAAAACACTCTCCATTCTATTTACTTGTCTACTTTTTCTTTTATAGTTGTCTTTAATTACTTGTCTATTTTGACAAATTAAGAAAGAAAAAAAATCATATTATACCCTCAATTAATTACTTTGAAAAAGGTAGAACTTTTGAAAATATTAAATTTTTAATTCATCAACTTCATAATTAATAGGGGTAAAATGGTAAACTCACTATGTTAATAATTATTTTCTTAATAAGTGTGTCAATTCAAAAATAGATAAGTAATTAGGGACAATGGGAATATTATATTTAGCTCTTAGCTAGTTGTCATATGTATTCTTTCCTGTTATTAAATTTCATTTATGACAACATTTATTTATTTATTTTATTTAAATGGATTTATGACAACATACTTTTAAAGGAAACCACTATTCCTCTTTTGAAATTTCTTAGAAATTATCTTTGTACCATCTTACTTTTTATTTTCACTTAGATGGAGGAGTAAGGCAAGATTCAAACATGTGCGTTCCAAAATTAAATAATTACGCTGAAGATTACATAGTGTAGATTGACATGGACCAATCTAATATGCAGTTGCTCAAAGTATGTAGACCAAATAAAAAAAAAGAAAAATGACAAATATATCCTGAACTATTGTAAATGATATGCAGATATTCTTCGTCATACTTTTGGGACATTGGTGTCCCTGCCGTCCAAAACTTAGTGCATATATGCCCTTCACTCTAACGGAAGACTAAATAGGGACACATGACACAATCTTATCCGTCGATCCAATAATTATTAAATGTTGGGTCGGTGGATAAAATTATGACACGTGCATGTCCGTTAGTATAAAAGGCATACATGCTCTAGTTCATGGACGGTAGGGGAACCAAGTCCCAAAAGTATAATAGAGGTATCTGCATATCATTTACGATAGTATATTTGTCCTTTTTCCCAAAAAAATGGGGAACGTACTCCTCCATGTACTTCGATGTGTTAGTAGACTCACAATATGTGAAATTAATTAGGTCTTAGGCCTAACTCACACTCTAAGCCTTATAAGAAGTCCACTCATCTCATTAACCATCAATGTGGGATTTTTGTCATTCTTTAACACCCTATCTCATGTCCAGTGTAGCTTCTGGTGCGTGGACAATTTTTATTTTAGGCCCCAACATTGGATGAGATGAACTCTGCTCTAATACCATGTGAAATTAGGTCTAAGGCATAACTCACACCCCAAAAGCTAGCTCAAAGGGAGGAGGAATGTCCAAGTCTTATAAGGAGTTCACCCATTTCATTAACCACCAATGTGAGACTTTTATCATTCATTAACACAAAATGATACTACATTCAAATATATTATAGGAAAAAAGCTCAAATATGTCATCGAACTTTTAGAAAAGGTTCATTTATGTCATCCGTTAAAAATTTGGTTCATCTATGTCATTTGTTAAAAGTTTAGCTCATCTATGCCATTGTTGTTAAAGAAAAGACTCATTCATGCCATTTTTTTAACTCCGGTTTGGCAAAACCATTTTTTACACCCCAAACAACTTTTAAACTTTTCAATTGGAGTTTTGGATCAAATATATTATGTTTGCTTCTTCTTCCTTAATAACACCAAGAACACATAAAGAACATTAACAAATCAAAAATTTCAAACTTATTCAATTCTTCATGAAATCACCTCAAATTTCAACAATAGTTTCCCTCCAAGCTAGATACAAAAACTCAATATTTCTTTAGCTCGAATTCAACCTAACTCAACAAGACCCAGTTGAAATTTCTTCAAAGTTTCAAAACTTCAACATTCTTTAACTGTAGAATTTTCTCCACAACTTCAAATCATTTGAAATTTTGAACATAAACTCAAAAATCATTAGCGAACAAAGATCTAATGTCAAAAACAACTACAAAAATACGAATCAAAGAAATTTTTCAAAGTTTTAGGACTGATTTTCATTTATTGGAATATTTTTTTAGTACGGGTGAATTTTTTAAACTCTACAAATGATTTTAGAATTTTGTTTTTTTTTAAAAAAAGAAATAAATGATGTAATTGAAATTTTGGATGATTTCGTAAACAATTGAAGATGTTGAAAATTTGAGAGTTGTTTATGTTCTTGGTGTTCTTAAGGAAGAAGAAGCAAAAAGAGTACATTTGATCCAAAAACTTCAATTGGAAAGTGTTAAACTTGTTTGGGGTGTAAAAAATGGTTTTGCAAAATTAGAGTTAAAAAAATGGCATTAATGAGCCTTTTCTGTAACAACAATGGCATAGCTGAGCCAAACTTTTAACGAATGGTAAAAATAAGCTTTTTTCTGAAAGTTCGATGGCATATTTGAACATTTTCCCTATATTATATATAAATATATGAGAAGATATTTGTAGGTATTAAAATTTTATTGGATAAATTTATATTGAATTTAAAATTAAATCTTAAATTCATAATAAGTTGATCGAAACAAATTTCGGTTGATAAAATGAATTAATGTTTACATCAAAGTTGTTAGACTTAAGTGAAGTGTAATCTTTCTTTATTCATAGTTGGGTTTTTACATTAGCAAAGGGTTAAAGATGGAGTTAACATCCTTCCAATTCACACAATGAAAGAACTTAGGATATGAATGAAAGATCTTACTGAAAGTCACTAAATGATTCAACGAAGGAGAACTAAATGCCATGAGAATCATTAAGTGAACTGAGAGTTGTCATCAAGTGTATGATTACATATATAATTAATGAAAAGACGTCATATAACATCTTACTTGGTAAGACATTTATGTAACACGTCAAATTCAGAGCCTACGTTTTGTTAGCACTTGGATGAATTTTAGAACTATTTCCAGAAATTATGGTCATTCCTACAGACCGTGATTCCAAACAACGATCCATAGATTAAAGATGATCCATCACGTCACTCGTAAAAATCCATCAAAGGGTTTTCAAATTCTCAGAGAAAATGATGGCTCAGTCGACGGTCCATGGACCATAATGACGGCTTGTCATTTAGGAGATAGAAATTATTCTCCATAGGCTAGGTAAGTCTTCTCCTTCGTTCCTAAGGTTAATCTAACGATTCCTAACCTTAACCTAAGGGTTCTAATACATTTCTTATTAACCTAATTATTTTTCAATTATCATAATAAAACACAAAAACTATAACAATATTTCATAAGCTACGGTCTACTTAGTGGTTCCTTAGAAATTTTAGGAATTTTTTATTATATGTAGTACATATTTTATAAACATAATTTGTATTTAAATATTAATATTTCAAATTTTGGATAAATTTTGAGTTTGGACTCTTGTTATTTTTAACACTCCATTTTATTTTTATTTTTAATTAATTTTTATTTGGCTCACGGGCCGGCTCTATTCATATTTCTCAATAATCAGGAGCCTAATCCAGGCCAGGCTAAAAAGAACTACTCTTAAATGGGCTCAAAAAACCCTAGCACAATCCTATCAAATCACGGATTAGGGCAGGCCGATCCAATGGATCTAGCCTATATTGACAGCTCTACTAAATAGTTAAAACTAATTATTTTATTAATATCTAAATATTTAAAATTTATCATTGTTTAAAAGTAATAAATATAAAATACTAAATTGATAAAATATAATATCAATAAAAAAAAAAATTTAAAATTTTTATTTGGCAGTTGGTAGTGGTGATGACTGAGTTACTGTTGTAACTAACTTCCGAAATTGGGTAATTAACTTGTGAATGGACTAACTTCTCTTTCTTTCTTGTATATCACTATATAATTTTAATCAGCTATCAAACAATTTCTAATGGTTCTAGTTTGGTAAAGGACTGAGGGCATTCCACTTTGGGTAAAAGAATACGGCAAGTGTGAGCAAGTCCCTTTGAAATTGGTAATACTGTGAGCTTTTCGTTGTCTTCATTAGTCCTTCAATTAGGCTAGGAAATTTGTCAACCTCTAGAGAAAAGGAGAATTAAGAAAATGATTTTATAGTTTAATTACACAAAAACAAATAAAGTTGGAATTGAAGACCATGTCTAATCTGTCAAATTTGGGGCTTTTCAATACAATGAGGATTTTATTAATATGTTTGCACGTGCTTATTCTCAACCCTCTTTTCTAGTCTCCTAAGTCCTAATCATTAAAGAATTATTGAAGATGAAATTGTTGGTGCTAGTTAAACTTTTCTTTCAATTATTTGTATTTTGTGTTCTTCTATATATTATCTTTTTATTGCCTACACTCGAACTTTATTGTGTTTTCTTTCTATCTTAGGATAATACTTACCCTGTCATATTCACTATTGATTTGACACATGACTAATAAACAATAAATAGTAGGGATAATTTATTAAATCACCCTTATTAAATATAAGTCATCTAAATATCAAAAAATGAATATTATTTAGTAGTAAAAATAAAATAGATACAAAATAATTAATAATTAATCAATTTTATATACTAGACAAATATTATTAAACATTCCAAAATAATATATTCCAAAATAATATAATGAATAACTAAAAATAGACCTAAGAGAGTAATATCCAAGGACCAAGGCACTAAAAATAGTAGAATGGTAGATGAAACTTATAAATCGGTAACTACCTACCGTAAATTAGATTGCAACGTGGAAAAGATGAAAAGTGACAAAGTAATTTAAACATTTATAAATAATAGTGAAAATAGTAATATTTTCTTTGTCAATGTTTATTTGTTTTATTTTTATTCTATCTCAAAAAGAATGACACATTCTATATTTAGTAACATTTCAACTTTTAAATGTTTATTTTGCCTTTAATAAAATAATTTATAACTACACAAACATATATAATTTATTTTAGACCGAAATTTTCAAAAATCTTTCTTTCTTTCTTAATTTCTATGTCAAGTTAAATTAACTCGTATAAAATGAGAAAAAAAAAATACTAATTTATAATATTGTACTAACTTTTTTTTTATTTATCTAAGTTTAATTGCACGCGTTGGCATTGATACCATCATAAATAATAAATATAGCATACACTAAACAAAATAATAGTGATACTCTTGGAAGAAAATAATGACAATAAGATTTATTTCCATATCTTCATGCATGGACCAACAATTTCTGTGTCCTTCACTTATTTTTCACATCTTCAATAATTTTTCATAACATTATTGTGGGGCAATTCTATTATTGTGGGCCAACAACAGTCAGAAGATAAGTAGGGTTCATTTACCATTGCCTAAAGGACCCCACCTCTTAGAGGGCAATTATTTTTCTTGCAGACTCCCAGGGAAATATAATAGTACTACTTTGTAGGGGTGTGTATCGATCAATTCGATTCGGTTTTAAGTATTATCAGTTCGATTTATCGGTTTTTGGTTTTTAAATATGCTAAATCGATAGCCAAACCAATAAGATATTCATTATCGGTTTTCGGTTTATCGATTTTAAGCCTTTAACGGTTCGGTTTTCGGTTTAACCAACAAGAAAATGCTTTCAAAATAAATATATGACTTATCCAATAATTTGACGCGATATGCATACATCAAAATAATCATACCAAATGGAGGTCATCACAACAAAGTCTTTGGTCAATTTTCGATATTTACAATCGTGCAAAAACTAATATTAGTCAATTATAAACTAAAACTAATTAAAACCAAGTCCAATTGTAAATCGGCAGTTCATCTTGAACTATTGTTAATAGCTACCAAATCCATCGGATAATCAACAAAATCTTCATTAAGTTCCTAACCAAGATAATCACAAGCCTAGAAGAAAAAGTGGAAGAGATTTGTGAAGTATTTCAACATTTAATACTAATATAATGGGCAACCAAAACACAACTAAAACTAATTATATTAATATTTTTTGTTTAATATATATATATATATGTATAACTAAAAATTATTATTATATTCTTAATGGGTTATCGGTTAACCCAATAACCCAATATTAAAAACCAATAACGAATCGATAACCCAATAATTTTTTTTGTAAAACCATTAAATAACCATTAATCCAATAACCCGGTAACAATAAACCAATAACACTTTTATCGGTTCGGTTTATCGGTCGGTTCGGTTTTTGCACACCCCTACTACTTTGTCCCCATTTATATAATATATATTTTTGTTTTAATTAATATAAATAATTACTATATTTTACATTTAGTAATAAATTAATTTTATAATATTTATTTACTTTTAAATGGATAAGTTATAATTATACAAACACCAGAGGATGGCAAGCCCGTGCAAGCATGAGCCTTATGTAAATAAAGATAATTATAATTCAATTAATTTAAATAATATTTATTAAATTGAATTCATTTGATTCGAATTTGATTTGTTATAGTTCTATAATTTTGAGTCAGGTCAATGGGTTGATGAGTGCTTGATCTTCCATAAAATGAAGGGTTCAAATTTTAGTAGTGTTTTATCCTTAACATTAATTACTTATTCCCTAAATTATTTTTCAAGACTTAATACTTGTTGGAAAAAATAATAGGAAATATAATTGACGAAGAAGATGGCTTCGAGGCATGTAAAATCACTTTCTTTAAGGGGATATTGCCCGTATACATATTGAAAAAATACAAACAAATCCCTCTAGGATACAACAAAATCCTTTATTTATACATGCAAATTTTTCTTAGAGTACTTATAGAGAGTCTTTATATTTATAGAACTTAAAAGATGGTTTTTCATAAGAGTCATGTTCTTTCATGAACATATGACTTTTCATAAGAGTCATGTTCTTTCATGATCAGATGACTTTTCTTAAGAATCATGTTCTTTCATGAACAAATGAGTCTATTTAATTTAAGACTTCTATATATTACAAAATATCCAACAATACTAACATCAATTATTAGAAATAGTGTGGTAAAATAGTCATGTTAATCATTGTTTTCTGAATGAATATGTCAGGTTCAAATATGATAAATAAAAAGTAAACAATAAAGAATTAAAAGGTAAATTAGTAAAAATACTCTTTTTATTGATTTTTTATAAAGTGTGTAAATAAAAATATGAACAAATAATATGAAGGAATAAATTCATTAATAATTGTGCATAGATAATTTAATTGTGCACAGATAATTTTGTGGATCTCTTAATATTATGCATATGGAATAAAAAAAATAACAACTAATCATGAAATGACAAAGCACACAAGTTAATATCCCAAAGTTGTAATTACCTAATTTTCGTCGTTAGGGAAAAGTCAATGGGAAAAGAATTAGGGCCAGAAAACTTTTTCGTAGTAACTTGAGATTTCCTAGCCTAGTTTAGATTTGGATGATATCGGAGTAAGTGAGATCTAGGAAAATCTGGTAACAAATGAGAGATTTATCAATGAATTTGATTACATGAATAGATGGCTAAGACGTTAAGGAACCCGTACGACTTTACGGAATTGAATTCGGGTGAGTAAAACTCCCGAAAATGATCTTAGCGTGAACGGGTGGTTTTTGAATGTCAAGGAATGAAGGTGTGTTATGAAATGGGGGCTTGGAATTCAAATTCCAGCATTCTGTCTTCGTGCATGCCGCCATAGTGGGAAGGCTGCCACTGTAGCAAGATAGGTCCCGCCGTATTGGGACAGACGCGACTTAAGTCAGAAATAAAACCCCAAAAAACATTTTATTCTGCACTTTTCGACTTTGAGAGCTAAGGAACGACCCCAGGGGTTTTCTTGATAGTTTTCCACCATTCTTGAGGCTAAATGTAAGACTTCCGTAGAATATAAATTTGTATGTAATTATTGTGGGGGAAGGGTATTGATTTGAAACTAATGGTGGAAAAAGCCCTAAATTGGATATTAGGATCTTGGGTTTGGTCTAGGGTTATTGGGTTTGTTATAATCCGAATAGTTAGACATTTGATTGTTGATCCTTGCGTTAATTGTATATTTTTAGACCACGAACAAGAGAGAAGAATATGGAAAGGAAGATTCAAGTGCCTTAGGGGATTCAAGCTTGGAAGGTTGGTGATGGTTGTGATTTCATGATTGTGTGATATATGTTTGTTCTTGCTTCATTATAATACGTGTATGCATGTGAATGTTGCACTATTGATTACACTACTTGTGGATGAGGATAGATGAATGATGAATGTTATGAATCATGACTTGATTATATGATTTTGAGAATATACTTGTGATTATGATTGTGGCTTGTTGAATGGATCGGGTGTTGTGTTTCGACACACTAACTTGGATCGAGTGTTGCGTTCTGACACACTAACTTGGATCGGTTGCCACGTTCCGGCATAAACATTGGATCGATTGCCACATTACGGCATAGACATGGGATCGATTGCCACGTTCCGACATAAACATTGGATCGGGTACCATGTTTCGGTAGAGTTTTGGTACAATGACTTTCAAGTTCTAGGGGTTGTTCTTCCACATTAGTTTGGTTAGTTGTTTGTTAAAACCTTAGAGTTTATGGGAACTCCATTTTTATAGTCATTTAAACCTGCTTCCGTATCTTTAAATATCTTAATTTTCATAATATTTATTTGTTTGGATTGTAGTAATGGTTCTCCCACCGGAGGATTTGTGTGAATGTCAATCATAACAGTCTGGGTCATGACAAAAGTTAAACTCATTGTTCTATAATAGTAAGAAAAGAAAAGAAAGAAAGAAAAAAGAAATAAGAAAAGAAAAGTATAAGAATATTTGATTTATTTTATACCATAAGTTCTTTTTTAAAATGTTCTTTCGCACATAATTAAATTATCTCATATAAATTGGAAGAAAGGAGTAACTAATACTCCCTTTATTCTATTTTATATGACTCATTATTTTTTTTAATCAGTCTCAAAAGGAATGACATATTTTTATATTAAGTAACTTTAAAATATCAATTATATTCTTAATGAAATGATTTATAGTCACACAAATATCCATTATTTATTTTAAACCACAAATTAAAAAAAAAATTCTTAAACTCCCTATCGAATCAAACTAATTTATATTCTATAGATTAGTTAAAGATCTTATAGTTTCACTCTAAAAAAAACCATAACAATTAAAAGTGTACGGAGAGAGTATTAAAAACTGACAGGGCTTCTTTGATTTGTCAACATTTTCAGCCAACTATTAAAAATGGAATAAGAAATCTTGCCTACTAAAATAGAAATATCATTATATCAGTGTATAGAAAATTTCATTTAGTAAGTAGGTTAAATTAATCTATTCTCATAGAAGTTGAGATGTCACTTTGTTGGACTTCTACTTCCCAAGTTGCAAATTTCCATTTTTTAAATGCTTATTTATCCTCTAGCGCAGCATATTTTCAATACAAATGATCTAGGGGAAATAGGAATTTTAATTTCTGTAGTATTACATACTTTCAATTTTAATTCTTGGGTTATTTGATTATGTGTATTTAATCATCAATTATTTGAATTGTGCAACTTTAATCTTTGAAGTTAAAAAAAAAAATTGACCATGTAACAGAATGATTGTTTTCAATTATATAATAAAATAAATTTAAGAAATGATAATTCTAAATGCTTGAAGAATTACATGGAAAAAAACATTAAATGTTCTTTTTCTTAGTAAGAATATTGCACTTTATTCATCTTCCAACAAAAAGTTACATATGATCT
The DNA here is from genome assembly GCA_037074985.1 of Solanum bulbocastanum. Taxonomy (NCBI): domain Eukaryota; kingdom Viridiplantae; phylum Streptophyta; class Magnoliopsida; order Solanales; family Solanaceae; genus Solanum; species Solanum bulbocastanum. Next base: position 33,624,070 of record CM073607.1, read on the forward strand.
AAGGGAGATTACAATCAGTGAATTACTACTCCCTATTTGGAGGTGAGGATGTGAAGCTATCCTATTTGAGATGAAGAAAATGCAAAAGGTGGCTTATACATTTAGCTATATTAACCAAATGAGATAATACACCAAAATTTCTAGACAAATTTCCCGCAATGAGGTTCCCAAATCAGTTCATTCTTCTTTTTCTTCATGTTCTAAAGTTAGTCATCTCCCACCTATCCATGTTGTAACTAAGAGATGTCAGTAGATCCGCAACTTTATTTGCCTCTATGTAGTAGTGGCTTAATATGAAGCTAGTAGTCTCCATATGAGCTTTCAATTGTTTCACTTCATCATGAATTCTCCATGGTATGAAGTTGATGTAATTCACACAATCCACGAAAAGCTTGGACTCACTTTCTGCTAATATATAATCATATTCATTCCTCACACACCATTCAACTTCATACAATAATGTTTTAGCCTCTTCCAAATTGTTGGTGCCCTGTCCAAGGTTCAGTGAGTAAGCAAATATGAGATGCCCACGATGATCTCTGATCACCCCTCCTTCTCCACAATAAGCATCCTTACAACGTCCATCACATTTAATTTCCATCATCAGGGAATAATTTCCAGAGGGATCCAATTATCTTGCAACATTGAGACATCTCCTCTGCCTATTTTCCACAGTATATACTTATTCATACTACTTTTAATTTTACTCATACCATTTCAAGAATGAGAATTTCCTGAGTACCACCTCTTAATAACATGATGAATCCTTTGGCAATACTTAGCCATCAGAAACTCCCTCCATAAAGAATCGGTAGTCTTTAATGTCCACCATTGTTTGGTAGTAAAAGTTTTACAATTTTTTTGTTGTTTTCTGAAAGAGGCACCTCCTCCATCATAGGGGTAGCACATGGAGTTCCAAGAAGCCCAGTGTATTTTCTTTTTCTCACCAGTACCACCCCATAGAAATATATTAAGCATTTTTTTCCATTTGTTTTAGAACACCAATAGGAGGTTGAATCGTTGTTACGGTGCAAACTGGGAGTGAGAGTAGTACATGCTTAATCAACACACTTCTTTTTCCTATTAAAAGAAATTTTGTCTACCAACCCCAATCTATAACACCCAGAAAAATTTTCTAACTAAGAATCAAACCGATCTTTGTAGTGAGTGAGATTTTTATCAAGAAATTAAAAAATTTTTAAGTGTTAAAATCACTAGATATACCACCTTGAGTTCCAAGAAGAACTAAAGAGTGTTCATTCAAGTCATTCCTAGGTTCCTTTAAATTTTGGGTCAACTTAAAACAACCATAGCCTTCAGTACATGATGAGTTAGGTGACCCATAAGATATCAAATGAAAGGCCTTTGAATTATATTTCCAACGCCACCGAGTTTGCTAAGTTTCAAGGTCGGATGAGTGAGATATGCCCTTTTGAAGTCAAGCTGTCCAGTTGAGAAAAGTTATCCAAAAATAGTAAGGGGTATTTTGGTCTTTTCCTTACCTAATCAGATTTAGTTCATTTTTAGTAAGGTTTTAAGGGCCTAATCCGATTAGGTTCAGTTTTATAATCCTAATATACGCCTAGGGTTTTAGTTGAGAGTTCAAGAAGATAAAAAAAGAGAAAAAAGGAGAAAAGAGGAAAGGATCAAGGCGTTCGTCGAGGTTCTTGAGTTTTGTTACGGATTTTCTCCATGGGTCTGATCCCTAAGAGTTATGTAACCTTCCATAGTGTTGGGTTTGTTCTCCCACACTCCAATCATGTTAATTTCAACAAAATTCGTTCTAGAAATTTGAAAGTTTGGTGTTCTTGAATTGTGTTCTTGAAATTGGCTTTCGTTCTTGAGTTTAGATGAGATTGATAAGTTATTGAGGAATGGTGTCAAATTTAGAGTTGTGTTTGATTAGATTCTTGTGTACATGTAGTGGGTATCTGAATCTAAAGAGAAATTGAGAAAAAGAATCGAATTTAGCGAATTGGGGTTAGAAAACGAGGAAGAAAAAGTCGGATAGGAAACAAGTACCAAGTTCACATATTTCCTCGAAAGTGACATTTTTCTCTCCGCTTTTCGAAGAGAACGCGGACCCCATTGTTTCAAAAATTATTTGGACCAAACATTATAATTCATCTCCGCGTCGCAGACTTGCTCCCCAGATAGTGTTTTTCAGCCGTTTCTCATGATTAACTATCTAAAACACTTTAATCATCACGATATCTTTCCTATCACAAATCATAACTTTGAATTCATAATTAAAATTCAAGGTAGAGCTAAGAGTTAAGTCTTAAGATTTCTTTCGAACATTTTGAGAAAGTCCCTTTGAATCTTTTGAGGAGTTTTCTAAATTTCTAATAACTTGTCTCAAGACTCAAGCAAGTGACTATGAAAATGAGGAGAATGTTTTCATGAGTCTATTTTATCATCACGAGATCCTTCGTATCATGAACCATAACTCTTGAATTCATAATTCACAATCAAGAGAGAGTTAAGAGTAGAGTTCAAAAAAGTCTTTAAGTTTTGAGGAAGTATGTATGAGAATGAGAAGAGTCGTATGCATGAGTTCCATAATGTTCCTTAGACCCTTGAGTCGAGTCGTTCATGCACATAAATTCCTCATGAACTCCATACATTGAGCGTCTTCGAGAGGAGTAGCATCTTCGAGTTCTAAGTCTTTGAGCATTGAGTCCTAATTCTTTTGAGATTTTATTCCTAATCATGGGACTATTACATATTACCCATGGAGTCCATGAGTTGATTTGTTCATGCCCATAATTCCGCATGAACCCTATGAGTTGAACGTTCTTAAGATGAGTAGTATCCTGAAGACCATGAGTTGAGTTGTTGATGCCCATAATTCCTCATGAACCCTATGAATTGAACATTCTTGAAATAAGTAGTATCAGTGAAGTTCTTGAGTTTGAGTTGTCGAGTTTCAAGTATTGAATTCCATGTATGGTTATTGAAAACCTTGAATTGAGTCGTTTACGTCCATAATTCGACATGAACCTTATTTTGAGAAGTCTTTTACAAAACATTTTTTAAATTGTTTTAAGACTTGAGCACTTGAGTTGAGAAAGAATAGGGTTGAGTTCATTTTCTTTAAAATGATATATGGGAACTAAGTATTCTCAAGAGTAAATGTTTTCACATTTAAAAGAGGAGGAAACTGAGATTTCCAAAAGAGTTTTGAGCAGTTTGAGTAACATCTCTTTTTAGAGAAAGATTTTGAGTAATAATCTCAAACCACAAAAAGAGTTACGTTTTTAAACATATGAGCTTTGTATATTTTGGAAGTAGTATTGAGCACCGATATGGAGGAGAGTTCATATAACTCATAACCCCCATAAACCATGTAGCCAGTGTGGGTAGAAATGATCATACTTTTTAGATGATTCCTTAATTATTTTAGCATAGAATAATGTATCCACTTAGTTGAGAGGTTCTATACCCCGACAAAGTATAGGAAAGTTCTAGCCGCGCGGGCGAGACACTGTATCATCACATAGCTCATAGTGATGGTTGTCGGTTGGAGAATCTCCCAAAGGGTTATATTATATTTGATAATATACAAATTGAGTTTTTATTGTATTCTTCAATACATTGAGTTGATATCTACTTTTTTAAAAGCTTTCCATATATTGCATCTTTTATTGTTGCTTTAATGTTGAGTATCTTGAGTTGAACTGTGTTTCATTGAGTCGAGTACCTTATTGTTGAGTTGAGCCCCATTTCACTGAGTTGAGTATCTTATCCTTGAGTACTTCTAAGATGAGTAAGTTTGAGTAATTTTGTGTATCCTTGAGTAGTTCTTGAGTTGAGTAAGTTTGAGAATAGGTATGTATGTTTCTTTTCTACTAGTTGAAGCTTATGTTTATGCTTTAGATTTCTACTTACATGCTCGTACATTTCATATACTGAGCCATTTGTCCTGCATCATTTCATGATACAGATACAGATATTCAAGGTTATTAACAAGAGCTTCGTTGATATCACATGGAATTTGAGTTGGCTATGGTGAGCCTCCTTTCTTCCAAAGGATTTTATTCACTTTTCAATCTTGTTAAGATGTTGTGGGTCTTGTCCCGAATTTTATTTTTGTCATTTAGAGGCTTCATAGATAGACAATAGAGTTTAAAAAGTCTGTTTCATTTATCTTGTTAAATCTTTTAAAGACTTGAGTTGCCTAGTTTTGGCTAGTTGAATGTACGATTATTTTCTGAGTTAATTATTTGAGTTTCAATGAATTTTATTCGGTTTTAAGCTTTGTATGCTTGAGTTAGTCTTCCGCTTGTAGTGAGCTAGGATGAGGGTTCGCTTGGGGACCAAAAATGGTTCTCGAGTGCCGGTCATGTCTAGTGTGTAGGCTTGGATTGTGACAAACTTGATATCAAAGCACAGAGTTCAAGTGTCATACGGTGTCTATGAAGCCGTGTCAATAGGGTCTTGTTTATGGTTGTGAGGGCCCCACTTCTATAAATGAGGGACTACCGATATTTAAGAATAGTTTCCCATCTTTCATACTCTTAATCGTGCAATAGAGCTATGTCATAGAGATTTATTCCTACTCATGCATTTCTCAGATTCATTTGCCTAACCATCATACTAGATGTGGTTGAAAAGAAAAAATCATTCCTTTATCAATGAGTTACTCTTAGCAAAAGTCTTGAGGAAGTCATGAGACTCCAAATGGGATTGAGAGAAGCCCATGAGTGAGTTAAGTGTTGAGTTTCAGAGGAATGCACTCATGTTCATATGAATAGTGCGTTCAAGCTAAAAGTGAGTTTTACTCTCTCCTCAAATCCTTATTTCAGTTGAGAATCTTATAAGGAAGTATATTTAGAGATTGGGTGGTATTTTCACCCTAGAAGGGTAGCATGAGTTACGAGATCATGAGCAGTAGAAGTGAAACAACCCATAGTTAGAGGAAAGTATGTAGAGGTTTAGCAATCTAAGTAAGGAAGATGGTATTTTGACAAGCTATGTTACTATAGTCATGCACCTAGTAAGTTACCAATGAGGAGTTTTCCCTTATGGATAGACTAAGAAGTGATGAGCTGTGAAGATTCAATCATAGGAGGTAGAGTGTGTTATAGCTAAAAAGAAGTTTGTGATAAAGTGTCATTGTGTAGGTACTGACCAAGTGTAAGACTTGGATAGAAGAGCAGAAGTATACATAAGGTGATAGATCTAAGCTAGACTTATGATTTTGAGGGAGAGCCCATAATATTCAAAGTGTTATAAAACTAATTAGACATTGATGTATAGTGAATGAGTGAATAGTACTCAAGTTGTGAAGGTAAATGTGATAGTAAATTGTAAATATGAATACTTTGTTATAAGGTCTTAGAGGACAAGTGTTTTTGAATTTGTATCTAGCAGTTGTAAGTTAGTAAGAAAGCAATCATATTGATATTCGGGTTTAGTCATAAATATTAAACTTGAATTTGAGATAAGTGTCATCATCAAAAGACATGAGGTGATGATGTTAATCTTGAGATTCGATATAGAAGACTTGAAATAAAGTAGGTGAGGAATTGAGGTGATAAGCTGCAATAAATATGAGTAGTACAAGTGAGAGACCCTAACGTTTAGATAAGGGCAGTGAAGTGTGGCTAAGTCACAAGAGTAACAAGATCATTAAGAGGTGTGCCGAGATGGTATGTTACCAAATGAAGTTCCAAGTAAGTTATAATTTTCCATGTGTGCCTAGATAGCATAATTGAGTTGTCAGTGTGGAATAGGTCCATAGCTTTTAATTGCTAACTTTAGACCTTTGGAGGAGATGATAAGATGAGAAATCAAGTCAAGTGTTGAGAATTTCTTAAGGAGTTGGTTAGTACGAGTCCATGGAGTTGTTAGAGTACTAAGCTTGAACGTGGTTTTGTTAAACATTAGATGGTTCTTGATATGAGCCCAATGTGCTGGTAAAGAGTAATAGTTTTGGGATGAGATTTCCTATAGAGAGGTATAGAACTTGAACCTAAGGATTTGGGTTAAGCTTTAATATAGTAGAGTATACCATTAAACTCAAACCTTAGTAAGAGTAACCCATTTCATACCCAGTCCATCTATCATTCGAGGACGAATGATCCCAAGGGGATATATTGTAACACTCTAGAAAAATTTTCAAACTAAGAATCGAACTGTTCTTCATAGTGAGTGAGATTTTTATGAAAGAATTAAAAGTTTCTTAAGTGTTAAGGTCACTAGATGTAGCACCTTGAGTTCCAAGAAGAACTAAAGAAAGGTCATTCAAGTCATTCCTAGGTTTCTTTAAATTTTGGGTCAACTTCAAACGATCATAGCTTACCGTACATGATGAGTTAAGTGGCTCATACGATATCAAATAAAAGGTCTTTGAATTATCTTTCCAACGCCACCAATTTTGCTAAGTTTCAAGGTTAGATGAGTGAGATATGCCATTTTGAAGTCAAGATGTCCAGTTAAGGAAAGTTTAGGGGTATTTTGGTCTTTTCCTTACCCAATAAGATTTAATTCATTTTTAGTAAGGTTTTAAGGGTAAAATCCGATTAGCTTCAATTTTATAATCCCAATATAACCCTAGGGTTATAGTTGAGAGTTCAAGAAGAGAAAAAAGAAAATGATCAAGGCGTTCGTCGAGGTTCTTGAGTTTTGTTGCAGATTTTCGCCATGGGTTTGATCCCTAAGAGGTATGTAGGCTTCCATAGTGTTGGGTTTGTTCACGCATATGTCAATCATGTTAATATCAGCAAAATTCGTTAGTAAGTCGTTCTTTAGTTTAGATGAGATTGATGAGTTCTTGAGGAAGTCGTTTCGAATTTAGAGTTGTGTTTGATTAGATTCTTGTGTACATATAATGGGTATCTGAATCTAAAGATAAATTGAGAAAAATAATCGAATTTAGGGGAATTGGGTTAGAAAACAAGGAAGAAAAAGTCTGACAGAAAATAGGTATCAGGTCCACGTCGCGAACCTGTTCCTCATAAGTGAAATTTTTCTCTCCACGTCGAGGAGAGAATGCGGACCCCATTATTTCAAAAATTATTTCGACCAAACATTATAATTCATCTCCGCGTCATGGACTTGCTCACTAATGTTTTTCAACTGTTTCTTATTATTAACTAACTAAAACACTTTTAATCATCATGATATCTTTCCTATCACAAATCATAACCTTGAATTCATAATTAAAATTCAAGGTAGTGCTAAGACTTAAGTCTTGAGAGTTCTTTCGAACATTTTAGTCTTTTGAAGAATTTTCTACAATTTCTAATAACTTCTCTCTAGACTCGAACAAGTGAGTATGAGAATGAGGAGAATGTATTCATGTTTATCATCACGAGATCTTTCATATCATGAACCATTACTCTTGAATTCATAATTCACATTCAAGAGAGAGTTAAAAGTAGATTTCGAGAAAGTCTTCGAGTTCAATTGTGAATCCTTTGAGATCAATTTATCGATTAGAACTATGGTTTGAGGAAGTAAGTATGAGAATGAGAAGAGTCGTATGCATGAGTTCCATGATGTTTTTTAGACCCTTGAGTCGAGTCGTTCATGCTCATAAATTCTGCATGAACTCTATACATTGAGTGTCTTCGAGAGGAGTAGCATCTTCGAGTTCTAAGTCTTTGAGCATTGAGTCCTAATTCTTTTGAGATTTTATTTCTAATCATGTGACTATTACATATTACCCATAGAGTCCATGAGTTGAGTTTTTCATGCCTATAATTCCGCATGAACCCTATGACTTGAATATTCTTGAGATGAGTAGTATCCTGAAGTCCATGAGTTGAGTTGTTCATACCCATAATTCCGCATAAACCCTCTAAGTTGAACATTCTTGAAATAAGTAGTATCATTAAAGTTCTTGAGTTATGAGTTGTCGAGTTTTGAGTATTGAGTTCTATGTATGGTTATTGAAAACCTTGAATTGAGTTATTCACGTCCATAACCTTATTTTAAGAAGGCTTTTACAAAAAAAATTTAAACTTGTTTTAAGACTTGAGCACTTGAGTTGAGAAAGAGTAGAGTTGAGTTCATTTTCTTTAAAATGATATATGGGAATTAAGTATTCCCCAGAGTAGATGTTTTCACATTTAAAAGAGGAGGAAACTTAGATTTCTAAAAGAGTTTTGAGCAGTTTGAGTAACATTTCTTTTTAGAGGAAGATTTTGAGTAATAGTCTCAAACCACATAAAGAGTTATGTTTTAAACATATGAGCTGAGTATATTTTGAGATTAGTATTGAGCACCGATATGGGGGAGAGTTCATACAACTCACAACCCTCTTAAACCATGTTGCCAACATGGGTACTTTTTAGATGATTCCTTAATGTTTTTTAGCATAGACTAGTGGATCCACTTAGTTGAGAGACTCTATACCCTAGAAAAGTATAGGACAGTTCTGACAGCGTAAGCGAGACGTTGTATCATCACATAACTCATAGTGATGGTTGTCGGTTAGAGAATCTCTCGTAGAGTTATATTATATTTTATTATATACAAATTGAGTTGTTATTATATTCTTCAATACATCTAGTTGCTATCTGCTATTTTAAAAGATTTCCATATATTGCATCTTTTATTGTTGCTTTAATCTTGAGTTTTGAGTTGAACTATGTTTCACTGAGTCGAGTACCTTATTGTTGAGTTGAACCCTATTTCATTGAGTTGAGAACCTTATTACTGAGTTGAGTATCTTATCCTTAAGTACTTTTGAGTTAAGTAAGTTTGAGTAGTTTTGAGTATTCCTTGAGTTGAGTAGTTTGAGAAGAGGTAAATATGTTTCTTTTCTACTAGTTCAAGCTTATGTTTATGTTTTAGATTTCCCCTTACATGCTCATACATTTTATGTACTGGCCTGCATCATTTTCATGATGCAGATACAGGTATTCAGGGTCATCAACAAGAGCTTTGTTGATATCACATGGAGTTCGAGCTAGCTATGGTGAGCCTCCTTGCTTCCAGAGGATTTCATTTACTTTTCAGCTTTGTCAGGATGTCGTGGGTCTTGTCCCGACTTCTATATTTTTCATTTAGAGGCTTTATAAATAGACAGTAGAGTTTGAGAAGTCTGTTTTATTTATCTTGTTAAATATTTTAAAGACTTGAGTTGCCTAGTTTATGCTAGTTGAATGTATGATTATATTCTAAGTTAATTATTTGAGTTTCAATGAATTTTATTTTGTTTTAAGCTTTGTATGCTTGAGTTAGTCTTCCGCTTGAAGTCAACCAGGATGAAAGTTCTCGTAGGGACCAACAATGGTTCTCGAATGCCGGCCATGTTCAGGGTATAGGCTCGAATCGTGTCACAATCCTGCTCATCATTTCAAAGAATATTGTTCTTCTTTCCTTTATACAATGGGTAGCGCAGAAACTTGATTGGTAGACTCTTGTAAGTCATACCGATGATCTCCTCCATCCTTTGCTTAGCTTGAGAGTGCTCTTTGCTAGATAGTGGCACACTAGATTACCCTGAATCTTTTTCATCGTTGTCCAGATCTTTCATCATCAACTCAATAGATCTCTTGCATCCACTAGAAAATAAGATGATGTCATCAGCAAAAACTAAATGATTAATGATTGGACCCTTTTATTCATGCTAATGAATTTAGGGTTATGATTGAGGTTGTTAAGTTTAAAGGAGAGAAATTCAGCACTTATAACAAACAAGAAAGGTGAGACAGGGTTCCTTGTCGCAGACCCCTCTTGGATTGAGAAAAATCATACCTACCTCCATTAATTAGTAGGTAATATCAGCTACTAGAGATATGTCTACAAATAAAGTCAATCCATAATTCACAGAACCTCGTCCTTCTTATGAGAATGCACACCAAGAAACTCTATCATAAGCTTTGATCATGTCTAATTTAAGAACAACATTGTCTTCCACATTAAGAGAACATATCAACCGAATGCTTTCATGAGCAAGAAGGATATTTTCAGTAATAGATCAACCTTTGATGAAACCACTTTGGTTACTTATTACTAATCAAAAGTGGAAGCACCTTACTAAGTCTGGAATTCAGGACTTTAGAGAATATTTTATTGAAAACATTACAAAGGCTAATATGTCTCATGTCAGTAATAATAATGATTATTATTTTGGTTTCTCATCCAATATCCACATTGGGACTTTTTGTCTTATTAATGTGTGAGTAGAAGATGTGTCATTGAAGGAGAGAAAAAGGAATTAAAGTGTCATTTACTTTCCTATTCACTTCTACTTGTCATTTATTCATAAATAGATTTTTCATTTTTACTTGTCACTTTTCACATATCAAGAAAAGACAATAATTTTTTTTTATGTTTTTACCCTTAGCATTAAATACTTATTTTCCAAATTATTTTTCAAGACATTATTTAATAAGGAATAATTTGGTAAAATACATATATCATTAATTATTTACTTAATGAATGTGTCAAATCAAATAGTGATAAGTAAAAGTGAACAGAGAAAATAATTAATTTTTGTAACATTTAAACTGTGAAAATGCAAAATGTTTTTTTTTTTTTTTTTAAAAGGATAATGTGTCAAAGATGTGACCCACTTGGATTCTCGTTGTGCTAGAAAACCTCAAAAATGTAGGTGAATTGATTAGTGGAAGTTTCAATTAATGGAAGACTTTGGTAAAAAAATATAAAAAAATTGGGAGAACAATCCCACCGACATCAATTTTGGATATGAATATTCTTTACATTTTGAGCAACAGTATCAAAATTTTGGATGTATATATATATATATATATTAGGAGTGTACAAAATCGAACCGAAAATCGAACCAAGCTGCAAATCGAGTCAAACCGGAAAAAAGCCCGACTAGTGGTTTGGTATTGAAAAAAAAATTTAGCTATATTTGGATTGGTTTGGTTTTAACTAAAAAAACCAACTCGAGACCAAACCAACCCGACATTATTTATGTAATTTTAAAATTTTATTTTATACATAAAAATATTTACTTTGATATAATTTTTAAAATATTTCTTATACAATTTTGTAGTTTTTATCTTTTAATATATTATTTCAAGTTAAAAACTTAGAATTCAAAATGATCCAATAAAGATTATAATTCATAGATGTTAATAATTATAATAAAATTTAAATCAAAATCAAATTAATACTAATGCAAAAAGAAAATCAATTCAACACTAAGAATGACAATAATATTGGATATTTGTTCTTTAGTTTTACATTGATTTAGACAATTAAAATACATAATCTAATTTTAATTTTCCTTAGATAGTCAATTTTGTAAATAATACTTATTAAACTTATTTTAACATGATTTAGTACTTTTAAATTATAATCATTTTCATTATAACTTTGCAATATTTATTTTATATGATGATTTCATTATTATTTTTTATTGAATATTTTAGTTTCATCAGTACTCATCTTATATTTTGTGTTATTTTCTTAAGAAACACATTAAATAATTGTATTTTAGTTGGACTAAAGAAATAGTTGGAGCACAAGTTAATTATATGTTTGTATGCAACTTTACCGAAAAATCCAAAAATTTGAAAAAAAAAATCTGAAGTTTATTAGTTTTGTTTGATTTATAAATTTAAAAATTTGACACAATGGTTTGGTTTGATATTTAAAAAATCCCGAACCAACCCGAGGTTGAAAAACCCAAAAAAAATTGAATTTTATTAGTTTGGTTTAGTTTATAAATTTAAAAATTTTACACAAATTATTTGGTTTGATATTTGAAAAACCCGAATCAACCCGGTCTTGTACACCCCTAATATATATATAATTTCATCAATTGTGAACTCCTAATGTAGGTCCAAATGATTTAGTAGCATGTACTCGACTAATTAATATGCTATCCATATAAACTAGTACTACAATTATGATTCCTTTAATTAAAACAACCAAAACATAGATTATATTCTATCCACTTGAAGTTTTACAAAAAGGGGAAAAAATATTTGGGTCAACTCCTGCACAAGGTAAAGAATGGTTTAGTAAAAATAGTGGTTAAGGTTTGGTTGTTTACTTGTTTCTTTGTCAATTCATTAATATCTCCAATTTATTCCCTCCGTTCTTATTTATATGTCACCATTTTTAATTTCACGTGCATTAAAAAAATTAAGTAAATTTACTATTCTACCCTATTTAATTTTTTTTGAAGTAAACTTTTCAGTCAATGAATATGAATTAATTTATTTTGATTAATTAATTTGACCAATGAATATAAATTATTTACTTGATTTTTCTATATTGATCAAATATATATTTTCAAGACTAATAACTCACAAATATAATAAAATAAAATTATAATTTATGTATTAATTTTATAAAATGTCAAATATTATGGATCACCTATTTATATCAAGGATAAACGAACGAAATTGTTTAGTTTAATTTGGAAATCACATGTCACACGATAAAGATCATGGGTGATCTCTTCGTAAATGGGAACAATAAATTCTAACAGGTTGGTTGGTTTCAATTTAATTCCTTCATTAATTGTGCTCACGCTTAGCAATTCCTACTTTTTTATTTTTCTTTTATATATAATGATAGTATCTGGGTCACCTTACATATTTTTGAATATTATACGGTAAATATTAAAAGGGTAATGCTAAATGGTCGCTAAAAATTTAAAAAGTTTATAATATTTTTTTAGTTTAAAATAAATTGATTTTTTTTATTTTTTAATCAAAAGGTATAAATTTAAAAGGATAAAAATATTCAAAAAGATAAAAAATAGCATAGTGTGAAATGTGTTATTTTACCATTCTGACCAAAAAATAAAATTCCATATTAAAAACACATCTAATTTTATTTTTTTTTATTTTGAGTTTTCATTCTTCAATTATTAAGAATGTGAATTTCATGCCTTAATTATCGCTCATTAGTTTGAGAAACATACCTCAACTAATATGTGTCGATATGTGTACTACACTCGTTTCTTTATTTTAAAAACTTTGCCACATGAATAAGAAATTCCACCTTAAAAAAATTTTAATTATTATTAATAGTAATTAAAATTTTAAGATTTAAGTATGATTATCCCCCTCTCTTCCAAATTTTAAGATTTAAGTATTTGTCATTTTTCCCTAACAAGAATGAAAAAAAAAAAAAAAGTAAAACTGAAAATTCAAAAATTCAAAAAAAAAAAAAAGTGAGTTTAAATGATAAGCACGTGATATTTGATTTTGATCCTTTACTCCAATATTTTATTAATTATTATATCTACTTTCTTTCATTAATAAGCACGTGATATAATATTTTGCTTTAACTCTCTTAGGTCTTATGTATTAAAAAATTTATTAAATTTATACATATTTGATAAATTTATTATTTTCAAAATCCTAAGGTGAGAGGAGGCATTGAACAAGTTAAGTGGGGTAAAACAATATTTTTTTAAATTTTTTTAAGATAATGGTACTTTAACTTTTAACTAATTAATTTTTTGTTAAGGTGAAATATTTTTTCATTTGGAGTGTTTTTAGAATAAAAGAGAGTGTATGATAAAAGAGAGAAGTTTGTTTCTCAAACTAACGAGTAATATTATAAGTATGAAACTCACACTCTCAATAATTTAAATATGAAATTAAAAAAAATATATATATAGTTTAAGTACGAAATTCATACTATCAATAGTTCAAATATGAAATTAAAAAATATATATATATATATATCTTTTTTTTTTAAAATAAAAAAGTCACACTCTCAATAGTATTAAATATCAAAGTAAAAAAAAAAATATAGTTTAAATATATTTTTGACGTTACACTCTTATCTAAATCATATATCAATGCATGTTTTGCCTCTATTGTGATTTAGACCCCTTTTGGTTTCATGATTTTCAGCCCGATCTAATTAATCATTACGTTCATTTTATTGATCTAGGCCAAATGCAATTCCTCTATTAATTCTGTTCACGCATCAGCACAGTTGATGCGCTACTGTAGTAAGATGCCGACGATTAATGCTTTGCAAGACAACACATGTGATGTCTCGTTAGTGGACCACAACCTTGGGTTAAAAGAAGATAGTTTGGCATATATATTCAGATGAACATGACAGCTTTCTTTTCAAAAGCTGACTAGTTTTTATTTTTCTTTCTTATTTTTAATTTTAGGTTTGTATTGAAATTTGATTAAATCAATTTTGAATGGAAAAAAGGATAAACACACCCGTATTATCTTAAATGGTATGCAGATATTCTCCGTCATATTTATGGGACATTGATGCCCCGACTGTCTAAAAACTAAAACATATATATCCTTTATACTAACGGACATCTACGTGTCATAATCTTATTCATAGATTCGACATTTATTGAATATCGGATTAACAGATAAAATTGCGCCACGTATTCCTATTTAGTCTTCCGTTAGACTGAATGACATATATGCTCTAGTTTTTGGACGACAGGGGCACCAATGTTCCAAAAATATGACAGAGGGTATCTGCATACCATTTATAATAGTACGGAGTATATTTGTCCATTTTCCCATTTTGAAAAAGTGCTCTCCTTCACTATAACTAAATTTATTCACTATATCACGTTTTTTTTAAGGTAAAGCTAGTTATTATGAATCAACAAAGATTGTGATATAGTGATAAGTATTCTTTGATCCTTAATTAATCAAAAGACCTCAGGTTTGAGTCATCTTGAATATGAAATCGTTTTTATTAAAAAACACTTTATCTAAACGTAAATTCAGATTTAGTCAAACTTTTAGACATCATACAAAAAATCAAAAAAAAGTTAGCTAGTATGCTTCTCCACCCACCCTCGCTAGATCTCTACCTCTTCTTCATTTTACTCTCATCAATTATTGGGAATTTGGAATGACTTGTTTCACTAGACCTTATACTATTACTTTTTAAAGCTATATAATATCTTAGATATAGTTTGGTAGGAGATCTAAGAACATGTGGCCTAAAATGGTATTTCCTTCTTGGTTACATGAGTACATTATTTGAGGTGACTTCTCGAATCATAGCAAAGGTAACATATATAAATTTATTTTTATTTATTATTTTTGACATATAAAAAAAGAAGACAATAATATTTTTTCATATTTTATCCTCATTATTAAATACTTATTGTCCAAATTATTTTTTAAAATATCATTTAATAGGAGATAGTTTGATAAAATACTTATATAATTAGTTATTTTTTTAATGAATGTGCTAAGTTAAACTACAAAAAGATTAACATTACTGATAGTTGAAAAATCATTATAAGTTAAATCCTTTCACTAATCTCATGTATAAACCAAGTTTTGCTATGATGGGTAGTTATAAATGACAGAGAGGAGAATTCTTAATATGTTTTAATTAGGGGTTGTTTTGTTTCTAAGATATCGAAACAAATACGTGTCACACTTTTGATTTGATTTGAGAGAAGTACTATCAATGAAATACAAAAGATGTCTGTACTTTGATTAACGATTTGGAGAAACGCATATATTCCAGGCCTCTTAGGTTGAGTCACCTAACTATTCTTGTGGGTATAAATTACTTTCTATGGAAGAGTTGATTAAGAGCCCGTTTGAATTGATTTAACAAAAAGTAATTTTTAAGTAAAAGAAATGTAGAGGAACTTGCTTTTGATTTTTAACTTTTTAATGTAAGTTTAAATTTATTTTAAATTATTTTTAATTTTGTCAAATATTTTCAAAAGTTAAAAGTGATTTAAAAGTAGGTTTAACCAATTTGATGTTCATCAGCATTAAATCCCTCCTTCATTATATATTTATTTCATAACAATGATGTGATGATTAGTTTGCGACATCTCAATTATTATATCACTGATTTGCTATCGATTATTAGCATACATATTGGACAATTAAGTAATTTGCTACCAAAATTTAAGCAGATTGATGGAAAAGAAAATCACCTAATGATTTTTATTATAGTCTCTCTGTTTTAATGTGTTTGTCATACTTTTCTGTTTAATTTGTTTTAAAAAAATATATTTTTTCTTTTTAGCAATTCTTTAATTCGAACTTTTCATTTGACATGTGTAAGATCATAAAATTAAAGAATACTGTAATATATTTAATTTAAATCATAATTTATTTATTTTTACTTTCTTAAACTCCATATTAAATCAAAGTGGACAAACAAAATTGATACAAATGAAATAATTTTATACTACTTTATTATTATTTAGTATAATACATAAATACGTCATTTAATTTAGAGTAAATTTTAGGTTTAGCAAACATAAAAATCATATTTGTATGCTATAGCTATAGTTTGTATAATTGTGCTCCATATCAAACTTTATGTTTGCTATGACTATATATATATATATATATATATATATATATATATATATATATATATATATATATATATAAGAATCAATTGTATATTATGTGTTTGTATAAAGCGAGCAATTGTATAGTTTGTGTTTGTATAAAGCGAAAAAGAGAGAAAGACAAAAGAAAACTGGACAGAGAAAGATCTGCATTTATATAATTATAAGTGTATAGGACAAAAATATATGTATTTGTATATACAATTTTCTCTCGCTTTATACAAACACAAACGCAATTTATACATTTGTGTTTGTATAAAGTGAGAGAGACGAGTGAGAGTGGCGAGCGAGATTTTCTGGGGAGAGAGGTGAACGAAAATATATGTATATGTACAATTTTCTCTCACTTTATATACAAACACAAACGTAATTTGTACATTTGTGTTTGTATAAAGTGAGGTGAGAGAGATTGCCGAGTGAGATCAGGAAAGTGGCAAGCGAGATTTGCTGGGGAGAGAGGCGAATGACAACTGTTTGCTATGTGTTACAATTAAATGAAAATGTGGTTATAGTAATATTTAATTTGAATTAATAGTTTGCTATTTTTATACAATATTCCCTTCAAATTTGGCTTCAATTGACATCTATGCCCTTTAACTTTGATTATGCTTAACTAGACACTTTAACTTGTATAAAATTGAATAAGTAGACACATGTATTCTATGTGACATAATATAAGTAGAACGCTATGTAGGACATAAAATTGCCATGTAGGACGATTGTGTTTATTTGTTTAATTTTATATAAATTTAAGTGTCTACTTGTGCACACCCAAAATTAAAGATCATAATTATCTGCTGAAATCAAGTTAACGATCATGTTCGTGTCTTATTAGTTCCTACCTCACACTTCACACCCCCTGCACTACGAAGACTCAACGTTATGAAATATAAGCTTACCTCCTATTCCACCCCTAACTTTCATTACATTACCTCCTATTCCACATCCCACCAACTGCTTCAATAAAGTCACTCCATTACTTGCTCTTGTGAACTCTTTTAACTGTTGAAACACCAATGAAAGTAGATTTTTTGTGGCTATTATTACTACTAAATATAAGCTATGATTTTAAAATTCATAACTTAGATTTCATATCTATAAAAACAGTGTTGTAGTAAACCAAGACAACTTGCTAACCTGCGCAGTTCAAAAAATTTAGATTCATTCGAAATTTAAAAAATGCCACGGACAATGCACATGATATTGTTATTTTTTTAATTTGTTCATTTTCCAGAAACTTGGATGATTGATTATTGGCCACGTGGTCCAACACCTAGGCATTTCTCATCACCTTCACTTAATTAATAAAAATCCCATTTTAATTTTCTTTGTTCTTTGTTTTTGGTTTCCATCCCAATCTTTATCCCTACACATGTTGACTTGCTAACTCAAAATGTTACACCACACGTGAGGGGTAAAATCGTCAAAATACAAAAAAACTCTTCACTGTATACTATATAAAGCAGCCCTACCCAGTCTTAGTCTTTTCAAAATGCATCAAATTTAGAACTTTTAGAGAGAGAAACAAAACAAACATGGGCAGCTTCAAGTACATTGCCGTCCTACTTCTTGCCATAATCTCAACCGTTCATTCCTGCCCGCCATCAGATCGGGCAGCATTGTTATCATTCCGAGCTGCCCTAAATGAACCTTACTTAGGAATTTTCAACTCATGGAAAGGCTACGACTGTTGCCATGAATGGTACGGGGTGAGTTGTGATGCCACAACTCACCGCGTAGCAGACATAAACCTCCGTGGTGAATCCGAAGATCCTATCTTCGAAAAAGCTCATCGTACCGGTTACATGACTGGTACGATCTCTCCATCTATATGCAAATTAGAAAGGCTATCAAGTCTGACTATCGCTGATTGGAAAGGCATCACTGGACCTATACCATCATGTATTACATCCTTACCCTTCCTCCGAATCATCGACCTAGTCGGAAACAAGCTCACCGGCTCAATCCCTTCCAGTATAGGTCGATTAAGTCGACTCACAGTGTTAAACGTAGCTGAAAATCATCTTACTGGCTACATACCTCGATCATTAACCAACTTATCATCTTTAATGCATTTAGATCTCCGTAACAACAGTATCTACGGTAACATCCCAACAAATTTCGGAAAATTACGGATGTTGAGTCGAGCTTTACTGAGTAGAAACAGGTTAACAGGTCATATACCGTATTCGATTTCATATATTTACAGACTTTCGGATTTGGATCTGTCATTGAACAAACTTTCTGGTAGCATACCTCCGTCTCTAGGAAAAATGCACGTACTTGCAACGTTAAATCTTGATGGTAACAATATTACTGGTGCTATACCACCTAGTTTGATTAATTCACGTATCAACATTTTGAATTTGAGCAAAAATGCTATTGAAGGTTACATTCCTGATTCATTTGATGAAAGATCTTATTTTATGGTAATGGATTTATCTTACAACAAATTAAAAGGAAGGATTCCAAAATCGATATCGTCGGCGACGTTTATCGGTCACCTTGATGTTAGTCATAACCATCTTTGTGGCCAGATTCCAGAAGGTTCTCCGTTTGATCATCTTGAAGCTTCATCTTTTACTTACAATGATTGTCTATGTGGGAAACCTCTTAAACCTTGTCGCTAAAGTGTGACTATTATTAGGTAAATTTAATTTTACTTTTTTTTTTTGAGATTTTTATTAACACTATATATTGGTGAATATGTTTGTATTATTATGTGATACTGAAGAGTAAAGTGTTTTTTTAAGCATATATTTGTAATTTTAAATGTATAATTGTGCCTTGGGATATATGAAGGCTTTCTTATATATATATTTTGTTCTGAGTAATTAGTTTTATGATGAAAAGCAATAAAGGATATCTCTATTATCCTTTTTTACTCTTTATTTTTTAAGTACATAATGAACGAAGGTGTTCGGATAAGAGAGAGTTGCTCAGATGGTAGACTTTTTTTACTTTCATGTAAATTTTTATGGCCCACGTAATTGTATTTTGATTTAATAATTAATATAAGTTAAATCCTAAACATGTGTGGAGAAGTGAGAAAGTTACCTAGTAACTTCCAACTACCCATTAAGTGGGGAGTTACTTGGTAGTTTTAAAACTACCCATCATCTCCACTACTCACAATGATGGAAAGTGGAAATAATGTTAAAAACTCTCTAAGATTAAAAGGGTCCTCTCTCTGCCATAAAGATATAGTCTTATTCATCAAAACTATTTATAAAGTATAAGGCAAGACAGAGAAACAACTTCAGAAAAACAACTTCAGAAAAAGACTTCCCCTCAATTTAAGTCAAGATTCTTGAAAAACACTATGACTGATTCGGGTATGTATTCTTGACTGAAATATTATTGTAATAGATTTATGTGAATCATATAGTTCTACGATCCTGAATAATTGATAGAATTTATGAATGTTTAGATTAGTTATGTTTTTCCACAATCCATTAAATCCTTACATGTGATATCAAAAGTCTGGTTTAAGAACTAGCAGTGATTTTCCAAAATGTTAGTGTACCGGCGTGGTATTCGAGTCATCCATAGTTAGTGTGCCGGCATGGCACTCCAGCCATCCATAGTTAGTGTACCGGCGTGGTACCTGAGTCAATCAACAATCACAAACAATCATGCACAATCACAAGCACAATAAACATTACGACTTGAAAATCATAAGTCACAATAACAAGTCCACTGTATTAGATTAACAATATGTTGTCATTTCATATGTCCCCCTACCCTATGTATTCCCTACCATGAATTGCATCAATGATACTACAAAGCAGTAGACATGTATACATAGATAGACCAAAAACATACAACCATCACCTACCTTGAATCAAGCCTCTTGGAAATTCTAAGAAACCCAAACTTTCCCCTTACGAAGTGTCTCGACTTGTTCTTAGTCTAGCTAAAACAAATAATAAAAGCAACAATCGGTCACTAACAACCTATTAATTACCCGGATCATCAATGAATCTTTACCCCAGACCAATATATAAGGCTTAAAGATCAAAGCACAAGGTTGGAGAGTCAAAATCTTACCATTACCGACGAATTTCGTGGAAAATGAGTGTAAACAACCCAAAATCGTCCCTCCCACCTCCAAGAACAAAAGTGCAGAAATTAGGAGGTTTCGGCATAAAATATTGTTTCACTCTTTATAGCAGCCCAGCCCGCTATAGCAGAACTTACCCCGCTATAATAGTATGCACACCGCTATAGTGGGACGCCTCCAGCTATAGTGGGATAGCCAAAAGTACTACATCTCGGAAATCCCGATAAAAGTCACTTTTTTTATAACACAACCTATTCCCTTTGACGTCTCGACATATCTCTTCCAATCAATTTTGAGGGTTTTACTTATCCGAATTTAATTCCGTAAAGCCATATGGACTCCTTATTAATGTCTCGA
Organism: Solanum bulbocastanum; assembly: GCA_037074985.1. Classification (NCBI taxonomy): domain Eukaryota; kingdom Viridiplantae; phylum Streptophyta; class Magnoliopsida; order Solanales; family Solanaceae; genus Solanum; species Solanum bulbocastanum. Next base: position 33,644,766 of record CM073607.1, read on the forward strand.
CATATCTTGCATATTCACTAATACGAATCTCATCTACACTACTAGTTTGCCAAACATATGGAAGAATTAGGAAGGTATTTTGGCAAACTTATTTTTATTAAAATTATGTAAGGACAAAAGTTAACGATCGTCAATATGAGAGGCAAAAATTTAAGACCATCCTTATGGTATCTTGTTCTTACAAATTTACTCTATACAACATTTAGTACCAAGCTGAGTTTAATAAGACCAACCAATTGCGGGGATAATTTTTCTTGAACTACCAAACATTGTATAACTTTACGCGAAAACTTATATGTTGGGGGAGTTGGGAATTTCGTTAGTAAAACCAACCAAACGACCAGTTAATTAGCGTTATTATTATTTGAAACTACTATGATTGAATGTTGAAATACTCAGTATAAGATTCATCTTTGAAGCTCACTAATGGTGCCAAAAGAAAGTTTCTCTTAGCACCTTTTGCCACAAAGCTGATAGGGTGATACTGGGTAATCCCATTTCCTAACATAAAACTTGCTGCCTGTTTGAATTCAGCATCGAAGGACGACTTCGAATTGCAGTTAAGCTTGACAATTGATACATCTTTGTAGTCCACACCACTATACATGAAGCAACCACTTTTGTCATCAGATTCTAACGAAACTGTCCCGTCCTTCCCATCTAATCCTGCAACCAAACGGAACAACGACCCAATGCCATCCGAGGACTGTGTGATCCCAAGACTTGTGCCATTTCCTAGATGAGTTATGAACATTCCAGGGAAATCAAAGGGCTCTAGCATGACTAGTAGTCCGACAAAATCTTTTGGTTCGGAAGGCTTGACAGATTGTTTGTCATTTGAGATGATTCTGAAGGTAGCACTGACAGCAGAATCTGTTCCGGTTTCAGGGTACTTCTCCATTTGAATAGAGCGATTTGTGCTTGTCATGACAAATGTTGCATTACTAGATTCTTGCGTTAGAGATAATAGATAAGAATTATACTCCCATGGAACTGGATTTATCAAATCTGAGAGAGAAGTGAGTTTTCTTTCAATATCCCAATCGCCAGTAGAATGGCCCGCGAGAAGGTATGGACCATAAAGAATTGCCTGTATCGATGCATATTCTAGACGGTCATCTAAAGCACCATTTAGAAGAGTGTGTTAGTAGATGTAGTGTATGATCCATTAGTTTTTTTTGAATAGAGACATGTAACATTGATCGGACAAAGAAAAATCTTAATTAGCACCTTTAATAGCCTCTGTTCGAAGATTCATAGGAAGCTCCATGTTGATTTTTTCACCTGAGCCCCAACACTTGGTGATTGATAGGAAGTTACCTGGTGGAGGTAGAGATAAATTCTCTGCGTTCAAGGATGCTTTTACGCTACTTGAATCTGTCCAACTTGGTATCCTCAGATTCAATGTAGATGGTGCACTAGTTTCATTCTGAAAGAATCATTAATCACAACAAGTTATGTTCAAAACAGGGGCGGCAAATGTCATTTTGAGGATCAGAAATTGGAGTAGTGCATTCTATTAAATACTATAAGTTCCAACAAATTAAATTAGAATGCGTACCCCCTTTGATGACACCGTTAGTGTCACTAGAAGGCGATTGTCCCACGAGACAACAGGGTCTACGCTCTGACTCACCACAACTTGCCCAGACTTCCAATCAAGAGTGCTAGATATATACTGGATGATGTAGAGCCCAGGAGAATTCCCTTTCTCTTCGAAATAAATAGAATCTCCCAATTTGGAGAATGATTCAATCCCTATAGATGAAAATGGGAAAATACAACTTAAATTCATTCCATTTTTTTAAGCTATAGATCTTTGGGGGTAAACTCAGAAAATCACAAAATTTTGTTGCAGACATAAATATATTTGTTGTGCCAGGGGCATAGAGAAGGCTATTCTTTGCAAGAAAAGTAGGGTCCCGTATTTCCAATCTTTGATGGACAGTTATCAAGGTATCCGTACACTAGTATCAAGTATGGACACCATGACTATCAAAAAAATAAAAACAGAAGGGCGTAAGATCAGAGTGTATTTATTCCAACACCTGTTCCATAGCAACACCAAAAGTCATTAAACGGCGAACCCCATTTATGATAGGTCTGAGCTTTGGAAGCACCGGGTCGAAGTGGAAGCATATATATCATCACTCCAGGATCTCTCCCCCTTTGGATACTAAGCACACCATTAGTTAATGCGCGCTCATAATAATCAGCATATGCTATTTCTTTCGTCCATCTGAATAAGTGTCGGGAAACCTACAAATGATTCACATTTGTGCATAAATAAACACACAAGGCACAAGGAGCGAAATAGGAAACAACACAAAATAATCAACGAGCACACCACCTTTAGCATATTAAAGGTAGTACACGATTCTCCAGTCTCTGTGCTTAGCTTGCTTGCTAACCTCTTCGGATCTGACCTGCTCAGGTTGGTACCAAAGAGAAGGGGAGATACAAAGAACTTTAAATCAAGTAAGCTAAAGAAAGGAATTAACTTTGTGCATACTATGCTTAATAAACAAATAAGTAAAACTATTCATCTCCGTTAGATTTCTTAGACTGTACTACCAAAATTCATCGGATGATGTCCCTCCAGTTGCGTAGACGTGGGAAGAATTGACAATATCCATGAAGAACATCCCAATTTCCTAAAGAACAAAAAATGTTGTATTTACCCCCATGTAAACCAGTGGAAACCTCAGGACTGCAAAACTTATTCCTGAAAAGATAGTTTTCCGAAATCAAAAACATTTACCTTAGAAATTGGATCACCAGTAATCTCATAACGCAGTTGTGATCCAATAACAATTGGAATGTGCGTATTTGCATGAAAATTCGATAGGTCATCAGCCTAACAGAAGAGATAGGGAAAAGATATCAGCAATAATGTTAATGTTCATTACACACACAACTATATATTGTAATCATGGATCATATATGATCAGCCTAAACCAAAAGAAAAAACAGAAATTACCAGATTAAAAATCCTATTTAGTTACATAATTAAGAAACAGAAATGACTTTCCCAGTAATGAACTTGGTTTGTTCTCATATTTGTGCGAATGAGGTGCTTCGATTATAGTCAACACAGCAATTAGTTGAATTATAGCAAGTAATAGTAATAGATACCAGTCGATATTTAGCATGTTACTATGTGAGAATGTGGAGAACAGAGATTTATACCTTAACAGCTAAGCGCCCTAAAAAGCATGGTTTGTCGAAAAGGTGAGCCAACACTAAGTGCTTTGAATTACCCTGCAACAGCATTTAGAGGACGATAAAAGTAGGATTATTCAGATAATCACAAAGAATACGATATATGCATTTTGTTGCTCCAGTAAAATGTGAGGGGGTTAATGACTAAACATTGTGCTAAGTAAAGCTGCAATTTGCAAAATCAAATTAGTTAAGTTTTAGATATTAGGACAGGAAAGGTTAGACTGTACCGTTATTCTGTACAGCCTATAAAGAACGTCATTCATGCCACCAAATTCTTCATTTAACGAATCCCAGTGCCTTTGAATGGTATACTTGGTGATCACATTTTGCACACGATCGTAAAAGTAATCAACCATCCATGTAGTCATATTCAAAGCTTTAGGATTGCCAGCTAAAGTATACTGATCCAAAAGACCTGCCATTATCTGTCAAAGTCCTATTTAGTAAAGCAGAGCATAAATGGCGTTAAGAAGCAAGAATTGAACATCTACCTTGTGAATTGTATAATACGGTGCCCAGACTGGTTGTATAGCTTCAACGCGATCAAATTGCTCTGATGGGAAGGCAGAAAGATACCCTGTACCCATCTTTTCCTGGCATTCATTTAGTGCAGAAACCACAGCATACATTTTCTCTCCAAGACTGTCATTGTAGGTGCTAGCCCACATCTGTGCTGTGGCACTAAGATAATGACCTTCAAGTTACAACAAACTGTCAGCTAAACGATACGAGTTTGCATAAACTGAACATACAGGAATATACAAGTAGTTGTCTCTCAAGTAACATTCAGAAACTCATAAAGTTTGATTCTTGAATCATGTGAGTCGTGAAAATGGCCACAATAACTCATACTCCTGAAGTATTTAACGCATACAACAACATCTTACATATATATGTTCGGAAATTCTCACTTAACAGGCCATCACAATTAATTTAACAACAAAACAAGTCGAGGTCTGAATCCTCACTGTCCAAAAATTTCAATAAGCAAATTAAAAGTATCGCGAACAAACAAAATTCATCTTAAATCAAATGCTGAAAGATAGAAAGTAGAACAAACCAACAAAATGACCTCGAACCTCCATCTCTGGTTTCTCCCAACCTCCATATGGCTTACCACTAGTCTCCAAACCAGCTGTTTTCCTAAAACTCCAAACCAATCTATCAACATCAAGCATTAACAAGTATTCCAAATTAGTTTGCTGAGCAACTCCATACATTGAATTTGATTCCAATCTCACATCATGGAGTGAAACCTCATTCAACAAACCATAAACTTCTCTAAGACCACGAGAATTCTTTATCTTTCTATACGTCATAACCCAATCAAACTCTTCTTCCTCCCTCAACACCTTCCTAGGAAGCAAATTAAACCAGGCCAAATCATCGGTAGGAGTCAAATGGTAATGACTAAAAATCTCTTGTTTTAAAGTTTCATTTTTTGAAGACAATAACTCATATCTAAAAGTGTGTGATGACAATGGAGTATAAATGTTTGTACACTCTTTACAATGAACACCACCATATAACATAGAAAAAAAAGCCAATACTCCTAACAACTTGAAAAACACTAAAGATTTCATCTTGATCAAAACACTAAGAATGATATATGGAAACTCTCTCAATTTATAGTATAACAAATTTTGACAATTGTGAGCTAACCAAATACTAGAGTCCTGCATGTGAAAGCAAGAGCAAAAGAAGTGTGTAGAGTGTTGAGGAGGGTAAAAAAAAAAAAAAAAGACAAGAAAATTAACAACCATTGTTGAAAATGAGCTAAAAAACAACTCTTGTAAAGACAAATTCAAGTTGTAACCTTCAAAGTAATTCAATAAGAGAGAGTAACAAAAGTGCTTAGTGCTAACCCCATAACAAAAATACTTGTTGCACCTTCCATTCCTAAACTAGTACTTATAAAATTTGATTAATTCAATATTTTATCATTAATATCTAGATAATTCAAAATATACTAAAAGTAATGTAAGTTACAATTCGTCTGATAAAATAATATATTTTAAAGTATTAGTAAAATTTCATATAATTTAGTATTTTTGGACGAAAGGAATCGCATTAGAAGGCAATCAAAATTAAGAAGACAAAAAGGTAAGCATAGAGTGGAGTTAAAGCTAAAAATGGTTAATTATGATGTAACTAAAAATCAAATGTTCACACCTATGAACAGGGGTATTATGTTGTCTGGCTTTGTGATTCCATCCTATTTTCAGCATATTAATTAACTGAGTTTAGTTCACAAGTTTGTTTAAAAAGGAGAAAAGTTCATTACAAATGTATTTGGTTTTTTAAAAATTACTTAATTATGAAGAGTTGTGAAAGCTTTGTGAAATAATATAGTAGCAAAATATAATCAAAACAAGTAACATATTATATACAATTATTTGTATTTGTATTGTATGCATGTTGGCATTGCCAATGTTCTTATAATTTCTCTCATCCTGTGAATTATGAGGTACACATTTTTATAAAAAAAAAATAATCATAAATAGCAATGAAACTTAATAATTCTCATCAGCTATATTGTGTCTAAATACGCTTCATGGGTATAGTTCCATTTTCTATGCTAATTTTTGTTTGTATATTTCACTGTTTTTTTTAATTATAAATTATACATTTTGAGTTTATACAAGTAACATATTATATACAGGTACTTGCATTATATACAAGCTATTAATATAGATAAATAAGTAATTGTAAATAAGTGTTGAAATTATACAATTGATTCATAAAAATTATTGTGCGCGATAATATAATGGAAAAAAATATACAACCAACAATAATAATAAAAAAATATAGAACAAAACAAGAAATGTATATACACAAATACGTATACATATGTACATTATAATGACAAAATTATTAATAGGTATACAAATACAAAAATATATACAAATAAGGTTTATACAAATATCTGAGATTCTCCATAGCAAATTTCATTAAAATATAGCCCCAATTCATTATTATATTAAATAATATACTAGTATTAATATTTGTAACGCAATATATTCAATCAAGCAAAAATTGAGGGAGCTAAATAAGCAATCAAGATCTCAATGACTAATTGAGAATATCACCCCTCTCGTTACAAGGGCTCAAGGATGGAAAACGAATCAAATTTCAAGGAGATCTTGGAAATTAATCTGGAAATATGATTAATTATCTTCTTTTTTTCAAAGATTAAATCTCTTTGGTTAATACTATCTATTCTTGAAGGAACTTCAGCCTCGTCAACTTTATAAGAAAACGCTCCAAAGAAGAAGTGAGGATATACAAACTGTCTCAATTATCTAACCTTGTCTATTGTATTTTTACTAAGCATTGCTTTGTTAGAGTGGGTAAATGTCCCACATTGGTTGGGGAATGGACTGGTGGTTTCTTTATATGTACTTAGGCAATTCTCTCCTCATGAGCTAGCTTTTGAGGTTGAGTTAGGCTTAGGTACCATATCTTTACATGAGTTAGGCCCAGGTACTATATCTTTACATGGCATCAGAGTCAGGTCCATTCCCGTTTGGGCTCCCGGTCCACGCCCCAGTCGAGCCTAGGCGTGAAGGGGGGTGTTAGAGTGGGTAAATGTCTCACATTGGTTGGGGAATGGACTGGTGGTCTCCTTATATGGACTTGGGCAATCCTCCCCTCATGAGCTAGCTTTTGGGATTGAGTTAGGCTCAGGTACTATATCTTTACATGCTTAATGTTTTATTGTGTAATAAAAATAGAGGGGACACAAATATTTTTGGTAAGGCATTGTATCAAAAAAAAAAAAAAAAAAAAACAAGAGAGAAAAGCAGAGTGTAGACTTAAGATTTATATCTAAACCTTCGTACTCAAACCAAATTACAAAGGTTAAAAGAGAAACACTTTCAATCTAAGGGGACTGGACTAAGATCTATTTGAAATTTCAACCAGTATAAAAATATCTAGTGTAATAACTTTTACATTCATCATTTTTATCATTATCTATTAACTTTTTGTTGATAACAGTTGACTGATGAACATCATTAGTCAACCGTTAAGACGAAAATTGAAAAAGGAGTAATTCATCCCCTCTTACACTTTCAAAGTTGTCAAATATTAACAAGTGTCGACCTAATAAACGAAAGAGTGGTTCTCAACCGCCACTTCAAGCCTCATCATTACGGTTTGATAAGCCTTGACACGGGGACATTTATAAATACATAAATTTTATTGGACTAAAAATTCATTTATAATTTAAATTAAATTCATGTTCATTTGAAATTAATGATTAATTTGAGTTTTACAAATAAATAAGTCTATTTTATTTAATTCAAGGTCCATTTTATTGCGAGGCTCAACTCATGTCATGTGTAAAATGACATGGCATCCCAATCAAATTCAAGACCAATAAAATGATATCACGTGTTCAAATATTGTGGCAATCATGATCAAATTCAATAACCAGTCAAAAGTCATCACATGTCTAAAATAAAATATTTTGGCCAATTAATCACAAGAAACCTTATCACATAGAATTTGTGATAAGTTGGATGACTAATATAAACCAATTAGAAGAAGGTAAAAGAGTTCATTTTACACTTAGACTAACCACCACCTACAACATTCTGCAAGCATTGGCCAAAGACACAACATTGACTACTCGGTTATTTTAAAGAGTGGTCAACGGAGTTCTTCTCGGAGATCAATCCAAAATAATGTTGACGTTCTTAGATATCAAAGAAATTTCAAGGAGATCTAAATCATTCTACATGCATAAAAGCCTCAAATCATGAAAAAATATTAAGAAAGAGTAATCAAGATAACAATAGAATTTCATTGAGTATATTGTTGTTGTATTTTAATTGCATTTAATTTTCTGCATTACGAAAATTTGAAACAACTCCTAATCTGTTTTGCTTATAGGTATGTTAAAAGGCTTTGTCTCGGTAAAACAGTTTATTCATGTTATGTTAGAGATTTTATACATTAGTCGAGTCTATTATATTCATTCATGATGTAAGCTTTACAAAAGCATTTATCAATTGGGTATTACATTTTTGAATTTGATTAGAACTTATGGAAGGAATTATTTTTTAAAAGAACTGTTCTTATGGTATGCATTTACTTCATTCCTCAGCATATGTAATAAGGTATGAAGCCAATTTGCCCATCACCGAGACTGACTTCAAAATTTACGAGTCACTTTAGTTTTGTGCGTCTGGAAAATGATGAATGAGGGGAAAAAAAAGAGTGATTAGGATTTAGGGATTTAGTCTATGTGATAGTGAAAAAAAAAGAGTAATTAGTATTGGCATGCAATGTGGCATCCACATGGCATTTAACAACTTCCGTTAATAAGAATGGTATTTTTGACCCAATAATTTGACGGAAAGGATAGTTTTGTGCCGAAATATAGTTTAAAGGTAAATATAAGCTATTTCGAATACTTTAAGGATATTTTTGACCCTTTTCCGGTTAGAGTATCCAAAAGAGGTTCATTGAGGTGAAGAAGAAGAGTATTTTCTATGTGTTTCTTTAATATATCAATTTATTATTAGCTAGTCATAAATAAAAAAAAAACTGAACCAACCCCATAAGAACAAAACCAATGATTTTTCGTTTATTTAATTTGGTTTGATTTTAGAAATTTAAAAACCGATTAAATTAACTTGATTTTGATTTTATTAAAGATTGATCAAAACGAAACAATGAACACCCCTACACATTGGTCTCGCCAAAGGCCACACTAGGAAAATAAATCAACTTACTCTGAAGAGAGATGCATTTTACCTCTTCTAAGAGACTACAGATAAATAATAATCAAGACAAAATTCATATATTTTGTTTGCATCTTGTGCTTCACATGAGAAATCATTTTCTAAAAACATCAAATAGTTGTATTTATGTTATCTAATATATATTTTTTTCATGCTTTGACTTTAACTAGAGAAAAAATAATAATTTAGACATAACAATTATGCCTCAATCCGAAATAAGCTAGGATTCCAAAAAAGTTAGCCTAGATGCAATATAAAAAATCATTAGTGCTTTCACTTTTCTGTACGAGCCCATTACTCCTTAACAAGCATTCCAAATAATGAATTCTCTTTATTTATCAACTTCTTTGGCTCATCAAACTCAACCAACTTCCCTGGAAAATCAACAATGATGCAAGTGGTAAGTTTCAACATATTATGAAATAGATACTTTTTTTGTATTGTCCATGGTTATGGCATGATGGATTAGATCATTTTATCTTTAATCAGATCATGTCTCAGAAATTTAGACCTATAAATGACATAAATTTCAGACCGGAACACTTTTCTCCTTGGGCCATACACGATTTTTTTAGAAAAAGCAACTTGGTGTATAAAACATCCTGCGTTTACATTATGTTTGGGGAGAAGACACATCCTAATGGACGTGACATAAAACAATCTATCCTAATGCAAGCATTAATAGAAGACTAGGTGTGAAATCAAAAAGAGAAGATACTCCATCGACCATGTTTACTTGTTCATGTTTGACTTGACACATCCCTTAAGAAGCAATAAATAAAATGATAATTTTAGGATATCATCCCTAATTATTACTCCTTTGTCCCAATTAATGTGGTACAATTGAAATTTAGAGCTTGATACAAACTGTTAAATATTGACAGTGAATTCAGACACAGAAGCTTTAAGTTTCTTGAAATAAAATTTATATACTTAGAACTATGTAAAAAGTACTCTAAGCCACAGTAATTAACAAATTAAAATATTTAAAAGACATAAGAAAGTGTACAGAGAGAATACATCCTCTGTCCCAAATTATTATGTTGGAGTGTGACATAATTGGGACAAAGGAAGTATAACATCATTATTGGAATAATATAAGTAACTCACCGTCACTTATTGCTAAAACTTTTGTGTAATCCATTACTGTTGGAATTCTGTGAGCAACTGTTATAATTGCACAGTCTGCAAATTCTAGCGTGATTGTTTTTTGGAGAATTGCATCTGTGGCATTGTCAATGGACGCAGTGGCTTCATCTAGCACTAGAATTCGACTCCTCTTCAACAGTATGCGTCCGAGACAGAACAATTGTCTTTGTCCCATGCTCCAATTTGATCCATCTTGTAGAACTGAATTTTGCTCATAGAACACTATTGTTATCTTCTAATATTAATAAACAACAGTAAAATTGCTATGTGATGTTATGCTAGATGATCAACATTTTGAAAATATATGAGGCTAGAGATCACGGCCTTCCAAGAAGTTACACACATGAAGTTAAGTTTAATGGTGTTGCCAATTAGGCACGAAAAGTTGAAGTTGTATTGACTTGTGCACAATTGAGAAACACAAGAAACTTTTGCCTGTGAGACAGAACGTTTTTTTTCAGAAATGTTCAATGTCTTGTAACTTATTGAAATATCTCGTGTCAATTTATACACACAGCTCATGCCCTACATTTCTATCTTTACCTGAGGAATCTTGCCCCCCTTCTTTTTCTTGGACAACCTCTCTAAGCTGACTCTTATCAAGAACCTTCAAAAACAAAATTTTATTAGTAATTACAATCATTAACAATGAGACAACATATGTATATAAAAATACTTACCTTCCATATCTGGTCATCACTATATTCTGATAAGGGGTCTAAATTGTATCTTACAGAACCTGTAAAGAGCATAGGATCTTGTGGAATAATTCCAATACGTGACCTAAGGTCATGAAGCCTAATAGTTGAAATATCACATTCATCGCTGATGATCTTTCCATCTGAAGGCTCAACTACGCGAAACAATGCACTGATAAGAGTTGTTTTCCCACTGCCTGTACGGCCTACAACTTCAATCTTTTGTCCCCTTTCAAATGTACAACTAATACCTTGAAGAACTAATGGAGTATTTGTCCTGTACCTCACCTGCTTCAAAACAAACTTGCAAGAGATTATCAGTGTTCGTGAACAAATTAACGGTTCTTGCTACTGAAAAATAACATACCTTTAGATCGCGAATTTCCATTTTAACATGCTTAGGCCAACCAGGTGGAGGGTAGTTTGTTTGCACTAGTTGAGATTCTTCAGTAGGTATTCTCATGTATTGTTCTAGCCTTTCTATAGAGATAATAGAATTTGCTATCGTGCATTGCCATTGAACACATAACATAAGAATAGCATTTAGTGATAGGCCATAGGAGAATGCCATTCCAGTAAGTCCTGTCAACAACAAGGTTCAATCTGTGATTTTCAGATACGCGCAAGTAGGCCTTAGATAATATCATATATCAAATCACAAATGAATGAACCGGATACAGAACTCCCTCTGTGAAACAATGTCATGTCAAGCATCCAGAAGGACATGATAATCGCGCATATTATCTCCACGCATAGAATTAACTATTCAGTTACTGAGAAAGTTTGGAAAATTAGCCTAGCATTTTTATCAATAAACTCCAAGTTCTTGAAAAAGAAACGGCTTTCCTGTCCAAAAGCTCTAATTACATGCTAAGATTATTCAACTTAAAAGTAACTACTAATATTTGAAAGCTAAGTACTAAAAAGCTATGAAAATGTCTATTACCTGAACTAATTGTGAGGTCCATCCCATGCTTCTTACATTAGTCAATTTTTGCTACTCAATTGCTATAAGCAATTGTTAAAAAGAAATAGTGACAACAAATGTGAGTTGAAAATAAAAGATTTGGTGGTTGGCAAATTGGTAAGATTTGCAACCTACCTTTGAAATTTGTTACATTTGTTTATGTCATTAGTGACATAGGCATGATTTTATCTTCTTATAAATAGTGCATTTTTGCTCATTTGTAGAACACACCAAGTTAGAAAGAAAAGAATCATTTTGAGAGCAAAGTGAGGTATTCCATAGACTTTACAAGAAAAATAGTCTGTGAAGAAAAATAGAGTGTGAGCGATATTTTAGTAAGGTGGAAATCAAAAGAGTGTTATTCCTTTTGAGTGTGTAGTAGTCACTTTGAGTATTGTATTCGTCACTACAGTGTAAAATTTCTTACTATGGTAATATCAGTTGCTCCTCTTGGCCTGTGGTTTTTCTCTTATTTAGAAGGGTTTCCACGTAAAAATTTTGGTGTCATTATTTTCCCATTATTTTGACCATATATATTTTTGTGTTGGTCGGCGTTTTCCCAACACTAATATAGTTACGTAATTCATCAGTACGATAACAAGCACGACCTCTGGGGAGACAAAACACAGGATGACGTAGGTAGAGTATGAAATAATGATTGATCCAACAGTAAAGTTTATTAAGAAAGGAAGCTCAATGTCAACAATGCTCAAATCTGAAGATACCTGTGCAAAACAAATGGAAAATTAAGATCAAGGTGCAGATTTAATTTGCAGTAGACATTTTTTTCAGCGATTTTTACCGGACTAAGCATTCTTCCTAAAGGCGTTGAGTCAAAAAAAGACATCGGTGCAAAGAAAAGAGAGCTTGACAGTATAGAGTAAACTGATTTTGATGCATCAAGTCCCAGCTTTACTGTTAATAAGGATCTTAAAATCAGTAAAAGTATTAAACCAAAACCAATGACTGTGTAGACATTGATTAACTTTAATCTTGCTAACATTGGAATCTTGAAGGTCAATAGCCAACTTGTAGCTCTGTATACATTGCCCAACTACAAACATTGTGTGAACAATGAATGCCAAGGAGAAATACAAGAATCCTTTGTCATGCTTTAGTTATTGTATGTATGGCTTCAATCCTGCATCTCCTACTTCTCGTTCTTCTGCTTTGATTAATTGATCTCCTTTTAAAGAACCTACATCATCACGTTCCTCGGAGGAAACATTATTATCCAACTCTATCTCAGCAGCTTTAGGCCTTTTAGAAACATAAACTTCTTGACATTCAGGAAGAAAAGTAGTTTTTTGTGCATTAACAAGGTCCTGAAATTCCTCACTCTTTGACAGCAACGCATCAAACGTACCGGATTTCATGATCTTCCCACTAGATATTAGCTGTGACATTGAAAGAGATCTCGTTAAAATGGGGATAGATTATAAATTTATAATACTCCTTCAAACATCAAACTAAACTTTTCTCATACAACTAGGATGAACAAAGTTCTTATGGAAGTTACTAACCAAAATAGAATCAAATGAAGGAAGAAATTCAACTTGGTGTGTTACCAGCAGCACAGTTTTTCTTGATAGAGCTCCCATGACATAATCCTGCCAAATCAAAATGCGGGAAGTTGAGAATAATTTTCAATAGTGGATATGGTTTTCAAGGAAGACAAATGGATAAGACTTGGTATAAAGTCCATTAAATAGACTAGTCGAGGTATGTGCGTCTACAGCACTAAATGGATCATCCAAGAGGTAAATATCTGGATCCTGATAGAGGGCATGAGCTAGTTGAACCCTTTGCTTTTGTCCTCCACTCAAATTGTTACCTCTTTCTCCTATCTCAGTAAGACCACCAAATGGAAGCATCTCCAAGTCTTTCACCAGTGAACTCCTTTCTAGATTGTCGATACCTTCGTGGTTCCATATTAGATCCAAATAGGATGTTTTCTTGTATGGTCGCTGTCTGAATCCATTCTGTCTGAGAAACATAAGCTATCTTTCCATAAACATCAACCTGCAAAAACAAAAAGAAGAAACAGTAGCATCTTCTGATTACACTGATACAGTAAGTATTCCCTACCAATATCAATCAGGTAAACTAAACAATAACTGAAGACTTACTGTGCCGTTGATGTATGGAACTTCTCCAAGAATCAGAGACATAAGGGTGGATTTCCCTGAGACAACTTCACCACATACCCCCACTTTTTCACCATATTTAATCTTGAGATTTATGTCCTTTATTGTAGGCCTTAAAGAATTCATCTCCCAAGAAACATCAGTGCAGTTTATACATATATTTACATCATCTTGTCTTTGCTTCTTCATATCCCTTGTATGCATGTCAGGTTCCTCAAGAAATTTCACAATCCTTGATAGCGAAACCTTTGCTTCAATAAACGCCCCAACAACATCAGGGAGCCTTCTAATGGGTTCTTGAACAAGCCTAAAAGAGGCTAGAGATGTGAAAACACTGCTAACATTAAGGGGAACTTGAAACAAGTAACAAGCTACAAAAGTGGCCGATGAGACCAGAATGGGAGATGACCAGAAGACGACGAAGTTGTATCCTTTTTGTGTTAGAACAGATGATAGCCACTTGGTTTCTTCTGATATCAATTTGTTTATCGTGTCCATGAAATGTTTTTCCCAGGAATATAACTTGAGAACCTTGATATGCGCAAGTGCTTCTGTGATGGCCTTTTGCCTTTTATCTTGCGATATCATGAGGTTAGTCTGATACTTAAGCTGCAACTTGGCTAATGGGGAATTTACTAGTACAGTTACTATTACAATCACTAATCCTGCTGATGAAGCTACCCCTATAGAATAGTGCATTACACATGACACTAGGATGAGCTGAAGAATTGTCGTCCATATCTGATGAAACCAAAAGGGGAATTCACCTATTTTTTGAGCATCTACAGGCACATAGTTCATTATCTGGCCTGGGGAATGATTTTTCTTGGCAGCATTTAAGACATGGAGTTGTTTATGAAAGATAGCTGAAGTCAGTGAAGATCTTACTTTTAGTCCAATCAGTCTACTTCTGAAGTGCCATTGCCTCTCTGCTAGAGATTCCAAGCATTTCGCAAGGAAAAAGTCGGCTGTTAGAGCATATCCCTCATACTTAAAGGATTCTCTTCCTTCAGCAACCTCGATGAAGGTATGTAGAAACAACGGTCCTGTTGTCAGTGTTAAGATCTTAATTAGAGCAAACACCCCCGATGTCAGGACGGATTTGTGGTGGCAGAGGAGTATTGCCATTAATATAGAAGGTCTTCCTAAAGGTTCTTTTCTTTTTAGCATTTCCACTTGCTCATTGAACAGATCAAAACATGTTCTTGATCCATCAGCTGATCTTAGATGAGGAGCGTCTACGTCCTCAAGAATCTTCTTTTTACCTTTCTTCATTAGTGGATTATGTTAACAAAAATAATTTAATTAAAGAACAAGAGGCAAGAGTTGCATTACAATATAATAGAATAATTCTAAATACAAAAAGAATAGGAAGGCTATATAAGCAGCCATTAACTAAAACTAACCTAGAAAATAGACCCAATAACAAAAGCCCAAACATATGGGCTAGCATCCCCCCTTAAACTCACAATGCAACTACAATAAGCATTGAGAGTTTGTCACACAAAAATCAAAACCGAGACGCCGACTGAGCCTTCATAAAAAGATCAGCAATTTGCAAGGACGACGGAACAAAATGAAGCGATATGGTCCCGAGCTGTAAATGATGACGGGTGAAGTGACAATCAATCTTAATGTGCTTCGTCCTCTCATGAAAAATAGAATTCTTTGCAATTTGCATCGCACTTTTGTTATCACAATGCAGGGGAGTAGGCAGAAAATATAAACCCCCATATCTGCAAGAAGCCAACGTAAACAAACAATCTCATATGTAGTCATAGTCATAGCACGATACTCAGCCTCCATGGAAGATCTAGAGACAACATTTTGTTTCTTGCTCTTCCATGAGATTAAAGAGTCTCTAAGAAATACACAAAAACCAGTGGTGGATTTACGAACATTGCCATCGCCATCCCAATCAGCATCACTATAGGCTCACAACTCGAGAGATGACGTTGAGGGAAACAAGAGATTCTGAAACTGAGTGCCACGAAGATATCTCAGAATACGAAGTACAACTCCCTTGTGAATAGAAGTAGGAGCAGTAACAAACTGGCTAACAACATGAACTGCATGAGCTATATCCGGGCGAGTAACAGTAAGATAAACCAAACTACCTACAACGGTCCGATAAAGACTCGGATCGGATAACGGAACACCATCACTAGGAGAGTACCGTGCATTGGTTTCAAGGGGAGTATCTATAGTCCTGTTGTCAGAAAGGCGCGCTCGTTTAAAAAAATTAGATATATATTTAGTCTGAGAAAGAAGATACCCTTTCTTAGACTGAGCCACCTCAATACCCAAAAAATAACATAGCAAGCCCAAGTCCTTCATGGCAAACCGATGAGCCTAATCACGCTTCAATGACTCAATACCACCATAATCATCACCAGTAATAACTATATCATCTACATATAAGGACAAGAATTTTCCCTGCACTCGTACATCTAACAAACAACGCCGAATCATGATTACTCGGGGCAAATCTAAGAGAAGTAATCACAGTGGAGAATTTCTCAAATCAAGCACGAGGGGCTTGCTTGAGACCATATAAAGCTTTTCGAAGCCGACAAACTTCACCCGGCAGGTGATCAATACCAGGGGGGAGGAGTCATATAAACTTCCTCATGGAGATCACCATTCATAAATGCATTTTTGACGTCCAATTGAAATATCTTCCACTGTCGAATAGATGCAACAACAATTATAGTGCAAACAGTCGTCATCTTTGCCACCGGGGTAAAAGTCTCCTCATAGTCCATATCATATTTTTGTGAGTACCCTTTTGCCACAAGTCTGGCCTTGTATCGCTCAACAAACCCATCAGACTTTGTTTTTATCTTATACACCCATCGACAACCAATCGTATGTTTACCAGGTGGGAGGGTAACCAAATCCCATGTATGTGTCTGATAAAGAGCAGTGAGTTCCTCAGCCATAGCATTCTGCCAAAGAGGATCAGTCACAACCTCTCGATACGACTCAGGTTCAGACAAATGATGTATGTTTCCAATAAAGGAAGCAAATGAGGCTGAGTATGTAGAGTAAGCGAAATCTAGTAGTTTGGTGGACTTAGAAGGACGAGTAGACCTCCTCAGAGGTGGTGGGTCTCCAGTCTCAACAGTCAAAGGAGCAAACTCAAGCACAGGTGGAGCTGAAACACTATCATCAGGTGGCATGGATGAATCCGGAACCTCCATGTCAATGCCAAAAGGATCAATATACTGAAGATCTGATTTCAATACATCATGGGATTTAGCTGAAATTGAATAAAAAGAAATATGTTCCAAAAAGGTGACATGTCGTAAAACATATAATTTCTGACTTATAGGATCATAGCAACGATATACATTTTTTCCAACACCATACCCCAAAAACACACATATAGTTGATTTTGTCCCCAACTTATTTCGTTCAACATGAGGGCGAAGAACATAGCAAGTACATCCAAAAACTCATAATGCAGAATAATCTGGTAGGTGACTATATAATTTCTCAAACGGAGACATCCCTGAAGTCAATGCAATAGGAATATGATTAATTACATATACAACAATTAGGACTGTTTCTCCCCAAAAAATACTAGGAACCTTTGCAGATAAGAGTAAAGAGTGTGCTTTCTCAACAATATGGCGGTGTTTTCTTTTTGTAACACCGTTCTGCTCAGGAGTGTCGGTACAAGATGACTGGTGTATGGTACCACCAAAGACGAGTAACTGAGTGAAATCATTAGAGGTATATTCGACCCCTAAGTCACACCTGAAGCATTTTATCACAGCCGAATGTTGCGTTTTAACAAGGGCTCTAAAGTTTATGTAAATGCCAAAGAAATTAGATCTGCGTTTCATAAGATAAACCCAGGTATAACGAGTAAAGTCGTCTATAAATGAAACATAATAGGTCGAGCCACCCTTAGTGGATATTGGCGATGGGCCCCATAAATCATAATGAATAATATCAAAAGGAGCAACAGAATAAGACACACTTTTATTAAACGGTAAAGCCGAGAATTTTGCCAGTTTACAACCACTACAATCAGAAATATCACAAGTGTTCAAATGACCCAAAGCACTAGTAGAGGCTAAGAAACGTAAACGTGACACTGACACATGTCCCAAATGGGAATGCCAAAGATAAAACTGAGAAGACAAGGGACTCAAATGAAAAGACCACAAATCAATAATAGAGGTTGCAACAACAACAAAAGACACTTTGAGAATCTCCAAGACATAGAGTTTCCCCAACCTACGTCCAATCCCAATCACCTTCTGAGTGTGTTGGTCCTGTACAACACAAACAAAATCAGAAAAGAACACCCAATTACCAGCTTTACACAATTGACTCACCGAAGCAAGATTCAAAGCAAGTTTGGGAATGTAATAAACATTAGAGAGAACAATGTTAGGGGTAGTAACAGAACCAACACCCTCGACCGTCATAGATGCAGCACTAGCAGACATAACAGCGATAGGTGAAATAGGGGACAAAGAACCAAACGATGACAAATAAGGTGACATATGATGAGACACACCAGAATCTAAAATCCACAAGGAGGACGGAATACCTGAGGGACTAGAAGAAGTTGGACCTAAATGAGACATAGATGCTGACATAGCAATATGATTAGAAGCCATAGAAGCCATAAACTGTCTGAACTGTTCGAAAACCTGGGGTTCCAACGTAGAATATGGCATAGTGCTAATAGACTCAATATCTATAGATGGTGCAGCAGCAGCAGTGAACTGTGGAGGACGAGCATCAATGGAACTTGACCAAGACTTCTGCTGTCCATACTTCTACTGTTGTCCTGATTGATGTTGTTTTGCCTTGTTAAGTAACAATGGACATTGAGCTTCCAATGATTTTTTTGTTTGCAGAATGCACACTCATCAAATGCAACTTTAGGAGATTGTCGAGAATGTGGTGGTCTAGACTGATAAGTTGAAACAGCAAACACAGAAGGAGTATTAGTTGCTTTAGACCCTTTATCCACTTGAGACTTGATACAAGTCTTTTCTGCAATCAGTTCATGAACAACGAAATCAACTGTGGGGATTGAAGGATTGTTCCACGCAGTCCTTCAAAATCAGAACGTAATACCATCAAAAATTGAACCAAACGCTGTTCTTCCCTCCAAGCAATGTATGGCTTAAAAACTTTTAACTCTGTAGATTCAGTAAGAGCCAATTAATCCCATAAATCTGACATTGCAGCATAGAAATCTTGAATGCTGATAGCATTCTATTGAAGAGCACGAATTTCATACTCCAACTGGTACTGCTTAGCAAAATTAGGCTGAGTATACATTCTCTCCAAATGATCCCAAACATCCTTTGCTGTGCCATACTTAGCTAATTGCATACCAATTGACTGAGTTATAGAATTGTTGATCCAAGTGATAACCTTGGAGTTAGCAGTTTCCCATGAGTCTACCAACAATGCGAAATCCATAACCTTATCATCTTTAGGTTTGACTTTAACCCCAGTGACATAACCCCACATATTCTTCCCACGAAGAAAATTCTTCATTACATAACTCCAATATGCATAATTTTTACCATCTAATTGAGCATTAATGGATTGGAGAGAATCATAATTTCCAGTCATATTTTCAAAAGAGAAGTAAACACAGCAAAACATGAACAATTCCAAAACAAAAATTAAACTACCTTAGGTCGAACCGATCTAAACAAACAGCAGCAGCAACACCGATCAAAAACTAAGCGAAAGCAACAAATCAAAAAACCCTCGTTCGATCAGTGCAATCGGTGACTGCTACCAGATCTTCAACCACAAATCAAGGAGCATGAATCGATTTAGCTCTTGATACCGTATTAACAGAACTACTTTAATTAAAGAACAAGAGGCAAGAGTTGCATTATAATATAATAGAATAATTCTAAATACAAAAAGAATAGGAAGGTTATATAAGTAGCCATTAACTAAAGCTAACCTAGAAAATAGGCCCAATAACAAAAGCCCAAACTTATGGGCTAATAGATTCAACCACACAAATGATAATTTTCCAAGAAATCCAGCATTTGCAAATGGAGTGATCTCATAACTATTAATTTCATCTTCAAACTCTTGTATAGGCTTATAAAATATCTCATCGCAAAGATCAATACCCCTATTTCTATCATATTCACTTTCTTTAAATCCACTACAGATCAAAAGTATTACTCCAAGAAAAGATAATGAGTTTAATATCACTCCTATACTTTCTATTACGTTTCCATCATCATATCTAAACCTCCATAAAGATGTTATGCAAAGAAACATTGCTAACAAGAATGCAATGATTGAATAAATCTTCACTACAAGGAAAGTTTGTTGCTTGCATAGGCTAATGAATGAACTTACAAATAACCATGTAATGCCATAGACAAGAAACAGAACAGTTCCATATTCTTGGCGCTTCTCTTTAAGCTTCCACACTCTAAATGCTATGTATCCTAAGCCCAAACATCCATTAAAAATACCCGAAGTAATTGAAAATCCATCAGATTTTGCATGAGATGATAACTTCCTCAATGATATCTTACAAACTAGGAAAACTAACAAGATGAACAACAGTAGGAAATCCACAGATAAGAGAAAAATATGATTGAGACACGCATCTGAATTGAGCATTTCAAGAAAAGAACTAAAGGGTTCTCCACAAAAGGTATTTGAGAAATCCATAGATTCAGTTCCTTGTAGAAAAGATTAAGTTTGTACTGTCTTTTTAACTTTATCAATAGCAAATAAGCAACATTTAGGATATGTTTGGTAGCTCATTAGAGTTATATATGCATTAGTAATACAGAGATTAGTTATAACAGAATTTATGTATTATTTTATGTAAGTGTTAGTTATGCATGATTTGGGTATTATTTTATGTAGGATTAAGAAGTCATTTGGTAGTTGATTTGGAGGTGAGTTATGAAGGTATTAAATCATACACAAGTAATACCATGTTTGGTAGTTGGTTAGGAGGTAAATTATTCATGTATTAGGTGTTTGGTTTGTAATTTAGAAATCTACATAATTAATACATTAATTATAAGTTAAATCAATACATAGATACCCTTATAACTTATACATGTATTAGTTTTGGGGTTTCTAAATTGCACACCAAATATTGCATTAATTTTACACATGAATGATTTAGCTCCTAATCAATTATCAAGCATGACATTACTTTCACATAATTTAATACTTACATAACTCAGACAAAGTGAAATGTTTAACTGACTTGTCTTTTAGTGTTTGACAGGTAAAGAGAAAATATACCATAAAGAATATTAATATACAATATAGTCAAATATTATGTGGTTGGATGGAGAATATGAGTGGTTGTGGAGGAGACCATGGGATCAGGAGTACTCGAGGTGGGGATTAGGAGATAATATGGGGAATGTGTTGTAGAGGGTGGAGAGTGACATATCAATGAAATTTGTTTTTGTTATTTTACTTATTATTAAGAAACTTGTTTTCGTAGAAAATAATCTTTGATTGATCAGATCATAAAAGGAAATTGGAAAAACATAGATGAACTGTTAAAGTACTGGTATTCTGTTGTATATGTTTTGGTAGATGAAATTTACATGGTTGTTCTTTTGAACTATTAGATAAAAGTATTGACCTGGTGTTACACTCACATGTTATAATTAGAAATAACTTATTTTAAGGTTCTCATTTTATCAATAGTAAGGTAGTTTATAATCACACAAATTTCTAAGATAAAGATATATAAAACCCACAAAATTCAAAAAAAAAAAAACTTTTTTTATTTACTAGGTTAAATACTCTTTGGTGGCCTGTAACACGTTGCAATTCTACTCTAGGAATTCAAACCATACCATTTGTCATAAGTGTATCACCATGGGTATGGTGATATATTACTTTTTCATATATTTTAAGGTCCATTCCTAGGCGTTAGAAGTGTACTGGATGTACTTTAGGGCTATAAGGAACCTCTAACACCAAGTTAAGTTCAAAGCTTCTCTACCGATTGAAATTATGCATGAATTCTAGCAGGGTCAACTTCAAACAATCATATATCTCAGAATATGAATAGTTAGGTAACCCATAACCTATCAAACTAAAGGTCTATGAGTCTTCTTTTAAACTACACGAACATCTTATCTAAACGAGGTATGACCCAAAAGTTATGATCATTTTAGTTGTGTTTGACATTCTATTTTGGAAATGCATTTCGCTGGTGTTGAACATTTTGAACCTATGAAATACCGGTCTAGCATCAGTTGAGGAAATATTAAGAGATTTTCTTTTTCGAACATGTGTTTCACTAATGTTGAACAATTTTGGATAGGCGTTTCACTGGTCAAATGTTGGTTGGGTGACGAAAAATTATTAAAGTTGGTTTTAGTCCTATTTCTCACTTTTGGCCTTTCTTTCAAACACTAGAAGTGTTTTTTTCTCCTCCTCCTCCATCAAGGTAAGTCCTTCTCAATGGATTTCAAGCATTCCAACTCAAATTCATTCATCTATTCATGAATCATCTAAAGAAATCTTAACTATAGAAATCTTAACTCTTGACCATAGGACTTGCAAGAAACGAATCCATGAATTTCAAGAAAAGGGTTTCTTGGTTGTTTTTTTTCAAGTTATGGTTCTTCATCCAAGTTTGTGGAGCGTTTAAGGTATGTACGTAAGACTATCTCCACTTGTGAAAATACTTAGTTCTTCCCCACAAACTACATTTCCATGGTTTCAAAGAATCCTTCATGAATGAATTAGGGTTAGAACAAAACTCCATAGTCTTGAATTGTTCTTAAATCTTCCTGAAACCACAAAAAATCTCCATGAAAGTATGTCAATTTCTTGATAATTCTTTTACCCATGAACTTTCTTAGATCTTTTTTCATGAAATTATGAATGATTATTGAAAGAAGAAGTTTTTATCTTGATAACTATACTTTAATGATTTTCTTTAGAGAAAATGGTCAAATGACCCCCTAATCTATTAGTCAATTCTCAACTACACACCAATACTTTACGGGGGTCCTAGTACCTCCTGAACCTTTTATTTTCGATATTTTACAACCCTTAAACGCTAACCTGTCCAAGTAGGTGAATACACCTCCTTAAGGCACATAAGGATGCATCTAAAACACATTATCTGCATTTTGAAAACCACGTGTAAGTCCAAATCAGCCTAAAATTAAGTCTTTCAATTGCAACTTGAATTTTTAGGCCCTTTTTCTCCCACAAATCTTCCATCTTCTTCCTTTATTCTGCCATGTTAAAGCTTGAAGCTTGGGAACAACTGTCTTCCATTTCAAAGCTTCCTAGTAACTTTCATTTCAAACCTTGAACCTCAAGGATTTCTAATCTTCTGTAAACTTTTTTTTTTCAAATTTGAGGTTCAAATTTATTTTTCTCACTCATAAATATCGAATTACAAGGTCAACGAGATCTAGCTATGGAGTTTGAAATTTCTTCTCCATGTGAAATGCCCAAAAATAAGATATTTTTTCTTCAATTCATAAATATAGAACCTCAACGTATGTACATTCATTCTTTTCACCTTTCTCCAACAAGGAGAGTCATGAAAACATTTTTCTCCTTCACCATTATATCTTACCCTGAAGATTTAGAAATGCCAAACTTTAAGATCTGATTGTTCATTCAAAGATCACTTTTATTTATTTTTAAGAAAATTACATCACACTATACATAACATTGTTAACATTATCTGAGTGGCGGAGCAAGTAATCGTGAAAAGACCAATTCTTGGGTCCCTATGAGGAGTAGGGTTTTTTTTTTTCTTTGTAAAAAAGAAGAGGGTTGATACTCAATTGAAGAGTAGACATGGTGATTATGTTTGGAATTGAGAATTTAACCTAATTAAAAGGAAAAAGTTAAAAAAGTGGGTCCACTAAATCTAAAATAAATATAAATAGGGGAACAAAATTGAAGAAAATGGGCCCACCTAGCGCGTGTGTACAAATATTTGGGTATATCTGGGTAATAACAAATGATGAGCGTTTAAGGGTTACAAAATATCGAAAATAAAAGGTTCAGGGGGGTAATAGAACCCCCGTGAAGTTTAGGTGTGTAGTTGAGAATTGGCTAATAGGTTGAAGGGTCATTTGACCATTTTCTTATTTTCTTTATGACTTCTTGATAACTTTTTGACAATTTCTTGATGTTTTCTTGAAAATTCTTATGTTATGAATCCTAAAACTATGAGTTATTAAAGTTCTCAAATGTAATACCTTATGATGTTATCTTATGATTCTCTAGCTTTATTATTATTATGATATGATATATGTTATTTAATTTGCAAAGCTATGATAGATGAACGGTAACCTCATAATGTGATGATATGAATGAAGTTTATGAACTATGGTCCTTGAATGTTATGAATATAAGTCTTTGGCTAACCTATAATCACATGAGCTTAGGAGAGCTAAACGGTTAATTGAGATGGCATAAGTCTAAATGACGAACAATTGAAACTACATTTGCCGATATAGGTTAAGGATCGTACCGTTGGTTCAAGTGACTCCTTCTTTTATGCTCCTGGTAGAGTTATCAAAAAGGGAAAGTTCAGCCCCACCCGGCCCATGCCTCGCGGATCAAGGAATTTGAAGAGCTAGGGCGGGTTAGCCCTTTATTTGGAAGGGCTTGAAAATGCTCAACCCAACCCAACCTAACCCTAAAAGGGCCTAGGGCTGGGGCGGGCTGGCCCTTCTTCTTTTTATTTTCAAACTTAAAATTATATAATATGAAGAAAATGAGAAGATTTTCAAATCAATTATGGCAAATAATGGTATTATTTCAATAACACTTGCCAAAAATCTGGTGTAATCAACATGTATCTAGGATACTAGATATGCGAGATACATGTATCTGGTGTAATGCATCCCAGATAGGCAAATGAGATAAAAGAGTGACAAGTGAGATGGTAGGGAGACGAGGGCGTGATATTTGTCTATGTATCCTAAATACATGTGAATTCACTTGGGTAGAGTGTATCTAGAACAAATTGATCTTATTTTGAGTCCATGTATCCTGAGATACATGTATCTAGACGTACTAAAATTTGATAAAATTCATAATATTACAACATAACGTGCATTTACATAATTAGCTCATATACTAGCGAGATTATTGTAAGTTACCCTTAAACAAATAGTTCCATGGACCGACCCCGGTCTGGCCTTGATCAAGCCTCAATGGCCAAGGGCTTATATAAGCCCTATTTTTAAATGAGCTTTAAAATCCTATTGTAACATCTCGCAATTTGAAATAACTAGGAAGAAGCTAATAATTTGAAATAATCATTTTTGGGAAGAATGAAAATCTGGAAAAATTTGTTTAAGTTAGGAAAAGTTGAGTTTTGGTCAACTTCAAACGGCCATAACTCCTAGCGCAAAATGAGTTAGGTGTACTTCTATATATGGTTGGAAATATCTTGGAATGATCTTTCCAACATTGCTGAGTTTACGCGATTCCGAGTTTGTATGAGTAAGTTATGCCCTTTGGAAGTTGGCCTATTGGATTAAGGAAAGTTTAATCCGGATTTTGGAAGGGTAATTTAGTCTTTTCCTTACCTAATTATTCTAATTCATTTTTAGGAGTTTAATTAGGGTAAATTCAGATTTTAGTCAGTTTAGAAAAGTGAATTTTACGCTAGGGCTTGGAGAAGAGGAGAAAGGAGAAAAACGTTCAAGATTCGTGGATTTCGTCAAGGATAACTTGTGGATTTCATTGGGGGTGATCCCTAAAAGGTATGTGAGATAACATAGCATTGGGTTAGTTTGCCCACACGCCAACCATGATTCAATTCAGCGAATTTAAGTTTTTGAAAGTTTAGAAATTGAGTTCTTGATGAACATTGTTGGAAGTTTCATTTAATTTCTTGTGGGTTGTGTTGTTGGAGTTTCTTATGATTTGATTCATGTTTTCAGGTGTAATTTGGGTTTGAATCTATTGTATATTGAGGGTATTAATGATCCTAAGTGTTTGAGGAAAGAACCATTGACGTTTAGAGGGTTTAGAGTTGAAAAATGGAGAAGAAAAGTCGTTAAACGCCTGGGGAAGGGGGTGGAGTGTCGCGCCAACCAGCACACCCCGAAACAGTCCCTGAATGTGGGGCTCTGGGGAAACATGCCAGCCAAAGCTAGCCAACTTGTTCTTTGAATATTGTGGTCTGGCTCTCCGTGCCTCTCAGAGCGCTAGGGACGCCAGTTCTTCCCATTCTTCCCCCATCTTTTCGTACTTGTTCCTTAGCAATGTACCTATGTTTTCTAGTTGATTCCAACTCTCTAAGGTACATATAAACATCATGAAATCATCCATAAACATGAGATCATGAACCTTGAATCCATAATCCAATTCAAGGAAAGTTAGGATCAAAGTCAAGAGAAGTTAAGAGTTAAGTCTAGAAGTTAAGAAGCAAGTCAAAACAAAGTTTGTAAAGTTTTCAAAAGTCTTTAACAAATGTTTTAACTTTGATTTAAGACTTAAGTTTTCAAGTTAAGAAAAGAGTAAATAGTTGAGTTTATTTCTCAAAAAGCTATATGGGAACTAAGTATTCCCAAAGAGTTCATAAATGGTTTTTTTTACATTTGAGCAAGAAAAGGGAACACCGATTCCAAGAGAGCTTTTAAGCTAAGTTTTGAGTAATTATCTCAAACCAAAGAAGGAAGTTTGTTTTAAAAATATATGAGCTAAGTATATTTTGGGAGTAGTATTGAATGAGTTTATATTAACTCAAGTCTCCATAAACCATGTAGCCATCATGGGTAGTAAAGGATCATACTTTTTAAATGACTCCTTAAGATGCTTTCAACATAGACTAGTGGATCCATTTAGTGAGTTAGGTTTTATACCCCCAACAAGGTATAAGACGGTCTTTGGCAGTGAGAGGTAAAATGTTGTACTATCACTTAGGCTCATAGTGGTGGTTGTTGGTTTAAGAATCTCCCACATAAATTGTGTTACTTATTATATGAGTAAAGTTGAGTTTGTTATTGCATTTCCTTTAACGAACTAAGTTTCTTATATTGTTTTAAAAAGTTTTTCATATATTGCATGTGTTTCATTGCTTTATTTTGAGTTAAGTATTCATGAGTGGAGAAGAGCCAAGGTGAGTGTTTCTTTTAGATTTCTTTCAAGCTTAAGTTGTGTTTAGCATTCCAACTCACATACTGCATATTTAATGTACTGATATCAGTTGTCCTGCATCATTTTATGATGCAGACGCAGGTAACCAGGATCGACATCCAGTGCCTTGTTGATCAGGTTCAGCACTCAGAGTCAGTTGGTAAGCCTCCTTGCTTCCGGAGGGCTCCTTTTTACATTGTTTTCTAGTTTTTAGTCGGTAGGATGATCGGGGGTCCTGTCCCGACATCTCTATTTGTTTTAGAGGCTTCATAGACAATTAGTAGTTCAATTGTCTTTACTTTATCATTCAGATGTTGTTTAACGACTTCAGTTGCCATTTTGGCTAAGTGTTATATGTATTTAAAGTTATGTTTTGAGATTATCTAGTTAAGTTACGTCTTCCGCTAAGTTAAGTATGCTAGACCAAGGTTTCACTTGGGGCTAATAATGGTTCTCGAGTGCCAGCCATGTCCAGGGTGTAGGCTCGGGGCGTAACAAACTTGGTATCAGAGCCCAGAGTTCAACAGTTCTAGGGATTCTATGAAGTTGTGTCTATAGAGTCTAGTTATCGGTGTGAAGTGCGCCACATCTATAATTAGGAGGCTGCAACACTTAAGAAAATTCTCACTTCTTTCACACTCCTTTTGTGCGTTAGAGTTTGATCTCTAAAAATTTTCCTTCTAATCCGTGCCTGCGTGTGTTTTCAGATAATTATGCCTTCATAAAGAGTTGTCAGAGGTCATACTGTTAGACAAAATGTTGAGGAGCAAGAGTTACCAAATGCACTTGAAGTGCAACCTCAAGGGGAAGTCACTAACGCTGAATTCAGAGTAGCAATTAAGATGCTGAGTCAAGCTGTGACTAACCAGGTTGGACAGCAAAGAGGAGCTCAATAAGAAGGGGCTGACACTTCAAGAATTCGTGAGTTCTTGAGGATGAATCCTCCAAGTTTCATTGGTTCGAGCACTACTGAGGATCTAAAGAACTTTATTGAGGAGCTGAAGAAGGTATTTGATGTTATGCATGAGGCCGATACTGAGCGAGTGGAACTAGTTGTATATCAACTAAAGAATGTTGTTAGAACTTGGTTTGACCAGCGGAAGGGGGGTTAAGTTGAGGATGCACCATCTGCGAGTTGGGCTTGTTTTGAGGAGGCTTCTTGGGGCATTTCTTCCCCTGCAAACTGAAAGAGGCTAAGGTACGATAATTCTTAACTCTTAAGAAGAATCCTTTAAATGTTCACAAAAATGGGCTGAAGTTCACCCAACTATCCCATTATGCTCCAGAGATGGTTGTAGACATGAGGAGTAGAATAAGCTTGTTTATTGTTGGGCTTTCTCGTCTGTGGAGTAAGGAAGGTAGGGATGCGATGCTGATAGGCAATATGGATATTTCGCGGTTGATGGCTTATGTGTAACAGGTTGAGAAAGAGAAGCTGAGGGATAAGAAATAATTTAGAAATAAGAAAGCTAAGACAGGAAATGAATTTGGGCAGCAGAAAAGTAATGTGAACAATTCGTCCTTTAAGCAGAAGCAAAAGGGAACTGCTCCATCATCTGCTAGTGCACCTGCACCCAGAAACAAAAGTGAGTATAATGGCCAGAATTCATAGAACTTCAGAGCTATACTTGCACAGTCTCAAGAAAGTGCGGCACAAGGATGTAACTGGGCTCCTACATGTGCTAGGTGTGGTAGAACCCACCCAGTTAAGTGTCGTGATGGCCAGACAGGTTGCTTCGAGTATGGACAAGAGGGTCACTTCATGAAAGAGTGCCCTAAGAACAGGCACGGTAGTGGAAATCAGGGCAATAGAGCCCAATCTTCATCAGTTGCTTCACCAGACAGGGCTGCACTTAGAGGAGCTGCTTCCAGTATCGACGGAGGAGCAAATCGTCTTTATGCGATCGCTAGTCGCCAAGAGCAAGAGAACTCTCTAGATTTTGTCACTGGTACGATCAAAATTTTTGCTTTTGATGTTTATGCTTTGCTAGACCAAGGAGCAAGTTTATCTTTTGTAACCCCTTATGTTGCAAATAAGTTTGATGTTCTTCCTGAGAAACTCTGTGAACCATTTTGTGTTTCTACACCTGTTGGGGAGTCTATCCTAGCTGAGCGAGTTTATCGTGATTGTGTCATTTCCATCAATCACAAGGACACCATGGCTGATTTAATTGAGTTAGACATGGTAGATTTCGATGTCATTCTAGGTATAGATTGGATTCATGCCTGTTATGCCTCCATTGATTGTAAAACTCGAATTGTCAAGTTACAAATTCTTAATGAGCTAGCCTTAGAGTGGAAAAGTAGTTCAATAGTGCCTAAGGGTCATTTTATATCGTACCTTAAGGCAAGAAAGTTAGTTTCCAAGGAGTGTGTCTATCACTTAATCCGAGTTAATGACTCAAGTGTTGAGATACCTCCCATTCAGTCAGTTCCAATAGTAAAAGAGTTTCCAGAAGTCTTCCTGATGATCTACCAGGAGTCCCTCCAGAGAGAGAGATAGACTTTGATATAGATGTTTTTCCATATACTCATCCTATCTCTATTACGCCATATAGAATTGCACCAGAAGAGTTGAAGATCTTAAAGAGGAGTTGAAAGATTTGCTAGATAAGGGTTTCATTCGACCAAGTGTCTCACCTTGGGGCGCTCCGGTATTGTTTGTGAGAAAGAAGGATGGTTACCTTAGGATGTGTATAGATTATTATCAGTTGAACAAGGTTACTATCCACAACAAGTATCCTCTTCCAAGAATTAATGATTTATTCGATCAACTTCAAGGTGCTTCTTGTTTTTCTAAGATAGATCTCAGATCTGGCTACCATCAGTTGAAAGTAAGGAAATGTAATATTTCAAAGACAACATTCAGGACCCGATATGGTCATTATGTGTTTCTGGTCATGTCTTTTGGTTTGACCAATGCGCCTGCAACATTCATGGACCTTATGAACAGAGTATTCAAGCCTTATTTAGATATGTTTGTTATCCTCTTCATTGATGACATACTAATCTATACAAGGAATGAAAGAAGATCATTCTAGCCATTTCAAAATAGTTCTTCAGACTTTGAAAGATAAGGAGTTGTATGCTAAGTCCTCGAAATATGAATTTTGGCTTGTGTCTGTGGCATTCTTGGGCCACATAGTTTCTGGTGATGAAATTAGAGTTGATATTCAGAAGATAGAGGCCGTGCAAAGTTGGCCTAGACCAACATCTCCAACTGATATTAGTTATTTCTAGGGATTGGCTGGATATTATAGAAGGTTCGTAGAGAGATTATCGTCTATTTCGTCCCCTTTGACCAAGTTGACTCAGAAAACAGTGAAATTTCAATGGTTTGAAGCGTGTGAGAAAAACTTTCAAGAATTTAAAAAGAGGTTGACTACTACCCCGTTTTGACCTTACTAGAAGGTACTTAAGGTTTTGTGATGTATTGGGACGCATCTATAGTTGGTTTGGGTTGTCTATTAATGCAGAATGACAAAGTTATCGGTTATGGCTCTAGACATTTGAAGGTTCATGAGAAGAATTACCCAACCCACGACTTAGAGTTGGTTGCTGTAGTATTTTCTTCGAAGATATGGCGTCATTTATTGTATGGTGTTCATGTTGATGTACTCACTGATCACAAGAGTCTTCAGTATGTGTTTACTCAGAAAGAGATAAACCTCAGACAAAGGAGGTGATTAGAATTACTCAAGGATTATGACATTAGTATTTTTTTATCACCCAGGTAAGGTTAAAGTTGTTGCTGATGCCTTGAAAAGGTTGTCTATGGTTAGTATTGCCCATGTTGAGGAGGAAAATAGAAATTTAGCAAAATATGTGCATAGACTTTCACGCTTAGGAGTCCGACTAATGGATTTCGTAGAAGGAGGAATAGTGATGATGAATGGGGCTGAATCTTCATTAGTGTCAGAAGTGAAAGAAAAGCAAGACCAAGATCCCATTTTTCTTGAATTGAAGGCAAATATTCATAAACAAAAAATATTAGCTTTTGAACAAAGGGGAGATGACGTATTGAGATATCAAGGTAGATTGTGTCTACCAATGGTGGATGGACTCTAAGAGAGGATCATGGAGGAGGCTCATAGCTCCAGATATTCCATTCATCCAGGTTCCACAAAGATGTATCGTGATTTAAGAGAGGTGTATTAGTGGAATAGTATGAAGAAGGGCATTGCAGAATTTGTTGCTAAGTGCCTAAATTTCCAACAAGTTAAAGTAGAGCACCAAAGGCCCGGTAGTTTGTCTTAGAATATAAAACTTTCGGAATGGAAGTGGGAGAAGATTAATATGGATTTCATCACAGGTTTACCAAAGTCTCGTAGGCAACATGATTCTATTTGGGTGATTGTTGACAAAATGACAAAATCAACCCACTTTTTGTCGGTAAAGACTACCCACTCAGTAGAAGATTATGATAAGCTTTATATTCAAGGGGTGGTAAGACTTCATGGGGTTCTGGTCTCCATTATTTCAGATAGGGTGCACAATTTACTGCACAGTCCTAGAAATCTTTTCAGAAGGGTTTGAGATCAAAGGTAAACTTGAGTACCGCATTTCATCCTCAGACTGATGGGCAAGTAGAGTGCGCCATTCAAACCTTAGAGGATATTTTGAGGGCGTGTGTGATTGATTTCAAAGGCAATTGGGATGATGACCTACCTCTCATTGAGTTTGCCTACAACAATAGTTACCACTCCAGCATCCAAATGGCTCCTTATAAAGCTCTTTATAGGAGGAGATGCAGATCTCCTATTGAAGGGTTTGAAGTTGGTGAAATGGGGTTGATAGGACCAGATTTAGTTCATCAAGCTATGGAGAAGGTGAAAGTGATTCAAGAGAGGTTGAAGTCGGCGCAAAGTCATCAGAAATCCCACACTGATGTTAGGAGAAGAGAGTTAGAGTTTAAAGTAGATGATTAGGTGTATCTAAAAGTTTCACCCATGAAGGGTTTTATGAGATTTGTTAAGAAGGGTAAGCTTAATCCCTGGTATATTAGACCTTACTGAATATCCAAGAGGATTGACAAAGTAGCTTATGAGTTGGAGCTACCACAAGAGTTAGCTGCGGTTCATCCGGTGTTTCACATATCCATGTTGAAAAAGTGCATGGGCAATTCGTCATTGATCATGAAGATATTGGGATCAAGGATAGGCTATCTTATGAAGAGATTTCGGTTCAGATTCTAGATCGCCAAGTTCTCAAGTTGAGAACAAAAGAGGTAGCATCAGTCAAAGTCCTTTGGAGGAACCAATTTGTTGAAGAAGCTACTTGGGAAGCTGAAGAGGATATGAAGAAGAGATATCCACATCTGTTTGATTCCACAGAAAATGAAGACCAAGGTACTAATTCTCTTCTTAGTACTCTTTATATTATGAGTGAGCATGTTGTTGTTTGCACTTGCTTGTTGGGTGTTTGAACTTAATGTTACCACCCTTAGCCTAGTAAGGGTAATTTCATTCGAGAACGAATGTTTCCAAGGTGGAGATATTGTAACATCTCGCAATTTGAAATAACTAGGAAGAAGCTAATTATTTGAAATAGTCATTTTTGGAAAGAATGAAAATCTGGAAAATTTGTTTAAGTTAGGAAAATTTGAGTTTTGGTCAACTTCAAATGACTATAAATCCTTTATCAGGATGAGTTAGGTGTACTTCCAGAGATGGTTGGAAAGCTCTTGGAATGATCTTCCCAATGCCGCCGGGTTTACGCCATTCTGTGTTCGTATGAGTAAGTTATGCCCTTTGGAAGTTGGCTTGTTAGATTAAGGAAAGTCTAATCTGGATTTTGGAAGGGTAATTTAGTCTTTTCCTTACATAATTATTCTAATTCTTTTGTAGGAGTTTAATTGGGGTAAATTCAGATTTTAGTTAGTTTAGAAAATTGAATTTTACGCTAGGGCTTGGAGAAGAGAAGAAAGGAGAAGAACGTTCAAGATTCGTCGATTTCGTCAAGGATAACTTGTGGATTTCATCGGGAGTGATCCCTCAAAGATATGTGAGATAACATAGCGTTGGTTTAGTTTTCCCACACGCCAACCATGATTCAATTCAGCGAATTTAAGTTTTTGAAAGTTTAGAAATTGAGTTCTTGATGAACATTGTTGGAAGTTTCATTGAATTTCTTCTGGGTTGTGTTGTTGGAGTTTCTTATGATTTGATTCATGTTTTTGGGTGTAATTTCAGTTTGAATCTATTGTATATTGAGGTATTAATGATCCTAAGTGTTTGAGGAAAGAACCATTGACGTTTAGAGGGTTTAAAGTTGAAAAATGGAGAAGAAAAGTCGTCAAACGCCTGGGGAAGGGGTTTGAGTGTCGCACCAGTCAGTGCGCCCCAAAGCAGTCCTTGAATGTGGGGCTCTGGGGCAACATGCCAGCCAAAGCGCCCCAACTTGTTCTTTGAATATTGTGGGCTGGCGCCCCGCGCCTCTCAGAGCGCTAGGGATGCCAGTTCTTCCCATTCTTCCCCCATCTTTTCGTACTTGTTCCTTAGCAATGTACCTATGTTTTCTAGTTGATTCCAACTCTCTAAGGTACATCTAAACATCATGAAATCATCCATAAACATGAGATCATGAACCTTGAATCCATAATTCAATTCAAGGAAAGTTTTAGGATCAAAGTCAAGAGAAGTTAAGAGTCAAGTCTAGAAGTTAGAAAGCAAGTCAAAGCAAAGTTTGTAAAGTTTTCAAAAGTCATTAACAAATGTTTTAACTTTGATTTAAGACTTAATTTTTCAAGTTAAGCAAAGAGTAAAGATTTGAGTTTATTTGTCAAAAAGCTATAAGGGAACTAAGTATCTCCAAAGAGTTCATAAATGTTTTTTTTTACATTTGAGCAAGAAAAGGGAACACCGATTCCAAGAGAGCTTTTAAGCTAAGTTTTGTGTAATAATCTCAAACCAAAGAAAGAAGTTTGTTTTAAAAACGTATGAGCTAAGTATATTTTGGGAGTAGTATTAAGCGAGTTCATATTAACTCAAGTCTCCATAAACCATGTAGCCATCATGGGTTGTAAAAGATCATACTTTTTAGATGACTCCTTAGGATGCTTTCATCATAGACTAGTGCATCCACTTAGTTAATTAGGTTCCATACCCCCGGCTAGGTGTGGGACGGTCCTTGGTAGCGTGAGGTAAAATGTTGTACCATCACTTGGGCTCATAGTGGTGATTGTCGGTTAGAGAATCTCCCACATAAACTATATTACTTTATTATATGAGTAAAGTTGAGTTTGTTATTGCATTTCCTTTAACGAACTAAGTTGCTTTTATTGTTTTAAAAATCTTTTCATATATTGCATGTGTTTCATTGCTTTATTTTGAGTTAAGTATTCATGAGTTGAGAAGAGCCAAGGTAAGTGTTTCTTTCAGATTCCTTTCAAGCTTAAGTTGTGTTTAGCATTTCAACTCGCATACTTGTACATTTAAGGTACTGATACCAGTTGGCCTGTATCGTCTTATGATGCAGACGCAGGTAACCAGGTGCAACGTCTAGCACCTTGTTGATCAGGTTCAGCACTCAGAGTCAGTTGGTGAGCCTCCTTGCTTTTGGAGGGCTCTTTTATACATTTCTTTCTAGTTTTCAATTGTTAGGATGATCGAGGGTCTTGTCCCGACATCCCTCTTTGTTTTAGAGGATTCATAGACAGTTAGTAGTTCAGTTGTTTTTACTTTATCATTCAAATGTTGTTTAAAGACTTCAGTTTCCATTTGGCTAAGTGTTATATCTCTTTAAAGTTTTGTTTTGAGATTATTTTGTTAAGTTAAGTCTTCTGCTGAGTTAAGTAAGCCAGGCCAAGGGTTCGCTTGGGACCAGCAATGGTTCTCAAGTTCCAGCCATGTCCGAGCTGTAGGCTCAGGGCGTGACACCTATCTAACCCTACCTTAATAATAGGTTGGGTTGGGCAGGCCCCATGAGCTAAACCCATTTTTACGGCACTAGCTCTTAGTAAGGGCTAGATATGGATCCATGTGTTATATACATATATGTCTCATACCAAGGAAGGTATGATATTGTTTAGTTGATTGAGTAAAGATAAGACTCAATGCACGTACATGTTGGTTTATGTTGGTTACACTGTTAGACTCTCATAATGAACTAAAATATGATGAAAGAGGTATCCTTAAAGAAGTCTAAACGACTTCATCTCTTAATCTTCATAGGTTAAGATTATTAGCTGCTTTGATTGATCTGATATGTATGTTATATTTCATTCCGGCATTTTATATACAATATTATTCTATATGTACTTGCGTCCCTTTTGTTGGGGGCGGATACATCATTTTATTGATGCAGATAGAGGTACACAAGCACGTAATCATGCCGTTCGCTAGGTTCCATATCTTCTGCTATTAGTGAGCCTCTCTCTATTTTTAGGGTTTAGTCTACATATTTTTGAAAGTTATGTTTACTTTCAAGGTATACCGGGGGCCTTGTCCCGGTTAACACTATTCACTGATGTTAATGGGATTTATAGATAGATGAATAGTTATGTTATGTTTGGACCTTTGTGTTCTTTGACAATGGTTACAATATTTCTACCACTTACGTTATGAAATCTATTTTTTTATGAAATTTGTCTGTTCAAATGCTTTCAAATGTATTCTTCTGCTTATGTTTAAATGTATGCTTATGTCTAATGCCATGTTACGGATACGCTCAGGCTAGCAATATTGGCATCGAGTGCAGGCCACATTTAGAGTGTTGGCACAAAGTGTGACATGGATAATAGTAAAGTAATTCTGTGAGAGATGGTGGAAACAACCCCCATCAGATAGTGAAATAGAACATGAAACTGTAAGCTCCCAGCATGGGAGGAGTCAAGGCTCTGATCATGTGCCTTTTGAAGAATGAATCAACGATTCATAGGTATTGTATCAAGTTAAACGATAACACGTACATTGAGACGAAGAAAGTATTACTACATAATAATTCAAGAACATATGTAAAGTAAAAAAAAAACAAAAATTAATGTGACTTTACAATTGTAAAAGAATCTTAATAACTCAGTTGGTTGACTACTTGAAATCTCATCTTATTGTCACGCCCCGAGCCTACACCCTGGGCGGAACTGGTACTCGAGAACCATTCTTGGCCCCAAGCGAACTCTTGACCTGACTTACTTACTCAGCGGAAGACTTAACTCTTGAAGAAAATACTTTTAAAAGTAAACTGAACTGCTCAATAAACACTTAGAATGTATCAAGATAACATTCACTGGATAAAAGTGGCAACTCAAGTCTCAACCATTAAAACAGGAAATAGGAAACTCGAGAACTAACATCTGACTTTTTATCTATGAAGCCTCTAAAAACTTGAGATGGATGTCAGGACAGGCCCACGATATCATAATGAACTAACTCATCAAATTGAAAACAATAAAAGGGATCCTCGTAAGCAAGGAGGCTCACCATAAGACTCGGAGTACTCAACTGGATCAACGATGTGCTTAATGCCGATCCGCGTCTCCATCATAAGAAGATGCAGGCCAACTGACATCAGTACATTGAATGCACGAGTATGCGAATTGGAATGCTATATATAACTTAAGCTTGAAGGGAACTGAAGAACTTACCTGGCTTAACTCAACTTAATATAACTGAACTCATTTCAATATAAAGCAGTTTAAAGCAAGTGCAATATAAAGAAAAGTTGTTTAAAACATGATGTCAACTCTGTATGTATGCAAAGATGCATATAACTCTGAAATATATGTAAAAATACAAATAAACTGTGTATATAAGAATACAATTACTGCTATGGAAGTTTCTCTAACCGAAAACCATAACTTATGAGCTATTGTAAGGATACAACGTTTTGCCTCATGCTTCCAGGGCTGTCCTATACCTTGCCGAGGGTATAGAACCTGAACTAATTAGTGGATCCACTAGTCTATGCTAAAAAGAACTAAAGGAATCATCTAAAAAGTATGACCCTTTTTAACTGATGGCTACATGGTTAACGAGGGCTGTGAGTTTGTATGAACTCTCCCCCCATATCGATGCTCAATACTACTCCCAAAATATGATACTAGCTCTTATGTTTGAAAACATACTTCTTTTGAGATTTGAGATAATTGCTCAAAAACTTAGCTCAAAGCCTATCTTGGAAATCAAAGTTTCCTCTCTTCATTTAGAAAGCGATTACTCTTTTCTGAAAACAAGCTCAAAGACTCCTTGGAAATCTCAGTTTCCATTCATATTTAAATGTGAAAACATTTTAAACTCTTTGGGAATACATAGTCTCCATATACTTCTTTGAAGAAATGAACTTCAAACTTTACTCTTTACTCTTTACTCAACTTGAACTTTAAGTCTTAAAAAAAAGTTAAAAGCATTTGCGAAGGACTTTTTGAAAAGACTCTAAGAACTTCCTAGACTTGGCTCTTCACTTTCTTTGAATTTGAATTTATGGATTCAAGGTTATGATTCATGTTTCTGGATGATTTCTAGATGTTCAGAAGTCATTCAGTGTAGTTAGAATCAATGGAAAGTGTTAGTACACTTTATAAGGACTTAAATAGGCTAAACGACAAAAACTGGTGAAAAATGATGATTTGGACGCATCTCGGGTGCGCCGTGCTAGCCCCAACTTACTGAGGCTTAAATCTGGTCACTACTGGCATGCCACGCCATACTATCGGGCGCGTTATGCCAGCCTCCCTTCAGGAAAATTTTTGACTAACTTTTGATCTCATTTTCTTATCCTAAATCGTTTTAATTCGATTTTTTTCTCAAATTCACTTTAGATTCATGTACCCAAATCATATACACAAAATCTAACCCAAAAAACTCAAGGAAACAACACTTTATCATCAAGAAACTCCTTAATCCCAACTCATATTAAAGAACAAAATCAATTCAAGAACAACTGTTAAGAACATCAAATTCTCAATCTTGTTAAGATGAAAATATGCTGAATTAAACATGCTTGGTGGGTGGGTGAACTAACCTAACGCTATGTGATCTGACATATCTCGTAGGGATCACCCCTTGACGAATTCCACAAGCAATTATTTACGAAGACGTCGAAACTTGAACTTTCTTCTCCTTTCTCCTTTCTCCTTTTTTCTCTTTTCTTCAAGTCCTTGCATAGATTTCCAATTTTTTTCTATATTGACCAAATTCAGTTTTGACCCTTAATTAATTCATTAAAATGAATTAAATAAATTGGGTAAGGAAAAGACCAAACTACCCTTTAAAAATCTGAATTGGACATTTTCTTATTTGAACAACCCAATTCTCAATGTGCATAACTCACTCATACGAACTCGAAATTGTGCAAACTAAGCGGCATTGGAAAGATTGTTCCAAGATATTTCCTACGATATTTGGAGACACGCCTAACTCATCTAGAACTAGAAGTTATGATCGTTTGAAGTTGACCAAAAACTCAACTTAACATACTGAACAAATTTTTGGGATTTTTAAATTCTTTCCAAAAATGATTATTTCCACTTTTTAATTTCTTTCATGTTCTTTTTAGTTATGGGGTGTTACAACATCTCCCCCTTGGGAACATCCATCCTCGAATGATCCTACTCTTACTAGGCTAAGGGTGTAAAATCTAACATTAAACTCAAACACCCAACAAGTAATGCAAATACAACATGCAATCTCACAAGTAAAGAGTACTAAAAAGAGAATTAGTATCTTGATATGGAATTTCTCCCAATTTGAAGAGATATGGATATCTCTTCTTCAACCTCCTCAGCTTCCCAAGTAGCTTCCTCAACAAATTGGTTCCTCTAAAAGACTTTGACCGATGCTACTTCCTTAGTCCTCAACTTGCAAACTTGGTGATCTAGAATATTGACTGGACTCTCCTCATAAGATAAGCTATCCTTGATGCTAATATCTTTAGTTGGTATGATCAATGAAGGATCACCCATGCACTTCTTCAACTTAGAGATGTGAAAAATCGGATGAATCGTGGCTAACTCTTGTGGTAGCTCCAACTCATAAGCTGTATTACCTAC
Source organism: Solanum bulbocastanum (assembly GCA_037074985.1). Lineage (NCBI taxonomy): Eukaryota > Viridiplantae > Streptophyta > Magnoliopsida > Solanales > Solanaceae > Solanum > Solanum bulbocastanum. The sequence continues at coordinate 33,683,813 of CM073607.1, forward strand.
CCTTTTCGATATTCTGTAAAGGCCAATATACCGGGGACTAAGCTTCCCCTTCTTGCCAAATATCATAACACCCTTCATGGGTGAAACTTTCAAGTATACCAAATCATCTACTTCAAACTCTAACTCCCTTCTCCTAAAATCAGTATAGGAATTCTAACGACTCTGCGCCATTTTCAACCTCTATTGAATCACTTTCACCTTCTCCATAGCTTGATGAACTAAATCTGGTCCTATCAACCCTCTTCACCAACTTCAAACCATCCAATAAGAGATTTACATCTTCTCCCATAAAGAGATTCATAAGGAGCCATTTGGATGTTAGAGTGGTAACTATTGTTGTAAGCAAATTCAATAAGGGGTAGGTGATCGTCCCAATTTACCTTGAAATCAATCACACATGCCCTCAACATATCCTCTAAGGTCTGAATAGTATGCTCTGCTTGACCATCTGTCTGAGGATGAACAGCAGTACTCAAGTTTGAACCTAAGCCTTTCTGGAATGACTTCCAAAACTGTGCAGTAAATTGTGCACCTCGGTCTGAATTAATGGAGACCAGTACTCCATGAAGTCTAACCACTTCTTGAAGATACAACTTGGCATAATTCTCTGTTGTATGGGTAGTCTTTATCAACAAAAAGTGGGCTGATTTTGTCATTCTATCGACAATCACCCAAATAGAATCATGTTGCCTGCGAGACCTTGGTAAACTTGTGATGAAATCCATATTAATCATCTCCCACTTCCATTCTGGAAGTTCTATATTCTGAGCCATACCATCTGGCCTTTGGTGCTCTACTTTAACTTGTTGGCAATTCGGACACTTAGCAATAAATTCTGCAATGCACTTCTTCATACTACTCCACTAATAAACCTCTCTCAAGTCGTGATACATCTTTGTGTAACCCGGATGAATGAAATATCAGAAGCTATGAGCTTCCTCCATGATCTGCTCTTGGAGTCCATCCACCATTGGTACACACAATCTACCTTGATATCTTAGTACGCCATATCCCCCTTGCTCAAAAGCCATAACTTTCTACTTAGCAACATTTTCCTTCAATTCAAGCAAATTTTGGTCTTGGTCTTGCTTTTCTTTCACTTTTGATACTAATGAAAACTCAGCCCCATTCATCACCACTACTCTTCCTTCTATGAAATCCATCAATTAGACTCCTAAGCGTGCAAGCTTATGCACATCTTTTGCTAAATATCTATTTTCTTCCTCAACATAGGTGGTAATACCCATAGACAACCTGCTTAAAGCATCAACAATAATATTAGCCTTACCCGGGTGATAAAGAATACTCATGTCATAATCCTTGAGTAATTCTAACCACATCCTTTGTCTGAGATTAAGTTCTTTCTGAGTAAACACATACTGAAAACTCTTGTGATCGGTGAACACATCCAGATGCACACCATAAAGATAATGGTGTCATATTTTCAATGCAAAAACTACGACAGCCAACTCTAAGTCATGGGTTAGGTAGTTCTTCTCATGAACTTTCAATTGTCTGGAGGCATAAGCTATAACCTTGTCATTCTGCATTAATACACAACCCAAACCAACTCTAGATGCGTCACAATACACCAGAAAACCTTGAGTACCTTTTGGTAGGGTCAATACTGGGGCAGTAGTCAACCTCTTTTTCAATTCCTAAAAGCTTTTCTTACAAGCTTCAGACCATTGAAACTTCACTGTTTTCTGAGTTAACTTGGTCAAAGGGGGCGTAATAGATGAGAACCCCTCTATGAACCTTTTATAATATCAAGTCAAACCCAAGAAACTCCTAATATCAGTTGGAGATGTGGGTCTAGGCCAATTTTGCACTACCTCAATTTTTCGAGTAACAACTTTAATTCTCTCTCCAGACATAATGTGGCCTAAGAATGCCACAGACTCAAGCCAAAACTCACACTTAGAGAACTTGGCATACAACTCTATATCCTTTAGAGTCTGGAGAACTATTCTGAGATGACTAGCATGAACTTCTTCATTCCTTGAATAGATTAGTATGCCATAAATAAAAACGATAACAAACATATCTAAATAAGGCTTGAATACTCTATTCATAAGGTCCATGAATGTTGCGGTTGCATTGGTTAAAGACATAACCAGAAACTTAGAATGACCATAACGGGTCCTGAATATTGTCTTGGGAATATCACACTCCCTTACTCTTAAATAATGATAGCCAAATCTTCTATACCAAAGTCTATCACACTCTCAGGAGAGGCTCTGGGAAGATCATCTAGTATGGAAACTCTCTTACTACTAAAACTAATTGAATAGGAGGTATCTTAACACTAGAGTCATTAACTCAGACTAAGTGATAGACACACCCCTTAGAAACTAACTTTCTCTCCTTAAGGTATGAAATAAAATGACCCTTAGGCACTGCTGAACTGCTTTTCCACTCTAAGATTGGCTCATTTGGAAACTGAAACTTGATAACTCGAGTTCTACAATCAACTGAGGCATAACATACATGAAGCCAATCCATACCAAGAATGCATCGAATATATCATGTCTAACTCAATTAAATTAGCCATGGTACTTTTGTGATTGACGAAAATGGGACAGTCACGATAGACTCTCTCTACTAGAATATACTTACCAAGGGGTGTAGAAACACTAAATGGTTCACTAAGTTGCTCAGGAATAACATCAAAATTCATCACAACATAAGGAGTTACAAAAGACAATCTCGCTCCTCGGTCTAGCAAAGCATAAACATTAGAGTTAAAGACTTGGATCATACCACTGACAACATCTGGTGAAGGCTCTTGCTCTTGGCGACTGGTGGTAGCATATAGATGGTTTGATACTTTGCTAGTACTTGAAGTAGCTCCCACTAGGTGCAACTTTGTCTAGTGGAGCAACTAAAGAAGACTGGGCTTTATTGCCCCCATGAAATGACTATTTTGTCCACACTTGAAGCAACCAGTGGAGCCCTCACGACATGTACCTGAGTGGTTCCTACCACACTTAGCGCAGGCAGGAGACTTATTACCCCCTTGCGCCACATTACCCTAAGAATAAGTAGGTTTAGTTTTGAAACTCTGACTATTGTACTCACTTTTGTTCTTTGGTACAGGCGCACTAGCAGATGATTGAGCATGCCTCTTCTGCTTCTGTTGGAAAGATGACCAATTGGCATTATTCTTCTGTTGTCCAGACTCATTCCCTGTCTTAGCTCTCTTATTCCTGAACTCCTCTCTATCCCTTAGCTTCTCTTCCTCAACCTGCTGCACATATACCATCAACCTAGATATATCCATGTCCCTAATTAGCATCGCTGCCCTACCCAGCAACAAACAAACTCATTTTTCTCCTCATATACGCAACAATCTCCGAAGCATAACAGGATAGTTTGGTGAACTTCAACCCATACTGATGAAAACATAGTAACTCTTACTTAAGAGTAAGAAACTCACGTACCCTACCCTCTTTCAGTTCTAAGGGAAAGAAACTCCCTAAAAAGGCCTCCTCAAAACAAGCCCAACTCACAATCGGTTACTCATAAGCACGAGTAGAAAGAAATTTTATAGAGATAATTTTATCGTACGAAATGAATATGAAAGAAGTGAGATAGTTCCTAAATGTTGCAGCCTCCTCTTTATAGATATGATGAGCTTCACATAGATAAGTAGGACTCTACAGACACGGCTTCATAGACTCCATAGGACTCTTGACTCTGTGCAATGATACCAAGTTTGTCACTCCCTGACCTTACACCCTGGGCAGGACTGGCACTCGAGAACTATTGTTGGCCCCAAAGGAACCCTTGGCCTGACTTACTTACTCAGCGAAAGACTTAACTCATGAAGAAAATACTTTTAAAAGTAAACTGAACTACTCAATAAACACTTAGAATGTATCAAGATAACATTCACTGGCCAAAAGTGGCAACTCAAGTCTCAACAATTAAAACAGGAAATAGGAAACTCAAGAACTAACATCTGACTATCTATATATGAATCCTCTAAACAACTGAGATGGATGTCAGGACAGGCACACGACATCCTAATGAACAACTCATCAAACTGAAAGCAATAAAAGGGATCCTCCAAAAGCAAGGAGGCTCACCACAAGACTCTGAGTGCTCAACTAGACAACGATGCGCTGGATGCTGATCCTGATTACCTGCGTCTGCATCATAAGAAAATGCAGGCCAACTGGCATCAGTACATTGAATGTACGAGTATGCGAGTTGGAATGCTAAGCATAAGCTTGAAGGGAACTGAAGAACTTACCTGGCTCAACTCAACTCAACATAACTGAATTCATTTCAATATAAAGCAGTTTAAAGCAAGTGCAATATAAAGAAAAGTTGTTTAAAAACATGACGTCAACTATGTATGTATGCAAAGATACATATAACTCTGAAATATATGTAAAAATACAAATAAACTGTGTATATAAAAATATAATTTATGTTGTGGGAGTTTCTCTAACTGACAACCATCACTTAAGAGCTGTTGTAATGATATAACGCTTTGCCTCACACTGCCAGGGTCATCCTATACCTTATCGAGGGTATAGAACCTGAACTACTAAGTGGATCCACTAGTCTATTCTAAAAAGCACTAAAGGAATCATCTAAAAAGTATAACCCTTTTTAACCCATGATGGCTACATAGTTTACGGGGGCTGTGAGTTTGTCTGAACTCTCCCCCATATCGGTGCTCAATACTACTCCCAAAATATGATACTAGCTCTTATGTTTAAAAACATACTTCTTTCTGTGATTTGAGATAATTGCTCAAAAACTTAGCTCAAAGCCTATCTTGGAAATCAAAGTTTCCTCTCTTGCTTCATTTAGAAAGCGATTACTCCTTTCTGAAAGCTAGCTCAAAGGCTCTTTGGATATCTCAGTTTCCATTATTATTTAAATGTGAAAACATTTTAAACTCTTTGGGAATACATAATACCCATATACTTCTTTGAAGAAATGAACTTCAAACTTTACTCTTTACTCAATTTCAACTTTAAGTCTTAAAACAAAGTTAAAAGCATTTGCGAAATACTTCTTGAAAAGACTCTAAGAGCTTCCTAAACTTGACTCTTAACTTTCCTTGAATTTGAATTTATGGATTCAAGGTTATGATTCATGTTTCTAGATGATTTCTAGATGTTTAGAAGTCATTTAGACTAGTTAGAATCAATGGAAAGTGTTAGTACACTTTAGAAAGACTTAAATAGGCTAAACGACAAAAACTGGTGAAAAATGACAATTTGGGTGCATCCCGAGCGGGCCGCGCCAACCCCAACTTACTGGGGCTCAAATCTGGTGCATTGTTGTCGCGCCACGCCAGTCCCTCGAGCGCTACGGGGGTGCGTCGCACCATCCTCCCTTCAGGCAAAATTCTGACGAACTTTTGATCTCATTTTCTGATCCTAAATCGTTTTAATCTGATTCTTTTTCTCAAATTCACTTTAGATTCATGTACCCAAATCATATACACAAAATCTAACCCAATCAACTCAAGGAAACAACACTTTAACATCAAGAAACTCCTTAATCCCAACTCATATTAAAGAACGAAATCAATTCAAGAACAACTATCAAGAACATTAAATTCTCAATCTTTTTAGGAAGAAAATACGTTGAATTAAACATGTTAGACGCATCGGTGAACTAACCCAACGCTATGTGATCTCACATACCTTGTAGGGATCACCCCTTGATGAATTCCACAAGTGTTTCCTTATGAAGACATCGAAACTTGAACTTTCTTCTCTTTTCTCCTCTTTTCTCTTTTCTCCAAGCCCTAACGTAGATTTCCAATTTTTTTCTAAACTGACCAAATTCAGTTTTGACCCGTAATTAATTCATTAAAACGAATTAAATAAATTGGGTAAGGAAAAGACCAAACTATCCTTTAAAAATTTGGATTGGACATTTCCTTATTTGAAAAGCCCAAATTCCAATGGGCATAGCTCACTCATACGAACTCAGAATTGCACAAACTCAATGGAGTTGGAAAGATTGTTCCAAGATCTTTCCTACGATATCTGGAGACACACCTAACTCATCCTGAGCTAGAAGTTATGATCGTTTGAAGTTGACCAAAAACTAAACTTAACACACTTTTCAAATTTTTCAGATTTTTAAATTCTTTCCAAAAATGATTATTTCCACTTTTTAATCTCTTTCTAGTTCTTTCTTGTTACGGGGTATTACACTTATCTTATAATTCACTCTACTATTTCCCCTTTCCTCCCCCCGGCGCCAAGGTAGAAGAATGTGTGAAATTGTAGCAGTGTGGAAGCTTTACAACATCAAAAGGTTGAAACCTCGATACTACCTTTGTGAGGGGGATTAAATATTTTCATTCCCTCTTATGTACAGTACTCTCTCCGTCCCAATTTATTATATGACTTAGTTTGATTTCGCACCGAGTTTAAGAAGGAAAGTAAAACTTTTGAAACATATGATTTAAAATAAGTCAAAGATATTTGTGTGACTAGAAATCATTTCATTAAGGATAAAATTGACACTTTAAAGTTAAATTGTTACTAAATATAGAAATATGTCAATTCTTTTTTAAATTGACTAAAAAGAAAAGTAAATCATGTAAAGTGGGATAGGGAAGGGGAAGTAGTAAGTAAAAGTAAATAAATGTATACATCCTATTCAATACAGAATGTTTAACTAATATATAAAAAATATGAGTTATTAATATGTATACATCCTATTCGATGTGGGGTATTTAACTAATATATAACAAATTATTGGTTATTAATATATATATATATATAAATAAGTATGAATAAAAATAAAATTCTTTTAATATATTAAATTAAATAATTAATAAAATATAATCACACTATTTCTAATATACCCTATTTAATGTTATTCTTATAAATTGTACCAAATCTAATGATAAATCATTAAAAAAAAAAAATCTTTAGCGGCAATTAATTAATGGTAATAGCTCAATTGCCACTACATATAGATTTTTAGCGACTTTATATATGTCTCTAAAGCCTTTAGTGACATTGGATCTAATGACACTTAACTGATGCCAATTGCTGATAAAAACTTTAGCACTCTTTATTAATGTGTATTTGTTACCGCTAAATATTATTTTTATTGTAGTGAATCTCGAATTTCGACAGATACATGGAAGATGGGAAGTAGATCCATTGGTAATCTATAATGTAATGATTTTAATGTGGTTCTTTTCACTAATTAATAAAATTTGATTAATGAACAACAATTTCAAATACTTCAGATACTCAATGACGAGTAACAAAAATAATACCCGATATCATGTGGTTTTAGAGCCAATTATTGAAATATAACCACAGGCAGACCCACCAGTTTAGGTAGAGTACATGTGCATCCGTTAATTTTGAAAAAGTCATATATATATATATATATATATATATCTTGAAAAATTGATAGAAATTGCGATATATTTAATAGTGTACCCATGAGGATCATATGAGTATTTTTGTGTTGCTGGTTCAAGCCAGAAAAACCGTCCATGAGACTATGATTTGAATCTACCTAGAGCCCTATTTTACTATTTTTATTTTAAATTTATCTTAAAACTCAAATTTGAGCTAAGATAATATTGATGCACCAGAAAAATTCAAATCTTAAATTAACCTCTAAATATAGCCATCTTTTATAAAAAAAAAAAAAATAACAAACTTATCCACACCACATAAATTTATTGTTTAAATTTCCACCTTTTTTGCATTTGAAAACACACAATTGATAGATCATACATGCAGCTATGCAAGTGACCCCTCATGCAGCTGCAGGCAATATTCTTTTCCTTTTTCTACTTTTTTGTCCCTTTCCTTTTTTCTTTCTCCCTTTTTAATATAATAAAACATATATAGTAGCTAATTATTTTTAAACTATTAAAAATATAAAATAAACTAAATAATTAGATCTTACCAAGAAGTAACTAAAATTATTGAAAAAATTATTATTTTATTTATCAAAATCGAATAATAAAAAATTGATTTTTTTATGTTTTGCAATTAAAAACATAATTTATATCTAAAATATTACTCAAATTTTTGTATTTTTTTACAAAGCTTAACTTGCTAAAAATGATATAAATTTTCAAATATCAAAATTAATTTTAAGTTTTCTTTGTTTTATGTTAAAAAATTGTTTTTCAGAGAAATGAACATGTCTTTTAGTTATGATACTCAGTTAGTATGTGAAATCATGTCAGTATCACAAAAGTTGATGAATGAACATGTCTCTATCAATATATGATATATATCGGGTCATTGTCATATAGGATTAATTAAAAAAAATAGTTTTTAAGAAATGAAATGTGTTTTTCTTAAAAGAATGAACCGATCCTTTATGATATTATATTAGTATATGATATAGTAATTATTTAAAATTTATTAAAATAAATTTATAAAATGATTCGAATTATATTAAATTCATGATATATCATTCCAAATAAATATAATGGAATAATATAATTGGATTAATTATTTAAATTCAATAAGAATGGATTTAATTAAAATCCAAATTAAGTGATAAAGTTCAAGTTTGAAGCCCTTGAATTCAAGTAAAAGTCAAGATCGAGATAAAGTTCAAGTTCAAGTTCATTGAAGATTCAAGAATAAGCTTGCCCTTGAATCCAAGATCAAGTTCAAGATCAAGCTTAAGAGCCCTTGAATTTATATTTGAAAAGGTGAATTCATAGGAATCATAGAGATTGTAACACTCGCCCTTTAAATCAATAAATGCGATTGTTGTTATATTTTTTTGTTCTTGATTATTGTTTTCTCAATGCGAATTTTATTTTCTACAAATTCTGACATGCCCAATGGGACTATCTCTACCTCTCATCTCAACTTTTCAAGCATCAAAGAATATCGAGATGACTTTCAAAACGGTCAACTCTCAATTAACTGCCTCTAGGGCCACTAGCTCCAAATTCTCTATTGAAGTTGAAGAAATTCTTGGTGTTGCCTTTGGAAGTTTTGGAGCTATTATGAGGAGCAAGGTTGCTAGGCTAAGATAACAAGAACTTCAAGGGTCGTCCGCATCAACTCCTGTTTTGGGTCTTCAACTCTAAAAGGATCAAGTTCCTCCATAAATGTTTGAGAAGGAGAAAGCAGTGTTGCTGAAAAGATCAAGAAGACTTTAGCTCTACTTGAGCAATCTGGTTCAAATAACTTTACCAAAAAGGAGAACTATGATTCGACAAATGAATCCTCTCCACATGCATCATGCAATATGAGTTCGTTGAATATCAACTTACCCGACAATCCATGCTATTCTCCTACATTCCCAATGATGATGCAAGTTATGATAACTATTTCTTTTTCTTCTGGGGAACAAATTGTGAATCTGACGAAGTTGGTTGAAGGATTAACCAAGTATATACAACACAAAGAGTCTCGAATTGACAAATTGATGGATAGGATGGAAGGCTTTTACATGGGGAAATGAGTCATGCACCTAGAAAGGGACAAGAGATCGAAAATCCTGCGAAGCAAGCACCGCTTATTAATGAGATGCCAGTTTATTTTAAAGGAATGATCTCACTCGATTGCTTGAAGAAGTTCATTGAAGGAACAATCAAAGATAATGTAACACCTCAGATTTGAGAAAATAGAAAAAAATGCAGTTTTCCAGACCTGGTGCAAGAACCACGGAAGCCGCCGACGGTCAGTCGTCTGACACACTGTCTGTAGGTGGGGTCCATCATTGGGAACCAAATATTTATAGTCTTTGAACCCACCCACGGTTGACCATGATGGTCTATGGTTGGACCTACGGGCCATAGGTCTAACCGTATGTGAGGGTCAACAGCCAATTGAAGGAAATTGGTTGTTGGGTCAACTTCAAACAGTCATATCTTTTAGCACAAAATGAATTAGGTAGTCCGTCACCTATCAAATGAAAGATAATTGAATCCTCTTTCCAATGCCACCAAGTTTGCTAAAATTCCATCTTGGAGTAAAAAGTTATACTCGTTTTAGTGAAGCCCTATCTGGCAGAACTTGACTGACGACCCCTATCGACAGTTGGTAGGTCAACAGATGGTTCGTAGGTCCCTTTGTGGATGACCTTCATCAGCTTTTAAGTTAGGGTCATTTAGGTCTTTCTCCTATGCGTTTGGGCCCTTAAAATACGTCGTTTAATGCCTAAACTACGTCGTTTTACTAAATTTAAGCCTAATAACTTAGTCATACATACCCAGAACCTTTATTCACCTAAAATTCATAAAACATAGAGCAAAAGAGGAGAAAAGAACGCAATATTTTTTTTTAGTTTTAGCCCCAAAATTGAAAGATTTCTTCGTAGATTTCGTCACCAGGTATGTGGGATTTCACTGGTGAATTCCTTTCATCCACTAGGTCCCTAGAATTCAATCAGATTCTTGATTCATATATCTTGCTTAGACCTAGGGTTTCTAAAACCTTATATATTAGTTGTGATTTAGCTGTTAGAGTATTCCTAATCAAATTATCATGTTTTCGTGGAATCGTTGCTTATTTCTTTGCATGAAATTGAGAACCATAGTTGTGTAGATTCTCTTAGTTCATGAATTACACATGCTAGGTCGGTTAAACAGATATATATGCTCCAGTTTCGAATGTCACATTATCAGTATATAATTATTACATTCTCAGATTTGCATGTCAGTATTTTGAGCTATTCAGTATTTCAGTCATAATGTACCATATACACATTCAGTTGGTAGTACGCTTAGCACCAAGTGTACTATGGTTTCAGCTTATCCTCGTAGTCCTAGAACTTCATATCCCCGTAGGTTAAGTCCCTTCTATGGGCATCAGTTTTACTGATCACGTGAGTCATGCCTTTATACCCCTGGCAAGGTATATCGGGCCCTTCGATGGGGTGTATAAATCGGACACTACAGATAACTCACGTGGTGGTTATGTCAGTTATTAGTAGCTCCCACAGTCAGACTCTAGTGCATTCGACCAGGTTTTCAGTTATACTTCAGTATTCAGTCTTAGCATGTTATGTACTTGGTCATTGCATTCAGTTCAACTTATATTTACAGTTATGTTTTAGTATTTACATTCTTACTCGGTTTATATCATTGCTCAATTATGCTTTGTTCAGCTTATATGTTTGTTCAGCTTTTATCCTATCTTGCATGCTTAGTACCTTCTAAGTACTGATGCATACTCTGCGCTACATATTTTCATGATGTAGGTTCAGGTCCTCAGTATTCAGATCACGCATAGATCGGTTCCTGATCCACATTCAGTAGCTTCAGTGGTAAGTCCTCATATTTCGAAGACAATAGATATGTTTTCAGATTTAGTCTTTCATTTCACTTTCAGTTTTGCGAAGGTTAGCTGGGGACATGTCCCAACAACTCTAGTCAGTTAGAGGCCTTTACAGACATAATATTAGATTCAGGTTTAGTTTTTGAGTGATTGTTCAGTATCACTAAACTCTTAGAAGTATTTACATATTCAGACCAGTTTTAGGTATTCCCCATAATTCAGTTATCTCATGATTTAGCTTCTGCATTAGTTTATCTTTCATAGATATATTTAGTTTTGCTTATGATATGCCAGCTTAGGGCTAGCTTGGGGTCCCTAGGTCCTGTGTTTACGTCAAGGGGGTTGTAACACTTTGGAAACCAGACCTAGAAAAAGTGCAGCAGAAATCACCTGAACCAGTGAACCACGGTAGGGTTCACGAACTGTGATAGGGTCCACAATCTATAGACCTGCCCATGAACCCAGAGCCCTTCCAGCAGAGGTGGACCACGGAGCCCTTCACGGGCAGTGGACTACCTCGCAGATCGTCTTGGCACTTGTGGAAGCCAGGTAAAGTCCACCAGGTCCAGACGTCAGACCATGGAATCCCTCACGGGCTGTGGTCCTGACAACAGACCGTGGTGGCATCCGTGGAAGCCGTCATAGAAACCAATAGCTTAGGACTAAGGACTACTACCGGCTTGACGGCCCTTGGTCCCTTTGACAGTCTATTAGAGGGGCTTGTGGTCAGTCTCGTTAGGTTCCTAAGTAGGGTTCTTTTGGTATTTTTCCTATGTGTTGGACCCCTAACCTATGTCGTTTAACCCCTAAACTATGTTATTTTGGTAAGATTTAGCCTATCAATTTAATTAGAACTTACCGTAGTCAACTCATTCTCCAAAAATTCATCAAGTTGATCGAAAAGGAGAAAGCGTCAACCAAGCCCTAGTCTAAGAACACATCAGGTTTTCATCAGTTTTAACCCAGAAATTTAAATATTTCTACATGGAATTCGTCACCAGGTATGTGGGATTTCACTAGTGGGTTCCTTTCACCCATTAGGTCCCTAGAATTCAATTAGATTCTTGATTCCCTTAATATTATCTAGACCTAGGGTTTCTTGAATGTTAGAAATTGTTGGATTTTAGCTGTTAGAATGATACAAATCAAATTATCATGATTTTAGTATTGTTTTGCGTAGATTCTTTCATAAATTTAGAACCTTAGCTATGTAGTTCTTTTAGTTCATGAATTACACATGCTAGGTCAGTTATCTCAGTTATACATGCCTTAGATTTGAATGTTTCATTATTAGCACATTAATGTTGCATTTCAGTTAGCGTGTCAGTATTTTGAGCTATCTAGTGTTACTGAAATTCAGTCATAAATTATTAATTACATTAGCAATTGGGATTAGCTTAATACTGAGTGGACAAGGGTCAGTCACCCTCAAGTCCTATAACTACATGCCCCGTAGGTTGTAAATCCCTTCTGTGGGCATCAATTTAGCGATCACACCAGGCATGCCTCATTACCTCTGGCAAGATATATTGGGTCCTCTCAATGGGGCATTGATGAGTCCAAGATTTGGACTCATTTAGGGCTTTGTTTATATAGATTTAGTATCCTCAAATGCTTATTTTGTGCCAATAACTGATATTAGATCCTAGATTTTTAGGAATATAGACTAAGGAAGAAAGCAAGGACAATAACAAGCAAAAAGGAATAAAACACGCTGAAGAAATGAAGATGGGCGAGCCTGAGGATCACCAAGAGCACTCGGCGTGTCGCCAAGTAGCTCATTAGACCGCCTAAAGTTCTAGTGTGCCAACTCCTAAAGGGAAGAACCAAGTTGGCGATGAAAATGAGCAGTCGGCGAATCGCCGAGTGATTTCACAAAGCCAAGATAGATCACCCAAAGTTACAGATCTTGAGGACACTAAATGCCAAGGCAGAAGGGCAGTGGAAGAGATCAAAGAGCGGCACGTCGAGTAATTCAGCGAGCCTGACTTACTTCGCCGATTGACTCTTCGCAGCATATTTTTGGCGACTAAATACGTTTTTGAACATTTAGTTTAGTATCAAATAATCTTTAGAACAAATTATTATTGATTTTTGTGCATCTACAGATAGTTTTCTCTATATTACTTTAGCTTTGGAGGATTAAAGAAATTCACTTTTGAGAATTTGAAAGTGGGTCTTTGAGAATCTTCAAATTGGAGCATTGTAAGGACGAAATCACTATTACCTAGTTGATGGATAATTAATTTGATAACGGTTTTTATTTTTTTATAATGTCTAGCTAAAACCCTAATTCTTGGGGTGTTATTATGTGATTATGTGCCGATTTAGCTTATAGGTATTGATGATTGTTAGTTTAAATGGTATTTAAAAGTAAGTTTAATCATTAATTCTGGTTTAATTTAAGAGTTGAAGTTGCAAATGCAGTTTTATGTTTGCGTTCTTGGTTTGCGAGAGAGAGAGGATTTAGAACTAAAGTTTTTGATTAATGGTTTATGGGTATTGGGTTGACCTGGGTTCAGCTCGAGAGAGTTAATCCTAAACTTAATCCCACACATTCAGCTTGAGAGAGTGAATGAATTAAGGTGCGAGTTGCTCTTATTTTGCATGCTTGTCGATGTTTGAGAGAAATCTCTTGATTTGGGGTATTTTGTTCGAGATAAAGTTTACCTCCCTTATAGCCTAGCTTAATTACTAATATCTAGCTATTTTCTAATAGTTGCAATTATCCATATGTCTATAATAGCTTATAATCGATCACATCCCAAGAATTCATCTCATTATTGTTAATTTTTATTGTTTGTGACTGTTTGTAGTTGATAAGCAAAACCAAAACCCCCTATTTGACATTCGTGTTACCCCTTAATTTGAATGATGTCTTCATTCAATAACTTTTATTCCTATGTGTGATTTGAACACATTTATACTTCCCAATTGAATCTTAAACACGTATCACTCCCTGTGGGATTCGACCTCAACTCATTTAGTTGGGTTTTATATTGATTTAAGATCATTGAACACCTAAAATTGGATGATGTGTCTTTGAAACGTTATCCTAATCAAAATGGCGCCACTTCTGGGGAGTGGTGTTGTTTGAAATTCTTTTGGTGAAGTTGAATTGTATTCTTATTAGTCATAGTTGAATCTACTTATTGTTAGTTTTGGTTTTTGTGTTGTTTGTTGCACAGAGGAAATGAGCATATATGGTAGAAACGGTAACCAAGTGGACCACCTTCCTTCAAAGATGATGATTCTTAGGGATAACATCCTAAATTTCAAGCACTTGGAGGGTGAGACAATCCATGAGTTGTGGCTGAGATTTAAGACATTATTGTTGTAGTGCCCAACTCATGGAATCCTAAATAAGATGTTATTGGATTATTTTTTATAGAGGTCTTGGTCCTGAGAATAGAGGAGTGGGAGGAGTGGCTGACCAACTTTCTCTGAGTGATCTAATTTGACAACCCTATGCAATAGTAGCCCAACTCCTCAATTGGATACTAAGACCAACAAGGAGAAAGAGAAGGACCATAATTTGGCCAAAATATTGACTCAGCTGGATCTCTTGGCCAAAAAGATCATGGAATTTAAAGTACTGTACAAAAAGAAAGATAGGTACATTCCACCTCATGAGCGTAGAAAGCCCAAGGGTTATAAGGGTGGACAAATAAAAGAGATACTCTCACTCATTCTCCACAAAGTCGAAGAACACGACAAAGTGTTGAACGAGATTAAAGAGGATGTCTCAATGCTAAATCAGATGACCACTTCTCATTCCATATCTATTTAGCTACTGGAGACCGAAATGGGTCATATGTTGTCTCGTCTCTACTTGAGACAACACGGAGGAATGCCTAGTGATACTATTGCAAACCCCCAGAACGAAGCTTGAGTGGGTACTTGCGTCTTGCCACAATGTTAACTAAGCCACTTCTTGGGAGGCAACCCAAGGTTTTATTGCTTTATTTGTGTTTTGAAATAACGCATATTGATTATGCAGGTTGAAGTGTGGAATGTGTTTGAAAAATGTATGTTGGCGAGCCAAAAGTCTAGTTGGCAACTTGCCGAAAAGGTCGGCGCGCCCGACTTAGACCGCCATTGGATTCAAGAAAATATAAGGATGGAGTCTGTCAAACTCGACGGGTCCATAGACGAGTCATCGACTTGTCGAACAGCCCGACTTTATCCATCGTTTGGACCCCCAAATTAACTGGAGGTCCTATAAAACTCGTCGAGGTAAGTACCCACTCAGCGTTTCGCTTAGTGGTTTGGTGAGAACAACTAATATCACCAAAAGGGCCGTGAACTAAATGGTTTTTAAAGGCCAAAGATTTAAAATTTCAATCACATCCGCACTATATGGATTTGATATTTTTGCATTTTATTGCTTTTTGCTCATTGATCTTGTGTTCGGAGTTGGAATTCATTGCTGCTTAGCGTTTCAAATTCATATTTCACCTTAAAGGTTGGTTTTTCGAACCCCAAACTCTTAAATAGTAGTTGAATTCAAATGCAATTGTTTAAATGTAATTTATGTGTGTTGGGCCTCTCCGAAGTTGTAATTGTTTGCTAGTTGTGCCTATCGTAGTTTCGTAATTGTGATAAATTGCCTAACTTGTTAATTTCTCAAGTTTCGTGCCTTAAAATTGATCTTAAATTTGTTGGGTTGTGTTAAATTGTTGTTGGGGTGAATTCTAAGTAACCCTAATTGTGCTAAATGACGTACTTTGCCAAATGATGGAGAGTTTCACGTTATTCTTAAAGGCTAAAGTCGTCAAATGACCAATTTTGGCCAAATCGGGGGAAGTCTGAGTACCCCGGTGGCATGGCTCGTATGTATCTGGGATTAATGGAAAAAGTATGTTGTTTGATTTTGTTTTCGGGGTCTATGGGCTTGATTTTGGGAAGTGAGGTGAAAATTGGAACGTTGGGCAGTTAGGCGAGCTAAGTCGAGCTCGCCAAACCACTCGGCGGTTCGCCAAAGTCCCTATTTATCGCCTATAATTTTGCATTTTTGTTGCATTTGAGTCTATTACTTTCGGCGAAAAACCTGAGCTCACCGAGTAAACTCGATGACTCACCAAAAGTCTCCTTTGATCGCCCTTACTGCGCCCCTAACCCCTAAAACACACTATAACTTTCGGCGGGCTAGTCTGAGCTCACCAAGTGGTGTGGATGATTTGTCGAATGGCCCTGCCTATCGCTGACCTATTATATTTCTGGGAATTTCTCAAGCCAGTCCTTTCAGAAAGCCGATCTAGCCCACCAAAGTGATTTGGCGATTCGTCGATCGATTCGTCAAGTCTTTCTGGAACTTGTTTTCTGCATTTTTCTTGAACTATTTCTAACTATTCTTGATGTGTTTTGCAGATATATCTAGACCAAAAGTAGCAGGATGAGACATGCCACCCCGTAAGAGGGCAAAGGATATCACTATCAATGAGGATGCAACCGCATCCAAAGCAAAGGCCACAAAACTTTATACCACAAGTGGGAAGGGTAAAAAAAAAAATACACCTACTTCTGAGTCACCATAGGTCAACTCCGACAGTAAGGGAGTGTATTCCACCCACCTCACCACTTCTGAGAGTGATGGTGAGCACCATGATCCTTAGGCTGACATTTCTGAGCCTGAGGATGATCAGCTACTGCTAGCCCGGAGAGCTGAAATGTGCTCTAAAAGGTTGAATAATCCATCTAAGATTCGAGTACCATAGACCACTACTCTTCCTCTCGTACCAGAACAAGCAATGGTCCCAATACCACCTGCACAGGGTCCTCTTCCTCAGTATATGAATAGAATAAAGGTTGAGGGATTAAGGGCTATCATTGATGAAAAGAGGTTGTCTACAGATGGAGTGATAGATAGATATCCAAAAATATGGCACACTTTGAGGTCCAACAAGTTCCAGATTTTCACTAGACCCCGTGGCCTTTACATTCCTAATTGGGTCCAAGAGTTTTACACTGCCTACGGAGCTCTAGTGCCACAAAGGAAGAGAAAGGTTGCCTCATTCAAGCTGGTAGATTATTTGTTTATCAGGGGTAAGAAAGTGAAGTGTGATAGTGATGATATTAATGTAGTTTTGGAGTGAACAAAAAACATTGAAGATGACTACCAATATATGATCAAGACAAATCCTTGGAGACTTTGAAATGGTTGGCCCCTCTTTTGTATGACAGTACTCCTAGGTGGATCGAGGTTGGAGTACCCATAGAGAAGAAAGACCCAAATGTGAAAGCGAGGTACTAGTTTGGGTTTATCACCAGCACCATCATGTTGTCCCAAAATGAGTCTATCCTTCGTCATACGAAGGTAGCCTGTCTTGGTTGCATCATTAATGGGTAAAGTCTCAACTTGGGTATCATCGGTGGACAGGAGATGGCCTTGAGGGCCAGGCAGCGCCAGACATCTCTTCCTTTTTCGATATTAATCACCGAGTTGTAAAGACGAGCCCAAGTGCCTTTTGAAAAGAAGAAGGACGTGGAAGTGATTCCCACATCTTCTATCGACATCCAGCTCATTAAGGCCAAGTACTTGAAGGATGAGGCTGAGAAGAAAAAGGCAGCCCCGGTAAACTCATTCCCAGTTGTTGACATTGAGACTTTACTTGCAGAGGAAATATCGCCTACTCCGGCCCCTGGGCCTTTAGGTATATCTAGTGTTGCTCCTTCCATGACTCTGAGTTCTTCTATTGCTCTCTTGCCTCCTAAGTCTACTGCTAGTGCTACTGCCTCCCGACCTCCACTTACCCAGGCTGCGATACTACGGATGGGGCATCTAGCCCATTCTGTTGATAGGCGTTCCTCTAGGCTTGAGGCTACAGTACATGGGGATGATTGAGAAGGCCCTCATTGATGTTTTGACAACTTTTAGTATGTCTATTGATACCCTTGCGGCAAGGATAGCAGTGTGTAAGCAAGGCCAGGGAGCCACTGATGAGGTGATGACCCTAAAGGGTATCATTATTGAGTTAAGAAAGGACGTAGACCAACTGAAGTCTACGGATATGTCTATAATTTTTGGGACCGTGGAGATTTCTGATGGCATGGGCACAGATATTTCGGCTAGTTCTGATATGCCTCATGCTACCACCAAAGATATGATTCGAGCCTATTAGGTAGCTACAGAGTCTGAGGCTAAGACTGATAAGGAGAAACTTGGTGTTCTTAAGGAGACTTCATAACAGGGTCTTATAGAGGT
Organism: Solanum bulbocastanum; assembly: GCA_037074985.1. Taxonomy (NCBI): domain Eukaryota; kingdom Viridiplantae; phylum Streptophyta; class Magnoliopsida; order Solanales; family Solanaceae; genus Solanum; species Solanum bulbocastanum. Next base: position 33,702,281 of record CM073607.1, read on the forward strand.
CGAAGAGGTTATGATAAATTTATCCATGCATATTTCATTGGCAAATACATCTATAGCAGGCTCCAGTGGAGCCAATACTGATGTTACACCGACCACTGATGCCCAGGATCAGATTGTTGCACCGGGCATTAATGCCCCGACAGATAAAGCGACTGTGTAGACATGATCTTTCTTTACCTCCCTCTTTGTCATTTTTATTGACTTTTGAATATTTTTGTTGCATTTGAGGATAATTGTTTTTTATTTGTGGTGGGGAGAGGTAATTTTATACCTACCTCTTGTGTATGTATTTTGATCTTATCTTATGGATGTTTGAGCTTATGGCTCTTTATTATGAATGAAAATGGATTTTGACCCGTCAAAAAAAAATTGCCACTGCTTGTTGTGTTTGAATATGGCTATTCTTGAGCAAATTTGAGTATCGATTATGATCAATACCAATGACTTGAATAGTGCTCTAAATCGAACAAAAATGAATGCACAGCTACGATGAGGCCAAATGAAGTTACATAGACAATATGTGGACTTTTTGCATCTCGTTGTGACTAACTGGTTATCAAATGGAGTCTCTTATGATGAATATTGTACACTAGCGAATGTGTGGAGTCTCATTTGATATTGGTGTCAATGCCTTGTGTGATGAGCTTACCATGAACCTTCTGTGATGACACCTAGAATTTGTCTCGTTGGTCCGGTTGACTAAGTGATGCAAGCTCTTGAAATGATCTTAGGCAAAAATTTTAAAGAGTGAAATAATTTGATAATATACCTCTTTTGTGGCCAACCCTGTGATATGTATGAACCTTGCTTGAACCTCCTTTGAGCCTTATCATTTTCTTGGAAGAAACTTGAGCAATTGAGACCCCTCTTTATCTATTCATCCATAAACCTCATGAAGTGTGGTTTGTGTTAATAGCCAATTTAGGCCAAAAACCTAAGTTAAGGGTGTGGTGAAAAGAGAAGGTAAATCAAGAATGTGAATGTTCCCTCTTCTAGCAATGGACTTGAAAAAAATGGAACCCCTCCATATAAAAAAAAGAAAAAGAATGAAAAAAATTGTGAAATAAAGTTGTGAAAGTTGCATAAGAAATGGGGTGTTCAGTATTCCATTAGAAGTTGAATAATGGGGTGAATGTTAAGCATGATTCAAATGTTGAAGGAAAGGAAGAAAGCGATATTCGGACCATATTTCATGAGGGTAGCAGCTACCGAGCCTAAATTACTCAGCCCCATTACAAGCCTTAAAAAGTCTTTTTTTTATCTTGAGTGAGCTGAACAATTGTTGGTTGGAAAATAAGGGCAAACCTATGGGTAAAGTAATGCATTTGTTCATCCTTGTAAGTGTGAGAGTTGTATGTGATTTTGAAACTTTAAATTGTTGAAGAATTGTGTGTGAATATGGAATCATCTTTGTTGTGAGGGCATTTGAGTACCTTTGTTGAGCTTGAATTTGCATTTGAAGCAAGTATTGTGAACTTGAGCATCTTTGATAATGGTAAGTCACAACTTGAATGTTTGAGTGCAAAATTGATCCTTGCATGAGTAAGTTGAGTATTGTTTTATGCATTCATGATTGAGTCTTTTGTAGCACTGTTTGAGACATCCTTTTTGAACTGTTGAACTTGAGTTTTACTTGAGGATAAGCAAAAGTTTAAGTTGAGGGTGTTGACGAGTCTGAGATTTGGACTCATTTAGGGCTTTGTTTATATAGATTTAGTGTCTTCAAATACTTATTTTGTGCCAATAACTGATATTAAATCCTTGATTTTCAGGAATATGGATTGAGGAACAAAGCAAGGACACTAACAGGCAAAAAGGAACAAAACAGGGTGAAAAAATGAAGATGGGCGAGCCTTAGGATCTCCAAAAGCACTCGGCATGTCCCCGAGTGGCTTATCAAGCCGCCTAAAGTTCCAGTGTGCCATGCCCTGAAGGGAAGAACCAAGTTGGCGATGAAAAGGAGCAGTCAGCGAATCACTGAGTGATTCCGTGAAGCCAAGATAGATCGCCCAAAGTTACAGACCTTGAGGACATTGAATTCCAAGGCAGAAGTGTGATGGAAAAGACCAAAGGGCGGCTCGCAGAGTGGTTCGGCTAGCCCGACTTACTTACCCGATTGACTCTTTGCAACATATTTTTTGCGACTATAAATACCTTTTTGAACATTTAGTTTAGTATCAAATAATATTTAGAACAAATTATTATTGAGTTTTGAGCATCTGGAGATAGTTTTCTCTAGTCTACCTTATCTTTGGAGGATTGAAGAAATTCACTTTTGAGAATTTGGAGGTGGGTCTTTGAGAATCTTCAAATTGGAGCATTGTAAGGACGAAATCACTATTATCCAGTTGATGGATAATCAATTTGGTAACGGTTTTTACTTTTTTATAATGTCTAGCTAAAACCCCAATTCTTGGGGTGTGATTATGTGATTATGGCTAATTTAGCTTATGGATATTGCTGATTTTTAGTTTAAATGTTATTTAAAAGTGAGTTTAATCATTAATTGCAGTTTAATTTAAGATTTGTAGTTGTAAATGCAATTATATGTTTGTGTTCTTAGCTTGTGAGAGAGAAAGGGTTTAGAACTAAGGTTTTTGATTAATGGTTTGTGGGTATTGGGTTGATCAGGGTTCGGCTCAAGAGAGTGAATCCTCAACCCAATCCCACACATTCAGCTCGAGAGAGTAAATGGATTAAGGTGCGGGCTGCTATTATTTTTCATACTGTTTGATATTCAAGAGAAATTACTTGATTCGGCATAAATTATTTGGGGTCACTCGTGATCCTAGGTCCCGTGTCCACATCCTGGGGTAGCTTTGGGACGTGACAGGGGTAGCCTCGGGGCATGACAGATAAGTATGAATTCTCCACTAAGTCTTCTTATATGTATGCCAAGTCATACACTACAAGAATTGTTAATTTCAAAATACCCGCTGATTATCAACGTCAAAAATTTCAACACTTTGAGGGTAAAGGAAATCTGAAGCAACATGTTGCACACTTTGTGTAGACATGTAATAATCTTGGAACCTATGGAGACCATTTTGTCAAGCAGTTTGTGTGCTATCTAAAAGTAAATGTCTTTAATTGGTACACGAATCTTGAGCCTAATTCTATTGATAGTTGGGAGCAACTAGAGCACGAGTTTCTCAATCGTTTCTATAGCATAAGACGTATGATGATCATGGTAGAAATCACGAATACTCGCCAAGTGAAGGATGAAATGGTTATACATTTCATAATTTGATGGAGGAACGCGACCCTAAATTGCAAGGGTAGGCTTAGTGAAGCTTCTGCAATAGAAATGTGTATCCAAGTAATGGATTTGAGAGCTTTTTTATATCTTACAAGGAATAAAACCAAATCTTCTTAACAAAACTTGATTTGTCTTCTTCATATACTTGATAATCGTGTTCTTCACAAAATCTTCATTATTGCTGCTTTCCACGATTAAAAAAAAAGTTTAAAATATATTGGTTAAAAATGATTTTAAAATATTTAGTTTTTATATTTAAACTTGCTGAAACAACAATATTGAAAATATGGTTTAAAACTTTTTCTCCACATGTAGCTAGACAAAAATCTTCATCATCATCAAATTGATTGCAAATTGATCTTAAATCGCCTTGAACAAGTCTTTAATTTTGTTCTATTGGATCATTGAACCATGTGCTCTGATACCACTTGTTGGATTCGAAAGTGATTAGGGCATTATACGGAAGCTTATAATTTGCATATCATATGATTGATAAATTGGACGACAAATAAAAGTATACTAAAGACATATTATTAATATGATTTGGTCAAGCGACCTATATATTGAAAACTAAGATTAAAAAACATAAACTCTATTAGGAGAATAATCTCCCTATAAACCAAACTTTTAAACCTCTACATTGTGGATTCTAGAGTGTTATGTTATGAGAATAGGGATCTTCAATTTATAGATCTCCAAACTTTTACTCTAAGGAAAGAATAAACCAAATATAGAAGAAAAATATATGATAATGTTTTGTCTTTGCTTTTAGAAAAAAATAAAATTCAAATAAGGTAAGAAAATAAGGGGAAACCCTAACAATATGCTTGATACTGCCCTAACCTAACTTTTTGTACAATGATGTAGGCATAAGATTAATGTGTTAACACTGAGATCACATATCCCCAGGCATAAATGCTCTACCCTATAGTAATTTGCACTTTGAAACTTCTAGATCTTTTAGTTTGGTGGGAAACCTATTCTAAATTCTAGAACTGCACTCATCGGTAAGTGTAACTGTCTCATACTCTATTAGCCTCCTCTTGTTTTCCATCTCCTTCACATATTTGACATACTTTGTTATTCCCTACAAAACGTCAACAAGTGGCAGATTAATGTGAATTTACTTAAGTAAGAAGAGAAACTTATCAAAGCATTCATCCTTGCTTTATTTCTTGAAATTTTGGGGAAATGAAAGAAGTGATTTTACTTTATTTTTTTCACTCTCCACGTGTGAGATTTGTCCAACCTCATTATTTTCTATTCACTGGTTACTGCCTTGTGAACCTTCTTTTTTGGAACCAACTCTTCAAGTTGCAGACCATTCTGGGTACCTACGCCATTGACCTTCTTTGAGTTTGAATTAGTGATATCTGGCAAGTCTCCTCAAGAATGTGAGTTTTGAGTATTAGCGAAATTTCCAAGTTTTTTGTCTAGGTCCTTAGTTGCCAATTTATTGTAATGCATATTTGTGGCTAGATTTTCCTGATCCGTGTGATTCTGTCGAAGTCTTCCATGATTTTCTTTAGCATCTCTTATATTCTCATGTTTCCCTGATTACCACTTTGCTAATTGGCCGAGCTATGTTGATTATCATCTTTCCCATTACCTTGAGGTGATTTTGACCTTGATCCTTATTTTGGTTACCTACTTATCAGAAATTTGGATGGTTTCTCTAACTTAGATTATATGTATTCCCAAAGTTCTGGCTTCTTCCATTCCTTTGAGCATTTCCTGTGAAGTTCACGGAGTCTGGATTCGCCCCACAGTATTTTGTAGGATGATCACCACTGCCACATACTTCACACCACATTTGTTGTCGCATCACATATACTGGAGCATGTTGTTGCCCCAATGTCAGATTACTTAAGTGAGTGTTCATCATGTTTTGCATTGCAACCATTTGTGCAGTTAAAGGTGTCACTACATCTATCTCTAGTCTTCCAGCAGTCTTTTATACCATAGGTCTAGCTCCTCTTCCATTCCATTCGGGATTACCTTGTGAAATTTGATTCAATAGTGTAAAAAAATCCTGATTCAATAGTGTAGAGTCGAGAATTTTTTTTGTGTTTGGTTCAAGATCTTCAAAGAAGGTATGGACCAACACCTCATTGGCTTGGTGGTGAAGCGAGCAACTTACCAATAAGGATTTGAATATATCTCAAGCTTGATATAAATTTTCTCCTCTTTTCTGTCTAAAACTCAATGTGGCTTGTACACGTAACATTCAGTTTTGGGAAAGGTTTTCTTATGTTATAATTTCCGCAGTACTTATGTTATGTTTAGTCCTTATTTCCTTTTTTACTTCCACATTTACCCTTATCGAGGGTTCTTTATGTTGACCTATCTTGGTGGGATAAGGTAGGTGCCATCACACCTAGTTTTTGGGTCATGACACCTATATCCCTATTCTATCCTTAGTTTTTAATCATTTTCCCTTCATTTCAATGTCTATTGTAGCAGTTGTGGTTCTCGATTATATTTGACTATGCTTTTTTTGTGTGATGTAACCTTTATTTGAATTTGAATGCATCTTTCTTGAATCTATTGTCTCTTTTTAATGCAACTCCATGTTTGTGCTTATTTATTCATGTTAATGTTTCCCAAGTGGCCATGATTTTACTCAGAATACATGTACTCTTGCTTGGTTTACTGTTATATACTTTTTTATAATGTTAAAAGGGTAATATGTGTTGATAACATGTGAGTTAGTTCAAATCATAGGATCCGGTCGTCTATGCGGAAGGGGGAATATGCAAGTAGTAAACATAATCGACGGGGGAAATAGTTTGTCATCATCAAAAAGGGAAAAATACTGCATTCTCATGTTTTGATTAGTTAACAAACTATTGAGTAATAAGGACTTGTAAAGGGACCTGATCCTTCGAGTGGTGGTCGTTCAGGACAACTCAGTGAAATGGAGCTCTAAAGCTGCAAAAGTTGTTCTAGTAGGTGGGCATGACAGCGGAGGCACAGAGTCCTCAATCAATGGTATACTACGTATTAAATTTTTTTAATCATATACAATATATATATATATATATATATATATATATATATATATATATATATATATATATATATATATATATATATATATCAATCAAGAAAATTATCATTTGGGACATCTATTGTAATTAATGTTTGTTATTAATTTGTATTTATGGGCATTTGCTTAGATCCCCATTTGAATTTGGTCAAATGATCTGATTGATACCGGATTCTTTTGGACTAAATTTATTTTGTAAAAAAATCATAAAAGTACAACTACCTAGCTTATATTACAAAACTATTGTCCAAAATTTACATTGCAAGTCTTTAGCCCAAAGTACAATCGGATATACAATCATATACGCAACTTTTATTTTATTTTTTTATAAAAATATACACTCAATATACAAAATTGTAAGTGATATTTATACACTCATATACAATTTATACACTAATATACAAGTTTGAATTTAGTCAAACTTCACCGTCTGATTTCTCTCAAACGGTAATAGGGAATCTTTTGAAAGTTTGTATAGTGGTCGATCTAGTGATGGCCTATCATGAATCACAACAGAGTTTGATTAGGAAATATTTTGAAAATTGTTGGCAGTTTGCTCTTGAAATTTTGCTATAGTGACCATGTTTGTAATTTGTGATTTTCTGAAGTTGTAGATGAAATTTTGAGATGATTTTTGTTGCATTCAATTCGCCTCATCAAGATCTTTCATTCTACTCTTCGTTTGAAATTTTGGAGGTCGGAGGGGGTTGTGGCCCCATGGCAGCCCTCTAGGGCTTTTAGGCTCCTCCTTTGGTCAATTCAGTTAAGCATAGAAAACTTGGCTAAATTATGTAAAATAACATTATGGGTTGTACTACGTAATTATCTCATTATTTTCACATTTTTCGTTATTTCTTTTTTCCATTTCTGATATTATTTTTGCACGAATTTTAATTTTAATTTTGCAGAATATGTTACCACAGTAATTTTGTAAAAGACACGGTTCTTTATAATGGACACAAAATATATTTTTGAACAAGTGTTTTCTCACCATTTCAACTTAAAATTCCAGCTATGAATAGAACAGCATATCCTTAGTTTCTGTGTCGAATTTTGAATCATTTCTGCATATTTTCTTACAAACAAAAATCAAATCTTTGGGAAATTCAAGAATATCTTTGAGTTCGAGGTACCACTCTTCTGCAACATGTATATTCTTATTATCCTGGCAGAAAGTAATTATCACCTCGGATATAGTGAGAGAATTTAAATTTAGTAAAGACACACAATAATTCCCACTTCATTCAATTTTCTGAATGTTGATTCAATTCTATACATTAGAACTTTACATTTCTGTATCATATCATGTCCTCCAGTATCGGAACTATGTATGACGAAGGTGATTAAATTTAATTCCTTTCGCAAGAAAATTATATTGTATATGTAGGTAAAAAATAATCATATATATAATTCACCTTTTTTTTTTTTTTTTTTTATATATATGAAGACAATTTTTTGTGTAATATTTGATAAATTCCCTTGTTATTATAATTTGTCGCCAAATAACTTCATTTGATATGACTATTGCAAAAAAATATGGAATAGTTAGACTACATTATTGATTTTTAGTCAATAAAGAGGAAAATATTACTCTTGTACTCTAACTAGATGACGACCAACAACTAGTATTGAAGCATGGAGGAAAAATAAGAAAGGCCAATGCTAGAAGAAGGAAAAAAAAAACATAAGAATTCAGAAACATAGTAATTTAATTCTTATTTTGGTTGTTTGTTCAAGGGGAATGCATAGGGTTATTCAATAATATAGTTGATGTTGTACTCTTCCTAGAGAAAACAGTAATTCATTGCCCCACCTTTTTATGGCAAGGAAAAATCTATAAATAGGGACATTGATATGATAAATGAGTAAACTTAAATAAAAAAAAATAAGAACTTTTAGAGGGATTTCTAAAAATATTTATTCATACCATGGGGATATTAAATTTTAAGGCTGAACTCATCAAGAGAATCTTAGGAGTCGTTTTGTTTGAATAAAGGTTATGATAGAGATTAATTATGATGAATAAGTTATGTAAAGATTAGTTATGATGTAATAAGTTGAGGTGACATTATTTTTTTATTGAGTGTCTGCTTTATTACATTCAAAATAATATGAATGGCATAAATTTTAAGAACAAGTGTTTTTTTTTACAAATATTCCTTTCGTGAATGTGAAAGTGATGTATAAAAAGAGTTTAAAGAGATATTTTTATCATATACTTATTTTATATCGGGATAAGTTATCCCGAGATTACTATACCACCCAAGGGGAGGGATAACTTATCCCAATAATGAATATTAATCCTGCAATAAGTTATCCTGGATTTTTCAACCAAACAACAACTTAAGCGGTACTATAATTTAATCTCAGGACAATTTAGTGTTATCATTCACACCAAACGACCCCTTAATACTTAATACCATATTTTTGCACATCAACTTAGATTTGTGTCATTTAAACACCTGTAATAGATTATTTTGACACTTTTTGTTGACTAAACTACTTGTGTGATTGTCACATCAAACAGGCACATGAAGAGTCTAAGGGCACGTTTGGCCATTCGATATGAGCTCATGAGGATTTGAAATCACGATATGAAATCATGAGATGAAGTTGAAGTTTTGTTTGGACATGCAATTTGGACTGTTTATAGTTGTATGTTTTCTCATAAACATAAAAAACCACATAAATTGTAAAACTATTTAAATTGTCCAATTTCTTTATATAGTCTTACCAAATAAGCAAAAGTTTATAAAACACACACTATTACAATACTATTCTAAAAAAATACATCATTTGTTGATCAAATTTCAATTCAATAAAAAAAATTGAACATAAATTGTAGTGTACTAGTCTTTAGTATAATTCTATCACATAGTACGAACAATCTTTTCACGTCGAACTTGCATTGCTCCATCATATGACTGAGAAAACGAACCACCATTGTTACGTTGAGCCAGTTATTGGTTAATATCATAACTAACTATATCTTCATGTTCATAGAACGTAAATATTTCATCATTCCTTTCTAGTAAAAAAATGGGCAAACTACATAAATTCCACTAGTTTAGGTCCTAATTACTAAGATTCCCGATAGTTTCAAGTATTACTTCTTCTACCATATTTCATGCTTAGGATACATGAGTCTAAATACTTGAGATACATATATTTGTCGAATTTTAAGATCGAGATACAAATTTTATTTATTTAAATTAATTGGTCGTAACGGATTTCCTAAATTAGAGGAGTTATTGAGGATTATTTCAAAATACATGGACAATTAATTCAAAAAATTTAAATTAATTAAATTCCTTGATATAAAGCAAAAATCAAGGATTATAGCTATGTTTAATTAATTTCATTTTATTATATTATTAATAAAAGACAAAAACATGTATATCTTGGCCATGTAATTTGATTAGTTTCATTTTATTACACTTAAAATAATAAATTCATTAATTTTATGTATCTATTATCAATATATAATGTAACCAACCAACTAACCACTTAGATACATGATGATTATATAAGTACGTACATTCATATTTATCATAGAAGTATCTTGTATTAATTTCATGTATCTATTTATATGATCTAATATTATTTCATATATCTTTATATAAATAATTCGTTGTATCAAGTATCAATTTCATATGTTATATCCAAAAATATGTATCTTATATAAATATGAAAATAGTTAGATGCATTGTAATAACACAACAAATATATATATATATATATATATATATATATATATATATATATATATATATATATATATATATATATATATATATATATATGATTATATTAAGATACATGATAGAAGACCATATACATATGACAAGACTCGGATACATGACAAAACAAATTGTGCCAAATACATGCGTAATTCTCCAATAATACGTAAATCTCTAATTTATTCATTAGATACATACACACTTAATAAGATACACTGAAAAAACTAGATTCATATAATCGTATCTCAATAATGTATCAGATACATCAATAACGTGTCAAATACATGTGTAAATCTCTGCTTATTGAAACTTTCCGATTACATTAGTGGATGGTCAAGGCATCTCATCGCGGCGGTGTTTGCTTCACCTTTTGATTCATTGGTATTGCTTGATGTGCCTAGATCCGACGGGAGAAGTGACGTGAAGTTTCTTGGTTGATCTATAGTATACAAGGTATGCAATCGATACTATCGTCAATGTCTAATTTGATAAATCTCTGCTTTCAACAATACCCATTGTCTCTACGCACGAGAGGTGTCTCTTCTTGCGAGAAAAAATGGTGAATACGTGCAGAATTGGTTTGAGAGTGAGAAAATCAAAGACTAAGAATTTGATGTGTGTGGTTACAAGCTGTAGAGCATCCATTTTAATGGAATATTTCTTCTCAGTAATTGACTCTTCAAGGGAAGAGGAAGAGGAAAAGTTAGAGTTTGAGTTTTACAATAATTCATACTCTTTGAGAGAAATATATTTGTTTTTAATTAAAACACTAATTTTGAAGTTTAAATGTAAAGATAATTAATCAATCCTAGTTTTAAGGGATATGAGTATCAATTGTATCTTCAATAATATATGGTATAAAATATTAAAAGTGGTAATATATGTAATTGTTTAAAAGTAGATGTAAAATTAATATATATGATAGTGATGTATGTCTAATAAAGTAGTTTATCCTTAAAAAAAATTATGTAACACTAAACAAGTTATGCCAATTGTCACTTGTGTGTCAATATCATGTGGCGTACACTGAATCTTCAGTAAGCGGTGTCGATATAAATTTAACAACGCACTTCTAAATAAATTGCATACTTGACTCATTGGCTTAGATTGATTTTAAGCTGGAAGATGTCTTGAGTTCAATACTTAACCACATTTTTTATTAGAAGTACGTTATAAATATTGTATTAAAGCCTAATACCATATTTATATATGTCAACTTAGATTTGTGTTATTTAAACATCCATAATAGACTAAACAACTTGTGTGATTTTCATATCAAACAGGCACATGAAGAGTCTAAGGGCACGTTTGGCCATGCGATATGAAATCATAATTTGAAATCACGATATGAAATCATGATATGAATTTAAAGTGTTGTTTGGACATGTAATTTGGACTGTTTATGTTGTGTTTTTTCTCATAAATATATATAAAAAAAAAAAAAAAAAAACCTCTTAAATTGTAAAACTATTAAAATTGTACAATTCTTTATACAGTCTTACTAAATAAGCAAAAGATTACAAAATCACATACACTATCACAAAACTATTCTAAAAAATTCAACATTTATTGATCAAACTTTAATTTAATAAAAAGATAAAATAAAACATAAATTATAGTGTGCTAGTCTTTAGTATAATTCTCTCACATAGTACGGACAATCTCCTCACGTAGACCTTGCATTTCTTTATCATATAATGAGAAAACGAATCATCATTGTTAATTAGAGTCATTTGTTTGTCAATATCATGACTAACTATATGTTCATGTCAATAGTCAGTGCATTCGCACTTATTAATGAATTACATTCTTGACTCATTTGTTTAGATTGATTTTAAGCTAGAAGAGGTCTTGGATTCAATATTACCAACCACATTTTTAGTAGAGGCATGTTATATTTTACAAAAATAAGCTTACATTGAGATTTGAACCCCCAACGACAAACACTAGAAGTGAACGGTAAACTAACACGCCATTAGATTAGTATTGTCATATATTGTCATTTTATTATACATATATTTTATATATTGTATCATATGTAAATTAGTATAAAATCGACGAAGGGGGGTTGCCCTTCGCTCAACGCGAGTCAGTCCCTATCAACAGCATAATGGTTCATTCATGCCTTGTTTCTAAATCTATTTTCTAAGCTCCAAAAGTTCATTCAGTCACATTCCGCAAAAATGAATGTCTATAATTAAACAATTTGTTGATGTTTAGAGACTCTCTCACTTTCTTTATAATCTTGCAAATATTATTGGTAGTCCTTTGTATGGAGCTAAAAATTCTTTCGTGTTTCAAAAATTAGCATCAACAACATAATATTTATCTACCTATAAAAATAATATTTTTGTAACAAAATACTAAAAGGACATGTAACGTAAATGAAAAAGCTTTGTGCAAACAATTAATATTTATTTTAAAAAAACGTTTTTTCAATTAATTACATAGTGATGATCAGTCTTGTACATTCAATATAACAATAGAAAAATATTTTTTATCAAACGCTGATTTGAATGAAGTAGTAATATATTTGGTTGGTAATAAATTTAATAAAAAGATAATGAATTTGATGCACAGTTAAAGTATGAATTGATTTGAAGTAATAATATATTTTATATTATTGAGAATAATTATTATATGAGATATAAATAGTTTTAAAAGTAATGATATAAATTATAAATGTTACTTTACATATGAAATAAATGGTTAGTAGATACAAAAATAAATTATTATGTTTTACAAAATATAAATTTGTGGGTCAATTTTTATATTTGAAAAATCTCAAATCATGATTTGAAATTTTCAAATCATTTTTTTTGGAGAATTTGAGTTTTTATCTCATGAGAAGAAATCGGTATGAAATCACATGTTCAAATAGTGATTTAATCAATATGATATGATGATATAAAATTGCATGTCCAAAATGCCTAGTAAAAGTAGACTTTTTATTTTTTTATTCTTTTTTCCATTTTTTATTCCTTTTCTCTTTCTTCTCCGCATAATATTATACCATTGATAAACCTTCCACTAGTTTTGTTATCTTGTTCATCGAAATTAAATGAATGAAGACCGCAACAATTTTCTGAGAACATGTGGCATTCTCTGCGTAGAATCAAAATTAAACAATGAATTTTATCTTTTTAAAAAGAATTTTAAACCAAAAAAGAAATGTCACTTCTTTTTAGAAGGGGGGAGATGGGTTATTGGGTAGCTGGGGTTAGGGTTTAGAATTTATTTTATTTTATGAATAATATTTTTCTTTTTTTTGGCATCATTTATTTTTAATTATTATTTTAGACTCAAATTACATGGTTTTCATTTAATTCATTATTTTAACATGTCATTGATAAGTATGTTATACATTCTTTTAATTTCATTTTTAATAATATTAAATATATTTTTCATCCTTTCTTCTTTCTATTTTTTTCTCTTGAAACTATGGTCACTCTTTTCATTTCAAAATATATGATATTTATAGCTCAGATACATTCGGTAAGAAACTACTCATTCTTAAAAAATAAAAGATTTTACTAATTATCTCCTGATAAAGAAAAGCTTATTACTCTCCATGTCCTTAATTACCTGTACATTTTTTCTTTCTTACCTATCCATTTTAATTAATCAAGAAAGGATAAATATTTTTTTTAGTTATCATATCCTCAATTAATTAATTTTAATTACTATAATAGACCTCTTATTTCGAAACCAAAAAAAAAAAAAACTAAAAATCACTTATTTTAAAAATCGATGGCCTAAAATTTAGGGCAAGAGACAAGGAACTTTTTGTTTGTTTCATATATGGGACCTCAAAAAGGGTTCACGAGCGAAGCATCCAACATGTGTGATTTTTTCTAAGCAGACAAACAGAATATCTCAAAAAAAAAAAATCCTACTTCATTTATTTTGTTAAATTCGTTATAATCTTTTTCGTCTATAGAACTAGAATACAAAATAAAGAATAAATTTTGTCTTGTAAGATTTAGTAAAGAACTATTTAATTGCATATGATAAATAGTATAATTGGTACGAACACGATTGTTCATGTTAAATTTGGTGAGGCAGCACTATACATGTTCAAGAATTTTGTATAATGTAGTTGTTAATTGTTATCGTCATATTTCTAATGTGTACAGATTGGTTAAACCTAATAAATAAAATTGAAAGAGGGAATAATAAAATGAAATGAAAAGAGGGAAAGCAAGAAAATTGCCGTTAGTGTAATAAATAATAAAGGGTGCAGCTGATTGAATCTTTTTGGACGTTAATTAATTTTTCTATCAATTCTCTCATATAGTTGTAAGAACATAAATCGGGATCAAGATAATATCTTAGATGATAACTCAGTTGAAGAGATTTTTTTTAAAAAGTCATTTAACTTCTTTTTTTATAACTTAAAAATCATTTAAATATAGATATTTCACCTATAAAGTTGATGTTGGGTGAATTTATACTCTTCTTAGCGATATTTCACTCATTTTGTCTATTATTTTGAGTAGATTCTAGCTTTTGCTACTCCCTGTTTTCACTCAATTACATGATTTAGAGCTTATGAAAGGTATTTTGTCTATTATTTTGAGTAGATTCTAGCTCGTGCACGAGGTCTAGGGTGAAGCTCTCTGCCTCACAATGCGAGATGATCCAGACCTGCAACTCTACAAATGTGTTTCTAAAGAATTTGTGAAATCTATAGGAAGAAGAAAGAAAAAACTGTATTCTATTGAAGCATCTTATAGTATATTTGAGATCTTAAACTGAAAATGAATCTCACATTTTTTCTTGCACTTACATTTTTCACAGCTGCCTCATATATATAGAGGATTATATTCATAGTGACTAATAGTAGTGCTAACCATGTGAATATACAAGCTGAGCTGTAACTTCCTAACAAACTTTAACAAACTCTAACAAACTTTTATTCCAACCAATAGCAATGCATCAATTCTGCCATCTGTAACTCAACACACCCCCTCAAACTGAAGGGTGGAAGATATCTAACACACCAAGTTTGGTCATAAGGAGATGATGTTGAGCAGCACCTAACCCTTTTGTGAGAATGTCAGCTGGTTGCATAGTAGTGCACAAATGTTTAAGATCTATGAAGCCTGATTTCACTTTCTCCCGAATGAAATGACAATCAATGTCTATGTGTTTTGTACGTTCATGAAACACTGGATTTTCAGCTATTTGTATGGCTGATTTGCTATCCGTAAACACTGAGATTGGGATGTCAGTTGGGAATTGTAACTCATCCAGTAATCCTGCTAACTAGATCAGTTCTGCAACAAGAGCTGCCAAACTCCTATACTCTGCTTCAGCTGAGCTCCTGCTTACTATTTGTTGCTTCTTCGACTTCCACGAAATAAGAGAATCTCCAAGTTTTACCATGTAACCTGTAACAGATCTTTGTGTGTTGGGGCATGAAGCCCAGTCTGAGTCACAGTATCCAGTGAGTTTTGTTACACCAGTCCCTCTTTTGAGCATTATCCCAAGTCCTGGAGATTTTTTGACATATCTTACAACCCTTAGTGCAGCCTCCCAGTGAGAAACCTTAGGATGTTGCATGAACTGGCTCAGAACCTGTACACTAAAACAAATGTCAAGTCTGGTGACTGTTAAGTACAACAGTTTACCAATCAATCTTTGGTATGCTGTAACATCTTCTAACTCTGAATCATCAGAACCACCAATGTGTTGATCAAATTCTACACTGGTCAATTTGTGATTAAATTCCAAATGAGTGTTTACAGTCTTTGCTCCACTCAGTCCAGTTTCTGAAATAAGCTATAAAGCATACTTCCTTTGATTCAACAATAATCCTTCTTTTGACTTCAAAATTTCAATCCCCAAAAAATATCTGAGACTTCCCAAGTCCTTCATTTTGAAATTTTGATGTAATGTGTCTTTTGCTTCTTGAATCATCTGAGAACTATTCCCAGTTATTAAGAGATCATCAACATACACTAGAATCACTGCCATGTCAGTTCCTTCCTTTCTAATGAACAAAGAGTGATCATGAGCACTTTGTGAGTATCCTGCCATCAATAATGCCTCAGTGAACTTGATGTTCCATTGTCTAGATGCTTGTTTAAGACCATATAGTGACTTCCTCAGCTTGCACACTTTAGATCCCCCCTTGTGATTGGAAGCCAAGAGGAAGTTCCATATAGATATCTTCAAGTAAATCACCTTGCAAAAAAGCATTGTTTACATCCATTTGATATAAATCCCATCCATGAGAAGCTGCTAGGTTAAGAACAGTCCTAATGGTAACCATTTTAGCAACTGGTGAGAAAGTGTCTTGATAATCAAGACCTTCTCTTTGAGTGTACCCTTTTGTAACTAGCCTTGCCTTGTATCTATCCACATCACCATTGGACTTGTACTTGATCTTGTATACCCATTTTGAACCAATTGCTTTCTCACCAAATGGTAAGTCAACAATTTTCCAAGTATTGTTATCCTCCAAAGCCTGGATTTCTTGCTGCATGGCATCAATCCACAGCTTGTCTTGAGATGCTTCTTTAAAAGATTGGGGCTCCACAGTTGCTGAAAAGGCATGTAAGTAAGATTGATAACCTGTGGATACATTATCATAACAAACATGATTAGTGATGGAGTGAGGGCTAGACTTTTTTGGAACTACATAATCTTTTATCCACACAGGAGGCCTGCAAGTCCTGGTAGGTTTTCTTGAACCAATGGTGGCTGTTTGTACTGATTCTACAGTATCATGTGCAGGGGGATCATTTTGGACGTCTTCTAAGTCATCAGTAACAGGCATAGTGGACTCAATACATGGACTGCTGGGCACTTCAATTCTTGTGTCTGCAGGTTGTGATGAAGAATCTGGTGTGATAACTTGATCTAGATCATCAGAGACATCATCTGTATTATTTAAAAATGGGGAAAACAAAGGATATGGGCCTTCATCATGAAGCTGCATAACCTTAAAAGGGAATACGTCTTCTCTGAAAACAACATCTCTACTGATAAACACAATCTTTGCATCAAGATCATATAGCTTATAACCTTTTTGTGTGGAAGAAAAACCCAACAGAACAGCTTTTTTTGCTCTAGCTTCAAACTTTCCACCCCTGGGCAATGCAGCAGCAAAACACAAACACCCAAATACTCTGATGTGATTCAATGTAGGAGGTTTTCGAAATAGTCTTTCATAAGGAGAATGACCATCAAGCACAGTTATAGGCAATCTGTTAATTAGATATACTGCAGTTTGTATGCACTCACCCCAAAATCGACTAGGAACATGAGATTGTATCTTTAAGGCTCTTCCTATGTCCAAGATGTGTCTATGTTTTCTTTCCACAATGCCATTTTGTTGTGGGGTGTAAGAACAACTACTTTGATGTATGATCCCTAAGGAAGATAGCAAATCATTGACTTGATTGTTAAAGAATTCAGTCCCATTATCAGATCTCAAAACCTTTATTACACAATCAAACTGATTACGAATCATTGATATAAAACTTCTCAATACAATTACTACATCCTTCTTAGTGTGCAGTAAAGATATCCATGTAAATCTACTGAAATCATCAACAATAGTCAGAAAGTAGTATTTTCTATCATAAGTGGGATCCCTATGAGGTCCCCAAACATCTAAATGCACTAGTTCAAACATTTTTGAAGTCTGAGTAACACTAGAAGGAAATTTAAGCCTACATTGTTTTGCCAAGGGGCAAATCATGCACTCCTCTTGTACTGCCTCATCAACTTTATTTTGCAACATAGGAAGATACTGCATTACTTTCGAGGAAGGATGCCCCAATCTAAGATGCCAAAGTCTATAGTCTTTTATACAGTTTTTTTTTTCAGCACTGCTCCAACAGTAGGTATGGCATCATGCCTTAGGATGTATAAGCCTTCCTCCTCTTTACCAATCCCAATCACCTCTCCAGTAGAGAGAGCCTGCATTACACATAAATCAGGATAAAATGACACCATGCATTTCAGGTCTTTAGTCAGCTTGGAGACTGACAATAAGTTGAACCTGAAGTCTGGGACATGCAAAACATTTTCCAACCTGCAATTCTCTAAAATCACAGCATTGCCAACATGTTCTATATGAATTTTACTTCCTGTTGGTACCTGCACCTTATTACTACTGGACTCTGATAATTTTCTACAATTACTTAATAGATTCTCACAGTATGTAATATGATGTGTGGCACCGGAATCAATTATCCACTTTACTGTATGACCATTAGCACTTACAGGCAAACGATTCATACCTGCTGCTACATTGGCCCTACAGATTCCTGATGGTGAAGAGGACTCCATCATCTTGACAACTTGCTCATATTGTTCCTTCGTGAAATAACCTCCTGGGAAATAGATTTGAGATAATGAGTCAGATTTAGGTGCTTCAACTTCAACCTTATTTGATTCCAGAGAAGTAGAAGTGTTTGCATAAGCCTCATTCACTGACCCCTTCCTTTTACTCTTAAAATCAACAGGAAATCCCACAATTCTATAGCAATTGTCTTTAGTGTGACCTTTATACCCACAGTGATCACATACCAATCCTAATCTTCTGCCTTGAGAAGTCTGACCTTGTGTCTTTTTAGCTTGAAAGTTGTTGTTGATTTGATTCTGATTGTTGAAATTATATGACTGATTATTTTTTCCTGCCATCATTGTGAAGTGTTCCTTTCCTCCTTCTGACTGTCCTAGCTTCCTTTGACTCTCTTCCTGAATTGCCATTGCATAGGCTTGGTTTACACTGGGAACAGAGGAACTGAGTAAGATAGAACTCCTCACTTGTGCATAGCTTTCATTCAGCCCTACCAAAAACTGCAACAATCTTTGTTGTTTAACATGTTCAACATGTGAACTTGACTCTTCACAATCACACGATGGAGACGATACCATTACATCCATCTCATCCCATAAATCTCGCATCCTAGAGTAAGAAGAAGTCACAGTCTCTGTTCCCTGCGTCAATACACTGATCTCCTTCCATAAATGAAAAATTCTAGTCAAATTCGATTTATCAAATCTCTTCTTGAAATCAGTCCATATTTTCTTCGAACTAGAAGCATATACAATGCTTGTCATCAGTTCTGGTGCTACAGCTGCACTAATCCATGATAATACAACTGCATCACATCTCTCCCATCGAACTACCAGATCTCCTTTGTATGAGCTTTTAGCACATGTGCCATCAACAAATCCCAATTTGTTTTTGACTAGAAGTGCCAATCGCATGGATCTGCTCCAAACACCATAGTTTTCTGGTCCTGTGAGCTTCATAGGAATCAAAGCAACACCAGGAGTATTTGAGGTTTGAAGATGAAGTGGATGATTATGGTTTGTCTGCGGATTATCCTCTGTATCTGAAATCTGTGGTTCCACCATTGTTGTAGCTGCAATAATCAACAATTCACAGCTTCAACAGCTTCGATCTGCTCTAATACCATAAAGAATTTGTGAAATCTATAGGAAGAAGAAAGAAAAAAATGTATTCTATTGAAGCATCTTATAGTATATTTGAGATCTTAAACTGAAAATGAATCTCACATTTTTTCTTGCACTTACATTTTTCACAGCTGCCTCATATATATAGAGGATTATATTCATTGTGACTAATAGTAGTGCTAACCATGTGAATATACAAGCTGAGCTGTAACTTCCTAACAAACTTTAACAAACTCTAACAAACTTTTATTCCAACCAATAGCAATGCATCAATTCTGCCATCTGTAACTCAACAGTTTCAAAAAAGAGATTTTGGTCCTATTGTAAAAGAGAACGGAGTAGGAGCACATAGAAGAGCTAAAACACCAATATTCTAGGCTTACTTCTAAACTCTAACTTCGATTACTTTTTTTTGTTGTTTATGAATTCTACTTTGTGTAATCGGATAATCAGCGATTAAAAGCCCTCATTCTGGGTCATGACCATTGTATGAACATCTTTATCTTAATTATGTGATTGTTAAGCAGATTTTACTATTACGTTTTATCCTCTTAATCTTATACTCGACTATTTTGCGGCTTCATGACCCATAAAGTAAATGGATAATTGCTAACTCGAGACAGACGCCTAGGAATAGAAAGTGGCTTATGGGGAATTAGTTTCATTTGCGAATGGATTAAAGGATAGGACAAAAACAAACCTAATTAGCCCTTTTCGATAAGATACAAGAAGATATGTAAATGCATTGGGATTGGTTTATCATATTCCCGCTTAAGGATGTAGGTGTGAGGTCAATTTGAATAGAAGGTTAGAGACTTGAGAAAACATGACCATATTATCAATCCTGCGATTAAATTATTTAGTAGATATCATATATATGCTTAACAACTATAATTTGATAGAATGAAATTACACAGGTGCCGGAGTCCTATGTTTTAATTTATTTGTGAACAACTCTTGGTACTCAATTTTCTTTACTATTACTATTATTATTTTATTTAATAAGTAGAATAAATCATCAAAATAAACTCTCTCAAATTGGAAAACACTAATTATATAATAAATATAATTGTGAAAGTGATAGCTTGTTAGCAGCTAAGTCCATATGGGATTGATAAACTCGATTGTATAAACAATCATTTATTACTTGCGGTTAAGTACACTTGTTTGTGTGCGTGAAGAATAACAATTTTTTGGTGCTTTTACTAGGACTTACGAAATTGACAAGTTGGATTTTTTATAATGTGTGTATTCTTGTAGTGTTAACGACACCTCTTAGTTGTTATCATCGTTGGTAACAAGTTGTATGTAAAGTGCTAACAGTACGGCAAATCCCTTCGAAGTTGAAGAAAACCTTACGCCATTCCTACTTGTAAAGACCCGACTCTGTCGTTATGTGTTAGCCAATAGCAAAAGAATTCAGGCCAAAAAACTTTTTAGGTAGTGACTAAATTTTTTTTTGATTAAGCTTGCCTCAAATAAAATATGAGCTAGGTGAGGTCTAGGGCCATCCGGAAATGTGTGGGGTATGATTTTGAGGTTTGATGGATATATTCTTGTAACCAAGATATTAAGGAATCCATAAGACCGTCCGAAATTGAAATCAGGTAAGTAGAACTCCCCTAAATTGAGCTTGGTGTGAAAGGTATATGTCAGGATGTCAAGTGAAAAGTTTGTGTTGAAAAAATGGTCTTTTTATGGAGTTTGAGTTTCTAAGCTTTCGTTGATCTCCCTATAGTGGGAGGCGTCCCTCTATAACAGAGTGTGTCGACTATTATAGCGGGTTAAGTTTTTCTAAAGTAGTGCTGCTATAGCGGTCCGAATCAGGTTCTAATGCAGAAACAGTCTCAAAACCCCTATTTTCTACATTTGAGTTCTTGGAATTAGGAGGGGCAATTTTGGATAGTTTGCACTTGTTTTTCCACGAAATTCATTGGTAAAGGTAAGAATTCGACTCCCAAACATTATGCATTGATACTTAAGTCTTAGAATCTAGGATTTTTTTCCTAGATGAAGGTTTTGACATATTCCATTCGTGGAAAAATTCCTTAGTTGGGGGACATGATCATATCTTTGCCTGGGGTTAAGATTTGTTGATAACCCGAGAAAATTAATAGGCTATTAGTGATTGATTGTTATTTATTTTGTACTAAGAACAAGTCGAGGCACTTTGGAAGGGGAAAGCTCAGGCTAGTTAGGATTTCAAGATGCTTGATTCGTGGTAGGTGATAGTTGTATGTTTCTGGTTTATGTATGTATATTCTCAATCGGTTTTGCCTCACTGCATACTTTCTTTTAGTATTCCTTATAACTATTCTCCAATCACCCAAAAGCATTGGCGAGGCAGACATTGAGCAAAAGCATGTCTACTACTTTGTAGTATCATATGTGCATACATAGTAGGAAGACATATGGTTTGACATCATATAGGTAATTGCATCATATAGGTAATCTCATGCAATATACTTGTTATTGGGATTTGTGGTTTCAAGTGGTCTTATACATTATGTTATGTGATTGTGCATGATTGTTTGTGATTGTTGGTTTTCTCGGGTACCATACTGGTACACTAACTATGGATGGATTAAATACCACACCGATACACTAATAGTTTGAATTTAGGTTATGTGAGAGGACTAGGTATGTGATTGTTTTTACATGAGAGGATCGAGCATTTGCATTTGTGATCATATGGGATATTCATCCAGGTATTGTTGTTTCATGAAATGTGACTGATAGTCCTTGTGGTTTGTTACTTATTGTTATATGCATTGTTCTATTTTACTACCTTATGGCGAACTATTTACTTTCATATTTCGGACTGGTCGTGTGATCATACCAGTACACTATAATTTATGTACTGATACTACACCTATTCTTTACCTTGTTGAATACAGGAAATCTTCCGACGGCTGATCCGAGACCTTGGTTAAGAGACACTTGATTCTAAATCCAAGGGTGAGCTTTATCTTTCAGGCTTTCATGGATTCTTCTAGTTTTCTTGTCCATCTTAGGACACATACATTAGACTTTATCTTATTTTTAGTATTAGTGGTTTCATCCGAGTTTGACTATTTAGAGTTTTGGTATGATGACTTTCAGTTCTTATGGGTTATTTTTCCTCATTAATTGTTTGAACTATTTGTTTTATGGGAACTCAATCCTTTAGTTGTCTAAACTATTTTATTTCTCATTTACGAACACTTGGCTTTAGCTAATACGCGTTGGGTTGATTTCGGGAAATTTTTTGGTTCTCCTACCAAGTAGTTTCATGTGGGTGTCACTCATGACGGTCTGAATCGTGACAAACTTGGTATTTAAGTCGTAGGTTCATTGATCTCGTCATAGAAAAATGAGTCTAATAGGGTCATGCGGAGCAGTAAAGAGACGTATGTACTTTTGTGCAAGAGGCTTGATACTGGAGGAAATTCTCTTTCTTTCTTCCCTCGCGCTACAACTTGATTCCAATTGATTCTGGTGATCCAAATTAGTATCTAACTCTTCCAATTCTTTGTCAGCTGATGGATGACACTCGGTGTAACGACGTAAAGGTAGTAGCTCAATGGCAGTGCAAGTAACTGAGCCTGCAGCGATAGGGCATGGCATAGGCAGAGGAACAGGCAGGGGTTGGGGCAGAGAAAGGGCAACACCCATGAGAAGTGAAGCTAAAAATGTGAACGCACCAAGAGAAGCAACCCTACCCCACCCCAGGATCCTGTGGAGAAAGAGGTTGAGATTAATATTGAAGATGTTGTTAAACCAGATGTAGGGACACATACTAGGAATGCAAGTCCTCCCCCCTATGGACGCAAGGACTGTTCACTAGGTAGTAGGTACTAGCTTTTCTGAGTGGGTTTGTAGGTACTAGGGCCATTCCCACAATGCAGACTACTCATATTCTGGTTACTCTGGTTATAATTACTACTGTTCCTAAGGTGGATGGGGACTTAAGCACTAACACTTTGTTCTGTCCATCGCTTGGCGCAATGATGACTATTACAGAATATGAGATGTTGACCAAGTTTTTGAAGCTTATGCCTCCAGTATTTCATGGGTCTGAGGGTGAGGATGGTTCAAGTTTATCTCAGATTGCTACAAGAGGCTTCATAAGTTGGACATTATGCAGCTACACGGGATGAAGTTTGTGACTTTTCAGCTCAGGGTGAGGCAAAGTAGTGGTGGAGAGAATTTGTGGAATGTTATTCGTCACTCCTACCTCCATTAACTTGGGCACAGTTTCACGCCTTTTTCTTGGAAAAGTTTGTGCCTCGTACCTTGCAAGATAGGAAGAAAGATGACTTTATGGATCTTGAGCTGGGTAGCTTAAGGGTGGATGCTTATAAGGCTAAGTTTCATGCCCTATTTTGTTATCCTATGCAGTTGGTGACCACTGAAGAATAGAGACCTGGCTGTTTGTCAAAGGTTTAATTTCTGAGTTGCAGGTTTTATCAGTGCATATGACCTCTGCAAGCTAGAATATAATAAGGTGACTGACTTCATGAAAAAGGTATAGGGAGCTCGACAGGATGAGAAGGCCAAGGCATTGGCTAAAAAGTCCAAGAATGTGGCTAACTATAATGGTTCCCAAGGGGTCGGTCAACATGTATATTCATCTCTGCCGATTCAGTCAGCTATGCCCGTTAATACTGGTTGTGAACAAGCTTGTTATGCATCAGTGAACAGGCATTCACTTGAACGTGATTGTTTTCACTATGGTGATTTTGGATAGTTTTAGAAAGAATGACCCCATAGACATGCAATTGCTCCAACAACAAATTAAGCAGTGGTTCCAGTAAAAGGAGGTAATCATGGTAGAAGACTTCAACAAAGTGGGGGAGGATGTAATTAAGGAGGCCGTTTAGGCCAAGATAATGGTAATGTGAGGAAAGGAGCGACATAACACAAAAAATGGGTTGTTTGTATTGAAGATAGAGCTCAGTGTTATGCATTTATAGGCAAACCAGAGGCTGAGGTATCAGACGTTGTGATTACATGTACTATTATTTTCTATGACTGAATGGCAAATGCATTATTTGATAAGGGTTCTACTTATTCTCA
Source organism: Solanum bulbocastanum (assembly GCA_037074985.1). NCBI lineage: Eukaryota > Viridiplantae > Streptophyta > Magnoliopsida > Solanales > Solanaceae > Solanum > Solanum bulbocastanum. The sequence continues at coordinate 33,726,828 of CM073607.1, forward strand.
TGTATTTGTGACATTTTCTCTTAGATTGGGTTTGATTTGTGATACCCTTGGACCCCTATCTATGTTACTACCTCTGTTGGAGAGTCGGTTGTAGTAATTGATATGTATAGTTATTGTTTAATGTTGTTTGTAGGCCTACAAACTCGGGTAGATTTAATCAAATTTGATATGCTCGACTTTGATGTAATCTTGGGTATGACTTGGTTACCCCCCTATTTTGTTGTTTTAAATTGTAATACTAAGACAGTGACTCTAGGGGTCTCAAGGAGGGAAAGGTTAGAGTGGGAAATGGTGTATAGGCATAAAACATTAAATATCATACCATTCCTTTGGGCTAGAAAACTAGTAGGGCATGGTGGTTTGTCCTATTTGGCTCATATTTGGGATGTTAGTGCAAAGTCTCCTTCCATTGAGTCTATTCCTGTTATTTCAGAGTTTCCAGAGATTTTTCCTATAGATCTTCCTTATATGCCTCTGGATAGGGACATAAACTTCTATATTGGCTTGCAGCCGGGCACTCGCCCAAACTTTATTCCTCCCTATCAAATGGCTCTGATAGAGTTAAAATAGCTAAAGAGTCAACTTCAGGTTTTGCTTGATAAAGGATTTTTTTATCCTAGTGCTTTTCTTTAGGGTGCTCTTGTCTTATTTGTAAAGAAGAAAGATGGTAGTATGCGGATATGTATAGATTACTAATAGCTAAATAAATTTACCATTTGGAGTAAGTATCTCTTGCCTCGCATAAATGATTTGTTCGACTAGTTGTAGGGTGTTTCTACCTTTTCTAAGATTGATTTGAGGTCGGGGTACCATCAACTAAAGATTAGAACTGAAGACATACCTAAGACAACTTTCAGGACCTGGTATGGGCATTATGAGTTCTTGGTGATGTCATTTGGGTTGACTAATGTACATGCAACATTTACAAGTTTGATGAATGAAGTGTTTAAGCCATTCTTGGATTCTTTTGCTATTGTGTTTATTGATGAAATTTTGATTTAATCCAAGGGAGCGGAGGAGCATACAAACCATCTTCGTGTTGTTCTGGATATCTTGGGGAAAATAGAAATTATATGCTAAATTTTGGTTGCCTTCGGTTGCTTTTCTCGAGCATGTAGTTCAAAAGAAGGAGTGATTGTGGATATCCTAAATATTGAGGTAGTTAATAATTGGGTTTTTCCTAGCTATATGGCTAATGTTAAAGGTTGTGTGAGGTTTGCTAGTTATTATTGTAGGTTTGTGAAGAGCTTTGCTTCCATTTCTACACATTTGACCAAGTTGACTCAAAATGAGGTACATTTTGAGTGGTCAGTTAAGTATGAAGAAAGTTTCCAAAAGCTCAAAAATCTTTTGACTTCATCGTCTATCTTGACCTTGTCGGTAGAAGGTAAGAGTTTCATTTTTTATTGTAATGTTTCACATTTGGGTTTGAATGTTGTGTTGATGCTAGAAAAAAATATTATAGCTTATGTTTCCAAACAGTTGATGGTTTCATGGGAGGAACTAGATCACCTATGATTTGGAGGTGGCAATAGTGGTGTTTGCGATTAAAATCTGGCGGCATTAACTATATGGAGTTCAGTGTGAAATATTCAATGATCATCGCAGTCTTTCGCATGTTTTCACTCAGAAGGATCTAAATATAAGATATAGAAGATGGATGAAGTTTCTCAAGGACTATGATGTAACTAATCAATATCATCCAGGTAAGGATAATATGGTGGTAGATGCATTGAGACAGAAAACAATTAGCATGGACAATGTGGCTTGCTTAGGGAAATCCAAGTGACCTCTAACCAAAGAAATTCACACCTTGGAGTCTAAGTTCATGCAATCAGGCATTACTGATAAAGGTGGGGTGTTGGCCAATGTTGAGGTTTAGCCTACCTTCATAGATGAAATCAAGGCCAAACAATTTGAGAATGAGAAATTGGACAAGCTCATAGGTAAGGTGGAGTCTGGGGAGACCTTAGATGCCACTCTCGATGTCGGTGGTGTGCTCAGTTTTAAAGGAAGATCTTTTGTTCCTCGGGTTGGTGACTTGATCCAGAATGTATTGGAAAAGTCTCATGGATTGCGTTATTCTATTCATTCGGGTGTGACCAAGATGTATAGGGATTTGAGGCTACTTTATTGGTGGCTCAAGATGAAGAATGACACTGTAGAGTATGTTTCCAAGAGTCAAAATTGTCAACAAATAAAGTATGACATCAAAGTCCTACTGGTTCGCTTAAGAGGATGCCCATTCCTAAATTAAAGTGAGAAAAGATAGGCTTGGATTTCATGGTGGGACTAACCAAGATTGTGGGGAAATATAATTCGATTTGGGTTATCTTTGACAGGTTTACTAAATCATTCCACTTCATTCCCTCTATAGTGTATTACAACTCTCAGTAGTTGGCAAAAATTTGCACATTGTGCCCCTTCTTATCATTTCAGACCGCAACACTCAGTTTAGGTCGCAATTTTTGTGTAAGTTGCATGAGGCATTGGGAATTCAACTTACTTTTAATAGTTTTCTATCCATAAATTGACTGACAGTCAGAGAGGACAATTCAGGTCTTAGAAGTTATATTGAGAACATGTGTAAGTTAATTTTGAAGGCTATTGGGATCCGTTCTTACCCTTATGTGAGTTTTCTTATGATTATAGTTATCACTCCAGTATTGATATGGCGTCATTTGATGCACTCTATAGGATGGGATGAAGATCTCCCATAGATTAGTTTCAGGCTGGGTATGTCAAACCTTTGGGGGTGGATTTGGTTAGAAAAGCTCAAGAAAGGGTGAGGTGAATTCAAGCTTAGTTGTTGGCCGCCAAAAATAGGCAGAATGAGTATGTGAATTACAAGGTTAGGGATATAGCTTTATAGGTTGGTGATCAGGTTTTGTTTAAGGTGCCACTTATGAAAGGAGTCATGGGGTTTGGTAAGAGGATAAAGCTTTGCCCTTATAAGAAAGTCCATTTGAGTTCTTAAAGGTGTGAGACCATTGGCATATAGGTGAGTACGGCAACCGAACCTGTTTGGGTTCATCCAGTGTTTCATATGTCTATGCTAAAGAAGTACCATGAGATGGGTACTACATCATGAAATGGGACCCAATCATGTTGGACAAGGTCTTGCAATACGAAAGAGATCAAGTCAGTAAAAGTTCAATAAAAACATTGTCCAGTGGAGGAGGCTACTTGGGAGTCATAAAGGGACATGCGAGACAATTAGCCTCACTTATTTGAAGATTCAGGAACTACCCTCTTTTCTACTTTAACAAGTTTTCTTGTTTTATTTCTTAAAGACGAGTGATGGGTAAATTGATATCTATTGTAACGACCTGACCCAATCATTATGAGTAAGTCAATAGCGAAAGAATTCGGGTTATAAAACTTTCTGAGTAGTGACTTAATTTTTTTGGCTAGGCCAATCTCAGATAGAATCTGGGCTAGATGAGGTATAGTGCTATTCAGGAATGTGTGGGGTGTGATTTTGAGGTTTTATCGATATATTCTTATATCCAATACATTAAGGAGTCCATAGGGTCTTTCAGAATCAAATTCGGGTAAATAGAACTACCGAAATTAATTATGGTGTGAAAGGTATATGTCGGGATGTTAAAGAAAGAGTGTGTGTTGTAAAAATGGAATTCTTAAGGAGTTTAAGTTTCTGAACTTTCATCCATCCTGCCATAGTAAGAGGTGTCCCGCTATAGCGAGTGTATAGACAGCTATAGCTGTGTAAATCTTCTATAGCGGGTTGGGCCTCTATATCGGGCCGAATCGGGTTTTAATGCAGAAGCAGACCCAAAACCTCTATTTTCTACACATTGAGTTGTTGGACTTAAGAGGGGTGATTTTTGGAAATTTACATTTTTTTTCCATTGAATTCATTGGTAAAGGTAAGAATTCGACTCCCCAACCTTATACATTGATTATTAAGTCTTAGAATCTAGGTTATTGCCCGTCGGGGAATGTTTTGACATGATTCCATGATGGAAGCACTTAGTTGGGGGAGATGATCATATCTTGGCTCGGGGTTATGATTTGTTGATAATTCGGGTATATTAATAGATCATTAGTGATTGGTTTTTGTTTATATTATTTGTTTTAGATCAAGAGCAAGCCAAGGCACTTCGTAAGGGGAAAGCTCGGGCTATTTAGAGTTTTCAAGAGGTTTGATTCAAGGTAGGTGATGGTTGTATGTTTTCAATTTATATATGTATACATGTCTATTGCTTTGTAGTATCATTTGTGCAATGCATGGTAGGAAGACATATGGTATGACATCATGTAGGTAATCTCATGCAATGAACTTCTGACTTGTGGTTTCAAGTGGTTTTGTTTATTGTGCTATGTGATTATGCATGATTTTTTTATTGTTGGTTAGCTCAGGTATCACATTGGTTTACTAACTATGGATGGCTCAAGCACCACATCAGTACACTAAATTATAGATGGCTCAAGCCGGTATATTGACAATTTGGGTTTTGATTCCATGAGAGGAACATGTATGTGATTGTGGTTCCGTGAGAGGACCGGACATTTGTATTTGTGATCATGTGGGACATGAATCAAGGTATTGTTGTTTTATGATATGTGACTAAGAGTCTGTGTTTTGTTACTTGTTATATGTATTATTCTGTGTTATTGCCTTGTGGGCAATTGTTTTCATTTATATTTTGAACTGGTTGTGTGATCCTACCAGTATACTATGGTTTGTGTACTAATATTGCACTTGATCTTTTCCTTGTTGAGTACAAGGCATCTTTCAGCAGCTGATCCGAGACCTCAGTTAAGAACACTTGATTTTGAATCTAAAGGTGAGCTAGATCTTTCAGGCTATCACAGATTCCTCTGGTTTTCTTGTCCATCTTTTGAGACATAGATATTAGACTTTAGTTTAGTTTTAGTATTTGAGGTTGCATCCCCAGTTTGACTGTTTAGAGTTTTGGAATGGTGACTTTTAATTCTTAGGGATTGTTTTTTTGCATAAATTGTTTGGATTATTTGGTTAAGTTTATGGGGACTCAATCATTTGGTTGTCTAAACTGTTTTATTTCTCATTTATGATAAACTTGGAATTAGTTACATGGTGTTGGATTAATTTCGGGTTAGTCCATGGTTCTCCCACCATGTAGTTGAGTGTGGATGTCAGTCACGACGGTATGTATCGTGAAAATACTAGAATCATAGAGGTTTTTTCATTAGAGTCTTAGGTGGCAAACCTTGTTACAAGCACAACAAAATCAATTGGAACTAGTTATAATGGAAGCTGGGCCAACAACCCCAAGTTAGAGTATGCAAATGTAGTTATCCTACTCACAGAAAATGACACTTCTAGTATCGTGAGATCAAACATTATTGCAAGATAGGGGTAAAATAGAATATGGTGCAATTATTGCACTCAAGCGTGCAATTTAAAGACTTATCACATGAGGATCCTCAGGCTCATTATCCAAAAAGTTTGGAGATTGCTAATAATTATTAATGGTGCAGAATCAAAATTTTAATACACTAGGATTTTCGCATTTGCAACCTTCCCTTCACATTTTTGATCATCTTTGATTTCGAGTTGCACGTCCACCTACTCCACTCAGTTTCGGGTGAGATGGCATAATATAAGCATATACTAAGATAGTCTTTTTGATACCAATCATGTTTTTTTACATTGAGACTATGATTTAACTTTTGTGGCTTATAAAATGAAGCTTTGAGGAGAATAGAAGTCATCAGAACATCTTAAGGTGCATGATATTTGTCTTTTGTCTTATTCCTTAGAATCCATGTGAAAGAACCCTTGAAATCTTCCCTCCCACTTGTATTATTCCTTTCATATTAGAAAATTATATTCTTGTATTGAACCACCATCTTGGTGTTTTAGCTTAAAGGAAATGAATTTGATTGGCCTAAATCCACTTATCTTTGACTCCTTCTAACAAATTTTACTATTAACCAAAATAACGATTTTTTGAGTAAACACCAACTTCTCATTGACCAGTCAATTATGGTCATATTTCGCCAAGGACTTTGTAATCGCTGAAGATAAAGGTAGACAAAATTCTTCTTTCACGGTCCAAAAGCTCACTCATTCTTTGCATTCTTGGCTCCTTTTCTCACAATCGCGGTTACTAGTCTCAACAAGCCACAAATTGTAACACATATTTAAAACGAAGGATGATTTGATACATTTCTCTTCACTAGTCTGTCCAAAGTAAAAAAATGTCACACTAATTTATCATTATAACTCACTGAGGTTTATCTTACAATTAGTATGAACAATAGTAGGTTTTTTTTCTTTAAGGATATGATTAAGACTTTGACCAATAACATTATGACTCAACTGATCATATTAATATAGAAAGTTTCTTGCAAGTTTTTATGTCCACATTTACCTTAGAGTAAAGATGAGCACTCATGTTAAAACAAGTGACCGTAAGAAGGTCAACAATAAAAGCTACTTTTGGTTAACTTTTCACTTTTTCTTGGGTCATTCTTATTAGGAATTGTCCTGAATTTTTAATCTTATTTTAATTGTATTTTAATTCAATAAAGAACTTTTAGTTTTTGTACAAAATTATGGATGCTATTGTGTGGTTATGGAAAACTTGTATTTTAATTCAATAAAGAACTTTTAGTACAATAAATTCTTGATAGAAAAAACTCTTATATATATATTCTTTTCTTAAAGAAAAAATTTGAACATTTATAAATTAAATGTTAATTTTTTTTCCATAACCACACAATAGCATCCATAGTTTTTGTCTATTAGAGCATTTTGAATAAGGAAAGATTAATCTATCTATAATTTCAGTAGTTTCTTTTAGATTAGTTTTTTATATTTAGGTCATGAATCGACCAAAATCATATCATAAAGCACTTTTTATATTATTTTTTGTCCTCTGATTTATCATCGGCATGTAGATGGTTCAAAGTAGGTAGAAAACTTGGTTCAAAATGATTTCAAATCAAGTTACAATCAATTTCACAATAATAAAGATTTTGTCTAGAATACTACATGTGGAGATAAATTTTCAGCTATATTTTTGTTGTTGCATCTTAAATACTAAAATATTTTTAAATCATGTTTAATTCATAATGATTTTAACATTATTCTTTAATCATGATAACCAACATCGATACGAAGATTATGTGAAGAACAGTGATAAAAAAAATTAAAAAATTCATGTCAACAAGAGATTTAATATATTCGAATTTGTCCTAAATTTTCTATCTTATTTAGATACGACACAATTGTGTTTTTAATTCAAAAGGTTCTCTTGGTAAAAAAGAAATTCTTGATGGAAAAGAACTTTGTATATCTATCATTTTTTGTAGGAAGATTTTGAAGTTCTATAAATTGAATACCAGTTTTCCCATAAGAACGTAGTAACACAATTTCTAGCTCACCAATAAAAAAAAAAAATCATTTAGAGAGTTTTAGTTAGGAAGAGATCGTTCTCTTTATAGTCATAATATTTTCTTTTATGTTAGCTTCTCATATGTAGGTTATGAATTGACGCGTGCTATGATTTGTAATTATTAACTTTCGCATGATATTCTGTTTTTTCAATTCCAACAATTTTCTCGAGTCTCAGCTCCTTTTTGCCATAAATTTTTGAGGTTGAAATTTTGAGTTTTTGAAATTATGATTTTGGAAACTTAAAAATTAAAATTATATTTGAACATGCATTTTACTTAGAAAATAAAATTTGTGAATGAGTAAAATTTTTCCGCGATCAATTTTCAGATATTTGAAGATCATATTTTTAAAAATTTTAATCCAAAATGTATTGCCAAATGTTGAACTGAATGAGTTTTTATTTATTTCATACTCTATAAAATAAAATAAAAAAAAGTTTATGTCAAAGGCAAAAGAGGTGGTTGTTTTATTAAAGTGATAAATATACTGATGTTAGGCTAAATGACATCAAATTCAGTCCCGTAAATTCAGAAGGCATTGTCTAGTAATCATGTAAGTGCACGTCTTTCAAGCAATTGAAAATTAATTAATGCAAAGAGGAAAGTGATTAGGAATTTGCAAAAGTGAAATATTTTTTTATACATGATAATTAAACTTGCCTTTAGTAGTCTAAACCATTAAAAATAAAATAATGCAATAGCACTAGGACCACTACAAGCACCACCTCAAGTAAACAAATATTTCCCCTTCTTCTATTCTTTGTAAAAATAAATGTAAGAGAATTTTAATCCCAATTAAAATGGATATTTGTTCAGTGTAAAGTTATTACCAAAAGATTGATAAAAGAAAGAAAAAGAGAAAAGATAAAACATTTTGGTTATACTTTCTTGTCCCTAAATACTTGTCCAATTTTTCTTTTTTAGTTATCCTTAATTACTTGACCTTTTTGACAAATCAAGAAAGGATAAACTTTTTTTACCTATTATATCCTCAATTAATTATTTTGAAAAAGGTAGAATTTCTTGAAAATCTTAAGTTTTTTAATTCATCCCCTTCATAATTAATAAGGATAAAATGGTAAACTCACTATGACAATAATTATTTTCTTAATAGGTATGCCAATTCGAAAGTAGACAAGTAATTAGGGACAAATGGAGTATTAATTTTGGATTAACAAGTTCCAAGTTTAATTAATTTTTCAAGGTTACACTAAATGCAAAACAATTAGGCTTGGAATACAAAAACTTATATTCACTCCATCCAACAATACTTGTTCACTATACTAAAAGTAGATGGCCAACAATATTTGTCCACTTTATAAAATTCATGGATAATTTTACACCTAGTTCATAATTTACCATTATCATTAATTATAATAACTTCCCTATTACATTTTTCAAGACTTTGTATTCATTATATTCAAATAATGATATAGTAAAATTATTCTTTTATTTATAGTTTCTTAAGGGATGTGCCAAGTCAATACTTCCTCTGTTCCTAATTACTTGTCCACTTTTGAATTGACACACCTATTAAGAAAACAATTATTAACATAGTAAGTTTACCATTTTACTCCTATTAATTATGAAATTGATGAATTAAAAACTTAAGATTTTCAAAAAGTTTTACCTTTTTCAAAATAATTAATTGAGGGTTTAATAAGTAAAAAAAAATTATTCTTTTTTTATTTGTCAAAATTGATAAGTAATTAAGAATAATTAAAAAAAATGAATAAATAATTACGGATAGAGAAAATAATTGACAACTATGAGGGTGTATATTAAACAACTCTATGAAACCTACGTTTATTGTATCTACTTGAACTTCACAAACGGCTAAAAGAACTTCATGTTGGATTGTGTGTCAATATCAAATTATTGCTAGGAAAAAATAAAAAAAAATAGCTTTGTAAACTGTGTCTAATACTTTTGGATGTGTTAATAAATTCATTCAATTTTAAGTAAAGATATTCAATTTGGATCTGGTAAATCAAATCCATTGTACCTAATTCTTATCTGGAAATCATAAAATACAATTCTTAAATCATCCCTCGGCAATAATACATCTAATTCCTTTCTTCTATTTTTTTTTTTCAAATAATCTTGATTTACCCTCTTTCTTCCGTACAAATATGTTCGACTTGTTCTTGAATAAATTAAAAATTATACTATATACTACTAATTCTTTCCTTGTATTTTCTTCAAATAATCTTAAGATACCTTCTTCGTAGACACAAGTATTTTGAATTTATGCAATCATTATTTTCTTTCCCTCCTAGTTAAGTTCCTCTTCAATAAATAAAATCAAAAGGATTATTTTACTATTAAGATCCAAATAGTTGTAGTCAATTTAAAAAAAAAAAAAGAAGCAAAAATACCTTTCTTCAAAATAAAAGGTAACAATCATTTTGTCCAAAATAATAGAATTCCAAATATACCCTCAATATTATAATCTTTATTCCTCATTATACCACCGCCCATATAATCCAATAATTCCCCACGCGCCACCGCAAGTGCGTATATATACACCTCTTTTTAAAATTTTAAAACAATAAACAGCTAATATTACATCATTTCAATCTAATTATGATGTTTCTATATTTATTTACAAGAAAAAAAAAACTATAACCTTTACAAGTGCGTTAAAACTCCGTTAGTGAAACGTTATTTGTCCACTCATCATGTGAAGGTGACCATAACGGTGACGGTGGTGCCTTCAATTTCTGAAAATACTCCGTTATGTTAATCCCACCTTTCTTCACTTCTTCCGTTACATCTCTTAACGGCAAAAACGGCGGACGTACAACTTCCGTTAACAAATCCCATCTCATCCCCTGAAAAAACTCATGTTCCTTTATCTCCGACGCGCCTCTCCGGTAACCCAACCGGCGCGTGGGATCTTTCTCGAGCAATTTTTTGATCAAATCAGATAAATCATTCTTCTTTCCAATGAACTCCGGCTCCGCCATCAATATTCTCCTGAATGTTTCCTTCCTATTTTTTCCTTTAAACGGCGTCGTTCCATAAAACATTTCGTAAGACAAAATACCAAGCGCCCACCAATCTACTGAAAATTCATGACCTTCTCCACGTACAATTTCTGGTGCTACGTATTCTTCAGTACCAACAAATGAATTTGAACGTTCGTAAAACGAACTACGATTTCTTCTGCTCACTGGGGATACTCTTGCACTTTTCACCTTCCTCAATCCATTTCTGGTAATGGTTGCGGTAGATATGCACTTTTTTTTATTCTGAAGTATGAATTTAGCAAATTGTCTGAATTTAAATGTTTGTGGCTGTGTTGGTGGTTGGAGATTATCGTTTTCTGGATCTGAATAGAATTCGAGATTCTTCTTTGGAGTTAAGCTTGTAGAAAGGTCGAAATCTGTTAAAGTAACATGACCAGATTGTTGAATAAGTACGTTCTCAGGTTTCAAATCGCGATAAGCAATGCCTAAACTGTGAAGATGTTCGAGTGCAAGTACAATTTCAGCTAAATAAAAACGGATAGCAGAAGGTGAGAAAAGATGATCGCTTTGACTGTAACGTAGGACATTAAGGTCACCACCGGGGCAATAAGGGACAGCGTAGCAAAGAATATTGGAGTTTTCAGAGAATCCGAGGAGGGTAGGGAGGAACGGATGTTGGAGACGGGAAAGTACAGTGGTTTCCCATCGTGCACGACGGTGGGTGGCATTAGAAGAAAAATTAGATTTTTCGACGGCTTTGAGAGCGAAAGGAGATAAGGCAGACGGATCGTGGAACATGTCGTGGACAAGAAAGACGGTTCCCATGGCGCCTTTACCTAATACTTTGATGACTCGAAGATTGTTTAGAGTTAAAGACGATGATATGGGAATATCCATTTCTTTTGGGTGAGGAGAGAAGGGAAGAAAGAGAGAGTGTATTATGTATAGATAGAAGAAGAGATTATTATTACTAGTGTTATTATATAGACAAGGAAGACTGTACGTGCGTTTGCTTCAGGCGTTCGTGTGTGTTTTCAGGGAAAAAAAGATAGCTAAGGGTGGAAGGAACAGATAATTTGCATTGTTGGGTTGGTTTTTTTTTTTTTTTTTTTTTTTTTTTTGGAGTAGATATGTATTTAACTAATTAAACAACTCATCCACTGTCATGTGAGGGGAGAAATGAATAATGATTACAGAGATAGAGACGATATTTTTATTCATTTTACACAATTTATTTAATAGGGTATAATTTATTTTATATATTTCACATAATTTATTTAATAGCGTGTAATTTATTTTATATGCAATAATAACGATGTGAGGGTAGAGAGACAATAATAATATATCCATTAACAATATAAGTGGAGTTTAGGAAAGAGGTTGTTCATGTAGTTTTATTCCTCCTACAATATAGGATGGAGAGATTGTTTTTGATAAATTCTTAAACGCAAATAAAATATACTTTATCCATTTCACAAAGAATGACCTACTTTGACTTGGCACGAAGTTTAAAAAGATAAAGAAGACTTTTGAATCTTGTGGTTCTAAATTAAAGTTATGTCAAATGTATAAAATTGTCCTTTAATCTTGTAGCCTTAAACATGCCACATGAAAAGCTGAAATTAAAATGTTACCAAAAATATAAAAGAGGTCATTTTTTTTTAAACAGACTAAAAAAAAGGGCAAAGGGACGGATTTACCCCCGAACTTTAATAAATGGTACGTATATGCCCTCCGTTATACTTTCCGTCCACATAAGCCCCTGCCGTCCAATTATAGGTACACATATACCCCTCTCACTAACGGACCCCTAATTTTTTACACATCTTAATCCTATTGAACTACCCGTTTGACCCTTTTTTTAACCCATAACCCAATTATCCGCCCCATAACCCAATACCCACCCAATTTCCTCTAAAAGGAATCGTAATTAAAACACCAAGAAGACATTTGAGTGGGTGAAACCTTCTGGAGCTCTTCCACTATCATTATTCGGTGAGGAAGAAAATGTTGAGGAGGAAGAGAAAGAAAAGCCTGCTAAAGAGGATACAAATACTAAAGTAAGAAACGGATCTAATGCTAATTTGGGTTATGGATTTGATTCAACTATTTCTTACTTATACAATCAGAAGTTGAAAACTGAAAATGGGTCACTTTCAAATTCCGATAATTTGGTAGGCCTGGATAGTGTTAATTCGAATTCCAAAATGTCTGCATTACAGTCGAATGAATTGGGGTTCGATCCGAATTTGGGTTCTCCCTGTGTTAGTAGAGTGCAGAGTTTGAACTACTTGGCGAGCTTGATTGGTGAAGATCAACAGATGAGGGCAAAAAGTATGGGTCTTGTGTTGGATTCGAATAATTTTAGTTCTTCTGCTAATGTATTAAGTTCAATTTTTAATATGGTCGAATTCAGATTTTGATATGTCCAAATCTACTCTGAGTGGATTGAATAGAACTTTGAGTGCAGATGCTGTAACAAGTTTGAATGATCATGGTCTGCAGATCAAGACTGGAAGTACTGGGTTTGTTTTCGAGTCAAATGCATTGAGTTCTTCAGCAAATTTTACAGGTTCAAGTTTTGGTATTTTAATTAGGATTCCTTTTAGAGGAAATTGGGTGGGTATTGGGTTATGGGGCGGATAATTGGGTTATGGGTTAAAAAAAGGGTCAAACGGTTAGTTCAATAGGATTAAGACACGTGTAAAAAACTATGTATCCGTTAGTGAGAGGGGTATATGTGTACATATAATTGGACGGCAGGGGCTTATGTGGACGGAAAGTATAACGGAGGGCATATACGTACCATTTATTAAAGTTCGGGGGTAAATCCGTCCCTTCGCCCAAAAAAAAAAGGAGATCATTCTTTTTGAAACGGAGGAAGTAAAAAATAATAAGAAGGGAAAAAGAATATAGTAAAAATATCAAATAGTCTAAGGAAATGAATCTGCTAGTTATAGTAGAATCGAAGTACAAGAAAGTAGGAGGAAAAAAATAGTAATACCACTTATAAGAAAAAACAATATATTGCGACTATCTACTACGTAATAATTTATTCTAATTAATTCTCGAACTTCATATACTCCTATCTAGAGTCATGTCATTCATAAACAACAAATATTTCAGATCTTATTTAATCACCTCTCCCAATACTTTTTACACTTACCTTGATCCACCATGGCAAACATCTCACATTTTCTTATAGAGAAATTTAGATATATTCTCTTCACATATTTGAACCATCTCAGATTCGCTTCTCTTATCTTATTAAACACCAACGCCACACCCTTTTTCTTAATTTTAATCAATATTAAATATTTTAAATTTTAATAAATGGAGTTTCAAGCTTGCAGCAGGATGTGAACACTTAATTATGTAGAACAACAATGAGCTGTTTCTTAATTAACTACATATAGAATCCCTTCAATTTCGAAGTTGTTCATCATATAGTCGTGCATAAATTGTGTTACATTTTTTTAATATTTGACTTGAAAATATAAAATGGAAGGAAAATAAATGAAGTCGAAAAATTCAACTGTGCAAAATTTAATTTTTATGCTCCACACATTCAAAGAAAGTTCCTACAATGATACAATAATATTAACTATACAATATCATACATATGTAGTTTATTAAAAAAATAATATAATAGCATTAAATTCTGACTGATCACTGACTGTGATTTAACAATGAGAAAAAATCAATCCAAATTTTAATTGGTGATGCTATGGGTCTCATGATCGATCTGTTGGCAATTAATAATATACAGCTGCTATAACAAATAAATATCAACCAACACACGTATGCATTATAGATGTACATGGTTTATTTTGGCTTAATACAAAACTAGCCATTTAAATTTTTGATATTTTTATTTATACACTTAAATAAAACTTCGTTTCAATTGAATATTTTTGAGCAATTTTTTTTTTATTATGTTCTCACTTATTTATTAGATTGTTAAATTAATCACATAATGTCATTTCTTTAATTATACACATTTACCTCAATAAGTCATAAAACTCAAGACATTTTATACTTGAGAATTATGCGTCCAATTAAAGAATATGACATATTGAATTTAGTTGACTTGATTATCTAATAGTCGAATGAAAACACATCATTTTATTTTTTAAATTTTAAATCAAAAATGTCGAATATGAAGATGACTTTACTACACTTATTTATAGCTCGAAATTTCACTCAAAGGATTCTAGTACTATCGACTTTGCACAAGATTAAGTTACACATTTTTTCCATATTCTTTTTGGATGTTTTATTCTTTACCTTTAGTAATGTGCAATCAATTATTTGGCATCTTTCCTTATTCTCATTTCTTTCTTTCTTTCTAGATCTAAGCGATAGTATTTTAATTAATATTTGAATCGCTTAGTTAAAAAATAATTAATATATTTAAATATCTAAATGAAATATCCTTATAAATTGAGAACCAAATTTATATTAAGCCTTTTTTTCCTTGTTATTTTCTCAACTGCCCATTTTAATAAGGATAGATAGATTCCACCCCCCATGTTAGGGTATTTAGTATCATGAGTTGGCTTGAGGTACGCATGTTTTTTCTGGAAAGACATGAAAAAGGAACACACGTGTAAATACTTTATTTTATTAAAGAGAGAAGTAAAGGAAGGAAAATAAATATTATTGTGAAGGGAACTAAAACTTGAGAAACATAAATTGGGTAGACTCTTTTGTAAAAATACATGCCCAATTGGAGAGATTGCAAGGGCTCGTTTAATTTGAGAAATAAGAGATTACTAATTTTAGAATTAATTTAGAATTATTTTATCTCATATTTGATTTTAAAATATTATGAATAACTTATTTTGAAATTAGTTATATCAAAATTATAATATTATTTTTATTTCATATATTAAAAACGAATAATAATTTAAACATAATTAATATTGAGATGACTTTATTTCCAACCAAACAAATGCTAATAGTACAAGTTATGATGGCTGAGGAGATAGTGAAATAACCTTAAACATAAATAGTCATATTTTGATAGATTTACTAATCTCAATAAAGAAAGTGGTGATTAATTAAATGTAAGTTTTTGGGTATTCATAATTTTTGGTTCTATGTGTGTTAGGAATTACGACTTTATAAATCTTTTTTGTTGTTGAATTCAAGCCCTATGAACGTATTGACTTTTTTTTATATAAATATTTTTTTTTAACAAATCTTAGTTACACAATTATATTTTTTCCTTTATTTTTAGTTTTTTATTCAGTGTTTGGTGTCCGCATTAAAGTCTTGACTAAATGTGGATCGCGCACAACAATGCTTATTCAAGGGTGGCACTCCCAACATAATTTTTTCCATATTCAGGGCTCAAATTCGAGACATCTAATTAGATATGAAATAGTCACACTACTACACCATAACTGTGACAAAATTTTAATCGATACCTCAAAATGCATACCAAACACAAATAAAAGTTGGTTTATGCCCTGCTTCTTAAGGTTCATCCTCCCTTTTTTATGTTATTCCCTTTAACCCTTTATCTTTCCTTTTTTTTTTTTTTTTTCTCTTTTGGCAAGGGGACAAAAAATTGGTTGTACGGTTTTCACATGGGGCTACCATAATCTAAGGGAACTACAAGCGTGGGTTTGTGGATAAATTTTAGGGACTTGTTGGACTCTTTGTAATTTTTTTAAACTTTAATTATTGTAAGCATTATTTATTTATTTTTGTTAAGAATTGAGATAATTAAATAAATATTTAATGTTGTATTGCATGAAAAATACATATAATAAAAGGATTGGTGTTATTAGTGCAAAATTATTGCATTGCGTAAGGAAATCTTAATCTTCACCTAACTAATATGTCGTACAAGCTTCACTACCCTACATTTTTTTTCCTTAGTGATTTTGTTTTATAAATTTTTATTAGGTATTGACAAGTATTAATCAACAAAACATCGTTATTACAGTATTGATTATTAGTAAAGTTGCTATCATTTGAAAGTAGTTGGAGATTCAAAAGAAAGGGGATTAGTTTGATCAAGTACTTAAATGTGATTAATTACTTACAAATACCATTTAATTTTCATCTTGTTATTTGATAATTCTTGGTGATTGCCACTAATATTAGGTATTAGGAGTACTTTGTGGCTGAAAGTCCTCATAATATAATCCAACTTGAAGAGATAAAAAGGTATATTATGTAGGTAATGAATGATGCTTAAGTTCTTTTACTTTCATCCATTTATTCTCTTTTTTATTAAGAAAATACTTCTTTAGTTTATTTTTATATGTTCATCATTTTAAAAAAAAACATATTTTTTATTTTTAATATTATATATATATACACACACATTAGTTAATATAAATACTATTATAACAAAATATAAATATTAATTATTATTTCTTAAGAGACATATACAGTTAAATTGTGACCAGCGTCATTGGTTAAAATTAGAAAGAGGGATCCCATTTATATATATTTGGATGTACATCAAATCTTGGAATCTACACTACAACTACTTGATTGGTTAAAATTAGAAAGAGGGATCCCATTTATATATATTTGGATGTACATCAAATCTTGGAATCTACTCTACAACTACTTGATTTTACTTTTCTTAAAATACTTCCAATATTATGGCAAAAAGTGAAGATATTGTGGTTGGTTAGAAACATTGAGATCTATTTGTTTGTTTGTTTTTCAAGAATTGAGATCTATTTTTTCATCTTAAAATTAAGATTTGGTCAGTAAAATTATTTTATTGTCTTTTTACAAATTTACTTTTTATTTACGTCTTTTGTACAAGAGATTCTTATCTTTAATTACCTATAACAGATCTAAAATAACATATAAAAGATTCAAACAATCTTTTTTATTTTTTATTTTTATTTTGTTTATTCAAAACAATCATTTTCTTTTAGAATGGTTAATACATTTTTATTAAAATATGTGTGTTTAGATAAAGAAGTAATGTCATAATGAAAAAAAAAGATATTTAATTATTGAATCACGTGTGCTACATTGCATCAAGATTAAAGAACAATAAGAACCGCTCAACAAAGATGAAACAACACTGTCCTACCAACCAGTGGCGCTGTCGATTAGTATTATTTATTTTCCTGTAGCAAAATAGTCCTATAAATTTGTCTTACCTATAAATAATATATTTTCATATGATAATGAAAAATGGGATACTTGGATATAAATTTAACAGCGATGTTTAATTTGTCTGGTGAAAGCTCCAAAAATATTATGTTGATATGACCAAATTTTTTAATCTCGGAGAATCTTAGAAATCAAGTTGGTTGATTATCTGCACTTTCGGATGTTGATGAGAGTTCGATTCGATCTCCATTTTATAATTTTTCTCTATCATTTTCCCATTTGCTACCCTCAGTTTTTATTTTTTAAAAAAAATTGATCAAAACTTCATTTTCGTCCTACAAATCCAATTAATTACTAGAAAAATATTTTAAAGATCCATTGTGATATATGATATTTTGATGATTTAACAAACTGAGGGATCTGATAGAGGGACCTGATGCCCTGAGTGCTTTCCTCTGGGACAAGTCAATGGACAACAATTGTGAAGCTGCCACGCCTGATGTGGTAAGTGAGCAGAACGCATAGCTCTCAACCAATGGGAGACTACTAGTTTTTTTGTCCATCCTATCTTGGATACTTTTGGCAAGAAATAACCTAGTTTTTGCATAACAAGAATATCAAAAAGTAAAAGTAATTCTCTCAAGAAAGAACAAGCTCTCATGAACAAGGGACCTGAGTGATTTGCAGAAAGTTTCAAGTTGTTTGTTGTATTGTGTGTTTGTACATTGTAAGATCTATTCCTAAACTACAAATGACCATAGATCATTTCATTTGTAACTATAGTGAAGTTGGTTTCATGGCTAGAGTTAGTCGTGGTGTGTTTGATTGAAGTCTATATTAAGTAGAGGTAGTTAATATAGTGGGCAATAGAGTTGTTGCTTAGTTTTATCTCGTAATAGAAGTGTTACAAGTTGGAGGGCTAAGAGTTTAATCCATTGTGATTAGCGGAGTCTGTAGTCACATGTTGCTTGAAGATAATGGAAGTTGTTGAGAAATCTCATACGACAGCTCGTGGTTTTATCCTCCCTTGAGTAAGGAGGTTTCCACGTAAACATCCTTGTTCATTACTTAAAATTGTTTGTTCTTCACCATGCTTAATATTGTCAAGACACCATGCCTCTCGACTTGTGGTGGACTCATACAAGTTAACCATTGGTATCAGAGCTTGTACTCTCTATACGGTTAACACCCAAAGAGGATCATGCTTAAATGATTGCTCCACCAAATTTAGAAGAAGGACCGTCTACCACTAGACCCTCCGATTCAAGTGGAAGACTAGGATGCATGATTACATTATGACTAAAGATTGCAAACTTTGGGACATTATCCTTGATGGACCACACGTTCCTATGAATGAACGAAAGGAAAGAGATGTTACTTGGGTCGTTCCTAAAACTCGAAGGGAGTATAATGAAGTTGATAGAAAGAAGATTGAGAAGAACTATTGGGCGAAGAAACTACTAGTCTGTGGTATAGGACCACATGAATATTGTTGACATCCCTTGAACGCGGGCGCAACGTCGCGGTGACTCACCAAAAAATAGTTATCAATTTTAAAGAGATTTAAAAGAATTTTAAAAAGGGTAAAAGGGAATCGCCACCTAATTTTAAGGAAAACTAGGAAACCAATTAATAAATCAACTTTAAAACATTGTCTAAGAAACCAATCGATTCTAGGTAAGAGATTCAAGTTATTCCAAAGGGAAGGGGTTAGGCATCCTTCGAAATCCACAAATATGGGTCCCGACTGAATTCATTTTTTCAAATTGAGGAGGAGAATAAAATAATGTTCAAGTATAATAAACATGTGATATACACAAGTAATATGATAAAACAATAATATAGGAATCGGCATAAATTTGCCTACCGTCAATAATATACAATAATTAATAAGAGTATAATTCGAACCTAATTTGAATAGCTTCAATGGGAATCAACTCTGTGTACATGTAAAAAAACACTTAGTAAAAGTGTTAGTAATAAATAAACATGAATAAAAATAAATGAATCAAAGAATAATTTTTTAAATAAACCCATCTTATTAACATGGGAGGCATTGGAAATCAACGGTAATTTCTTCATTGGTCACTTTTAACAAACAAAATATATGAACTTAATTAAATTTCCGTCTTTTAAAATGAGGAGGCCTCCAAAACCGATAGCGAGATTTTCTCATTGGCCAAATGCTAACAGTGAAAACAATTAAGTAATTATAAAAAAAAAAAACTATAATTGAAAAGTTCCATAGCAATATCAACGATTAATGCAAAATATCAATATAACATCACATGTCATTACAAACTCAAAATAACGTTACTAAAAATAAAATAAATATACAAATTGAAATAACAAACTAAACTGAGCAATGGTAGCCAACATAAATGGGAAAAAATGTACAGAATTCATATAAAATAATATAAAAGAAATAAAAACTAATATGGACAAATTAATAGTAAAATGCTGAAATAGAAACAAGAGTAGAATGATGAAAAAAAGAAAATGTCAAAAGTAAAAGCCAAATCAGTCCAATCAAATAGTAATAATAAAATGCTTGTCAACAATAACATCAACCAATTGAAATTATGTCAACTATGCACAAAGGAAAAGAGTTACCTGAATGTAGTATTTTTTTAAAAGCTAGATCTGGGTTTTTTTTACACAATGTGGTCTGGCTAGGGCTGGCAAGGGGACGGGGACTGGGACTGGGGGACGGGACGAAGGGGCACGAGACGGGGGACGGCGCTGGGGGGATTTTGGCCGGGACTGGGATTGGGGGGATGAAAATACATCTCATCCTGTCCCACTATATATACGGGATGGGATGGGGTCTGGGGGGACGGGACGGGACGGGATAGGGAATTTTTTATTTTTTATATACTTATTTTTTTATATTGAAATTACATGTTAATGAATAATATTTTTTGTTTATTTGGTTTTCTATACATTTTTAGCTAATAAATAATGCTTAAGTTTTCAAATTTCAAATTTGAGAAGTTCAAATTTGTATTTTAAATATTTTAAAGTAATTTAAATTTGAAATTTCAAATGTCAAATTTCGATTTTTAAATTAAGTATTTTAAAGTTAGTTTAGTATATATGCAAATATGTATGTAGATATTAAAATTAAAATGCAAGACAATAGTTGTATAAAAAAGACTTGAATAAAGCTTTCAAATTTATTCAATAAAATCTAATTGTAACTTAGAACTTAGAACTTACAATTTACAAATATTAGTGGAGTAACTAATCTACGTAGCCACCTTCTAGGAAGGGTTCTGTTTCAATAAGTTCTCATATGTAAAACTAATATTTGTTACAAATATTAGATGAGTAACTAATTTACGCAGCCACCTTCTAGGAAGGGTTCTGTTTCAATTAGTTCTCTGATGTAATCTAATATCTGTGTTCTCCTTTAAAATTCAATTCTAATTGTCGAATCATATCGATGGTGACATCCTCCGGTGTTGCCAAACTTGCTAGAAACTCTTGTGACTCTAATTCATCGTCAGTAGATTCAATTACCGCTTTAACCCAAGCTTCTTGTCTGAAACTTAACTTTGGCAAATTATAATTCCTTCTCTCGGCGTTGACCCAGTCTCTAAATAAAACTGATGTTTCCAAACTTTCTTCCGCCAATAAATATCTATGATCACCAATTTAAAACCTTACCGTACTAAAAGCAAACTCCGATGCAACTGATGAAGCTTGAATAGCTAGAACATCACGAACCATTTTGCTCAAAATTGGAAATGCAACGCTCCGCCTCCTCCACCATGCTAATAAATCTTCATTGCCATCTTCGTCTTCCACTGTTTCTAAAGATTGATTAAGATATTCTTCAAAATCATCACGGTTAGTAGAATTATGACCAAGAAAACCTCGCATATAACTTGAAATTCGAGCTTTACTCTGAGAATTAGAAGTTTGACCAACTTTTCCTTGAGTATTTCTTGTAGTTCTATATTTTTTCATACAAAATTTTTGCTTCTACCTTTATGCTAGACTTACACATTTCACAAGTTGGACTTTCTTCCGGTAAAATTTCTAAAGTATCATAAAAAGTATCGACAAGTGCCTGCACACATCGTAATTTATAGTCAGGGTGAAGTAAAGTAGCAGTTAAATAAATTTGAGGAATAGGAAAACAATATTTTTTAAATTTTACAATCATACCTTCAATTACAACTATAAATTTTTTAATTTTTTTGTATTTAGAAAATTGAATTGAAATAGCACAAATATTTATTAATATTGATGAAATAGTAGGATAATAAATTCCAGAAAACATGGTTGTAGCATCATAAAAAAAGTCTTAAAAATTCTAATAGTTCATTAGTTTGTTCCCAATCACTTCACAAATTCTATCTAATGGGCCAGCATTATGAGCATTAAACACCATTTGCACGGTTTTTTTTTATATTCGTAAGCAACTGAAAGCATTTCGTAAAAAGAATTCCACCTTGTTTTAATATGTCTTGGAATTTTTCTTGGTGACAAATCACAAAGTACACAACGCTCATTAAATTCCCTAATTCTAGCAGCTCTATGAGCATAAAAAATCCATGCAATAGCCTATTCAATTTTCATACAACCACAATCAAATAATTCAACACCATCTTGTACAACTAAATTTAATACATGTGTAATACATCTAACATGAAAAGCATTAACATCAATTAGACATAATCTAACTTTTAACATACTAGCAACGTTTGTATTATTAGATGCATTATCTAATGTGACAGACATTACTTTATCTATAAGCATGTAATAATCTAAAACACTCAAAATATTTGAAGCTAAATATGGACCAGTTTTTTTCTCTACACATTCTTTATAACTTATGATTCTTTTTTGCAAATTCCAGTTATTATCAATCCAATATGCTGTAATAGTTAAATAATCATGTCCATTAACACTACAACCCATGTCCGAAGTTATAGACACTCTACAATCTAATATGCTAAACATACGACGAAGATATTGACAATGTTTACCTTGATATACAAAACCATCAGATTTAACAGTATTTCTCGAAAAACTTCTAAAAGAAGGATTATAAGTTTGTTGAATATATTCAATAAAATCGGGATGTGAAGGAAAACTATAAGGCAAACCACAAACAGAAATCATTTTAGCTAAATTTTTGCGATCTCTTTCCTTATTATATTTATGTTGTGTTAGTGGACCACCGGGGTTAGAAAGATCTAATGTTCCTTGAACCATGTTAGAAGCCCCTATCGATTCATTAACATTAATATCAAAATCATTAACTGAAATTCCTTTTTCCTATCGGCTAATGCTTTAGCTTCTTTATATTCAATCGGCACACAAGATAACAAATGTATATTTAAGCCCCCCGTCCCACCTTGACCTCCACCTTATCTATGTTTAAAAGGTTGCTTACACTTATTACAAATTGCAATGGAGTTTTCTTTATCTAAAGTCATAAATTGCCACACAACAGAAGTTTTAGGGCGTCGATACTTCACCTTCTCCCTTGTAGGAGGTATAAGGGGTGGGCGTCCACAATTTTGCTTCGTTGAATTTGTAGTTTCAATTGGAACTTCTGTCACCGGACTAGTAGGTGTATCTTCTAAATCTTCTTCTCCCGAATTAACTTCTACTTCTTCACCTGAATATTCATCAAGATTAGGATTAATATTACCATAACGTCGTTCTAAACTTTCATGATCGAGTTGAACATTTGAATAAATATCATATAAGAAGTATCATCAACATAAGTAGAATCATTTGTATTAAATCTAACTCTAGACATTGATTTAGAAGAAGTACCACCATAATTACTCTTATTTTTTTCCTTACTACTTTTTTTATTAAAATTAAATAATTTACTAATGCCACTTGGTTCTTTCTCTTTTCCTTTACCGGTATCTTTTTTGCTAGAACCCATATTTAATTATATGTAAAGTGTAATATAAAAATAATAATTACACAAAAATTAATGACGAAAAATAAAATATAAATATTATGAAACGAATGTACCAAACATCTGTGTTAATAGCAGACGTTATAACCGATTCTTGAAACTTGCAGTTTGTTGTAACTTGTAATTTGGAACTCCAATACTTGATAGCAAATATGAGAATTATATATATTATAATATAATATGAAAATTTAGAATTGAAATATATGTATTATGATATAATATGAGACTTAGATGGACTAAAAAATTAAGATTTGAGATTGAGAGGATATAGAAAATAGATGAGAGAATAGATGATTTTGTAAGAAATAATAAGGGATAGAGGGGTATTTATAATATTAAAAATGGGTTAAAGTGTATTTATGATAACTTGAAGGTTTAAATTAAAATATTAAAAGTAGGGGGTGGTAAGAGGTGGTAGGGGGTGTTGGGGAAGTGAAAAAGTGGAATAAATTCATTGGCGGGCCTACTAGCCGTTGCCCCAACGAATATAATTCAAAATTTTTTTTTTTAAAAAAACAATAGCGGATCCCGCGAACAGGCGGTTCAACCAGGCCGGGTTGACCGGGACCAAAGGGTGAACTGGCCCCTAACCGATCCCCCCAACTCGCAAACTTAACGGGACCAGGTCTAACGAGCCGGTCTCGGGCCGGGCCGAGCCGACCCGATCCCCCCGCCACCCCTAGGTCTAGCTGAGTTATTGGTTCGCGAGCTCGTGGGCTCACTGGATATGGAGTTCGGTTTCGCCAGAGTTCATGGAGTTTTTTTGTCGGGTCTGGCCGGATTTATTATTCACTGGAGTTGCAGCCACGCCGGAGATAAAATTCAGAGCTTCGACTCATTGTTTGATGGAGCTTTGAGCTTTGAGCTCGCTAATGACCTGCAAAAACAAACAAAAAATCGTGAAAGGGAAAGGGGAAGGGATCTGGTGTTGTTTAGCTCGGTTCATCGGAGTTGCTACTGGTAGGTTGGTTTCTGCCGCCATTAATGGCGTTTCTGGTGGTTTGGAGTTATTTAGTATTGGTTTCTCATGGGTCTGGCGAAGGAAAATAGGGGTTTAGTGATGGAGTTTTGATGGGTGTTTTCTGGTGGTTTTTAATGGTGTTTGGAGTAGTGGCGTTTCGCCGAAAAATGAGAATGGAGATAGTGGGTTTGTTGTTGTTGGCTTCTCACCAGAAATGGAGTATTGTGGGTTATGGTCAGAGTTTCTAGTGGTCTGGGTTTTGTTAGTGTTGTTGTTAACTTCCATTCAACGGAGAAAAAGAGTGAGGTGGGTTGGTTTCACCAGTGGGTTTAGGGTCTGGTTTGGTGGTGTTTTGGCAGTAATTTGGTGGTTGTTTCAGGTGAGGTTGTGGCTGGAAGAGAGGAGGACATATGACTGTTGGGAAATGGAAGTGAGGGAAAGATCGAGGGGTCATTGGTGGTGGTGGACTGGTGGAGCTCCAGTGAGCTCACCGAAAAAGTAATAAACAATGAGAAACCCCTTCTGTCAATAAACAATCTAAAAATTCTTATCTCTAAAAATATCCACCACCTCTTTAACCTAATAGGCAAACTATTCTTTATATAGGGAGTTGGAAACTACAATACTACTACTTTAAAATAGTGGGCCAAAATCACCGGTCAATAAAATATCTGTGTATGAAATATTATCTATATCAGAATGAATTTTTGGATTGTGCAAAATATCAAAATGTATATTAACAAATGTAACAGATAAAATGAATATTAAAAAATGTAACGAACGTAACCAATGACATGTAAAAAATACAATTTAACAGAAATAATGATTTTATAAAAAATGAACAAATATTTGAACGTATTCAACGGGTTGTGACAAAATAATATAAATAGAATTAATCAATAAAAATCCTAATATTTTGAGAATAAAGATAATTATCAACAAAAATTATTAAAATGGCAAAAAATGTATTTTGAACTATTTAGAAAATAAAATACTTAAAAAGTATAAACTTTAAAAATATTAGACCAAAATTTGGTGTCAACAAAATATAACCAGATCTCTGCTTGTGAGGATGTCCAAAAGATCTAGGAATGTTTGAAAACAGCTCATGAAGAGACAAGTCAAGTGAAAGAATCTAAAGTTAATATGTTTATCACTCAATATGAGAACTTTATTATAAAGAAAGGTGAAACGATCCAGGAGATGCATACCAAGTTCACCTCCATCACCAATGATCTACATTGTCTCGATGAAATGATTCATCCAAGAAAATAAGTAAGAAAGATTCTCAGAATCCTTCCCGAGTCTTGAAAAAGAAAAGTTGATGACATTACGAAAGTGTGAGATCCAAAGACTCTCAACATATGGATGAGCTGATCGAAAACTTGAAAACTCACAAGTTGAACAAGTAGCAAGATCACTCTAAGAAAGATCAAAATAAAGAAAAGACCTTAACTCTCAAGGCCTCCCAAGGTGAACCCAATGAGGAAGATAAAGATATTGCATGCTTGAAGTTTGAAAAAGTTGTGAGAAGAAATGGTGAATTTTTGAAGAAAAAAATCTCTAGCAAACCCATACATGCAAATGATGTGTGTCACAAGTATGCAAAATCAAGGTACTACATTAGGAAATGTACTATGCATAAAATTGAGTACAAAGACTATGCCAAAGTTATTGGAGATGATAAAGAAAAACGGAGGGACAAGGTGCTTGACCAATTTAAAGTGAGAGTTGCAATTGATTATGTCGTCAAAAGAGCTTTTGATTCCTGGGGAAATACATCAACCAATTTTGATGAACTTGAGCACCCAGATGACACTTCCATGATTGTAGTGAAAAATGATGAAGATGTTTTTGACTCCTTGTTTTCTCTTATGGAAAAATCAGAAGATAAAACAAATGAAGAGGTAACCTTACTTGATCTCAAAGAAAATCTAAATTTCTGCTCCATCAAGAAATTGAAAAGGATAGCTAGTGTCGTGATTGACTCACTTTGTGAAGTGACTGCAGAAAATGATCTTTAAAATAACAATTATGTCTTTCAAAGTGAAAAAATTATTTTAACGACTCAGATATTTGAAATTGAAGAAAAACTTACTTCTCTAGAGGCTGAAAACATATATCTCAAGGAGAAACTGAAAAAAAGTTCTTAATTTAATACTAAATGGAAGAGTGAGGCCAATAGGGTAGAGCTAAAACTTGAGAATAGTATAAAAAAATTGAATTGAAGTTGGCTATGTCTCTGGTTAGAAACATTCCGTTAGAGACGCACCTAGTCCAGATTAAAGAAGAATTGAACAAATCTCTTAAATGGACTACCTCGTCTAAAATATTAGCAAATCTGACTAGTTAGAGACAATTACAATAGAAAGGACATGGGATGTCTGAAGTTACATCCTTCTTATAATCTTCACAACAAATATGTTTATATCTCTGATAATTTATTGTGGTTGAAATGAAATCATAAAAAGGATTGTGAGGCTTGGAAACAGAGCAAAAAAGATTTTTTTAAAATTATTCCAAGCAAAAAGAGAATTTGAGATGGGGACGTGGTACTAGTCCTATAATGATAAAATCAAAGTTGTCTTTTTAGACCAATTAGTCACTGATTACACCTTGATCTACATGTTGGGAACTCAAACTCAAGTGGGTTCCCAAAGCTAATAAGTGACTCAATTTGCAGGTGATAGTAGGATGAAACAGTTATTGTTGGTTCATGGATAGTAGATGCTCCAAGAATATGTCTTGGAAGAATGAAAACTTCCTCTCACTCAGAGCACTTCAAGGTGGAGGTTTATCTTTTTTAAACGGAAAAAAAGGCTATATTCTTGGTGTGGCAAGAATGGAAAAATATCTAGAACACTTAATTGAACACATGTACTATGTGAGTGGATTAAATACGGTCTGCTCATTTTTTTTCAGATCTGTGACAAGAGAAAAGAAGTCAAGTTTTTATCAGACAAATGCATTGTTACAAACTTGATTTCTCATAATTACACTGCTATAAGATGTAAAAATATGTACGTGGATGATCTGGATATTGCTCGTGGAGATGACTTGACCTACCTCAGTGTTTAAAGGGAAAATTTAAACTTGTGACACAGAAGACTTGGTCATGTTTGTGCACCACTTATTATCAATTTTGTGTCAAAGGACATGGTCTGTGGACTATCAAAGATCAAACTTGTAGATGACAAAGTTTGTGATGCCTGTGTCAGAAGAAAGTAGACTATATCCTCATTTAAGCAAAAAAAAACAAGTCACCATTACCAGACATCTTAAACTACTTCACATGAATCTATGTGGGCACGTAATGACTCAAATCAAAGAAGGAAAGAAATACATTTTTGTCATTGTAGATGATTTCTTAATATTCATATAAACGGTGTTTTTAAAGTCCAAGGATGAAACTTGTGATGTGCAAATGATCTTTGCCAAGATGATTTAGATGAAGCTAAATTACAAAATAGGAAAAATTAGGTAAGACCATGGTACTGAGTTTGAGAATGTAAGAAGTGAAGATTCTTCTGTTGAACATGGAATAGATTACAATTTCTTAGCTCTAAAACTCCTCAATATAATGGTGTGGTTGAAAGAAAGAACATAACTTTGGTATACATTGGTCGAACTATGTTGATTGATCGATGCCGATCTTTCAAAGAACTTTTGGGCTGAAGTAGTGAACACTCCTTGGTATGTTACCAATCGATGCTTGATCTGGTCAATTCTAAAAAAAATCCTATGAGCTATATTGGACAATCGAAATTCTAAACTAAACTATAGTAATGATTTTGGTTGTAAATGTTTTATTCTTAACAATGGAAATAATGATCTTGGAAAATTTGATCCCAAGAGTGATGAAAGGATGTTTGTTAGATATTCATTAACTAGAAAAACATATAGAGTATATAACAAGAGGACATTGTGCAATGAAGAGGGTGTCTATGATATTTTTATAAATCTAGAGGAACTGAGAATTTGAAAGACAAGGATGAAGCAATGATAAAAGAGCTCCTTTAAATTTAGAGGGGCAATCTTATGGAGGAAGTCAATGATGAATACCCTAGTTAGGAGGCTGACAATTCTAAACAGGATGTGGAAGATGAAGTACCTAACCCGCAAGATAATTTTGAGGTAACTGATAAGTACAACTTGAAGCTACAGATTCAAAACTTGAAGAATCAGGTGCAGACCAAATTTAGCAGCTTGCAAAAAAATTATGATGAAAGCATAATTCATCTCATTCCTTGGATAATCTTATTTCCCATCTAGATTAAGAAATACATGCTAGATCTCAAACAAGGAATCTAGTCACATTCTCAATATTTATATCCTCTATAGAACTTAAAAATGTGAAAGTATCCTTAAGAATATTGATTGGGTGAATTCCATGAAAGAAGAATTACATCAATTTGAACGAAGTAAGGTGTAGCGCCTGGTTCCTAGACCCATTGACAGAACTATCATAGGGACCATGTGCATATACAAAAATAAGCTATATGTGAATGATGTCATTCAATGAAACATGTCAAGGCTAGTTGGATTAGGCTATAATCAAGAATAAATGATTAATTATATTGAGACTTTTGCCCAATGGAAAGAATGAAGGTTGTAAGAATTTTTATTGTATTTGCTGCCTACATGGGTTTCAGTCTCTTTCAGATGGATGTGAAAAGTTCCTTCTTAAATGATTATCTGAAGGAAGAAGTGTATGTCAAGCAATCCACTGATTTAGAAGATATTGATCAACCAAATCATATGGTCAAGTTGGATAAAGCTCTGTATGGACTGAAATAGTCTCCTAGAAAATGTTATGAGAGATAGTCAAATTTTTTCTTGATAATGGGTTCAAAAGAGGAAATATTGACAACACTCTTTTTCTTGAAGTCACGAGAAAATTATTTGCTCATTGTTTAGGTGTGTGTTGATGATATTATTTTTGGAGAAACATCTAATTATTTTTATGAAAACTTTGTTGTACTCATGGAAAGTCGGTTTGAAATGAGTACGATAGGTGAGATAAGCTTCTTTTTGGGCTACAGATCAAGCAAGCTCCAAATAAAATTTATATAAGTCAAGGAAAGTACATCAAGGAGCTCCTGCAAAGGTTTAATATGGTTGATGCAAAATAATAAATACTCACAAATTCTAAGCTTGATGTTGATGGACCTAGTCCAAATATAAATGAAATCGTGTATGGAGGAATCATTAGATCACTTCTATACTTGACAACGAACAAACATGATATTGTATTCAATGTTGGGATGTGTTCAAGATTTCAAGCATGTCTTAAAGAATCACATCTGAAAGTTGCTAAAAGGATTTTGAGATACTTGAACGGAATAGGGGACGTGGTCCTTCTCTATCCATATGGAGACTTGTTTGACTTGGTTGGATATGCTGATGGATACTATGTTGGGTACCTGATTGATAGAAAAAGTACCGCAGGAATGACTCATTTTTTGGCTCATCTTATATCTCCTAGGGTACTAAGAAGTAAAATTTAATTACTTTTTCTACAACTGAAGCAAAATATGTGGCAGATGCTTCCTGTTGTGCACAACTCCTATGAATAAAAAAAATACTTGCAGATTTGGGAGTAATTACCCAAACTATCTGTGAACACTTAATTTTTTTTTATCAAATCTAAGTGTTACACCTTTTAATATTAAAATATTTCTTTTGAATCTAATTTACTTCTTCGTGACGTGATTGCTTTATGCTTGTTCCATGAGAGAATCAAATTTATTTATTGTGTTATATCTATCACATATTAGTCTATGAGAGGCCAAGTTGGTGTATTTTAATGCTGGAATGGTTCTTATGTAGATTGAAATTGCATGTTAAACACTATAGATGATGATTATGGATCCTTGGTGGCCTAGGTTATTGAAAAGATGTGATAAATCATGTATAACTGATTGTGATGTTTGTGATCATGTGAGCCTTACTTCATGTGAATGTTAAGTTTAGGTGAGGACCGAGAGTTTCACTTCTTTATAAATTTGATTATAATTGTATATATTTGTTTTGCTAAATTGTGGTTTTGTTTATATTTTTGTATAATTGAAGTGTTGTAAAGATAATGTGTTGCCATGAAAATTTGCGGGAGAGTAGTAGACTAGCTAACAGAGTGGTAGTAACTTTGTTTTAGGAAATTATCTGTGTGATAGAAGGGGTTAGGTTATGATCTGATATGATATGATGATAGAATGACCTAGATAGTGAAGTTCGCAGAGAAATGAGGTGGGTGACTTGAGGTAGAGTATATGGGTCAAAGGTAATCATGTTGTAGTAAGGGTGGTGATTTAATGGTCGGGGTATATACGTTGCATGTTTCTTTGGTTATTTGCATTATATTATGTGGTCGGTTTGGATCGATCGATAATGCCTATCAATACGTATTGTTTGTACTAATACTACTCTTGTTATGCCACTTTGCATGATCTTGTTGCAGGATTTAGTGTTGTTTCATAGCTAAAGACAATGATGATCTCCAACAACTTCTACTCCTCTTTCCTTACATTGGGAGTTGTGTCTTATTTCTTTTATAACTTGTACTCTTAGAAGCTCTTGTACCTGTTTAGACTAGTTCCGTGGGGGAGTGTGTAGTATGTTTCTTTACAATGTACTTTGTTTAAAATTAAGTTAAGAGTATTTCCATATTATGCTTTATTAATTCCCGTTTTAAAATTGGGTGGTAAGGATTCTCCTACTTGATGCTAGAGTAGGTGCCCGCATAATCTGGTGGGTTGGGTTGTGACATATTTGCATAAACTAAACCTTGCATAACAAATACCTGCATAACTAAACCCTACATAACTAATGCTTACATAACTAATGTCACCTTACTAATATCTGCATAACTCTATCCAACTACAAATGATCCCTAAATTTTGTTTCAGTCATATCATATTTGTTAACTGATTAATTAGGAGGTAAGTTATATATATTCATGAAAAATATGAATGCAATGTTTGATTTACAATTTTGAAATTTGCATATATAACTAATATATGTATAATATAAATTATGAGGGAGTTTATATATTATTTTATGTAGGACAAAGGTGAAATTACTAATATTTGAATAACTAAATCCTATATCACTACTATTTACATAAAATTATACATAAATTGCTTCATAACTATTTTTTACATTATTAATATTTGCATATATCTAACCAACCACCGAGCAAATATTGATAATGTTTGTAAGAATTAGAGAGCATCTCATTAGTCTGGATTCATGCTTTAATTATGATTATTTAGATTTATACAGTACTCGGTCTATTCACTTATATGTTTTCCATAGAATCTATTAACACATTTTATTTGTTAACTCTGTTTTGGTCAAAATATAGTTTGGTAAGATAAGAAGTAAGAACCCTCCCTAAAATTTTAGTGACCCAAGAGATCCTTGAAAATGATTATCTCCACTAATATCCATAAAATTATAAAGTTTAGTGCATGGTAGCTAGTTTAGTTTTAGAATTTTCAAAGAAGAGTTCCTAACAACCTCAGTGACAAAAAAGATCTTATAATTTATTAAGCATGTAAGCCTCGGTGACTATATTAATTTTCCAGCTCTAATCGCTACCAGAAAATCTGAAATTAACTATGAAATTTATCAACAATTCTGAGCAAAATCATTGCTAAAGAGTCTCTAGCTAATTAAATTTTCTTATAATCCAGCTAATTAAATTTTCTTATAATTCATAAGATAAAATAAGATTAACATAAATTTTTATTTCATGTTTAGCTACAAAAAATTATCTGTCACTAATTTTTCGTTTTCTAGTAGTGAATGTAAATCAAAATGTACTTAACCAACAAATTCTTTCTTTTGATTTCGTTTAACATATGATTGGATCTAAAATTTGATACATTGTGGTCTAATTTTCTTAATGAGATTACATTTAATTAGCAGATAGTGTTCCAACTGAATCCAGTTAGATATAATAATTGTGTATAATGGGAGCCTTAAAACAATTACTATATAAGTTTCCTCAACCATAAAAGATATCGTAAATTAAGGTCAACAAACCACCACATTAGCCTTTCATAATTTATATTAGTCAACTGTTTGGTTGATTATTGAGCCATTCTTGTTACACATAATTCTAACCAACAATTAGTTGATTGGTTAATCAAATAGCAAGGAATTATGCTCTTCTTCTTATTTTATTTGTAGGGGGTGGGGTGATGGGTAATTGAGGTTGACAAATAAATAAGGATTTAAGTTATTTTGTATAATAATGTCAATTTTTCAAACATGATCTTTTATGGTAATTAATTAACAACAATAGTTTAATTGGTACTAAATACTCTGTCTATCCAACAATAGTTGTCCACTATTGACTTAACACACATCTTAAGAAATAAATAATAGGAGTAATATTACAACATTGCCCTTTGAATATATTAAGTTTAATGCTTTGAAAAATATATTAAATGTTGAATAGAATTTAATAGCAAGGGTAAAACAGACACAAAAAGGTAAGTTATCATTTTTCAAACTGGACAAATATTGTTGAATAATTATTTTTAGTATAGTAGATAAGTAAAGATAGACACAAGGAGTAAGGTCTTTTTTTAGAAACAATTAACATTCTTTGTAAATGTTCCTCCTATAGCTATACATTGAATCCAATAACAATTAACTACTGTCAGTAAAGATTTTAGTACTCTTTGTTAATATATATATTTATTACCGCTAAAAACTGTTTTTGTTATAGTGTTGATTTTGCCTCATTTATTATAACAAATTGATTATCATTTTTTTTGTAGACCAATTAATTATCATCCCATAAATTTACCTGTACCTTATTTCATTAATGATATGATTGTGTACCGTCAATACATAAGACTTAAATTCAACAAATAAAAGAGGAATTGAAGTTCTGCCCAAAGAAAACATAAGTATATTTTTTATACCATTATGTTATGATAACTTATATCAACAGACTTCATTACAAACTCAATAACACAAAATTTATTTGAACTTTCAAATATATATATATATATATATATATAAATTATAAATAAAATGGCCCTCAAAGACAATATTTAATTAAAAAAATAGAGAGGAGCAATGGTGGGGTTTGTTAAGGCATTTTAAGATGTTGGCATCCATATAATATCCATCTCCACATGATAAAGAATGACATCTTTGGAAAAGGATCCTTTTACCTAAAATCCCTAATCCTTTCACTTTAAGTGACACAAAATCTTCAACATGTACCAATTTAATTCTTTTCTTTTTTGGGCCTATCTTTTAGGGGTTGTTGCTTGACATATTTGCCGTACCATGAATTTTCAAATACCCTAAAATATACATATA
This sequence comes from Solanum bulbocastanum, assembly GCA_037074985.1. Lineage (NCBI taxonomy): Eukaryota > Viridiplantae > Streptophyta > Magnoliopsida > Solanales > Solanaceae > Solanum > Solanum bulbocastanum. The sequence goes on from CM073607.1 coordinate 33,760,558, forward strand.
TAATACATTTAAAGTTTCACAAAGTTTAGTTTCTGCCATCATTTTGTTGGAAGAAAAAAGCAAAGCTTTCCACCTAAGTGAAAGCTTGGCCAAGAATTGAAGTGTGGTGGAATGGTAAAAGCTTTTATAATGTTTTATCAGAGGTCTCGAATTTAAATCTTAATAAGAAAATGTTCATGGTTAGTTAGCACTAAAACTACCATAATGGACATCCTGCAATAAGAATTGGACTTAGGATTGATGATGATTAATTAAAAGAAGAAAAAAAAAGGTTAAACCAAGATTTAGAGTATTGGATGAAGGTTTTCGAAAATTCAGTAATTTTTACATAGATCTTATATTTGTATTAAAAAACCCAGTAAATATAATATATATATATATATATATATATATATATATATATATATATATATATATATATATATATATTTATATATGACTATTAATAACTTAATTAACATAAGTGTACTATTAATCCAATGACAAAAAAGAAACATTTTAAGCTTTCATATCCTCTTGGTCAAAGGTTCAAATCCCTTGGTTTCGTCCACCAACTCACAATTTAATTGTCAAAGACAATAGGTAGGGCAAAATCAACTATTCTTCGTTATAAAAAAAATAAACTAAGTACAAATACATTTTTTCAACTTTTTTCTTACTCTATGTATAATTTAAATGAAAAAAAAGAAAAAAAATGTAGTAGTAATAATTATATTCTTGCCCACCCTAAAAAGTTGTCGAACCTAAGTACTCTAAAGCAAAAAAAAAAGATGAAAAACACTATGATGATGCCTTGTCGGCCATTGATTCCCACCAATGTGTAAAGTTACTAAGTTAATTTAGTCTAATCATATCATTATTTTGTTAAATTTGGCTCATCTTAGAGAAATATATATTTGGATATTTTTATTATCATACCTTTTTAGCTTAAAGTGTTAAAAAAATATACTTAAAACTTACATAAAACTTTTCAAAAGTGCCATTAATACTTCTTAAGGTTTAGAACTTGATACTTATTTAGTTAGACACTACACCAAAAATGATCTTTAGCGACAATAGCTTAATTATTACTAAAAACATATTTTTAGCGACATTTAACACTCTTTGTAAATGTCGCTGAAGTTTATAGCGATACCAAATCAAATGACAATTAACATATGCCGGTAAAGGCTTTATCACTCTTTGTTAATGTGCATATTTATTGCCGCGAAAAGCCATTTTTGTTGGAGTGAAAGGGCATAAATACCTTCGAATTGACTTTTGGCGGCATTACATTAAGCAAACATTTTTGGATAACAAAAGAAAAAATAAAAAATTAGTACGGTCACATTGGAGTCATGCAGCATTTACTACAGCATCTTTTAATTCATAATAGGCAAACGGTAGAAATTAATTAAAAATTTAAGACTGAACCTTTTCTTATATATAATATAATAATAATAATATAGAATATCGTTGTTATTAATAATAATGTTAGATTTAATATTTTTTTGTCCTCTGAATTTCATTTTCACAAAAAAATGATTAAAAAAATCTTATATGTACTTTATTTTGAAACAGAAATTGGAAATTGACTTTTAAAGAGTGACATATATGAGACTATATTAACTTTGTTTTTTCCTTTGACAATGAAATGTGAATGTATATGCAAACAATTCAGTCCATATCGAAAAAGCATTGTTGCGTTATGGGATAAAAAGTTCTTGGCACATTTTCAAATAATAAGACAAAAAATCTTGCCAATGTATAGTACAAATGAGCAACAAAATATCCCCATTTATTAATTACTTTAATATAATACATTTCTTTAAACTTTTCTTCTATGAAAAGAAATATTAGAAAAGTTGAATTTTGAGTGGGAATTGGAACAAAGATTTTGCAATAGCATTATAGTGAACATATTTGGTGCACGAGTGGCACCTATCAACATGAGGCACTTTCTACTAAATACTAGTAATAATGTTTGTTGCAATTAGTCCAAAAATTTCTCCATATGAGGCAAAAATGATATCATTAAATGCAATACTTTTAGTAGAAAATGGAGGCAAAAATGATCCTTTTATGGACGATGATTCATGGGCCATTTCGTGGAAGATAATGCCTTTAATATTATTTTATAGGACTATTTACTCGTTATATTATGAACTTAATTATTACAAGTCTTTAAGGTATTACTAGTTTGCGATGATAGAAAATAGAGTCAATACATTGATTGTACATGCACTAGACTTGTAATAGACTAATCTATCGGCGTTTAACTTTACTTTTTTAAAAATGATAATGCAGATATGGCAAGCTCTTAAAGAAGGGTTACACATGATACTTTAAATGAACTCCACATCAGAATGAAAGAGGAGAATAAATAACTTTACAAGACATATAATAAATGATATACATGTTTTTAAACTTGACGACAGCATAACCCAGAGGACAAATCTGTGAGGTTTGCTAGGTCAACATAGACAATAAGTACTTCACAAAAATTGCTAGAGTTGATGGACCTTTTGTTCGATTCCACCAATTTGTAGTGCAATGGTATAATAGAGTGTCCAAGTTTAAAGCTTGTCTTCACTAGTTCAGATTTCACAACATCTGTGAGAGTTTTAAGGTCACTAGAGATGAAATTGAAGTGAAGCTAAAAGTTCATAGCCATTTTAGATTTTGCACAATGTGAAGATTATCACACTTTATGAAGGTTGGTCACACATTTTATTTTCAGATTATGTTTTCAGTGCGTATATTCTCAAACTTACTCACCTTTGATATTTGATTCATGTCAGCATTCTTACATGTCTATGTCTACTTATTATTTAATCTATTTTACATATAACAATACATATGACATTTCTATCCCAACTAATTACCATATTCTCAAATCAGATCACTCATTAAATAATGTTAATCAATTGTGACATTATAGTTGAAAAAATGGTGATAAATTTTACATTTATCTTATCGAAAATGATGTTTATTTTTTTTAAAAAGAAGTCATTGATGATATACAGGAGGTAACACTGTTATGGTACTAAATAAAGTAATTGTTTTTACTGTAATAAAAATGTACAATGATGTAAAGTGGATTTCAAAATTCATTGTTGATTTTGTGTATATCCTTAGTGAGGTTATCATAATATTAAATTATAGTATATCATCTTATTTTTTTTTAAAAAAAACATGAAAATTAGTCAATTTTTGTAGTTGTTGTTTGGAGTTGGCTAGTTAAGAAATTTAGTGAGTATTCCAATCAAAAGAAAGCCAACATTTTTGTGTTTATATATTGTGGTTGTCATGCAATAAAAATGTAACGATCCACTAGATCATTCTGAAAATTAGGCATTTTTCTATCATAAAAGACTCTTCCTGTAAATATTAAATAGGAATTTTGAACTATTTGCTTAACTGTGGTTATTTAATTGATGAATATTTTTTTATAATTAATTTTAGTTGATAGTTATGGATCAAGTTCATAATTTATCTAATAGCCTATATTACTTGGCCAATATATATTAAAAAAATTATATATAATAGCAAACTATTAATTCAAATTAAATGTTATAAACATAGTTTGATTTAATTGTACCCTATATCAAATTGTTGCTATTTTCACCTCTCTCCCTGGTGGAATCTCACTGGCCACTCTCGTTCTCACTGGCAGTCTCGCTCGCCTCTAAGAATGGCAATGGGGCGGGGCGGGTTTCATCATTTACGAGGTAGGGCGGGTTATAACTTTTGCGGGGCGGGTTTAAATTTATATTTTTAAAATTCTCGCGGGGCGGGGCGGGGGTTTGAGATAAAAGTCTTTTAAATTCGCTGATCTACACCAACTTTTGCATCAATTTTATCTGTTTGATCACTGTTTAGTGTTTTTTTCCCCTTTCAGATGAAAAAATATTATTTAATTGCCAATAAATTAGAAAGGAAATAAAAAGCATGTCGACATATTTATTTTCTTTTTGACTACCTTCAACAATTTGTTTATTACGTCATATGTAATCAATTCAAAATTATCAACAAAAAAAAATTATTAACGGTTTGGAACAGTATTAACTTATTAATTTTAGAGGTTAAAAAAATATTAAGCTATTAAAATAATTTGAATTTTTGGTTACACACTTATTGCATCTAATATTTGAAACTTTTTACAAACTATGGAGTGCGGGGCGGGGCAAAGCAGGTTTATGTAGGGCGGCGCGGGGTGGGTTGAAACCAATAAAGGATGCTATGCGGGGTGAGTTATAATTTTAGCGGGTTACGCGGGTTTGCCCCACAACTGCCCCACCCCACCCCATTGCCATCCCTACTTGCCTCTCTCGCCTTTATATAAATATATATGTATAAAGTGTGTTTGTGTTTGTATAAAAGCAAGAGAAAATTGTATATATACATATATTTTCGTTCCCCTCTCTCCCCTCTCCCAAATCTTGCTCACCACTCTCACTCGCTTCTCTCACTTTATATAAACACAAATTTATAAATTACGTTTGTGTTTGTATAAAGCGAGAGAAAATTGTATATACAAATACAAATGTATATATTTTCGTCCTATACACTTATGATTATACAAATATGATCTTCCCCTGCCCAGTTTTCTTTTGTCTTTCTCTCTTTCTCGCTTTATACAAACACATATTATACAATTGATTCTTTTGTATATGTATACCGAAACAGATTATACAATTACTTCTTTTGTATATATGTATAGCGAAATAGCCATAACAAACAATAAGTTTGCTATGAAGTGCAATTATGCAAACTATAACTATAACATACAAATATGATTTTTGTGTTTGCTATATGGGAAAGTTGCTCAAAAATAAATTAGTGGGATTTAGTACTTTAGGTTTATAATTATTATGTAAAGAAAAGGAGAGAAAGGACGGGAGAAATTTATGAGGGCGTATGAACATGAGAGGAAAACATCAAACTTGAGATTTCAGGTAAGTAAACAATTAGTGCATAGTTTTAAATTTTCTATAACTTACTATACATATGAATAAACGGCAACCTATCTAAATTGATGGACAAGGAAGCTAATTTGTTTTTCCCTAATGTTGCTGCCACGATTTGGAGGAATAATTAAGGATTTATGATACTTGAATTGAAGGTTAACAGTTATAGGTAATGATAATATAATGATTAGGATAGAAGGAGTGGGTGATGGGCTAATCATTGGAAAAACAAGGTTTTGTACATAAATGGGATTCTATGTATTTCTGCTTGTTTATTACTATTATTATTGTTTTTTTTTTGTCGTGGTTAAGGCTACAGGTTATGTAACTAGTGGTTTAAAATTTTGGAAAATTTCTTATAGTTATTACTTTATTGTTGTAGTTTTAATATAGGTAATCAAACTTTGGTTATTTATTTGTATTATATAAATATCATTAGAATTATGATATTTTGGTAAATTGAGATTTAACCCTAGGCTTAAATTTTAGGAATATGAGACTTGACGTATTTAGTTGGCACCAATATTTATGAATTTAATTATAGATTAGGGTGAGTTTTTTTGGATCTAGGCTAGACCTATAGTAATAGGGTGTCTATTGCTTACGAAGATTGCATATTTGATAGATTGGGAACATTATGAAGCTTTACGAAAAGGAAAGGCAAAATCTTGAAGATTCGTGACACGTGTTTGGCATTCAAGGTATGTTAAGACTTCCTAGATTTCGTTGAGGGACGTTTTCTAATTAAAGATTAAAAATAGAATGGACAATGGGTAAGGGCGAAAGATGGGGGTCTCGTACCAATGGTGTAACGGGCATTGGTACGAGTACCGGTGTTATTAAAGGGAAAGTTTATTACTATAATATGATAGATTGTAATTCGAGAATACCAAATCATATGGATTTAGTGACTTGATTTCTTTTGTACGTGTTTGTGTTTCTTTATTGAACCCGTACAATTGTGATAATTGAGGTGATTATATATCATAGCGACATTTGATTTATTGAAATATTGAATCATCCCTTCTTTTACTGAAATCATATTGTGCACATGTATTGACTTGAGATTGAGTAAAAGTTGGGCACGTGGAGATCGTCCGTGCTGGGGATTTTGAGATGTTAAGATTATAATTTGGGCACGTGGAGATCGTCCGTGTGGAAATTGTTTGATTTTATGATAGTGCATTAAGATCGTCCGCACAGACATGTGGAGATTGTTTGTGTCGGTATATGGACCTCGCGAGTCCCCCATGGGTCATGAACTCTCGATGTATTTCTGAGGAGTATTATGTATATACGGTTGAGAAAGTACTTGACATCTGAGGCATATCATTTTATGGTGTCACATTGCATTGCATCTTAACATATCCTTCATTCTTGTTGATTATGTGCTTTCCTATTGGTTGGACATAACGTTAGATTATCTGTATTCGATGAAACTTGACTAGATAAGTATAGTGTGGACTTGTAAAAATCAAGGAATTATTTATACTCCTATCATTACCTCTTCGTTGTCGGTCTATGAGATATACTAGGTACACATGGTTTCATTGACACAACCTGAGCCTACACCCTGGACGTGGTTGGCACTCGAGAACTATTGCTGGCCCCAAGCGAACCCTTGGTCTGGCTTACTTACTCAGCGGAAGACTTAAACACAAGAAATAGTCTAAAAAGGAACTTGTGAAATAACTTAGAATGTCTTTAAATAAACACTCAAACTTAGCCAAAATGGCAACCTCAAGTCTCAAAAACATAAGCCAATAATAAAGTGGTGACAAATGAATTTAATTAACTGACTGTCTGTCTATGATGCCTCTAAACAACTGAGATGGATGTTGGGACAGGACCACGACATCCTAATGAACTAATAATAAAACTGAAAACAATAAAAGGGATCCTCCGGAAGCAAGGAGGTTCACCACAAGACTCTGAGTGCTCAAAGTGGATCAACGAGGCTGCTGATCCTGGTTAGATGCATCTGCATCATAATAAGATGCAGGCCAACTGGCATCTTAAATGTATGAGTATGCGAGTTGAAAAGCTAAACACAACTTAAGCTTGAAAGAATCTTAAAGGAACACTTACCTTGACTTTACTCAACTCCTGAATAACTTAACTCAATATAAAGCAATAAAGCATATGCAATATATAGAAAGCTTGTAAAATAGTGGAAACAACTCAGTTCGTTAAAGAAAATGCAATAACAAACTCAACTTTACTCATATAATAAAGTAATATAGTTTTTGTGGGAGATTCTCTAACCGACAACCACCACTATGAGCCTAAGTGGTGATACATCGTCTTGCCCATGCTGCTAGAACTGTCCTATACTTTGCCTTCATATATAACTACTTAACTTAGTGGATCCACTAGCTTATGTTAAAAGCATATTAAGGAGCCATCTAAAAAGTATGATCATTTAGTACCCATGATGGCTACACAGTTTATGGAGACTTGAGTTAATATGAACTCGCATCCCTATTTCGGTGCTCAATACTACTCCCAAAATATACTTAGCTCATAAGTTTTTTAAAACAAACTTATTTCTTTGATTTGAGATAATTACTCAAAACATAGCTTAAAAGCTCTCTTGGAATCGATGTTCCCTTTCTTGCTCAAATGTGAAAACATTTTAAACTCTTTGGGAATACATAGTCCCCATATACTTCTTTGAAGAAATGAACTTCAAATCTTTATTCTTTGCTTAACTTAAAACTTAAGTCTTAGAACAAAGTTAAAACGTTTGTGAAAGACTTTTAAAAAGTTTAAAGAACTTCTCTTTATTTGCTTCTTAACTTCTAACTTGATTCTTAACTTTCCTTGAATTGAATTATGGATTCAAGGATTGTGATTTGTAATAGGAAAGATCTCATGATGTTTAGGAATGCTTTTAGATAGCGAAACATGAGAAAAGATCAAGAAATCACAGTCTGAGGGTGGGTCCGCGACGCGGAGAAGTATTTAAATTTTTGGTTCGAAAACAACTTTTGAGGCAGAACGGTTCGTGACCGCTCCGTGACGCAAAATGATTTTTCCCAAATTTGGGGAGCTGGTCCGCGACGCGGAGGCACTGCCCAGATTTGCTCGATGAAATTTCTTCTTCGTTTTCCAGCTCTAAACCCTCTAAACTCCACTGGTTCTTTCCCTAAACACTTAGAATCATCTATACGCTCAAATAACATCAGATTCTACTCGAAAACACAGCAAAAAACGTGAATCAATCTTCAGAAAACTCCAACAACTCAACCCACAAGGATTCAAACAAACTTCATCAAGAATTCAAGGGATTTACTTATAAATCAATATACTTTGCTGAAATTGAATCAAGTTGGGCGCGTGGGTGAACTAAACCAATGCTATGTGATCTCACATACCTCGTAGGGATCACCCCTTGACGAAATCCACAAGCTAAACTCGAACGTTCTTAACGATTCTTGATTTCTCTTCTCCTTTCTCCTCTTCTCTAAAATCCTAACTCTTTTCCAAAAGCGTAAACTGACTAGGATCAGTTTAGACTCTAATTAATTACCCAAAAAGGGAATAAAATAATTAGATAAGGAAAAGGCCAAACTACCCTTCTAAAATCCGGATTGGACTTTTCGTAAATCCAACAACCCAACTTCCAAAGGACATATCTCACTCATACGAACTCGGAATCGCACAAACTTAGCGGCGTTGGAAAGATCATTCCAAAAGATTTCCTACCATATTTAGAAGTACACCAAACTCATCCTGAGTTATGGCCATTTGAAGTTGATCAAAACTCAACTTATTCTAACTTAACACAATTTCCATATTTCAATTCTTTCCAAAAATGATTTTTTCCAATTCTCAACTTCTTCCTAGTTATTTCAATTTGAGAGATGTTACAGTATCCCTCCCTTGGAAACATTTGTCCTCGAATGAGATTACTCTTACTAGGCTAAAGGTGTAACATCAATTATTCAGTTCAGTCACCCAACAAGCAAATGCAACACAACATGCCAACTTATAAATTAAAGAGTATTAAGAAGAGAATTAGTACCTTGATCTGGAATTTCTCTAGATTCGAAGAGATGTAGATATCTTCTGTTCACATCTTCCTCAATTTCCCAAGTAGCTTCCTCAATGAACTGATTCCTCCAAAGAACTTTGACTGACGCTGCCTCTTTTCTTCTCAACTTGCGAACTTGGTGATCTAGAATTTGAACAGGAATCTTTTCATAAGATAAGCTACCTTGATCCCAATATCTTCAGTTGGTATAATCAATGAAAGATCACCCATGCACTTCTTTAACATGGAGACATGAAATACCGGATGAACCGCTGCTAACTCTTGTGGTAGCTCCAATTCATAAGCTACTTTGCCAATCCTCTTGGAAATTCTGTAAGGACCAACATATCGGACACTAAGCTTCCCCTTCTTGCCAAACCTCATAACACCCTTCATGGGTGAAACTTTCAAGTATACCCAATCATCTATTTCAAACTCTAACTCCCTCCTCCTAACATCAGTATAGGATTTCTGGCAACTCTGCGCCGTTTTCAACCTTTCTTGAATCACTTTCACCTTCTCCATAGCTTGATGAACTAAATCTGGTCATATCAACCCAGCTTCACCAACTTCAAACCATCCAATAGGAGATCTGCATCTTCTCCCATAAAGAGCTTCATATGGAGCCATCTGGATGCTAGAGTGGTAACTATTATTGTATGCAAATTCAATAAGAGGTAGATAATCATACCAATTAACTTTGAAATCAATCACACAGTCCCTCACCATATCCTCTAAAGTTTGAATAGTGCGCTCTTCTTGCCTATCTGTCTGAGGATGAAAGGTAGTACTTAAGTTCACCTTTGAACCCAAACCCTTCTGGAATAACTTCCAAAACTGTGCAGTAAATTGAGCACCCCTATCTGATATAATCGAAATAGGGACTTCATGAAGTCTTACCACCTCTTGAACATATAACCTGACATAATCTTCTGCTTAATGGGTAGTCTTTACTGGCAAAAAATGGGCTGATTTTTTCATTCTATCAACAATTACCTAAATGGAGTCATGTTGCCTACGAGACCTTGGCAAGCCTGTGATGAAATCCATATTTATCATCTCCCACTTTCATTCTGGAAGTTCTATATTTTGAGCCAAACCACCGGGCCTTTGATGCTCTACTTTAACTTGTTGGCAATTCGAACACCTAGTAACAAACTCTGCAATGCCTTTTTTCATGCTACTCCACCAATAAACTGCTCTCAAATCACGATACATCTTTGTAGAACCCGGATGAATGGAATATCTGGAGCTATGAGCTTCCTTCATGATCCTCTCTTGGAGTCCATCCACCATTGGTACACACAATCTACCTTGATATCTCAATACGCCATCTCTCCCTTATTCAAAAGCTAATACTTTTTGCCTATGAACATTTGCCTTCAATTCAAGAAAAATAGGATTTTGGTCTTACTTTTCTTTCACTTCTAACACTAATGAAGATTCAACCCCATTTATCACCACTGCTCCTCCTTCTGTGGAATCCATCAGTTGGACTCCTAAGCGTGCAAGTCTATGCACATCTTTTGCTAACTCTCTCTTTTCTTCCTCAACATGGGCGGTACTACCCATAGACAACCTGCTTAAAACATCAGCAACAACATTAGCCTTACCTGGGTGGTAAAGAATACTCATGTCATACACTACAACAAAAAGGCACCTTAAAGACCAAAATATAGAGACAAGTTATAAATATGGTCCCTAAAATTTACTTATAAGGATGATATTATTTACTAGTCCCTATTTGACTATATTATTTTCTAAAAATAAATTAATTGGTCCCTAAATAAAAAAATTCAACTGGAACTACAAGGGAAGAGCGGGAACTAAAGTGAAATACTAAAAGGCTCTAAAATAATTTCTAACCTAAAACCCCAAAGTCCATTAATAAAGGTAGAAGATTTTTCTCTCTCTCCATCAATATGCAAAAATCTAAGTATCCTTGATTTTTTCTCTCTTGCTCTATGAAACAAGCTTTGAAGTCACTAAATCTTGAAAGTTGAAGGCTTTATTGGCAGAAAATCTCCTAAATCTTGAAGCTTGAAGGCATTTTTTAGAGAGAAACATTTCATCTAGTATATATCTACATCTAAAGTAAGTTTATTCCTCCAGATTCATCTCCCTCTTCTTTTTTTTTGGTACAATGTTCCATTTTTCTTTCTCATGATTGAATATTATGTGATTGGGCTCTTATAGATACTCATTGTTATTTTGTTAGGACTGAAAATGATAGTTTTGTAGGTAAGTCTGGGGGTTGAGGGTCAAAGAGAAGATATTTGAGAGTTTATATAAGGATTTTCTCTGTTAGGGTTGCATAACTGCTAGGGCTGCCAAGAAATTTTGGTAAGGTTGACATTGCAATTTTTTTTTCTATTAGGTGATGAATTAGTTGAATATTTTTACCATTAGTATCTTTAATTTTAGTACCCTGTTTGTGTGCATTGATTTTGAATGGTTCTTTTTATTTTATTATTAGTATATTTTTTGGCACTAAAAAGATTATAGGAGAAAGAAACAAAATTGTTAATGAGCTTTGTTAAAGCATCTGATTTTTTTGGTTTATGAGTAGCTTGAGGATTAGACGAGAAAGAAACAATTGTTAATATCTTTGTTAAAGCATCTGATTTTTTTTTTTTGTCAGTGAGTAGCTTGAGGATTAGATGAGAAAGAAAAAAAATGTTAATGATCTTTGTTAAAGCATCTGAAATATTCAGTAGCATTCTAGTTTAATTCTACTTTCTCTTTTTCAAGTTTTTTCAATTTCTTGAACAACATTGACTCGAAACTAGCTGTCAATCTTTGCTTTCAGCCAATATTATGAATATCAAGTTATTTTGTGATCTATACAGATTTCATGAGTTGAATAATTGAGTCTAGAATCCTTGAGCAAAATGCACTTTAAGAGAATTGTTGAGAAGTAGTAGTATTATTAATTACTATGAGAGAGATTGATTTCTCTCAACACTCTATTGGTTGAAGTTTGTAAAATTTAGTTTGAGTGACTTCTATTTCTACTTACTTTTGATCAATTTAGTGTATTTTTTATTGGATTAAAGTTAAGTTATCCCAAGAACTTTAAAAGTATGTGTGTCATCATATAATATACTTCATAGTAGTTATCTCTTTTTTTGGTGTTTCAAATGTTGTTTGAATTGTTACTTTCTACTAAAACTACAGCTGCATAATGGTTTCTAAAGTTATTACTTGTGGTGCATTTTTGAAAGCCTAAGCTACTTGGAAATTCATGTTTGTTTGTCATTGTTGTTTGTGGTTCTTGATTTCAATTAGATTCTAAATGTTTAGTGAAATTGCTTGGATCCTCATGTAGTTTGATAAAAAAAAATTGTTGGAGAAGTGGCTGATGAGTTTAGCTTTGTGAAACATGAAAAAGGTCATTAGTTCATGTGGATGAAAAATTAAACTTTAGATCTATTAAGTTTAGCTCGTAGTGTGTAGTGTTCTTAACTATTCTGATTGAGTTGGAATGTTTTTCATAGCTCATTGTAGCCTTGAAACATAAAATTATGAATAATATTTTAGCATATTGTCATAAATAGATCTAATATGAAAGAATTTAATAAATCAACAAATCAATATTGTCTCGTCATTGTTTTTCTTGATGAATCTAGTAGGTTTAGAATTTTGCATTTGTTTAGATCTTTGGTTTTGGTGCAAGTTGTAGTGTTTTGGAGCTTATGAACCTTGAACGATCATTTTCGATCAAAAGTTCAAGAAGACGACCTCATAATAGAATTCTTACGGTTCCATTAGCTCTGGAATGACCAAATTAGGCTAATAACATAGTTGGCACGAGTATCAAGGCCTTCGATGCTAGTTTGGATCAATAGACAATTTAGCCTTTTAAATTTGGCCTAAGTTGACTTTGGTCAACATTCTTGGAAAACGCACTCGGATGAAAATTTCGTCAATGTTAAGTTTGGTCTAGAACAACTTTTCGTTCGACTCCCGAGGCCTCCGGACTCATTCCGAGCCCCTCGGTGGATTTTGGTTAAAATGACTTTTGAAAGTGGGACCCACTTTTTATTGATATGACCTCTGATGAAAATTTCAACTTCGCCGTTGAGTCTGGAATTTCGAATTTAGTAGGGTAGCATTTCTCTTTTATTTTTATCGGGTTTCAAACGAATTTCGAGCACCCCGTCGGAGACGTTGAAGTATATAGCCAAACCTGAAATCTGGTGTAGCTCTGGTTCTGCACTAGATTTCAGCTCTGGTTCTGCACCAGATTTCAGCTTTGGCTATATACTTCAAAGTCTCCGACGGGATGCTCGAAATTCATTCAGAATTTGTTAAAAATAAAACAGATATGCTACCCTACTAAATTCGACATTCCAGACTCAACGGCACAGTCGCAATTTCCATCAGAGGCCATCTCGATAAAAAGTGGGTCCCACTTTCAAAAGACATTTTAACCAAAATCCACCGAGGAGCTCGGAATGAGTCTGGAGGCCTCGAGAGTCGAACGAAAGGTTGTTCTAGACCAAACTCAACATTTCGGAGCTAACCGCACTGACGGAATTTTCATTCAAGTGCGTTTTCCTAGAATGTTGACCAAAGTCAACCTTAGGCCAAATTTCAAAGACTAAAACGCCTAGTGATCCAAACTAGCATCGAAGGCCTCAATACTCATGCAAACCATGCTACTAGCCTAATTTGCCCATTTCGGAGCTGATGGAACCGTCAGAATTCTATACTGATTATTTTGGCATGAAGGCTATAACTTGGCGTGTTGGAGTTGATGTGAAGAATGGTAGATAGATATTAAGAAAGGGCTTTTAGGTGAAGGAGAATTTGGGAATGAAAATATCTCCCTGTCATTGTTTGGTTTGTATGAGAAAATAATTTTAGGGAACAAAACTATTTCATTTTTGAAATATCCTTTAAGATACAAGTATGAGATCTTGCGTTTTTGGGATGGTGAGCGAGTCTACTCCGAACTAAGAAGATAAAATTATAAATTTTCTTTGATATGTTCAAAGCAATAAACTATTTCATATGCAACTTTTCATCAAGATTTTGTAACTTTTTCCTTAAACAGTTAAACATGAGACAATTAAACAGGGGAAGTAAATGCGAGAGAAACAAAAATCATACATATGAACTATGATATTAATTTAAAGAAGTCCATTAGTATTCTAGAAACATGCTTGGATAGCAAAGAAAACATGGGGCTGGGCTATGATTGTGGCTTTTATTGGTTGAATTCTCTAATGCATTAGGTTTTCTAGTTTGGTTCTTCATTCTAGAATAATATTGATTGTATAGGTTAACTCGACTAATTTTTTTTAAAAAATCTAGCTGACAGTTTATTATACTACTCACTTTAACTATCTATGATGTGTTGTCTTAGGAAACAAGAGTACTTTTTGAGAACCTGTAGATGAGTGATCTTTAGTTGTATGTTCTTTTTAAGCATTGCAGCTACCTTAACAAATCCTACAACTAGAACTTGCTAAAAATGTATAGAAACAAAAATCTAAAGTAAGATTAGAATGAAGAATTTCAATGGTTGAAAGATCTCATAGAAGCGTTAGCATGGAATATGTAAGTTTGATGTCCTTAATTCTATTCTTTTTATTTGTTTTAGCTATTCTTCTGTGTTTGTTTTTCCTTCAATTAGTTTATGTTATTTTGGTTCCCCTATAAGTTTATTGTAGTGTATAATGATTTTAATAAATTAAGTACAATGTTTCAACCTATTGAACTTGGTTTATTTAATAGTGAAGAATAGGGAATAGGGATAGCTCTAAGATTAACATCATTGCTAAGATATATATGTTGTGACAGTATTTTTACTTTAGGTAACTAACCTATTTAATTGCATTGTTACTGTACCTTTCTATTCATTAGAGTTTTTCTTGGTATATGACACAAAAAAAAAGACCATGTCCTCTCCATTTACATTCAAAAATACTTTTAAAGTTAGCCAAGTTGAATGAAAAGAGCTCTCCTAAATGTAATTATCTTGTAAGGGTCTATGCGAGATCTCTTTAAGCAATTGTCGGTTACCTTTCCTGAGTATCTTGTGTAGATTGTTATCTTTCAAGTAGGTGAATCACTTAAAACTCGATAATATAAGTTGAGATTGTAGCATTGTCTAATTTTTTTAACATGAACAAATAAGAGATCCTTGAGTTCTTTTACTATATTATCTTGAACCTTTTTGAATAGTTTTGATACTTAATTGGCTAATAATCGAAGAAGAATCTATTAGAGTTGTCCAAGCCATCTGCTTGAGGTGATGGTTACTTGTTTGGAAATTTAAAAAAATTGAAAAGTTATCCTCTATTTACTCATAATACATTGAAGATTCTTGGTTTATGTTATCCTCTGCTACTGCACTTAGATGCCATATACTATATATGGTGCAGATTTGCAAAGATCTCTTTGATTGACTATCCAAGCCAATTACTGAATGCATTTGTCTATTAGGACAGTGAAATCACAAGAATTTTTTTTATGTCATCTATTTAAACCTCTTTCAAAGACTTCATTATGAATGTCGGCTCTCTAGCTATTTAAGTTGATCTTATCAGCAGGAAGGATTGCTCCTAAATTAATTTCATGTTGAGCACTTGAAAATGTTGATGTTGAAGATAAAAATGTGTATGCATCAGGTTATGTCATTTTATTTTTACGGTAAATTTAGATGTTATAAATCAATAAATTCCAGTCTTTTTCTTTTGTTCATCCAATATTTCCGATCTAATAATTAATGCAACGTATTAAGTAGTCTTTCTACTTTTCTCCTCTTAACAGCGATCATAATATACATGGACAACCCATTGTGTTCTACAACATTTGCTAAGAGTTTCGAGGCAAGTACCTTCTTCATGATGAGTTACTTTGTTATCTTTTACCTTACTTATTTTTTTGAGGTATCAAACTTATTATTGAGCAACTAGAAATTAGAATTTGGTCTTTTAAGATAGAATGGCAAGATAAGATTTACTTCCACATCTTTTTAATATTTATAGGAGCTGCAACTTGATTTAATAATGTGGAAAATGATATATGGAGCTTAAACTTTCAATACCTATAATGAGCTTAAACTCCTCTTTCCTTGGTATGTTCTATAGAACTAGAAAAGCTTGTGTAGGTCCCATTTACAAGATGATAGTTTTAGGACAATGAAAATGAAATATGATTCAGCAATTCGAACTCTTTACTTGCTTACTTTGAGATTTATTATATATTCTTTACAGGGTTAAATCACTGTTACACTTATAAAATAAGTTACTCTTTGTGCTGTTGAAACTGGACTCCTCTTTGTAAGCACTTGCCGTTAGCTTAATTAATGATACACATCAAGAGTGTTTGCATTTTGCATAAAGCATCTGAAAGAAACATGGTTGTGTATCATCTTAGTTGTCAAAAAATTAGCTCCTTTAATTGTAAAATTAAATTTAGAACACATTGGTCAAATTTTGTATGTTCCTGACCATTGCTAGGTTCATTGAACTACTGAGATGATTCATCAACACATTACTGACATTATTGCAATGCCAATAAGTGTATTAAAAGATAATAGACCTTCACACTCTGGTGGGACTTTGGCAATTTCTAAACATACAGTAGGCAAATATGGGTTTCACTCCACTTCTAGAAGATTGGAATCTGCTTGAAGCTCATTTCTCCTCTATGTGCTTGACAAAAATGGAGTCGAAATCGCTCGAAATAGCTACTGGACCTGGCACTTTTCAGACAACGGAACTGCTGGTTCTGGAACTAAAAGGAGCATAGGTAGTTGGATAAGCCAACAGGACATCTACATTTATATATTTATATTATTTGATAGGAGGAAGTCAGATTTTTTTTTCGTGGAGTAGGTGCGTAAACTATGACGATTGATGTATTATGTATGAAAGCAAATTATGATAATTTTATAATATATGCATTTGATTCTTTGTATTAAAAGTTGGTATTATATATATCACAATTTAATGGTCCTAAATAGCCCATCTAAACTAGTTATATATGCAAGCTAAGGACCCGTAAATATAGTCCCAAAATATATTTTCAGGACCAGGTTCTTGCTATTAGGGACCAGAAATACAGTCCTAAAAACATTTTTGGGACAAGTTTTATACCCGTCGTCGAAATAATTTAAGGACCAGCTATTTTATCCTATCCTAAATGACTTATAGCGATGGAAGCTTTAGGGACAGGGTGGTGACCAGATTTTTCGGTCTCTATTGACCTTTAGGGATCGGAACCTAACTTTTAGGGACCAGGTTTCCCTTCTTTATTGAGCGTTTTAGGTACCAGAAATATGGTCCCTAAATGTATTTTAGGGACCAGTATTATACTAGTCCCAAAAAAGAATCAACGACTGGCACTATAATCTCATCCCTAAAGGTTCTTAGCGACTAAGGCTATAAGGACAAGTGCAGGTGGTCGCTATTGTCCTTTTTGGGACCAGATTCTTACTTATAGCGACCAGTTTTCCCTTCGTTATTGGACAGTTTTCTTGTAGTGATAATCCTGGAGTAATTCTAACTATCTCCTTTGTTTGAGATTTAGCTCTTTCTGAGTGAACACATACTGAAGACTCTTGTGATCAGTGAATACATCTACATGAACACCATATAAATAATGACGCTATATCTTCAAAGCAAATACTACAGCAACCAACTCTAAATCATGGGTTGGGTAATTCTTCTCATGAATTTTCAGCTTTCTGGAGGCATATGCTATAACCTTGCCATTCTACATTAACACATAACCCAAACCAACTCTATAGGCATCACAATACATCGCAAAACCTTGAGTACCTTCTGGTAAGGTCAAAATTGAGGCAGTAGTCAACCTCTCTTTCAATTCCTAAAAGCTTTTCTCACAAGTTTTTGACCATTGAAACTTCACAGTTTTCTGAGTCAACTTGGTCAAATGAGATGAAATAGATGAGAACCCATCTACAATCCTTCTATAATAGCTAGCCAAACCCAAGAAACTCCTAATATCAGTTGGAGATGTGGGTCTAAGCCAATTCTGCACTGCCTCTATCTTTTGGGTATCAACTCTAATTCCATCACTGGAAACTATGTGGTCCAAGAACGCTACAATCTCAAGCCGAAACTCATATTTAGAGAACTTAGCATATGACTCCTTATCCTTCAAAGTCTGAAGAACTATTTTGAAATGGCTAGCATGATCTTCTTCATTCCTTGAATAGAATAGTATGTAATCAATGAAGACGATAACAAACATATCTAAATAAGGTTTGAAGACTCTATTCATAAGGTCCATGAATGTTGCTGGTGCATTAGTTAAACCGAACGAAAAGACCAGAAACTCATAGTAACCATAACGGGTCCTGAATGCTGTCTTTGGAATATCACATTCCCATTCTTTCAACTGATGGTAGCCAGATCTGAGGTCTATCTTAGAAAAACAAGAAGCACCCTGAAGTTGATAAAAAAGATCATCAATTCTCAGAAGAGGATACTTGTTCTTGATGGTAACCTTGTTCAACTAGCAATAATCTATACACATTCTAAGGGAACCATCCTTCTTCCTCACAAATAAGACCTGAGTGTCCCAAGGTGAGACACTTGGTCGAATAAAACCTTTCTCTAAAAGATCTTTCAACTGCTCTTTTAACTCTTTCAACTCTGCTGGTGTCATTCTATATGGAGGAATAGAGATAGGACGAGTATCTGAAAGAACATCTATATCGAAGTCTATCTCTCTCTCAAGAGGGACTCCGAGTAAATCATTTGGAAAAAGTTCTGAAAACTCTTTTACTATAGGAACTGACTGAATAGGAGGTATCTCAACACTAAAGTCATTAACTCGAACTAAGTAATAGACACAACCCTTGGAAACTAACTTTCTTGCCTGAAGGTACGAAATGAAATGACCCTTAGGCACTGCTGAACTACCTTTCCACTTTAAGACTGGCTCATTAGAAATTTGAAACTTGACAACTCAAATTCTACAATCAATAGAGGCATAACAAGTATGAAGCCAATCCATACCTAGAATGACATCAAAATCTATCATGTCTAACTCAATTAAATTAGCCATGGTGTCTTTGTGATTAATGGAAATGACACAATCACGATAAACTCGCTTTGCTAGAATAGACTCCCCAACATGTGTAGAAACACAAAATGGTTCACAGAGTTTCTCAGGAATAACATCAAACTTATTTGTAACATAAGGGGTTACAAAAGATAAACTTGATCTTGGTTCTAGAAAAGCATAAGCATCAAAAGTAAAAACTTTGATCATACTAATGACAACATCCAGAGAGTTCTTTTGCTCTTGGCGACTAGTGATTGCATACAGGCGGTTTGCTCCTCTGCTAGTACTGAAAGTAGCTCCTCTAGGTACAGCCTTGTCTGGTGGAGCAACTGATGAAGACTGGGCTCTTTTTCCCTGACTTCCACTACCTTGCCTGTTCTTAGGACACTCTTTCATGAAGTGACCCTCTTGCCCACACTTGAAACAACCCGGTTGGCCATCATGACACTTACTTGGGTGGATTCTACCATACCTAGCACATGCGGGAGCCAGTTACCTCCTTGCGCCACACTACCTTAAGACTGTGCAGGTCTAGCTCTGAAGTTCTGCGAATTCTGACTGTTATACTCACCTTTGTTTCTGGGTGCAGGTGTACTAGCAGATGATGGAGCAGGTCCTTTTTGCTTTTGCTGAAAGGACGAACGATCCACATTACCTTTCTGTTGCCCAGATTCATTCCCTGTCTTAGATTTCTTATTTCTGAATTCCTCCTTATCCTTAGCTTCTCTTTGTCAACCTGCTGCACATAGACCATCAACTTTGATATGTCCATGTCCCCGATTAGCATCGCAGCCCTACCTTCCTTGCTCGACAAATAAGATATTGCAGCAATAAACAAATTCATTCTACTCCTCGTGTCCACAACCATCTTCGGAGCATAACGGTATAGTTGGGTGAACTTCAGCCCATACTCATGAACACTTAAGGAATCCTGCTTAAGAGTAAGAAATTCCCGACCTTAGCCTCTTTCAATTCTCGGGGAAAGAAACGGCCCAAGAAAGCTTCCTCAAAACATGCCAAACTCGCAGATGGTGTTTCCTCAGCTCTACCATTCTTCCATTGGTCAAACCAAGTCCTAGAAACATTCTTCAATTTGTATGCAGCTAGTTTAACTCGCTTAGTATCGGCAACATGCATCACATCAAATACCTTTTTCAGTTCCTCAACAAATTTCTCCGGATCTTCATAGTGCTTGAACTAGTGAAACTTGGAGGGTTCATCCTCAAGAACTCACGAATCCTTGAAGTACCAGCCTCCTCCTGTCTAGCTCTTCTTTGCCGACAAACCTGGCTAGTCACAGCCTGACTTAGCATTCAGATTGCTTCTCGAAATTTAGCATTGGTGACTTCCTTTTGGGGTTGCACTTCTGGTGCATTAGGTACCCCTTGCTCTTGCAGCTCAACATTCCTACTGGCAGGACAAACTCGGATAGCTCTTTGTGGAGGCATGATTATCTGAAAACACGCGTAAGCACGAATTAGAAGAAACTTTTTAGAGATCAAAATCTAACACATTTTCTAAGTGTTGCAGCCTTCTAATTATAGATTTGGCGCACTTTACACCGATAACTAGGACTCTATAGACATGACTTCACAGACTATCTAAGACTCTTGAACTCTGTGCTCTGATTTCAAGTTTGTCAAGCCCCGAGCCTACACCTTGGACATGGTTTGCATCGAGAAGCATTACTGGCCGCAAGCAAACCCTCGGTTTGCCTTATTTACAAAGTGAAAGACTTAAAAACAAGAAATATTCTAAGAAGGAACTTGTGAAATAACTTAGGATGTCTTTAACTAAACATTCAAACTTAGCCAAAATGGCAACCTCAAGTCTCAAAAACATAAGTCAATAATAAACTAGTGATAAATGAATTTCACTAACTGACTGTTTGTCTATGAAGCCTCTAAACAACTGAGATGGATGTCAGGATAGGCCCACGACATCCTAATGAACTAATAATAGAACTGAAAGCAATAAAAGGGATCCTCTGGAACTAAGGAGGCTCACCACAAGACTCTGAGTGCTCAAACTGGATCAACGAAGCACTGGATGTTGATCCTGGTTACCTGCGTCTGCATCATAATAAAATTCAGGCCAATTGGCATCAGTATATTGAATGTATAAGTATGCGAGTTGTAAAGCTAAACACAACTTAATCTTGAAAGAATCTGAAAGGAACACTTACCTTGGCTTTACTCAACACCTGAATAACTTAACTCAATGTAAAGCAATAAAGCATATGCAATATAGAGAAAGCTTGTACAAACACAACTCAGTTCGTTAAAGAAAATGCAATAACAAACTCAACTTTGCTCATATAATAAAGTAATGTAGTTTCTGTGGGAGATTCTCTAACCGACAACCACCACTATGAGCCTAAGTAGTGATACAACGTCTTGCCAAAGTTGCCAGAATTGTCCTATACTTTGCCGTCATATAGAACTACTTAACTTAGTGGATCCACTAGCTTACGCTAAAAGCATCATAAGGAGTCATCTAAAAAATATGATACTTTACTACCTATGATGGCTACATGGTTTTGGAGACTTGAGTTAATATGAACTAGCATCCCCATATCGGTGCTCAATAATACTCCCAAAATATACTTAGCTCATAAGTTTTTAAAACAAACTTATTTCTTTGATTTGAGATAATTACTCAAAACATAGCTTAAAAGCTCTCTTGGAATCGATGTTCCCTTTCTTACTCAAATGTGAAAACATTTTAAACTCTTTGGGAATGCATAGTCCCCATATTCTTCTTTGAAGATATGAACTTCAAATCTTTACTCTTTGCTTAACTTAAAACTTAAGTCTTAGAACAAAGTTAAAATGTTTGTGAAAGACTTTTGAAAACTTTAAAGAACTTCTCTTGACTTGCTTCTTAACTTCTAACTTGACTCTTAACTTTCCTTGAATTGAATTATGGATTCAAGGATTGTGATTTGTGATAGGAAAGATTTCGTGATGTTTAGGAATGATTTAAGATAGCTAAACATGAGAAAAGATCAAGAAATCACAATCTGAGGGTGGATCCGCGACGTGGAGAAGTATTTAAATTTTTGGTTCAAAAACAACTTTTGAGGCAAAACGGTCAGTGACCGCTCCACTCTGCGAAATGATTTTTCCCAAATCTGGGGAGTAGGTCCGCGACGTGGAGGCTCTGCCCAGATTTGTTCGATGAAATTTCTTTTTCGTTTTCCATCTCTAAAACCTCTAAACTCCATTGGTTCTTTCCCCAAACACTTAGAATCATCTATATGCTCAAATAACATCAGATTCTACTTGAAAACGCAACTATAAATGTGAATCAATCTCAAGAAAACTCCAACAACACAACCCACAAGGATTCAAACGAACTTCATCAAGAATTCAAGGGATTTACTTTCAAATCAATATAATTTACTGAAATTGAATCAAGTTGGGTGCGTGGGTGAACTAACCCAATGCTATGTGATCTCACATGCCTTGTAAGGATCACCCCTTGACAAAATCCACAAGCTAAACTCGAACGTTCTTGATGATTCATGATTTCTCTTCTCCTTTCTCCTCTTCTCTAAAACCCTAACTCTTTTCCAAAAGTGTAAACTGACTAGGATCAGTTTAGACTCCAATTAATTACCCAAAAATGGAATAAAATAATTAGATAAGAAAAAGACCAAACTACCCTTCTAAAATCCGAATTGGACTTTCCCTAAATTCAACAACCCAATTTTCAAAGGGTATATCTGACTCATACGAACACAAAATTGCGCAAACTCGGTGGTGTTGGAAAGATCATTCCAAGAGCTTTCTTGCCATGTCTAGAATTACACCTAACTCATCCTAAGCTAGGAGTTATGACCATTTGAAGTTGACCAAAACATAACTTATTCTAACTTAACAAAAATTTCCAAATTTCAATTCTTTCCAAAAATAATTGTTTCCAATTCTCAACTTCTTCCTAGTTATTTCAATTTGTGAGATGTTACATTCGTACTTGTACTACACTTGCTGCATTCTTTTGTGGTGCAGATTGTATTTCAATTCGAGCGGATTTCTTGGAGTTTGAGTTTGAGTTTGGATTATCTTGGAGTTGTGGTGAGCTGCTTGGATATTCTGTGGCATATACCTTCATCTATCTTTATTTATTAGGTTGTTTTGGTATTCTGATAGGATATTTCTTATGTGTAGACTTGTTATATAATTAGAGACTTGTATTGACTTTTAGAAGCTCTTGTACTTATGACACTAAATCTTGGGGTGTTATTTCAGTTTCCTGCATTTTTATTGAAAAGACTTAGTATGTAAGATATTTGCTGCTACTTACTTTTCGGTATTTTAAGTGGAATTGATTAACTTATTGGGTTGGCTTACCTATCGATTGGAAACATAGGTGCCATCACGACTTGTGATTTTGGGTCGTGACAAAATTGTGGTGAGAAATAATTTTTTCAATGAAAAAAATGAACACATTTAGTTGAGATATTATGGGATAAAACTGTTGTGAGATAATTTATTTATGTAAAATATGTGTAGGTAGAGGTGAATCTCACATGCCAAAAGAAATATCGTGGGGAGTGAGATTTTTATCAATTTGAGAAGTACAATAATGATGGTAATCCAACCTACATGGCTAGAGATTCTATAAATTAGGTTCATATTGGTAACAACAAGACATAAGGTTATCCAAATAAGCATTATGAAATCATGTCCCTCCTATGATGTCTGAATATAGTGCAATACTACGAAACAAAGTGAGGTTGAGTTAAACTCTTCATTTTATTCATATTCTTTATAGATGGTGTTTTGCTTTGCAAAATACGCATGATGTTTGGACCTATATGAGTGTGGAGTCATGTTGGTCCTGTGAAATTATGATAAATTTTTAGAGAACTCAAGAATGCACACTCATAACCTCTTAGCGCAAAATCGCGATAAGAATAAAAATTGTGTGTGTACGATGTGTGATAAAATAAGACATTGAACTTATAAAATAATTCTTGGCACATAGAAGTCCTACATTTAACTAGTTGTTCTGTAATTTTAAATCTTTACTTTATTTAGATCTAGTACATAGTACAACCATTAGATTTGATACATTATTATTTTTTTCTATTCTTCGATAACATTTTTGAAATATGTGGAGAAGTGTTGCAAAAATAAATTTTGTATCTCAAAAAAAATTATAGTAACATATTCTTTATGATTTAGTAGCGCCATGCTAAATATCACCTTTCTTACTCCCAACAAACCATTTGAAAAGTCACATATGAAATGAAACCAACCCTTTGAATTCATTTACATTTAGGTCACTTCATCCCATTAATCTTTTGCTCTTCATTAGCCTTTTTATGACAATTGAATTTTGGAAAGCGTTGGGATCTTCTACCAACATGAGATAATTTTTGTTATACCTCTATATATCCAAGTCTATTCTCTTGGAGAAGAAGAGGAAGAGTAATTATTCTTTCCATATTTTACTATGTTGGTTTCTTTTATAAAAATAACTTTTTATTAGCAGAGGGTATCTAGAATTTCGGAAGGATGGGTGCACTATTAAGAAAATATGCATGTAAGATATAAATTTGACCGATTTGACCTTTAAATTTTTAACACTGAACTGTTAAAATTTTAAAATTATAGGTTCAAATATAATACTACTAGTTTTAAATTTTAACATAGTACACATTTGATTTAATTATATGAAACTTTTACCGTGTTAGTTTTCTATAGGAATTTCTAATGTAACACACTTTAAAATTTTGATAGATTTTTTTTTTAAAAAAAGAAAAATTAATTGAAATGCCAAAAGTGTTACCAATAACCACTTGGAGAGGTGTTACTCAAAAAACAAGATAGATATAAGATTAAAATTTCTAGCCTAACTAAGAGAGGTGCACTCAATCATCATCATATTATAATTATATGATAATTTAAACGTGGGTTCACTCATCTATATATATTTAAATATTTTTTAAAAGTATAACACTACTAGGTATAATCTAAAGAGCATGAGTTCACGTGAACCCATTGAACCCCCTCTGGATACACCCATGTTTGTTAGTTTCTGTACTCCTATTAATTTTATACCGAAAGAGTTTGTTGAATTCTGAACTAGTATACACTTATATCCAGTGAAATATATCTTAAGGAAGGGTTGAAGAGGTGTCTTTGACATGCCTCGAATTAAGGAAATTATCTACAAATTTTATAATCAAGTATTTTTCGAAAGATTTTCAACAACATACATATTGCGTGTGCGTGCGCATAATCTTTTGATTTTTTGGAAGAAACAATATTCACTAGTATCATATGAAATGATACATAATATGAAGTACATAGAGAAAAAGAAGAAGCAAAAGCTGTAAAATAACCACTCCACTAGTGTAGTGCATTCATGAATGGAAAAAGAAAAGTAATCGCACTTTTCTCCTTTATAAGCTCCTCTTCAGCTTTTTGTTGTTACTGTTATAATTATGGACATTCATAACTTACAAGTCTTGATTTAAATCATTGCCAAAGAAAAACGAAACGTCTGCTACCCGTGCATATATACAAGAAAAAAATAAGAAGTAAAAGTTATTATAATTATCAGTTTATCGATTATAATTTATAATACTAGACCAAGAAGTCGTGTAAAATGACATAATTTAGATGATATTATTATTTGTCCATAATTGAGACAGTCCACACGGTTCATCTTCTTCTAATCAACCATCACAGAAAGTGGTGCATCCGATGAGTTGCTCATTCCTTAATCAAATGTCTCAGTTTTGAACCTTAGATATAGAAAAAATGGTTGATAGAAAGCACTACTTCAAATCATAGGTGGATTCAGGATTTTAAACTTGTGGGTTTCCAGTAAAATAAATTTATATATTGACGGAAAGAGTACTAAAACTTTGTGTATATTTAAAAAGGTAACAAACCATTTAAACACAAACTATGAGAATATATATTAGTATTGCAATTGTACTCGACGACTTGTCAGGTCTTGAAAATGATCAATAGTTGCATCATTAGGTACACTTTAAATACTTCATTCTTTTCTATATAACAAACTAATCAATCATTTAAAAATTCGTCATCAACTAGCCAACCAAGTAAAAATCACCTTCCGATAACATAACTATCAGAATTAGAGCTTGTTAACCTACAATGTTGACTTTGGTCAAATATTCCAACTTTCAAACCTTCAAAAACTAAAAAGCTCACCCAATAATCATTTTATCTCTTTGGAAATCATGCCACCATCCTCGCAATTCATAAATGATATATGTGGAAATTAGTGATAGTTGTATTAGTTATCTAAATTGCATTTTGAGCAATAGTTAGTCATGCTTGTACACTGATTAGTTGCATAGTTAGTTAGACTAATTGCTAGGATGTTAGTCGGTTATGATAATTAATAATTCAGTTAGCTTTAGTCACTTGTATAAATAGTAGATCAGATATGAATACAAGTAATGCAGTTCATTTTACATTTTCCAGATCCTCTTTTCTCTTTCTCTCTGCATCTTCAATGTAACAGTAGCCATTAGAGCTAGGTTAATCCTTTCAACATGGTATCAGAGCAAGGTTCCATTGAAGCCTAGCTATTCCATATTTTTCTTATCATCAGAGGCATTCAAACAAGAAGAAATCTGGAAAATTAGCTGTAGATTGAAGAATCTGAATTTGGGTGAAATTGAGGCCAGATTCATCATCCTATTCGATTCAATTATTGCATTATTATAAGGAGCTTGAGTAATGGAAATCGGAGGAGATCCACTTGCATCAGATCCTTCCACACCACTGCAATCAAATTTGACATTGATTGGATTCACGGATATCCATCCCAGGAATCCTCTGTATCTTCATCATTTAGATACTCCAGGTAGCTGATTTCATAACAGTTAACTGGCATAGAAAACTATACAGGTTGGAATAATTCTATGAGAGTAGCATTGTTAGCTAATAATAAAATAGCCTTTGTTGATGGAACTTGTCGAAGAGAGAAGTATAGGGGATATTTAGAACATGAATGAGAAATGTGTAATGCTTTTGTTTTGTCATGGATTACCAATTCTGTTTCAAAGGAACTAGCAAATGGCCTTTGTTTTCATCCAATGCTCACAATGTTAAGATGGATCTAAAGGAAAGATTTGATAGAAGAAATCTCACTAGAATTTACTAGTTACATAGAGAAATATGCACTATGTGCCAAGACACTCTTAGTGTTTCTGAGTATTATTCTAAGCTTAGGAACCTTTGGGATGAACACATTTCGCTAGTCCCTCTCCCATCTTGTGAGTGTGATAAGTACAGGGAATATGCAAATCACATGGAGAAACAAAAACTCATACAATTTCTGATGGGACTAAATGAAACATTTGCTCAGTCAAGAAGTCGTATTGTGATGATAGTTCCCAGTCCTAATTTGAATCAAGCTTACAACATAATCATGCAAGATGAAAGTCAAAGGGTTCAGTCGTATATAATTTCAGCTTTAGTTTCACCTCTTCAACATTTAGATATGAATGATCTAACTGCTCTGGCATTTATGCAACATAACAAGTTCAAAAAACCAAATGATTTGTATTGTGAACACTAGAATATGAGAAATCACACAATAAAGTACTGTTATAAGCTCATAGGGTACCCATCTGATCACAAGTATGGTAAGAAGAATATAGATAAAACTGAAAGGAAGCCACAATTTAGGGATGAACAACAAAAGTTTGGAGGTGATAGACCACAAAGATATGGTGGAAACAAGAGAAACCAGGCACACAATGCTTATTACACAAATGGTTTTGAAGTTGGAGGTAACAGACACCAAGGTCAAATCAGTAGACAGGTAGATGATTTGCAAATTGGAAATAGCTCCCCTACATCAATGGTTGTACCATTCTTCACTCCTGACCAATACAAGCACATCATGAATATATTAGATAATGACACAACCCCATATGAGAATGCAACATCCAACATAGTGGTAAACCTCCCAACTCTACCAATTGCTTCAACTCTAGGTGTTTTTCTGTAGGATTAACCAAACCTTCTTGGGTAATTGACACTGGGGATACCAATCATATGGTTTATAATATGGAATACTTGTTACAATCCTCACGTGCACCTTCACATTCCAATCAAGATTTTCTTCTAAATGGACAAACCACTGAAGTTACACATATTGGTTCTGTCTTACTTTTTAACAATTGTGTACTGCACAATGTACTTCTAGTTCCTCACTTGAATATAATCTTCTGTCAATTTCTAAACTCACCAAAGGACCTATACATTGGTCCAGCTGATCCCTCACTTTGGCATAGCAGACTTGGACATACATCTCTTGCTGTTCTACAGAAGATTCATTCCATTAACTCTTCACTTCAGCATAAAGACTCCAACTCATGTCCTATTTGTCCACTTGCTAGGCAAACTAGATTTCCATTTCCTAATAGTACTATAAAGTTTGTATTTCCTTTTGAACTTGTTCCTATGGATGTTTGAGGTCCAAATAAGCAATGTACTTACAATGGTTACAGATACTTTCTGACAATTGTAGATGATCATTCTAGAATGACCTGGATTTACTTGTTGAGATAGAAAAGAGATGTTATAGTGTACATTACATCCTTTCTTAATCTCATTAAAACTCAATTTTCAGCTACTGTTAAAAAGGTTAGGTCTGATAATGGCCTGGAATTTTTTAATACTCAATGTAGCTCTCTTTTTGGATCTCTTGGTATCATACATCAAAGTTCATGTGTCCACACACCTCAACAAAATGGTATTGTTGAACGAAAACATAGACACCTCCTTGAAATGGCTAGAGCATTTAGGTTTCAAGCCCCCTTGAATTTTGGGGTGAGCATGTTCTAACTGCAGCATTCCTCATTAACAGGTTGCCATCCAGTACTCTTTCTCACAAATCACCTTATGAAATATTCTATGGCCATCCTCCTAAATTGGATCATATTAAGGTATTTGGTTGTGTATACTATGCCACTAAACCAGTTTTTACTAACAAGCTCTCTTCTAAAGCCATACCTTTAGTCTTTATAGGCTATTCAGATACACAGAAAAGTTATAAACTTTACAACATCTCTTCAGACACTTTTTTTGTTAGTAGAGATTTCTCTTTTAGAGAACTCATTTTTCCTTTCAAGCACCCCAAGTCTACTTTTCTTATCCCTGAATCCATCACTCCGTCCCTCACTTTTCCTCCTTCCTCTGCATTTCCTAATCCCTTGGATGTCGCTCCTTGTACTATCATGAACAACACTTTCTCTTCTCCATCTCTTCCTCCATTTTTTTATTCTCCTCTTATTTCTCCAAAAGTACCTCCTCCTGATCCACTACCACTAAGGAGATCTTCTAGAGCTACCAGGCCACCTCTCTGGCATACAAATTACATCACTCAGTCCACATCTTCACATCCTATATCTAATTGCATTTCCTATTCTCAGGAAGGGATTGTTACAATACTTGTATATGTTGATAATTTGTTGATCACTGGTAATGAAAAATGACTCATCCAAGAAGCCAAGAAAATCGTAAATCACAATTTCAGAATGAAGGACTTAGGTGAGCTAAGGTAGTTTCTTGGGATAGAATTTGCAAGGTCTGCCAAAAGGATCCTAATGAATCAAATGAGATATGCATTAGAGTTAATATCAAAATGTGGTTTAGGGGAAGAAAAGCCTACCACAACACCATTGAAGCAAAATCAAAAATTGACCATCTTGGAGTATGACAAAGTGTTTAAACCTCTAAGTGATGATGCAGAACTAGACAATAGAAGAGTATCAAAGACTCATAGGGAGGCTGTTATATTTGGCAATGACTAGACCAGATATATCTTATGCAGTACAACACCTAAACCAATTCATGCATGCACCAAAAAGGTCAAATTATGAAGCAGCCTTACATATGGTCAGATACATCAAGCAACAACCTGCACTTGGTCTCCTAATGAGCAACAAAAATTCAAGGAAGGTCACTGCATATTGTATAGCAAATTGGGCATCTTGCTTATTATCCAGGGAGTCAGACACATATTTTGGAATAAAGTATGGAGATTCCTTGATCTCTTGGAAGTCAAAGAAGCAACACACAATATCAAGAAGCTAAGCAGAAGTAGAGTATAAGAGCACAACTACCACAGTGGCAGAATTAGTGTGGTTGCAGGGTTTTTTCAAAGAATTGGGTGCCAAAGTGGACTTACCAATGGAGCTGCACTGTGACAACAACGCAGCATTAATAGATAGCCTAAAATCCCATGTATCATGAGAGAACAAAGAATGTAGAGATTGATTGTCACTTTATTAGAGAAAGCTTGCAAGAAGTACTGGTTACAACATCATGCATTGCTAGTAGAGATCAACTGGCAAACATATTCACAAAGGCTTTGGGGAAGCAGCTGCATACATAAATGTTATTCAAGTTGGGATTACTTGGTATTTTTCACCACCTAACTTGAGGGGGAATGTGGAAATTAGTGATAGCTGTATTAGCTATGTATATTGTATTTTGGGCAATAGTTAGTCATGCTTGTACACTGATTAGTTGCATAGTTAGTTAGACTAATTGTTAGGCTATTAGTCAGTTATGATAATTAATAATTCAGTTGGCTTTAGTCACTTGTATAAATAGTAGATTAGATTTGAATACAAGTAATGCAGTTCATTTACATTTTCCAGACCCTCTTTTCTCTTTCTCTGCATATTCAATGTAACAGTAGCCATTAAAGCTAGGTTAATCCTTTCAACAATATACTGCAGCAACAATAATGATAAAACAAGTATAATATAAAAAAAACTAAAACGACTTTGAGGATCGTTACATAAGAAAAAAGAGCATGAAGGAGAATGAGTTGTGCATATTGGTCTTTCCCTAGTTTTACTATAAAATGTAAAATCTTGATATGTTTGATAAATAAGTATGCATATGTTTAGTTATAGTGTGTGAATTTCTTTTTAAATTTTGTAAAATATATTCATGTTGTTTAGCGTAATTTAGCTCTCTTATTTTCAATCTATTTGGTATGTGTGTCACTTACTGGGTGGTGTGTTAAAACACTACAAAGAAAGAAAGGAGGAGAAGAAATATCAACTAACAAGAAGAATTGAAATAAACCAACAATTTTTATATTAAAATATGCGTTCCATAAAACAAGACAATGCCACGCACATGACTTGTAAGTATATATTAAACAAGTTTATCTATTTATTATCCCCAAAACATCATTATTCTAAACTAGTTTGTTTCACCATTGATTTCTCCTATGCATATGCAAATAGAATTTAATATTTTCATGGTAAAATATAAATCCCAATAAAACTAATTTACTTCATTGATATGATCAATAGATGATTTGCTGCTAATTTATTATGAAACACTTTATTATCCCTCCAATGACCCACACACGCACACAATATCTTCATTGATTATTTCGATTGATAGTTTTATAATCTTTTGAATACTATAATGGGATAATTATATAAACATAAAGTTATTAATTTACAGCAAATATAGTCATGTTTTTATTTATATAAACAATAGTCAAAAGTCATAGAAAGTATACACTGATTATACAGTATGACACACTAAAAAATCTGAATGTAGCTTAGCTATACATGATATATATATTGACTATACATTATGATACACTAAAATGTTTGTATATAATGTAACAATACATGAAGTATACACTAACTATTTATTGATCCAAATATTTGTTTGACTAATTAAAGAAGAAAGAAAATGATGAGAAATAGTTAAATGATAGAAGATTATGATATTTTCTTAGTAAAATATACATTCCGATAAAACTAATTTACTTCATTGATATGATCATCAAGATTATCAACAAATGATTTGCTGTTAATTAATAGGGAAAACTACATAAATGGACCACAAAATATAAAATAATTATAATTTCATACCCCAACTCAAACTAATTTAGCAAATACCAGCCCAATTTCGCCCCAACCCTTTTAAATTTTGTGTAATGACTCGATCGATCATTTTTGGAAAATTTATGAATTTACCATTTTCCCCTCCCGATCTTGACCCCCGAGTTGTTTTTTTATTGAGTTTTGAAAGTTGGTTTTTAAACTTTGAGATTGAAGTTGAGAAAGTTGGTAAGTTTTGAGTTTGAATGGTTAAAGTGGTTAAGAAAGTGGTTTTCGGTGTCTTTTGCAGTTTCGAGTGTTGGTATGGAATTCCATCTATTCCGTCAGTTCCAGAATGTGGAATTTGTTCCGTGAGAGTTTTTGGTTTCAGCTTCGGGGTCTTTTTGAGGATTTGAGGTCCTAAGTTGTGAAATTGTGAAAATTTAGCCTTTGAGTTGACTTTGGTCAACATTTGGGGTTCGGATACTTGGATCAGAGTTCTGATAGTTCTCTTGGATTCAGGGGATGATTTTAGGCCTAGGTGAGTTCTTGGTTGATTTTTGAGAGGTCTCGAGCTTGTTTTAGCCTTTTTAGATGTTGTGTTAGTTTCTTGTGATTTTCATGGAAGTTGGATCAAGGAGACCTCAAATTTATATTTCGACGGTTCTATTGAGTCTGTAACATTGAGAATAATTGATTTTCATATGTGGATGTTATGTACGAGGTTTCGAACATATTCCAAGGGTCCTTTCGATAATTTTGTGTTGGATGATGTTTCTGGTGCTGCAGTCCTTCCTTTTGCGGAGGGTCTTCACTTTTGTGATCTTCGCTTTAGCGAAGGCCGGCTTGCAAAAGAGAGGTTGGCCTTTCGGGCGGGGTTCGCTTTTCCGATGACCACTTAAGAGGAGCCTGGTTTGCAAAAGTAAGGCGAACCTTAGGTCGCTTAAGTGACATCAGAGAGGGTTTTAAACTTGCCATTTTGGGGTTTAAGCCCCATTTTCCATTTTTGAGCTTGGTAAACCCTTGGAGGTTATTTGTGAAAAGAATTCTTGTTCTAAATTATTTGGGTAAGCTTTTATGATCATAAAACTTCATTTCCTTTTGATTATTTATAGATTTTAACATCAAAATTTGATTTTTTTCATTGGCAAATGACAAGATTTTTTTAGAACTCAAATTCTAAACTAAAATGGAGACTGTGAACTGATTTTAAGTCCTTTTTTTAAATGATTTTCACCAATAGGTTCCAAATGACTTGAGTAATGATTTCAAGTAAAGAATTCTGGATTCAAACTTCATTTTTGAAATTGGGTTTTATTGATTGACCCATTTTTCAAGTATAAGAGTTGTACATTATTGTTTCTAGAAATTTATTATGAGTACTTGATTGATATAGATTGTGAGTCATTGGACGTTGGTCGGAAGGGTGAAACTCAAGTGTTGGGTGACTAGTTGAATGAATATAAGGCAAGTGATCTCCTAAATTTCTTATTCTAGTAGAATTCGTGTATTCCCTTCATTGTGTCTATATTGGGAGTAGTGAGAATGAGGTGAATTGCTAATTATCCACTTGATAAACCTTAATGAATAAAAAGGGGTTGAAATGAAAAGGTTATGTGTTGATCATAATTCTTGTGACTTTCCTTACTGTGACACTATTTGATTGAGTGATGAAATGCTTGATAGCATGAGCCTGGACTTGAATTGCATGATGTATTGTCTCTTTCTTATGGTGTGAACTAGCTTATGTGCATTGGTTGATATTCAACGTGATGATACTTGTGATATAAACCTGATAGAAAATGATTCTGCCTAGTAAAATAATATAAAGACGATGGAAAATTATTCTTGCTAAATGTTATAAAGACAAGGTCATTTCAGGTGAGTGATATTAATGTCAAGGTCATTACCGATAAGTGATATTGATGCCAAGGTCATTGCCGGTGAGTGCTATTTATGTCGAGGTCATTGCCGGTAAGTTCATGAACTATGGGCTATTTTCATGAGTTCTGATTGATAATGTGTGTGATAAATATATGGATTTGTGTTTAGTGTGCTTGATTATTGTGTTTTGCTAATTTTAATACTTGAGATTGACTCACTTGATACGTGTTGAATTTTGACTATTGTATTCTGACTATTGAGCCTTGTGAGCTCTATATTGTATAACTGTTAGGTTGGACTTAGTTTTGTGCAGGTTGTAGTTTGAGAAGGTTTGGTTGGGATGAAAGGAATATTTGTTTTCTAGATAGGTTAGTTCGTTTATTAGATTGCTTGTTGGGTACCATGTTGTTGATACTCACCCCTTGATTCTACACTTGTGTAGGTTCCAAGCCTAATACCGTGTGATTTCTCTTTCTTTCCCATCTCTGAGGCTTGTCAGAGAACTATTGAAAGGCAGCTTCTTAAGTGGTTCTTGCACCGATTTTTGGTGCATAGATTGCTCTTACGGATATTCTGATAATGGTTGATCAGCAATGTTATGAGAGGTTTCAAAAGATGAAGCCACCTAATTTTTGGGTTGTAAGAGTGAGGATGCTCATGAGTTCTTGACTTTGTGCCATGAGATGCTTGAGGCAATGGGTATGGTGGATGCTCATGGTATCCAATTTGTTGCACTTTAGCTTCGTGGACTTACCGAAAAGCAGTAGAGGACTTTTGTGAGGTCTAGATCAGTTGGATCTCCCCTAGTAGAGTGGGATGTATTCTATAGTGCTTTCTAGGACCTCTTTATTCCTTAGAGCATAAAGGAGGAGAGTCAACTGATGTTTAAGATCTTGACTCATGGCAGTTTGTCTATGTTCGAGTATGAGGACTGTTTTGTGAACTTTTTGGACATACTATGACTATTGTTCCAAATGAGGTAGAGAGAGTTCGTAGATTTGTGAGAGGGTTGAATTTATTTGTCAGATCATATGTATTTAGAGCAGCCATAGAGGGGGTTTCCATTGTGAGCACCACCAAAGAGATAGAGTTGATGATTTTTGAGGAGTTTGGGGAGCCCAAGAGGGCCAAATCATCTAGTCAGTTTTATGGTGTCTCATTTAAATGCAAAGGTTTGCATAGAGGTTGTAGCTTCTTTCAGCATCATAGGTCGGTTCATGAATCTATTCTAACAACTGAGACTGGGCAGTTAGCCTGAGGATCTTATGGTTGTGGCCAAGGTAACCATGGTAGTCCGTCTGGTTCACAACAAAATTTATATGTCTTGTTTTACTTATGGGGATCCAGGTCATTTGATGCGACAATGTCCTATATAAACTCACTTAGGACCCCAACATTCTTATTCAATTACTCTAACTAGAGATTCAATGCCTTCAGGCAAGGGTCAAGACATAGGTCAGTCTGATAGAGGTGGCAGGACTTTTGGTAGGGGTGCACCAGCTCTGCAAGATGGAGGTAGGGTTTTTTCTCAGACTACAGGTGGACGTGAGGGCTAATATTATGCTTTTCCAGGTAGGCCTGAGGCCGTGACTTTAGATGCAGTGATCATAGGTATCATCGTAGTTTTCCATCAACTAGTATCTCTATTATTTTACCCAGGGTCTACTTTCTCATATGTGTCTACCTATTTTGATGTTAGGTTTGATATGATGTTTGATTGTATGCATGTGTCTATTCATGTTTCTACACCAGTGGGTGAGTCTTTAATGTTGTATCGAGTGTATCGATCTTGTCTTGTTTCTTTGGTTGGGTATGATACTTGGGTAGACTTGATCATTTTGGAAATGGTAGACTTTGATATTATCTTGGGTATGGATTGAATTTCCTTGCATCATGTTATTTTGTATTCTTATGCTAAGACTGTGACCTTAGCGATATCGGGTGTCTCAAGAGTTGATTGGACGGGTGCTACTGGTTCTTATCCTGGGAAGGTTATCTCTTTCATTCGAGCTCAGAGATTGATTGATAGAGGGTGTTTGTCCATTTTGGCTTTCATTTGGGATACTAGTGTTGAGCCACCTCTATTAATTATGTGCCAATAGTTTGAGAGTTTTCATATATTTTGTGATCTTCACTTTAGCGAAGGCCAAGTCACAAAAGAGACACTGGTCTTTTCGGGCAGGGTTCTCTTAAGAAGACCATGGCTTGCTTTAGTGATGGTCGCTTAAGCGGAGCTTGGTTCACAAAAGTGAGACCCCTTATTTTTGCGAGGTTCGCTTAAGAAACATCAGAGAGGGGTTTTGACCTACTATTTTTGGGGTTTAAGACCCATTTTTAATTTTTTAGCTTGGTAAACCCTTAAAGGCAATTTGTGAAAGGATTTATTGTGCTAAATCATTTGGGAAAGGTTTTATGATCCTAAAACTTCATTTCCCTTTGATTATCTATGAATTTTAACATCAAAATTTGGTATTTTGATTGGAAAATGGCAAGGTTTTTCAAGAACTAAAGTTCTAAACTAAAAAATAGAGATTGTGAAATGATTTTGAAGTCCTTTCTCGAAATGGTTTAGTTCTAAATGCATTAAGTAATGGTTTCAAGTAAAGAATTTCATATTCAAACTTCATTCTCAAAATTAGATTTTGTTGATTGACTCATTTTTCAAGTATATGAGTTGGGCATTGTTGTTTTCAAAAATTTATTGTGAATACTTTATTGATGTAGATTTTGTGGCATTGGAAGTTGATCGGAAGGGGAAGACTCAATTGTTGGTCGACTAGTTGATTGAATTTAAGTCAAGTAATCTCCTAAACCTAGTGCTCTAGTAGAGTTCATGTATTCCCTTCATTGTGTGTATTGGGAGTGATGAGAATGAGGTGAAGAATTTATTGTCCCCTTGATAAATCTTAAATAATAAAAAGGGGTTGAAATGAAAAGGCTTTGTGTTGATCATAATTCTTGTGAATTGACTTGTTGTGACCCTATTTGGTTGAGTGGTGAAATATTTGATAGCATAAGTGTGAACTTGAATTGCTTCATTTATTATATCTTTCTTATGGTGTGAATTTGCTTATGTGTATTGATTGATGTCACCGTGATGAGACTTGTAATATAAAGTCGATGAAAAATGGTTGTGGCTAGTGAAATGATATAAAGCCGATAGGAAGTGGTTACTACTAGTGAAATGATATAATGTCCAGGTCATTTCTGGTGAGTGATATTGATGATAAGGTCCTTGTCGGTGAGTGTTACTGATGTCGAGGTCACTGCTGGCGAGTCATGAAATATGGGTGGTTTCCATGAGTTCTGATTGATATTATGCGTGATAAATCTGTGGATTTGTGTTTAGTGTGCTTGATGATTGTTCTTTGATAAATTTGATACTTGGGATTGACTTACTTGATACGTGTTGAATTTTGACGATTGTATAGTGACTATTGAGCCTTGTGAGCTGTATATTGTAGAATTGTTAGCTTGGGCTGATTTCTGTGTAGGTTGTAGTTTGAGGAGGTTCAATTGGGATGAAAGGAGTATTAGTTTTCTTACTAGGTTGTTTTGTTTATTAGATTGCTTGTTAGATACCATGTTGTAAGTACTCACTCCTTGCTTCTACACTTGTGTAGATTTCGAGTCCAGTACCGTGTGATTGCTCTTACTATCCCAGCTCCAAGGCTTGTCAGAGAACTGTTGAGAGGTAGCTGCTTGTCATCATGGTGAGCCCTCTAGTTCTTCTTTCGTTTATTCTTTGTTCTATTTGAGAAACAAAGACTGAGACTTCTACTTATTTCTTAATTCCACACGTTATGTACTAGTGGTTTGTACACATGACAACCAGGATTTGGGGTGTTTATAGAATGAATAAGTCTTCCACCTTATCTTGTTATTGCTTTATATTTCCGCATTTATTTTATTTTCATTGGATTGAGGCTAACTTGTCTTGGTGTGAATAGAAAGTGTCATTATGTCCTTTTTTGGTCATGACATTTTGGCCAATTTACCTCAACCCAAGTCTTTTGTCCTATTATTAATTATTATTTTTATCTCATTTAATGTTTTGGTCATATCAATAATTTTTTTGGTTTTTCTCATATATTATTTTTAATTTCTCTTTTATTTTTTTCTAATTTATTAGTGTTATTTTCTTTTTTGTTCTTTTCTCATTTATTATTTTCATTCTTTTTTATCTTATCTTTTATTAGAGATACCATTTGATAATATTTTTATTATTTCTATTTTTGGCTAGTTTATCATCTTTTTATTTATTATTTTCTCTCTTTCTATATTTTTTCCTTTTTAAGAAACTAAATAAATTATTTTTGTTCTTGTCTTATTTACTATTTTTATTTTCTCTTTTATTCTTTTCTCATTTATTTTTCTTATTCTTTTTTCAAATTATCCTTTATTAGAGATACCATTTGGTAAATTTTTTATTTTTTATTTTATTTTTGTTTTTCTTTTCTTTTTATTAGTTTATCATTTTTTTTTCTCTTTCTATATTTTTACATTTTTAAGAAAATAAAATTAATTATTTTTTGTTCATTAATTTTGTTCTTTTCTCATTTAATATTTTTTTATTTCATTTTATCATTTATCAGAGATATCATTTGATAGTATCTTTATTATTGGTTTCTGTCTTCTTCTCTATTTTTTTGTCCTTGTTCCATTTTTTGTTAGTTTATCATCTTTTAAATTTTTCGCTCACTTTTTATAATTTTGTCTTTTGCAGAAAAAAAATATAACTAACTACTTTCAAATAAATAAAATAAATAAGTAGACTACAATAATAAACAAAAATACATAATTATGTGATTTTTAATATGCATAAACTGCATTTGACATTCAGTGTGGTTTTTTTAATATAAAAATACAAAATTATGTTAATGGGTCACAACTTCAATTTAGATTGACTGAATTTGCTCTTGTTATTGGGATGCGATGTAATGGTATTGCAAAGCTTACAGTTCCATCAAATGAAAATCAGGTGGTCTTGATCTTGCTTGTTGTTGAACTTGTAGCTTGTGGAGAAATCTGCAGATTTTGATAAACGAGCTTTTCTCTAGCTTCTTGTTAGAATTCTTGGTTTTTTCTGAATTGTGAGGACCCCTATTTATAGTTTTAGAATAGAGGAGTTGTGACTGGAACATCATTTCCTTCGGCCAATCAGATTTAAGTGATATTGCATATGGACATTATGGATCGGGCTTGTCATTTTTAACACATGTCATGATCCCATTGGCTTCTCGTTTGACTTGGCATGCCACGTCATTTGCCACATGGTACCAAACTGGGCCTCTAGGATGAAATGAAATTGGGGTTAGCAAATTAGGCTCATCTATTGTAGCTCAAATCAATTAATTTAAACTTTAATTAAAGGGAAAATTACCTATATACACACATTTTCATAATTCCCATTATTCCCTACCATTTCTAAAATTTCCCAAAATTCCTTATTTTCCTCCTAAAACTAAACTACCGGATACGTAACTCACAACACCAAAAATCAAAGTTTATCACTTCCGAATTTCACTCCACAAATTCCTCCCCATTTTCTTATCAGTTAATTTCTCCATTACTTTTGAAAATTTAAAATCAAATCTCTATTCTGTCAAAACTAGTTCAACATGAAATAGGTAATTTGTTCATCTCTTGACATTGTCTATTCATCTTTTATTTTTCATTTTTTTTCTTATTCAAAATGTTGAATCATATGGATGATGCACCATCTTTTAGTCTTGGTTTTACACAATTAAACTCAACTAAAACTCGTTGTGTTTTTGATTCTGAAGATATTGATTATGCTGAAAACAGATAAAACAAACTACATGGTCCATTAATAATGGAAAAGGTAAACATTGAGAAGTTAAAGAAGGAGCATGTAATATCGAATTTGTCTTGAGATGGAGAGCACTGATATTATCTGTGAACAACAATGGAGGACAAGATGAGATGGACATATTATATGGTTCTTTTTTAGCCGGAGATTGATAAGTTTTCTGTTGAAGAAATTCTCGAAAAGTGGTGAGGTGCGAGTTTGCCGAATCTATAGAAAATTCATCACTACTAGAAACATAAGGTAAGTAGGACTTATATATCAGATAGTTTTTTTTAAAGAAAATCTATCGATTTTTATACTTTTTTGTTAGTTAATAAAAAAATAATACATAAACGATGAAATTAATATTTCATATTGTAATGTATCAGTATTTAAGTGTAATCAATTAGTACGTTGGTCTTCTTTTATCGATTGTTGAATCTATTTTGGTTAGTTAATCAAATAATGATACATTAATGAAAA
The DNA here is from genome assembly GCA_037074985.1 of Solanum bulbocastanum. NCBI lineage: Eukaryota > Viridiplantae > Streptophyta > Magnoliopsida > Solanales > Solanaceae > Solanum > Solanum bulbocastanum. The sequence goes on from CM073607.1 coordinate 33,800,634, forward strand.
TATAATTTTTCATATTGCAATGTATCAATATTTATGTTTAGTTAGTTGATACACTTTATCCTAATTTTGTTCATTATTTGAGGAGTTGCCATAATTTTCTGAAATTATTGACAAAAATACTGTTCAATAGTGTATCATTCAAAACATATATTTTTTCAGTATGCATCAAATACAAAGGTTTGCTAAAATATATCAGATACAAACACAAGATAATGGCAAGTTACTAATTTAATTGTACTCAGTTGTTTGTATCATGTTTAAGGATTGGGCAATTTTTGTATCATCTTCAACTGGTGGGCATTTTTATATCATGTGTGGAGTTGTTGTAATTATGTGAAATTATTGATACAAAAATAATGTTCATTAACTACTAGAAAATAGGCCTATGGCAACACCTCAAAAATTGTTGCAATAGATTGGAAAACTGTTGCATTAGAGCTATTGCAACGGTTCATGAACCGTCTCATCTGCTCGCGTAACAATAGATTTATGGCAACGGTTTTTTGCAGCGGTTGTATAATTGTTGCCTATGGTCATTCTAGTGCAACAGTTATTTATACTAATGGAACGGTTCTAAACCGTGCCAATAACAATTTATTCAACAACTGTTTTGGGTATAGTAACAATTTAGCCTACATATTGCAATGAGTTTTTAGCTAATTTCAACAATTTGTATTGAAAAAGGTTTATGAAATCTATTACAACCCCTCAAGTAAAACAAAAAAGAATTGATAAATCATATAATAAAATATATTTAAATAGAATTTCTATTAATCACAAAATAAAAATATTCAACATAATTCAACATATCATACTCCTAGTATCCACATAAACACAAAAAGATCTAAATAATGTTTCACAATACAGATGACTAGATACATTAATTTAGCCCCAAAATAAAAGAAAATCCTAAAACATATGAAAGTCTAGTAACAATCAATCAATAATATGCATTGTCTTCATTTCTTCCATCACCCCCTGTGCATTTGCTTTACCTACAAAAGTTCATTAATATATTATTCAACAAAAACTTTATAGAAGAATATATTATCAATGTGTATAGGTACAATAATGTCACAACACGTCGTGAAGTATAATCTATATAAAAAAAGTAGTAACAAAATTCAGATCTTCTCAATGGTAAATAACATATGTGGTAAGGTATAATGTACAAATAAGAAAATTCTAGCTTAATAGTAAAATGATTCTTTATGTAAGATGTTCTCCCTTAATAATCAGAGGTTAAATAGGTCTTGACTATTGAGGAATATCCCAACAAATAGAAATTCAAATATTAATATTCCATTGTATTACAATTGTAGAGGTTTATGCAAAGTATTAGGCACTTAATCTATATTCAAACTAAATATAGAAGAAAACAATTAACACAAGTTTCTTGCGTAGACAGTAGTTGATTTATCATCACCCTTGGAACTCTTAATAATACTCTAGAACAACAAATGACAGCACAAAATACAATTACTATACATTTACAATTACCCTCAGTAAGCTCTATGCCTTTTAAATTATCATTCTTTTATCAAGAACATGAATGAGTTGCAACAATTAACTATAATCAACATATAAAGTGTAAGATGCAGCAGTAAACCATAATAAATAATAGCCAAATATACCCTTAACTCAGGAAACTAAGTAGGATCAGTGATGAAAATGATCATGAGCAATTGTAGACCAATGCCAATTCTTATATCTCTTCTTCTTGAAATCTTAGACTACAATCTGCACAATAGTTAAAAAAGTGTAGTAAGACCTTGCTATTTCTTTCACTACACAAGATCTTACTAAGCATTTTAACTAAAATACGACTTAATGAAAAAGACAGACTTGCAAAAAGTTAAAAGTATAGCTAATCATGGGCTATGTTAGTTTGCTACAATAATCTTGCTTACTTTTTTCCTCACATGGGAACTACATTCTTTAACTTCCTCCACTTCTGCTCTTTCTTTCTGTACACTTTCATCTTCACTAGTTTGTTGCAACTTCATAGATGAAGAAGAGATTGATTGGTTTTGATGGTTGACATTAGGCAGAGTAGGGAACTGTGCAAGTAAATCTAATGCCAAAGATGAGTCAGTTTATTTGCTAATAGCCTTCTACATGAATCCTCGACCTCCACACTCTTCTATAACAAGTCATGTGAAAATAAAATATGAGTTCATTAAAGGAATACATGTATATAAGCTGAAAGAATTATGTGAAAACAATAGAAAAAACAATGGATTTATTTAATCCTGACTGCATCAAATATCCAAGAATATTTTATGGCTCTTTAAGTTTGTACCAAAGATCTGAAATTCATAAGTATTTGACTTCCCAAAGTGCATTAGGAGTTTCTATGAAAGCAACCAATCACCCGTTCTATCACAAAGTAAAAAGGCATGCAGTAGAATGATAAATTGATTCTTTACAAATGGATGCTTGTAAATGAGTTCAAATACTATTGGTTCTAATAAATATTTCTTTGATATCAAGAAGCTTACTCTTCGCTTGATCAAATGTCTTTGAAAAAGATCATTTTTTCTCTTTCTAGTTGCTTTTCATTTATGGAGTACTTTAGATGTAGCAATTTGGATAAAATTAGATTAGGGGTATGCTGGCAGTGAGTTTTTAGTTCCTAAAATACCTTCAATTATGTTCACACACCTTCACCTTTTCTTTGCATATATCAACGCTTCGAGTTTTGAGTTTCATACTTCCCTCTGATGAAACGTATATCTTGACCCTCTCAAGCAGTGTGAAGCAAAAGAATCCCTCAGCTATCTCACTGTTATCCAATTGGACATGAATATGTGAGTCTGTTAACATACCTAAAAATGATTTCTCATTATAATCTGTTCATCTTCTTGATTGTCGCAAAGAATGTTCTGAAATGTTTTCCTACTCAGACATAAAATTTGAGAAATTTCAGTTGTTGTAACAACATATGGTTGTGGCCTTCCAAGTAAAACACTTATTTCTCCAAATGATTCTCAAGCAACAACCTTCCCAATGATCTGTTTTTGAACATATTTCAGAAGAAATAAGTTAAGGCTAATGTGTTTGAAAATGATATAATGATTGTTAAATGTGTTATACTTGTTCACGTCAATTGATATCTACTAGAAGATCCTGCAATAATATACATAACTGATTAATAACACGAAAAACAAATTCGATGTGTTCAAGTAATTGTTCCCAACATATTAACTTACCGATGCTCCTGAGACTATTATGTAAAAATTTGTTTCAGACTCATTCTGTAAAATCACATCTTCCTTGGAAGGATTGTATTCAGCTTCCATTCTAGGAACCTTAAATGTAGGAAATAAACCATTGAATATACTTTGTATACATCAAATGAGAAGGGGATCAGAACAATGTAGAACAAGAAATTACCAGTTGGAAAAGCAGGTCCCTAGAAACACCTCGGAACAGATTGACATTTTGAACTATTGGTAAAAATAGGTAATGTACAATGCTTGATCTGATAGCTTTTGGCAGAACATTCATGGTCACTTTTTGTTGATGAATAATTATTTTATAATTCATGAGCCGATACAAGTCAATTTCAAGAAGACATCAACAACAAAATAGTCACAACACAAGCTACATATTATTATAATAGGAAATAGACCAAAAGGAAGAGGTATTTCAACAATTAGAAGGAATCAATAAAGGAGAAAAGAGGAAAATCAGAAGTATGACGATGATATCCAAGAAATTATCCACCCATGAAACTTCACAATAGCTCATATACATCGATAAACCGGAAAGAATCCAACTGAGAAATGTGAAAAAAAAGGAGCACTTACAAGTTACAACCATGACTATAGCTCAAGCGAGCATGGCCGGCTCGGTCGGAGGCAAGAAACGCTGGCCAGAGTAGATGGCGCTGTGCTCTGGATGGTGATGATTGACAGAGATGATCAGTTTTTGAACTAGTAGCAAATTTTAGTACCAACCAATAGCAAATTTTAGTTTATTCCATTTTTATGTTAATGTATCTCTTGCTTCTTGTTGCTTTAACATAAATCTTAAACAATAATGAAAGTGTATTTTTGACATCCTACTCAAGTGAGAGGTGAAATCAATGAAGACATCATCAATGCAAGGGTATTCAAACCTGATTGAATAACTCATGGACAAGAAATACAACATCAATGTCAAGTTAAATATGGTCTAGAGTAGTCAATTTCATCATAACTCCAACAAAACATTAAACCCACAATAGCTACAATTTAATGGGAAAAAACCCACAACTAGAGAAATATATCAAAAACACTATCCACACCCAAAGATTAAAGACAAAAGAAGAGATTCAAGAATAAAACCTCAAAAGCCCAAACCTGTAGTTTCTTCGGCTATAACCTCAATGATTGAAGAAGAGAACCTCCAGCAGTTGAAGAAGAAAACCTCTGGATTTCTCAGATTTTACAAGAAAACATACACCTCTCCATTTCTTTAGATTTCACAAGAGGTTTAAAGAGAGAAATCAGTTTAGATTCGAAATCAAAAATGGGTTTATGTTAGTCCTAAAATGAGAGAAATGAAGAACTTACCTGAAATGCTCCCCAACTTCTGTGTTCGATCGATTTGCTATGAATGGATGAAAAATTAGGTTTAAGAGAACAAGAGGAAGACCTTTTGTGTTATGATAATTGAAGAGATGGGAAATGAGCTTAGCAAATGTTTGCCTCGTATGTATCAATATTTGATAAAGAGAAAAATAAATTGTATTTGAAAAATTAGTTAAAAATAAAATAGAATGAAAATATTTTGGCGGTTCATCCAAAATAAGAGAGGGAAATTATGGAGGGATTTAATAATTGTTCCAATAGAAAAATATTTGTATTAAATGTTGCCATAGATGACTTTATGGCAACGGTTCTGGAAACCGTTGCAATATGAGGGTCTATTGCAACGGTTTTCACACAATAGCAACAAATTTATTACCTAGACGTAGTAATAATACCAATCCTTTTGGCAACGGTTCAAATCGTTGCAATAGACCCTCTATAGTAACGGTTGCTTAAGCGTTGCTAAAATTTTTTTTGCCGTAGGCCTTATTTCTAGTAGTGATATTGGTGTATCATTCAAAACATGTACTATTCAGTGTGTATCAGATACACAAAATTTACTAAAATGTATATGATGCACACATAAGATACATTGCAAGTTACTAATTTAATTGTACTCAATTATTTTGTATAATGTTTAAGTGTTGGGCAATTTGTGTATCATGTTCAACTAGTGGACATTTAGTATCAGATACAAATATTTGTCAGATTGTATAGATCATCAATTGGTATTGAGTATCAATTAATTTTTTTTTATCATTATGTATCAACTAAACATTAACATACTTTGTAGTTACATTTATGTATCATATGATTAACTTGTCATGGTTCTCATGATGATTTACTTTTTATAGCTGCCTTTGCTGAGTTCCTTAGTGACAAAATCAACATCCCATCAAATGGTTTTCAAGCTGATTATCTTCGCACAAGATATGAAGCATTATTATGGAGATACGGTACTGAAAAGGCAAAACAAAACTATGTTAGCTATAAAGATGATCCTCTGAAGCACAAGGGTCGCTTCACTCCACCGCGGCAAGATGATTTGGTTCTTCTCGAATAGTGATTATGTATCAATGAATAGACACTGTTTGATGCTTTTTTTTTCTCAAGACAATCTTACTTAGGCTTTAGAGTGTTATTCTAAAAATTGTTTCATGTCATTTTTGAATTTGAATAATTTTTGTTATTCATTATATCATGTAAATTCTTATATTTTGTGTTTTAATTATAGTGTTGTTGATACATAATTGTACTTAAATCTTTCACATTATTCATTTGAAGTTCAAAAACATAAGTATCAGATTCATAACTAATTTTAATCAATTGTATATAAAGAAAAATGGTGGTTTTTTGATCCAATACGTGTATAGTGTTTCCTACCAGTTCAACATGATACAAAAGAAAAGTTCAAAAACGCATAATCAATATTTCACTTAATGTATATGATACATTACATATGAGTCTTATTAATGCATATAAATTACATAATTATTGGTGACACCCAATTTTGACCAACCTTTAACCATTTTTGGAATGCTAAATATGTATTTTTAAAATATATTTCGAGTTAAAATTTTAATCAATATCATCTTAAAATTATATATTTTAGTATGTGATTTTGGAAATTATTATTATCAAATTATTTTTTTTATTGATAGTTAAATTTGAAATAATTATTTTACTTAAATATTTTAAAATCTTAGATGTGTTCAATTATATGAAAATATTTTAATATGTGTAGTATTTTATTGAATAGCATTTCCTTGATTTTCCTCCAAATCATTTAAATTGTAGCCTAGTTTATTCTAATTTCCTTTCAATTCTAGCCTATTCAATTCCAATTTTATTTTAATTATAGCCACTTTTATTTCAATTCTAGCCATTTCTATTTTTTCAATTGTAGCCAACTCAGCCCAATTATCAGACCCATTCATTTTAATCTCGTCCATCCATCTCTAAATTAAACCTTAGATCAAATCCTAGCCACTCATCTAATTCTAATCCTACAGTCAAGATCTAACCTCCTAAACTTACCTATTTTAACCTTAACCCTAAGCAATTTTCTCATTTTTTTCCTCTTCCTCTCAATCAACTGCCTCTCTCTCTCTTAATTCCACCAGCGACGGCGAAACTCCGACGAGAACTAGAGAAAGGGGTTGCTCTCCTCTCTGCCACTCTAACTCACCAGCCCCCTCAGGCTCATCTCTCTCTCTCTCTCTGCTTCTTCTCCTCTCCTGTCTTTCTTCGGCGAAAGCAACAGCAACATCGAGCGGCCAGGCGAGGCCACCGGAGAGAACCAACAGCTGGCGACAACCAGCAGCTCCAGTAGGTGACAACAGCAGCAACTCCAGGCGAGAACTCAGAATAGCAGCATCTCCGACGAGGAGCGCCAGGTGGCACCGCCCTCTTTCTCCTCTCTCTCTCATTTTCTCTTCTCCTTTCTCTACTTTCTTCGTAGCACCACCAGCATCACACAATCGGCGAAAATCCCTGCCAACGAGCTCCGAGTAATCAGCAGCAGCAGCAGGCGAGAAGAGCAACAGCAGTTCTGGCCAGCAAGCTCCGTGGCAGCAACAATAGCAGCTGGCGGCAACCAAGCAGTGACAATGATGACGCCATGGACTATCTTTACGTGTATCGGGAGATTAAAGCTTTGGCTCGTTGAAGATGGATCTTTACAAATTTGTTCCGGTTCGTTTCTTAATTTATCTTTTCACTCTTTAAATTTCAACTGGTTCTTAATGTGCATATGATTATGAGTTAAAGTTTTAAGATCCTTATGCATTTATTTGTTTTAGTGAAAAGCGTCCTACTATTTTGAATTGTTTGCCCATCAATCTACCATATATTAAAGATTTAGGTCTTTTGTTGAATTGATTGTTAATATGTATTTTCATTACTATCATCTTGTGGTTGTCCATATATTGAATTCAATAGGATTCAAACATGATTTGAGCAATATGCCTAATTTCGTACGTTAGTTCATGGTGTATTTAATTAAGCGATTTTGTTAGTAATTCATTATTTGTTTCAGCCATAATTTGCTCAAGTTTTGTTCTGATTTAGTATAACCATTCAGGCAAGGATTCTTTATTAGTGGTATATTAAATATTTTTTCTACACTTAAGTCAATTTCTTTTAGAACATAAATAAATATGAATAAGGAAGAATTTGCAATAAATGAAAAAATATATGAAAATTATGACGGACTAAAGATAAAAATAGTATTCTCAAATTTAGGAAGAAAATATAAGAAGATAGGTAACCAATTATATTTAATGTTAGAAAAAAAAGAAGTAAAATTAGAAGATAGTCTGACAGCTATGGTAAGAATAGCTAAAGAAAATGAAGAAATAGATAGACAAAAAGAAATAAAAAACATACAACAAATAACTGACACAAAAATTGATAGAATAAAAGAATTAGAAAAAGAACTACAAACATTAAAAGAATTATATGAGAAGCAATGCAAACAGAAAGAAGAAGAAAAATTGCTGATAGAAATACAAAACTATAAAGAAAAACTTACAGAAAATCAAGAAAATACTGAAGCAGAAAATAAAAATGAAAACAAAATGGAATTACGCATAGAAACTATAGAAGAAGAAAATATGGAAATAGATCAAAATTCAGATATATGTGAATCAGAAATGAGTGAAACATATACAGAAATAATAACTAATATAGATAATAATAAGAAATTAATAGAAAATACAGAAGTAGAAGTAAATTATGATGAAAAAATAAAAGAAGAACCTAGTAGTAGCAGTAACCCAAGAGTATATCTAAAACATAAAAAACCACAATTAACTACCCTAGATTATACAAATTCAGATAGAGAAAGAACTTTATGGAATAAAAGACTAAATATACAAAAATGGAGTCCTAAACAAATAAATGAACATCCTGAATATCTAGATTTAGACTGTGTAGTAGATATAAATCAAACTATACAATTATGGATAGGTCATATATCAAAACAGATAATAGACAATAAAATTAATATAACAGAAGTACCAGGATACATAGAAAGGACATTAATAGGAGAAGTAAAATTATGGTTCTTAAACTTAGAAGAAGAAAGTAAAAAGACATTAAGATCAAATAAAGACACACAAGCTAAAGAAACAACATCAGCATTAGACATACTTTATAAATATGAAACAGCTATAAGAAACGAATTTAGTAGTATGACAACAGAAGAAGAAGAACGTCAAAAAGATAAGATTATAAATAGAAATTTAATGAATAAATTAGGAATATGTAATATGTGTTATTTAGAAGAATATACTTGTGCATACAAAGAATATTACTATAAAGGAGTTTATAATAAGCAAGAAAGTCCAGGAATAAGGCACTTATATTTTACAAAATTACCAGAACCATTTAGTTCAAAAATAATTAAAGCATGGGAAGAAGCAGAATTACAAGATACATTAGGAGCTAGGATAAAATTTGTTAAACAATGGTATGCAAACATATGTGAAAAATATAAAGAAGAAATAAAAATGGAAAAGACGATAAGAAAAAACTTAGCATGTTGTAAAGATAAGATAGCACCACAATTTGGTTGTAGTGACCAATATTATAAAAAATATAAAAAGAAAAGATTTAAAAAATATAAAAAATTAAAACATAAATACAAAAATCCAAGAAAAAGATATTATACAAAAACTAAACGACCATATAGAAAAAAGAAAAGTATAAGTGAATGTAAATGTTATAATTGCGGAAACTTAGGACATTTAGCAAAAGACTGTAAAGTACCAAAAAATCCGAAGAAAAAACAAATATCAGAAATAATTATAGAAGAAGAAGTTTGTTTACAACTAGAATACATAGATTATGCATTAGAAAGTGAAGATAGTATTTATGAAATATCTGATAACGAAGAAGAATATCAAACAGATAATGAAATAGAACAATATGATGACTGAAGAAAATATACAAATTATACAAGAAGAATATACGACAGATGATTATTCAGAACAAAAAATAATATTTGATAATAATATATTTGAAAAAGTAAAAGGAAAAGAAATTGACTTAAGTGTAGAAAAAATATTTAATATACCACTAATAAAGAATCCTTTTAAAAGAAATAAAGAAGAATTTTATATAATTAGTCAGAAAGAACATATTATAGATTGCAAATATGCCCAAGGAAAAGCTGAAGTACCAATTATAAACAAAAGAGAATTAAATAAGGAAGTACAAAAAATAAAAAGTAAAGAACAAATTAAATATGTACATTTAGGAGGAATAGAAATACTTATAAAAGCCTGTTTTAAAGAAGAAATAGATACCCCAATAGAAATATACTTAGCAGATGATAGAATATTAGAACCTATAGAAAAGAGTGTAATAACAGCAGTAAGAGGAAATTTGATTTACCAAAAGTTTAAATTTACAGTAAATACTAATTATTCAGTTGCATTAACAGACTAAAATATAGATAAAGCATTAGTATTATATTGGAAAATTAATGGAATAACATTAACCCCAGGAAGTAAAATATGTACAGCTAGATGTAAAAATTTATATGTATTAACTACTAAACACAAGATAAGTGCAAAAAGCAAAATAAAAGGTATAGAGATAGAAACTCCATTTGAACAATTTGTAAAAATAATAGATAATAACAATTATTCATATAAAGAAATAGATACTAATGAAAATTTAGAAATTATAGAAGAAAGAATAGGAAGAGCTAGAAAAACTAAAAATTTGCAAAGAGAATATACAAAAAAGATAGCATATGACATAATCCCAAATAAATATTACATAATAGGAATAATAGAAGAAAAAGAGCATTTAATATTAATAGATACTAAACAAGAAGATAATTATATAATAGATAAATTATTGGATAAAGAAGAAATGGAAATAAACAAAGCTACAAAACAAAAATGTTCAGATTTACCAGCACTAATAGTAGCACAATTAGAAATAGAAAAAGAAATAATAATAGCAGATATACCTATGAAAATAAAATTAGAAATCAGTGAAACTTTACAAGCAGATATTATATTTGGATTAAAATGGTTAGAAGAATTAAAACCTTATAAAATAGAATCTACTCATATAATCATTACTTATAAAAATAAAATGATAACAATAAAAAGAATAATAATATGAAAATACATGTACTTATGAAAATAATAATAGAAGGATATTATAATAGATATTATACACCAATGATAGATACAGGAGCAGAAGTTAACATATGTAAATATAACTGTTTACCAAAGGATAAATGGATAAAATTAAAAACACCTATAATAGTAAAAGGATTTAATAATGAAGGAAGCTTAATACATTATAAAGCAAAAGACATAAAAATACAAATATGGGATAAGATACTTAAAATAGAGGAAATATATAATTATGATTTACCTACTAAAGATATAATTCTAGGAATACCGTTCTTAGAAAAATATTATCCACATGTAATAACTAAAACACACTGGTGGTTAACAACACCATGTAATCATAAAGTAGGAGCAAAAAGAGTAGTAAATAAAATACGAAAAGAAACGGAATGGATTAAAGGAAGTGAAAAAATTACACAAAAATTAGAAAATATGCCAAATAATACCAATAATATAGAATATATAATATTCACAATAGATAAACTGAGTCCAATAAAAAATAAATTAGCACAATTATATAGTGAAGATCCATTAAAAGGATGGAATAAACATAAAACAACTATAAAAATAGAATTAATAGATGAAAATAGTATCATAACTCAGAAACCTTTAAAATATAATTTTGATGACTTAAAAGAATTCAAGATGCATATAACAGAATTACTAGAAAAAGAATATATACAAGAAAGTAATAGTAAACATACTAGCCCAGCATTTATTGTTAATAAACATAGTGAACAAAAAAGAGGAAAAAGTAGAATGGTTATAGATTATAGAAATTTAAATGCAAAAACTAAAACATACAATTACCCAATTCCAAATAAAATATTAAAAATTAGACAAATCCAAGGATATAATTACTTTAGTAAATTTGACTGTAAATCAGGATTTTACCATTTAAAGTTAGAAGAAGAATCTAAAAGATTAACAGCATTTACGGTACCACAAGGATTTTATGAATGGAATGTATTACCATTTGGATATAAAAATGCACCAGGTAGATTTCAACATTTTATGGATACATATTTCACAAAATTACATAACTGCATAGTATATATAGATGATATACTATTATACTCAAGAACATATGAAGAACATATAAAACTATTAGAACAATTTATAAATATAGTAGAAGAATCAGGTATAAGTTTAAGCAAAAATAAAGCAGAAATTATGAAAAATCAAATAGAATTCCTAGGCATACAAATAGATAAAAATGGAATTAAAATGCAACAGCATATAGTCCAAAAAATTATAAATTCAGAAGAAATGTTAGATACGAAAAAGAAATTACAATCATTTTTAGGCTTAGTAAACCAAGTAAGAGAATATATACCCAGATTAGCTGAATATTTAAAACCTTTACAAAGAAAATTGAAAAAAGATATTGAATATAATTTTAATGAAGAAGATAAAAAACACATTAAAAAGATAAAAGAAAAATGTCAACAATTACCAAAATTATGTTTTCCAGATGAAAACAAAAAATTTAATTACATAGTAGAATCAGATGCAAGTGAAAATAATTACGGAGGAGTGTTAAAATATAAATATGAAAATACTAAATTAGAACATCACTGCAGATATTATTCAGGAACATTTACGGAAACAGAGGTAAAATGGGAAATTAATAAAAAAGAATTATTTGCTTTATATAAATGTTTATTAGCATTTGAACCATATATTGTATATAATAAATTTATTGTTAGAACAGATAATACACAAGTTAAATGGTGGCTAACACGAAAGGTACAAGATTCAGTTACTACAAAAGAAATTAGAAGACTAGTACTAAATATCTTAAATTTTACTTTTACTATTGAAGTAATTAAGACTGACAAGAATGTTATTGCAGACTACCTATCAAGACAAGGCAGTACAGACAGATTTTGAAGAAACACTTACAAACACAATACTTATGGAAAAGTTACTAGAACAAATTACGATGCTTAATAGCAGAGTATCCCTCATGGAGGAAAGATATGTGGAGTCGGACCACAATAAAAAACCAGAGCTAGTAGTGCAGTCGGAGCACTCTAAAAAACCAGAACTAGAAGGTGACGATGAGAAACACCTAAAAACCCAACTTACTAACAAGCTATCTATTGATGCAGGTACAACAGATAATAAAGAATCATTTACAACCATTACCAAAAGAAAAAACTATAATTTGAATAAGGTATTTGACAAGCCTTATGCCCCACCAAACATACCAAAAAATGAATTATTCATACCCCCTCAAATACATACTTATGCAACTTCAATTAGCCAGACAAAAAAGACATACAACCATATAACCCGTACATACATAGAAAACCTTGATAAAATACAAACTTTCTTAAACACCCAACCTATTGAATCACCAGAAAAATTAAAAAACCACCAAGGATACATTACTAATAAATTACAAAATTACAATAAATTAATTGCTTTACCAGGAACAAAACCTAATTTAGTGGCAACATGTTATTCATACGGACTTATATCAACAGTATACACAACTACTGGAGATGAGCTCGTACATATACCAGAATTATACCAAGCATTTATGAACTACAAAAGAGTTACAAAAGGACAGCTATTTTACATCAGATTTTATTCGGCACCAGCAGAAATATTATTTGATGAGATAAAACCAGTTATTACAGTGATAAAGATAGGTATGAAAAAGGACTATATTATCCCAGAAGAAATTACAAAACAACCTATTATACAGAAAAACGAGATACCAGATTTTTATGCAAATAAGAGAATTATCGGACTAAGCACTATATTAGCGGAGTTATCCAATGCTTATGACGAAACAAATTACATATGGAAATATCATTCAAGAAACCATTTATTAATTTATTCTACAGCAAAAGAATTACGACATATGGATAAATTAGAAGTTAAACAATGGGCTATATCACTACTTAAGCCAGAGCATGAACCAATCACAAAATCTATCAGAAAAGGATTTATTTCGGAAGACAGCTTAGAGCAGTATTGCAAAATTATTGGAACAAAATATACAGAACACGAATGTAGCAGATGCAGCGGAGTAAGCAACTACATACCAGCAGTCAACATAGAATAAACAGGTGGAAGACACAAACTTAAAGAAGAAAACAAGTGGACGGACGAGAATTAAAGAGAAAAAATTATTGGCAAAGGAATCTACTTTCATAAAGGAGATAAAGAAAAGGAAAAAAAACGTAGACATCAACATGTGACAAGAAGAGATAAGAAGATAAAAAGATAAAGCGAAAGCGACTTAAAGCAGAAAAGATATGTCGGGGACTGACATGTAAATAATTAGGACTTACGTTGTAAATTAAGTTTCTTATTTTGCATTCTTAGTCCTTAGGAGCTTTGTATATATAGATAGCCATTTGTAGAGAAAGGATTATCGGGAAATCCGACAATCCTCTCAAAAACTCTCTCATATTTCTAAGTTTGTAAAAATTTATATTATCAATAAAAACTTAACTTTCAATCCCCACATTATGGAGCAAAACTTAGCAGGAAATGCAAACCTACAACAGGTATGATCATATTCATGCCATTTTACTTATAATATTCATATAATATATATTGATAATTATGATAACAATAATTATGATATTGATAAATATGTTTAGCTAAATTAGTTAATTCCTGTCAACCATATTATATTATGTGATATGCTTATGCTTGTTATTATGATTTAAAATTATTCAATATTTTGTTATCTAGTTTACTAGCATAGAGAAAAGTAGGAGAAAACTTCCAGAACTATGCCATCCAAAAATGGGAAACCGGTGAAGGCAAGAAGGCCGTGATAGGGGAGTACCTAATTGTTGAGGCGCTGTTTAGGAAGATAATATCTGAAAAAGGTATCATGCTAGTAGTGGCAAGATAATAAAAGATGAATACTTTAAGTCATAATAAGCTATCATAAGAGTACCATATGGTAGACATGGAAGGCAGGAATGATAAATAATTTGATAAAGAGCAAAGATAATAAAAATGAACATAACAAATCCAATAACCGTAGTAGTTGATAACAGTTATTTTGATGATAATTATAAAACACTTATTTTTAAGATATTAGAAAAAATAATAGAACCTAATCTAAGAAGATTAATATGGGAAAAAATACTAAAATACGAAGAAGACGAGATAAATCACTTATTAAAACAAGAATGGTATACTGACATAAGACATATAATACAAAGTACAGACTATTTAGACCTCATATATGAATCAGATTACAATAGTGATTAACATATAATGATTAACGAAGAATATTTTCAACTATGGAAAGAAATATCCACAGAGATAGATTCATTGGAACAAATTATAAAAACATATTTAGAAATGTATTTTAAAACACAGGACCTACAATACTTAAAAATGCTTATAGAAGGAGCCCAAATTATTTTACATAAAAAGGAAAAAGAAGATGGATATTACAAAAAAGCATTTACTTAATAAAAGGACTATGATAAAATTTAAACATAGCCCAAATTTCGACCTACCCCCCACTTTGGTATCAGAGCTATTGATTAAAAAAGTTAATCACAACATTAAAAAAGACAATTATATAACCACTGAGTTAAATTTAATAAAATTTAACAGATAAATAAAAATGAGAAGACCTCATAAAAATACTTTAATCTATAAACAGATAAAACATGAATTAAAATCTTTATACATGACATACAAAAGATTAAATAAACAAATAATCAAAACTACAGAAGAAATCCACGAACTAGATAAACTAATCACAAAAATATCCTCATTAGAATATAAATATATTATTCACTTAAAACGTAGTAGCAGTAACCCAAGAGTATATCTAAAACATAAAAAACCACAATTAACTACCCTAGATTATACAAATTCAGATAGAGAAAGAACTTTATGGAATAAAAGACTAAATATACAAAAATGGAGTCCTAAACAAATAAATGAACATCCTGAATATCTAGATTTAGACTGTGTAGTAGATATAAATCAAACTATACAATTATGGATAGGTCATATATCAAAACAGATAATATATATTCTTTTTCTAGTAATTCTGTTATATGCATCTTGAATTCTTTTAAGTCATCAAAATTATATTTTAAAGGATGAAAATAGTATCATAACTCAGAAACCTTTAAAATATAATTTTGATGACTTAAAAGAATTCAAGATGCATATAACAGAGTTACTAGAAAAAGAATATATACAAGAAAGTAATAGTAAACATACTAGCCCAGCATTTATTGTTAATAAACATAGTGAACAAAAAAGAAGAAAAAGTAGAATGGTTATAGATTATAGAAATTTAAATGCAAAAACTAAAACATACAATTACCCAATTCCAAATTAGACATACTTTATAAATATGAAATAGCTATAAGAAACGAATTTAGTAGTATGACAACAGAAGAAGAAGAACATCAAAAAGATAAGATTATAAATAGAAATTTAATGAATAAATTAGGAATATGTAATATGTGTTATTTAGAAGAATATACTTGTGCATACAAAGAATATTACTATAAAGGAGTTTATAATAAACAAGAAAGTCCAGGAATAAGGCACTTATATTTTACAAAATTACCAGAACCATTTAGTTCAAAAATAATTAAAGCATGGGAAGAAGCAGAATTACAAGATACATTAGGAGCTAGGATAAAATTTGTTAAACAATGGTATGCAAACATATGTGAAAAATATAAAGAAGAAATAAAAATGGAAAAGACAATAAGAAAAAACTTAGCATGTTGTAAAGGGGTAGGTCGGAATTTGGGCTATGTTTAAATTTTATCATAGTCCTTTTATTAAGTAAATGCTTTTTTTTAATATTCATCTTCTTTTTCCTTTTTATGTAAAATAATTTGGGCTCCTTCTATAAGCATTTTTAAGTATTGTAGGTCTTGTGTTTTAAAATACATTTCTAAATATGTTTTTATAATTTGTTCCAATGAATCTATCTCTGTGGATATTTCTTTCCATAGTTGAAAATATTCTTCGTTAATCATTATATGTTAATCACTATTGTAATCTGATTCATATATGAGGTCTAAATAGTCTGTACTTTGTATTATATGTCTTATGTCAGTATACCATTCTTGTTTTAATAAGTGATTTATCTCGTCTTCTTCGTATTTTAGTATTTTTTCCCATATTAATCTTCTTAGATTAGGTTCTATTATTTTTTCTAATATCTTAAAAATAAGTGTTTTATAATTATCATCAAAATAACTGTTATCAACTACTACGGTTATTGGATTTGTTATGTTCATTTTTATTATCTTTGCTCTTTATCAAATTATTTATCATTCCTGCCTTCCATGTCTACCATATGGTACTCTTATGATAGCTTATTATGACTTAAAGTATTCATCTTTTATTATCTTGCCACTACTAGCATGATACCTTTTTCAGATATTATCTTCCTAAACAGCGCCTCAACAATTAGGTACTCCCCTATCACGGCCTTCTTGCCTTCACCGGTTTCCCATTTTTGGATGGCATAGTTCTGGAAGTTTTCTCCTACTTTTCTCTATGCTAGTAAACTAGATAACAAAATATTGAATAATTTTAAATCATAATAACAAGCATAAGCATATCACATAATATAATATGGTTGACAGGAATTAACTAATTTAGCTAAACATATTTATCAATATCATAATTATTGTTATCATAATTATCAATATATATTATATGAATATTATAAGTAAAATGGCATGAATATGATCATACCTGTTGTAGGTTTGCATTTCCTGCTAAGTTTTGCTCCATAATGTGGGGATTGAAAGTTAAGTTTTTATTGATAATATAAATTTTTACAAACTTAGAAATATGAGAGAGTTTTTGAGAGGATTGTCGGATTTCCCGATAATCCTTTCTCTACAAATGGCTATCTATATATACAAAGCTCCTAAGGACTAAGAATGCAAAATAAGAAACTTAATTTACAACGTAAGTCCTAATTATTTACATGTCAGTCCCCGACATATCTTTTCTGCTTTAAGTCGCTTTCGCTTTATCTTTTTATCTTCTTATCTCTTCTTGTCACATGTTGATGTCTACGTTTTTTTTCCTTTTCTTTATCTCCTTTATGAAAGTAGATTCCTTTGCCAATAATTTTTTCTCTTTAATTCTCGTCCGTCCACTTGTTTTCTTCTTTAAGTTTGTGTCTTCCACCTGCTTATTCTATGTTGACTGCTGATATGTAGTTGCTTACTCCGCTGCATCTGCTACATTCGTGTTCTGTATATTTTGTTCCAATAATTTTGCAATACTGCTCTAAGCTGTCTTTCGAAATAAATCCTTTTCTGATAGATTTTGTGATTGGTTCATGCTCTGGCTTAAGTAGTGATATAGCCCATTGTTTAACTTCTAATTTATCCATATGTCGTAATTCTTTTGCTGTAGAATAAATTAATAAATGGTTTCTTGAATGATATTTCCATATGTAATTTGTTTCGTCATAAGCATTGGATAACTCCGCTAATATAGTGCTTAGTCCGATAATTCTCTTATTTGCATAAAAATCTGGTATCTCGTTTTTCTGTATAATAGGTTGTTTTGTAATTTCTTCTGGGATAATATAGTCCTTTTTCATACCTATCTTTATCACTGTAATAACTGGTTTTATCTCATCAAATAATATTTCTGCTGGTGCCGAATAAAATCTGATGTAAAATAGCTGTCCTTTTGTAACTCTTTTGTAGTTCATAAATGCTTGGTATAATTCTGGTATATGTACGAGCTCATCTCCAGTAGTTGTGTATACTGTTGATATAAGTCCGTATGAATAACATGTTGCCACTAAATTAGGTTTTGTTCCTGGTAAAGCAATTAATTTATTGTAATTTTGTAATTTATTAGTAATGTATCCTTGGTGGTTTTTTAATTTTTCTGGTGATTCAATAGGTTGGGTGTTTAAGAAAGTTTGTATTTTATCAAGGTTTTCTATGTATGTACGGGTTATATGGTTGTATGTCTTTTTTGTCTGGCTAATTGAAGTTGCATAAGTATGTATTTGAGGGGGTATGAATAATTCATTTTTTGGTATGTTTGGTGGGGCATAAGGCTTGTCAAATACCTTATTCAAATTATAGTTTTTTCTTTTGGTAATGGTTGTAAATGATTCTTTATTATCTGTTGTACCTGCATCAATAGATAGCTTGTTAGTAAGTTGGGTTTTTAGGTGTTTCTCATCGTCACCTTCTAGTTCTGGTTTTTTAGAGTGCTCCGACTGCACTACTAGCTCTGGTTTTTTATTGTGGTCCGACTCCACATATCTTTCCTCCATGAGGGATACTCTGCTATTAAGCATCGTAATTTGTTCTAGTAACTTTTCCATAAGTATTGTGTTTGTAAGTGTTTCTTCAAAATCTGTCTGTACTGCCTTGTCTTGATAGGTAGTCTGCAATAACATTCTTGTCAGTCTTAATTACTTCAATAGTAAAAGTAAAATTTAAGATATTTAGTACTAGTCTTCTAATTTCTTTTGTAGTAACTGAATCTTGTACCTTTCGTGTTAGCCACCATTTAACTTGTGTATTATCTGTTCTAACAATAAATTTATTATATACAATATATGGTTCAAATGCTAATAAACATTTATATAAGGCAAATAATTCTTTTTTATTAATTTCCCATTTTACCTCTGTTTCCGTAAATGTTCCTGAATAATATCTGCAGTGATGTTCTAATTTAGTATTTTCATATTTATATTTTAACACTCCTCCGTAATTATTTTCACTTGCATCTGATTCTACTATGTAATTAAATTTTTTGTTTTCATCTGGAAAACATAATTTTGGTAATTGTTGACATTTTTCTTTTATCTTTTTAATGTGTTTTTTATCTTCTTCATTAAAATTATATTCAATATCTTTTTTCAATTTTCTTTGTAAAGGTTTTAAATATTCAGCTAATCTGGGTATATATTCTCTTACTTGGTTTACTAAGCCTAAAAATGATTGTAATTTCTTTTTCGTATCTAACATTTCTTCTGAATTTATAATTTTTTGGACTATATGCTGTTGCATTTTAATTCCATTTTTATCTATTTGTATGCCTAGGAATTCTATTTGATTTTTCATAATTTCTGCTTTATTTTTGCTTAAACTTATACCTGATTCTTCTACTATATTTATAAATTGTTCTAATAGTTTTATATGTTCTTCATATGTTCTTGAGTATAATAGTATATCATCTATATATACTATGCAGTTATGTAATTTTGTGAAATATGTATCCATAAAATGTTGAAATCTACCTGGTGCATTTTTATATCCAAATGGTAATACATTCCATTCATAAAATCCTTGTGGTACCGTAAATGCTGTTAATCTTTTAGATTCTTCTTCTAACTTTAAATGGTAAAATCCTGATTTACAGTCAAATTTACTAAAGTAATTATATCCTTGGATTTGTCTAATTTTTAATATTTTATTTGGAATTGGGTAATTGTATGTTTTAGTTTTTGCATTTAAATTTCTATAATCTATAACCATTCTACTTTTTCCTCTTTTTTGTTCACTATGTTTATTAACAATAAATGCTGGGCTAGTATGTTTACTATTACTTTCTTGTATATATTCTTTTTCTAGTAATTCTGTTATATGCATCTTGAATTCTTTTAAGTCATCAAAATTATATTTTAAAGGTTTCTGAGTTATGATACTATTTTCATCTATTAATTCTATTTTTATAGTTGTTTTATGTTTATTCCATCCTTTTAATGGATCTTCACTATATAATTGTGCTAATTTATTTTTTATTGGACTCAGTTTATCTATTGTGAATATTATATATTCTATATTATTGGTATTATTTGGCATATTTTCTAATTTTTGTGTAATTTTTTCACTTCCTTTAATCCATTCCGTTTCTTTTCGTATTTTATTTACTACTCTTTTTGCTCCTACTTTATGATTACATGGTGTTGTTAACCACCAGTGTGTTTTAGTTATTACATGTGGATAATATTTTTCTAAGAACGGTATTCCTAGAATTATATCTTTAGTAGGTAAATCATAATTATATATTTCCTCTATTTTAAGTATCTTATCCCATATTTGTATTTTTATGTCTTTTGCTTTATAATGTATTAAGCTTCCTTCATTATTAAATCCTTTTACTATTATAGGTGTTTTTAATTTTATCCATTTATCCTTTGGTAAACAGTTATATTTACATATGTTAACTTCTGCTCCTGTATCTATCATTGGTGTATAATATCTATTATAATATCCTTCTATTATTATTTTCATAAGTACATGTATTTTCATATTATTATTCTTTTTATTGTTATCATTTTATTTTTATAAGTAATGATTATATGAGTAGATTCTATTTTATAAGGTTTTAATTCTTCTAACCATTTTAATCCAAATATAATATCTGCTTGTAAAGTTTCACTGATTTCTAATTTTATTTTCATAGGTATATCTGCTATTATTATTTCTTTTTCTATTTCTAATTGTGCTACTATTAGTGCTGGTAAATCTGAACATTTTTGTTTTGTAGCTTTGTTTATTTCCATTTCTTCTTTATCCAATAATTTATCTATTATACAATTATCTTCTTGTTTAGTATCTATTAATATTAAATGCTCTTTTTCTTCTATTATTCCTATTATGTAATATTTATTTGGGATTATGTCATATGCTATCTTTTTTGTATATTCTCTTTGCAAATTTTTAGTTTTTCTAGCTCTTCCTATTCTTTCTTCTATAATTTCTAAATTTTCATTAGTATCTATTTCTTTATATGAATAATTGTTATTATCTATTATTTTTACAAATTGTTCAAATGGAGTTTCTATCTCTATACCTTTTATTTTGCTTTTTGCACTTATCTTGTGTTTAGTAGTTAATACATATAAATTTTTACATCTAGCTGTACATGTTTTACTTCCTGGGGTTAATGTTATTCCATTAATTTTTCAATATAATACTAATGCTTTATCTATATTTTGGTCTGTTAATGCAACTGAATAATTAGTATTTACTGTAAATTTAAACTTTTGGTAAATCAAATTTCCTCTTACTGCTGTTATTACACTCTTTTCTATAGGTTCTAATATTCTATTATCTGCTAAGTATATTTCTATTGGGGTATCTATTCCTTCTTTAAAACAGGCTTTTATAAGTATTTCTATTCCTCCTAAATGTACATATTTAATTTGTTCTTTACTTTTTATTTTTTGTACTTCCTTATTTAATTCTCTTTTGTTTATAATTGGTACTTCAGCTTTTCCTTGGGCATATTTACAATCTATAATATGTTCTTTCTGACTAATTATATAAAATTCTTCTTTATTTCTTTTAAAAGGATTCTTTATTAGTGGTATATTAAATATTTTTTCTACACTTAAGTCAATTTCTTTTCCTTTTACTTTTTCAAATATATTATTATCAAATATTATTTTTTGTTCTGAATAATCATCTGTCGTATATTCTTCTTGTATAATTTGTATATTTTCTTCAGTCATCATATTGTTCTATTTCATTATCTGTTTGATATTCTTCTTCGTTATCAGATATTTCATAAATACTATCTTCACTTTCTAATTCATAATCTATGTATTCTAGTTGTAAACAAACTTCTTCTTCTATAATTATTTCTGATATTTATTTTTTCTTCGGATTTTTTGGTACTTTACAGTCTTTTGCTAAATGTCCTAAGTTTCCGCAATTATAACATTTACATTCACTTATACTTTTCTTTTTTCTATATGGTCGTTTAGTTTTTGTATAATATATTTTTCTTGGATTTTTGTATTTATGTTTTAATTTCTTATATTTTTTAAATCTTTTCTTTTTATATTTTTTATAATATTGGTCACTACAACCAAATTGTGGTGCTATCTTATCTTTACAACATGCTAAGTTTTTTCTTATTGTCTTTTCCATTTTTATTTCTTCTTTATATTTTTCACATATGTTTGCATACCATTGTTTAACAAATTTTATCCTAGCTCCTAATGTATCTTGTAATTCTGCTTCTTCCCATGCTTTAATTATTTTTGAACTAAATGGTTTTGGTAATTTTGTAAAATATAAGTGCCTTATTCCTGGACTTTCTTGCTTATTATAAACTCCTTTATAGTAATATTCTTTGTATGCACAAGTATATTTTTCTAAATAACACATATTACATATTCCTAATTTATTCATTAAATTTCTATTTATAATCTTATCTTTTTGACGTTCTTCTTCTTCTGTTGTCATACTACTAAATTCGTTTCTTATAGCTGTTTCATATTTATAAAGTATGTCTAATGCTGATGTTGTTTCTTTAGCTTGTGTGTCTTTATTTGATCTTAATGTCTTTTTTACTTTCTTCTTCTAAGTTTAAGAACCATAATTTTACTTCTCCTATTAATGTCCTTTCTATGTATCCTGGTACTTCTGTTATATTAATTTTATTGTCTATTATCTGTTTTGATATATGACCTATCCATAATTGTATAGTTTGATTTATATCTACTACACAGTCTAAATCTAGATATTCAGGATGTTCATTTATTTGTTTAGGACTCCATTTTTGTATATTTAGTCTTTTATTCCATAAAGTTCTTTCTCTATCTGAATTTGTATAATCTAGGGTAGTTAATTGTGGTTTTTTATGTTTTAGATATACTCTTGGGTTACTGCTACTACTAGGTTCTTCTTTTATTTTTTCATCATAATTTACTTCTACTTCTGTATTTTCTATTAATTTCTTATTATTATCTATATTAGTTATTATTTCTGTATATGTTTCACTCATTTCTGATTCACATATATCTGAATTTTGATCTATTTCCATATTTTCTTCTTCTATAGTTTCTATGCGTAATTCCATTTTGTTTTCATTTTTATTTTCTGCTTCAGTATTTTCTTGATTTTCTGTAAGTTTTTCTTTATAGTTTTGTATTTCTATCAGCAATTTTTCTTCTTCTTTCTGTTTGCATTGCTTCTCATATAATTCTTTTAATGTTTGTAGTTCTTTTTCTAATTCTTTTATTCTATCAATTTTTGTGTCAGTTATTTGTTGTATGTTTTTTATTTCTTTTTGTCTATCTATTTCTTCATTTTCTTTAGCTATTCTTACCATAGCTGTCAGACTATCTTCTAATTTTACTTCTTCTTTTTCTAACATTAAATATAATTGGTTACCTATCTTCTTATATTTTCTTCCTAAATTTGAGAATACTATTTTTATCTTTAGTCCGTCATAATTTTCATATATTTTTTCATTTATTGCAAATTCTTCCTTATTCATATTTATTTATGTTCTAATCTCTGTTTTAAGTGAATAATATATTTATATTCTAATGAGGATATTTTTGTGATTAGTTTATCTAGTTCGTGGATTTCTTCTGTAGTTTTGATTATTTGTTTATTTAATCTTTTGTATGTCATGTATAAAGATTTTAATTCATGTTTTATCTGTTTATAGATTAAAGTATTTTTATGAGGTCTTCTCATTTTTATTTATCCGTTAAATTTTATTAAATTTAACTCAGTGGTTATATAATTGTCTTTTTTAATGTTGTGATTAACTTTTTTAATCACTTAGAAACCATGTCGATAGGATTTAACAAATAAGATCAACGTCAATTGGATTAAGTCAGTCTGTTATAATCATTTCAACATGCTAAATAACTGAAGTGATTATGCTGCATATTTTTTGCCACTGCTAACAATTCTATGATAATTCTCTCTGCCATTCAAGAATAAAATTGAATTTATTTCCCTGCATGCTATAATCTGCCCCCATTTGGATAAAATGAAATTAAATCAATTCTGCTTTGGTATTATGCTTGTAATATGACTGCTTTAAAGTCTGCTCAACTTGATTAATTTTCCGCATTAATAATCTAATCTGCCAATTACATCAGTTTTTGATTAATTTTTGCATCTAATAAACTGACTGCCACTAAAAATAATTTTATGGTAAAATCTGATTTGTTCTAAAATATTTCTGCATTTGTGATCACTATTTTGCCCTCCTTAAAATTTAATAATAACTGCTTTCTACATTTAAAATAATTTTCTTCCCCCTCTTAATTAAGTAATTTTACTGCTAATCCTTGTTTGTTTGCACACTAGCATGATACCTTTCACTAATTCAGTGTGTTTGAAGGCATGTTCATAAAAATTTAGAGGCTAACATGAGACTTTATGTGCTAAATATTGTCCTATGTGTTTGACTTCGTGTCTAGGTGGGCCTATTAGAAATATTTATTTTGTCTAAAATTCTCCCAATAGTAGTCCAATGCCTCTTGGACATTAAGCGGGGCGCTAGGCACCTTTTAGAGAAGAAAAGAATGTGGAAGGTGCCGTAGGGGTAGTTAGGCCCTACGGAGATGATGACATTGTGTCGAGCCATAAATGACAAACATTTATTTTGTCTGTCCCTATATAGAAGCCGAGCGTTGATCTGTAAAGTCTTTCAGAGTCTCCCTTCCCTTTTCTATCCCTTTATGTGTTTATAATTACAATTGTTTTGGGTAGCTTAAATAAAATATAAAAAAATTATTTGCTTATCTACTTGTGCATTTTCTGTCTTCTCGCTCCCCTTTATTAACTAATTAATGTCTGTTTAATTGTTTATTTATTATTTGTTATATTTATTATTTGATATATCACCTAGATCTGCATGCTTAATTAATTAATTAAAATAACTAAAATAATCTTAATTGTTTAATGTTAGTTATCACCTACCAAGCATGTTTTAAAATTAAAATAAATAAATGAAGTGACCATAATTGCTATTTGTAACCCCCACATAAATTGCATGAGATACGACCACGACCCACATTTGTGGACCTCGAGGGATGCCTAACACCTTCCCTTCGAGGTAATTTGAACCCTTACCCGATCTCTGGTTCGTTGAACTGTAGTTAGATTAGTTAGGTTAGATAGGTGCTCTAATGCACCTTAATTCGTTAGGTGGCGACTCTTCAATCAACCAAAGCCCAAAAAGAGTTGTTAGGTCATGCTCCCGAAAGGAAAGTCCATTTTTGTGAAAAAAGGGGGCGCGACAGAATGGCGACTCTGCTAAGGATTTTAGGTTCTAACCATTACGTGTTGCATGCTTTATGTGGGGTCTACTTTATTAGGTTATTTCATTGTTTATTTGGATTTTACCATGCTAGTTGTTATTTGATTTTTGTGTTTCTTCGCTTTCCTTATATAGATTTATTTTATGTTTAGTCCCTTTTCCACTTTCTTATTTATTTATTTCCATGTTTCGTCCTTTTCTTTTTCCTTAGATGAATTTTCCATATTTAACCCTATCCCCTTTCCTTATTTGTGTGATTCTTGTTTGGTTGTATTTATTTATTTATTTATTTCCTTAAAACTATTTATGTGTTACTACTTTTCATCAACATGCTAAATGCTTACTGCTTTAATAAACTATCATTCCACTCATACTTCTCCCAATTGGTACTCTCTTCCTTTTTTTTTTTTACCGTGAAGTTGTGCCTTTGCACCTCTCACAACTACTCCAATTCTCTTGAAATACCCATTATAGAGATTCGGCATATGCGTGTACGGAACAGATAGTTTAACTACCGGAAAACCACAAGCCTTCTCGCATAGAATCCCTTTCAAGTCCGTGTCAAACCAACGCTTAGAAATTTTACTTAGGTCATACATGATGCATAAGCCCTAGGTGGTTTGACCCTTGGTGTCAATCCACATGGTTAGTAGCCATCTTATCGTCTAAAGGGCCTTAACACCCTTTAGACAAATTGCATAATTATGTGTCAATGTGGTCATAATAATTAAATTAAGCCAAATTTGCCAACATGGAGTTTAGAATTCGTTTGATGTTTGTTTGCAGAGTCATGACCTATCCTAATTTCCCTAACACACAAATGGTGGTCAAAGTGAATCCTACTCTGAAGGTCTGGTGGAGGGATATTGAAAAGAATCGAGGGTTAGAGGTAAACGAACTACTAAGTGGCCTTACTACCCTACTCTGAAGGTCTGGTGGAGAGCCACAACTAATATGGGAGCAAGAGGACGTGAATCAAATGATCTTCAATGAAAATCTAGAATATGCAGTAATTAAGAAGTTTTCGATGGCTGGCCAGATATACAAGATTTGAGAAAACTCATTCCCAAGCTATGTGAGTTAAAAAGAAGATTGCAATATCATATTGTTGAGTAATCGACATGTGTTGATTAGGGAGACTTTATTTGAAAATTATGTTCACTTGTTATCGAAGCCTGCTTTCTACATTACTCAAAACAATTGGTCTTTTCCTATGAGAACGTTAAAATGAGATCCAATGTTTAATCCAGAGGAGGAGACATCAACAATGATAGCATGGATCTCCTTCCCTTCTCTTCCACCAAAATTTTTTTTGTAGGAAACTAGTTTTTTCATTAGCAGCAGCAGTAGGGAAACCCCTACAGGTAGACATGACAATGAAGAATCAGACGAGGCCAAGTTGTGTAATAGTGAAAGTGGAAGTTAATCTGCTAAGGGAGTTCCCTAAACGAATTAAAATTGGAATGAGGATGCAGAATAAGAAAGTTGTGGAGAAGTGGATCGAAATCAAATATGATTATGTCCCAAATTATTGTCAGACACATATGATTCGGGGGCATAAAGAAGAACAATGATATGTTGTACATCCAGAACTACACCTACACAAGGAGAAATCAGGCTATGACGAGGGCAAAAAGATTGAAGAAAGGCCTAACAAAGGGGATGACAAGGGACATGAGGCACTGGTGAGAGAAGAAGACAATTTAGAGGTGCGTAAAGGGGAAGAGTTTGTGGAACCAAGATGCAAAAATGGGGAGGAGGCACGAACAAAGAACCCCAAAAAGTATGGAATAAAGTGGGTACTATAATAGGAAACAAGTTTAAGTTGTTGGACATGGGAAACCAGGAACAAAGTATAAATCAAGAGGAAGAACAAATAGATGCCAGGGAGATAGAAATGCAGCATGATCAACCAAAGGATATGTCCCCTAGAAAACAAGGAAGTAATCACAACAAGCATTTGCACAGAATAGGCTTGTCCAAAAATAGTAAAGGTGGAAATGTGGCAGGAAGGGAAACAAGCAGCAAACATACAATTAGTGAAGTCCAAAGCAGAATAGAACTACAAGGGGATAATCAACACAAACCTTTACAAAAAGGAATCAATGAAGAAGAATTGATGAAAAAGAGTAAAGTGGCAAGGAGTAGGTCTATGAAAAGGAGAGAAAGTGATGCCACATCAAGAAATTTGTTTGCATCTGATTTGGTGAGGAGAAGGAAAATTGTCCTAAAAAGGGTGAAATACCAAAAGGGTCAGATTTAATAGAAGAAGGGGATGAGGTAATGCATCATAAAAAAGACACAGAAGAAGATGAGGACATGGAGTATAATATTCAACATATCAGTAAGGCCGGTGATTTGTCCCTAAGGCACACTAGCAGTCTGAAATATGAGGCGAGGAAAGGTAGACCCATAATCCTGCTACAGGTCAAAACAAGGAGCAGTAGGAACATGCGTTCTAGCATAGATCAATGATAGTAAAACTTATTTTTTTGGAATATCAGGTCCATTAATACTAAAAAATATTTTGAGAGGTTAATAGATTTGAATAATAGACATCATTATGCATTTATAGCTCTGATGGAACTGTTTCAAAATCTATTAGAGTTAGAACAGTACAAAAGGAGACTAGGTTTTGATATGGCTGTAGTAAATCAGAATGGTAAAATATGGTATTTCTGGAAAGATGAATAGATAGGCAGTATTATCTTGGATATAATGTAACATGTGACTATTCAATTCAAGAAGAATGATAAGGAGTTTGATATTTCAGCGGTATATGCTAGGTGCAATTCTTTGGAGATACTGGAGTTATGGGAGGACTTACAAAGCATAGCGGAGAATGTAAATTACCCCTGGATCATTGGTGGGGATTTTAATGTAATCCTAAATGAGGAGGAAAAGTTGGCAGGGTTAGATTTCACTGTAAATGAAGCCATTGACTTTGCTTCATTCATTAGTAGTAGTGCTATATCGGAAGTGTAGTATTCAGAAAGTAAATATACTTAGTGAAATGGGCGGATTGAAGAGGCTTGCATCTTTAAAAGATTGGATAGGGTTTTAGTGAATCAAGATTTTTTAGAGGTGTTCCCTTCTTCTGAGGTACATCATCTCATTAGACAGAGATCAAA
This sequence comes from Solanum bulbocastanum, assembly GCA_037074985.1. Classification (NCBI taxonomy): domain Eukaryota; kingdom Viridiplantae; phylum Streptophyta; class Magnoliopsida; order Solanales; family Solanaceae; genus Solanum; species Solanum bulbocastanum. The sequence goes on from CM073607.1 coordinate 33,829,533, forward strand.
TCATGCTCCACTTCATATGAGCTGTAACCAAGCCTTTCAGATTCATGCATTTTTGGAGCAAGCATCAACAATTCAAAAAAATTGTAAAGAATAGCTGAAAAATTGATTTTGCTGGTAATTCATTTCTTGAATTCCATGCTAAAATGAACAAGGTTAAGAAGGCACTATCAACATGGAGTAAAGAGATATTTGGCAGTGTTTTTCAACAAATTGCCACGTTAGAGGACATCATAAAATTAAGGGAGGTGCAGCTGGAAATACATCCTTCATCAAGTAACAGGGCTGCACTAAGTAACATTGAAGCTGACCTAAATAAATATTTGAGATTGGAGGAGGATTTTTGGAGGCAAAAAGCGGGGATGAAATGGTTCAAAGGAGACATGAACACCAAATTCTTTCATTCTTACGTGAAGGAGAGAAGAAAGAAACTTCATATTTCAAAAATTACCACTGAGTAGGGAGTGAGAATGAAAACCAATAGTGAAATTGGAAATGCAGAAGTGGAGTACTTCAAGAACAAATTTGCAAAGGAGAATAGAGAAGAGGACTACACAATGATAGATCATATTCCCACGTGCATAACAACAGATCATAATGAAGAAATGGTAAAGCTTCCAAACCAGGAGGAAGTAAAAAGGGTGGTTTTTGAATTAAATAGAAGCAACACATGCTGTCCGGATGGCTTTAAAGGTCATTTTTTTCAATGCTATTGGGAGATAATAGGGGAAGATATTACTAAGGTGGTGAAAGCAATCTTTTGTGGGCAAGAGTTGCCCAAGTACATAACATATACGAATTTGGTGTTGTTGCCCAAAAAAGAATTAGTAAAGAGTTTTACAGACCTAAGACCCATAAGTCTCAGCTCTTTCATAAATAAGATTATCTCTAGGATGGTGCATGAAAGGATGTTATTGGTTCTACCAAATATTATTTCACAGAACCAATCGGGATTTGTTAAAGGAAGGAGCATTACATAGAATATATTACTGGCATAAGAGATAATAAGAGACATTAACAGGAGGAATAAACATATTAATGTGGTGGTGAAGCTAGATATGGTCAAGGCATACAATCGAGTTTCTTGGATTTTTCTAACAAAAGTGTTAAGAAAATTTGGTTTTGCAGAGGTGGTGATAGGTATGGTGTGGAGGATAATGTCTAACAATTGGGCACAATTTTAGTAAATGACAATTCACATGGTTTCGTTCAATCATCGAGAGGATTGAAACATGGAGATCCTTTATCATCTACTTTATTCATTATTGCGGCTTCTTTCCAATGGGCAAATGACATCTCTTGCCTGGTGAATCAGCTTTCATAATGGCTATAAAGAATGCTACGCACCTCGTGAAAGGTTATTGGGATCGATCCCTTCAACCCTCCTTGGTGTGGAAGGTCGCAAGAGAAAAGAAAACTATTCTTCTTAGCAACTTTTTAGGAATAGAAGGGGAAGGGGAATATGCCAATGAACTTGTTGCAGGGGACAAAGCTGGGGATGGCAAGGTTCTTTATCAATGATGAAGTGTTATCTAGAGGGTTAAACAATTTACATAGGGATGAGATTGTGAAGGGTTATAGACTTCCAAAGTGGAGCCCGGAGATAAATCATTTATCCTATGCAGATGACATAATTCTATTTGGGTCAGGAGACAGAGGGTCAATTATCAAGATGATGAGAATTCTTCGGGATTATGAGATGGTGTCAGGGCAAAAGGTTAACAAATCAAAGAGTTTCTTCTATATTTGTGATAATACTCCACTGATAGTGGCCATCAGATTGTACAGGTTGACAGGTATACGTCAAGGAAATTTTCCTTTTATCTATTTGGGGTGTCCAGTGTTCTATGGAAGGAGGAAATCAAGTTATTATGAAGAAATGGTTCAAAAAATTGCCAAAAGAATCCTAACATGGCATAACAGATTTTTGACCTTTGGGGGGAAATGGATACTTATCAATAATGTACTTCAATCTATGCTAGTGTATATGTTATCAGCTCTGAACCCACCCAAAAAGGTGCTGGATCAAATACACCAAATTTTTGCAAAATATTTTTGTGGAAACTTGGGAGGAATTAAGGGAAAACACTGGATGGCATGGAGAGATTTATGCATCCAAAGGCAGAGGGAGGACTTATTTTTCGATCACTACATGATGTAAACGAAGCTCTATTTGCAAAGCTTTAGTGGAATTTTTGAGTTTTCACAAAATCAATATGGTCAAGGTACATGTGGAATAAATATTGTAAAAAATTACACTTTGTGGTTGCCACAATTTTGGGAGCTTCACAAGAATGGAGGAAAATGGTCACAGTAAGGGAGGAAGTGGAACATGACATTTGGTGGCAAATAAAAGTTGGGAATTCAAGTTTTTGGTTTGACAACTGGACTAGGAAAGGAGCTTTATATTATACAGAAGGAGAACTGGCATAAGAAGAGGAGTTAGAAGTGAAAGACTTCATCACAAACAGATTGTGGGATAAGACAAAGATAAAATATTATTTATCGGAGGATGTGGTGGAGCATATAATCATAAACATCAGACCTAAAACAGTGGAGGTAGGCAATGATAAGGCATGGTGAAGTGGTAACACGACTGGTCTGTTTACTGTTAAATCGGCGTACCATAGGGTGAGAGGCAAAATAGCGGAGAAGGAATGGAGAAGGTATATGTGGATAGAGGAATGCCAATTAAGATTAGTTTCTTCCTTTGGAGGGTATGGAGGTGGAAAATTTCCACAGATGATAATCTGAAGAAGATAAAAATACCAGCGGTGTCCAAATGTTATTGTTGTGAGAAAGGGGAAATGGAAACTATGAATCATTTTTTACTAATAGCTCCCATAGCTCAAAAGCTATGGAAGCAGTTTGCTTCATGTGCAAATATTAATATAAATGGGTTAAATTTACAACAACTCATTTTCAAATGGTGGGAGCACAAGACCTCGAATAAATTAGAACAAATTCTGAAAGTTGAAGTGGAGAAATTCTAATATACATGGAAAGGAAGTAACTTACAATAACATGTACTATCAGTGTCAAGTGATAATATATCAGTTAGTAAGGACAAAATTTTCATGGATTAAAAGAATGACATATCAATGGCCACAAATGATGGACACTTTACAGAATTACAGGCCTACTTTACACTACCAAGTGGTCAGATGGAAGAAACCAAGTGAAGAATGGGTGACATGTAATACTACTGGAGCTAGCAAAGGGAACCTAGGATTGAGTTCATATGGGTAGTGTATAAGGGTCATGAATGGAGATATTATATATGCAGAAGCACACAATATAGGTGAATCCACCAACATGGATGCAGAGGTAGCAACAGCGTGAAAAGCCCTACAGTTTTGTTTGGAAAATGGTTTTAGGCAAGTGAGACTGGAAACAAACTCATTAACTTTAAAAAAAAACATGGTTAAGGGGGGCTGGAGAATTCCATGGGAGATAGTCAGGAAAATGGAAGACATTTAGGAAATAATATATCAGTTAAATGTTCAGGTTTGGCATGTATTTAGAGAGGCGAACCAGTTAGCAGATTTCATAGCTAATATGGCGATAAATACAGAACATAAGATGGTATTTTAGTACTTTCATCAACTACCAAGTCTTGGTACAAAGATACGTAACATTGATAAACATCAGGTCGCATCAGTTAGGATTAAAACAAGGAGAATATACAATAACAACAACGATCAGCATGCTTAGATACAACATTGAGGCTAGAAGGTTTCACAACTATGATATATACAATAAAGATTCTATTTATTTTTAGAGCAAAAAAGTTGCATAAGAACTACTCCTAAGCTATGACAGGCAGCAAAAATCGATACAGGGACCGGCAAAAGGCGTGAGTCAAGGAGTCGTATGTGAATCCAAAGCGAGCATCCAGTGGAGAAATTGAGATGAAGAAGCATGAGAGCAAACTGGTGTACTCCTATTCGGTCTCAACTAGAAAATAAAAAGGTTTAGAAGCATAAAGAGGACGGGAAAGGATGAAGAGTTTGAAGAGTGCTTACACGGATCTACAAAGCTAAAATGCAAGGCTCACACTCTCTATCGAGCTCGGCATGAACCTACACCGGAAAGTACACATACAAGAAAGAAAAGTTCAGCTAAAAAGAGGAGATGGGTGGACACAGTAAGGAGGGAGGGGGGGAGCACAAACCTTTGACATCTGCAGGTATCATCATACAACGCATGTTGGTCATGAAGAATGTTGATTACCCAAAGAAGAGGAGTCCACTACTCAGTGTTGAAGAGCATCATCGAGAACATCTTCAAGCGGTAGACGGATAAAAGGAAATGATGAAGATGAAGAAGTGGAAAGAGGCAAGTGAACAAATTAGGAAACCCTACTTTATAGGGTCTTGTAGGAATAACTTAATGGGCTGGGTTGGGCTGATCGGGTGTTTTATTTTATATTTTTTATTGTTGGACTTTTAAGGAATAAATAAAAAGGACTTCAAGTCCATATTAATTTTTAAAAAAATAATAATAAATTATTCACACAAAAAATTGAACAAATTTTTATACAAAATAGCAAAACTCACATATATTATATCAATACTTCACATTGTTAATAGTTCAAACTGCTTTATTGAATTATAACAATGCAAAATTTATATAATTGAAATATTATTTAATATGAACATGAATGTGTAATATAAATTTAATGATTCACATTTCTTTGGGAAAAAAGTATAAGTCCTACGGTTGTGACATTCTTATCCACAACGTCCACAACAACTTGTGTTTGGGAAAATGTATCTTGCCTTTAATGATAATTGTATCTCGCGGCCAAAATATGGTATAGAAAGCAATATTACAAACTATCATGAATTCTAGTAATTAGGATATAAAGTAGTGAGATTTATGTAATAATGTATCTGATATATATATATATATTCACTTCAAAACAGCAATTGTGTGTGCACAAGATATTTCGTCTAGTTGAAATCTCCCACAATTACATATTTCTCGCTCAAGGCTAACAATGTATCCTATTCCAGATTCATAAACTAAAAGAATAAATTCAGACGATGCAACAACCTGCAAACATTAAACAAGTCAATAATACTTTAAATGAAATATCATTTTTTGGTGTTTTCTAAGCAAGATTGATCAAAGTTATCTAACTGTTCAAGCATTGACAAACATGAAAGTTAAAAAGAACTTGTTGAGTTCTGGTCGAGGCAAATTGGACATGACAAAGAACTTGGTGGTATCTCCACCAATAAGACATTCATCTCCATTTGTACCAAATTAACAACCCCATCATTCGAAAATCATTTCTTTTTTCTTTTATTTGAACCAAAACACTGAAAAATTACCAGAATTAGCAAAACAGAGTCATTGTTGATAGATCTTCTCATGTTCTTTTGAACATCGATTAATAGATCAGCGAATATAGCATCAATATATCTCTCCAACCATCTTGTATGTTGTATCAATGATGGATTTGAGATTCACTTTAGCTGTAATGGCTGATTTGAGATTCACAAAAGAAATCGTTTGCCCAACAACTATTCCATCACTATTTTATCGTTCATAACTCAGATCGCTCACCCAAATTTCTAAATATCTCAAAAAAATTGATATATTCATCATGTATTTTGGATCTGTTATGATTTGGGATAGATGGAGGAGAATAAAATTTGAATTTTGAATTCTCTGAAACTGTTACGGATTGGAATAGATTGATATCAATCTATTTTGTGTGATTCGTGGGATTGATAATTAATTTTACAATTAGATTCCTTTTTAAGCGCAACAATTAAGTTATTTAATGTATCAGAATTTATGTATCTGGCTGAATATAATGTATCCGGATACTACAATTTTTAAGGGATTTTTGTAAAATAGTAAAGAGTAGGGATAGGATGTAATTTAGGTTTTATACTATGGGATTTATGTAAGTTATACTATATTAAATCCATATTTATTGGACTTAAATAATTAACCCAATTATATTAATCCATAATATTTATTTAGACTAATATATTTATGAATTTAATATAATCTGAATAATTTTATAAATATATATTTAATAAATTTTAAATGATTAAAGATACCACAAAAATATATAAATATATTTGTACAATATCATTGAATAATAAGTAGAGTGTGAATAATAAATCTTAATGATACCGCAGATATTATATATATATACACACACACACACACTCTTACAATAATTTTTGAACAAGAAATATTAATGATAATATATCAATATATATATATACACACACACACACACATACACACACACATATACATATACTTGTATAGTATCATTGATTAATGAGTAGAATGTGACCAAGAAACTTAATGATACCACAACAATATATATATTCTCTCATAATATTACTAACTAATAAGTACTTTCTGAACAAGAAACTTTAATAATAATAATAATAATAATAATAATAATAATAATAATTTTTATTATTATTATTATTATTATTATTATTATTATTATTATTATTATAGGGACTTTCATGGTACTTATGAAATTGTTGTGAAGTATACGACAAAGATATAATCTTTCTCTTCATGGATCTTGGAGAAACAAGTACTAAAAGTACTAGATTGGAAGAGGTAGATATACCTCAAAACCTTGATTTGTTAAACAATATGGACTATTCCAAAACTTAATATTAAGACCATTTATGACTATGGTTGGTTTGATAAAATATCTAACAAATAGTTGATTAAAACTACTGAACAATCTTTGGTGTTAAATTTTTCGTAAAAGACTATTCGTTTATAAAACAAGCGAGATATCGACTGATATAAACTTCAGTATAGTTTCTTGCATATTGGCATGATAAAAATTGCTTTTAAGCCTTTGACCCTTAAAGGGTTACCTGAGACATTTTTAGCTACTTTATGTGATGCTAGAAATTTAAATTTTAGACAATCTTTAATAGGTTCGATTGAATCTGTTGTGGCATATGGTCCAGTATAGTTTAATACTCAGCCGAATTTCCAGTTATCTTTAATTGATGTTAATATTCATGATGCTTTAACTTTAAATGTTAAAACGCATGGTTATAATTATGCACCTGGATCTAAATTAATTTGCTTGTCTTATAAAATCTATTTCAAATTGCTTTCTACATTAAATCCAAGATGTAAGTTATATGATACATCTGCTGAAACTATTCTAGTAGAAACTAATTTTGCTAGATCCAAGGTCACTACTAGACGACCTATAAAATAGAAGAAATTAATTTTTCGACTACTTGGACTTTGGAATCAGTTATTCCTCCAAACCAAATGGCCAATATAGTCACTAATTCTGAGTATTCTCATATCACTAAAAATCCTGACGATAGGATTTGTATGCAGTTTAATGATATCCCTTTTAGTAGATACTCATTTTCTTTTGCTAGAAGATTGTCTGCTATGCATCATATTTCCCCTATTGATCCAATATATGGTTCGACTTGTAGTCGTGTTGCTTCTTTACATACCTTACCATCGATTATATCTGTGGATCAAAATGATAGATTTGTTAATAAAATAAAAATTAATCCTCATCTTAATATTGTTCATGCAAATGATATTGCTTCTGATATTTCTGATAAGGATTTTCCTTCTCAGTCCAAAATGGATTTAGATTTGAATAATACCTAATGATGGATGTACATCAAATTGATTTTAGACCAGGTTCCCTAGCAAGAAAGTACATTCAGAATAAATTTTTAAGTGATAAATGGAACTAGTTTAAAACTTGGTTTTTTTACACCTATAATACCGATGATTTGAATAATATTTTGCAAGAATTTTATGAAACTTGTGCTTTGCATAATCAAATTATGCCTTGTGTGCCCTGGTATATAACCACTTATTTGTCGTTACTCATCAATGTTCTTGAACGATCTTATAAAGATAGAAGTGGTAATAATATTAAGGCGGTTTACCCACCTCAGTCATCATTTGTTTTACCAAATAATACTGGTATAACATTTACTGCCTTTCAAAAATTTATTGAAGAAGATGTTGCAACAGTTAGCATTAACGAAATTAATAATTTGATTTCTCAAAGCAATTATTTGGGACTTTATGTTAAAGTATTAGGTGAACATATTTGTTCTCATGATAAAAAATTAGATGAATTAATTGTTTTAGTAATTCACATGAAAAATGATGTAAAAACTTTTAATAAAGCTTTTACCTCTAAAACTAATACAGAGGCACAAACTATGGCTACTCCTGTGCAGAGACCTCCTAAGCTTTCGAAATTTAAATTCAAATCGATTTTTGACTTCGACGAATTTCTTGATAAAAAATTTTCTGAATTCAGGGCAAGTCCTATGGATTTGTCTAAAAGTTTTGCTGACGAAATGGAAAACACTTTTGATTTTAAAAATCATGTTTCTTTGGAATTTAATAAACTTTAGGGTTATCCCAAGAAGAATAGTAGTAATACTAATTTGCACATCAACCCAGCATGCAAACATATTATTATTCTAGAACAACTCCTCAGGATATGCTTATAGAGGAACGAGACTGGAATCAGATTAATACCTCTTATAACGGTTCTGAAATTTATGAATGGAACCTTGATGGTCTGACTGATCGACAACTTACTATTCTTGTTCATAGAATGCTTTTGTATACACCTATCTGTAAAAATGTTAAAAACACAGATAGAAATATTTGTAAAATGATAATAGCAGGTTTTACTGGTCAACTTCGAGGTTGGTGTGATAATTATAAGACCTTCGAATAAAACGCTGTTGTGATTAATGCTACATCTAGTAGTGAAGGTGTTGATAACTTAGGTATGACTCTTGTTGAAGATAGAGAAAATGCCATTTATACCTTAGTCTTAACCATTTTAGAACATTTTAATGGTAGATTTACCAATCAATTTGAAATTGTTCGTACCTTGTTAAAAGGTCTACGTTGTAGAACCATAGGAGAATTCAGGTGGTATAAGGATACTTATCTGAGTAGTGTGATGGCGCTACCCAAAAACAAATATGAGCATTGGAAAGCTAAATTCATAGATGCCCTTCCCCCCCTTATCTGCAGAACGTGTAAGAAAAATTCTCAGAAATGAGCAGGGTATAATTCCCTACAATAATTTTACCTATGGACTGCTGATAGGCATTTCCACTCAAAAAGGCATAAATTTATGCAATGAATTAAAGTTATCTAGACAGCTTAAGATGGATAAGTTTAGAGAAAGATCTCAGATAGGAGATTTTTGTACCCAGTTTGGTTTACTTGATACTTCGGCTAATAGCAAGAGGAAGACCAAATATAGAGATTCTAGAAGTTCCAATAGCAATGAACATTATAAGAAAAAAAGGGCTAGACATAGACGTAGATCTAAGGAAGAACGGGATGATAGAAAAACCTCTCGTAAATCTAAAAGATTTACTAAGAACAGGTCGAAGCGAGAGCTCGCCAAAATTAAGTGTTATAGGTGTGGCAATTACGGACATATAGCACTCAATTGCAAGCTTGAAAAACTGAAAACTTTAGAACTTGATGAAGAAGTTCATAATAAGGTTTATAGTTTCTTATACACCTCTAGTTCGGAGTCCGATTATGATTCTGAGTCATGTTTTGAAGAAAAGATTAATTTTCCAGATTTATCTGGTAATAGTCAACATGCTTGCGATATTTGTAAAACTGATCAAGGTGATATTTGTTCCTGTGAAAATGATGAATTTTATAAATTACAATCTCAAATTGAAGATTTAAACATAAACACTATTACATCTGATAATATCATAGAATTTTTGAAAGAAGTTACCGATAATAATTTTCGTGAGAAAATTATTCAATTAGCTGTTAATAATAAGGCTAGTTCTTCAAAAAATCAAGAAAAGAGGAATGATTTAGAAAATGAATATTCTGCTCCTTATTCTTTGACTGAAGTTCATAACAAACTTAATAAACAAACTATTTCTATAAGAGATTCTTCTTTTGTTGATTTTAAGTGTGAAATTGAAAATTTAAAAAATGAGATTAAATCTATTCAGCAGAATCAAATGATTTGTGATCATCTTCTCACTCAGATTGAAATTGTTAATAACAAAGGGAAAAGTATTGCTAAAGAAAATGTTCTTGCAAAACCTTTTAACCTGATCCTAGACAAAGCATGTTCCTAAGAATGATGCAAATTATTACTGCTTATAAGTGGTATGTTAAATGTACTATACTGATTGATAATTGTTTTTCTATAGCTAATGTTGCTATGATTGATAGTGGAGCCGATGTTAGTTGCATTCAAGAAGGTCTTGTACCAACCAAATACTTTGAAAAATCAACTCATATGACTAAATCTACGTCAGGACATGCTTTAGATATAAAGTATAAGCTGCCTAATACTCACAATTGCCAAAATAAAGTTTGCATTCCGCATTTCTTTTTCTGCGATAAAAATCAGTTATACCCACCGATTGTACTTGGAACACCTTTTATAAATGTTATTTACCCATTTACTAGATAAATGCTAACGGATTTTCTGCTACGTATGAAAACCAGAATATTAGTTATACTTTTATCACTAACACAATTTCTTGTGATATTAACACTTTAATTGATATGAAGCAAAAACATGTTGATTCATTACAACTTGAATTGTTTAGTATGAATATATTTGATACTTTGAAATCTACCAAAGTACAAGAAAAAATTAAATTGATTTCTGAACAAATGGCTATTAATATTTGTGCTGATCATCCTAGTGTTTTTCCATATGAAGAAAATTTCTCTGAGAATGATATTCCTACTAAGTCTAGTCCTTGCTAGATGAACGTCGAATTGGTAGAATTTTACGAAAAGAAATTGATAATTTGTTACAAAAGGGTTTGATAAAACCTTCGAAATCACCTTGGTCTTGTATTGCATTTTATGTTAAAAATGCTACTGAAAAAGAGCGAGGTGTCCCCAATTGGTTATAAATTATAAACCTTTGAACAAAAATTTAAAATGGATTAGGTATCCTTTTCCAAATAAAAAAGATTTATTATCAAGATTATACGATGCTAATATCTTCTCTAAATTTGATTTAAAATCAGGTTATTGGCAGATCCAAATATTTAAAGAACATTCTTATAGAACAAATTTTAACGTCCCGTTTGGACAATATGAGTGGAATGTTATGCTCTTTGATTTGAAAAACGCTCCTTCTGAATTTCATAAAATAATTAATGATATTTTCATCCCCTATTTGGATTTTATCATTGTTTGTATTGATGATATTTTGGTTTACTCAAAGACTCTTGAAATGCATATCAAACATTTAAACATTTTCAAGAAAATTGTTATACAAAATGGTTTGGTGATTTGTAAACCAAAAATGAGGTTATTTCAAACTAATGTAAGATTTTAGGACATCTTATTTGTCAAGGGAAGGTTACCCCAATTCAACGACCAATTGACTTTGCCTCTAAGTTTCCTGATGTTAATACAGATAGGACTTAATTGCAAAGATTTTTGGGAAGTTTAAATTACATCTCCCCCTTTTACAGGAATTTATCACGTGATTTGGCCCCTTTATATGACAGGCTAAAAAAGGATCATAAATCACCATGGACTGATAGTCACACCAATTTGGTTAATAATATTAAACTTCGTGTGCAATCTTTACCTTGCCTAACTCTGTCTAACCCTGCATGGCAGAAAATTATTGAGACGGATGCATATAACATTGGTTATGGTGGAATATTGAAACAAATCAATCCCCAAGACAAAAATGAATATTTGATTCGATTTCATTTCGAAAAATGGAGCGATGCTTAGAAGAAATATGCTACGGTGGCTCATGAAATGTTGACCATCGTCAAATGCGTATTAAAATTTCAAGATGATTTATATAATCAAAAGTTTTTGATAAAAATAGATGCACAATCAGTGAAATATATGTTTGATAAAGATTTTAAACAAGATGCTTCAAAATTAATCTTTGCTTAATGGCAGGCCCAGTTAGCTCCTTTTGACTTTGAAATCTATTATAAAAAGGGGAGTGATAATTCTTTCTAGATTTCTTATCTAGAGAATACCTTTCTTCACAATGAGTTTTCTGTCTACCTTTTTTACAGATAAAACTTTAGTTACTATCTTAAAGGTAGTTCCTCTCAATCGAGACCTATAGGAAGTAATTCTATGGATGATTATAGAATATATGATGAGAGATACCATCTCAACTATTTGCTTTTGTGACGAGATCGTCAATTTTGACAACGTGAATTATTATTATCATAATTATTAGGCATTCGAATAAAACAAAATGTTTTATTTGCAGAATGAAACCTCCTTGGGTAACCAAGGTTAGAGTAAGGGGTGGTCATACTAGATGAAGGGGAAGATCATCCCTATGATCGTTAGGATCGTAATACGGATCCTCTTCTAACTCCCCAATTATACAAAGAAGAGGAATGAGTTTGGTGAATCTGAAGACCTCTCAAAAGGAGTCTTCTTCTTCAATACATCTGGAATATATTCCAAAAAACAATTTGTTATATGCACAATTACAAGCGTATCTATATCAAAAGCAAAGTGATACATTCGCATCTGTCGCAAAAGAACAAGTTGATGATATCAAAACTTACGAAAAGCTATCAAAGAAAGAAATGATATTTCTTTTAGAAAATTCAGATATTCCGAGAAAAGAAGAACCTTGGAAGATATTCCAGCGATATTTAGTTAATGGATTATATTTCCCAGGTGAGTCATATAAAACCTAATCATACTATGAGACAATTCTGCAGAGCATCGAAATTGCTGAATTTCAGCACTTTCCAGGATACAACACCAGCGAGAATGTTTATAACTTCTCCAAGATGATAATTAAATAAATTATATCTGTTGAAGATTGGGGCATCTCCACAATGAAAGAGAGGCATATATGCCTAAATAAGGTCCCTATGAATTTCACATATTGGGACTATATTCATGCTTTTGATAAAGTTCTTATCTATAATAATAAGTGACATAAGCATATATGGTTTATTAAAATTTGTGCAAATATATTTGTATAACCAAATCCTTAATTGGTTCCTAAATTGGTGGTCATACCACGGTCAAACATCTAAGATCTTACCAGATCCATTTCTTAAGTTATACAAAGAATGGGTTAAAGTTTCACCAAACTTGAATGAATTATATCATACTGATCATATTTGTTATATTGAAAGAATTGAACAAATCTATTTTTTTGTTGAATTCTCGATCCCGTGGATTCACAAATGGGCGCCGGAGGTAGGATTCACTGAGGAGCAAATTCCTTGTTTATACAGGACATTTTATAATAATTTTTTGGATAAATTAATGAAAAGAGATCCCAAGACAAAGTCGTTATACGGACAAGAATTATTGGATCTTATTGGAAAAAGGATTCAAGAATATTTTCTTGTTCCTCAAAAGGGAATTATACTGGATAGCTCCGTCTGCCAAATTGCTCGAAAAAACTCAATTCCAGATGGAGATAAAGAAGAGTTGATTAATAATTATCTCGACAAAGTAAGAAAGAACCTACTTCTCAATATTATCCAATACGAGAAGTCTGACACTTCAATGCAAAGTGAAACGAGTGATGGTGTTGCAGATATTCAAGAGGCTCAATTATGTGAACCAATTGCAGAGGGTGTGCTGGAAAAAGTGGAAGATCTCCTCCGCCAAGTAAAAGGAAAGTATAAAATGTAAAGTTTATCTTCAATAGTAAAAGTCATTATCAATAGTAGATGCATTGTTGATCTACAGTAGATATACTATTACTGTACATATGGGACCCATTGATAAGGACCCGTCACTGTAGATAGATTCTGTATCTTTTCTATAAATAAGTTTCATTTGTAGTTTGTTAGAGGCAGGTTTTCAGAAAACCTTCTCTACTTTTTCTATCTCTTTTAAAGCTTTCTCTTTTGTAATTTGTGAGTTCGCCAGATACTTGCCGGAAGTTGTCAATAAAGCGTATAGTTCTCATAGGCCTAGGTGTTGGCCATAACTGCAAGGTACTTTAATTATTTCTTTCTTTTATCTTCTTCTATTTCTCCGATCTAAAGTTGTGACTATGTCCGGCTAAAAGAACATATCTATGTCAGATATTTAACTTCGTTTTTATATCTACCATGAAAGATCTAGACTTTATCTAAATATAAATAAATTTATATATGGTTTCTTCACTTGGTTTCGAGATGGTGGTATAGTCATATTTGATGCAATACGTTATTGGCTTTGTCTTCATGACTCTGTCTTGTCAGCCGTGGTTGTAAGCTCATTAATGAGTTGAAAAGGGCACTCTATACCCGGTTATAACAGTTAGACACATGAGCTCAATACCAATATGTATTTGAATCTTAACAGACCCCTTGCTTGGGTAAAAGAATTAGATCCCTCCATACAGTCATAAAACTATATAAAAATTTGTATATATTTTGAATTGGATTTATTCCTTGAATTCGGATATTGACAAGCTAGATTGAAGATGATCGCACGGACTACCGCCCGTCTTCATAGATCCTGGTTGCATTAGTATCAGAGCCTAGGGACTTTCATGGTACTTATGAAATTGTTGTGAAGTATACGACAAAGATATGATCTTTGTCATCATGGATCTTGGAGAAACAAGTACTAAAAGTACTAGATTGGAAGAGGTATATATACCTCAAAACCTTGATTTGTTAAACAAATATACTATTCCAAAAATTAATATTAAGACCATTTACGACTATGGTTGGTTTGATAAAATCTCTAATAAACAGTTGATTAAAACTAATGAACAATATTTGGCGCTAAATTCATCTGAACAGACTATTCGTTTATTAAACAAGCGAGATATCGACTTATATAAACTTCAGTATAGTTTCTTGCATATTGGCATAATACAAATTGTTTTTAAGCCTTTGACCCTTAAAGGATTACCTGAGACATTTTTAGCTGCTGTACGTGATGCTAGAAATTTAAACTTTAGACAATATTTAATAGGTTCGATTGAATCTGTTGTGGCATATAGTGCAATATACTTTAATACTCAGCCGAATTTCCAATTATCTTTAACTGATGCTAATATTCTTGATGCTTTAACTTTAAATGTTAAAACGCATGGTTATAATTATGCACCTTGATCAAAATTAATTTGCTTGTCTTATAGAATCTATTTCAAATTGCTTTCTACATTAAATCCAAGATGTAAGTTATATGATACATCTGTTGAAACTATTTTAGTATAAACTAATTTTGCTAGATCCAAGGTCACTTTTAGACGACCTATAAATGGGAAGAAATTAATTTTCGGACTACTTGGACTTTGGAATCAGTTATTCCTCCAAACCAGATGGCCAATGCAATCACTAATTCTGAATATTCTCATATCACTCAAAATCCTGACAGTAGGATTTGTATGCAGTTTAATGATATCTCTTTTAGTAGACACTCATTTTCTTCTGCTATAAGATTGTTTGCTATGCATCATATTTCCCCTATTGATCCAGTATATGGCCCGGCTCGTAGTCATGCTGCTTCTTTACATACCTTACCATTGGTTATATCTGCGGATCAAAATGATATATTTGTTAATAAAATAAAAATTAATCGTCGTCTTAATATTTTTCACGCAAAATGATAATGCTTCTGATATTTCTGATAAGGATTTTCCTACTCAGTCCAAAATGGATTTCGATCTAAATAATACTTAATGATGGAAGTACATCAAATAGATTTTAACCCAGGTTCCCTGGCAAGAAAGTACATTCAAAATGAATTTTTAAGTGATAAATGGTATCAGTTTAAAACTTAGTTTTTTGACACCTAAAATATCGATGATTTGAAGAATATTTCGCTAGTTTTATGAAACTTGTGTTTTGCATAATCAAATTATGTCTTTTGTGCCCTAGTTTATAACCACTTATTTGTCTTTATTCATCAATGTTCTTGAACGATCTTATAAAGATGGAACTGGTAATATTATTAAGGTTGTTTACCCACCTCAGTCATCATTTGTTTTACCAAATAATACCGGTATAACCTTTACTGCCTTTCAAAAACTTATTGATGAAGATGTTACGGCAGTCAACATTAACAAAATTAATAATTTGATTTCTCAAAACAATTATTTGGGACTTTAAGTTAAAGTGTTAGGTGAACATATTGGTTCTCTTGATAAAAAATTAGATAAATTAACTGCTTTAGTAATTCACATTAAAAATGATGTAAAGACTTTTAATAAAACTTCTACCTTTATAACTAATATAGAGGCACAGACTATGGCCACTCATGTGCAGAGACCTCCTGAGATTTTGGAATTGAAATTTAAATCAATTTATGACTTTGAAGAACTTCTTGATAAAAAGTTTTCTGAATTCAGGGCAAGTCCTGTGGATTTGTCTGAAAGTTTTGCTGACGAAATGGAAAACACTTTTGATTTTAAAAATTATGCTTCTTTGGAATTTAATAAAATTTAGGGTTATCCCAAGAAGAATAGTAGTAATACTAAATTTGCGCATAAACCCAACATGAAAACGTATTATTATTCCAGACCAACTCCTCAGGATGTGCTTATAAAGGAACGAGAGTGGAATCTGACAAATATCTCTTATAATGGTTCTGAAATTTATGAATGGAACCTTGATGGTCTGACTGATCGACAACTTACTATTCTTGTTCATAAAATGCTTATGTATGCAACTATCTGTAAAAATGTTAAAAACACAGATAGAAATATTTGCAAAATGATAATCTCAGGTTTTACTGGTCAACTTTGAGGTTGGTGGGACAGTTATTTGACTTTTGAACAAAAGGCAGCTGTGATTAATGCTACTTCTAGTAGTGAAGGTATTGATAACTTAGGTATGGCTCTTGTTGCAAATAGAGAAGACGTCGTTTATACCATTTTAGAACATTTTAATGGTAGATTTACCAATCTATTTGAAATTGTTCGTACTGTGTTAAACGGTCTACGTTGTAGAACCTTAGGAGAATTCAGGTGGTATAAGGATACTTATCTGAGTAGGGTGATGGAGCTACCTGAAAACAAATATGAGCATTGGAAAGCTAAATTCATTGATGGCCTTCCCCCCCTTATTTGCAGAATGAGTAAGAAAAATTCTCAGAAATGAGCAGGCTATAATTCCCTACAATAATTATACCTATGGACTGTTGATAGGCATTTCCACTCAAGAAGGCATAAATTTATGCAATGAGTTAAAGTTATCTAGACAGCTTAAGATGGATAAGTTTAGAGAAAGATCTCAGATAGGATATTTTTGTACCCAGTTTGGTTTACTTGATACTTCGGCTAATAGCAAGAGGAAGACCAAATATAGAGATTCTAAAAGTTCCAATCCCGATGAACTTTATAGGAAAAGAAGGTCTAGACATAGACGTAGATCTAAGGAAGAACGGGACGATAGAAAAGCCTCTCATAAATCTAAAAGATTTACTAAGAACAGGTCGAAGCGAGAGCTCACCAAAATCAAGTGTTATAGGTGTGGCAATTACGAACATATAGCACCCAATTACAGGCTTGAAAAGCTGAAAACCTTAGAATATAATGAAGAAGTTAAGGTTTATAGTTTCTTACACACCTCTGATTCGGAGTCCGATTATGATTCTAAGTCAGGTTCTGAAGAAAAGATTGATTTGCTTGATTTATCTGATAATAATTAGCATGCTTGCTATACTTGCAAAACTGGTCAAAGTGATATTTGTTCCTGTGAAAATGATGAATTTTATAATTTACAATCTCAATTTTAAGATTTAAACATAAACACTATTGCATATGATAAATATCATAGAACTTTTGAAAGAAGTTACCGATAATAATCTTCGTGAGAAAATTATTCAATTAGCTGTTAATAATAAGGTTAGTTCTTTAAAAAATCTAGAAAAGAGGAATGATTTTGAAAATGAATATTTTGCTCCTTATTCTTTGTCAGAAGTTCATAACAGACTTAATAAATGAACTACTTCTACAAGAGATTCTTCTTATGATGATTTAAAGAATGAAATTGAAAATTTAAGGAATGAGATAAAATCTATCAAGCAGAATCAAATTATTTGTGATCATCGTCTTACTCATATCGAAACTGTTAATAACAAAGGAAAAAATATTGCTGAAGAAAATACTCTTGCAAAACCTTTTAATCCTGATCCTAGACAAAGTATGTTCCTAGGAATAATGCAAATTGTTACTGCTCATATGTGGTATGTTAAATGCACAATACTGATTGATAATAGTTTTTCTATAACTAATGTCACTATGATTAATAGTGGAGCTGATGTGGGTTGTATTCAAGAAGGTCTTGTACCTATCAAATACTTTGCAAAAACAATTCATATAGTTAAATCTGTGTTAGGACATGTTGTAGATATAAAGTATAAACTGCCTAATACTCATATTTACCAAAATAAAGTTTGCATTCCACATTTCTTTTTCTTGGTTAAAAATCAGTTATACCCTCCGATTATACTTGGAACACCTTTTATAAATGTTATTTATCCATTTGCTAGCATAAATGCTAAATGATTTTCTACCATGTATGAAAACCAAAATATTAGTTATATTTATATCACTGACCCAATTTCTCGTGATATTAACGCTTTAATTGATATGAAGCAAGAGCATATTGATTCATTACAACTTGAATTGTTTAGTATGAATATATTTTATACTTTGAAAACTACCAAAGTACAAGAAAAAATTAAATAGATTTCTGAACAAATGACCATTGATATTTGTGCTGATCATCCTAGTGCATTTTGGAATCGAAAAAAACATATTGTTACTTTTCCATATGAAGAAAATTTCTCTGAGGATGATATTCCTACTAAGTCCCGTCCTTGCCAGATGAACGCCAAATTGGTAGAATTTTGCAAAAAGGAAATTTATAATTTGTTACAAAAGGGTTTGATAAAACCTTCGAAATCACCTTGGTCTTGTACTGTATTTTATGTTGACAATGCTGCTGAAAAAGAGCGAGGTGTCCCCAGGTTGGTTATAAATTATAAACCTTTGAACAAAAATTTAAAATGGATTAGGTATTTTATTCCAAATAAAAAAGATTTATTATCATGATTATACGATGCTAATCTTGGTTAAAATTCAGTTATACCCTTCGATTATACTTGGAAAACCTTTTATAAATGCTATTTATCCATTTACTAGCATAAATGCTAAAAGATTTTCTGCTACGTATGAAAAGCAGAATATTAGTTATACTTTTATCACTGACCCAATTTCTCGTGATATTAACGCTTTAATTGATATGAAGCAAAAGCATGTTGATTCATTACAACTTGAATTGTTTAGTATGAATATATTTGATACTTTGAAATCTACCAAAGTACAAGAAAAGATTAAATTGATTTCTGAACAAATGACTATTGATATTTGTGCTTATCATCCTAGTGCTTTTTGGAATCGAAAAAACATATTGTTACTCTTCCATATGAAGAAAATTTCTCTGAGGATGATATTCCTACTAAGTTTCGTCCTAGCCAGATGAACGCCGAAAATTGGTAGAATTTTGCAAAAAGAAAATTGATAATTTGTTACAAAAGGGTTTGATAAAACCTTCGAAATCACCTTGGTCTTGTACTGTATTTTATGTTGACAATGCTGCTGAAAAAGAGTGAGGTGTCCCCGGGTTGGTTATAAATTATAAACCTTTGAACAAAAATTTAAAATGGATTAGATATCCTATTTCAAATAAAAAAGATTATTATCAAGATTATATGATGCTAATCTTGGTTAAAAATTAGTTATACCCTTCGATTATACTTGGAACACCTTTTATAAATGTTACTTATCCATTTACTAGCATAAATGCTAAAGGATTTTCTGCTAAGTATGGAAACCAGAATATAAGTTATACTTTTATCACTGACCTAATTTCTCGTGATATTAATGCTTTAATTGATATGAAGCAAAAGCATGTTGATTCATTACAACTTGAATTGTTTAGTATGAATAAATTTGATACTTTGAAATCTACCAAAGTAAAAGAAAAAATTAAATTGATTTTTAAACAAATGACTATTGATATTTGTGTTGATCATCCTAGTGCTTTTTGGAATCGAAAAAAACATATTGTTACTCTTCCATACGAAGAAAATTTCTATAAGGATAATATTCCAACTAAGTCTCGTCCTTGCTAGATGAATGCCAAATTGGTAGAATCTTGCAAAAAGGAAATTGATAATTTGTTACAAAAGGGTTTGATAAAACTTTTGAAATCACCTTGGTTTTGTACTACATTTTAGGCTAACAATGCTGCTGAAAAAGAGCGAGGTGTCCCTAGGTTGGTTATAAATTATAAACCTTTGAACAAAAATTTAAAATTGATTAGGTATCCTATTCCAAATATAAAAGATTTATTATCAAGATTATAAGATGTTAATATCTTCTCTAAATTTGATTTAAAATCTAGTTATTATCAGATCCAATTATTTAAAGAACATTCTTACAGAATAGTTTTTAACGTCTCATTTGGACAATATGTGTGGAATGTTATGCCCTTTGGTTTGAAAAACGCTCCTTCTGAATTTCAAAAAATTATGAATGATATTTTCAACCCCTATTTGTATTTTATCATTGTTTATAGATTAAATGGTCTATAAACCCCCCCAACCTATGTCCGAAATCCCAACTACACACTCCAAATTCACGGGTGTCCTATTACCCCCCTAAACTTCATATTTCCCTATTTTCTACACACTTAAACGCTGACTTGTCATGGGAGGTGTTCTCACCTCCTCTAGGCGCGTTAGAAGGTTAATTTTAACCTCCATTAATAGCATTGCTAGCCTCCCAACCATCAGCCACCACTGTCGCCGCCTCCGGCGAAACCCAAACCACCAACAAAAACCCATTCTCCTCTTCCCCTCTCCTCTTATCTCTCTCCCATTCCGAGACAACCACCATGAAGACCTAGCTCTGTTATCACAACAAGATCAACTACAACAACAACAACAAAACCTCCAACCAGCGAGCTCCGGCGAAGCAAGCAAAACTTCGAGTTACCAAACGAGTTCACTGTACCTAAAATTTTCTTCTCCTTTGTGCCTATAAAACCTTCTTCGTTTCACCAAACAAAAAACTCTACCATTTCCAGAAAAAAAAAATCAAAATTGGGTAGGAGGATTTCTGAGGTATGAAACAATTCTGCTCTCGTTTTTCAAATTCTGATTATTTTTTGTATGTATGCATATATATTTGTACATGTGTTGCTATACATGTAAAAATCTTCGTTATATACTCGAACTGATTTAGGGTTTTGTTGTTGTTGTTGTTGTAATTAGGGATTTTTTTGTACGAAAATGGCATCCAAGAGGATTCTGAAAGAGCTCAAGGATATCCAGAAAGATCCTCCTACCTCTTGCAGTGCATCTCTTTGCTCTCTTTTTTAAAAGAAAAAAAAAATTATGTAGTATTTGTATATAAGTGATTGCTTTTTGTTTTGGGTTATCAAAAAAATTGTTATTTGAACTGAGGCTATATTTGAGATAGATTCTTTAAATATACCCAGATCAATATTCATCTTTGTTCCTCACAATTCCATAGGAATTTGAAAGAATTGGGGGAAGAAGTTACTTTAGAGATTTGAAGAAAATGGAAGAGTATAGGAAAAAGTGGAAAGGAATTATAAAAAAATTGAAAAAAATAATAAGTTACTTAAATTTTCACCTGTAAAACGCGTGAAGTTCACAGGCCAACACAGATCTGGTTGTGGCTTTTTAGGGCTGTAGTTAGTACAGTTTTAAACAATTCAGGTGGGTGATAGGACTCTCGTAAAGTTGGAGTGTGTAGTTGAAATTTTGGGTATAGGTTTGGGGGGGGGGGGGGGTTAGACCATTTTCATTGATGATATTTTGGTTTACTCAAAGACTCTTGAAATGCATATCAAACATTTAGACATTTTCAAGAAAATTATTATACAAAATGGTTTGGTGATTTCTAAACCAAAGATGAGTTTATTTCAAACTAATGTAAGACTTTTAGGACATCTTATTTGTCAAGGGAAGGTTACCCCAATTCAACGATCAATTGACATTGCCTCTAAGTTTCCTGATGTTATTAAAGATAGGACTCAATTCCAAAGATTATTGGAAAGTCTAAATTACATCTCCCCTTTTACAATAATTTATCACGTGATTTGGCCCCTTTATATGACAGGCTAAAAAAGGATCACAAATCACCATGGACTGATAGTCACATCAATTTGGTAAAGAATATTAAACTTCATGTGCAATCTTTGCCTTGCCTAACTCTTGCTAACCCTGCATGGCAGAAAATTATTAAGACTGATGCATTTAACATTGGTTATGGTGGAATATTGAAACAAATCAATACCCATGACCAAAATGAATATTTGATCCGATTTCATTTCGAAAAATGGAGGGATGCTCAGAAGAAATATGCTACGGTGGATCACGAAATGTTGACCATCGTTAAATGCGTATTAAAATTTTAAGATGATTTATATAATCAAAAGTTTTTTGATAAAAACTGATGCACAATCAGTGAAATATATGTTTGATAAAGATTTTAAACATGATGCTTCAAAATTAATCTTTGCTAGGTGGCAGGCCCAGTTAGCTCCTTTTGATTTTGAAATCCCTTATAAAAAAGGGGAGTGATAACTCTCTTCCAGGTTTCTTCTCTAGAGAACCACCTTTCTTCACAATGAGTTTTCTATCTCCCTTTTTTACAGATAAAACTTTAGTTACTATCTTAAAGGTAGTTGCTCTTAATCGAGACCTACAGTAAGCAATCTTACAGATATTTGCTTTTGTGAGGAGATCATCAATTTTGACGACATGAATTATTATTACCATTATTATTATGCATTCGAATAAAACAAATTGTTTTGTCTGCAGAATAGACCCTCCTTGGGTAAACAAGGTTAGAAGAAGGGGTGGTCTTACTAGAGGAAGGGGAAAATCATCCCCTAGATCATCAGGATCACTATGCGGATCCTCTTCTAACTCTCCAATTATAAAAAGAGGAGGAATGAACTTGGTGAATCTGAAGACCTCTCAAAAGGAGGCTTCTTCTTCAATACATCTGAAAAAATATTTCAGAAAACAATCCGTTATACGCACAATTACAAGTGTATCTATCTCAGAAACAAAGTGATACTTTCACATCAGTTGCAAAAGAAGAAGTTGATGATATCAAAACTTACGGAAAGGTATCAAAGAAAGAAATGATATTTCTTTTAAAAATTTCTGATATTCAGAGTAAAGAAGAAACCTGAAAGGTATTCTAGCGATATTTAGTTAATGGATTATATTTCCTGGGTGAGTCATACAAAACCCGATCATATTATGAGACAATTTTGCAGAGCACCGGAAGTGAAGAATATCAGCACTTTTCAGGAGACAACACCAGCGAGAATGTTTATAACTTCTCCAAGATTATAATGAAACAAATTATATTTGTTGAAGATTGAGGCATCTCCACAATGAAAGAGAGGCATAAAAGCCTAAATAAGGTCCCTAAAATTTCACATATTAGGACTATATTCATGCTTTTGATAAAGTGCTTATCTATAATAATGAGCAACATAAGCATACATGGTTCATTAAAATTTGTGCAAAAATATTTGCAGAAACAATCCCTAGTTGGTTCCTAAATTGGTGGTCATACCACGGTCCAACAACTAAGATCTTACCAGATTCATTTCTTAAGTTATACAAAGAATGGGTTAAAGTTTCACCAAACTTGAACGAATTATATCATACAAATCATATCTGTTATATTCAAAGAATTGAACAAATCTTCTTTTTTTTTTTTGAATTCTCAATCTCATGGATTCACAAATGGACGCCAGAGGTAGGATTCATTGAGGAGCAAATCTCTTGTTTATACAGGACACTTTATAATAATTTTTGGAATAAATTAATGAAAAGAGATCCCAAGACAAAGTCGTTATACGGACATGAATTATTGGATACTATTGGAAAAAGGATCCAAGAATATTGTCTTGTTCCTCAAAAGGGAATTATACAGGATAGCTCCATCCACCATATTGCTCAAAAAATCTCTATTCAAGATGGAGATAAAGAAGAGATGATTAATAATTATCTCGACGAAGTAAGAAAGAACGTACTTCTTACTATTACCCAATACGAGAAGTCCGACACTTCAAAACGAAGTGAAACAAATGATGATGTTGCAGATATTTAAGAGGCTCAATTGTGTGAACCGACTGCAGAGTATGTGCTGGAAAAAGTGGAAGATCTCCTCCACCAACTAAAAGGAAAGGATAACATGTAAAGTTTGTCTTCAATAGTAAAAGTCATTATCAACGGTAGATGCACTATTGATCTACAGTAGATATACTATTACTGCACATATGTGACCCATTGAAAAGGACCCATCACTATAGATAGATTCCTTTTCTTTTCTATAAATAAGTTTCATTTGTAGTTTGTTGGAGATAGGTTTTTAAAAAACCCTCTCTAGTTTTTCTCTCTCTTGTAAAGCTTTCTCTTTTGTAATTTGTGAGTTCGCCAAATACTTGTCAGATATTGTCAATAAAGTGTATAGTTCTCATAGGCCCTGGTGTTGGCCATAACTACAAGGTACTTCAATTCTTCCTTTCTTTTATCTTCTTCTCTTTCTCTGATCTATAGTCGTGGCTATGTCCGGCTAAAAGAATCATATTTATGTTGGATATTTAACTTCACTTTTATATCTATCATGAAAGATCTAGACTTTATCCAAATATAAATAAATTTATATATGATTTCTTGACTTGGTTCCGAGATGGTGGTATAGTCAAATTTGATGCAATATATTATTGGCTTTGTCTTCATAACTTTGTCTAGCCAGTCATAGTTCTAAGTTCGTTAATGAGTTGAAAAAGGCGCTCTATACCCGATTAGAACTACTAGACATATGATCTTAATAACAATACGTATTTGAATCTTAACAGAATCCTTGCTTGGTTAAAAGGATTAAATCCCTCCATACAGTCATAAAACTATATAAAAATTTGTATATATTTCA
The DNA here is from genome assembly GCA_037074985.1 of Solanum bulbocastanum. Taxonomy (NCBI): domain Eukaryota; kingdom Viridiplantae; phylum Streptophyta; class Magnoliopsida; order Solanales; family Solanaceae; genus Solanum; species Solanum bulbocastanum. The sequence continues at coordinate 33,854,515 of CM073607.1, forward strand.
ATTCGGATTTATTCCTTGAATTCGGATGTTGACAAGCTAGATTGAAGATGACCATACAGACTACCGCCCGTCTTCTGAGATCCTAGTTTCGTTGGTATCAAAGCCTAGGGACTTTCATGGTACTTATGAAATTGTTGTGAAGTGTACGACATAGATATGATCTTTGTCTTCATGGATCTTGGAGAAAAAAGTACTAAAAGTACTAGGTTGGAAGAGGTAGATATACCTCAAAACCTTGATTTGTTAAACAAATAGACTATTCCAAAAATTAATATTAAGATCATTTATGACTATGGTTGGTTTGATAAAATCTCTAATAAATAGTTGATTAAGACTACTAAATAATCTTTGGCGTTAAATTCATTAGAACAGACTATTCATTTATTAAACAAGCGAGATATCAACTTATATAAACTTCAGTATAATTTCTTGCATATTGGCAAGATACAAATTGCTTTTAAGCCTTTGTCCCTTAACGGGTACCTGAGACATTTTTAGCTTATTTACGTGATGCTAGAAATTTAAATTTTAGACAATCTTTAATGGGTTTGATAGAATCTACAGTGGCACCAGTATGCTTTAATACTCAACCAAATTTGCAGTTATCTTTAACTGATGCTAATATTCTTGATGCTTTAAATTTAAATGTGAAAACGCATGGTTATAATTATGCACCTTGATCATAATTAATTTGCTTGTCTTATAGAATCTATTTCAAATTGCTTTCTATATTAAATCCAAGATGTAAGTTATATGATACACTGCTAAAACTATTTTAGTAGAAACTAATTTTGCTAGATCAAAGGGCACTACTAGACGACCTATAAAATAAGAAGAAATTAATTTTCCGACTACTTGGGCTTTGAAATCAGTTATTCCTCCAAACCAGATGACCGATGCAGTCACTAATTATAAGTATTCTCATATCACTCAAAATCCTGATGGTAGGATTTGTACGCAGTTTAATAATATTTCTTTTTGTAGACACTCATTTTCTTCTACTAGAATATTGTTTACTATGCATCAAATTTCCCCTATTGATCCAGTATATGGCCCGGCTCGTAGTCGTGCTGCTTCTTTACATATCTTACCATCTGTTATATCTGAAGATCAAAATGATAGATTTGTTAATAAAATAAAAATTAATCCTCATCTTAATATTTTTCATGCATATGATATTGCTTCTGATATTTCTGATAAGGATATTCCTTCTCAGTCCAAAATGAATTTCGATCTGAATAATACTTAATGATGGATGTACATGAAATAGATTTTAGTCCAGGTTCCCTGGCAAGAAAGTACATTCAGAATGAATTTTTAAGTGATAAATGGAATCAGTTTAAAACTTAGTTTTTTGACACTTTTAATATCGATGATTTGAATAATATTTCGCAAGAATTTTACGAAACTTGTGCTTTTCATAATCAAATTATGTTTTTTGTGCCCTGGTTTATAACCACTTGTTTGTCTTTATTCATCAATGTTCTTGAATGATCTTATAAAGATGGAACTGGTAATATTATTAAGGCAGTTTACCCTCCTCAGTCATCATTTGTTTTACCAAATAATGCTGGTATAACATTTACTGCCTCTCAAAAATTTACTGAAGAAGATGTTGCGGCAATCAGCATTAACGAAATTAATAATTTGATTTCTCAAAACAATTATTTGGGACTTTATGTTAAAATATTAGGTGAACATATTGGTTCTCTTGATAAAAAATTAGATGAATTAACTGTTTTAGTAATTCACATTAAAAATGATGTAAAGACTTTTAATAAAGCTTCTACCTCTAAATCTAATATAGAGGCACAGACTATGGCTACTCCTATGCAGACACCTTCTGAGATTTTGGAATTTCAATTCAAATCAATTTATGACTTTGAAGAACTTCTTGATAAAAAGTTTTCTGAATTCAGGGCAAGTCCTATGACTTTGTCTAAAAGTTTTGCTAACGAAATGGAAAACACTTTTGCTTTTAAAAATCAAAGAATAATAGTAATAGTAGTAATACTAAATTTGCGCATAACCCAGCATGCAAACGTATTATTATTCCAGAACAACTCCTCATGATGTGCTTATAGAGGAACGAGACTGAAATCAGACTAATACCTATTATAGTGGTTTCGAAATTTATGAATGGAAACTTGATGGTCTGACTGATCGACAGTTTACTATTCTTTTTCATAGAATGCTTATGTATGCAACTATCTGTAAAAATGTTAAAAACACATATAAAAATATTTGCAAAATGATAATCACAGGTTTTACTAGTCAACTTCTAGGTTGGTGGGATAATTATATGAGTTTCGAACAGAAGGTTGTTGTGATTAATGCTACTTCTAGTAGTGAAGGTGTTGATAACTTAGGTATGGCTCTTGTTGTAAATAGAGAAGACATCGTTTATACTTAGTCTTCATCATTTTAGAACATTTTAATGGTAGATTTACCAATCAGTTTGAAATTGTTCGTACCTTGTTAAACGGTCTACTTTGTAGAACCTTAGGAGAATTCAGGTGGTATAAGGACAGGTCGAAGCGAGAGCTCACCAAAATTAAGTTTTATAGGTGTGGCAATTACGGACATATAGCACCAATTGCAAGCTTGGAAAGCTGAAAACCTTAGAACTTTATGGAGAAGTTCATAATAAGGTTTATAGTTTCTTATACACCTCTGGTTGGGAGTCCAATTATGATTCTAAGTCAGGTTCTAAAGAAGAGATTGATTAGCCAGATTTATCTGATAATAATCAGCATGCTTGCTATACTTGCAAAGCTGGTCAAGGTGATATTTGTTCCTATGAAAATGATGAATTTTATAAATTACAATCTCAATTTGAAGATTTAAACATAAACACTATTACTTCTAATAATATCATAGAACTTTTGATAGAAGTTATCGATAATAATCTTCGTGAGAAAATTATTCAATTAGCTGTTAACAATAAGGCTAGTTCTTCAAAAAATCCAGAAAAGAGGAATGATTTTGAAAATGAATATTTTACTCCTTATTCTTTGTCTGAAGTTCATAACAGACTTAATAAATAAACTATCTCTACAAGAGATTCTTCTTTTGATTATTTAAAGGGTGAAATTGAAAATTTTTAAAATGAGATTAAATCTATTAAGCAGAATAGAATGATTTGTGATGATCGTCTTACTTGGATCGAAATAGTTAATAACAAAGGGAAAAATATTGTTGAAGAAAATATTCTTGCAAAACCTTTTAATCCTGATCCTAGACAAAGTATGTTCCTAGAAATAATGCAAATTGTTACTGCTCATAAGTGGTATGTTAAATGCACTATATTGATTGATAATAGTTTTTCTATAACTAATGTCGCTATGATTGATAGTGGAGCCGATGTCAGTTTCATTCAAGAAGGTATTGTACCTACCAAATACTTTGAAAAAACAATTCATATGGTTAAATCTAGTTAGGAAATGCTTTAGATATAAAGTATAAACTGCCTAATACTCGCATTTGCCAAAATAAAGTCTGCATTCCACATTTCTTTTTCTTGGTTAAAAATCAGTTATACCCTCTTGTTATACTTGAAACACCTTTTATAAATTGTATTTATCCATTTACTAGCATAAATGATAAAGGATTTTCTACCACGTATGAAAAGCAGAATATTAGTTATACTTTTATTACTAACCCAATTTCTCGTGATATTAACGCTTTAATTGATATGAAGCAAAAGCATATTGATTCATTACAACTTGAATTGTTTAGTATGAATATATTTTATACTTTGAAAACTACCAAAGTACAAGAAAAAATTAAATGCTATTTATCCATTTACTAGCATAAATGCTAAAAGATTTTCTGCTACGTATGAAAAGCAGAATATTAGTTATACTTTTATCACTGACCCAATTTCTCGTGATATTAACGCTTTAATTGATATGAAGCAAAAGCATGTTGATTCATTACAACTTGAATTGTTTAGTATGAATAAATTTGATACTTTGAAATCTACCAAAGTACAAGAAAAAATTAAATTGATTTATGAATAAATGGCTACTGATATTTGTGTTGATCATCCTAGTGCTTTTTGTAATCGAAAAAAGCATATTATTATTCTTCCATATGAAAAAAAATTTCTTTGAGGATAATATTCCTACTAAGTGTCATCCTTGTCAGATGAACGCCGAATTGGTAGAATTTTGCAAAAAGGAAATTGATAATTTGTTACAAAAGGGTTTGATAAAACCTTCCAAATCACCTTGGTCTTGTACTGCATTATATGTTAACAATGCTACTGAAAAAGAGCGAGGTGTCCCAGGTTGGTTATAAATTATCAACCTTTGAACAAAAACTTAAAATGGATTAGGTATCTTATTCCAAATAAAAAAGATTTATTATCAAAATTATACGATGCTAATATCTTCTCTAAATTTGATTTAAAATCAAGTTATTGGCAGATCCAAATATTTAACGAATATTCTTATAGAACAACTTTTAACGTCCCATTTGGACAATATGAGTGGAATGTTATACCCTTTGGTTTGAAAAATTCTCCTTCTGAATTTCAAGAAATTATGAATGATATTTTCAACCCCTATTTGGATTTTATCATTGTTTATATTGATGATATTTTGGTTTACTCAAAGACGTTGAAATGCATATCAAACATTTAGACATTTTCAAGAAAATTGTTATACATTTATCAAGGGAAGGTTACCCCAATTCAACAATCAATGGACTTTACCTCTAAGTTTCTTGATTTTAATACAGATAGGACCCAATTGCAAAGATTTTTGGGAAGTCTAAATTACATCTCACCATTTTACAAGAATTTATCACGTGATTTGGCCCTTTTATTTGACAAGCTAAAGAATGTTCATAAATCACCATGGAATGATAGTCACACCAATTTGGAAAAGAATATTAAACTTCATGTGCAATCTTTGCCTTGCCTAACTCTTGCGAACCCTGAATGGCAGTAAATTATTTGGACAGATACATCTAACATTGGTTATGGTGGAATATTGAAACAAATCAATCCCCATGACCAAAATGAATATTTGATCCGATTTCATTTCGGAAAATGGGCCGATGCTCAAAAGAAATATGCTACGGTGGCTCATGAAATGTTGACCATCGTCAAATACGTATTAAAATTTCAAGATGATTTATATAATCAAAAGTTTTTGATAAAAAATGATGCACAATCAGTGAAATATATGTTTGATAAAGATTTTAAACATGATGCTTCAAAATTAATCTTTGCTAGGTGGCAGCCCCCAGTTAGCTCCTTTAGATTTTAAAATCCATTATAAAAAGGGGAGTAATAACTCTCTTCCAGATTTTTTATTTAGAGAATACCTTTCTTCACAATGAGTTTTCTGTCTCCCTTTTTTACATATAAAACTTTAGTTACTATCTTAAAGGTAGTTCCTCTCAATCGAGACCTAGAGGAAGTAATTCTATGGAATATTATAGATGATATGATGAGAGATATCATCCCAAATATTTGCTTTTGTGAGGAGATCGTCTATTTTGACAACGTGATTTATTATGCATTCGAATAAAACAAAATGTTTTGTTTGTAGAATGGACCCTCTTTGGGTAACCAAGGTTATAGGAAGGGGTGGCCATACTAGAGGAAGGGGAAGATCATCCCCAGGATCATTAGGATTGTTATACGGATCCTCTTCTAACTCCCCAATTATATAAAGAGGAGGAATGAGCTTGGTGAATCTAAAGACCTTGCAAAAGGAAGCTTCTTCTTTAATACATCTACAAGATATTCCCGAAAACAATATGTTATACGCACAATTACAAGCGTATCTATCTCATATGCAAAGTGATACTTTCGCATATGTCGCAAAAGAAGTATTTGATGATATCAAAACTTACGAAAAAGTATCAAAGAAAGAAATGATATTTCTTTTAGAAAATTCTAATATTCAGAGAAAAGAAGAACCCTGGAAGATATTTCAACGATATTAAGTTAATGGATTATATTTCCCGGGTGAGTCATACAAAAGCTGATCATATTATGAGACATTTCTGCTAAGCACCAAAAGTGCTGAATTTCAGCACTTTTTAGGATACAACACCAGCGAGAATGTTTATAACTTCTCCAAGATGATAATTAAACAAATTATATTTTTGGAAGATTGGGGCATCTCCCCAATGAAAGAGATGCAGATAAGCCTAAATAAGGTCCCTATGAATTTCACATATTGAGACTATATTCATGCTTTTGATAAAATGCTTATCTATAATAATGAGCGACATAAGCATACATGGTTCATTAAAATTTGTGCAGAAATATTTGTAGAAACAATCCCTAATTGGTTCCTAAATTGGTGGTTATACCACGGTCCAACAACTAAGATCTTACCAGATCCATTTCTTAAGTTTTACAAAGAATGGGTTAAAGTTTCACCAAACTTGAACGAATTATATCACCAGATTATATCTGTTATATTGAAAGAATTGAGTAAATTTATTTTTTTGTTGAATTCTCGATCTCATGGATTCACAAATGGGCACCGAAGGTAGGATTCACTAAGGAGCAAATTCCTTGTTTATACAGGACATTTTATAATAATTTTTGGGATAAATTAATGGAAAAGATCCCAAGACAAAGTCCTTATACGGACAAGAATTATTGCATCTTATTGGAAAAAGGATTCAAGAATATTGTCTTGTTCCTCAAAAGGGAATTATACAGGATAGCGTCGTTCGCCATATTACTTGAAAAATCTCTATTCAAGATGGAGATAAAAAAGAGATGATTAATAATTATCTCGACGAAGTAAGAAAGAACCTACTTCTCAATATTACACAATACGAAAAGTATGACACTTCAATGCGAAGTGAAACAACTAATGATGTTGCAGATATTAAAGACACCCAATTATGTGAACCGACTGCAGAGGATGTGCTGGAAAAAGCAGAAGATCTACTCCACCAACTAAAAGGAGAGGATAACATGTAAAGTTTATCTTCAATAGTAAAAGTCATTATCAACAGTAGATGCACTGTTAATCTGCTGTAGATATATCGTTACTATACATATGGGACCTATTGACAAGGACCTATCACTATAGATAGATTCCTTTTCTTTTCTATAAATAAGCTTCATTTGTAATTTGTGAGTTCACTGGATACTTGCCGAAAGTTTTCAATAAAGTGTATAGTTCTCATACGCCCTGGTGTTGGCCACAATTGCAAGGTACTTTAATTCTTCCTTTCTTTTATCTTCTTCTCTTTCTCTAATCTAGAGCCATGACAATATCCAGCTAAAAGAATCATATATATGTCGGATAGTTAACTTCGCTTTTATATCTACCATCAAAGATCTAGAATTTATCTAAATATAAATAAATTTATATATGGTTTCTTCACTTGGTTCTGAGATGGTGGTACAGTCAGATTTGATGCAATACGTTATTGGATTTGTCTTCGTGAATCTGTCTAGCCAGTCGTGGTTCTAAGTCCGTTAATGAGTTGAAAAAGGCGCTCTATACCCGATTAGAACTGCTAGACATGTGGGCTCAATAATAATACGTATTTGAATCTTGACAGACCCCTTGCCTGGGTAAAATAATTAGATTCCTCCATACAATCATAAAACAATATAAAAATTTGTATATATTTTGATTCAGATTTATTCCTTAAATTTGGATGTTGACAAGCTAGATTGAAGATGACCGCGCAGACTACCACCCATCTTCTGAGATCCTGGTTTCGTTGGTGTCAGAGCCTAGGGACTTTCATAGTACTTATGAAATTGTAGTGAAGTATACGGCATAGATATGATCTTTGTCTACATTGATCTAGGAGAAATAAGTACTAAAAGCACTAGATTGGAAGAGGTAGATATACTTCCAAATCCTGACGGTAGGATTTGTATGCAGTTTAATGATATCCCTTTTAGTAGACACTCATTTCCTTCTATTAGAAGATTGCCAGCTATGCATCATATTTCTCCTATTGATCCAATATATGGCCCGACTCATATTCATGCTGCTTCTTTACATACCTTACCATCATTTATATCTGCAGATCAAACTGATAGATTTGTTAATAAAATAAAAATTAATTCTCGTCTTAGTATTGTTCACGCAAATGATATTGCTTCTGATATTTCTGATAAGGATATTCCTTCTCAGTCCGAAATAGATTTTGATCTGAATAATATTTAATGATGGATGTACGTCAAATAGATTTTAGCTTAAGTTCCTTGGTGAAAAAGTACATTCAGAATGAATTTTTAAGTGATAAATAGAACCAGTTTAAAACTTGGATTTTTGACACCTATAATACCGATTATTTGAATAATATTTAGCAAGAATTTTACGAAACTTGTGCTTTGCATAATCAAATTATATCTTTTGTGCCCTGGTTTATAACCACTTATTTACCTTTATTCATCAACGTTCTTGAACGATCTTATAAATATGAAACTGGTAATATTGTTAAGGCGGTTTACCCACCTCAGTCATCATTTGTTTTACCAAATAATATTGGTATAACATTTACTGTCTTTCAAAAATTTATTGAAGAAGATGTTGCGGCAGTAAGCATTAACGAAATTAATAATTTGATTTCTCATAACAATTATATGGGACTTTATGTTAAAGTGATAGGTGAACATATTGGTTCTCTTCACAAAAAATTAATTGAATTAACTGCTTCAGTAATTCACATTAAAAATGATGTAAAGACTTTTAATAAAACTTCTACCTCTAAAACTAATATAAAGGAACGGACTATGGCTACTCCTGTGCAGAGACCTTCTGAGATTTCGAAATTTAAATTCAAATCGATTTATGACTTCGAAGAACTTCTTGATAAAAAGTTTTCTGAATTCATGGCAAGTCCTGTGGATTTGTCTAAACGTTTTGCTGACGAAATGGAAAACACTTTTGATTTTAAAAATCATGTTTATTTGGAATTTAATAAACTTCAGGGTTATCCCAAGAAAAATAGTAGTAACACAAAATTTACGCATAAACCCAGCATGCAAATGTATTATTATTGTGCTTATAGAAGAACGAAACTTAATAGGAATATCACCCTCAAAGAAATCTTCTTCATATTGAAGAGTAACAATATGCTTTTTCCGATTTCAAAAAGCACTAGGATGATCAGCACAAATATCAATTGTCATTTGTTTAGAAATCAATTTAATATTTTCTTGTACTTTGGTAGATTTTGAAGTATCAAATATATTCATACTAAACAATTCAAGTTGTAATGAATCAACATGATTTTGCTTCATATCAATTAAAGCGTTAATATCACGAGAAATTGGGATAACTAATATTCTGGTTTTCATACGTAGCAGAAAATCCTTTAGCATTTATGCTAGTAAATTGATAAATAACATTTATAAAATGTGTTCCAAGTATTATCGGAGGGTATAACTGATTTTTAACCAAGAAAAAGAAATGCGGAATGCAAACTTTATTTGGAAAATGCAAGTCTTAGGCAGTTTATACTTTATATCTAAAGCATGTCTTGACGCAGATTTAACCATATGAATTGTTTTTTCAAAGTATTTGGTAGGTACAAGACCTTCTTGAATGCAACTCACATCGGCTCCACAATCAATCATAGCGATATTAGTTATAGAAATACTATTATCAATCAGTATAGTGCATTTAACATACCACTTATGAGCAGTAACAATTTGCATCATTCCTAGGAACATACTTTGTCTAGGATAAGGATTACAAGGTATTGCAAGAGCATTTTCTTCAGCAATATTTTTCCATTTGCTATTAACAGTTTCAATCTGAGTAAGACGATGATCACAAATCATTTAATTCTGCTTAATAGATTTAATCTCATTTTTTAAATTTTCAATTTTACCCTTTAAATCATCAAAAGAAGAATCACTTGTAGAAATAGTTTGTTTATTAAGTTTGTTATGAACTTCAGACAAAGAATAAGGAGCAGAATATTCATTTTCAAAATCATTCCTCTTTTCAGGATTTTTTGAAAAACTAGCATTATTATTAACAGCTAATTGAATAATTTTCTCACGAAGATTACTATCGGTAACTTCTTTCACAATTTCTTTGATATTATCAGAAGTAATAGTGTTTATGTTTAAATCTTCAAATTGAGATTGTAATTTACAAAATTCATCATTTTCATAGGAACAAATATCACCTTGACCATTTTTGCAAGTATCGCAAGCATGCTGATTATTATCAGATAAATCTGGCAAATGAATCTCTTCTTCAGAACTTGACTCGGAATCATAATCGAACTTTGAACCAGAGGTGTATAAGAAACTATAAACCTTATTATGAACTTCTTCATCAAATTCTAAGGTTTTCAGGTTTTCAAGCTTGCAATTGGGTGTTATATGTCCGTAATTGCCACACCTATAACACTTAATTTTGGTGAGCTCTCGCTTCGACCTATTCTTAGTAAATCTTTTAGATTTACGAGAGATTTTTCTATCATCTTGTTCTTCCTTAGATCTACGTCTATGTCGAGACCTTTTTTTCTTATAAAGTTCATCGGGATTGGAACTTCTAGAATCTCTATATTTGGTCTTCTTCTTGCTATTAGTCGAAGTATCAGGTAAACCAAACTGGGTACAAAAGTCTCCTAGCTGAGATCTTTCTCTAAGCTTATCCATCTTAAGCTGTCTAGATAACTTTAATTCATTGCATAAATTTATGCCTTCTTGAGTGAAAACGCCTATCAGCTAGCCATAGGTATAATTATTATAGGGAATTATACCCTGCTGATTTATGAGAATTTTTCTAACTCATTCTGCAAATAAGGAGGAAGGCCATCTATGAATTTAGCTTTCCAATGCTCATATTTGTTTTCAGGTGGTTCCATCACCCTACTCAAATAAGTATCTTTAAAGATGATTACAAGTCTCAAGTCTTTGTTTCTCAAATAGAATAAAGCCAAAAAATAAAAAAAAACTAGAGGGCCCATTGGGATGACAAGAAGCTACCTCTCAACAATCATTTGACAAACCTCAGAAATAGGAGAATGAAAGCAAACACATTGAACTAGGCTCAAAACCTACACAAGTGTAGAAGCAAGGAGTGAGTACCAAACAACGCGATACTTAACAATAAACCTAGCTAGAAATCAAATACTCCTTTCATCCCAATCAAATCTCCTAAAACTATAACTTGCATATAAATCAGCCCAACCTAACCGTTCTACAATGAACAACTCACAAGGCTCAATAATCACAGTTCAATAGTCACAATTCAATAGCCAACACATATCAAGTATGCAAATCATAAGTAGCAAATAGTCAATCACAAGTAACAATTAGATCAACCACAAATATCATGTAGTTTGATCACAAATATCAAATACATCAAAGCATAATAATCAACTCTTACTAGAACCATTTTCCTTCGGCACAATATCAATAACTGAAACTATTTTCCGTTGTCTTTATATGACATCACTAATCAGAACCATTTCTCATCATCTTTATATCACATCGCTATTCAGAACCATTTCCCATCGGTTTTATATCACATTACTATCCGAAACCATTTCTCATCGACTTTATATCACATCACTAGCCGAAATCATTTCGCATTGGTTTTATATCACTAGCTGAAATCATTTCTTATCGACTTTATATCACTATTCATTGCATTAATGGGTATCGTTTTAATTGATTTGACATTCTCATCACTAATTTAGTAGCATGACATCATTCGGAGTCCCTTTGGAACGGAAAAGATGTTCGAGTGTTGTTTCGACCTCATGGCAGGTTATGGTTTCTTGTTGAGTAGTAATGATAGTTAGGAAGACTTATGATACAACATTAGGTTTACATGATCCATAGATTACATTTTTGGCCATTTTCAGGTTATTTAGCTTATCACTTAGTCGATAAGTTTTAATTTAGGTTGATCCTTAGATTTGTTGTCGTTTAAGAATACTTAAAGTGTTTCTAGGTGGCGTGAAACATAGATTTCCATCCATTGGTTTGACTTGGTTGGATTGTGTGACTTTTTGTCATTTCAGGCTTTTATCTCTTTACTATTGATTATGGGCTGGAGGTGTTGGATTTGGACTAGCTGAAATAGATCACTAGTACAATATTTTTGCTATGTTATGAAATCATGGGGAACACATTCCTAGTATTTTCTAATAATCTAAATGCAAAAAAATACTTAGTTCAAATATATTTTTATTCATATTTAAATCCCCCCTTTTTAAATAACGACTTTTGTATTAAATATTTTCTATTGACATTATTCTTCCATATTCTTTGTGGATTGACACTAACACCAACTCATAGTAATTGGGTAAATATATTTCATATGACTGCTTATATTTCTTTTCAAGAAATATATTTGGACGTTATCAACGTACCTTCAAAACTCAACAAAAACTGAGTTTGAAGCAGGATAGATGGTAGGAGATATTGGCTGAATATGACTTTGTGTTGATATATAAACCAAGAAAGCAAAACCAAGTGGCTGATGTGTTGAGTCGCAAAGAGGTATTTGTTGTTGTTTATGCAATTGCCCTACTTGAATCTAATTTTCTTGATAAGATTAAGTTTAGTGATGTAATTGATTCATTATATGTTAAGTTATTGGATCAAGCGAAAGAAGGTACAGTTAAACGGTATTAGATCCAGGACGATCTGCTTTATTTCAGGGGGAGAATCATAGTTCCTCAAGGAGATAGGTTGAGAAGAAAACTTCTCAAAGAAATACATGATATTGTTTATGTTGGACGTCTAGGTGTTGAAAGGATGATGGAATTACTATCTCAAAATTATTTCTAGCAAAAAATAAAGGACGACATTGAGACCTATGTAAAGTCATGTTTAGTATGTCAACTAGACAAGATAGAACAGGAGAAGGAATCAGGGTTACTGCAACCTCTACCCATAGTGGAGCGTCCGTGAGCTTCTGTTCAATGGACTTTATTGACGAATTTCCAAAAGTTGAGGGTAAAGAGTCGATCATGGTTGTGGTTGACAGGTCTCAAAATACGGTATCTTTATTAATTCCCCTACCTTATATTCTTCTGAAATAGCTGCTAAGTTGATTTATAAGTAGGTTGTGAAGAATTTTGGTGTTCTGTTAAATATTGTGAGTGATCGTGATGCTAGGTTCACTGGCCAATTTTGAACAACTATTTTAACATGATGTGTATTGTTTTAAAGTTCTCAACAACAAATCACCCACAAACTAATGGATAGACTAAAATAATCAACTATCTGCTTGAAAAATACCTCAGACACTATGTGACAGCAAGTCAAAGGGACTGGGTAGAATAGTTTAATAGTGCATAACTTTGTTACAACTTGCAAAGGTTGTCGGCAACAAAGAAGAGCCTGTTTCAATTAGTATTAGGTGTGTAGCCTAACACTCCACTAGAAATCATTTCATCTAAGTCCCAAGGTAAATGTCCTACTTTTTATAGATATGTGTGAGAGAAGCAAGATATGATTGATGAGAGATCTTAGGCGTATTTATATGCCTAAAAATGTAATAATGCCCGTATTTAAGCCAAGTTTGAAATAAATTTGTGTTTGCTTATATTCTTTTTGAGTCTTTTGGTTGTATATGAGCTAACCAATGTGATTAGTTGTGTAGTTTAAGCTTAAATGGAGAAATGAGCACTGGAATGAGCATCGAAAATCACAAGCGGACATAAGTGAAAAGAAGCAAGAAAGAAGAATAAGAAAAAGAACAAGTTACATCCGTATCCTCTCCGCGTCATGAAGAGGAATATCATTCCTGGGTGCACATTAAAATTTAGGACAAAACTCTTCATGTCGCGGAGAGGAAATGTTGATTTTCTATGAGATTCAGCATTTGAACCAGACTGGTCCGTGTAGCAGCCTTGTCATGAAAAAGAGCAAAAGTGTTTGAGTGGAAGCTTAAAGAACACTCCGCATCGTGCCCCTGTGTACTAGATTTGGCCGTTTTGACTTTAGTATAAATAGGTTGATATTTTATTTTCTTAAAACATTCTTTTTCTAGGTTTTGAAGAACGACGACTTGGAGAGCTATTTCATCATTTTTTAGGGTTCTTTCCTAAACACTTTAACTTTTGATCTCTTTATGATAACTAAACATTTCTAGATCGATATTATGGTTATGAGTAGTTAAATACCCTAGTTCTAAGGTTGTGGCTACAGGATGATTGCAATCTATTAAGTTTTCATTAAGTTAATATTGATTATCATTTGAATCTTTCTTATGTTCTTGTTTTTCGTATTTCGTGCCTGATCATCATTGAAATAAACACATTGTCCGAATTGAACTCGAGAGAGGAATAAGAGGATAGAACGTGGGGCGTAAGCAACATGATTTTCTCTTAATAATTAGGGTTAATTTGTGTCTAGGATAGGAATATACCTAGAAACCATTCTTGGTCACTATAAAAGAAGAAATTGTAATGCTCGATACTTGGTCCATCCTATCCCACTTAACGATGTAGTTAGGTTGTCATTTATCGTAGGCGATTAGAGGTCGGGAGACCTGGTCATACATTTAACCCTGTGATCATTGATTTGATAGTTGATAAACACCCATTTAAATAATATAAATTGCATGAATCCTGATAAGAGTTGTACCCCTGGACTTTACCCAATCATTGTTTGAAACCCTTGAAATTGAATTGCACTTGCTTAATTTTGGTTAACTTTTAAATTATAGAATAAATCACTCTGGAAATATTGATAAAACTTGTGTTTAGCTGAAAGTATTGGAACAATTAAGTTATTCTAATCGTAGGTCTCTAAGGGTACAATACTCGGCTTTTTATAAGAGTCACTTTAATAATTGAACAACCACGTACACTTGCGTGTGCGATTTGGGCGCAACAAGTTTTTGGCGCCGCTGCCGGGGGACTTTAGAATTAGGAAGTATTTTATTTTTCTGATTTATGAGGTTAAAAAACAAGTGTTGAAAACTTGATCTTAGCAATTCATTTTGCAGATTGTGTTGAAAGTCCAAACTGGATGACGAACAAGGATTGGAGAGCCTCTAGCTGAATCAAAAAGATTTGTTCACTATCGGAGAAGGCAAAGAAGACTCACTTACCCAGTCCCTCTTGTTACTAGTGAACCAACATCTCCAATAGCAAGAGTTGAGCAAGAGGAACCTGCAGTAATGGCTGAGATGAAAGTAAGAGACGTGGCAATCCCAAGTACCACCAATATGACTTCATGCATTCAGAAACCTGAAGCTGGTGGAAGGTTTGAACTGAAACAGAGTATGGTGCAACTATTGCACACTAATGGGCAGTTCACTGGTCTGTCGCACGAGGATCTAACAGTCCATATACAGAATTTTCTCGAGATCAGTGATACTTACACTCCAGCTGGAATGAATGTGGATTATGTGAGGCTCACTCTATTTCATTTTTCTCTGCTTGGGGAAGCAAATATATGGCTAAATTTTGTGCCCGCTAACTCTATTACCTCCTGGGACGATCTTACATAGAAGTTCCTTATCAAATTTTTTTCCATCTGGAAAAACAACTAAGTTAAGAAGCGACATCTTGAGTTTCAGACATGCAGAAAGGATGAGAGAACTTGTACCAAGCTTGGGACAGGTTTAAATTGATGTTGATGAGCTGTCCACATCATCATCAGGCTAACGAGGTGTTGGTTCATACCTTCATTGAAGGATTGAAGTCTAACCCCAAAATTTTACTTAATTCAACTACAGGTGGTCGGTCAGGCATTGGAGAAGACTTATGTTAAGTTATTCACCTTGCTGAATAGGATATCACAGGGTAACCCCGAATGGAATGGAGGATGAGGAGCGAAACCTGTGATACAAAAAACTGCAAGTGTGCTAGAATTAGATGCAATGATTGTCTTAACTGCATATATTACTGCGATACAAAACATGATGAACACTCACTTCAGCAATCTATCATTGGGACAACAGCCCTCTCATATGAATGTAGTCTAACAACCACCAACTTGGTGTTAAATCTGCGGAGGTGGTGATTATAGTGCAGAGGTATGTGGTACGGACCCGAATTCTGTGAATTTTGTAGGAAATGCACAACGAGAAGGAGGCCATCAGAGCTATGGAAATTCTTACAATCCTAGTTGGTGTAACCATCCAAATTTCTCATGGAGAAGTAATCAGAATCAAGCCCAAGGCCAAAATCAATATAGACCTAGGGAAATGCACATAGGTATCAACAACAGGCCCACGGGAGCAGCCAAATAAGCAGTCTAATAACATGAGAATAGAGGAGATGCTGAAGAATATTATGGTTGAACAAGCCTAGTTATCTACTTATGTGTTAGATACAGAGAATCTGGAGAAACAATTCGGGAAGTTTGCTAGTGCCCAGAACTCATGACCCCAAGGAGGTTTTCCAGGAAACACTAATCCAAATCCCAAGCAGGTAAATATGGTAGGTACATGCAGTGGGTTGCAATTGGAGGAGTTAGTTCCAAAGAAAAGAAACACTGAATCTGTGAGTAAAAAGAGTGAACCCAATGAGAGTGAGGTTGTTGCACAAGAAGAAAAAGTGCAACCAATAGTGAAACCACCTCTTTCATTCCCTCAAAATTTCAAGAAACAGAAGGAGAATGAATGTTTTGGTAAGTTTCTTTCTTTATTGAAACAAGTTCATATTAATTTGTCATTGGTAGATGTTTTGCAAGGTATACCCAGGTATGCTAAATATGTGAAGGAGATTGTGGCAAACAAAAGGAGGCTAACTGAATATGAGATTGTATCACTTACTGAAGAGTGCAGCTCCCGAATCCAAAATAAGTTGCCCACCAAACTGAAAGATCCGAATAGTTTTACGGTTCAGATTACTATAGGGCAAAGCATTCATGCACGAGGATTGTGTGATATAGGAGCTAGTATAAATTTGATGCCAACTTTGTTGTATAAAAAGCTGGGATTGGGTAGTCCTAAACCTACTACCATCATCTTACAGTTGGCTAATAGATCAGTTGCTAGGCCTGAAGATGTTGTATAGGATGTCTTAGTGCAAGTGGGATCGTTGATATTCCTATTAGACTTTGTAGTACTGAATTTTGAGCCAGATCCTGAGGTCCTATTCATCTTGGGAAGACCTTTCTTGGATACAGGGCGTGCTATATAGATGTAGCATCTGGGCAACTCACTATGCGGCAACATGATAAAGTGGAGGTGTTCGATGTGTACAAGGCATTGAAGCTCCCAGCTGTATATGAAGAGTTGTCTGCAATAACTGTGATAGATCTTGAGGCAGAGGCTAGATATATTACATCCAAAGACCCATTAGAGCGACTGATAGTAGGAGATGTTATCTATGGGGATGCTGAAGCATAGGAAATGGTGCAATTTCTTGATGTGGCATTGGTAGGTACATCAGGAGATCGATGTGAGCCTTTAAATAGGGTGTTAGGTCCTCTATCCAAGCCCTCATTTGAAGAAGTACCCCAACTGGAGTTAAAAGCATTGCCAGCCCACCTCAGGTATACATTCTTAAGTGAAGATAAGACCTTACCAGTTATTTTGTCTGCAGCATTATTTGATTCCCAGGTGGAAGCAGCATTAATCATATTGAGGAAGAGAAAAGCAGTCTTGGATTGGCAAATGTCCAACATCCATGGAATCAGTCCTATGTTGTGTATGCATAAAATTTACATGAAGGAAGCGCATAAGTCGAGTGCACAGCATCAACGAAGGCTAAATCTAGTGATGAAAGATGTAGTGAGAAAAGAAGTGATCAAGTGGTTAGATGCAGGGATTGTGTACCCCATATCAAATAGCAAATGAGTGAGTTCGGTATAGTGTGTGCCAAGAAGGGTGGAATGACGGTGGTAACAAATGAGAAGAATGAATTGATCCCCACAAGGACAATAAATGGGTAGTGCATCCGCATGGATTACAGGAAGTTGAATGATGCCACTAGAAAAGACCATTACCCGATGACTTATCGGTGTTTGGTGAGTCTTTTGACCCTTGATTGACTAATCTTGATAGGGCTCTTGCCAGGTGTGAAGAAACAAATCTTGTGTTGAACTGGGAAAAATGTCACTTCTTAGTTCGAAAGGGGATTGTGTTGGGGAACAAAATATCCAAGAATGGGCTGGAAGTTGACAAATCCAAAGTGGAGGCTATTGAGAAGTTGCCACCACCCATCACAGTAAAGGGAGTTAGAAGCTTTCTGAGGCATGTTGGGTTCTACAGAAGATTCATCAAGGACTTTTCTAAGATTGCAAGACCCATATGCAACCTATTAGAAAAAGAGGTGAAGTTTGTATTTGATAAGAAGTGTTTGTAGGCATTTGAGCTGTTGAAGAAAAAGTTGATAGAAGCTCTTATTCTGATTACTCCTAACTGGGAGCTTCCATTCGAGCTAATGTGTGATGCCAGTGACACAGCGGTTGGGAAAGTGCTTGGGCAACGAAAATATAAGGTGTTTCATTCCATCTACTATGCTAGCAAGACACCTGATGCAGCCCAATCAAATTATATTGTCACTGAGAAAGAGATGATGGCATTAGTGTTTGCATTTGATAAATGCAGGTCATACTTGGTAGGAACCAAGGTTATAGTTCACACTGACCATGTTGCAATCAAGTATTTGTTTAACAAGAAGGATGCCAAGTTGAGGCGGATTAGGTGGATATTGCTCTTGCAAGAGTTTGATCTGGAGATTAAAGATAGGAAGGGAACTGAAAACCAGATAGTTGATCATCTGTCCAGATTAGTGGACTCATCTCATGTGAAGAATGAAGGGCAGATTCGTGAAGAGTTTCCTGATGAGCAATTGCTTGCCTTGGACCTTGCTCAAGTGCCTTAGTATGCTGATATTGAAAATCTTCTGGTGAGTGGTTTATTTCCACCTGGGGCATCAACACATCAAAACCAGAGGCTGAAGTATGATGCACGCTTCTATATATGGGATGAACCCTTTTTATTCAAGCAGGTACCTGATCAAATGGTGCGAAGGTGTATAGCTGAACAAAAGGCAGTACAAGTGTTGGAGAGGTGTCGCTCTTCACCATATGGTGGACACCACGAGGGAGAACGCACTACACATAAGGTACTTCAATCTAGTTTCTTTTGTCCTACTCTATTTAAAGATGCTACTATGTTTTTGAAGGGTTGTGATCAGTGTCAAAGGATGGTACCAATTCTAGAAGGCATGAGATGCCATTGAGCAACATACTTGAAGTTGAGATTTTTGGTGTCTGGGGGATAGACTTCATGGTACCATTCCCATAGACCCGTGAAAATCAATGCATCTTAGTGGCAGTAGACTACGTGTCCAAGTGGGTAGAGGCAGTTGCATTACTATCCAATGATGCAAAAGTGGTAGTGAAGTTCATCAGAAATCACATCTTCACCAAGTTCGAAACTCCAAGGGCCATGATCAGTGATGGAGGTATGCACTTTATTAATAGTTCAATGTAAAATTTGTTGGCCAAATATGGGGTGAGATACAAGGTAGCTACAGCGTATCATCCCCAGAATAGTGGGCAGGTGGAAGTGTCTAATAAAGAAGTGACGCAGATTCTCCAAAAGACTGTGAATGCCCAAAGGAAAGATTGGGTTGATAAGTTAGATAATGCTTTGTGTGCATACCGGACTACATACAAGACACCAATAGGGACTTCTTCTTATTAAATAGTGTTTGGAAAAGCATGTCACCTCCCAACTGAATTGGAGCATAAGGCATACTGGGCGATCAAAAAGTTGAATCTGGATGCTGAGTTAGCTGGAAAGAAAAGGATAATGCAGTTGCATGAGTTAGAAGAGTTCAGGCTTCACGCCTATGAGAATGCTAAGCTTTATAAAGAGAAGACCAAGAGATGGCATGGCAAACATATTATGTCACGCACCTTTAAGCCTAGTTAATTAGTGCTGCTATTTAACTTATGATTGAAGTTGTTCCCTTGAAAGCTTTGATCTAAGTGGAGTGGTCCGTTTGAACTTGTGAGGATGACCCAACATGGTGCGATGGAGATAAAGAACAAGGATATAAGCTCTACTTTCCTTGTGAATGGGCAGCATGTGAAGCACTACTTCGGAAATGATGTTGATCGTGAGCTTGAAGTGCTCACATTGAATGATGAATGAGTCATGAGATGGGTCGTGCCGCAATGTTAAATCAGGTAATGCATGGGAGGCAACTCGTGACCCCTTGTAATAGCTAAGATTTCTGTTCTTTTGTTTTGTTATTTCATTCTTAGGAATTAGTAAAAAAATGATATATCCAGAAAAATACAAAAATATGAGTCGTGCCACGACCAAAACCAAGGCTCTGTATGGGAGGCAATCCATCGTGGTTGTACTAATGGGTTTTGAGCTTAAAATGTGTAGGAATCAGGATTTAAGACCTATGGCGTGTCGCGGAGAGACAGCAGACTTTCGCCTCGCTTGGAATTAATTTTCCAAGTCGAGGCAGAATGTTCTGTGACCATCTCGACGAGAAGTAGTTTTTTCGTCAAAAATAAAGGAGCCACGTGACAGTTCCGCATCGCGGAGGTGTGTGGAATTTTTGCCTCTCTCGGAATTTATTTTCCAAAACGAGGCAGAGTGGTTTGTGACCGTCCCGCGTATATTGCCCCTAAAGTATATATTGTGCCTTAATAATCATTCTCATGGGCAATTTATAGAGATAGGAAACTCTAAATAAAATAACTGAATCCAAAACAAATTGGAACCAAAACCAAAAAGGAATTGAATTTCTAAGTTGTACGCGTGAACAGTAGCTAACAGACTCATTTTGTGCATGTCTGGAGCTCGACACGTGGCCCTTCCTTCAATATTCTTATACTTACAATTGTGCACTGCTTATATAGAATATTATTATTATTATTATTATTATTATTATTATTATTATTATTATATTAAAGTTAATTCATTAAGTTGTCTCCTTGATTTTTTTTTAACCTTTCATCTTTAATTCGTTTTAACTCCAAACTTCTTCATCTTTGCACCAATTTACTCCTACAAATAAAATACACTATTTAGCACAATCCATAAAATTCATGCTCAAAAATGTTAAATACAAATAATATATGTGAGGCAAATAATGATTAAAAATATGTATTTTTGGCCTCACATCATCCCTCAACTTGATGGTTCAAGCGGCTCGGGCCTGGATAGAGATTTACATGATAAATCTAGTCAAGGTCGAATGACTTCAGTCAAGGTTAACTTCAAGTAAAGAAGACCTTGGCATTGGCGTAGCTAAGACTTGTAAGGCAAGAGGTGGATAAGACATGAAAAGGGTTGGTCAAGCTAAGGTATGTGAGGCAAGACATGCCTAAGGCATGACGAGGGTTGCGCAAGCTAAGGCAAGGCAGGGTTGTGATCGTGACATAGTTGTGGCTAAACAAGTTTGAAGGCTAAGTGTTGGACAAGGGTAACGGGGGAGGAAATTGGACCCCAATGGCAAGCTGAGCAAGGCAAGACCAGAGCACATGGATGGCACGTGAGCAGGCGCAAGATTGGGTGACTAAAGGCTAATTTTGGTGCCAAAGTTGAAGGTTGCTCGCGTGTGCATCACACATGCGTAGGCAGTTGGGCAGTTTTGGCAGTTTCTAGGCATTGTGCTTTGTCAACATTGCATATAAGACTTGTTGTTTAAAATTTGAATTTGTCCTATCAGTTGGGGCGGTCAACTAAATTCGTAGACATGTGCTTGGCATGTAACTGGGTGTTGTGGCTTATTTAAAGGAACAGGTAGACCAGTCTCAGGCAAAGTTTCTTTGATCAAATTTTGTAAGGCTTAAACATGTGTGTGCTTCTTTGTGGCACGAGTTTAATACAAAGTTGAGACTTGTTCTTGTAACGCGCTTGTGTGTTCTAATTTAGTATGCTTGTCTAGTGTTGATCTCAACGTGAGTGAAAAGAAAAAGTTTGTTGAGTCTAAGTGTCTTAGACTGTCTAAATGGGTTAAATCGAGTCGAGTTGACCGCCTTACACACGGGACCTTTGCAAATCATCCGACAAAGGCATAAATCACCCTTCAAACCTTGTGGATTCATCGTAATTGAATTCGTTCTCATTAACCTCAAATTTATTGTTAACTAATTTGGTCAAACTTTCAAAACTCACAAAGTCTTTTAAAACATATTTGATCATCTCGAGAATCGTCATCTCCATCCCCTCAAGTAAATAACTATCGGAAGCTATGAAAATGGCCAACATAAAGAAAAAAAAAACGAAAATCACAAAATGACCTTGAGGATCATTATAGAAAGATACATACATAGGTTATAAGCATGAAATAAGGGAAGGCGATAAATATAAGATTTTGCTACGATAAGGTATAGCTATATCTTGTGTATCAAGTGATTAAGTTTGTTCAATTGGGGAATTTTCCCATAACTTATTTGACACCCATATCACATTTAGTTCTTTCCACAAGAATTTCTAGGAGCACATCAAGATTTTCTTGAAAATCCTTATTAAACGTTTTTCTATATCCCAAGAAAACAACTCTAAACCTAATATACTAAAATCCTGGACCTAGACCTAAAAAATAAAAAATGTTAGTAATAGAGATAGGAAACGGTGAATTGCAGCCATGAAATATTTTAGGCTTTTAGATATGCTCCATTTCGAGGCGACACGAGCACTTTCCCGGCGTTTTCTCCCACCAATCTCCTCAAAACTTTCAATTCTTGCCCTTTTCATATGGATTCTTGTGTTCATTATTATATCTCCCTTCCAACACTACCCTTCCTTCTCTACCTCAATTTACTACCTATTCATCTTTTAAATAAAATAAAAGATAGAAATATGTTATTTTACCATTTTAGTCAAATTCTGGCCAAATTTTTTGACCAAAAGGATTTTTTCAAAGGAAAATGCTAAATGGCTAGAAAATTTGGTCAGAATTTGACCAGAAAATTTAAAAAACTATAATATTTTTTTTATTTTAAAGTAAACTAATCTTTTTTCCATTTTTTAGTTAAAAGGTATTAAAGCTAAAAGATAAAAATGTTTAAAAAGGTAAAATAATATAGATAAAATATCATTCTGGCCAAATTTTCGGGCCAAAAAGGTTTTGTGTTTTCCAAAATAAAAATAATACTCTTTGTCGCTCTCCCTTCATCTTTTATTTGTCAATTATATTAATAATAAATATTTTCTTATTTAATTCAAAAATTAAGAGATACTTTTACGAAAACTTACTTAAATGTTATTAGTTTAGAAATTAATTACTTAGATATACTCTAGTTTGCAATATTATATATCATATCAGATTTTGGTGTTTTCAAATACATCCAGATACATGTATCTCTGATACATGGGGTCAAATTTAGGTGTGATTTGTTCTATATACATTATATCCAAGTGAATTCGCATGTATCTATGATATATAGCAAATTTTGTTCGCCTCTCTCTCATCTCGCTCACCACTCGCACATGTATATGATATTCTAGATACATGTGAATCACCCTAGATACATACAGATACATGTATCTAGTGTGATTCGTATACATCAGAGATACATACGAATCTCGCTTGCCTCCCTCGCCAATCTCACTCACCTCTCTCCCTGTTTTTGTGTATTTTGTAGCAAAAATACATGTATCTAAGTGTAAGATACGTAGGAAACATTTACTTAGTGGTAAGATACATAATATTTTCTAAGTATAGGTAATAATAGGATATATGGTAGTGAAGTATATCTAATTATGCAATTTTTTCATAATTTTATTACTTACTCTCTTTGTTCACTTTTACTCGCCCGTTATTTTTTAAAAATAGATTTCACTTTTAATTATCACTTTTAACATATCAAGAAAAGACAATTATTATTTTACATGTTTTTCTCTTAACATTAATTACTTATTTCCAAATTATTTTTCAAAATCTAATACTAAATATCAATTAATAGGAGTAGTGTGGTATAATACATATGTCAGTCATTGTTTTCTTAATATGTACGTCAAGTCCAGATGTAACAAGTGAAAATAAATGGAGGAAGTAATTGTTAATTAAACTATATTATCAATTATAGTCATTCCGTGTATACTTCCCTAAAAGTGGAGGGAGCAAAGATATTAGATCAAGTTAACTTGAGACCTATTAGTTCATGAACGATTTTTGCATATAATCTTTTTAAGTTATTAAGATAATCGTGATCGAAATACTTAAACAATTTCAAATGCTAAATTATTTCTTTATTTATTTCTTCTATATATTGAATATAAGTGCAAAAAAATTCAAACAATTATTTGTGAAATGTAATAGAATTCGCATGTAAATATATGTACAAAACTATTACAGGTGTAATTGGAATCAAATGAAGTAAAAAAAATTATTAAATCTAACAGAGAAATTACTCCTTCATTTTGTGTAATATGATGATATTCGATTGGCGCAAAGTTAACAATCAATAAAGGAAACTAATGCTACTTAATTTTAAAAAGTCATTTTTATATTGGGTAGCAGTATTTACGGTTTGGATATAAATTGATTCAAAGTAACAAATCAAATTAAATCGATTTTAATTTGATTGGTTTACATTTTTACAAATCGATAATATTTGATTTGGTTTTGATTTTGTTCAAAAAAAATAGAAGAAATAACCTAACGAACAATTATATACATATAATTCATTATTATATATACACAATATATTATTTTTATGAATAATTTTAAATATCTTATGTACGTAGTTATCAAAATTTAATTATAATTTATTTATGATCTTATTGTTTTCATGTATATGAGTGTTTATGACAGTTTTTGGTGGGACTAGGAACACTGTTTCTTTCTTGTCTAAGCCAAGTGGTGAATTTTGAAGCTTTATTCATTGATCGGAAATTCTGTAAAGTCAACTGTTCTAATTATTTTTCTTTTTGAATTAAGTTTTGTCTTTTTTCCCTTTTGATTAAACAATTTCTTTTATTTTTGTGTATGATCAATAACCTAAGAACTGAATCCAATCGAACCAAAATCGATAACAATGAAACCAATAAATGTAATTTAGTTTGGTTTGATTTGATTTTAATAATTTGAAAACCGATTAAATTGATTTGATTTTGATTTTGACCAATAACCGACCCCTGAACACTCCTACCTAGGAGTGTCAAAATGAGCACAAATACAGGTAATCCTTCCAATCCGCCCATAGTTTTATGAGTTGACCCCAAAATAATTTGAATTGGGTAAATCTTAACTCATTCAACATTTACTTATTTTAAAAGAATCTTTAATCGAGCCAAATTTAATCTCCAATTTCAATTCATTTTAGGACTCTTTATTTGCATTGGTATAATGTAAGTTCCCATATTGAAGGTGTGAATTACGATCTATTTTATAACTTCTAGAATTTATCCATCCATTTGCAACTTCTTTTTTTTCTTGAGTTAAAATTCAAATTATGGTTATAAAAGTTAAATAGCATTATGTTAAAATTATTGAAAAATTACATAAATACACAACTTAAGATATCATAATCTCTAAACTTCTTTATCATTAAAAAAAAATTACAAAAATCTCCTCTCGAATACATCTTTATCCCCTCTCAGATACATCCCTATCCTCTCGGATACATCCATATCCCCTTCAGATACATCCCTCTAATTAAGTAATGTATCATTTGCAATCAGACAACCAAGGAATGTATCCAAGAGCAATGAAAAAGTTGGAATTTTTGTAATTGGGAAAACCTCTAGGATAAGATGTAATTAGCCCCCAAATGTACGAGATTTTCGTAAGTTTACCTAAAATTATTGAGATTAAGCGGATCAGATTGAATGATTCATGACCAAATCCAATTTTTAGCCCATTTAAACTCAACTTATTTAAGCCCAAAGTAAATTTGAGTGGGTCATGACTCATGACCCAACTCGATTTCTATTTCAAACACATTTTAATGTCTCTAATTTCTAGTACTTCTATGAATTACTTATCATGCTTACTAAATATAAATGATTCATAAATAAATAAATAAATAATTGAATCAAGATATAATTAAGTACATTTTTCTTATTTTGTTCTTAGTAATAATTATTTCTGAAAATAAACATTGATTAATTAAAATAGAAAATCTACGTGATTTTTCGATTAACTCACATCCATTTATTGTTTCGTATTAATTGCTTCAAATTTTAACTATACTCCCACAACATCATAATTCATATTTAACAGACATTTTTAGATCAATTTTGATTCATGAAATTTGAATATTTTGTGATATTTCCATTTTATTTAAAGAGTTAATGAAACATTTTTTATACCGAATTTACGGGGAGTTTGAGGTGGAAAATTTTGGATTTGGCTCCCCTCCATTTCATCAAGTACACTTCTAGATGAGAGACATGTGTCCTATTCAATTTTTAAAGGTCAAGATTATATTATATTAAGAAGTATTATAATCATAGTTAAGTTAACAAATTTTGGTAAACTATTCTCCAAATTTGATAAGAACAAGATATCCCACATAAATTTTAATATCCATTAATATCATTATTTTCATCTTATATTTTTTAAAAAACATATTAAACTACGCGATCTTTAAGATGAGAATCGACCAAAAAAATTTGTGGCAATAAACTTTATCCTTGAAATATTATATATGTTGAGAAACCAAAAAGAAGGTTAAAAATTATCAATATTGACAACATTTATAAAATAAAACAAAAGGGAAATAAAAATAATAATAATTAAAAAAAAAAAAAAAAAAAAAGATGAGATGTTATCAAGATTACAAATGTGAAATATCAAAATTCTAAAGTTTAGGAGAAAATGCGGATGCTGTGTTTGGAGAAGGAAAAAAAAGATATACATATATGTTTTTAAAAAATATTCTTTTATCTTCTTCGTTTTTTTTTTTTTTTTTTTTTTTTTTTTTTTGTTTTGTGAATTTTGAAAACATATTTAAAGCCAAAATATTTTCGAAGACTGTTATTTATCAGGCTAAATAAAAAAATTGTTAGATTCATGTTCTAATTTTAAATATTTGAATAAGAAAATACAAGATGAAATTAATGATATTAATAAATATCAAATTTGTGGACAATATTTTCTTCTTATCAAATTTAGAGAATAGTTTTTCAAAAAATTGTTGACTTAACTATGATTATAATACTTATTAATATACTATAATCTTGACATTTAAAAATTAAATAAGACGCATGTCTATCATTTAGAAGTGTACTTGACAAAATGAATGGACAGTATAATGGAGGGGAGCCAAATTCGAAAATTTTAAATCTTCAGACACGATAAATTCATATTGAAACTTAATGGCTCCAATAGTATCTCAAGCTCAAAATTTTCAAATATTTTATCATTTGGAACCAAAAAATGACGAAAAGATTGTAGTCTTCAAATCCCATTATTTATTATTTCAATAATATTGTGGTTATTTAGATATTTGCAATAAGGAAAATATTGAAAATAACCCTAAATTTGGTGTGAATTATTAATTTCACTCTTGCATAATTGACAGTCTTAAAAACATAATTTTACTTGACTAGTTGAACTTAAATACACCCTTCATCTTGCAATAGGGTTGACCTCAGCACAATTTTCCATCCATAGACTGACTGTCATTCTGAAAAGACTATTCAGATTTTGAAGGACATGCTTCAGACTTTTGTCAGTGATTTTGGATCGTAAAATCTTTTTAATACATTGAGGAAAACGCAGGAGGCATCAATAATGTTCATACCACTATAATAAAAATAACTTTTAGCGACAATAAATATGCATATTAACAAAGATTGTTAAAAATTTTTATCGACATTAGCTAATTGTTGTTAGATTCAATATTGTTATACGTTTTAGTGACATTTACAAAGAATATTAATTGTCTCTAAAAAGTATATTTAACGTTAATTAAACCATTACCATTAATTAATTACCTTTAAATATTATTTTTCAGGCAGTAGTGTAACACCCATATGAAATGACTAAATTGTTCCTGTTCTGCCCACAAGTTTTCTACCAAAACATCATATGTAAAATGCTAATTTAATGCTTTTTTGGAAAGACGTGGAAATTATAAACATGATAACATATGCTACCTTTGTCAAGATAGTTGTCTACTATTGACACACCTCTTAAGAAACAATAAATATTAGGGGTAATATTATTCCCTTCATTTCAAATTATTTGAATTTTTGAAACATTTTTTATTTTTTAAATTAATTTAATTGTTCAATTTTCAAGACTACTTTTAGAATGCTCTTCCAATTTTACCCTTCATTAGTTAGTATTGGAATTAGTAATTAATTAATGTTTAGTTATTTTTAATCATAAATTTTAGAATAATTAATAAGGGTAAAAATGAAAAGTTAAGTCTAATTTATGTCTTAATCTTCTTTTCTAAAAGGTTGTGAAACACCTCAACAATTCAATTAATATGAAATGGAGGGAGTATTTAATAGGAAGGGTAAAATAGACACAAAAGTTAAATTATCTCTTGAATTTTTTAAACTGGACAAGTATTGTTGGACAATTATTTTTAGTATAGTGGACAATCATTATTGAATGGAGGGAGTAATAATTACTCTCCTTATCTCTAATTACTTGTCCACTTTTAAACTGACACACCGATTAAGAAAATAATAATTGACATAGTGAGTTTACTATTTTACCCCTATTAATTATGAGGTAGATGAATTAAAAACTTAAGATTTTTGAAAAGTTCTACCTTTTTCAAAGTAATTAATTGAGGGTATAATAGGTAAAAAAATTTGTCCTTTCTTGATTTATCAAAATGGATAAATAATTAAAAAGTAACTAAAATAGAAAAAATTGACAAGTAATTAGGGAGAGATCAGTATTTGAGAAGGAGTATAAATATATGTTTGTCTAATTATCCAAACCTAGAATAATTCCTCAGAATTGGTCTTTGAGAAATTACTAAAATGACGAGAACAATAATTTTAGCAGCAGTCCAATTATTGCCAATAAATATAGCAGCAATCCAAATATAAATGGTTATCATAATAATGATAGCATCGACATACACGTAATTAAGGTACTAGAACACTAGAGCTTATTGTCAAGAACTAAATAGTACTCTCTTCTTTCATTTTAATGGTTAAGTTTAGAAAATTAAGAAATAATTAATTACTGAATTCCTTATAATTTTTATTTAGAATAGTAAATCAGAAATAGTGTTAAGATGAAAAGAAAGAAAAAAATTGAGTCTTCAAAATTTATTGTGTATCCTTTAAAGAATTTAATCCCTTTATTGTACACGAAGTTGTGAATTATTTTCTCCCAAGATAAAATAGATAAACGTATTAAAGAAGTAGTGATACATTACCGTTCAATAAGTTCAGCTAACTCAAAAGTCAACAACGTAATCACACAAAGACTCTACTTTGTCGGTAAGAAAATGTATGCAAAAGGAGGAAATTCAATGCACAAAACTTAGAGGAAACCTCTCTATTTATAGTTAATGATAGGTGGAAACTCACCCGTTCAGAATAGGCTCATTTGTTCAAAACAAGCATGTTGTCTTCTGGAAAAAGTAATGTTTGTTCGAAAAAAAAAGGTCATTTTTGAAATAGTTTCACAAATTTTAAACTAATTTTGTTGAGCGAATTAATTAGTTAATTCCGTTACGCGAATTAATTAATTCAAATTAATTAATAAATAATTTAGCGAATTAATAATGAGAAAAAAGAAATTAATTAATGAGAGTGATATTTTGTTTAAAAAGTTATCAATGAATCATTTTTGTCGAAGCCGAGCGAGCAAGTGACGATGACAACGCAAGTGGACACCTTCTACTAAACTCTTTAAGAGCTAAAGGAAGTGTTTCCTAATATAAGAACAAAACTTTTTCTTTCTTCTACCAACGAGGGAGAAATGACTTTTCATTCTTTCTTCACTTGTCATTTCCCAATTCACACTTGTTTCAAGTTCAACAATTCCCCACATAAATGAGAATGTCTATTGTTAAAACATATGCATGAAAAATTGTGTGATTCGTAAGTAAGGATTGACTGCATCTGGATAAGTAGGTTTCTCTTTGAACTTTTCATAGTGAATATAAATCGGATATACTCCGTCAATTGATAGATTTGATATCTTTGAACTGTGGAGCTTTAGCGTATACCTAGAAAATATAAGTCGCACAATCAACCCTTTAACTATTCTTTGGTTCTCATTGTTTTTATTTGTTTCAGCAATGAAAAATACTTTCTAGTTCATAAGTGAACAAAGAACTGGCCTTATCGGATTCTCCTTGAAGTGACTTACATTTCACACTTACATAGGTTATTTCTAAATGTGTTATTCTGTAGATACACCATTTGATATACCTTGCATCAAACTTAGAATTTGTTAAAAAGTCTTAATGTCTTTATCATTAATTGTTACTGAACATTGTTTCATCATCATGAGAATGGACCATAAGAATTATTTTGATAATGTTGAACCATCATCAATGACTATGTTTGATCTCTTTCTTCAAATCAAGATCTTGGGATCTCCAGTCTTAAAGGTATAGTTATCGTCACTATGATTTGTCCTCGGCCATAGTCCCATTTACTTTGATGATTTCTCAACTCCCTCTTTAGTTAGGCCTTTTGTAAGTGGATATGATACTTTATCCTTTGACTTTACATAGTCAATTGTGATAATTTCGCTAGAAAGTAGTTGCCTAACAATATAATGTCTTCGTCATATGTGACGAGACTAACCGTTAAACATAACTCTCCCGACCCTACCTATTGCAGCTTGACTATCACAATGTATGCATATAGGAGTCATTGATTTGGGCCAAAATGAAATATCTTCTAAGAAATTTCGGGTCCATTCAGCTTCTTCACCAACCTTGTCTAAGGCTATGAACTCAAACTGCATTGTAGAGTGTGTGATACATATTTGTTTGCATTATTTTCAAGATATTTCTCCTACACCAATGGTAAAAACATATTCAGTTGTGGACTCAGTTTCAATTGATCCAGTAATTCAATTCGCATCACTATATCCCTCAACAACTACTAAATACTAGTTGTAGTGCAAAACAATGTTTTGAATGTGTTCTAAATACCTCAAAACTCATTTCATTGTCATCCAATAATTTTGATTGAGATTACTTGTTTATCGACTCAATTTACTTATACTGCAAGTTATGTCTGATCATATACAGTTCATGATGTACATAAAAGTTTTCAACACTTTAACATAATTCAATTGAGACGAACTTTCACCTTTATTCTTAGCAAGATTAATGTCACATCAATTGATGTTTTTTTTTTACTTTTGAAGTTTAAGTACTTGTATTTTCAAGTACCTTTCGATTATAATGAGATTGAGACAATGCTAGATCTTAAAGAGTTTTGTGAATCCTAATTTCCAATATCAAATCGGCAACTCTTATATCTTTCATATCAAACTTACTAGCAAGCATAAGCTCAATAACATTTATGTTGACATGTCGTTACTCATCATAAGAATATATATCATCCACATATAAATAAATAATGACAACTCGATTTGAAGTGTTTTTAATGTGAACACATTTATCACATTGATTGATCTTAAATTCATTTGCCAACATTGTTTGGTCAAACTTCGCATGCCATTTTTTGAGTGCTTATCTTAGTCCATCGAGTGACTTAACAAGTTTTCTCACTTTCTTTTCTTTACCAGGAACTAGAAAGACCTCGGATTGCTCCATTTAAATTTCTTGCTCCAATTCTCTATTTAAGAAAATTGTTTTTACATCTATTTGATGGATTTCAAAGTCATATACTGCAGCTAGTGCAATAAGCATCCGAATAGATGTAATTCTAATTGTTGGCAAGTATATATGTGTCAAAATAATCAAGGTCTTCTTTCTATCTAAAGCATTCGGCGACAAGTTTTGCCTTGTATTTGTCAATAGCTCTATCAACTTTCATTTTCCTTTTGAAGATCCATTTCAATCCAAAAGATTTATTTTGTGGAGAAAGATCAATCAACTGCCAAGTATGGTTGCTCAAGATTTAATCAATCTCACTATTGAAAACCTCTTTACAAAAGAATGAGTCCACAGAGGACATAACTTCTTTGAATGTTTGTTGCTCATTTTCAACAAGAAATGTTACAAAATCAGATCCAAAAGAAGTAGACCATTGACAGTTACTATGTTCTGAAATTACTTTTTAGGTATATACTCCTTTAGTTCTTCCCAAGGTCGTTTAGACCCTTCACTCGATAATTCAAATTTAGTGTTATATAGACAAATATGTTCAAAGAACTCAATGTTATCTAATTCAATTGTCGTATTCATAATAGTAAATAAGAAATACTATTAAGATGATAAGAAAGAAAATATCGAAATCTACAGAATTCAGTATGTGTCCTTAATGAATTTAATCCCCTCAGTGTGTCCAAGGTTGTGGATTATTTAATCCCAAGATAAAACGAATAAACTTATTAAAGAAGCTGCGTTACCTAACACTTCAATAACTTCAGCAAACTCAAAAGCCAGCACGAAATCACACAAAGACTCTACTTTGTTTGTAAGAAAATGTATGCAGAAGAAGAAAATTGGATGCAAAAAACTGAGATGAAACCTCTTTATTTATAGTGAGTGATAGGTGCGAACTCACCTATTCAGAATAGACTCATCTGTTCAGAACATACATGATGTCTTTCGGGAAAAGAAATATTTGTCCAGAAGGATCATGTCCTTTCCGAAATAGTTTCGCAAATTTTAAATTAATTTTATTGAGTAAATTAATTAGTTAATTCCGTTAAGCGAATGCAAAAAATCAAATTAATTTTGCGAATTATTTAATAAATAAGTCAGCGAATTAATATTAAGTAAAAGAAATTAAAAAATTATCAATCAATCACATCATTTGTCAAAATCAAAGCCAAAACCAAAGTTGAGGCAGAGCCTGTCTTTATTACTCCCTCCGTTTAAAAAAAATGACATCCTTTCCTTTAGTCTGTTTCAAAAAGAATGACCTCTTTCCCTTTTTAGTAACATTTTAATTTCAGTTTTTCACGTGACATGTTTAAAGTCACAAGATTGAAGGACAATTTAATACATTTGACATAACTTTTATTTAGGACCACAAGATTCAAAAGTCTTCTTTATTTTCTAAAACTTCGTGCCAAGTCGAAGAAATTAATATTTAGATGTAGCATAATTAATATGTGAGCTGTCAAACTGCAGACAATGAGTTGAAAACATAAACCACAATTTAAGTTTGGTGGGATGATTCCTCCTCTTCTGATCCAAGAAAGTGAAATTTAAAGATGATTATGTAATTTTGATTAGTTGGATTATTTGAGAAACAATACTAAATTTGTTAGCAAGAGTTTGTCTCCCATAATGCACTCAAAATCTGGCTAAGGTAAGAAATAGGCTACTAGTATTAGTCTCTTGGAAATCTACACTTCCATAGGAAAGAGGTTAAAAGGGAAATACAGCCAAACAAGGGTCTAGGTTGATTTAATTTTTTGAGATTATATTTGTCTATTATGTAATTAAGAACTTTGCATGGTAATCTCTACATATCATTTTATTGAGTATACAATAAAACCTTATTAAATTAATATTGGAAAAGGATCGTATTTATGTTTATACTCTTAGAAAAATGTTATATTTATCTTTCGTCATATTTTTTAAAATATATTTGTCCCTGTCATTCAACTTAAAGACTCATATACTCCTCTTTGTTTACCTTTTCCTTGCCAACCCTTAAATTTTAAAGCTAGGAATTTTGACTCAAAGAAAATGTCAATTTTTTAATAAAAAAGGAAGAAAAATAATAAAATTAGCTTTTCTAGCCTGTGAGATTTAATGATATGTTAGAAAAACTAATTTAAGGTGTTCAAGATAAAAACATCTGATTCTTCATTTTTTTATTAGGTATTGGGTCATTTTTTAATAAGAAAATTAGTACTGTACTAGTTTTTTCGGTTGCTATTGATGTTTAATTTTGTGGCTATGATTTTGACTGTTTTCTATTTCAGCACTATTTCATTACAAATTTTAGCATCATTACAAATAGGTAGCTATTTCCTAATCAAATTGTACTAAGCCAAAACTCCTAGTTGTATTTTTTATTGTGAAATAAGAATATTATAAAAGGGTTTTATAGGTGTGTCACGTAGGCTCCCGTAGGATGATAAAAGAGAGAACATAAGACTTAACCGTCGAAGAGCAAATATGTGCCTAAGTTGGATGAGAGGCACAAATATATTAAATAAGTATGATAAAAGGGTAAATATGTGCCTTAAGTTGGATGACAGAGACAAATATACAAAAAAAAAAAAGTATGACGAATGACAAATCTAATCTTTTTCTGAGAGTACAAGAACAAATATGGCATTTTCCGAATTAATGTAGGTGGGATCATAAAATATTATTATTTTGTAAGGGTATTATCTAATCAATAAATTAATATTTATTAATTTAAAGAGTGTTTTGAGATCCAATGAAGGTTAATTTTCATTACATATACATCAAAATCATTGTACTAACAAAATTATGTATCATATGTATTGAATTCATATAAAAAATAAGTTCATTATACATAAAGTACAATGTATAATGTGTATGATTCATTGTAATATAATTTTTTGTTAAATGACTCACTGTAAAATAAGTTCAAGAATTCAATGATAAATTGTAAAAATAAATTTATTATACATAGTGTTCATTGTTTCTTAATAATCAAATATTATTCATTGTATATTTAATAAAAATATTCAATATATAATGGTGGTATATAAGTAGCAAAGGAAATTTCTTGAAACCATATTAAAAAATGATTCCTCATTTAAAAGGAGTCACAAAATCAACAATGACATATCAAATACGTAAAACATTATGTGAGTACAAAAGAGACATTCCACATGCACTCAAAAAGGTTTGCAGTTGTGGCAACATCGAAATTTTTGGATGCAATAAGAAAAATTAGAAATGAAGCTTCAACTAGATTTAAATTTTCACGAAAAAAATAGTAAAATCATATTTCACTAAATTGTCTTAGATATATTTGTATGTTTAAAGAATTATTACTTTATATTAGGGATTTTTTGAAAACATATTATCTTATTATCTTATAGAAATGAGTGATTTTTTCATTGACCCAAATCAAAATAAAAAAAAATTATATTATCTTAATTAAGTGATGTTTTACCATATATGGCAATTAAATTGTCAATAAGGTAGAGTAATAAAAGAAGTTAGAATTAGACTATATATTATTGGAACGAATCCTACAACTCTTTTTAAGAGTTTGACTCCTCATTAATTAAGTGAATTGCTAAGATAATGCACACTTATTAAAGAAAAATAGAATATAAATTGACACTACTCTCCATTTTATTTTTTACTTTGCCCTTTTAGTTATTTTCAAACTAACAAGATTAAGTGAATATCTAAAATTATGATCATTTTATTTCGATTTTTTCCGACATAATGAAAGAAGGGAAAATATTCTTGAAATGTCTCAGGTCCCAAAAGTAAGTGCATTGATAAATTTCGCTAAAGCCCAACACTGCAGAAGAAACTAAATAAAGTTCGCTAACTGTAGCTAACCTAGCGCAACAAGTTAGAATGTCATAATCTTTTATTTATAAATAAAATGACTCAATTTTAAGCTTTTAAATTTATAATTGTATGAACATGATATATTTAAAGGGAAGTGTTAAATGACCAGAAATATTTGGCCAGAAAATTAAATAAATTATAATATATTTTTTAATTTATTTTAAAACAAACTAATCTTTTTTATATTTTTTTTAGTTAAAAGATATTTAAATTAAAAGGCTAAAAATATTTAAAAAGTTAAAATAACATAGAAAAACTATCATTCTGGCCAAATTCTAGCTAAATTTTTTGACCAAAAAGATTTTTTCATATTTTAAATATAAATATCGAATATTATTTTTTCTTTCTTAAATTATGCCTCTAATCAAACTCCGTGCCACAAGTGTGATTCAAAGTTTAAGTCTATAAAATTAATTGCAAGCTGGTTTCCCAGAGAAAGAAAAAAACAAACGGTGTTTTAGGGCAAACATGAGTCAATGTAGATCATGAGAAACTGACACGTGTCATTCATGTTTCTTCGAATCTAGTCGAAAAATCTGAAAGGGCATAGGGCGGTCTATTAAAAAAAGTACAAACAAAAATAAAATTACAAGAAAAAAAAAAGAAGAAAATTTAAACGTCCTTTTTTTTAAAAACCCTAAATAAATTTATCAGCTTTTCCATTTTCTTCACATTTTCCAACACTATACATACATGCACTGTTACACATACTGAGAGATCATAAGAAACAAAAGAAAAAAAAAAGAAGAATGCTTTTGAGTAAGGAAAAAAGAAGCTTCTTTACTGGTAAGTCAGATTTCATCAATATTAAAAAGTTCATTTCTTTCATTATCTATATAATATGTATTACTATTTATCCATGAATAGATTTTTCTTCTTCTTTAAATTAATTAATATTCTATTTTGTTAAAGGTTTTTAGGATGGTGAAGTATATAATATATACTTCATATAAAACACGTGTAGATTGTAAAAGAAAAGGTTTGGCTAACTATATATGTATATATATTACTCTTCTGTATGTAGATTGACAATTTTTTTGTGTGTAGAATGGCATATCTAATAGTGATCAAAGATTAAAAATAAAGTAATAGTAAGAGAACACAATATGTTAAGCAATATTTTCCAGTAAGCATAGAACTACATAGTTTACATTTGTGTGTTTAATCTTTTACATTCTTTTCTCCATCCGTCATGTATCCATATTAGAGTAAGACTATCTTGGATTCGTGCCGCGTAGGGCACCATTCAAGGAAAGCGCTTCTTACTTAAAAAAATTCATATCCAAAACTCGAACTCTGATAAGAAAGGAGCAGCCTCGTCTGCTGCACCATAGTACTTTGGTAATTGTTTAATCTTTTACATGGTAGAAGGGTGGGGGAGGGGCTTAAAAATAACTCATAACCTTTGGTTGTGATCCCTTTGGTGTAGGGGATTAGGCTTTGATTCTTACAATATTTATTAAGTCAAAAGGTTACATGTTAGAGGGGACACGGACCGAAGTGCTAACCAATATAGAAATTTCTCAAAAAACTATCCAAAGAGAAGTAATAATCAGTAGATTTACATATACTGTTTCTACCATTCCTACTTCTTTTGGTTTCATGTAATTTTCAATATTTTCTTTGTTCTAGTTTATGTGGTATAGTTAGAATTCTCAGTTCTAAAATTTTAAATTTTTAATTGTGAATTTATATAAATATAAACTTTAAATTTCTTGAACTGAATTTGCATGTTTAAAAACTACGTAAAAAGTTATAAAATCACAATAACTAAATATCTAACATTCTTGTAACAAATATCTACAGTAACCAAAAAAAAAAAAAAAAGCTTGAATAACTTTCGAAATTTTGATAGTGTAAGGAAGTAGAGTAATATCTTTCAGGTGTGAATTTGATTTTTATATTATAGCAGGGGAAACTAAAGTTTTAGACTTTTTAGTACTTCCACAGTCAAAAAAGGGACATTTTGCTTTTATAAAGAGTCTAAAAGAATCTCTGTTAGACAGTGGGAAGCAGAGTTTCCAAACAATCTAATTACAAAAATTTAATGTCAGACCTTTTATTAAAAATGGGATATATATAGATGAGTAACCATGTGTAAAACTTAGTGTCAGAAATTAGACTAGAATTTTTATTTTCCTAATTATGATTTTAAAAGTTTAAAAAAAATTGAACTCAAGATCTATTTTTAAAAATCTTTACACCACCTAATCCACAAAAATAAATGTACATACACTAGTGTAAAATAATTTTTACATTAAATGGTTCATCTAAAAATTCATAATAATTGGAATTAAAAATTAAATCGACCTATTGATCATAAAAATAATTTATACAATTAAGTAGTATATTATTATAGAGGCGGAATCAGAACTAGGAGTTTGAGGGTTCGATTGATAGGGAGTTTGAACCCACAACACTAGTGTGAAAGACATTTCCACCACACATTTCTTACCACTGAGCTGTCAATCAATTATTAGGGGTTCATAAGTTAGTATACATCTATATTTATTTAATTCTCTTATACACATACAGAGTTAAAAAAAATTAATAAATTTGTCCGAATTCATGAACCCCACTTAATTCTGCCACTGACCATGTTTTTATAAAAATATTGACATTCACTAGGATTTCATGGGGCAGAGTTTTTAGATCACCTGACCAAAATATATAGTCTAGCAGGTCGGCGTATCA
Organism: Solanum bulbocastanum; assembly: GCA_037074985.1. Classification (NCBI taxonomy): domain Eukaryota; kingdom Viridiplantae; phylum Streptophyta; class Magnoliopsida; order Solanales; family Solanaceae; genus Solanum; species Solanum bulbocastanum. The sequence continues at coordinate 33,892,670 of CM073607.1, forward strand.
TTTGGATATTAAAAATATTAGTATTACATATACTATAGTTGCTTAATTAACCATATGTTAATTAATTAACTTAGTTTATTAAAGGGTTGTTTAATTGAAATACGTAATGGTTAATTATTAATGATGCTCTTTGAAATTTTGTTTATTTGACTAAGACTAAGGTTGTGAGTGGAAGACAGAAGGCACAGAAACAAATAGAGTTGTGCAGAGCAGTATAATCTTCTAGTTGGCAGTCGACATGCACTGCAAATACAAATATTTAATTAATGTACTAAAATAAGAAAATATTAAATTATAGTAATTTAATAATGTTTTGATATTTTGACGAGTGCGATTTCCAATTAGATGGTCAACAGAATTCTACTTGGAAACACAAATCAAATTTAATATTTCATTTGTCTTAATGGGATGTTGTTTAATTTGATATGAAATTTTAAAAAGAAAGATTTTTGAAATAAGTAGTATGTGATTTTAAATCATCTTATTAAAGGTAAATTAAAATATAAAAATATTACATAATTTTTTTAGATAAGCTAAAAGAAAAGTATGTTATATAATTTTGTACTTTTTTTGTGAAACAAGTAAAATGATAATATCAAACATTGATGAATAAATCATTCTTTTTTACTTGATTAAAAATATATATATTTATACATCATATAAATTGAAACGAAAAGAATACTTACGAGTAAATTTTACTATTGTGAAGGTACTTTAATTATTTAATATGTCGGATAAATTATTGTATATCCGTACACATGCATTAGGGCTTCTACTCGGGGATCCACTCCCTGACTATTTCTTGCATCGTTACGCATTTAAACAAACTCTTTTATTTAATAAACATTGCATTAATTGATGCATTTCCTTTAATTATTAATCTACATAACATATATATAGTAACAATGTAAATTAATTTTTTCACTATCTGTATTTTTAATATATTACAGAAAGTGAGCTACTATTTTTTTTTTTTATAAAAATACCAATTTATACCTATATAAACGGAGACAAATCTAGGATTTCTAAAATATGGATTCACCGTTAGAAAAAAAGAGAAGAGAAATCATGTGTTTAGTCCTCTAAGTCTAAACATCCAACCAACTGCACCATTTAACTTTCTTATAACATAGATGTCAACAGAAAATATTATATCATAACTTTACATATATTGATTGTTTTTCTACATTTTAGTTTTTCTGTTTGTATTAATCTATCTAATGGAATATATTATATATGTATAGTATTGATCATATTATTTGAGAGAACTGATTAATCTTCAAAAATATTTCTTCTTTAATCAAGAAAGTTTCCTCACTTCCTACAAGTGCGTTCTTTCGAAAACATTCCCTTCGTTTTGGTAAATGCAGTTTTAATACATCTGAAATATATGGTTCTTTTTTATCCTAAGATATCTTCAAGTCTATTTTCTTTGTCATCCTCCCATTATAATTCGATAAATCAGCTATGAAATCTATCAATAATCCTAGTTAATCGATCACTTAATAACTCTCAGCTAATTGTGCATCAATCACTAATTTCGTAGCTAAATGATATTTACATGTGATATTTATTATATAGCTACTGAATGTTATCTGATTCTGTATTGATCATACTTGACATATTTGGTGGATTTGTGGCATTGAGTGGTGTGGATGAATATACAAGTGGTTGCACGATTGATCAAAGAGAAAAATTAGAGTGTAAATGAGATGATTTGAGTAGTGTGGGAATGCTGGGCTTTGGGGTGTCATGTATTACACTCTACGAGGTATTTAAGAGAGTTCCAATACATCTCAACTTGGACATATATATTTTTTGTAGGGTTACCCTTTGGACCTTTTTGTTTTGGGGCTACTACCCTACTACATAGTGTGGGGTGGTAAAAAATAATGGATTCTTTCCAATTGGAATTGTAGGTTTGTCTTAGTTCAAAGATTGAAAAGGACCACTAGTTTTTCTTATAGTAAGACACTCGTGGCCTTTATTATAAGGACTTAATAATTTATATGTTGCTTACAATCTACTTTTTATTTATACAATATGTTATTTATATTAGAATTACTATGGGTATATATATATAGATATCTCCTACTAGTATTTCTTTGTCGCAGATAACTTTACCTTATTGTTTAAAATCATAAAATTAGGTCATTTTTATATATTTTACATATCATTAGTTTAAATCACAAGATTCAAAAGTCATTCGTACCTTCTTAAAAATTGTGTCAAATCAAAATCATACAAAATTGAAACAGATGGAGTAACTGATATTCCCTCCTTTCACTTTTATTTGTCTAGTGTTCCAAAAATAGATTTTCACGTTTATTTGTTGCTTTTAATATATAAAAAAAAGACAAAAAAATCAGTTTTACCCTCGTCATTAATTACTTATTCCCCAAATTATTTTTTCCCTAGCCTACAACAATATATACTTATAAATTAATATGAGTATTATAATAATATACTTATATCAATAATTGTTTCTGAAGAAGCGTGAAAAATAGACAAATAAAAGTGAATGGAGGGTCGTGGAGTAACATGGTAAAACTACAACTAATCTACTAATATTACATATTAAACTATATTGATAGTGTTAAAAGAAAACTATATATTAACCATCCTCTCTAAGTTCCCTCTCCAATGTAAACAATATTCTAGGACTCCTAGTTTGAAGTGTTGGAATGTGGTAAGCACAGTCATCTTCATATGAATCAATGACCATTTTCTAGTAAGTTGTGGGTAGAAGAAATCATTCATTTAAATACTTCATTCTTTCTCAATATTTATTTCTCTTTTAGACCTCTTCATTTTTCTCTCTCTCCCCTACTATAACCTCATATGCTTGGATGAATCATTATTAATGAAATAAAACCAAAAAAAGGTATAGGGGGATAGAAAGTGTGTGAGAGAAAAAAAAAAAAAAAAGAAGAGAGTCTCTTCATACTTTTTAGGGTAATTCATTCTTTTGTCAGTGTATTATACTCAAATATATATGCTACTACTAATGCATTTATGATTTGTTCTAATGTTTAATTCATTTATTTTTCCTTTTGGATATGTGTGTAGGAAATTGATCCATTGGTACAAAACATTACATTCAAGAAATTTTCAAGAATGAATTCAAACAATTGGCTATCTTTTCCTCTTTCTCCCACTCATTCTTCTTTACCTCATCTTCAAAATGATCAATCTCATCATTTTTCATTAGGGTTAGTCAATGAGACTATTGACAATCCCTTCCAAAACCAAGGTATACTAAGATAATTACTCTTAACAAATATTCATCCCTGTTCTGAATGTTGAAGTGTGCGACCATATCATTAGTACTAATTCGTATTTATTTTTTGTAGAATGGAACTTAATGAACACACAAGGAAGCAATGAAGTTCCAAAGGTGGCTGATTTTCTTGGAATGAACAAATCTGAAAATCAATCTGAATTAATCCCTTACAATGAAATCCAAGCAAACGATTCGGATTATCTCTTTCAAAACAACCACCTTATGCCATCAATGCAAAATGCTTTAGCTCCTCCTCCTACAAGCAACTATGATCTTCAAGAAAATGCTTGTAATATTCAATCTTTAACATTGTCTATGGGGAGTGGAAAAGGTTCAACTAGTGAAACAAGTGCTAGCCCTAGCGCGAATGGTGCTACCGCGAGTGCAAGTGCTGAAAATAGTAATAACACTAGTATTGTTGAAGCTGCACCTAGAAGAACTTTGGATACTTTTGGCCAAAGAACATCAATTTATAGAGGTGTAACTAGGTAAGTCTTTTTTAAAAATAAAAAAAAAAATTAGGGTTTCCTTTCTTTTTCTTCTTATTTCTCATCATTTTATTTCTATATGACGGCCCTGCTGGTACTGGACTTGGTCCGTAAACCTCATGTGATGCATACAAATGTCATTGAGAAAATGTAGACATAGATGGACAGGAAGATATGAAGCACATCTATGGGATAATAGTTGTAGAAGGGAAGGCCAATCAAGGAAAGGTCGTCAAGGTGAAATTTCAATCATCAATAATCTCCTTTAAATACATTTTTTTTTCCAATCAAATTGTTTCTAACTAATTTTTGTTCCTATCATTTTTGGGGTGGATGCTATTGTTATTCACTTGCAGTGTATTTGGGTAAGCAACTTAATTAACACTTTATTTGGTCAATCTTCAATTATTTTTCCCAATCTTGCCCGGACTCTTAAAAAATGTCAACGGGTGCGAATTGGATTCTCGTATTTTTGGAGAATCCAATACTTGTGATCCTAAATGAAGAGTCTGGATAACTTGGATTTTTCTTTCCTATTATTTCTTAGAACATAATTTTCTCATATGTTTGTTATTTATTTTGGTTTGTGTAGGAGGGTATGATAAGGAGGAGAAAGCAGCTAGGGCTTATGATCTTGCTGCATTGAAGTATTGGGGAACATCTACCACTACAAATTTCCCAGTAATTAATTAGCCTTTACTTAGAACAATATTAAAGTTTAATAATATAATAAATGTAGTAATATTTAATTAAAATTAAAGGATTTGATTGTTTGTGGTCATGTATATTAATTATTTATTTGATGAGTATAGATTAGTAACTATGAGAAGGAATGTGAAGACATGAAGCATATGACAAGGCAAGAATTTGTTGCTGCAATAAGAAGGTCAGAACTTTTTATAATTAAATTGATGTTTTTATATATTCCATCTACTAAATCTGACTTTTTATTGTTATAGACTTTCTATTTTAAATATGTAGTCAGAGTAATGTAGTGATCTTTTATAGCTACCAATTATTGGAACAATAATAGAAGTAGAAGATTTTGGCAGAGGCTGACCATATCTTCTTTTCACCGACAACTTCTTCTACCTTCCTATATATTTGTATTATAATTTTTAAGATTTAATTTAATTTTGACATATATAATATAACATTTTTCTACACTGTCATATCAACGTAAAGATGACTACAAGTGACTTATACATTATTGATAGTGAAAACGATTATTATATTATCAGTATATTTAAGTTAAATCCAATTTTTCTTGCTATATATTCAGAAAGAGTAGTGGCTTCTCAAGGGGTGCATCCATGTATCGTGGTGTTACAAGGTATTCATAGTATTGTTTCCTTCTTTTCTTTTCTTTTTTTCTAATATAAACTTTAGTAAGCAAAATAATTATTTTTATTTTTATAATTTTAGTGTTGTCTTTATTCTCATCTTTTATTGTTGGTTTTTTCTCATGACATATCTGGGAGCAGGCACCATCAGCATGGGAGATGGCAAGCAAGGATAGGAAGAGTTGCTGGAAACAAAGATCTCTACTTGGGAACTTTCAGTAAGTGAAAATTCTGAATCCGCCACTGAAAATATCTTTATTCTTTGTTTCCACTAAAATAAATTCTTTCCTGATTAAAATGACTAACAAATATATCCTATAGTGACTCACATGCTTCAATAAATTTTGAGTTTAAGTTATTGATATTATTATGTAAGAATTATTTAATCTATCATATTGTTAAGCTAAATTATAACAAGTAATTCTTCAACTTATATGTAGCCTAAAAGATAGAAATATCCAGGAGTGAATCTAGGGATGACTCAATGGTTTAAGAGTTTAAAATTCACCCTTGAGTCCTTTCTCATTCACCGGAGAGTCTACCATTTGATTAGGTGAGTTGACGGATGGATCTATCATGTCTTGGGTAGAATTGATTGATGCATTCGTTGATAGATTCTTCTCACCTTCTCCAATGTTGCATCTCCGGAATGAGACTTGTATATATGATAAATTAACAAGAATTCCTTGTTCAAATCTCAAGTATTCTGTTTCTATTTTTCTAATCCTTATTCCGCCACTGAAATATTTTGTTATGAAGGTGGTATTATCTGTTCCTCTTTTCATGAGAAGATGCATGTAATTATTACCCTAGGTGACATGAATGCATTTAAATTCATAGAAGATTAAACACTATTTTTAGAGTTCAACTTCTTTACACTGCCATCTAGGTAACATAATTTTAACTTCATCAAATTATCAAAAAGATAACTATAAGCAATTAAACATTGCAATCCTTATAATATAGTAAGATTAATAACTTACGAAGGCAAAATAAAAAATTGTCTACATTATTGGCTTGCAAAAATGAGCAAAAATTCTAATTTGAAGATATTGTTTGATATGCAGCTACTGAGGAAGAAGCAGCAGAAGCATATGACATAGCAGCAATAAAATTCAGAGGGTTAAATGCTGTAACAAATTTCGATATGAATCGTTACGATGTTAAAGCCATACTTGAAAGCAACACTCTCCCAATTGGAGGAGGAGCAGCTAAAAGGCTTAAAGAAGCACAAGCTCTTGAATCATCAAGAAAAAGAGATCAAGAAATGATGGCTCTAAACTCAAGTTTTCAATATGGAAACTCAAATCCTTTACAAGCATATCCTTTAATGCAACAACAACCTTCCTTTGACAATTCTCAACCTTTGTTGACTCTTCAAAATCATGACATTTCACAATACAACATTCAAGATTCGTCGTCTCATTTTCACCAGAGTTATCTCCAAACACAACTTCAACTTCAGAACAACTCGCATCAAGTACTATACAGCAATTATCTTCAGAATAATCAAGTTTTCTTGCATGGTTTGATGAACAACAATGAAGGTAGTTCAAGTGGAAGTTATAGTACTGGAGGGTATTTTGGTAATTCTCCAGGACTTGGTGGAATGAGTTCAAATTCAACTTCAGGTAATAATGGAGGAGGTGGTGGTGGAAGTGGAAGTGTAGCACATGAAGAAGTTGCACTTGTCAAAGTTGATTATGATAATATTCCAAGTTACAATGGTTGGTCAGGAGAGTCATCAGTTCAAGGATCAAATCCTGGTGTTTTCTCAATGTGGAATGAGTGAGAAAATAATTAAAGAGTGTGGACAAAATATTTTGAGAGATTATGATAACATAGATGATGTTAATTTTCATGTTTTTATTTTGTTGGATCTTGACTAATGTTTTATGTGCTTCTTTATTTGGATCATGAGGGTGAAATACCTCCAAACTTCATGCAAAGGTTAGTGTGTTCATTTGAGTTTCTGTCATTTCTCCTCTTCTTCGTAATGTTTGTTTACTTTGGTCTTATTTCTTTTTCTCTGAAGTTAATTAGTTCTACACCTTAATGATAGAAAATTGGATTGATCAACTTTTTTTGAGATTGACTCATAGTGATCGTTTATCAAAGGACTCTGATTATCAAATGATTGAACAACTGGGAGAAATTTTGTTTCTATTCAATACTCAATACTATATTGCGGCTATTTAAATTTTAACTTTCATTTTGAATTTTTTTCTTTTAAGTAATTATTATAGTGTAACACTGATTTTGATTTACTTGCCTGGTTCAAACTTTCGTTAACTCTTTTATCACATCTTTTTGAGACACTAAAAGAAATTCAAGGATGTGATGACAGACCTTGGTCAAATTATTTTCAATAGTTAACTTTCATTAAATATATACTAAAATTTGTAGACAGAGAATATTAGGTGATGCACTTGAGAGAAGAAATCAATTATACTTCTAACCTATTATATGTCAAAAATTGAGAATGCAGTTGTGCATCCGATTTAAGACTAATAAAATTCAAGAATAAAAAAATTATGAGTAAATCATGGCCTGCAACATAATTTATTCAGAAAAATAATAATTTAATTCAAATATAAGTCAATAAAAGCGACTGTGTTAGAACCACGAGACTCGAGGGATGCCTAATATCTTTCCCTCGGTCAATAGAATTTCTTACCCCAATTTCTAGTTCGTAGACCAAATAAAGAATCATTTCCTTTTGATTAGGGATTAAAGAAAATATGACTTGAAACACCATAACTCAATTTCAAATGGTGACTCTGAAAAACAAAATAATCCCTAACCAACACCGTGCGAAAATAGGGGTGTGGCAGATGAGATTCTTTACCTCATCAAAATCTGGTTCTTGGACCATTCATTGAGTTTCTTGCTAAGATATTTAAGTTTGCTCTGAAATTTCCACATACAATTTCCCTCCACCTTAATGTTCCAAGTATCTTGATCCACTTCTTTGAAATCATCGTGGTCAGTCCAAAAAATTAGGAATTAAAAATACTTAATACTTCTTTGATTTGAATTAGAACGTCTGACTAGCATGGGCGTATGAGCCGATCCGGTGCTAGTTAGATGTTCTATATCATTTCTAGGGTATTTTTAAGTCCAATAATGATTATGAAAACTCTATCTAATCTCTTCCATATTCTGTGTTTTTTTTAGGTAGGTGATGGCTTGTTTGTTTTTCAAAGTATGTAATGTGTGCAAGTTAACTATTTTGCAATATTATTAGTGTGATGCATGTGGGGGGAACTAAAAGGCTAATGTGAAATGACTTCATGTGATCATCTCTTGCAATGAACCTATTTATTTACTTAGGATTTCAAGTTGGTTGTCCATTGTTATTGTGATTGTGCATGTTGTTTGTGAGTGATGGTTGACTCAGGTACCACGCCGATACAAGATATTAATGGTTGGTTCGAAAACCACGTGTGACATGAATCATTAATGGTTGGTTCGGATACCATACCGGTGCACTAATAATTTGAGTGTGGATTTCATGATACGACCTTGTATGTGCATTTGTGATCATGTGGGGGCATGTTTAATGCATTAGTTAAGTCAAAGTTGTGATCTGGAATTTGTTTTATTTTAAAACTGTTGGTATAAGTGTTGGCATGTATTATTGTTCTGCATTTACTTGTTATATTCATATATTGGAACTGACTGTTGATTCTACCAATACTCGGTGTTCACTACTAAAAAATTGGCAAAAAACCACGGACTGCATCACTTTTTTGGTCAAAATTGACGGAAAAGCGACGCAGTCAAGTTCGTCACTTTTGGCTCGACGCTTTTCAAAAAGTGACGGACTGCGTCGTTTTTATTTTTGTAAAAAAAATTATTTTCTTGAGTAATGTGACACCGTCCATCGCATTTTTATAAAAAAGAATTTAGTTTCCAAAGAGAGACGTAGTCGGTCGTTTATTTTCAATTCATAATTTTTAAAATCTTGAAAAGAGACGGACAAAGACGCCATCCGTTGCTTTTTTTGGAAATTATATTTTGAAAACCCCAGAAATCTAAAAAAAATGCAGAAAAGCAACGAACAAAATCACCATGTCCATCACTTTTCTGTACTTCTTTTTATAGCAAAAATTTGCTACCCACCTGCAAATTAAGTTAAATTCAATATTGAATCAATTCAACCCATTCAAGCAAAACACATAATTAACATGCTACACAAAATATAAACTAACAAACTTAATTAAACCTTCAAAAATACATAAATCACAATTTAAAGACTTATAAAGTCTTTCAAAATTCAAAATTAGTTCATAAATACTACATTTCAAGATCTACAAAGTTCAAGCTTAATTAATTCATAAACACTTATTAAGTAAGATTTCAAAAAGTTATTAATTATATTCCTAATTAAGTTCAAGTTATTATAAATTAAATACAAAGTTCTAATTAAGTTAAAATATATCAAGGTTAATAAGATTTTAAGCACTTCAAAGTTCAAATTATGTTCAAAGTTCTAATTAAGTTCAATTATTAAGTTTCAATTAAGGTCAACAAGATTTTAAGTTTATATTCCTAATTAAGTTCAAGTTATTATAAATTAAGTTCAAAGTTCTAATTAAAATTCAAATATACCAAGGTCAATAAGATTTCAAGTAATTCTAACTTCAAATTAAGTTCAAAGTTTTAATTAAATTTTAAGCATAATTAAATAGTTTATAAAGACTACATTTAATCAAGAATTCTAAAGTTCACAACCTAATAATTAGTTCATAAATTCTATAAATCAAGATTTCTAAAGTTCACAACCTAAAGTTCTAAAATCATACAATAATTCAAGATTTGTAAAGTTCACAATCTAAAGTTCTAAAATTATACAAAAATTTAAGTTCTCTAAAGTTCACAACTTATACTTCTAAAATCCTACAATAATTCAAGATTTCTAAAGTTCACAACCTAAAATTCTAAACTCAAAATTCAAGTTCGTATCTAATTTCTAAATTTAATTTCTCAGTTCAAGAATTCAAATAACCTAATTTCATCTTTCATATATTATCCAATATGTTTCTAATTTCAAAGTAATCTAACTTTCATGTATAATCTAATAATTTTCTAACTTCAACTTTCAAACTTAATAAATTCAAGAATTTCTAAGTTGGAAAATTCAACTAATCTAATTTCAACTTTCATATACTATCCAATATTTTTCTAACTTCAAAGTAATCTTCCCAATATTTTTCTAACTTCAAAGTAATCTTACTTTCATATACAATTCACTATTTTTCTACACCTTTCAAACATACAAAATTCAAGAATTTCAAAGTTGGAAAATTCAACTAATCTAACTTCTAGCCTCTAACTTCTAATTATTTGTTAGTTCTAACTTCTATTACTCAATTCACAATCGTATTTATAAATCCTCAATTTAAAAGAAAACCCTAAAACCAAAGTTACTCAATTCTCTCCGTATCTAGCAATAATCAAATATACAAATTAACAAATGTATAACACAATTCAACAAACTAAAACAATATACTAACTAACAAATCAAATATAATTACTATAATTGAAAAAAAAAACTAAAATTAAATCCTAACCTTTTAACAAGGTTGAGAGGCAGTGGTGCGGATGACGGGACGACGGCAACGGGACTAGCGGCAGTGGGTGGGGACGACAAGACGAAGGATGACAACATTAAGAGGTGGTGGCGGCAGAGCGGCGGAGGTCTGCTTTTACAAAGAAGGGAGAGAAGAGAGGAGAGAGATGGGAAAATTGGGGGAAAACCCTTTCTGTCTCAACATAATTAAACAACAAGTGACGGACAACGTCTCTTTGGCCGTCGCTTTTTTAAAAAATATTTGACCAATATTTTGACCAAAAAGCAACGAACTAAGAGACGTTGTCCGCCACTTTAAAAAAAAATGTTTGATCAGATATTTTCACCAAAAAGCGATGTACTAAGAGATATCGTTCGTTGCTTTTTAAAATAAATAAATAATAACTTTAAACTAATTAAAAACTATGGACAGTGTGCTTATCGTTTAATTAATAAATAATTATCTTTAATAAAAATCAACGGACGACATCTTTACATATATTAAATAAATTATTATTAATTATATATATATATTTAGCGCAAAAATCCCCAAAAAAGGTGACGGACTGAGAGATATCGTCCGTCGCTTTTTATAACAATAATTACTTTTATTAAAAAGTGATGGACAATGTGGCAACTATCTTTAAAGAAAGTTTGGGTTAGAACTTGTAGTATTGGGAGATAAAGTTATGGCTTCAATCGGGGTCAGACCTACGTGGAGGTTAGGGGTTAGGGTGAACCCCTTCGTCAAAAAATAACATCGTATATATAAGGTTAACTTCTCAATTTATGTGTATGTATATTAAAATGAACCCCTCAACACTGAAGAGAACCGTAGCTCACTAGCTATAGGGTTCAATGTTAACCTAAATGATCCAAGATGGATTCCCATTAAGTGCAACTTTTTCCAACTTTTTTTTTTGCTTTGAAAAGGTTGAGATGGGCTAAGGTTGTGGGCTAAGAATACCAAATAAAAAACCTCATTGTTTTTTGTTTAAATCTAAAGTTGTATTATTATTTTTTTATGTTATTTCTTTTTTTCAATTTATATTTGTTTAAATTTATTAGACACATTTTTTTTTTGTCTTTTATTCTTCTTATTAATATTGCTCATTTCTTTCTACATAACTCTCTTCTCATGTACTAACTCAAAGAAACTCTTTTAAAAAATAATGAATTATAATTAAATTTGAAATTGAATTAGAAAACTATTAAATAAAATAAAGTAAATTAAGATTAATCGAATGGAAAATTTTTAAAGTCTTGAATATTCTTGTAAAAAAATCTATATAATTGATTTTTTTTCTTAATTTCATAGTATCTCTATTTCTTACTATTTTCAATTCGATTCTTAAGAGATGAAAACTAAACTTATTTGATTTATTTAATGTCATTTATTTATCTTTTGAATATGCACTATAATATTAGTAACTCGATCTTTACACTTTTTTTGAAAGAATTTTGATGGTATTTAAAGTAACATATGATTGAATGAACACTAAGTCAAAATTCAGAAAAAAATTTAAAAATAGAACACTACATAATTAAAGAAAAAACACAAAAAATTTAAAAAGCTCGATCGATCAGGGTAAAAGTATGAAGAACCTGAACACGACTTGACTATAAGTTAAATTTAACATATTAAGATTAATATTCCCTCCCATCTCACTCTGTTTTTTATTTTGTAACTTTTACGTATTTACTTCTTTATATTTAGAACCATTCATAGAAATTCTGGCTCAGCCACTGGCTTCAACTAGTGTACTCAAATGAGTTTTGATTATGAGTATGCACAATTAAATATATCATCTTTTCTTAAATTATTTATTCATCAATATACAAGAAAAAAAAGTTATCGAGTGCACATGCACCCTCACAGACCATGTGGTCTACCTCTACTTCCAAAGATCTAAATCCCCAAAACAAGTCTACATTCTAAGTGCATATAAATATAATTATCACCATCAAATATAGAGATAGCTATCTAAATATTGTTATTTTTAAAATTCATTTCTCACTTATAGGTCCTTCAAAAATCGCTCTGATATCAATTGATAATTTTTTTGATAAAGAAATTAAAAGAGTAATAAAGAAAAATAATACTGCAATTGCGTCAAATAAAATTATTTTATTAATAACTCAGATATGTCTATTTATAACTACACTAAAAATATATACATTTTAATTGTTATAAATTTATTGAATAAGTGAGTTTTACATTTAATTAATACAGTAACTACTTACATTTATGTATACATATTTTTATATTTTATATGAATCATATTGGACAAAAATGTATCTACTAATTTGAACATTTAATATAGTGACTTTTGGAGTGATTTCAAAATTTATTTCTCATTTATATGTCCTTCAAATAGCTCTGATACTAATTATTATTTTTAAAAAAGAAATTAGAAAAATCAATATAAGAAAATACTAAAAGCTTGTTTGGATTGATTTAAAAATTGGTCAAACATGATTATAAGTAGGAAAAATTAGCAAACTAGTATAAAAAACTAACATAATTAGTACAAGCTTCCATACTTTATAAATATTAGTAAAAATGTCAAAAATGCATTATTTTAAAAAAATAGTGTATCCTAATTTATTTTCTATTTTATCTCACATTGATTACACGTTTTCCAATTACTTCTCTGTTGAAAACAAATTTATTTTCTCTCTCTCAGATTTAGCTCTTCCAATTCTCATCCATCATTCAAATTTCGCCTAGCTCTCTTCTGTCACTATTGGTATTTTTTTTCTTTAGAAATTGGATTCACAATAATCCCTTTGATTAAGGTAGGGTTGGTAGGGGGATCGGGTCGGGCCGCGACTGGTTTGAGAACCATCTTGTCGGATTCGATCCCGTTAGCTTTCACGGGTTGGGGGACTACAGGTTAGGGGACCGGTTAAGGGCTGGTTCACCCTTTGGTCCCAGTCGACCCGATCCCAGCCCGGCCGGTTTTTGTGGGATCCCCTTTTTTTAAAAAAAAAAAAATGAATTGTATCAGTTGCCAACTGTTGAGGCAACGGCTAATGCCCCCTCCCCCCCCCAAAAGGATTTATTCCACTTTTTCACTTCCCCAACACCCCCTACCACACCCCTACTTTTAATATTTTAATTTAAACCGTCAAGTTATCATAAATACACTTTAACCCATTTTTAATATTATAAATACACCTCTATCCCTTATTATTTCTTACAAAATCATCTATTCTCTCATATATTTTCTATATCCTCTCAATCCTATGTCTTAATTTTTTATTCCATTTAAGTCTCATATTATATCATAATACATATATTTCAATTCTAAATTTTCATATTATATCATAATATATATAATTCTCATATTTGCTATCAAGTATTGGAGTTCCAAATTACAAGTTATAACAAACTACAAGTTTCAAGAATCGGTTATAACGTCTACTATTAACACAGACGTTTGGTACATTCGTTTCATAATATTTATATTTTATTTTTCGTCATTAATTTTTGTGTAGTTATTATTTTTATATTAGACTTTACATATAATTAAATATGAGTTCTACCAAAAACAATACCGGTAAAGGAAAAGAGAAAGAACCAAGTGGCATTAGTAAATTATTTAATTTTAATAAAAAAAATAGTAATGAAAAAAATAAGAATAAATATGGTGGTACTTCTTCTAAATCAATGTCTAGAGTTAAATTTAATACAAATGATTCTACTTATGTTGATACTTCTTATGATATTGATTCAAATGTTCAACTCGATCATGAAATTTTAGAACGACGTTATGGTAATATTAATCCTAATATTGATGAATATTCAAGTGAAGAAGTAGAAGTTGATCCAGGAGAAGAAGATTTAGAAGATACACCTACTAGTCTGGTGATAAAAGTTCCAACTGAAACTACAAATTCAATGGAGCAAAATTGTGGACGCCCACCCCTTATACCTTCTACAAGGGAGAAGGTGAAGTATCAATGCCTTAAAACTTCTATTGTGTGGCAATTTATGAATTTAGATAAGGAAAACTCTATTGCTATTTATAATAAGTGTAAGCAACCTTTTAAACATAGACAAGGCGGGGGTCAAGGTGGGATAGGGGGCTTAAATAGACATTTGTTATCTTGTGTGCTGATTGAATATAAAGAAGCTAAAGCATTAGCCGATAGGAAAAAAGGAATTCCAGTTAATGATTTTGATATTAATGTTAATGAATCGGTAGGGGCTTCTAACATGGTTCAATGAACATTAGATCCTTCTAACCCCGATGGTCCACTAACACAACGTAAATATAATAAGAAAGAGATCGTGAAAATTTAGCTAAAATGGTTTATGTTTGTGGTTTGCCTTATAGTTTTCCTTCACATCCCGATTTTATTGAATATATTCAACAAACTTATAATCTTTCTTATAGAGGTTTTTCAAGAAATACTGTTAAAGTTGATGTTTCTGTATATCAAGGTAAACAATGTCAATATATTCGTTGTTTGTTTAGCATATTAGATTGTAGAGTGTCTATATCTTTGGACATGGATCGTAGTGTTAATGGACATGATTATTTAACTATTACAGCACATTGGATTGATCATAACTGAAATTTGTAAAAAAGAATCATAACCTATAAAGAATGTTTAGAGAAAAAACGGGTGCATATCTAACTTTAAATATTTTGAGTGTTTTAGATTATTACATGCTTATAGATAAAGTAATGTCTGTTGTATTAGATAATGCATCTAATAATACAAACGCTGCTAGTATGTTAAAAGTTAGATTATGTCCAATTGATGTTAAAGCTTTTCATGTTAGATGTGTTGCAAATGTATTAAATTTAGTTGTACAAGATGGTATTTCATTATTTGATTGTGGTTGTATGAAAATTGAATATGTTGTTGCCTAGATTTTTTATGCTCATAGAGCTGCTAGAATTAGGAAATTTAACAAGCGTTGTGTACTATGTGATTTGCCACCAAGAAAAATTCCAAGACATATTAAAACAAGGTGGAATTCTTTTTACGAAATGCTTTCAGTTGCTTACGAATATAAAGGACCCGTACAAATGGTGTTTAATGCTCATAATGCTGATCCATTAGATAGAATTTGTGAAGAAAATTGGGAAGAAACTAATGAACTATTAGAATTTTAAGACTTTTTTATGATGCTACAACCATGTTTTCTGGAATTTATTATCCTACTATTTCATCAGTATTAATAAATATTTGTGCTATTTCAATTCAATTTTCTAAATACAAAAAAAAAAATGAAAAAATTAGAGTTGCAATTGAATGTATGATTGAAAAATTTTAAAAATATTTTTATCCTATTCCTCAAATTTATTTAACTGCTACTTTACTTTATCCTGACTATAAATTACGAGGTGTGCTGGCACTTGTCGACACTTTTTATGATACTTTAGAAATTTTACCGAAAGAAATTCCAACTTGTGAAATGTGT
The DNA here is from genome assembly GCA_037074985.1 of Solanum bulbocastanum. Taxonomy (NCBI): domain Eukaryota; kingdom Viridiplantae; phylum Streptophyta; class Magnoliopsida; order Solanales; family Solanaceae; genus Solanum; species Solanum bulbocastanum. The sequence goes on from CM073607.1 coordinate 33,908,799, forward strand.
AAGTCTAGCATAAAAGTAGAAGCAAAAATTTTGTATGAAAAATACAAAACTACAGGAAATACTCAAGGAAAAGTTGGTCAAACTTTTAATCCTCAGAGTAAAGCTCGAATTTGAAGTTATATGCGAGGTTTTCTTGGTCTTAATTCTACTAACCGTGATGATTTTGAAGAATATAATAATCAATCTTTAGAAACAGTAGAAGACAAAGATGGCAATGAAGATTTATTAGCATGGTGTAGGAAGCAGAGCGTTGCATTTCCAATTTTGAGCAAAATGGTTCGTGATGTTCTAGCTATTCAAGCTTCATCAGTTGCATCGAAGGCTGCTTTTAGTACGGCAAGGTTTCAAATTGGCAATCATAGACATTCATTGGCGGAAGAAAGTTTGGAAACATCAGTTTTATTTAGAGACTGGGTCAACACTGAGAGAATGAATTATAATTTGCCAAAGTAAAGTTCCAGGCAAGAAGCTTGGATTAAAGCGGTAATTGAATCTAGTGACGATGAATTAGAGTCACAAGAGTTTCTAGAAAGTTTGCCAACACCGGAGGATGTCATCATCAATATGATTCGACAATTAGAATTGAATTTTAAAGGAGAACACAAATATTAGATTACATCCGAGAATTAATTGAAACAGAACCCTTCATAGAAGGTGGCTGCGTAAATTAGTTACTCATCTAATATTAGTAACAAATATTAGTTTTACATATGAGAGCTTATTGAAACAGAACCCTTCCTAGAAGGTGGTTGCGTAGATTAGTTACTCCACTAATATTTGTAAATTGTAACTTCTAAGTTCTAAGTTGCAATTAGATTTTATTGAATAAATTTGAAAGCGTTATTCAAATCGTTTTTATACAACTATTGTCTTGCATTTTAATATTAATATATACATATATATTTACATATATATTAAACTAACTTTAAAATACTTAATTTAAAAATCGAAATTTGACATTTGAAATTTCAAATTTAAATTACTTTAAAATATTTAAAATACAATTTTGAACTTCTCAAATTTGAAATTTAAAATTTGAAAATTGAATTTGCAATTTGAAAACTTAAGCATTATTTATTAACTAAAAATATATAGAAAACCAAATAAACTAAAAATGTTAGTCATTAACATATAATTTCAATACAAATAAATAAGGATATAAAAAATAAAAAATTCCACATCCCGTCCCGTCCCATCCCGTATATATAATGGGACGGGATGGGACATATTTTTGTCCCCCCAATCCCGGTCCCGGCCAAATCCCACCAGTGTCATCCCCCATTCTGTCTGGTCCCACTTCGTCCCGTCCCCCAGTCCCCATCCCCGTCCCCTTGCCAGCCCTGGATTAAGATATTCATCTTTATCCTATTTTTAGATTTGTTTTCTGATTTTATTTTTGTTTAAATCTTTTAGAACTATTATTTGTAGTTGAAATCTCCGTTAGGGCTTGATAACCTCTAAATCACTCTACAATGGCTAAATCTAAAAGATTTGCTAGAGGTATCCAACTTAGTCATCAAATTTCTAGCGATTTTTCATCCATGAACTTAAAAAAATTCATATCAAACTATAATCAATTACAAACAGATTAAGGATGAAGCAATTAACTAATACCTAGTGTAATTTATATTCCATGAATATTATCGAAATTCCTTCTCAAAACTTGCTTGTCGACGAACTTTTTTCCCATTTCGTTCAAATAATTTTTACCAAACAGAAAAAAAATAGATTTTAATCACTATTAATTTATCAGAGAGTGAATATTTTCAACTGAGACGTGAATATCGATAATGAGAAAATTCAGTCAATTATTTGTGATTTTTGTAATTGAAGAGACTTTTAAGCGTTTGTTCCTTTTTAAAATAATTCTCTCCCTTAAATTCCTCCAATCTCTTATATAAAAATTGTTTTCTTTAAATTAAAACAAATAATAAAAACATAAATAAGATACATAACAAACTAAAATTTTGACACCACTACTAAAAAATTGACCTACGGCAACGGTTGGAGAACTGTTGCAATGTATAATCTATGGCAACGGTTAAACCTATTGCATATGATATATAGTGCTATCCCCATATATTACAAAATAACCGTCGCAGCTTTTTCAAAACCATTGCTATAGATGACCTGATACAAGAATCTTTTATACCCGTTGTGATATATAGTTTCTAACAGCGAGTTTATTTTTGTTGCTACGGTTTGTAGTATTCCCTTCTCCTTTTTCCCCCAATTTTCACAATACCTTCTAAATGAAAAAAAGACATTCCCTCCTTATTTTGCACTGATTTTTTATTCTCTCACAAAATGAAAATACATCACGGCATCTTCACTAACTACAGGTGCTAAATCTTTCAACCGGAGATTACACTACGACGTTTCCAGCTCTCACAACCTTTCACATCTATCCAAAGGCTTTTTTAAAAAAAAAGCTTTCCTTGAATGCAAAAAAGGTTTTTTTGTTCAAACTTGCTCAGTCCAAAATTTCTTACTAAAGAGTTTATAATCTGTTGTAGGAGAGTCCATAATTGCTAGTTTCTTCACTAACTTTCGAGAACCCTAACTTAATCGGTTCCAAAATTGCTAGTAAGTCATCTAGTTTTTGCCCTAATTATCTACAAAATCGCTATTATGAGTTATACAAAGTCTCTGCTTATTAATATTTGTGTATTAATCTTTAATTATAATATTTACTACTTGTTTTGCTAGATTTGTTCTTCTTTAGATTGGTTGTGTAATCGATGCAGTAAATTATTTTTATAATTAAAGGGATGAAATGTATTATTCTAGAATGCTGTCAAAATGCCGTTTTTCTTTACGTTCATGTTCTATCCTCATTACAGATGATAGTGAACACATTTGCTTCAAGTTAGTATGAAATATTTAAATAACAAGTAAAAATTTGGTATTTACATATCATTTTGTTAATGGTTGGTAAATGTTGAAGAATTTCCAAGAAACAGATAGAGGGTCGCTAGTTCACTTTATTTCTAAATAATGTGCACGAGTATTCATTATATCTATAAACTGATGCATATGCCATGTATCGATCAATAGGAGCTTTCATTTTGAGTTTTTTTGAGCCTTTTCGTCTTCCGCTATATCATTTGATTACATCTCCACTGATTGGAAATTCATTTAATATTTTAATGTAGTCGTAGAACAACAACTGGTCCAACAAACATTAATGTAATAGGAAGACTTCTCATAAACAAATTAAGAAACCCAATTTTCTTCACAACCATCTATAGGATACTGGCCTTATTGTTGTTAAAAGAAGCAACAATGTTTTCAGCGGTGTTCGAAATAAGACCAGCAACATGTCTAGCGGCACTTACAACTAAACAAGTCACTTGGAGCTTCTAAGTTCTTGAACACTCTTACCTTTTTTTGGGATTAATTTCTTATAGAAAAAATTCATTGTATGCTCGAAGGTTGAGAACATAACTTTTGAGAATGTTATGTTACGATAACCCATAGAGGCTTTCAGATGCATATATTCTTGGAAAGCTATTGTAAAAGTGTAGTTTCAACATCAGTTCATCTACTCTATCAATTTCCAGTTAGTTAAGGCTATTCTAAATATCAAATTTCATCCTTACTAGTCCCAAACTTGTTGAATCTTGGTGAGGTGTTAAAGACTTATAGAGTAGAGTTTAGGAAAGATGTCATGCAACCTATCCTGCTCTGTCCATGTGTCTTCCCAAAATTCAGTCTTCAAGAGGGAATTAATATTGACTATTTAATTTTGGTCATGATATAGCAACTGAAATGGATAAAAGGGACGTACCCCAAAAATATCCCATTATGAACTGGATCCGAGATTTACTTCTATATTGTGCTGAATCATATATGATTAATTTTATGTTGGACTTTCAAGAGGGATATTAATATCGACTATAAGAATTTTGGTCATGATATAACAACTAAAATGGATAAAAGGAATGTACACCAAGAAAATCCTATTTTGAACTGGTGGTGATCCCGAGATTCATTTTTATATTGTTTTGTCTTTTCATCCAAAATATAACTGGTTCACCTCCTTTATGCATTACAGATTTGGATAAAAGATTTTCATTCTCAAGGCATCTAATCCCAAAAGAGCTTGGAAGCTCATAAGTGAAATTAAACTATCGAGGTAACTCCTTATTAAAATTTCCATTGTTCCCTTGATCTAACTTCTTCCATCTTTTCAGTGAAGCATTTCCTTTCGAAGGATGACGTGCTTCTTCACTTGAGTTGCTTATTTCATTCTGATCGAGTATTTTATTCTTTATAGGAGCTCTTTTTCTATTCTTTGCAGTTCAAGATTTGATAAACATATTTATGAGATAACATATCCTATCGCTAGGTATAATAGTGGGATAAATAATCTCAGGACAATAAAATACCTCAAATCAAACACATTATAAAATAGTCCTGCATATTATCCTGAGAATAATTATTCCTTATACCTTACATCAAATGACTCCTAAACTTATTAATCATCCAACATTTATCTAAAAGTATGAAATTGGTTTATGGTTGGATAAATTATAAAAATTTACTGCAACAAAATAGTACAAAGTTTTCTGAAATGGAGACAATAGAAGCTCAAGAAAATGAAGATGATAGTCAATCAATTGTTGCATATGCATCCGTTATGGCACATGATCATCAAGTTTGAGTAGTAACATTGTATGGACGTGGGGTTACCAAGACTCTTTTGAAAATAAAGTGGCAGATTTTTTACCCTCTTCTATTGTTGTTGATGATGAAAGGATGCAAAAAAAATATAGGAACTGGAAGAGAAGATTCAACAAAGAATGCATGAAAAGTTCAATGCGTAGAAAGATAACATGCATGGAAAGAGATGTTACAATGAACATTAGTGCACAACTTTAGTATCATAATCCAGGATTAGCATTTGATCCTAGCATGCTAAGATTCAGTGTTCATTCGCTGGGATAAGAGACTGCTATTCTAGTAACCAATCGACTACCTGCTGCTAGTAACAATCAAGGTTGGTACTTCTTCTTTTTCTTCTTCTTCCCCTTCTCATCCTAATTTCTTCTACTTTTTTTTTTTTTTGGTATTATAGGTAGATATATCAATTTTTGTATCACTTAAAATTTATGTGATATATATTATTGTAATATGGTTTGGCTTGTACTAATCTGAACTCTCATTCTCTATATATTTGTGAGAGATTATTGCAACATCTCCCCCTTCTCATTCTTTTTTATTGGTTCTCGTGAGTATTTTCCTAATAAATTATGCTCCAGGTCTCTGCTAGTAGGATGTATATTTAATTCCATATTACCTGTAACTTTTTTTAAATGTCTATTGTACTTTGTATAAATCAATTGTGTTTTTATTTGTTTGCTTCTCAAAAACAGTCTGCATTTATACCTTAGTATGGGGCTTTGTTGTTTAGCAATTCCACGTACAATCTAATTGAAGGTACTTAGTTGGAAAATGGTGATGGTACAAAGCCAATGAAGTTACATTTTAGTGATTGATCAGGTATGTATGTTGATCGTGTCATTGTTATAGTCTCATTAGGTGCTTGAAATAAAGAAATTAGCAACGACTATGAAGACTCTGCTATGTTTAGTCCTCAACTTTCCAATTTCATGTCCGAATAAATTTGAAGAGTTGGATTTGGTGTTGTTGGCAAGTTATTATTGAACTGGGTAGTATAAGTTTTAGATCAATTTGGTCTGAACTTGAAAATCTAATTGATACGCAATTTCTTACACCAATTTTGGTCTGAACTTAAAAATCTGAACAGTTAGGACTCAAGACTTAGGACTCTAGAGATGGATCAAGATATGATCAAATGACTACTATTAAAGTTTGATCTTATTCTTATTTATGATTTGTCTTTATTTAAGATTTGATCCTGTTAGAGTTGTTTGGTTTGATAAAATTTGATCATTAATGTCTCTAGTTTTAACTCATTGGTTTATTATATATTCCTTGAATGTGGTAGTTTCATTGTGATCCATAGAAGGATCTACCCCATACCAAATTTCCTACTAAATGCTTTTGAGTGGTTATCATCACAACTTGACATTGTATATCTTCTTTTTGTAGGTGTCAAAAATGAAGAATGGGAAGAAGAATGCAGTGAAGGCAACCTTACCTAGTTACTAAAGATGTTTTTTTTTATTGTTGATAGATATGTTCTAAAATTTATTTTGCTAGTGAACATTATCAAACTTATCATAAAATTTTTGGAATCGTGTAAATGTCAACTAATGGTCATTTGGTTTGAATATTTTGTATTAACGGATGCATATGATTAACCTGATGGGTATTTTGAATTATCATTCTATGAAAGAAATTTATTTTTTAATTTATATAATTTTTAGTATTTTATAATTTATGATATATATATATATATTACCTTCCAGGGTTCATATTTCATAACCATTGTAAAATGTATTCCAAACTGTTGCAATAGTGTCATGTTGATAATTCAGTTATTGAAAAAAAAACATTGCAATTTAGAGTTTGGCTATCGTAGTAAATGTCTATGGCAACGGTTACAGAGCGTTGCAATAATCTTATATATTCGTTGCACTAGAAGAAAGAATAAACGTTGCCATAGAATGTTCTATGGCAACGATATTACTGAGCCATTGCAAAATTCGTTGCTATAGATCTATGGTCATGCGAGCTGATGTAACACATGCTAAAGCGTTGTGGTAGTGCTGGTAGTGCTATAGCAACATATACTCTATCTATGGCAACACTTTTATCAGTGTTGCATATGCCCAATTTCCAGTAGTGACATTTTTACTAAATATTAAAAGTGTTGCTAATGGGTCCTATTAAATGTTAAAATATTGACATTTTGAAAAATTTTCCCTTATAAGTAGAGCTGTCAAAATGGTCTGGCACAACCCGACCCCTAGAAAGTAAAATGGGTTGGGACGGGCTGACCCTTTTAATTAAAGGGCCTATAAAATAGTAGCTCAACCTAGCCCTAAGTGGGCCATGAGTTGGTACAAGTTGACCCTTCAACCAAAAAATGAACAGCATTGCCCTTTTAGAAAGAGTATGAACATTGATGTCTGATAAATACAATACTAATACATACAAAAATTCATTCTTGAAGTACACATACTTCAGTGAATATTTATAAAACAAAAACATAATAGTCAAGATACAATATTCATAAGATTCATCCAAGCAAAAAACGTTACATGATCACTATTTTCATAAACAAGACAATAAATGAGAAATGGAAAATTGGCATAAAAACAAAAGTAGAAGAGGTTAAAGATTCACAGTTATAATGGAGTAATGGACTTGGGTTAATAAGAAAATTTAGTGTGCTAATAATTAAAAAAGGAAAACAATAATCTGATGTATAAACATTTTATTTATTTTTTTCAAATTTTTTTTTAACTAAAAACATATATTGTACCTTCGTCTCCTCGCTCTTTGTCTGATAGCTTTCTGTCTTCTCTTACGGAGCTTTGTCATTGTCGTTGCCGGAGCTTTCTCTTCTCTCATGCGGGTTGTCCTTTTTTTTCTCTTTCTCAACTCTTCTCAAGCTTAGGTTTTAGGGTTTTACATACAATTTTTTATGGACTTGTAAAAGATACTTAAAGAAATTAGACTTGATTTTATATTGATCTTTTAAAAATATTGATTGACAAAAATTTAACAAATAAAACACTACTTAAAATATATTTAATAAATAGTTTTAAAAATCACAGTCAATGGGCTAACCTATGAGGCTTACGAGGCTAGCGGGTCAAATGATGCTGGACTTAAAAGCCTCATTCCTAAATGGGCTGAAAAAACTAAGCCCAACCCCATTTAATTCAAAGGTTGGGATGGACCGACCTAGCGGGCCAAGCCCATTTTGACAACTCTAATTATAAGTCACTTTTAGCTCTTGGGAGTATTTGATAAATTTAAAAATAACTTAAAATAAGTTAAAAGTAGAATTCTCCCTATTTTTTATTTTTTGACTTAAAAGTCATTTAAGTTTGACTTCAAAAAGTTGCTTTTTAAAATCTAGTTTGTTTAATCTATCCAAACGGGCTCTAGGGAAAAAAAGAAGAAGGAGAAAAAATATTTGTATCACAAAAGAGAAAACTACATTGAATCAAATATGTCCTTTAAGTCTTCAATTAAGTATTGGTGACTATTTTAACCAAGGAAGGGTCAAAGACACTTACATATTAGGTTTAGTTGATTGAGGACTGAATTAACATTTTAAAATGTATCTCTCTCAAAACTTAAATCTGCTCCGTCCAAACTTCTCCAGCTACTATTCAACATTTGACGGCCCCAACTTTTCAAAGAAGCATTTAGATAGTTGCTGAAAGTCAAAAAGTTGAGGCCATCGAAAGTTGAATAGTCGCAGGAGAATTGGGACAGAGTAGATTTAAATTTTGAGAGAGAAACGGTTGAGAGAGTGAGAAGAAGACACTTGAGAGGGAGGAGAAAGTGGAGAGAAGAATTTTTAATAATGTGGATTGTTTTGTATTTTAAAAAGTGAATTATTTTGTATTTTAAAATTTTTAGAAATTTTTGAAAATGTTAGTTCAGTTCCCAATTAAATTAATCTAATATTTAAGTGTCTTTGACCCTTCCTTGGTCAAAATAGTCATCAATACCTAATTGAATACTTAAATGATAGGTTTGGTTTAATATCTCAAGTAAATGGGTAGTCACTTGTAAATAGATTACTTTTTTTTTTGTGTAAGTGTACTGTTCTTTTTAATTTTTATCTATAGAGCCCATTTGGATTGGATTAAAAAAAATTAGATTTTAAAAATTAATTTTTTGAAGTTAAAAATAAAAAAAATAGGGAGAGTTCTACTTTTGACTTTTGACTTTTAACATATTTTAAATTATTTTTAACTTTGTCAAATACTTTCAAAAGTTAATAGTGACTGATAAGCACGTTTGACCAACTTTTGAATTAATCCAAACAAGCTCTTAGTATTTTCTTTTTTTTTTTCTAATTTCTTTGTTAAAAATAATAATTAGTATCAAAGCCATTTTTGAAAGACCTATAATTGAAATGAATTTTGGAATCATTTGTTGCAACAAATATGAATTATCAATTACAACATATGTATATGCATATGATTATTTGTTGTATATGACTTATCTTTACATATGACTTACCGCATATGCATATGGTGCAACAAATGACTTACAATCGTTGGATATGCAACGGTAAATTGTTGAAGAAACACCCAATATACCCAGATGAAAAATTAGACAAAAAATTATTATTTTACTTACCAAAATCACATATGAAGTAATGCCCAATGATATAGAAACGAAATTTGGTCCGATGACAGCAGTAGAGGGACAACAACAATAATGTGAATTTCAGAACAACATAAAAAGAAGATGATGAAGAAGAAGAAGAGTAGGAACATGAGAGCAACAATAATGGAAGAATAGCGAAGAGAGTGAAAAAGGAGAAAATGAGTTGTGGGTGTTGCTTTTTCCCTTTCTTTTCGTATTATTAGAGTTTTTATATAAGATGGGTCAAAGGGTAAAATAAAAAATTGGAGATGAGAAATTCATCCCCTTAATTCTTAATCTAAAAGTTGTCACTCCTACTCAATAATTAAGACTTGAGTCACCTACACTTAATTTTGTAGCTTACTCTTCTCTCCAAGCAATTTCACCCCAATAAAAGGGGCATTACATTGTAATAAAAAGAACACCCTTTAAGAAGAAAAATTACTTCTCTCCTTCTTCTTTCTTTCTTCTTTTACTTTAATATTTTTATTTTGTAACACGTTATCAACATGAAACTTTAATTTTCTTCGAATAAATTAATTTTCTATCTCAAGTATGATAAAAACATGAATCATATATTTTTATTCTCCAAAACATAATATGAATCTATCAACAAATTTTGAATCTTATTACATATAATTAACACAAGATATTAGGATAACTTTATAAATAAAAGATAATTTTTCTTTCCATGCTTGTCTTCTTATAATATTCGTGAAACACAAATTAATATACTCAAACAAATAAATAATATTTTTTTCGAATGTTTTTACACAACACATATACTATACTAGTCTATATTAGGCTAAACTCATTAGTGGCCTCCTAAAATTGGTACTAAGTTTTACTTTAATCATTTTAAGCACTTATAGTAAGGTCCTATTGTGTCAGTTTGACACTTTTTGCTAAGTTGACACATTGTGTATGTTGCACTCATTTTGAGCGTGTGAAAAGCTTGAATTTTATAAAAAAAAAAATTATTTTTTATTTAAATAAAAGAAAATGTAAATACTTGAAAATATACTTCCATCTTCTTCACCTTTACAACCTAAAATCAAGTGAGTACCGATTGATTATCAACCATCGCTGGAAAATTCTTCTAACCATTTTAATCATAAAATCCGACAACCTCTTCATTATCAACAATCAAAACAAAAGAAACATACAAATACCTTTACTCATCGCTTAGAAACATCAGAATTTCGTAACACAAACATGAAATTATTAGAAAAAAAATATGTGATTGACATTATCAAAGAGTATATTCAATGTTTTTAACAAAAGTTTGGCAAGAACTAATATGGCAGTCACACTTGTTGAAATTATTATTCACAAATGTGGAAGTTGGCAGCCACATTTGTGGAAGCTAGTAGTCAAAGTTTGGTAAAGTTTTGATAGAGTTTAGTAGCCAAATTATGTGGAAATTGGCTACCACATTTATGGCACTAATGATTTAATCAAGATGTTCAAAACTTTATAAATAGAGTAGTAATTGAACACTAGAAGATACACCAAAATAGAGAAGCAATAGAGAGTGGAGAGAGAGAGAGAGAGTAATCCACAAGTTATTTCTTAGTTTGTGTGAGGAAATAGTGTGGAAGTAATATTGTTGTGAGTTATAAGAAATAAAAGAGTGTTGAGTAGTAGTCTTTTGACACTATCAAATTTTTCATTAATATTATTGTATTACTTATTCGGGTATCATATTTACCCCATTTTAATATTTGATGTCGTTACTCTCTTCCTATTGCTATTTAGTTTGGACATTATTCTTGGTGTGATTATTATTTTATCTAACAACGTGGTATCAGAGCCATGACAAATAATAGTACGTTGTCCTTTCAGTACCCCGTCTCACAAGATAAAATTATGAAAAATGATGTCTACAAATGAAAGTCATTATTGGCTCTCAAGATGTTTAAGGCATTATAGACATAAGGTATACAAAACCCGTTAATGAGGAAACTTTATCATCAAATGAAAATGAGGTCTTGTTAAAGATGAGAAAGAAAGATCAACAGAATCTCATTCTTATCCATTAATGTTTGGATGATGACATGTTTGAGAAGCTGGGTGATGCAACCACATCAAAAGAAACTTGAAAGATTTTGCAAAATTCTGTCCAAAGAGTTGATAGAGTAAAGAAGATAAAACTTCAAACTCTAAGGGCAGACTTTGAAGTTTTTAAAAATGAAAGAATTCGACTCCATTTCGAATTTTTATTCAAGATTGATGGCTATTGTAAATCAACTACGAAGATACGGGAAGGAAGTAGATGATACGTGTGTGCTATTGAGGAGTCTAAAGATTTAGACTCAATGGCGATAGAGCAATTGAAAGGTTCTTTACAAGCCCACGAAGAAAAGATGAAAAGAAGAAAAGAACATTCATTAGAGCGACTTCTTAAAACTTAAGTATCCTTCAAAGGATTTGAAGGTGAGAAAAATTACAAAGGAAATGGACAATGGAGAGGCCGTGGAGGTCGTGAAGACCATGGAAGAGGAAGAAGTTGTATCAACAAATTTAACAATGAAGATAAAAATCACCAGACATTTAAAGGTAGTGGTTGTGGTCAACGAGGAGGTAGATAAAATGGAGCCTATCAAAGTACCAATGAAATGAGGTTATGACATGTATAAAATTGAGTGTTATAACTATCATAAAATTGGGCATTACTCTTGGGAGTGTCATAGTAATGTTGAAGAGAAAGTTAATCTTGTTGACAGCAATAAAGATGAAGATGACTCAACATTGTTATTAGCACTCAAAGAAGAAGATAAAGATGATTGCAATTCATGATATCTTGGCAATGGAGCAAGTAATCATATGCGTGGACACAAATACAAGTTTGTGGAGATAAAGAAGACGGTGAAATGTAATGTGTCTTTTGGAGATACCTTAAAGATTCAAATTGAAGGAATAGGTACGATTCTGATATCCTGTAAAGATGGTGGCCATAAATTGATTAATAATGTTTATTATGTGCCAAATTTGAAAAGTAATATTTTGAGTTTGGGTCAATTTCTTGAAAATGATATGATATTCATATGAAAAATATGCATCTCTTACTTAGAGATTCAAGTAACAACTTAATTTCTAAAGTGTGTATGACAAAGAATAGGTTGTTCCCTTTGAATCTTAATGCAATCGATGTATAGTGTTTGACAGCTAATGTGCAAGATGACTCATGGTGTTGGCATATGTAATTTGGGTACTTGAACTTTGAAGCACTCAAATCAATGGGAGACAGGAACGTGATTAATGGGACTCTGTCAATCCACCATCCAAATCAGTTGTGTGAAGCTAGTCTTCTTGAAAAACATGCAAAGAGGAGTTTTCCAAAGCAGACTACATCAAGAGCAAATAAGCCACTCCTACTTGTACATAGTGATATGTGTGGTCCAATGGATCCACCTTCCTTTGGTAAAAGTAAATACTTCTTGCTCTTTATTGATGATTTCAGGAGAAAGACTTTGATATACATCTTGAAGTAAAAATCTGAAGTTTTTGTTGCTTTTAAAAATTTTAAAGAACTTGTAGAAAATGAAAGTGGCTATGAAATAAAAGCATTAAGGTCTGATAGAGGAGGCAAATTCACTTCAAAAGAATTTAATGACTTTTGTCAATCTCATATAATTCGTCGTCCTCTAACGGTACCTTACTCTCCCCAATAAAATAGAGTTCCAGAAAGACAAAATAGAAAATTATTAATATGGCTAGATGTATGTCGAAAGCTAAACATCTACCAATTTTTTTTGGGCCGAGGCTATTTTTTATACAGTTTATTTGAGCAACATGTGTCCAACAAAAAATATACAAGATCAAACACCTCAAGAAGCATAGAGAGGAAGAAAGCCAAGTGTCAATCACTTGAGAATCTTTGGGAGCATAACATATGCTCATGTTCCCTATCAAGGGAGAGCTAAACTTGATGATCGGAGTGTCAAGTATGTGTTTATTGGCTATGACGTGATTTCAAAAGGCTATACATTATACAATCCAAACAATAAAAAGGTGGTGGTGAGTTACGATGTTGAATTTGATGAAGAAGAAAGTTGGAGTTGGGAAACTCCGAAAGAAAGAATATATTATTTTCTTTCATATTTTGGTGATGAAGAAGAACAGGAGACCATGACACCTGGACATGATGCAACCCCACCTCCTTCACCAACAAACGTTGCATCTTTGTCTACTCAAGAGAGTTCAAGTGAAAGACCGAATAGGATGATGAGCATCCAAGAACTCTATGATGACACAGAAGAAATTACTAATTTTATTTTTTTGTGTTGTCTCTTTGCTAATAGTGAACCAATGAATTTTGATAGAGTTGTTGCTGACAAAAGGCGGAGAGAAGCCATGGAGGAGGAGGTCCACTCAGTAGAGAAGAATAACACTTGAGATTTAATGACTCTTCCCAAGGATCATCGAGCAATTGGAGTCAAATGAGTATGCAAGGCGAAGAAAAATACCCATGGAAAGGTAGAGAGATACAAGACAAGATGTGTAGCTAAAAGCCTATAAACAAAGGCATGTCATCGACTACGAGGAAGTCTATACACTTGTTGCCCGCATGGAGACTATCCGTCTATTGATCTCTTTGGCGGCGCAAATGAAGTGAAAAATTCATCAACTAGATGTCAAATCTGCGTTCTTGAATGGATATCTTGAAGAAGAAGTCTATGTTGAACAACCATTGAGCTTTGTGATAAAAAATCATGAAGATAAGGTGTTGAGGTTGAAGAATGCCTTATATGGATTGATGTAAGCTCCACGAGTTTGAAATAGTCACATTGACAAATACTTTCAAGACAATGAATTTACTCGTTGTCTTCATGAATATACTATTTACATTAAAGTTCATACTAATGGAGATATTCTACTTATTTGTCTTTATGTTGATGATCTCATTCTAACGGGTAACAATCTAGTTTTATTTGAAGCTTTCAAGAAAGTTATGCCCTTGAGTTTGAGATGACGGATATAGGGCTCATGTCATATTACTTGGGCCTAGAAGTGAAGCAAATGGAGGAAGACATCTTCATATCTCAAGAAAACTTTACAAAGAATATTTTTGAAGAAGTTTAACATGTTTGATTGCAACCCCGTGAACACCCCAATGGAAAGTGGAACAAATTTGTCAAAGTTTGATGATGGAGAAAGGGTGGACTCCACTCTGATCAAAAGTTTTGTAGGAAGTCTAAGGTACTTGACATGTACGAGATCGGATATACTCTTTACAGTTGAAGTAGTAAGTCGCTTCATGGAAGCTCCTACCTCTACCAACTTGAAGGTCGCTAAAAGAATCCTACGGTACTTAAAAGATACAATTGATCTTGGACTATTTTATTCTTCTTCTAATGATTTTAGTCATGTGGGATATTGTGATAGTGATTATGTGATATATGTTGATGATAGAAAAAGCACATCTGATTTTGTATTTTTCTTGGATAATTGTGTTATTTCTTGGAGTTCAAAGAAACAACCAATTGTTACTCTCTTTGCCTGTGAAGCTGAATATGTGGCAGCGACATCATGTACGTGTCATGCTATTTGGTTGAGGACATTGTTGAAGGAACTCAATTTACCACAAATTGAAGCTACAATGATTTGCGTTGATAACCAATCTACGCAAGCACTTGCAAAGAATCAGTGTATCATGATCGAAGCAAGCACATAGACACAAGACATATCACTTTATCCGAGAATGCATTGCTAAGAAAGAGGTAGAGCTCAAGTATGTGAAATCTCATGATCAAGTTACGGATATCTTTACAAAGTCTCTCAAGTTTGAAGATTTTCAGAGATTGAGAGCCTTGGAGTAAGAAGAAAAAACCAAAATTAAGAGATAGATTTGTGGGAACAAAATCTTGGCAACAACTAATTTGGCAGCCACACTTGTTGAAATTACTAGCCACAAATGTGAAAGTTGGCAGCCACACTTGTTGATATTACTAGCCACAAATGTGAAAGTTGACAACCACACTTGTTGAAATTACTAGCCACAAATGTGAAAGTTGGCAGCCACATTTGTAGAAGTTGGTAGTCAAAGTTTGGTAGAGTTTGGCGCCAAACTTTGTGAAAATTGGCTGCCACATTTATGTCACTAATGATGTAATCAAGAGGTTCAAAACTCTATAAATAAAGTAGTAATTGAACACTTGAAGATACACCAAAATAGAGAAGCAATAAAGAGTAATCCACAAGTTATTTCTTGGTTTGTGAGAGAACAGTGTGGAAGTAATATTATTGTGAGTTATAAGAAATAAAAGAATGTTGAGGAGTAATCTTTTGATACCATCAAGTTTTTCATCAATATTATCGTATTACTTATTCGGGTATCATATTTACTCCATTTTAATATTTGGTGTCGTCGGTAGTCTCTCTCCATTTATATTTAGTTTGAACATTATTTTGGGTATGATTATCATTTTGTCCAACATTTACATCTTTCTCCTCGTTCTCACTTTAAATTTGTGTTTTTCTTTAAACAATCATTTCAGATTTGTCTTTTATTTTTTAATCTCTTTTCTTAGCAATTTCAAATTTTGTTCAACCATATTCAACAACCTCCTCTTCATATATATGCCGACATCAATCTCGAAAAAAGCGGGGAGTAGCAATGTGTGTCGAGAAGAAAAAAAGTGGGAAAAAGGAAGGTGAAAGTTGTTATGTAAAGAGGAAGACTGGGAGATGGATTGTTGCATTGGAATGACAGGGCTGCCACTAATGGTAGAAACAAATAAGGGTCATGGTGGTTAAAGGAGGAAACATGAAAATGGTGAGAAGAAAGAGAAAAAGGTTGCTGCAAGTTTTTTTTTTTTTTTTTTTTTTTTAAATTATTGAAATATACTTTTTTTTTTTTTTGGTAATTAACTTAATAGTTTTAAAATAATTTTTTACTCACAATATTTTTTAGTACTTATTTTGGTATATATGTCATGTGTCTTTATTTAATTTGTTATTTTGACACATTATCAAAGTGTGTTACACTCTCCTTAAAAATTTTGCTGATTGTTTAAAAAGTGTCAAAATGACACAATAAAACCATATTATGGGTGTCTAAAATGAACAAATCATAAGGTGTCTACGTGAAAATTGTTGCCAACATTCCGCCTTTATACTATAAAAAAAGGAAAAAGCAAAAAACACAAATTAGACTATCTTATTATAAGTCCCGGATTGCCACCACTCTTAGAACTAAAATGTTTATTGCATTGATTTATTATTTAACATATATGCATGCCTTAAAAGGGCATTAGGAATAAATTTATCGGATTGGTTGGGTTGGGTCATGTATACATATTGAATGGTTTAGAAGAACATATTAAAAAGAATTAAAAATTGAAATTTGGAAAAGATAAAGTGTATACTTTCCTTTACCTCAAAAGTGGGTTTGAGAAACTATTTTCTCATAGATTCTTGACTCGAGACAAAAATAGACTAGAAAAAAATATAATGAAAATACTAGAAACAATAGATAGTAACAAAACAATAGATAGTACCAAAATAGTATTACAATCAAGTAATAATAAAATCCTACAGCTTCTAACAGGATGATTTTACAACAATCTCAGCTAAAGAAATATATGCATTTTGAAGAAGAATATTAGAGACAGAAAACAGTTTTTTAGTGGCACATTGAAGAGGATAAAAATACTAGATTCTTTCATTGTCTAGTAAATGGGAGAAGAAAGAGATTATCTGTGAGTAGAATGCTTAAGGAAGGCGGGCAGTGTGCTGAAGGCAATGATCAGGTGGCTGAAGAGGCAATTAACTTTTTAAAGAAGCAATTTGATGTGGAAGATAGTGCCGCTGATTTGACATTGCTGAAGCATCCACAATTAATTTATGAGGAGAATAATATGCTACTAAAAGTTGTCCTACCAGGGAGGAGGTGAAAAAGGTAGTTTTCAAGCTAAATGGTAATAGTGCTAGTGGTCCTAATGGATTTTCTGATCTTTTCTTTCAAACCTGTTGTGATATTGTTGGTAACGATGTTTTTAACGTGCTGGTTGCTTTTTGTAATGACTTTACTCTACCAAAGTTTATTACTCATTACAAACTTGGTGCTTATTCTAAAGAGAGATATTGTTAAATCATTTAATGATATGAGGCCAATTAGTTTGAGTAATTTCATTAGTAAGGTGATCTCTAGGATTGTACATGATAGATTGGAAAAAGTGCTCTGTCATTATCTCTAAAAATCAGTCTGAATTTCTGAAGGGAAGAAATATATCATAAAATGTCTTATTAGCTCAGGAGATTGTTTCTGATATTAGAGTTTGAGGTAAGCCTGAAAATGTGGTGATCAAGTTAGACATGGCAAAGGCTTATGATAGGGTGAATTGGCAATTCTTAATTACAATATTGGAGAAAATGGGATTTGATAGGAATGTGGTGGATATGATTTGGAGGTTGATTTCTAATAATTGGTACTCTGTTCTGATTAATGGTTAAGCACATGGTTTCTTCAATTCTTCAAGGGGTGTCAAGCAGGGTGATCCTTTATCACATGCCCTTTTTATCTTTATCAGCTGAGGTGTTATCTAGGGCCCTGAATGAATTGTTTAACAACAAAGATTATAAAGGTTATGAGATGCCTAAGTGGAGTGAGAACATTAATCATTTAGCTTATGTTGATGATACTATCATGTTTGTACCTGCTGATAAGGGCTCTATAAGGTTGGTCATGGACACACTGAAAGATTATGAAGCTCAATCTGGTCAACTAAGTTTTTTACATGTTCAATAAGGCAAAAATCGCTGATGTAGATGCTGTAGAGGAAGTTACAGGGTTCAGTAGAGGATCTTTCCTTTTTAATTATTTAGTCTATCCTATTGGACATGCAAAGAAACAGAAGATTCACTTCAAAGAATTGATCAAGAAAGTGCAAAACAAACTACAGGTTTGGAAGGGCAAATTATTATCCTTTGGAGGTAAAATGGTGTTGATTCAATCTGTCCTCAATAATATTCCTATTTATCTTCTGTCTGTCATGAGTCCTCCCATGCATGTGTATCATGATTTACATAGAATCTTTGCTAGATTTCTATGAAATTTTAAAGAAAATGGGAGAAATAAACATTGGGTTACTTGGTCTCACATCTATTTACCCAAAAAGGAAGGGGGGTTAGGTATTAGATCTTTATTTGATGTCTCTAAAATTTATTTGCTAAATTATGGTGGAATTTTAGGACCCAAAAGTCTATGTGGGCTAATTTTCTCTGGAATAAATATTGCAAAAAATTGGGTCCTTAGATTGTAGAATGGAAAGAGGATCACAAGTGTGGAAACTAATGCTAGAAGCTAGAGATATGATGGACCAACATATATGGTAGGAACCTAAGTTTGGTCATTCCAATCTATGGTGGGATAACTGGACCTAACTTGGGGCTTTGCATTATTATTTTCCTTTGAATTATGAGGGGGATCATCCTGTAGAAGAGGTGAATCAAGTATACAATCATGAAGAATGGAATTGGGAGTTAATGACTAATATGTTTACTAAAGAGGTGTGCTCTCATATTGCTAAGCATGTAGTATTAATCCCAAATATTGAAGAGTGGGACAAACCTTGGTGGATGTTGAATGAATCAGACAAGTTTTCTAGTAAATCTTCTTGGAACTTTCTGAGACAGAACAATTAAGTTAATGAGTTGTTCACAAACATTTGGCAAAAAGGGATGCCTTATAAGATCTCATTTTTTATGTGGAGGTTGTGGAAGAAAAAGATTCCTATTGGAGAAATTCTGGTAAAGAATAGAATGATGGATAATGTTCTCTGTGTTTGTTGTGGACTAGGTTGTCCAGAAACTATAGACCATTTGTTCATTTACTGTGAGGCAGCTAGTAGAATATAGTTTGAGTTTTCTGCAGCTGCAGGGATTGAGGTCCATTTCATCATCTCAAAGACATTGTCTCGAAATGGTGGAAGACATAGGTTTCACCTAAGCTTAAGCCCATCTATAAGGCAGTTCCTCTATTCATTTTATGGAAAATCTGAAAAAGAAGGAACAAGATCAAGCATGGTGAAAAGATGTCCTAAATTTCTATGAGCATGGAGGTGGGAAGGCTATTACACCTTATGGCAAAGAATTTGTATCCTTGGTTGAGGAATATTCCAAGTTCCTGGCCTATGTTGGTAAAATTTCTGGAAGATTATACTCCAATTCTAAAATGTAGAGTGGTAAAATGGGCTAGGCCTATGGCTGGTTATAAGTGTAATTCAGATAGTGCCTCTAAAGGCAATCCAGGGCCTAGTGCAGGAGCTTTTTGCATAAAGGATGCGGAAGGTAATTTTGTGTATGCTGAAGTCAAAATATTGGAGGATGATAATAACCTCAAGGCAGAGATCAGGGCCATCACTATGGGACTTGAGTTTTGTAGGGCCAAAGACTTTTTCCCTGTTATGCTGGAAACTGATTCCCTAGTGGTGAAGAAAATGATTTGCGGGGAATGGGAAGTCCCATGGAGGAAACTTAAAACACTTGATGAAGGAGAGAGAGGTGGTGGTTGTTCATGTGTTCAGAGAGGGCAACAAGATTGCTGATATTTTAGCTAACTATATTATCTCTTTTACAGGTACACAAAGTAGTATATTCTCATCTTTTCAAGAGTTACCAAAGAAAGCAAAGGTGTTGATTAATATGGATATAAAGCAGGAATTAAAAATCTGAGAATAAAAAAAAATGCAAAATACAAAGTATGGGTACAGTGAAACCATTCAAAACATACAGTAACCGAAAGGGACAACAACAATAGCTCTTCAGAATCATAAACAATGTCACTAGTGCATCATACAAAATGACTCGACTAATATTTTGGAGTAATAAATGAATGATTTTTAGCAACATTAACGAGAAATACCTAGACTTTGCAGTGGTATTAGCTAGATCTCTAGCTCAATCTGCAGGAAAGGGTAAAAATCTTGGTAATGGAGCTCAAAGATCGGATGGCCTTGGTATCGTTTCTTTTTTAAGTCAATAAAGGACACTGATGCCCAATTTCGATTTAAAAAATCGAACTATACAAAACAATATATATCAATAAAATTACGGAAAATGCTCAAAAATATTCCTAAACTATCCGAAATAGTTCATATATACTCTTGAACTACATTCCGGCTCAAATCCTTTCCGTCATACTATTAGGTCAAAAATACCCTTCTTATTAACAGAAGTTGTTAAATGTCATGTGGATGCCATGTGACATGCCACATAAGCGCCACAATTTCATTCATGCCACGTAAGCAGCACAATTTCATTAATTTCCACATAGACTAATAATAAGATTCTAATCCCTAATTTTCCCCCTCATTTCTCCATTTCCATTTGAAATCATTTCACCCACCCCTTTTTCCTAATTTCGTGGCACCATTTCGAAAAGCTTCACAAATTTCTTCATTTCGTAGCAGCAGCATCCAGCAACCATGCTTTGCAACAACACTATCAAAGTCTTTACTATCACTGGAAATAAACTTCAAAAAATTTGGAAATAAATGATTTCAAATGCAGCAGTGAAATGAAGAAATTTGTGAAACTTTTCAAAATGGAGCAACTAAATTAGGAGAAAGGGGTGAGTGAAATGGTTTCAAACGGAAATAGAGAAATGAGGGGGAAAATTAGGGATTAGAATCTTATTATTAGTCTATGTAGAAATTAATGAAATTGTGACGCTTACGTGGCATGAATGAAATTGTGGCGCTTACGTGGCATGTCATGTGGCATCCACATGACATTTAATAACTTTTGTTAATAAGATGAGCTTTTTTTACCCAATAATATAACGGGAAGAATAATTTTGAACTGTAATATAGTTCAAGGGTATATATGACCACTATAATTATAAAATGGAATAAGTCATCAATTTGGTTCGATATTATTATTGATCTTTTAAAACTTAAAACTAAATCAAAACCAGATTTAAAAAAAAATTATTTAATTAATTTGATTCGATCTTCAATTTGGATTTTAAGCAAACACACCGCCATTCGTCGTGGAAAGCATATACCCGCATTGCTTTCTTTGGTTTTCCATTTCCATAGAGAGAGAGAATTCAAACTTGTGCTTCAAGAAAATTGATTTGCTCATCTCTCATATTTATATATAATCTGTAAGCCTAAGCCCCTTTTCTTGATTTAAATGGATTAATTTTTTTTGTTTGTATCAATTTTCTGTTTCGGATCCGAATTCTTGAAGTTGTCTTTTTCGTAAGTTGATTTAGTACTGGATCTGCAAATTCTTGAGAGACCCTTTTGAGGTTCATGTTTAATTCTTTTGATTTTTTTGTATGATTTTGTGATTAATCTATATTTGAGGTGTAAATATGAAATTGGTGAAAATTTTGATTTGAATTGTTGTTTTGCTTAATGGATTAATGGCGATGTGAGAATTTTGAAGAGAGCTCTGATGAGATCTCTGTTTAAATTTCATGTACGAGTGGGTTCTTGCATCTGGATGCGTCGATTGTTACCATACAATAGGTAACAATCCAAACAAGATGCCCTATGGTTGGAACAAGTTATTCCAAAATTGTATAAGTTATTCTATCATGTATATGAGATAATTTATGTCAGTATGGTATGAATGGTGGTATAAGTTGTCCCAAAAATTGCCACCAAAATTTTGTCCGGGACTATTCTTTTATTTTAGGATTATTTATTTTTATCCCTCACAAAAAAAGTATTTTTTTAAAAAAAATATGTGGATGATTCAGCTACAGCTGAACTTCTTGAAGAAATTGAATTGTGTTTCTATGTGTATGTTCTATTATTCAGCTGTTGTTACACAGTTTCTAAGTTTTTTTTCAGGATTTGGTTTTATGTTTCAATGTGTAATTTTGCAATTAGATTGGTCAATAGGGTAGCTCGAAAAACCTTCTGATGGCTTTCTCAGTCTGAAATGATTTTGATGTAATCTTTTAATGCTATGAATGACTTGGAGGTACCGTTTACCTTCTTATCACCCGCATTGATCCTGATTTTGGTTTTGTGTGATAATGATGAATGTGATGAAGCTTTTAGAAGAAGACCCTTAGGGATTTTGGAATCATTTGAACATTTCTAGATTCTCTGTTATTGACTGTCAACACAAAGAATAAGATGATCTCGTATGTCAGCCAAGTGAGAGGACAAGTTTTGTCTTTCTGAGTACTTCTCTAATACTCTAACAAGAGAGATAGATTTATCTTCTATGTCGTGTGAATGATAATGGATGGCCTGGTCGTTTAGAGAACTTACTCTCATGGCCGATGGCCTTGCACAAGGTTACCAAATCCCCCACTCTCAGGTGTGCCCTAAGCATCGGGGAACATGTGCTAGGGTGCATGTACGAATTGTTTTATATCATGAGCTGGCACAAAAGCATGAAACCTATGAATTATCCTGTAATAGGTCTTTCACAATCAGATCTACCTATACTCTAACAGTACTTAATTATGAAAGTTTCTGGTCATCCATATTTCTGTATATAGACAAGTGCTTGGTGTGAAACTTTCTTTTAAAAGCAAAGTATATTGATTAGTTTGCAGCCAACTCCATTCCACAAAAAGATTTTGAAATTACTTTGACTTCTGACTGCTGCTCGCTTGTTTAGATTTCAAAGACCAAGAGATACAAGATGGTCAAAGCATATTCACAAGAGCATATTTACAGGCACCCATGGGAACGAGTTACTTCTGCATCCTGGCGTAAGTTCGCTGATCCTATGAACAAACGTTCTCTATCTCACATCCTTGAGGTTGATACATTAGATCACAAGCTTGACGCCAGCTTAGGTAAGCTTTACACAACTCGTGCCATCACTATACATGCACCTGGGCCTTGGTTTGTTCGCAAAATCACTGGTCAAGATATATGTCACTGTATTGAATCAACGGTTGTTGATGCACAAAGTCGGTCAATGCAACTTTCTACTCGTAACATCAGTCTCCAAAATTTTATTGAGGTAGAGGAGAAAATTAGATATGATCCTCATCCTGATAATCCAAATTCATGGACAGTCTGCAAGCAGGAAACTAGTATTAAGATTAAGCCATTATCAGCACTGGCTTCTATGGCAGAGAAAATAGAGCAGAGATGTGTAGAGAAGTTCCAATCGAACAGCGCAAAGGGTAGAGAGGTTATAGAGCGGATGTGCAAGTACCTTGAAGCTGAAGCCAGTGGCATTTCAGCGTGACGACCAAGTTCTGACTAGCTTTACGGCACCTTTATAGCATTTCAAGTTTTGACCTCCCTTTGAAATGAGAGGCAAGTTTTTGTGTAACATTTGTTAGCCAATTAGTGAGCAAGTTCTTGTGGGAAACACAGGATGTTGAGGATAAATCCTCTTACACCTTTCTGTAAACAGCATTAGATGTTAAATCCTCAGACTCAATATGTCTGAGTTTGTAATATAAGATCTGAATTTCAATTTCAGTTTTGTAGATTTGAAATTGATACCAAAGCAGCTAAACCTGAAATATTCTGTAACTTTATTCTCTTGTCTACAGGTTCATCTCCGATCAATATTACTTCAAAGTTCTGATGGGATTCGATGCATGAGTGCTTGTTCAATCAACTATACAATCTGGGGAAATGACCAAAAAGATCTAAGAGACCTAATGATAACAAAAGGAAGTTCTAATATATTCATAATCAAAACTGTATTGCTGCTCAGGGCAGATCAATTGCACAAAAACATCAACTTTACTCAGCAAAATAGTAACGAGACAGTTGGCCTTAGGCATCGGAGTCTCACCACTTACAGTTGATCCATAAACAATATTTCAAGAAAACGGACAAGGGAACTGATGATTACTTGCCCCAACAACCTTAATTTTCAAAGATAAAAGCCAGAGCGATGGAGTGAAGTACAATGAAAAGAGCTCATGGCCTCCAATGTTTTTCATCTTTATGTACAATTATCAGTCTACTGAACTATAAGTCACCAAAATCAAAGAAAGAAACAACAACACACGGCAACAATTGCAAGCCACACTATTCATGTTTCTCTAGTTAAGTGCCAACCGAAAAGCAACCCTAGTCAAACTCATGTGAACTATCAAAACATGATTTGTCCAAAACACATGCCGCCACATAAACAGTAGAATACCTCAACACCATCATACGGTAAATCCAGTTGCAGAAACAGGTCTTTTCAAAGAGTAAACAGCTTACCTACAAGAACAAATGCAAAACACCTACAAAGCAAGGGGATGTAAGGATAATAAACTACATTGGAGCAAAGTGAAGCCATATAAGAGATCCATGCAGAATAATTTACAATGCCAGATTACAACTATGGATGTGAACCACAGAATGACACATAACAAACCTAATTAATATTAACCAAACCAGCACATGCAAAGACTTGAAACTGGAGTCAACAAACAAATTCTACCTATGACAATGAACAGGAGTTCTTCAGCCTGTAGATGATTCTTAAATAGCCTTGACTCCCAGATGTAACGAGATATCATGTGAAAGGTAGCCAATCAGAGGAAGCCCTCCTTCGATTAGAAGGACACATCAACTTTGAGAACAATAACTCCTTTTAGATCTTGTCAAGTTTTTCTGCCTTCACAACAGGATTGGCCTTTGCTATAGCATTGCGTGCAGCAGAGCGGTAGTCAAATTGACAGTCATGTTTATCTGAGTAGCGGTGTGATCCACAATAAAAGTTACCACAGCGGCATTTGAATCCAGTTAAACCAACCTTTTTCTTGCAAGTGCTGCATCGGCTAGGACCCTCCTTGGCCATCAATTCAGCAGCCTCACCAGAACTTGAAGATGGAGGTGATGAAAAAACCTCAGATTTTGATTCTAGCAAGGCAGGTTGGACATCCACAGAGCCGACAATGACAGGCCCCTTCTGACTTGTGGACCCATTTACAAAGTTTTCAATTGACGACACTGCAAGCTTTGCTTGTTCTTGTTTCAGAATCACGTCCTTATAACACTTGGAGCACATATTCATGTTCGCAGAACTTCCAAAGAAACCACAATTGTTAATGCACAAAATAGGGCCTTCTGGATGGGGTTGACATCCTGTCTCATCATGCTCCATATTGTTACTTTTCTGCAAAAATTGATTTAGAGGAAAACATTAACAACCAACTACACCTTAATCTCGATTAGTTGAAGTTGGATATATGATCCTTTGCATTAATGTGGGTTGTCTGGAATGAGAAGAAAAGAAGAGCTTTTGAAGGTGTAGAGTTGAGTTTTTAGTAATGAAGGAGTAGCCTTTGTTCCCTTATTTTATGTAGGTGCACATAGAAAGTCCTGTATTATATAAGACGATTGGGTGGAGTTTGTAGAGAATCAGCCGATGTGTAGATTCTTTAGCTTTTGCCTTTTGGTATACCACTTGCATACAGTCGTTTTAGGGCCTTGTTTATGATATGAAATACGTTTACTTGATCCCAAAAAAAAAAAAAGATCCTTCGTGTCTATTTGCTCATCCATTCATTCCAACACTAAATAATTTGAATTGACAAATTTAAGGTTTTATAAAACTAAAGTTTCTTTATCTTGCACATACACACTAACATGTATGAATTTCTAACTAAAAGAACTCCTAATAAACATCAGGTCCAACTTAAGTATAACAACAGCCATAAGTCATTTAAACCAACTGGTTTGTATTGGTCTTAGAGATCCTTTGCTTCCATTGAACACTCTTCTTAGGTAACTTGTATTGATTGCGAAATATGTACATCTTTTTAGGCAACTTCTCCCAAGTGATTCTAAGTTTACCTCGACACTGTTTATCAACTTCAATCATCACATTATCACACTAAGTGGTGCATATTAAGGTCTACATACGGCATGGCAAAACCGTATCGGATGACTTTATGGCACATTATCCTCTACGCGTAATATTCACACACTCTGTTGACGTGATCATCTCTAAAAAAATTTAATCATCTTTGTTGACCAAACATTTACAAACATATAGATAATGATCTCACAATTGTTCTGTAGGACTTTCTTCACTTCACCTTGCTATCCAAAACACTCTCAAACACTCTTTTATTTCTGCCGTTTCATTTTATTCTATATGATACATCTACATCCATCACTAGAGGACTAAACCAAGATTTGAATTGCCAGCATTTAGGCACCGCCAACCCATCAATCTTAAACAATAAGTTAAACTTCTTGCACCTTCCTTTCCAGAGAAAAGAACAATTACATGAAAAACTATTCTCCAACTCTGCCAGCTTCAAGAAAAACATAAATTTTCCCAAAGTCTGGTAACTACACTATGTCTGAAAAAGATAATTGAAACTAATCCTCACCAAGAACCTCTTCGTCACACCACATAAGGACACAAGATAAAGAAAACAAAAGAAGAATCTTGCAAAATATAAAAAAAAAAAAAAAACAACTACCAAAGTATTAATATCAGCAATAGTGCAAGATCAGTACAACAAAGTTGTAAAAGCCAAAGAAACACTGGTTACTAAACTTGAAACTGGATCAAATTCACAACTACGCTCATGCAAATCGAACAACCTTATTACACGTATACTCAAACATTCTTTGAACAGTCCCTTTACAAGAGTCAGGCTCATCTCACGTGTTCAATTCGACAAAAATATGATTCTGAACCCAAAAAAGAAGCACTAGTAGAAAGCAGAAAACAAATTGGCTTTCCTTTCAGAGTCAACATGCCTAATTCTAACTTCCTAAAACACAACGTCAAACAATTTTCCACCTCACAGCACATAAACGCAACCTAAACCCAAGAAATCAAAAGGGTACTCATAAAACTTCAATAGCAAAATTTCCATCCCAGAGTACATACAAAAAAATCACTTAACTTAAAACAAACATAAAAATTATTAGAACAAAAACTCCAATTTTTTCAAACACCCTTCACGATAACCTCCTTTAATAGAACCACAAAACACAAATAATTATGAACAACGATTTGATCAAACTAAAAGATTTAAATCCCAAAAGATAAGACCAGCCCAGTAAAGCTGATCTCAAAACAACAAATAAATCAACCAACATCAAAATTAACACAAAAATTACAATAATATGATAAAATAAAACACAACACCTGTAAACAGTTCATAGATCCATCAAAAATATGATTGGCTTAGAAATTATACATCAAAAGCAGAAAAAAAGAAGAAGAGATCTTTGGAACTGACCGCTGAACAGATTAAGAGATCGTCGACAGAGAGATTTTGAGTTGCGATGAATGAAATTTGAAAAAAATGTGAACTTTATTTATGTTCCGTTTTTGGATGTTCGTTTTGCCTTTTTTTGGGTGAAAAAGGAAGTCTCTTTCTTGGCTTCTCTGCCAACGAACGTTCTTTACTGATTTGGTGGGTCGTGTTCGATTCCTATTTGTCTTGCTTCTTTCATTTTACACATATTCTTTTTCTTATTTCCAATTTCCTCCCTTATTTTATATACGGGAAAAAGGTCAAAATTATCCTTGAACTATTTGAAATAACACACACACACATACACACACACACACACACACACACATATATATATATATATATATATATATATATTCTTTATTTATTTTTGGGATCAAAACTACTACCCTTGCCGTTTATGTTTTGGACCACTAATACCCTTAAAATATTATCTTTGCCATTAGAGCCTACATGGCAGTCCAACATTACAAAAATCATTTCTTTTTCTCAATAATGTTGTTCTTCCTTGTTCATATCTATCTAAAAAAAATAGTTTCTTTCATCGTTTTTGTTTGAGTTATTGTCCGCACTTTGAAATTTCAATTTCAAAGTGCGCTGATGTTCGTTTGATATAGTAGTTGTGCGTTGAATGATCGAGTTCATTGTTTGAGTTTTGATGTCATCGAATGTGAAGCTGAAAATTTAATTCTCAAGGTTGGAAGATGTTGAAAAACTTTTGAAGTCATTCTTTTTGTGGTGAAACTCGAAAATAGCTACTCATTTGAAAGCTTGTCGGTGAGAAATTTTTTACTTTTATTGGATTTTTTAAGGGCAAAAAATTGAAGAGATTTAATTGTATGTTACTGAAAAATGCTTGGATAATGTAATTGAAGCTGAAAATTGAGATTTAACTATTGATTTCTTAGTTTGAAGATTGGTATTTGAAGATTTGAGTTGAACCCCAAAAAATATATAAAAAAAATATATGAAAGAGTTCTTAAAAACTTGAAAATCTAAAAATTGATTTTGTGAATCTATGATCCCAAAACCCAAACAATGAACTAGATCCCTCAACATACAACTACAACCTCAAACAACCTTCAACACACTTCGAAATTGGAGTTCTAAAGTCTGAACAACAACTCAAACAAGAACAATGGATCGAATTATATTTGGTTTTTTCCTTGTGATAGGAATGAATAAGAAAGAACAACATTATTGAGAGGAAAGTATTTTTGACATGTTGGACTGTCTAGGTGGACTGTCATATCAGCTCCAATGACAAAGATAACATTTCAAGGGCATTTGTGGTTCAAAACATAGACAGCAAATGTAGTTTCGATCCCAAAAATAAATAAAGTGTATATATGAGCTATTTCAAATAGTTCAAGGGTAATTTTGAGCTTTTTCCGTTTTCTATATAAGGGAGAGTTGAGCTCCTTGTATACTCTGGATTGGGCGTATTTTAGGAATTTTTTTGTATTATTTGCATTGTTTTGTTTGTAAGCTAATGTTTTTAAGGTTATACTCTTTTTTAATGGCAAAAAAAAAAAAAAAAAAAAGCTTTCCTTAACCAGTTGTTTTAGGGGAATTGTTGGTATTTCAGTTTTTTAGTGGTTGTTGCCTTTTTGTACAGGATGAATAAAATGTTAAACTGTCTCAATTAATTTATTTAATAGTTGCAATACTGTTGCATATTTCACATTGGTGTGTGGTTGGTTAGTATTTTAGTAGTTCAATCTGGATAGAAATAATTAATTATATTGTTGTGCCACCAAAGAGTCATTTTTTTTTGGCTGCTTGAATGGATAAACACAAGCTCAGATACCTTTTTGTTTGTTACTAGTGATCAACATGAAAAAAGTTTGCTTCTTCCATCATTCTTCGGTGCTACAATTGATATATATTGTTGTGACCCCATATTTTTCGTAAAGAAATCTTCTCTCAAAAAATTAGAAAATGGACCTGCCCCTTTATCTTTTGTCCCCTTAAATATAAAACTTTACTCTAGAGCAGAATTCAAACTCATGACGTGCGTCTAACTTACACATCACGCGCTACACTCTTACCCCTATACCAACTCCCTGGGGGCTCAGGAATCAGGATATAAGACATGTATGGCTATTATTATTGTTGTTTTTGAAATTTTTTTGGACCAAATGTATGCAATGACAGTAAAGACACGAATAATAGCTCTTTAGCTACTTGTTTGTACTTATAGCTGCACTTGTCGGTGCTCTTTCATGATCATAAAAAATTACTAAACTTAGTGACAAGAAGTAGAAAAACAGGCTTTTCATCAAATATGGTGGGAAAATGATGAGAGTTTCGGTGCTCGCTCGATATGGTGATGACTAAACAAATTAGAATAAAGCTACCATTTTGAAAAGGTCCATTTCATAAATTGTATGAACAAGAGGAAAAAATGCAACTAACAAGATCGCAAAACGAAATCAAGAAAGAAATAAACACCATTAACTAAAAACATAATGTAATATATATTGGTTCATGATTTGAAGGTATCTTCGAACTTGATTCATGAAAAAGATTAAAGTGCGCACATAGGTATGTGTTGCACAAACATACCGCAAGAGTTGTAGTGTGGAAATTGAAGTAGATCGCTCATGTTAAAGGGTTAGAATCGGAGATTGTTGAGATTGGAATCATATTGTGCCTCTTTGTACAAGCAAAATATCATATAGCATGTAATTGTAACTAAACAGACGAAAATCCGACGATGGAATTCAAATTAGAGGTTGTCACGATCTAAAAACGGACGTGATGACACTTGTCTATTCCCACCAAGACAAGTTAGCCTCAATCTAACGAAAACTAAAGAAATGCGGAACTATAAAGCAAGAACAAGATAAAGTGGAAAAACTTAGTCTTACTATACAATACCCTAAAACCTAGTTGTTACGTGTACAAGTCACTAAATACATAAAGTGCGAAATTAAGAAATAAGTACAAATCTCAGTCTTTGTTTCTCAATGTTTATTATAAGGAGAAAGCTTCACGTA
This sequence comes from Solanum bulbocastanum, assembly GCA_037074985.1. Lineage (NCBI taxonomy): Eukaryota > Viridiplantae > Streptophyta > Magnoliopsida > Solanales > Solanaceae > Solanum > Solanum bulbocastanum. The sequence goes on from CM073607.1 coordinate 33,939,231, forward strand.
GTGGTTCTGCTCCCAATTAATTGAACTCTTTTCTGCTCATTCTAATTCTTTGTTTCCAACTTTGAAGCTATTAGTATTATTGAAGGAATGTTTTAATTTTTTATAATTCCGCAGTATCTTTGGCATGAAACTGAAATGAGAAGGAAAGAAAAGGAGATCCGAAAGAAGATGACGCAGAAAAAAAAATCAGATGTAGACAGTGAGGAGAAAAAGGGAGAGGATCAACACGGTCCATTGAGAAAACAATGATTGACAAAGAAGTAAGTGCAATCTGAATACACTTTAAATTTCACACATCACCCTTAGCTTTTTTTTTTTTTTTTTTCTTATGAGAATCAATGTGTGTGCAGCCTGCCAAGGAAGATGCTAGGATTTCTCCTCAACAAAGTGATGTTGTGCAAAGTCCATCAAAAGCAAAACAAGAAAAGGTATTATAACAAAACTTAAGGGTCGTTTGTTTGGGAACAAGTTATTCCAGAATTAGTTATCTTGGAGTTAGCTATCATGGGATAACTTATTCCACCATGTATATGGGATAAATTATCCTATCACTATGATGTAAATGGTGTAAGTTATCCCAAACATGACAACCAAACAAGTTACAAAAAATTTATCCCATCATTATTTATTTTTATCCCTCGGGTTTAAATTTACCCCGTTATGCTTGTTTTGAGTTCTCAACATGTTTTTGTTGCAGCTTACTGATGAATATGTTGAGACTTCTGCTCAACAAAATGATGTTCCACAAGAAAAACGACAAAAGGTACATTACTTTCATGCAAACACTAAGAACAAACTCATTATACATTTAGACTGGGATGAAAGTTTCTCTGATAATTTTTATTTTTTGAATTTTTTATGCAGATTGAGTGATTCCTTTTGTCTTAGGAGGAGCGTATTCTGTTGCCATACATACGCTCGGGTATCAGTTGGTGTCATGATGTTGCCAAATACAGTTTCATAATTCGACTGTACTCATTTTAATTTCATCTTTGAAAACTTTGTTGTTAAATTTCTTATCTGTTTTGTGGCAATCTTTTATTAGATCTTATGCTTATTGGAGTTATCGATCTCTTCATAGTTTTGTGTTACATATGTTGCTACCTTTGAGATTACAAACGTTGCATTAGCAACTCTTTTACTGAGGAAAAGAAAATTACAAATTTATGCTTCTGTCAAGAAGCAAAAGCAGATAATTAACTCGTTCAAGACAAAAGTATTCTTACCAAAATTTTGTGTTTACCAAACTGTTACTCGCTAATTTTTTATCCATTTATCTCTAAAATATTAATTAAACAACCGTCTTCTCCTTTTCCTTTTTTTGTTTCTACTGTCTCTTCTCCCTCTCTTTGAAAAGATTTTTTTAGTTTTAAGATTGGTCAAATGAAATTTGTATCAAACACTTTGATGTACTTTTTGAAAAGCTATTACACAAGTGTTTAAAATAAGCAATTATGGGATCTTAATCCACTTTCGAATTCGAGTTTTGAGTATGAATTTTTTTGATAAATAGCGGTTTCTTTATGAATAAGGTTTTACGTGGCGCAAATTTAGAATATCAGGCTTTAATTTCGATATTGAACATCAGATTAGAAAAATAGAATTGAAGCATAATACAATGTGTCCTTTAATTTGATCTCATTTCACATTTATGCCTTTCAGCTTTGGGTCTGAACAAGTAGAGACTTATATTATAAAATTAAAGGATATTTTTAATTTAAAACCACAACACTTCTTACTTGCTTAAACGCTATGCTAAATCAAAATAGAATTGAGGCATAATACAATGTGTCCTTTAATTTTATCTCATTTCACATTTATGCATTTCAACTTTGGGTCTGCACAAGTAGAGACTTAAACTTATATAAAGTTGAACAAGTAGACACATGAGTCCTACATGGCCTAATACATGTAGGACGCCACATAAGTCTCAAATTTATATGTAGGATGTCATGTAAGACGTGTGTCTAGTTGTTCAATTTTATATAAATTTAAATGTTTATTTATATACACACAAAATTAAAAGACATAAATATGTATTAAAATCAAGTTAAATGGTATATGCCTAAAATTGAAACGGAGAGGGTGCCAGTTTTAGTCTGTGTCACGTGTACGCATCAAACAATACAAATAGAGAAAATTATACTACCTCCATTCTCTTTCAATTGTTATATTGCGCTTTTAGAAAGTCAATTTAATTAATTTTTAAAATTAATTTAGATTATATTAATTCTATAATTTAAACAAAAAAAATTAGATATTCAAAAACAATACGAAAATACTATAAATTGCAATTTTTTTTGCATATCAATATGATGAAAAACAAACCGTAAAATGTTAATCAAAGTTCTTATAGTTTAACTCTAAAAATGAAAATTAAAAATTATGACAATTAAAAATGGACGGAGGAAGTATATTATACGAGGAAATAATGCTACCAAATTGGGTCCACGTTTTGTTTTCTTACCTAATTTAATCCAATTTCTATGTAAATAAGATTTATTTTGTTTTCATTATGTTAGCGCACAGAATATTTTTACGTTATTTTTTTCATTTTGTTTTTGATTTTTCTTTCTCTCACATGGTACATGCTTTTTCTGTCATAAAGTTTTACTCTCTTCGGATATTAGAATTTTATTCTATGTTATGTTTTTCTTCTTCTTCCAAGTATATTTATCATTTTAATTTTCACTACTGCGGTTTTGATTTTTGTTCGAATTTTTGGTTTAGATTTTGTGTTCTTTGTTTCTGATTTTATATTGTATTTGCATCTTAGTTTTGATATTTTTTTCATAGTTACAACCTTTTGTGATAGGTTTGCATGTCTTTTTATATTTTTTTTTAGAATACATTTTTGTTAATGATTTTAGGTTGAATTTTAGTTTTTAATTTTGGGTATAATATGGTTTTATCTGCTTTGGCTATTTCTTTAGATATTTTAGTACTCTAATAATGTATGCAGATTATGAATTAGTGATGATTTTTTTTATTTTGAGTACAATAAATGTTTCCCTTTTTTATTCTGTTTCTAAGAAAGTGTGCTTAATAATAATTGCACCTAGAAGTCATGCTAAAATTGCTCATAAATAAATTAAATGTGATGTTGGAGCATCAAAGCAACTTGTCATCTGTCCATGTGGCTGCAACATTTCACCACTATGATAATGATGGGGAATTCAATTAAATTAGAATTTAATGTAATACATTTTTTCCTTTTTAAAATATCTTAATATTTATGATATTTTTATTTATGATATACTCCTTTATTCTTATTTACTTGTTTATTTTTTACTTGATACACTTACTAAGAAAAAAATAAATAACAATTGACATAGTGAATTACTCTAAAGTTTTAAAAAATTAAAATTAAAATAAAATAATACGTAAATTAAGAAATTTTCTTGTTGTTATTTGTTACTTTTTTGAGAGGGTCTAAATCTTTATTTCATATTTTTTTTAATCCTGCAAAAATATTGCTGTTACTTTTATTTCTAATTTTGTAAAGTAATACGTAAAATAATATATACAATACAAATAATAATATAAAAACATAAATAAAATAAAAAATAGAATTCATGAAAACTAACCAAACTTATTAGATATGTCAACTAATTAATATGGGATATATTAATAAATATGTATATATGTAAGATACATTTTAGTCTTAAAAATTAATTTTCGGTTTAAAAAGCAGAAAATTTTAGCTTTTCTCCTATAGCAGAAAAACTGATCCTGCTTCCATTTAAAAAATAGTTTAAAGGATTTGTCATACTTAATTTTTTTTCTAAAAAAAAAAAACATTTCTGATCTCCCAACGACAATGTCAAACAGGCTCTTAGAGAGAAATAATTGGAGTCAGTTTTGTTTTTATTGAAATACTCTATTGACCTTGAATATCTTTAGGGGCTTGAATTACTTCATTTTACTATCAATACAGGAACCCAATGTGTTATGCTTCATTTTATATCATGTTTGTAACTTGAGATTTTGAATTAGGGTGACATTAAAATATCAAAATAAAATAGCGGTGACATAAGTTTTAATTATTAAGTGTAGGTGACAATTATGTAATTAAGGATTAAGGATGGTGGGAGTTGGTATTGCTGGCATTGAAATGAATTAGTTGTAATTTATCAAACTGTAGACTCATGTTAAAGAGGTTGCTTTGATTTGTCAAATGTACTACTACTGCTTAAAAAGTAAGCAAAAAATCGATGATGAATTGTGGCGATCTTTTTTCTCAAAAATGTCAATGTGATCTTTCCTTGTTTCATTCTAACTTTCCCAATTGTATAGGATCTCTATTGTAGAAGGTACACCACCACTAGATCTACACCGTCTTTTCGTTGAGGTGAAATAGGAAAGGTATGTTCAAATAAATATTTTGCTGTTGTGACAGACATATCATCTTTTTCATTAAAATGTATTTTAAATTTGGAGAGAGAATAGTCGGTATGAAACTACAGTAAAATACCTTATCAACAACTTCAAACACTAAATCATTCGAAGAGATGTACTAGTGTAGGAGATATAGGGGGCCAAAGGAGAAGAATAAAGGAAGGGCAGAGAAGAAGAGAAAATGGGGAGGAGAATACATGTCGACCACAGAAGGAGAGAGAGGGAGAAAATTGGCCAAGAATAGTGAATGTTGAGATTTCAATAAGTTTATAATTTCGAGAGTTGGCTTGTGGTTGTACTTCTATTTTCTCCTCCTCATTTAGCACTACATTGAAATATATTGTTTTGTGTCATTGAGAACCTCAACCCCCACATGGTCCATATCTTCCAATTGCAGTTGTCATTCTCAATCTCTGCCTATATCTCTGATTTGATCTCAACTGTTTAAATGATTCCATGAGTGCAATCAGAAAAAAACTTATGGTATCTGTGAGAAGTCGATGAAATGCTTGTTGAGTATCTTCAGATATGATTTTCCAAATAGTGGCTTTCATCGTTGTTTGAATTTAGCATTAGTAACCAATCTCTTTAGGACAACCCTGGTAGGTAGTTGAGCTTCTCCATTCCCTTGTTTCTTCCCTTTATTGTTATCCTATTGATTGATTTCACCCTCTATCTCCTCTATACTATTTGGCCACGATTTCTTCACTTTTGTTGTTTCTTTTTCAATATGCAAACCTTGAGCCAAGGGTATATCAAAAACAACCTCTCTCCCTCCCAAGATAGGGATAAAGTGTACACTCTACCCTCCCTCGAATCCACTTGTGGAACTACTTGGTATGTTGTTGTTATATTGGTTAAACTCTTTTGTAAATGAAATTTGTACTTCTCGCAAACAATCTTATATTTTTGCTATGACAAAAAGAAATATTTTTCAGTCTGAAGGAAATATATAGAAGCAATCTTTATACTGTCATCACAAAGGTGATCTACTGTGGCAAAAGATAATAATTTGTTTGCCATGAAAACTCAAATTTCCCGGCTATTTCTATAGTTTAGTCTCATGGCAATAGTGTAAAGCCACCCAATATTCTTTTTTAACTTATTCAGGCTAATCTCAACTTAAATAAAGTTATTAAACAACCCGAGGTTCGTGGGATCCACACAAGGGTAGGAGAATGATTGAAGAGTGTTAAACTAGTCATGGTATGAGTATGAGAGTGTTGGCAGTGGAAACGGTGGTTAAATGTTGAAACAAAAGAACTCTAGCGCGCTAAGTTGGGAGAGGCAATCAAGTAAAAGTAAACAGTTCAGGCTTGGAGTGATTCCCAAACTGTCAAGAGTACACATCTTATTTTAAACATAATTTCTAAAATTTCCTATCATTTAAAAAATTTACAAAAATCTCTCTCAGATGCTCGGATACATCTCTATCCCTCTCAGATACATACATTCCTCCCATTTACTAATGTATCATTTGCAATTTGTGAGCTATGTATTCACATGTCTTCTGATGTATCCAAGATCCTATAAATTAAGGAATTTTTATAATTAAGAAAGAATAGAGATATGATGTAATTAACTCTTAGCATTATGAGATTTATGTAATTTTTACCTGTTGCAGCCCAAACGAGGGGCGCAACTGCAAAAGCAGCCCAGCAAAATGACAATCGGCTGTCTTGTTTCCCTTTTTTTCTCCCACTTTCTTATATTTCAATTTTATTATTACATATTGTTACTTTTGCTTCGGTTATCATATTATTTGTTGGTGTTAATGGTAGTCTCTGTTGTATTCTCTTTCACTTCTTGTTTTGTTATGTTTTAGGGCCTATTGGAAACAATCTCTCTACCTTCACAACTAGGGTACGGCTGCGTACACAACACCCTCCTCAGACCACACTTGTGAGATTTCACATAATATGTCGTTGCACACTACTAAAAAATTATTAAAAAAAGACGGCAAAAAGCGTCGGACTGCTTCGCTTTTCGGGTCAAAATCGACGGAAAAGCGACGCAGTCACTTCCGTTGCTTTTTAACTCAACGCTTTTCAAAAAGCGACGGACTGCGTCTCTTTTTATAATTTTTTTTTAAAATTTTTTTTTCATAAAAGCGACGGACTCCATCTCTTTTTTTTAATTTTCATTTTTTTTATTTCTAAAATGCGACGCAGTCCGTCGCTTTTCTGGAAATTTTATTTTTTTAAAATTCAAAAAAAGCGATGGACCGAACGACGCAGTCCGTCGCTTTTCAGGGATTTTTAAAAAATAAAATCCAGAAAAGCGACGGACAAAACCACGCAGTCCGTCGCTTTTCGTGCATTATTTTTTGCAGCAAAAACTCCCAGTTTCTGCTGGCCACATGCAAATTCAATTCAATTCTATACTATTTCACCCAATCAAACACACAATTATAAACAATATAAACAAAACTTAAAATAACATTCAAAAGTATCTAAATCATAAATTAAAGAATTATAAAATCTTTCAAAATTCGTTTAAAAAAGTTCACAAATGTCTAGAGATCTAAACTAGGAAGTGAGATCTACATAATCATCCTCATCACTCTCGTCGTCGGTGTCATCGGGAGCTGAAGTTTTAGGTCGACGAGCGAGGTTCATCACTTGTTCTTTGATTTGCTGAACAGTGTCATTCATGTTTTCTTGTTCAGCTACTCCTCTCCGCTCTGACTCTGCTAGTGCCGCTGTAAGTTTACCTATTTGATCCGACATAGCAGCAATTTGAACAACGTCAAGTGCCTCGGCTTGACGTGACGATCCAATACCTTCTAAGCCTGATTGGAGTCGTCTAATACCTTCTCCACAAACGATGATCCATCTACAAAAATATAGATAATCAATTATATTATAAATAATTACTTAGTTTAACTTATTTAAACAAAATAACAATTTAAACTAGTTTAGTTTTGACTTAATACAACAACTAAATCCACCAACTAAAGAACATTATTTATTTTAACTTATTTAAACAACTTGACAACTTTAACTAGTTTAGTTTTGATTTAATACAACAACCAAATCCACCAACTAAACCACATTATTTATTTTAACTTATTTATACAACTTTACAACTTTAACTAGTTTAGTTTCGATTTAATACAACAACCAAATCCACCAACTAAATCACATTATTTATTTTAACTTATTTAAACAACATAACAACTTTAACTAGTTTAGTTTCGACTTAATACAACAACCAAATTCACCAACTAAACCACATTATTTATTTTAACTTACTTACACAACTTTACAACTTTAACTAGTTTAATTTCGACTTAATATAACAACCAAATCCACCAACTAAATCACATTATTTATCTTAACTTATTTACACAACTTTACAACTTTAACTAGTTTAGTTTCGACTTAATACAACAACCTAATCCACCAACTAAACCACATTATTTATTTTAACATATTTAAACAACTTAACAACTTTAATTAGTTTAGTTGTGACTTAATACAACAACCTAATCCACCAACTAAACCATGTTATTTATCTTAACATATTTAAACAACTTAACAACTTTAACTAGTTTAGTTTTGACTTAATACAACAACCAAATCCACCAACTAAACCACATTATTTATTTTAACTTATTTACACAACTGTACAACTTTAACTAGTTTAGTTTCGACTTAATACAACAACCAAATCCACCAACTAAATCACATTATTTATTTTAACTTATTTACACAACTTTAAGTAGTTTAGTTTCAACTTAATACTACAACCTAATCCACCAACTAAACTACATTATTTATCTTAACTTATTTACACAACTTTACAACTTTAACTAGTTTAGTTTCGACTTAATACAACAACATAATCCACCAACTAAACCACATTATTTATCTTAACATATTTAAACAACTTAACAACTTTAACTAGTTTAGTTTTGACTTAATACAACAATCAAATCCACCAACTAAACCACGTTATTTATCTTAACATATTTAAACAATTTAACAACTTTAACTAGTTTAGTTTTGACTTAATACAACAATCAAATCCACCAACTAAACCACATTATTTATTTTAACTTATTTACACAACTTTACAACTTTAACTAGTTTAGTTTTGACTTAATACAACAACCAAATCCACCAACTAAACCACATTATTTATTTTAACTTATTTACACAACTTTACAACTTTAACTAGTTTAGTTTTGACTTAATACAACAACCAAATCCACCAACTAAAACACATTATTTATTTTAACTTATTTACACAACTTTACAACTTTAACTAGTTTAGTTTCGACTTAATACAACAACCAAATCCACCAACTAAACCACATTATTTATTTTAACTTATTTACACAACTTTACAACTTTAACTAGTTTAGTTTTGACTTAATACAACAACAAAATCCACCAACTAAATCACATTATTCCTAAATTAAAGCTAAGTGTCAACACTAGATGGACACAAATCGATCTTGCAAGAAAATCAATTTTGTCATCAATAGGATCAACTAGTGTTGGTACTTATGCTTAACAAACACATTATTCCTAAATTAAAGCTAAGTGTCAACACTAGATGGACACAAATCGATCTTGCAAGAAAATCAATTTTGTCAACAATAGGATCAACTAGTGTTGGTACTTATGCTTAACAAACACATTATTCCTAAATTAAAGCTAAGTGTCAACACTAGATGGACACAAATCGACCTTGCAATAAAATCAATTTTGTCATCAATAGGATCAATTAGTGTTGGTACTTATGCTTAACAAACACATTATTCCTAAATTAAAGCTAAGTGTCAACACTAGATGGACACAAATCGATTTTGCAAGAAAATCAATTTTGTCATCAATAGGATCAACTAGTGTTGGTACTTATGCTTAACAAACACATTATTCCTAAATTAAAGCTTAATATCAACACTAGATGGACACAAATCGACCTTGCAATAAAATCAATTTTGTCATCAATAGGATCAACTAGTGTTGGTACTTATGCTTAACAAACACATTATTCCTAAATTAAAGCTAAGTGTCAACACTAGATGGACACAAATCGATTTTGCAAGAAAATCAATTTTGTCATCAATAGGATCAACTAGTGTTGGTACTTATGCTTAACAAACACATTATTCCTAAATTAAAGCTAAGTGTCAACACTAGATGGACACAAATCGACCTTGCAATAAAATCAATTTTGTCATCAATAGGATCAACTAGTGTTGGTACTTATGCTTAACAAACACATTATTCCTAAATTAAAGCTAAGTGTCAACACTAGATGGACACAAATCGATTTTGCAAGAAAATCAATTTAGTCATCAATAGGATCAGCTAGTGTTGGTACTTATGCTTAACAAACACATTATTCCTAAATTAAAGCTTAATATCAACACTAGATGGACACAAACACATTAGGATCAACTGGTGTTGGTACTTATGCTTAACAAATATATTATTGGTAAAATTAAAGCTAAGTATTAATACTAGATGGACACAAACACATTATTGAAAACAATTGTACTTGAACTTAAGAAATTTATCAACCTTATCTCCAACTTTGAAGCAATATAGTCTTGTATCAACTTTTTTAGATGTTGCGCTTCCTCGATTGCCTAGCACGAAAAGTTCTTAAATTAGTTAAATATAAACTTCAAATCCAAGAATATTAGTTATATATATATTCAAGTTTTAATAAGTTCAAGTTTCAATTCAAGTTCATATTTAATTTCTAAACTTAATTAGTTAGATATTCAAGCTAATTAGTTCCAACTTCAAGTTCTAATTTCAAGTTCATATTCCTAATTAAGTTCAATTTATAGTAAATTCAAGTTATAATTAATTATGAGTTCTAATTAAGTTGTAATTCAAATCCCTAAAATTTTAAATTCAAACTAGCTAGCTATTTCTAATCCCAAATTCAAACTATTAGTCCTAAAATCTCAATAATAATTCAAACTAACTCAAATAATACCCAAGTTCAAACAACTCCCCAAATATAATTCAAACTATTAGTCCTAAATTTCAAATTTAAACTAGTCTTAAAATCACAAATTGAAAGTACTCCGAATTCAAAAACCAAACTATATTGCTAAAATCTCAAATTCAAACTATTAGTAGTCCTAAAATATCAATAATAATTCAAACTAGTCCTAAATTCAAAATTCAAACTAGTCTTAAAATCACAAATTCAAACTAGTCCTAAAATCCCAAAATCTAACTAGTGCTAAAATCCTAAATTCAAACTAGCTAGCTATTCCTAATCCCAAATTCAAACTATTACTCTTAAAATCTCAATAATAACTCAAATAATATCCAAATTCAAACAACTCCTTAAAACCTTAATTCAATCTAATTTTACAATTCCAAAATCAAACTAATTAACTCAAGAGATACCAAATTTCAAAACAAATCCTTAGATACGCTAATTCAAACTAACCCTAACATTAAATTTTCAATTCACAATCAACAAACACAAACTAACAATCAAATAATCCCTAAGTCAAACTAACAATCAAAAACCCTAAATCATTCACTTACTAATTAACTAACAATCAATAAAAAACTAATTCAATACACTAATTAACAAATTCAACACTCAAATTGAAAGAAATTAAAAATAATATTATGAAACCCTAACCTTGAATTAAAGGAGAAGGGAAGTGGGTCGGGATGGAGGCGGCGCCGGTCGATAGGGAGGCGCCGGCGCGAGCTGCTCTTGCTGCTGGCCGGCGCGAGCTGCCCCTGCTGCTGGCCGGCACGAGCTGCCCCTGCTGCTGGCCGGCGCGAGCTGCCCCTGCTGCTGGCCGGCGCGAGCTGCTCCTGCTGTTGGCCGGCGCGAGATGCTCCTGCGATGGTGGCGTGGCCTGGCACCGGTCGGAGATGGGTGGAAATGGGGCACCGATGAGATGAGAGGAGTGAGAGAGGAGTGAGACTTGTCACTTTAGAAAAGAACGAATATTTCTAGGGTTTTACTCTTTTGGTAGCTTAGAAAAGAGAGAAAATGTTGATTCAATCTTGACCGTTGGATTTGAATTAGATGAGCGGTTAGGATTTGATTTAGGATTTAATTTAAAGATGAACGGATGAGATTAAAATGAATGGATCTTGAGATTGAATTGAAAATGACCAAAATTGAAATAAAAATTGGCTACAATTGAAATAAAAAGTGGCTATAATTAAAATAAAATTTGAAATCGAATGGGCTAGAATTGAAAGAAAATATAATAAAATCGGCTACAATTTAAATATATATATATATATATATATGAAATTTAATTACACGTCAACAGAAGTTTAATTTAATAAATTAAATTTATCGATCAAGTTAATATATAATTTAACTACACATCAACAGAAGTTTATATATATATATATGAAATTTAATTACACGTCAATAGAAATTTAATTTAATAAATTTAATTTATCAATCAAGTTAATATATATATATATATATATATATATATATATATATATATATATATATATATATATATATATATATATATAATTTAACTACACGTCAATAGAAGTTTAATTTAATAAATTTAATTTATCCATCAAGTTAATTTTATAATATAATTTAATAAATTTAATTTATTAAATTAAACTTATGTTGATGTGTAATTAAATTTATTATATATATATATATATATATATATAAAACTACACATCAACAGAAGTTCATGTTTTAGATATAAAGTATAAACTGCCTAATACACGCATTTGCCAAAATAAAGTTTGCATACCGTATTTATTTTTCTTGGTCAAAAATTAGTTATACCCTCTAATATATATGTATAAAACTAACTACACATCAACAAAAGTTTAATTTAATAAATTTAATTTTATTGATCAACAAAAGTTTATCAATATCAAATTTAATATATAAATCTCCTTGAATTGATCATACGTATTTCTTTAATTGATAATGTATTTCATATCTGAACCACCAGTATATTAAGACTTGATTTGTTAAACTATTCGAGGAGTATATAATTAATCAACGTATTTCATACTCCAATGAAGTATCCTTTACATGTCATCATAATTAGGAAGTGATCACTACACTTGACATCCATTCAAGGTCGAACGTATATAATAATACTAGCTTGCATTTCATACTCGAATGGATTATATGTTAGTTCTTCACCTCTACATCATGAGATGAGATGTTAAGTTCATGATTAGACGACGGATTGATAAAATTTGTGCATTACTCTAGAAATATAAGTATATATACTTTTCTCCTAATTCATATCAACGTAGTTTCATACTCTAAATATGGATTGTAGATATTTTCTTATTTATTCCACGAATTCCAACTTTTTATTTATAAAAGTATACAAAATTGTTACACTTTTTGAACAATTAATTGTAGGTGTAAACGAAATTTTAGTATTATGCACAATAGCAAAATTATGATTAATAGGAATATTTTAAACAAATCGACCTCCAGATGTCGTTTTTATTAAAAGAAATTAAATTTTAAAAAAATACAGACCTCATGAGGTCGGTATCACATTAAATTTTAACATAAATAAAAAGCAATCATGTTAATTAAATAATATTGACATCGGAAGGTCGGTATTTTATATTAAATTATTTTTTAACTTATATAAAACCGTCATTTGGAGGATGATTTATTTAAAGTTAATTGAAAATATTAATTTATTACATACTATTTAATTTTACCAACATCCGAAAGTCGATATTATAATTTTTTTGTTTTTTATTTTACACAAAACCGTCAAAAATAAAACAAAATATTTCTCAAAGCGACGGACAGAGTCTTTATGTCCGTCGCTTTTTTTGAAAAAAAGTTTGACCAACATTTTGACCAAAAAGCGACGGAAAAAGAGACATTGTCCGTCGCTTTTTAAAAATATTTGACCAAGAAGTAACGGACATAAAGATGTTGTCCGTCGCTAATTTAAAAATAATTAAACAATTAAAATTAATAAAAAGCGACGGACGGCGTGACTTTTTTAAATTAATAAATAATTATTTTTAATAAAAAGCGACGGATTGCGTCTCTATCGATATAAAATAATTAATTATTTATTATATATATTGTTGGTGCAAAATTCTGCGAAAAAAAGTGACGGACTTAGCGATGCAGTCCGTCGCTTCTTAAAAAAAACAATTTTTTTTAAAATTTAAAAAAAATAAAAAAATTAATTGAAGAGCAACGGACTCTGCGACGCCATCCGTCGTATTTTAAAAAATTAAAAATTAAAAACTAAAAAAAATAAAAAAAATAAAAAATAAATTAAAAAGCGACGGACTCTGCGATGCCGTCCGTCGCTTTTTAAAAAATAAAAAAATAAAAAAAATAAAAAATAAATTAAAAAGAGACGGACACTGCGACGCCGTCCGTCGCTTTTTAAAAAATTAAAATTAAAAAAAATAAAAAATAAAAAATAAAAAAATAAAAAAAAATGCGACGGACTTTGCGATGCCGTCCGTCACTTTTGAAAAAAAAAATAAAAAAAAAATTTAACTAAAAAGCGACGGACGACATTGCTTTGTCCGTCGCTTTTGGGAGCGACGCCGTCCGTCGCTTTTACTTCCGCCGTTTTTTAGCAGTTTTTTAGTAGTGGCACTTGACAAAACACAGTTTTTATTAGTAAGAGACAAGGCAGTTTTATTAGTAAGAGACAAGGCAGTTTTATTAGTAAGAGACAAGGTTGTTTTTTCTGAAGAATAAGGATGTTCAATACCAGTTCACAATTCAGTATTACTTATATAGTGTTTGCTTTTTAGTATTACATTACTAATCTAATCCCCATAAAACTGATGCAACATTTTTTTGGGTCTCTGATATTAAGCTCTACATTAGTACTAAACGCCATATAAGTTATGCAGAGTTATCAGAAACCAAACACTACATGATCTCAATATAGCGGGGTTGCTACAAGCCCCAAGTCAACTATACTACATGCTAACATCGATTGACTGCTCCTCCGAATGATCAAAGCCACTAACTACGCCTAGGTAAAAGAATCAAATGCAATTAACCTTGTTTGAACTCCAAATGATCGAAGTCACTAACCACACGAAGGTAAAAGAATCGAATGTGATTAACTTTGTTTGAAAGAATATAGTAATGCATGTTCAAACGGCCAAAAGAGATAATTAACATCTCACAATTTATCAAAAATGAAAGGCTTTTGTGAGGGGTGGGTTATTAATCAGTCCAACGGACAAGATGCGTCCAACAACAAACTAATAGTCTCTTCAGTTACATGGCTCAACCAAGCTAAAAGAATGTAGGGTGATGAGTTTCCTAATATGGACAGCCACACTACAGTAGGTGAAATTTTTTACTTCTTAATTTATGGAGCAGAACCTTGCTTCCTATTGAAGTCGGTGTACTCGGCCTAGATACACGTAGGAAAAGGCAGCAAATAAAGAAGCAACAACAACTGAGCTAGACCTCGTAGATTTGCAAGCAGAACAAGCATATCTCATAGTTGTCTCTCGCAACTTAGTGCACGATGTTCCACATCTACCTCATGGCTCAAGTGTTGCTCCCTCTTGTAACCACATCACGATTGGAAAGTGCTACAAACCTTCTCCCACTGTCCTCACTCGTGTCTTGGCTCCATCGTACATGTCCTTAGTCGTCCTAACACTTTACTTGGTCCAGGTCTGGAGCCCTCTGCTCTCTTGCCTTAGCAAGCCTATACAACTTCTTATCTCTCCACCTTTGTCATGCAGTTCTTCATACAAGCGTTCAAACGCTATCATTTTGGTCTCTGTAACTACTAATTTCGCTTCCTTCTTCACTCCCTTATATCTCTCCATATTTTCCCTATTTTCCTCCTCATCTCTGCTCTCCACCAACCACATATAAGCAACCTTCTTAGCTTACACTTTCCTTTAGATTTCTCCTTTCCACCATCAATCCCCTCGATGCTCACTAACGTTTCCCTTTGAATCCCTTGGAACTTCTCCAACAACTTCTCTGATGCAATTAGTTGTCCTATCCTACACACTGTTAGCATCCCTGTTCCTCCCCCAAGCCCACCGCTACCAATTTCTCTCCCCATCTCTTGTGCTCTGACAATAGTCAAGCCATCCCATTTGATCTTCGAAAGGTCATACATAGACCCTCTTCTTCTTCTTATCTCTAGATCCATTGGAAAAGGCCTTGTTGTGACGAAAAGAAGTATGACAAGCATGGTGCGCTGGAAAATCAACATCAACAACAACAGGAACTAATCTCTTCTTTATTTCTGTGCTTTGTTGCAAGAAAGGATAAGCATTCCTACTTCAGTATCTATAATTTTTTTATTTTTGTTGTATAACTCTACTGTTGCTTATTGAATCACTTTGTCATTGTTAGTACTTTGGTTTTTATTTAATACTGCATTTGTTATGGTACAGAGTGATTTAGGGAAATATAACAGGACGACACAATGAGATTGGAAAAATGTTGGTTTTGTTCCTCAACTGTATATCCAGGCCATGATATTCAATTAGTTCGAAATTAAACGACACAAAGGTAGAATATTAAGCTTTCTTGCCTGTTTGATTTAAGTCAGTTAAAATTGATTTCCATTACTTGTCTATGTTATATGATTGCCATAGTTAATGGTACAATACTTAATTTGCTGGACTCATTGTTTTCTGTAGGATAAGTATCCCCATAAATCTTGGACTTGTTAATATCAAGCTATAATGCATACTTTCTTGTTTGAGCAGGGCTAACAGTAGCCCTTTTACACAAATTATCCATAAATTGAGCTAACCATTTCAATGTGCTATTACTCTTGGTTTAGTCTATAACACTGTAGACCAGACATAGGTACCATAGACATTTAGATTTTTTTTTTTTTTTTGAAAAAGTAATAGTTTGTTGAATAAACAAATTATTGAAGGAAAAGAGGCATAAGATCTAGGCATGTCTTGTAAGAAGTTAAATATTCATATACAGCAAACATTACATTTGGATTGTGGAACTAGATGATTTTCATTGTTTGTGCACATAGTCGGGAACTTGATCAAGAAAACATACCTGACTCCATTAGGTTCCCTTGAGCTGCCTTTGTTCTTTAAGTTGTAAGGGATTCTGATTCTTTAAGTAGCGACAATTGGACAGAGGAAATATAGGTTCAAGCTGTAATGACCTGGAAGGTCATTTTTGGAAATTTCCTCATTGTTTCGTGTGGTTATCATGAAAAGGGTGGGGGTTGAGTCTTCGCAAGGAAATGAATTGTTCTTAATATATCATGTGCATGTTCTTGCTATTAACATGAGTTGGCAAATCATACAGGATGAAAGGAAAGAAAACCAAGGAGTCTAGAGAGAAGAAACGAAGGAGCTCGAGCAAAGCATTCACATGGTCAAAGCTCTTTCACAAAGAGCCATCACTTGTTTGTCTTGACCGTGGAATTATTATTGTGTTGGGGCCTTGTGTTACCCTTCTCCTCCATCATCAGTGTCACTTTTATGTCCTTGCTTTGATCAACAACTATGTTGTTTTGTGATGGTTTAGTTTCTACTATTGGCACTTATGTTTTCTGCAAATTATTCAAACACACAAAAGCCAACAAATTCTAGTATAAGAGAACTCACAAATTGAAGGAAATGATAGAATCTCACGTCTGAGTGGCACTTCAAATAAGAATTTAACTTATATGTACACCAGCAATGGAAACAACTCTTACATTATCAGTGTATTTTAGTCGCAAGTACATGATATAATTACATTTTGTTACAAGTTACTTTAACTTGATACACCATGGAATCCACCAATGTGTGTACAAGCTGACATAAGTACCATGGCAATAGTTTTCCGCAGACAATGCTCTGAGCTTTGAAATATTATCTTGGTTTTGGGGCTATACAAGAAGATATGGTGGTATATAAAGATCAATTAAATAATAATTGTAGGCAACAAAAATCAAAAAAGAATTTTAAACGAAGACTTCACTTTTAGTCTTCAGTTCACATTCCAAAACAGTCTTCAAAGGCTTACCTTTTCCGGACAATAATTTATGAAGTGCTTCTTTCTTAGTTTAACTTTCATTTGTCCAAATTTTCAGAAAAAAACTGTCCTTGAATCAAAATCAATCAGAAAGTTCCTCAACTAATGTGGGATGCTTAACACCCTCCGCATGTCAATGAATATGTAATTAAAGAAATTACTTGTACAAATACAAAGTCTCTTGGCAAAAACTATTGGGTTCATGTGAATCCATGAATTATACTCCCTCTGTCCCAATTTATGTGACACATTTCAGATTTCGAGATTCAAACAAGTCTATCTTTGACCGTAAATTTTTCATATATCTTTTAAATATTTTGAATTATTAATTATTGGGACTTATAGTACTTTTAATGTAGTTTACAAATATATAGATTTCATTTTTAAAAAATTTTCCATGAGCAAATTATCGGTCAAACTTAAATTGTTTGACTTTCGAAAAGAAAAATGTGTCACATAAATTGGGACAGAGGGAGTAGTATCGATCTGCCTTTGCTTGTTACCTCCATCACGAGCATCTTACTCTAAAGGAATGCTAGCACTTGACTAATAAGATATCAAAGCCCGACAATATGTAATAGGCTGCTACTCTAGGCTCGCACCACTTCTTCAAGACCCACCCCTTCTTTCAAAAGTTAACAAACAATAGTATAGGTATTAGGTGATGTTCGAGCTAACGTGGACTATTTCATTGAATACTTAAAATACCTTCCTAGATAGCTTTGGATTCATAGACGTCACTAGCTTCTTCCATGACTAGGTTTGGCTTCATTGCCATCACCCCCGAAATCATGGTTCACCCTTTCGAGTCATCGGAAGCTTCAGAAATATTGCCTTGACTAGATTTTTGTTCCTTGGTGCAGAGAATAGTGATGTTTCAGATTTCTCATTGAAAATATTGTAGAAGAAAGTTGCTTCAATTTTGACAAACATAAATAAGTATATGAATATTAAGTTAAGACGGAAAGAGAGAATTATTAGTTATACAAGACAAACCTGAGAAGTGAACCTCTGTTGTGTCCATTTATTGAGATCGTCTACTTTCCCCACATATTCATAATTCACATGTTGAAGACTCGGTGTAATCACAGATATTCCCTGTTGAACAAACGTCTTTATTTCAGGGCAGTCATCAATCCACACTACCCTGAGAAATGGAAATTTAAGAGGATGCTTCGTCAGAAAGAAATGCCCCAGCTTAGACAGATTCCTAAGCCACAGCTTTTCCAACAGGGGAAATAAGGTCATAATTCCTTCTCCTTGTAGTTCCTCTTCTGTGATCACTTCTTTCATTAAATAACAGTCCTCAATCTCTAGTTCCCGGAGATTCAAAAGATCTCTGGCCACTGATTGAGACATCAAGTTTCTCAATTTGACTCAATAATGTACTTTCAATTTTACAAGTTTGCCGAAGTAGGCACTTGGAAGTTGCTGAGAGCATAGAGCACTTATGATGTAAGCCCTGTAGATATATAGCTTTTCCAAGTTGGGACAAGAAACCTGCAAACTTCCAAGTATAAACGTAGGGTATTTTTGTTCATTTCACATAGTTTAAAGGCATTTTGACCTTTTTCGAAAAATAAATAACAATATAGCTATAAAAAATAAGTCTTAAAATTGTTCTTACTTTTTTCTTCTTTTTCCATATCTATTTATTTTCGAACAAAAAAATGAAATAAGAATAAGAATTTCAAATAATGATAAGCAAATAAATCTATAAGGAGATATTTAAAACTTAAATTAGCCGTTGAATAAAAAAAAGTCAAAAAAAATTAAAAAAACTTCATGTGTGAGAAGGATCAAATATAGTCGTATATGGATTTTTTAAATAACAAATTAAAAAGATCAATTTAAAATTAATTTTTCACTTGTTCGTTATACAAAAAAAGTATATCTAAGTCATTTGTATAATAGTGAAAAAATAGACTTTGTGTAAGTAAATATCTTTAATGCTCGGTGATGCCAAGTTAATTGGTCATGTTTATGTATTATGCCAAATTTATAACAACCCTCCAAATAAAAACTGAAAAAGTACGAAGCAAACCTTTTCATGAAAAAGAGGATTTGAGTGAGTGATGGAGTTGTAGGCTGTAGGCCAGAAATTTTGGAACTCAGGTAATCCGTAGAACTTAATTTTACGCAACCGAGGGAACTCAATTCCATCAACATTGTCACTGCAAAAGTGTGTGAGGCCTTCCTGGAATTTAAGATCCAGCTCATATAAATTGGGGAACTTGATTACTTCATGTGTCCTCCCAGAGATGTTCCATAAAAATGTCACTAAATCATAATGAAAGAGGCTGAGACATTTCACATTTTGAAATTTATTCAGCTGCAACTCAGTCAACACATTATTAGAGCCCTTTCCGGTTGAATATACGAATTTCGCTCTCCTTCAACAAGTGGCGGATCCAATCACCCAATGGGGTGGTCTCCGTGACCTCTAAAGCAATATTCTTGTCGTAATCACCCATCATTTCAGTTTCTTCACCCACTTTAAGAGTGTACCGTGTCAACTTGGAGGGAAGGACCAAGTTACGGTAGATCACATCCCTGGAACAGTAACTTAATGTCAGTGTAGTCAATCTCGGTAAGGATTCCAGATCACTCAAGGTCGAGTAACTACATTTACTTACCTCCATCATATGTAGTTCCTGCAATCGAACTAGTCTTGATAAGACCCCAGCTGAAATCCTTTTAAGTGTTCTATCCTCGTTCTGCAACCTATCTCCACTGGCAGCTCCTCTAACTCAGAATATCTAATGCTGAGAATTTCTAATGTGACAAGTTCCCCAATAATGGATATGTCATCCAACCTTAAGTTACTCAGACACAGCGTCCTCAGACTTGAAAACCTCTGAATGGATGCTGGAAAAGGCAGAATGGAATGGCTATAGCTGTGTCCCCTCAGGCTTAAGACATCGAGTTTACTCATTCCATCAAAAAAATCATCTTGTAACTTGAATGACTCAGTAAAACAGAGTCTCAACATTAGAAGCTTCAGTTTGGGGAAAATGATTGGGCTAGGAAGCTCATCAAAGTTATTTGCAACAATTGATATGTGAGTGTATTGCTCATAAGAGTCTTTTCTTGGGAACTCTTTCGAGTTCATATCACCATAAATATGTGCTTGCCCTCAGGCAATATATATAGCCACGTCACGCTCCACATCATGCATTTTGACATAATTTTTGTATGATCCTTGGGATAACAAGAAACAATCTTTTAATGTTTCTAACATATAACACACCTTACTTCTTGCATGTTCTAAATTGTTTATTCCTGGAAAGATGTGAAGGACCATTCCATATATAAGTAATTCTTCAAGACATATATCACTATCTTCCTCGAACAAGGAACAAAGCAAAAAGAGGTACTTGGCTTCATTACTTTGCAAGTAATCATAGCTTAGCCTCAGAGGTTTGTACAACTCTGTGGGCACTGCAGAGATACTTATAGTTACTGCACCGCGTAATTCTTCAAGGGCACAGTCCCACGAATGCTTGCTTTTATGCATTTTTAGTGCTCCTACAACTGTAATAATTGCAAGTGGCAGCCCCTTGCATTCTTTGGTAACCTCTTTTGCTGTGTCATGAAGAGAAGAATCATCGACAAAATCACCGACTTTCTGCCTGAAAAGGATCCATGCTTCCTCTTCGGATAACATTCCAACTTCCACGATCTTCTGAGCTTCCATTTTTTCACAAATAGATCGGAAACAATCACTTTGCAACCATCCGATGGTTGTGATTGCTTCCACTTGGAATTCCAAGTCTCTTTAGATCAAGAGCCTTCCAAACATCATCCAAGATTATAAAGATGCAGCTGTTCTGATCCATTAACCTTGTATGCAGCCGATCTCCACGACTAGACATATCATCCCCGTCTAATGTTAGCCCGACTCCTCTTGCAACTATTTGGACTTTGGATTCAGTTATTTCTCCAAATCAGATGGCGGATGCAGTCACTAATTCTGAGTATTCTCATATTACTCAGAATCCTGATGGTAGGATTTGTATGCAGTTTCATGACATTCCTTATAGTAGACATTCATTTTCTTCTGATAGAAGATTGCCCGCTATTCCTCATATTCCCCCCATTGATCCTGTATATGGCCCAACTTGTAACCGTGCTGCTTCTTTACATACTATACCTTCGATTATATCTAATGATCAAAATGATAGACTTGTTAATAAAATAAAAATTAATCCTCGTCTTAATATTGTTCATGCAAATGATATCGCTTTTGATATTTCTGATCAGGATATTCCTTCTCAGTCCGAAATTATTTTGATCTTAATAATATTTGATGATGGACGTACATCAAATAGATTTTAGCCCAGGTTCCCTGGCAAGAAAGTACATTCAGAATGAGTTTTTAAGTGATAAATGAAACCAATTTAAAACTTGGTTTTTTGACATTTATAGTGTCGATGATTTGAATAATATTTCTCAAGACTTTTATGAAACTTGTGATTTACATAATCAAATTATGTATTTTGTACCATGGTTTATAACTACTTATTTACCTTTATACATTAACGTTCTTGAAAGATCTTATAAAGATGGAACTGGTAATATTATCAAGGATGTTTACCCACCCCAGTCATCATTTGTTCTACCTAATAATACTGGTATAACTTTTACTGTCTTTCAAAAATTTGTTGAAGAAGATGTTGCGGCAGTCAGCATCAACGAAATTAATAATTTGATTTCTCAAAATAATTATTTGGGACTTTATGTTAAGTTTTGGGTGAACATATAGGTTTTCTTGATAAAAAGTTAGATGAATTGTTTGCTTTGATAATTCAAATTAAAAATGATAGAAAGACTTTTA
The DNA here is from genome assembly GCA_037074985.1 of Solanum bulbocastanum. Lineage (NCBI taxonomy): Eukaryota > Viridiplantae > Streptophyta > Magnoliopsida > Solanales > Solanaceae > Solanum > Solanum bulbocastanum. Next base: position 33,961,450 of record CM073607.1, read on the forward strand.
ATAAAGCTTCTACCTCTAAACCTAATATAGAAGCACAGACTATGGCTACTCATGTGCAGAGGCCTCCTGAGATTTCGGAATTTAAATTCAAATCGATTTATGATTTCGAAGAACTTCTTGATAAAAAGTTTTCTGAATTTAGTGCAAAACCTATGGATTTGTCTGAAAGTTTTGCTGATGAAATGGAAAACACTTTTGATTTTAAAAATCATGTTTCTTTAGAATTTAATAAACTTCAGGGTTATTCCAAAAGGAATAGTGGTAATACTAAATTTGCTCATAAACCTAGCATGCAAACTTATTATTATTCTAGACCAACTCCTCAAGATGTGCTTATTGAAGAACTAGAACTAGCAGTATTATTAATAACTAATTGAATAATTCTTTCACGAAGATTATTATTAGTAACTTCTTTCAAAAGTTCTATCACATTATCAGAAGTAATAGTATTTAGATTCAGATCTTCAAATTGAGATTGCAATTTATAAAATTCATCATTTTCACAAGCACAAATATCACCGTGACAATTATTGCAAGCATTCATATCAGTTTGCTTATTATTATCAGATAAATCAGGCAAATGAATCTCTTCTTTAGAACCTGAATCGGAATCATAATCGGATTCAAAACCAGAAGTGTATAAGAAACCATAAACCTTATCATGAATTTCATCATCTAATTCCAAGGTTTTCAGCTTTTCAAGCTTACAATTAGGTGTTATATGACCGAAATTACCACACTTATAACACTTAATCTTGGTGAGCTCACGCTTAGACCTATTCTTGGTAAATCTATTAGACTTACGAAATCTTTTCTAGCGTTTCGCTCTTCCCTAGATCTATGTCTAGACCTCATTTCCTATAAGGTTTATCGGGATTGGTGTCTCTAGAATCTTTATGTTTGGTCTTCTTGCTATTAGCCGAAGTATTAGGTAAACCAAACTGGGTACAAAAGTCTCTTAGCTGAGATCTTTCTCTTAGCTTATCTATCTTAAGCTGTCTAGATAACTTTAATTCATTACACAAATTTATTCCTTCTTGAGTGCAATTGCCTATCAGCCGACTATAAGTATAATCCTTATAAGGAATTTCACCACGCTCATTTCTAAGCATTTTTCTAACCCTTTCTGCAAATAATGGGGGAAAACAATCTATGAACTTTGCTTTCCAATGCTCATACTTGTTTTCGGGTAACTCCATTACCCTACTTATATAAGTATCTTTCTACCACCTAAATTCTCTCAAGGTTCTACAGCGTAGACCGTTTAACAGGGTACATAAAGTCTCAAACTGATTGGTAAATCTACCATTAAAATGCTCCAAAATAGTTAAGACTAAGGTATAAACGGTGTCTTCTCTATTTGCAACTAGAGCCATGCCTAAGTTATCAACACCTTCACCACTAGAAGTAGCATTAATCACAGTAGTCCTTTGCTCAAGGCTCATATAACTATCCCACCAACCTCTAAGTTGGCCAGTAAAACCTACAATAATCATTTTGCAAATATTTCTATGTGTTTTTAACATTTTTACAAATAGTTGCATACATAAACATTCTATGAACAAGAATAGTAAGCTGTTTATCAATCAACCCATCAAGATTCCGTTCATAAATTTTAGACCCACAATGAACTGTTTAATATACTTATCATTTTACTCATATTATTATATTAGATTATTATTATATATTATATTATTTTATTTTATAAATATACTTATTAAATATATATATATATATATATATATATATATATATATATATATATATATATAAAGAAACTTCTATCTTCAAAGTTAAATTACTATTTTACTCCTATTTTACATCAAAATATAATAAAAACATCTATATATTTATCTTATTCATATCACATTTATATTGCAACTAGTTTTTTGACATGTACGTTACACGTAATTATCAATTCAGAAAATTTAAACAAAGATTTGAATAATAAGTTTTGCACAAAATAATATTGCAGATTCTTTTGTGAATGTTCAATGTGGATCATCATATATATCTATTATTCACACGAACCTATAAAGATGGTCAATGAAAAAATTTATTAGTTAAAATCAATAATGTATATACTTATTTCAATTTGATGAGGTTCAATCATGTAATTAGTCGTATCTCACTAATATTACCTTATAGATAATATTTGTTGTGTATATTTCTTGTCATCTATCCAGATGTGCTTTGCACACACATTCCATTTAATTTTATTAGATGTCATATGAACATGTGGAGAACAACATCATTTTATTTTTTAGAACTATTTTTGTAATTTTTATTTTATAAGTTATAACATAATAGATGCCTTTCTTTTTGTTGGCTCTCATATTTGACTTTTCGATTGACTGCGTGCAGAAATCAAAGATAGTTATCTGACTGTTCATAGTTAACTGAGAAAGGTATCCTTTTTTTTTTTTACCGAAAAAACTAAAAGTTAAAATTAAAGAATATCTTCTATCTGTGACATCATATATATAATCACCTGTTTATCTTACACCCAACAAAGATATAGTTCATATACTTGTAAACAATTTTCAATTTATTCAACCAAGCATGATTCGTCCAAGGAAAAATAACAACACCGTGCTATCACATATATAGGTGCGGTATAATAATTGAAAAATTATTGGTCAAAAGTTAATATAAGGAAAGATGAAAGATAGAAATAATTAATACAATAACTATGAGAATTCATAATATTATAACTAAAGAGTGTAAAATAGTGTGATTTTTTTTTACAACCGTAAAATAGTGTGAATAACATTTGCAATAATTAGTAATAACTAAGATAATTTATAATGTTATAACTAAAGAATTATAGATGAATTTCTAATAAATTTTATACTTACATAAATAAATAGGACTTTTAATTAATGTTACTATTTTTTTTTTATAGTTATTAGATTTTAATTTAGCGTAGGGACAAAATGAAAATGTTTATTCCATATTATTAAATATAAAATTTATTTTGTTAATGATAAATTTTATATGATTCATATATATTCACATATTTTCACATTCATATAAATTTTAAATGATTCAAAAAAAAAAACCGTGACAGTTCTCCAACTCTTGAGAAGTTGAATAATTTTGGAAAAAGAAATTCAGAAGCATATATCTACATCACAAGAGAAATTGTTAACAATAACAAATGAATTTAGACTACAATAAAAATTAAACTTATACAAACTTCAACTGACGTTATTACAAGTCATATAAAATTTTCTTCGTTGAAAATACTAAAATATTAAGAAATAGTAAATCAATAAAACAAAAGGCCAATGTTTATATTAACAAAAATGCAATATTTATATAGTAATAATTATTTTGAAGCAAACTTCCTGACAATCTAAATCACATAAGTAGCATTGATAAATAAAGTCATTCTTTTTTCTTGAGCATCAAAAAACAAATCGTGACAATTCTCTAACTCTTGAGAAGTTAGATAATTTTTTAAAAAGATATTCAGAAGCATATATCTACATCACAAAAAGAAATTGTTAACAAAATCAATTGAGTTTAGACTACATCATGTTAACTTCATATATTGAAAAATTACATACTATCTAAGCAAAAAAATAATTATTATATCATCAAAATTATTTTCCTGAAGTACTCGAGGTTAAGGAATATACCCTCTTACAATAGAACAATTTACTTCATCAAAATAGTGGTACATCATATTCCGTTAAACTATGAACTCACTCAATGGCAATAAATCACACGAAATTTTTTAAAATGCAAGAAGAAGAAGAGTAGAAGATTCAAAAAAATTGTGGTTGAAATATGACAGGAAACCCCTCTATTTATTGTTAACAAAGGGTAGTATGAACAAGTGTTTTTTTTTGGTATCTTATCTGAAAAGTCATGACCTTTCCAAGAAGTCACAACCCTTTGGAAAAGTCACAACTTATTGAAAAAGTCACAACTATTTGAAAAAGTCACAACTCTTTGGAAAAGGCACAACTCATCGAAAAATCACAATCCTATGAAAAAAGTCACAACTTATCAGAAAAATCACAACTTATCGAAAAAGTTAGGAATATTATAGTAATTTAACATTCAAGTTAGGAATTCATGCTTTTAAGGTAATATAGATATAGATATAGATAGATAGATTAAATTCATTGAATACAAATTTTATTAATATTTGTTCTATTACCTTTTCTAAAATGCATGTCTGCTCTCTTTTTTTTTTCTAGAAATATTTAATTACATCAATTTTTTTACGCATACATCTTCACTTAATTGCTCACTTTTATGATTTTCATATATTTACTCTTCTTATTCTCATTTCTTAAGCTTGACCTTTAAAATTTCTCACACAAATAAAAAAAGAATACAAATGAGTAACTATTCATCAAAGACAAGAAATTAAAGTAGATACATGTATCTTTTAAAGTTAAAATTCATGATCTATCTTTTTTTATATTTATTTTAATTTGACCTTTCAAATTTCCATGTGACTTTTCATGTTTCCTCAATTTTAATCCTATTAATTTAACTTCTTCAAGAAAGACTTTTATTTACTATTTCTACAATTGTTGTGTGTAAGAGCTTTAAACTAGTGAAATAATGTCACAATTATGGTGAAAGTTGTGAGATTTTCCTTGTTCAACCACAAGAATAGACAAATATTCAATTATATCGGAGCTTGGTGTGTTAGTTTTATACTTATTTGTAGTAATTAAAATTATAATGGGACTTCTCTATCTCTCTTTATATAGTTAAATTGTTGTTTTGTTAGCAACTTGCTTTAATTCCAGATTTTTATTTTTGTATGCTTAAATATAGGCTATATTTTACGTTAGTTTTTGTTTCAATTTTCATTATAGAGACAAAAGTAAAAAAGGAATGCCTAATTGTCTTGCTCATGTGTATTAGTTTTTAATTTTTAATTTTTTTTTTATGTTTTTTGTACTTTTAATTTTATAAGTACATTAACTTTCATCTTTAAAAATAAATGTGAAATAATGCTTACTCTTTTTTTTATTTTTAAGAATGAATGTGGTAGAATACTTGCTCTCTTTTTTTTTGGATTTCTTTTTTTGGGAAAAAAAAAGGGAGAAGGTTAAACACATCGCCTTAGATTAATGGTGGATAAGTTATATATGAAGAGACAATTAAATTTTATTAAAAATAGTAGTTATGTTCATAAATATATGATTTTCAACACATAAATAATAAGACTTTTTATACCTTAATTTTAAATATTTATAAATAAATAATTAGTTTTAAGTGCTTGTGGATAAAAATCTAATATAATAATTTGAACACATTCATTATAATTATCAAGAGATTCAAAAGGCGAAGTAAAAAAGTTGAAAGAAATTTTTTTCCTTTCAGTCAAAGTTAATGTTACACCATTTTTGGTACAAAAAGTAAATAATCTCATATCAAACTTTTAATTGAAGAAACATTAATATTGCACTACAGTTTGCAGGGGATTAAACTCACGCAATCTTTTGATCTTCTAACACTATTTTATCAACAAAAAAAAAACTTTTAACACCATCGAAAAATTTAATTTAGATAATTGTTATCTTTTCCCTTTTGCTTTACGAACTCATTTTTGGACTTATAGATAGAGTTTATTTTATTAACTTCTCGTATTATTATCTCGATGCATTCACTTGGAGGTCCTGAAATTGGAGTGTCACAATTAGTATTCAGACAAAGTATGAAACCTCAATTAGACACATTTTTTTGTAAAAAAGAACTCAAATCATATTATTTAATAATATTTATTTTTTTAAGAAATAATATACTCATTAATATATATATGGGTTACAAGTGCAAAGCGCATGACACAGAAACTAGTAACAACAAACAAGAAACATAAACATTAAGCAAAACAAATAAAAAGAGACAAGAGAAGAGAGCATAAAGATTTTCTCTTTTTTTTTTTCCCAACTATTTTAAGTGTATATGATAGTGTGTCAGACACTTTTTATAGGATAGGATTAAGGAACACAAAGAGTTGTTATGAATATGACATTAATCCATTTGAGATCATGGATGAGGATGAGAGATGAGAGTAAAAATCATAATGAGTATAATTAGTAGGAGTTACATATATTTACATAATTAATGGAGTCACATTAGTACAAATATTTATATATAAAAAAGAATATAATATATGTTTTTATGCTTTTTTTTCTTTTTGTGTATGGCAAACATAATCATTCATATTTCCAATTGGAAGATGAACAAAGTAAAAAATTCATGAATTTACTCCAACATGAAATTAATACAAAGAATACATATTCAAGAGACTTTATGGTGGTTGATTCATGTACTAATATGATGATTTACTATTTAATATTTAATTTATTAAATAATTCATAACATTTAAATTTAATGTAGATGTAAAATCGTAATCTAACTTTTGCCTTAAATTCTTTCCACTTTGGCATAATACATAAACGTGCCCTTTAACTTGACCTCATTTCACATTTATGCCCTCCATCTTTGGGTGTGCACAAATAGACACTTAAATTTGTATAAAGTTAAACAAGTAAACACATGAGTCTTATGTGGCATAATACACATAAGACACCACATAGGCCACAAATTGTCATGTAGGATTCCACGTAGGACATGTGTGTCTATTTGTTCAGCTTTATACAAGTTTAAGTATCTACTTGTGCACACCCAAATTTAGAGGAGATAAATGTGAAATGGGCCTCTACTATTTTGAAAGAGACTAAACAACAAACACATGATTTCTTCATAAAATTATTATTTAAATTCCATGTAGAACTTTTATCACCAAAGGTTTTGATGGAATGGTAAGTATTGTTCTTCTTTAACCAAATGTTTCAAGTTCAAGTATGTCACGACCCAAATTCACAAGTCATGATAGCACCTATGTTCCCAACCAATAGGTAAGCCAACCCAACATATTTTACCTATTTTAACTAACAAATGAGGTAAAAATGTAAACTAAATATCACCCAAGAATTGGTGTCATAAGTACAAGAGTTTTAAAATATGGTGCAAGTCTGAAACTAAAATGACAAATCCAAACATAAGGGATATCCTGTCTAAATACTAAACAACAGAATAAATAAAAGATAGACGGAGGTGTGGACCACGAAATAGCCAAGCAGCTCACCACAACTCCAAGATACTCCAAGCTCGGACTAAAAAAGCTCCACGAGATATGCTCGTACTCAAAATTGAATCTACACCACAAAGAGTGCAACAAATGTAATATGAGTACGAAACCACGTGTACCTAGTATATCTCATAGACCGACAACGAAGAAGTAGTGACCGGAATTTATATAAGAAAATTAGTTCTTTACTTATACAAGTCTATATTATAATTACCAGTCAAGTTTCATCATATAAGGATAATCAAACTTCATGTAATGTACAACTACCAATAAAGCACGTAATCAACAAAACTAAATGGTGTAATGAGATGCAATGCAATGTGACACCATGAAATGATATGCCTCAGATGCCAAGTACTCTCTCAACCGTATAAATATGAAACTCCACAAAAATACATCGAAAGTTCATGACCCATGTGGGACTCGCAAAGTACATATACCGACACGGACGATCTCCATGTGTCTGCGTGGACGATCTCAACGCACTATCATAAAATCAAACAATTTCCGCACGGACGATCTCCACGTGCCCAAATTATAATCTTAATATCTCACCATCCCCAACACGGACGATCTCCACGTGCCCAAATTATACTCAATCTCATGTCAATGCATGTGCACAATATGATATCAATTAAAAGGGATGATGATGCATCTCAATCAAATATCAATATGATGTGTGATCACCGCAGGTATCACAAATATATGGGTTCACACAATCACACATAATAAATCAAGTCAATAATATATCAGCTAATTCCCATATGCTATGGCATTCTCAAATTACAATCTGCATTCTATAGTATTAAACTTTCCCTTTATAACACAGGTACTCGTACCAATGCCCGTCACACCATTGGTACGAGACCCCCATCTTTCGCCCTTACCCATGGTCTATTTAATTTTTAATTTTTAATTAGAAAAACATCCTTTAATGAAGTCTGAAAGTCTTAACATACCTTGAATGCTGAACACGTGCCACGAAATCCTCATGATTTTTCCTTTCCTTTACGCAAAGCTTCAAAACTTTTCCAATCTACCAATTAAGCGGTATTTGTAAGCACGCGAGTTCATAGACACTCATATTATTATGTCTATCCTAGACCCAAAAACTCACTCATATATCTAACCAAGCTCCTAATCTTGGTATACTTTATATGTCAAGAATCATATTTTGCTAAATTTCAAGCCTAGGGTTAAGCCTCAATCTCTCCAAGTATCTTAAATTCAATGCTAATCATATAATATTCACCTAATAATTAATTACCTATATCAATATATTAAAACTAGGTTTACAATTTGACAAATAATTAATAATAATTGAATTGAACCACTGGTTACCAAACCAGTGGCGGCGACAATCAAGAACGAAAGGATTTCCCTTTCATCACCGTATGCACATACAAAGGTAATTTATCATATTAATTGCTCTTACATGTATACATTATCACCTGAACTTCCAATTCCTTTTCAATTATTATGACCAATCTTTCCATATAAATTATTATTTTATCCTCACCCAAAATTTTCTATCTAACCCACGAACTTACGGAACCAATAAGATACACTGCTAACACGATCCAGTTGTTTTTTTTTTTTTTTTAAAATAACATATCGATTAAATGCCCACTACTAACATGATGAATCTCCTACCATACAAAGCCTGAAATGGTGCCATCTCAATGCTCGAATGGTAACTATTATTGTAAGCAAACTCCACTAATGGCAAGAACTGATCCCAGTGACCACCAAAGTCGATCACACAAGCCCGCAACATGTCCTCAAGAACCTGAATAGTCCATTTAGACTGACTGTCAATCTGAGGGTGAAAGGCTATACTAAGATCCACCCGAGTGCCCAACTCCTTCTGCACAGACCGCCAGAAATGAGATGTAAATTGTGTGCCAAGATCTGAAATAATAGAAATAGGAACCTCATACAGATGAACTATCTCTCGAATATAGATCTTAGCTAACTTCTCTTAATTACAGGTAGTCTGAACTAGTATGAAGTGTGAAGACTGAGTCAATCGATCCACGATGACCCATATAACATCAAATTTACCCAAGGTACGTGGAAACCCTACCACAAAGTCCACAACAATACGCTCTCACTTCCACTCAGTTATGGGCATCCTCTGAGTTACACCTCCAGGCTTTTAATGTTCATACTTTACTTGTTGACAATTCAAACATCGAGATACGAAATCTACAATGTCTCTCTTCATACGACACCACCAATAATGCTTCAAGTCACAATACATCTTAGTAGCCCCTGGATGAATAAAGTACCTCGAACTATGGTCCTCCTCCATGATCAGTTTAGTCAAATCACCTGTCTGAGGAACACAAATACGACCTTTTATCCTCAAAAGTCCCTCATTATCAAGAATTGCATCCTTGGCTTCTCCATTTGACACCTTGTCTCAAATCTTATGTAAATCACCATCATCAAACTATTGAGTACAATTTTGCTCCAACAAGGATGACCTAGCCTCCACATAAGCCAAAACCTTACCAGATTCTGAAAAATTGAGCCTCACAAAGCTATTGGCCAAGGACTGGATATCCCTAGCAAAAGGACACTCGCCAACATGTAACAAGGCAAGACTACCCATACTTACCGCCTTTCGACTTAAGGCATCCGCTACCACATTTGCCTTGCCCGAATGATAAAGAATAGTCATGTCGTAGTCTTTGAGCAACTCCAACCATCTCCGCTACCTCAAATTGAGATCCCTCTAATTGAATATATACTGGAGACTACGATGATCCATGAACACCTCAGAATGTACCCCATAAAGGTAATGCCTCCTAATCTTCAATACAAAGACTACAACCGCCAACTCCAAGTCATGAGTAGGGTATTTCTTCTCGTGAATCTTCAACTTCCTTGAAGAATAAGCTATGACCTTCCCTTTCTGCATCAATACACAACCAAGACCAATCTGAGAAGCATCACAATATACAATGAAACCCTCTCCCTCCACGGGTAGAGTTAAAATCGGAGCAGTACGTAATCAATAAAGTCTTGAGCTTTTGGAAACTCACCTTACACTCGTCAGACCACTGAAAAGTCACTTTCTTATAGGTCAAACTAGTTAATGGGGATCCAATGGATGAGAACTCCTCTACAAATCGTCGATAATAATCTGCAAGGCCTAAGAAACTCCGAATCTCCATAACTGAAGCAGGTCTGACCCAATCTCAAACTACCTCAATCTTCTTAGGATCCACCATAATACCTACCTTGGACACTATATGTCCCAAGAATGCTACCAAACTAAGCCAAAACTCACACTTCAAAACTTTGCATAGAGCTTCTTCTCCTTCAGAATCCCAAGCACAATCCTTAAATAATGCTCGTGTTCCTCCTTACTACGGGAGTATATCAATATATAATGTATGAACACAGTAACAAAGGAACCCAGGTACGGTCTAAAAACTACGTTCATCAAGTCCATAAAGGCTGCTGGGACATTTTTCAATCCAAAAGACATTACCAGAAACTCATAATGGCCATAACGTGTCCGAAAAGCTGTCTTAGGGATATCCTCCGCCTTAATCTTCAATTGATAATAATTAGATCTTAAGTCAATCTTGGAGAAAACTGAAGCACCCTGCAACTGATCAAATAAATTATCAATATGAGGTATTGGGTACTTATTTCTGATAGTAACCTTGTTCAACTGTCAATAGTTAATACACATACGCATGAATCCATCTTTCTTTTTCACAAATAACATTGGAGCACCCTAAGGAGACACACTCGGTCTTATAAACCCTTTGTTCAACAAATCTTGCAACTGTTCCTTCAACTCTTTCAATTTGGCTGGTGCCATAAGATAAGAAGGAATGGAAATAGGATGATTTCCCTAGTTCTATGTCAACACAAAAATCAATATCACGATCAGGCAAAAGACTTGGTAAATCTGTCGAAAATACATTCAAAAATTCACTCACCACCAGAATAGACTCAAGCATAGGAGTCTCAACACTAGTATCTCGAATGTAAGTCAAGTAAGCCAAACATCCTCTCTCTACCAAGTGACGAACCTTAAGAAATGATATCACCCCTTTAGGAGGGTGAGTGAGAGAACCTCTCCATTCTACTGTAGGAATTCCAGGCATAGCTAATGTAATCGTATTGACATGACAATTTAAAATTATGTGATAAGGAGATAAACAATCCATACTAAGAATCACATCAAAATCTACCATATGTAAGACTTTTAAATCTGCGTGAGTGTCGGATCCCATCAAGGTAACTATACATAATCGATACACCCGATCTACCACTACAGAATCCCCAACAGCAGTAGAAACATATACCGACAAATCAAGAGACTTACATAATTTATCCAAACTCGAAGCAAAATATGTGGACACATAAGAATAAGTAGAGCATGGATCAAATAATACAGTAGCTAATCGATGACAAACTGGAATAATACCTGTGATAACAATATCTGAAGTCTCAGCCTCTGGCCTACCTGGAAAAGCATAACAGTGAGAACGACCGTCCTCCGATTGTGAACTACCACAACGACCACCTCGACCAAAAGGAGAACCACCTCTACCTAAATGAGAACCATCTCTGCCACTTTGTACACCTCCTCTAGTTATAGGTTGTGCAACCCTGAAAGTCAAAGCTTGAGAACCCTGATACAAGCTACTACGTCTGGTCCTAGGGAAATCTCTCACAAAGTATCCCATATCACCACACTCAAATTAACCCCTACGAGACGTATGCTAATGAGAGGAACCTGAGTGACCAGAATGTATTCCACAGCCTACATGTTTTGAAGATAAACCTTGTGAAGTATGCACCAAACTCGAAGAACTATGCCCAACGTAACCAACCTCAGACGCTGGTATAACAGCATGAATGGGTCTGCTAGACTAAGAGTGATAACCTCTCCTTAACTAACCTCGACTTTTAGGTGAAGGATGATGAGTCCAAGTTTTGGACTTATTTAGAGTTGTGTTTAGATAGGTTTCGTATCCTCAAATGTCCAAATTGTGTCATGAACTGATGAGAAATCCTTGGTTTTCAAGTCCATTGGGTGGACAAACTAAGCAAGGACATTAATAGGCAAAAAGGACAACACAAGCTGAAAAAGAGATAGAAAGAAAGCCTGAAGATCTTCGAGAGAACTTGACGGATCGCCAAATCACCCATTGATCGCCTAACTTTACAGAACACTGAGCTTGAAATGAGAAGAAATTCAAAAAACTACAGTCTCCTTCGGTGACGCATTGAGTGCATCTGTGAATTGTCAGCTGCATCGTTGAAGGGCAACCATGTCGCCAAAATTATTAAAGTGGATCAAGGCGAATTCAGATTGGCGGACTAAAGACCAAAAGGGAAAATTGCGGAAATGATCAGCGATCTCAATCTGGATCACCTAAAATTATAGTGTCTAGCTGAAAGAAATGTGAAGAAGAAAGGCGAGAGAAAAAACGATCAGCGGGTCACTGAATGGTTGGCGAAGCCCGACTTATCTCTCCGATCGGCCCAAAAAGCCACTCCTCAAATTAATATAAATTGATCTATTGAAGAGATAGAAGGCATTCAAAAATTGTGAGGAACAAAAGATACAAAGCAAAAACACTGCCATTGTTAACTTCAAGTACTTTTAGCTAGGTTTTTCAATTGGGTTTTGTAATAGAGAAGATATTAGCCGTTCTTGACTTTGGAAATTGATTTATCCATCTATGGAAAACATGGAAAGTATTGAATTTCATCTTTTTACTATGATTGGCTAAACCCTAACCTTGGGGGTTTGGTAATGTGACCAATTGTGGTGTTTAGCTTAATGGGTGTCATCAATTGGTGAATTTTGATGTTAATTTGAAGTGATTCTGAGTTATTATTATGGTTTGATGTTATTATTGCATGTTTAGTGTAATATACTTAAGAGTTTTGTGCTTGCTCAAGAGAGAAGTATAGTGCCAAAGTAGTAATTCGGTATCCTTAGTTAGTGGGTCAGGACGATTTCAGCTTGAGAGAGTGAACCTTGAGACTTAGCCTTTGCACCTAGCTTGAGAGAGTAGATTTGATAAGAATGTGGGCTGGTCTTCCTATGGATAATGTTAAGGTTCGAGAGAACTCAGCAGAAATAAGGTAATTGTTTGAGAGAAAAATGCCTTACCTATAGTCTATGGTACCCATGACGCATTAACATTGTTGGTAATGATATACACTCATTTAGTTGAGTGCTACAGTTGGTTAATCAATCCCTCAAGTTTTATCTCTTTATTTGATTGTTTCTTGTTGATTGTTGAAGTAGATTAGCAACAATATCTTGGAGTTTGACTTTTAGATTTTTAAAGTGTTGTGTTTGCTCAGCTGAAAAGGTCATCGTTATACTTTCATACTTGAATTCAAACGAAAGCTACTCTATGTGGGATCAACCCCAACTAACTTAGTTGGGTTTATCCTGATTTACGATCATCGACACTTAGAATTGGATGAAGTGTCCTTGAAACGTTAATCAAAATGACATCGCTGTCGAGGGAGTAGTGTTGTTTAGAGTTCCTATATTGTGTTAGTGTTGATTGGGTTGAATAGAAGTAAGAATGAGCGATGAAGAAGTGAATGGTAGTCCAACAGGTCACCGAGATGGTATCGATGATATTAATAGTGCGTACAACCCAACTGAATTAGGAGAAATGGGTGCAATTTGCCTACCACCAGCTGATGAAAATACTATATTGGAGGTCACAAGCACAACTTTTCATCTCTTCCAAATGAAAAGACTTTATGGTGGGCTGGCTCATGAAGATCCACATGATCATGTGAGGAATTTTATAGTTATGTGGAACCCATTTTCATTCAAGAATGTGCCACAAGAATCAGTTTGGCATATATATTTTCATTATCTCTGACGGGGGAGGCTAGCATGTGGCTTGTCGAGTTACCAAAGAATTCTATCACGTTCTGGGATGAGCTTTTCACGTCATTTAATGCAAGATTCTTTCCTCCGTCAAGGATGATAAAACTCAGAGATAACATTCAAGGTTTTAAGCGAATGAAGGGTGAACCCATCCATGAAACGTGGTTGAGGTTTAATAAACTCCTACTTCAATGCCCAACTCACGGTCTACCAAGCGATTTGCTACTCCAATATTTTTACTGGAGTCTTGATTTAGTGAATAAAGGAGTGGCTGATCAATTGGTTTGAGGGGGAATAATGTTGAAATTATTTGAGGTAGTTTCGTTTCTGCTTGATGACATGACAAAAATAAATCAAGCTTGGTACACTCAAGAGGATCAAGTCTTTCCTTTTTGTTTTAGAATGACCCAAGAACAACTTGATAAGGAAAGAGAAAGGGATGAGAACATCAAGAAGATGTTAGCCCAAATGGAGTTACTGCAAGAGCATATGTTGGAAAATGTAAAAAATCAAAATGGGGTGTGTAGAGTTGATGAGGTTTCTTCCTCGGGTTATTCAAAACCGAAGGAGAATTAAGCTGGGAATTCCAAGAAATACGAGGAGGGTTTCTACCCACGCTATTTATAAGCGAGGTGGAAATCAAGGTTGAAACTATTACAGGGAGGAAGAGCAAAGAAGATACTATCAAGAATGGGCAGAGCAAAGTGATTATTGGAAAAGGAAGGATGACCATGAAGAGGACCACACTCAATCGAGTGAGAGTCCAAAGTCGAAAGGGAGTGCAAGTAGTCCCTGGGTGAATGATTTACTGTCACGCATCCTTGACAAAGTTGAAAGTTCAAATGATTTGTTAAAAGGGATGAAAGCCAATTTTTTGTCATTGAACAACAAAGTGAAATCTCATGCAGATGCAATCAAGCTACTTGAAGGGCAGTTGAGTTTACTTTGAACACAATTGGAACCAAAAATAACAAGGGAAAATGATGATAGAGGTCTATTTGTGGTCACTCGTAGTGGAAAGGTGACGATATGCGATATGACGGGCAATAAAAAAGCTCAAATACATGAAGAAAACAAAGGTATGACGGAGGAGGTAGTAACTACTCTTTCAGGAATGAGGGAATATTCAAATACTCCATTGAAGTCGGACATTGATTTAAGAAATTGAGAAAGTCCTCCAGTAAAGCCATCAACAGAAGAACCGTCGAATCAAGAGTTGAAACTACTTCCCTCCCATCTCCGATATGCTTTGTTGGGGGCAAATAACACCTTATCGGTGATCATTGCAGCTGACTTGCTTGAATGGTAGGTAAAATTTCTTCTTGAGGTGTTGAGAAGGCATATAAAAGCTATAGGTTGGACTATCGCTGACATAGTGGGCATTTCTTCTAGCATTTGTACTCACAAAATTCAATTTTATAGTGATTATAAACCGAGTGTTGAACATCAGTGGAGATTGAACCCACCGATGAAGAGGTGGTGAAGAAGAAGATAATAAAGGGTTTGGACGCAGATGTGATTTACCCTATTGCATATAGCAAATGGGTAAGTTCGGTGCAATGTGTACCAAAAAAAGAAGGCATCACAGTAGTCCCAAATGAAAAAGGGGTGATTGTATCTATGAGACTGGTGATCGGATGGCGAGTATGCATGGATTATCGAAAGTTAAACTCGTGGACCGAAAAAGATCACTTCACCATGCCTTTTATGGATCAAATGCTTGATGACTTGCAAAGATAGTTTGGTATTACTTTTTGGATAGTACTCCGATTATAATCAAATCTCCATCGCTCGAAAAACCAAGAGAAAACCACCTTCACCTACCCATATGGAACTTTTTCCTTCAAACAGATGTCGTTTGGGTTATGTAATGCTCCGACAACATTTCAACATTGCGTACTAACTATTTTCACTGATATGGTGGAAGATTCAATGGAAGTCTTCATGGATGACTTTTCGGTTGTAGATGACACTTTTGAAGCATGTTCAGCACACTTGGGACAAGTTCTCCAAAGATGTGTGGAGACAAATTTGGTCCTAAATTGGGAAAAATGCCACTTAATGGTTAGGGAAGGTATAGTTCTTGGTCACAAAGTGTCGCAAAAAGGGCTGGAGGTTGATAAAACGAAGATTGAAGTGATTGAAAAGTTACCACCACCAATCTCGGTGAAGGGTATTCGTAGTTTCTTGGGGCATGCCAGTTTTTTACTAGAGGTTCATCAAAGACTTCTCAAAAATTGCCCACCCTCTATGCAGACTCTTGGAGAAGAAGGTGAAATTCCACTTCGATGATGCTTGCATGGTAGCCTTCAAATGCTTGAACGAAAAATTGATCTCCACTTCGATTATCATTAGTCCCAATTGGTCAGAACCCTTCGAAGTGATGTGTGATGCAAGCGGCACATCATTAGGTGTCGTGTTGGGGAAAAAATGCAACAAACTATTTCACCCCATTTACTATGCAAGCAAAACTCTAAACGCTGCTCAGCGTAACTATACAGTTACAGAGCAAGAATTACTTGCAGTAATATATGCGTTTGAGAAGTTGCAAGCATACTTGCTAGGCACTAAAGTGGTTGTTCACACTGATCATGCTGCACTGCATTATCTGATGGCAAAGAAGGATGCCAAGCCATGATTGATAAGGTGGGTACTACTGCTGCAAGAGTACTCCTCGGGCTATTATTAGTGATGGGGGATCCCACTTTTCAACAAATATTTTGCATATGCAAGTATGGAGTGAAACATAAAGTAGCAACTCCGTATCTTCCCCAAACGAGTGGCCAGGTTGAAGTGTCGAATTGGGAGATCAAGAGTATATTGGCTAAGACAGTGAATGTAAATAGGACTGATTGGTCTTGAAAGTTTGATGATGCACTATGGGCGTATCGCACTGCGTACAAAACACCAATTGGTATGTCTCCGTACCAGCTAGTCTTCGAAAAGTCTTGCCATTTACTGGTTGAATTGGAACACAAAGCATTATGGGCATTGAAAGCCATAAATCTGAACTGGACAAGGACTTCAAAAGAGATAGTCGATCAGTTAAATGAGTTGGACGAATTCAGGTTCAGGGCATATGAGAGTTCAGCTCATTACAAGAAAAATATGAAGAAGTGGCATGATTCTAAAATCCTTAAGACGGAGTTCAGAGTAGGAGATTGGGTATTACTGTATAACTCTCGACTCAGACTCTTTATGGGAAAGCTAAAATCCAAATGGTCATGTCCATTTAGAGTAACACGTGTGTTCACAAATGGTGCCATTGAAGTCGAAGGTAAAGAGGGACCCGCATTCAAAGTGAATGGGCAATGCTTGAAGTTGTATTTTGGCAAATGCCAAGAGATTTCTCTAATTGACTTTGTGTATCTAGATGAAATCATTTCCATATAGTGCCATGACATTAAATAAGGCGCTTCTTGGGAGGCAACCCAACTGTTAGTATTTCAAATAAATATGCGCTGATTTTGCAGGTGCAAACAATTGTGCGAGGTGAAGACACCATTGGCGGATTGCTGAATCTGTTCTGCGAGCCCGACCTAGTTCGCCTTTTGGACTTTGAGAATGGAGCTGAGATACTAGAACATTAGGCGGGACAAGTTCATCACCCGGTGACTTGCCGAAACAATTGGGTGACCCGACCTTCACTGCCCTTTTGCCCCAGCTCTAATAGCCTTACCCAATGGATCATTCGGCGATGGTGCAAGGCCACTATGTGCAGCGCCGACTTTTTCGGTGAACTCTTTCAATTCTGCCTTTTCGCCCCTTCCTGAAAGTGTTGCATACAGGAAAAAATGGTGATGTCCGTATCATTGGGTGAATTGTTGAGTAGTTCGGCGACTATTATAATTTTTGCCAAATGGGCGCCTAATGAAGATTCCTTGTCACCTTACTCTGCGTATTTATATTAGTTTATCTTTAATTTTTATTTGCGGTATTGTATGTTCTCTACTCACATTGGGGACAATGTTGAATGCTTTTGGTGGGGTTGTGTGTTTGGTGTCAGTAAGTACTTTGCTCATTCGAAAAAGTTATTTATTTGAGTAGCAATTATGATTAATACGGATGACTTGAATAGTGCTCTTAATCGAACAAAAATGAATGTGCGGGTACGATGAGGCCAAGTGAAGTTGCATAAACAATATGTGAACTTTTTGCATCTCGTTATGACTAGCCTATTATCGAATGAGTATCTTGTGATGAACATTGCACACTAGCGAAAGTGTGGAGTCTTGTTTGATATTGGTTCCAATGCTTTGTGTGATGAGCTTACCATGAACCTTGTGTGATGACACCTAGAATTTGCCCCGTTGGTCCAATTGACTTAGTGATGCAAGCTCTTGAAATTATCTTAGGCAACAATTTTGAAGAGTAAAACAATTTGACAATATACTTCTTTTGTGGCCAACCTTGTGAGATGTATGAATATTGCTCGTACCCCTTTGAGCTTTGCCCTTTTCTTAGAAGAAACTTGAGAAAATGAGACCTATCTTTATCCATTCACCCATAATCCTCATGAAGTGTGATTTATTTTAATAGCCAACTTAGACCAAAAGCCTATGTTGGGGGTGTGGTGAAAAGAGAAGGTAACACAAGAAGTGCAAAGAAGTCCCCCTTGATCCATGGTTTTGAGAAAGATGGAAACCCTCCAGATAAAAAAAAAAAAAAAAGAAGAGAAGAAATGAAGAATACAAAAGAAAAAGAATGAAAAAAATATGAAATAAAGTTTTGAAAATCGCAAAAGAAATGGGATGTCTGGTAGTCCATGAGAAGTGAATAATGGGGTGAATTTGAAGCATGAATGAAAATGCTGAAGGAAAGAAAGGAAAGTTGTTCATACCACATTTCATGAGGATAGCAGTCACTGAGCCTATATGAACATACCTTTAAACTTAGCCCCATTGCAAGCCTTGAAAAGACCTTTTTGATCTTGAGTGAGCTGAAACAAAGGTTGGCTGGAAAATAAGGGCAAACATATAGGTAAAGTCATGCATGTGTTCATCTTTATCAGTGTGAAAGTTGTTTGTGATTTCGAAGCTATAAAGTGTTGAACAATTGTGTGTGAATATGGAATCATTTTTGTGTGAGGACATCTGAGTACCTTTGTTGAGCTTGAACTTGCATTTGAAGTAAGTATTGTGAATTTGAGAATCTTTGATAATGGTGAGTCACAACTTGAATCTTGGAGTGCACAAGTGATCCTTGCATGAGTAAGTTGAGTCTTGTAGTGTGCATTCATAATTGAGTCTTTTGTAGCACTGTTTGAGACATTCTTTTTGAAGTGCTGAACTTGAGGACAAGCTAAAGTTTAAGTTGAGGGTGTTGATGAGTCCAAGTATTAGACTTATTTAGAGCTTTGTTTAGATTGGTTTAGTGTCCTCAAATGTCTAAATTGTGTCTTGAATTGATAAGGAATCCTTGATTTTCAGGTACTTTGGGTGGAAAAACTAAGCAAGGACATTAATGGGTAAAAAGGACAACATAAGCTGAAAAAGAGATAGAAAAGAAAGCCTGAAGATCGCTGAGAGAACTCGACGGAACGCCAAATCACCCCTTGATCGCCTAACTTTATAGAACACTGAGCTTGGAAAGAGAAATTTGGTGAACTACAGTCCCCTTCGGCAATGCGCTGAGTATATCAGCGAATCGCCAACTACATCGGTGAAGGGCAACCATTTTGCCAAATGTATTAAAGTGGATCCAAGCGAATTCAGATTGGCAGACTAAAAGACCAAAGGGCGAATCGCAAAAATGATCGGCGATCTCAATCTGGATCGCCTAAAATTACAGTGTCTGACTGAAAGAAATGTGAAGAAGAAAGGTAAGAGAAAAGACGATCGACGAGTCACCGAATGTTCGGCGAAGCCCCGACTTACCGCGTCGATCAACCTAAAAAATCACTCCTCAAATTAATATAAATTGATCTTTTGAAGAGAGAGAAGGCATTCAGAAATTGCCATGAACAAAAGATAGAGAGCAAAAACACTGCCTTTGTTGACTTCAAGTATTTTTAGCTAGGTTTTTCAATTGAGTTTTGTAATAGAGAAGATATTAGTCATTGTTGACTTTGGAAATTGATTTACCTAGCTATGGAAGACATGGCAGGTTTTTAATTTCATCTTTTTACTATGATTGGCTAAACCCTAACCTTAGGGGTTGATAATGTGACCAATTATGGTGTTTAGCTTAATTGGTGTTATCAATTGGTGAATTTTGATGTTAATTTGAAGTGGGTCTGAGTTATTATTGTGGTTTGATGTCATTATTGTTTTTTTAGTGTAATATACTTAAGAGTTTTGTGCTTTCTTGAGAGAAAAGTATAGAGCCAAGGTAGTAATTCGGCATCCTTAGTTAGTGGGTCATGAGAGTTTCCGCTTGAGAGAGTGAAACTTGAGACTTAACCTTTGAATCTAGCTCGAGAGAGTAGATTTGATGAGAATGTGGGCTGGCCTTCCTATCGATAATGTTGAGGTTTGAGAGAACTTATCATAAATAAGGTAATTGTTTGAGAGAAAAGTGTCTTACCTATAGTCCATGCTACCTATGACGAATTAACATTGTTGGTAATGATATACACCCGTTGAGTTGAATGCTGCAGTTGGTTAATCAATCCCCCAAGTGTTATCTATTTATTTAATTGTTTCTTGTTGATTGTTGAAGTGGGTTAGTAACAATATCTTGGAGTTTGATTTCTAGATTTTTAACGTATTGTGTTTGCTCAATTGAAAAAGATCACTGTTATACTTTCATACTTGAATTGAAAGGGAAACTACTATTTGTGGGATCGACCCCAACTCACCTGGTTAGGTTTATACTGATTTATGATCGTTGACACTTAGAATTGGATAAAGTATCCTTGAAATGTTAATCAGAGCACCACCATAATCACCTGAATGACGAGCCCTCTTGCCCTCACATCGAATCATCTCTAACTCCTTAGCAGCATCTACCACCTTATGGAATGGAACACCAGAAACAACAACTTAAGAAACCCTAGACGAATCGACATAATGAGCCCCTTAACAAACCTTCTCACTCTCTCAGCCTCTGTGGGAAGTATCATCGAATCATGCCTAGCAAAGGCATGGAATTTACCTTCATACTCTGCGACTGACATACCATCTTGTTGTAAACCCTCAAACTCGGCCCTCTTACGCTCCCTCTCACTACGTAGAACAAACATGGCTAGAAACACCTATGAAAATTGAGTCCATGATAGTGGAGAGGATCCATCTGGCCTACTACTAATATAATCCCTCCACCATTACTTGGTAGGACCAATCATCTGAAATGTTGTGTGGTCAACTCCATGAGACTCCATTAATCCAATATTATGCAACCTCTCATGACAATTAACTAAAATTTATATGCATGCTTAGTTAAGTCACCAGTATAAGTCGGAGGATTCATTAGTTTGAACCTCCCAAACATCTTTTGTTCATCAACGGTCATGGAAGACCTATTCTCCAAGTGTGATGTAATACCTGGAAATTCCATGCAATCTAAACGGGGAGCTACAACAGCAGCTGGTTGAGTCCTAGGAGTCTGAGAATCTGAAGCAACCATTGGATTTGGAGTTTGACCTCCAACACGAATCTATGAGGCATCAGAGGTGACAAGCAAAGTTCCCGCCTAAGCCATCCCCTCTAAAAGTCCTAACAATAGAGCCAAGTTATCTTGAAGCACTGGGTGGATCCTGAGCTGGTCCATCTCTCTCGACACGATCTTGCACATTCCCATGAATAACATTTGCATCATGAGGTACTATAATATCATGACCCTGGGTAGCCTATTGGTGTTTGGCCTTCCACGGGTGTTGCAATACGAACCATACCCCGACCTCGACCATGACCTCCTCCCATGCCTCTACCTCGGATAGTGCTCCCAGAAGCAGGTGCATGAATAGGCTCCTAATCACAAATTACAGATGTACGAGTCCTCACCATCTGAGAGAGAATAAGACATCAAGATTAGAACTTCAATAAGGTCAAGTGTGCACGATAAGAAATGAAAGAATATAATTTTCCTAAATATCATATAGCCTCTCGAAGATAGGTATGAACGTCATCATACCGATCCACAAGATCTACTAGACATTGCTCTTGCACTTGTGAGACCGATGAACCTAGGGCTCTGACACAAAATTCTCACGACCCAAATTCACAAGGCGTGATGACATCTATGTTCCCAACTAATAAGTAAGCCAACCCAACATATTTTACAAATTTTAAGTAACTAATAAGGTATAAAGGTAAACAACGAGTAAAAAATCTCCAACACTATTCTTTAAAAATATGAAATGCGTAAAACTAAACTACCACCAAGAATTGGTGTCATAAGTACAAGAGCTTCTAAATATGGTGCAAGTCTGAAACTAAAATGACAAATCCAAACATAAGGAATATCCTCTCTGAATACTAAAACAACAGAATAAATAAGATAGAAGGAGGTGTGGGCCACGGAACAGCCAAGCAGATAGAAGGAGGTGTGGGCTACGGAACAGTCAAGCAGCTCACCACAACTCTAAGACACTCCAAGCTTAGACTCAAAAAGCTCCACGAGATGTGCTTGTGCTCGGAATCGAATCTGCACCACAAAGAGGTCAACAAGTTTAGTATGAGTACGAAACCACGTGTACCCAGTATATCTCATAGACCAACAACGAAGAAGTAGTAACCGGAGTTTATATAAGAAAATCAATCCTTTACTTATACATATTTATATTATACTTACCAGTCAAGTTTCATCATATAAGGATAATCAAACCTCATGTAATGTACAACTACAAATAAAGCAATCAACAAGACTTAATGGTGTAATGAGATGTAATGCAATGTGACACCATGAAATGATATGCCTCAGATATCAAGTACTTTCTCAACCATATATACATGATACTCCTCGGAAATACATCGAGAGTTCATGACCCATGGGGGACTTGCGGGTCCATATACCGACACAAACGATCTTCACGTGTTTGTGTGGATACGCCCTATCATATAATCAAACAATTTCCACGCTGATGATCTCCACATGCCCAAATTATAATCTTAATACCTCACCATCCCCAGCACGAACGATCTCCACGTGCCCAACTTATACTCGATCTCATGTCAATGCATGTGCATACTATGATATCAATTAAAAGGGATGATGATACATCTCAATCAAATATCAATATGATGTTTAATCACCTCAGGCATCACAAATATACGGGTTCAATAAAGAACACAATTACACATAATAAATAAAGTCAATAATATATTAGCTAATGCCCATATGCTTTGGCATTCTCGGATTACAATCTGCATTATATAGTATTAAACTTTTCCTTTATAACACCGGTACTCGTACCAATGCCCATCACACCATTGGTACGAGACCCCATCTTTCGCCCTTACCTATGGTCTATTCCATTTTTAATCTTTAATTAGAAAACCACGAAATCCTCAAGATTTTTACTTCCCTTTTCGCAAAGCTTTAAAACTTTTCCAATCTACCAATTATGCAGTATTTGTAAGCACACGAGTTCATAAACACTCAGTGGAGGATCCAGGGTTTTGAGGCGCTGGGTGCCATATTTTATGAATAATAGCGTTATTTCGAAATTTACATAGGAGAACTCTAATAGCCCATTTTGCCCCAAAAGTGCTTATTGTTTTTTTTTTTTTTTTTTAAAAAAGGAGGTATTTGATCATATTTTTTAGGAAAAAATGAGTATTTTTGACAAGTAGCAAAACCTGTTTTTCAAAATCTAAAAGAAATATATTTTCCTTGAAAAAATGTTTTTTTTAATAATAGACTTTTTTATCTGGTTGATAAAAATTACAATTGGATATGGTTGATAAAAATTAATAACGATTATCAATAGAAATTGAGAAATATTTTTTTTAAAAAATTGGCCAAATACTAATTGCGATTCATAAGTATTTTTAAAATTAATTGATCAAACAGAAACTGATACTTATCAAAAATATGTATTTTTAAAACACTTTAGGAAAAGAAAAAGAAAAGAAAGAAATTTCAAAATAATTTCATTTTAAAAGCTTGTCCAAACAAAGTATAAATTTTTTTATCATTAAAATTAGCATACTTAGCATGTTGATTTGTTTTAATATTAAAGGATGGTTCGAATCTAGTCAACCTTAATATTATTTTGTCAAATAGCATAAAGGTGTGTTAATTATGTTTGTAAGAAAAATGTACGAGTCAAGATTCGAACCACTGACCTTAGGGACCTTAACTTGATGGCATGCCATTGGACTACATGATCATTTGTTAGTGGGGGTGGCATGTACTATATTGGGGGAACCCATCGGTGGCCCCCTAAACTTGGCACAATCTTTCACTTAGACACCTCAATTGAAGCATTTTCATTTTAAGCACCTAACGTAAGGCCCCCGTCTGTCACTTTAACACTTTTTGCAAAGCTGGAGTGTCGCGTGATTTTCACTTACTCAAGGCGCGTAAACATCAAAATTTGGTCTAATGTGGCATCCCAAACGGTAATATTACTCCACATCATCCATTATATTATTTTTTTCTCCAATTGTACCCTAATTAAAACCCCAATTTTCTCTCTTCTTTTCCAATTTTTCTCTTCTTCAGCCTTTAATACTTTAATGTCAAGCTTCTCCAATTCTTCCATGGCATATGTGGATGAACGTCGATATTGTAGGTGTGGTAATGAAGCACTATTAAAGACTTCATGGACCCAATTAAATCCAGGGCATAGATTTTTTACTTGTAGAATTTCAAAGGTAAAATTCTTTGTTTCCCTTGTTTTTTTTTAAGTCAATTAGATGATTAATTGTTGGCGTCTAATTATTTTTGATTGGTTTTATAGAAAAAGGGTGGCTGTGACTATTTTCTTTGGTATGAAGATCGACACCCTCCACAAGCAAACAGGGTAATGTGGGGATTGTTGAAGAAAGTCAATGATTTTGATGAAAAATTAAAGCGAGCAAGAAATATATTTATTATTGGTGTCGTTTGCTACTGGGTTGCTGACGTTTGGAATACGGAAATTGAAGCCTAATTGTTAGTGTTCTTGAGGTGTTCGGTCTAGTAGTATTTTGATGTTGTATTTGGTGTTAGATCTAGTAGAATTTTGATGTTGGATCACCTTCCTGAAAAATATGTAGTAATGTAAGAAGCCACGGAAAAAAAACAAACATGTTTTTCCTCATGTCATTAATCATCTTACAACTTACTTCCACTCTCTTTAATTTTTCATTTAGCTTTGGTTGGTCGTTCTTGGAAATATATTTGCAATTGAGCATAAGCATTAACCGTTTATGAAAATTGGCTATCTGTGCACTTGCCACTCGGGTCAATGACTGATCAAGAGGCACATAGCCTAAGTTGGTGACTAAATTGTTTTGGAACTTATGGAAGGCTCAACATAATCGAAAAGCTCCAGAATGGAGAAATATATCATCAAAGTGAAGAGCTAAAAGTGCATGTAAACCCATCATTTGGACATAAGGCCCCAAACGGCCTTGATGTTACACTTGAATAATCGTCATAATCATTGTATCAGTGCTTTGCTTCTGCTTATTGTTGAACACTCTTTGGTTCTTTTAGTAGACACAAACTAGGTTTTGTTGGTCAAAATGATTCTAGTTTAGTGTCTCCGCTACAACATTCTTAACAATCTCTAAGGATATGATTTTGTCATTTTTGTTTCATTGCCCAACAATTTGACATGCTCGAGGGGAAGCAGATCATTCCATGGTTTACAAGCATTCTTCTCATGCTAACATATTGTCTTTAAGATTTTATTTTTTTGATAACCTTTGTCTTAGATTTCTATATTGATGATATCAACCTAATAAGAGATAATCATGAAGATATTCCTTACCTAAAGAGCATCTTACCATACATATTCAAACTAAAGACCTGAAACACTTTAGTACTTCTTACGTATTAAGGTAGCACAATCTAACTCTGATACGGTCACTTCGCAAAAGGACTAGGCAATGGATATACTGGAAAATACTAGTACGGTGGATTGAGTTCTTGTTGACGAATTCATTTGTCCTATAATCACACAGCTTGATATCTCTTTTTCTATTACAATAGCTCCTCCCACTCTTCTAACTTTCTGTGAGACTGAGAGTCATTTGAAATGCGATGATTACCATTTTTAGATTTATCAAAGAATCTCAGGAACAAAATATATTGTATCAAGACAGTAAAAATGCATATATGTTAAGTCCACTCATACTCAACTACATTATAGCTACAAATTACACAAAACGTAGACAGTTATATAGCATGCTCCATAATGAGCTCAAAGTTAGCATTATGCTGCATACCATTCAAGGCTACAACCTTCAAAAAAATATACCAAAATAAGGCCCCAAAATAAAGCTAGCATAACCATAATAAGGCCCAAAATCAACCTATTCTAAGTTGGTGTTACTTCTTTTTGTTTGCCATTTGCTGCAATTGGGAAGTGGTGACAGCATCCTTGCTTTTCCATCTCAAGCCTCTAGGCTTAAATCCAAGGTCTATACCTGTTAAACTTGCATCCTTATAACTTGAACCTGTTGGTAGAATCCTTTGACTTGAAGTCCCAGGCTGTTTTTTAAAGAAAAAACTAAAATTAATATAGGTATAAACTTACATTCATTTAAGAGACAGTTTGTGACAAACTTACGTTTAGTATTTGAGTTCCACTTGAACTTGTGTAGATGCCAAATCCAATATTACTTGATCCACCATTAATTGGCCTCTTTGGTCCCCCTCTCGCAGAATCTTCTTCAGTTGCAACTCTTCCTTTTTTTTTGTCCAACAGTTTGTCTTGTCCTTGGAGGTAGTTGACTGGTTATAACAGGAATACTTGTATCCTCAAATGGTGGTGGTTGTTTGTTTTTGCAATTTCCCTTGCCCTCTTAACTCTACTGGTATCACCATAAACTGTTGTTGAAGAAGCATGACTGTTTGATGTTACTGATGCAGGTTGCTTGAATCTTGTTGGTCCAGGTTGGTAGGAGCTTGCTGGTTCAGGATGGCAACTTCCTTGTGAACTTTGACCAGCAGTAAATTGTGATTGTGAATTGTGGCTAGTTGGTTGTGAAGTATGGACACCAACCTAAATATCAAACATACAGTTTGTTCATTACAGTCAACAAGAATTTAAAAAAGGCACAAACAAATAATAAATTATTTTACCTTGCAATATTTCTTATTGTGGCCTTGTTGTTTACACTTGGAACGAGTAATTTTCAGCCCTTGTTTGGACATCTTTCCATACTTCTTTCTTGGTTCATCTTTACTCTTTCTTCTATTTCTTAGAGGTCTACCAGGCATTTGCTTAGGTTCAGGAGGCTCAATCCTTGAATTGTTAGTTTCAGGCCACATCTTCATATTTGGAATTGGTTGAATGAAATGACTATGAGCCTTTAAGAAGGTATCCTTCCTATACCAATGCTCCATAAGTGGTTCAAGTTCCTGTTCTATGTGGTACAAAGCAGAAATAGCATGTTGGCATGGAATGCCTCTCAATTGCCAAGCTCTACAGCTACAAACTCTATTAGTCAAGTTGATTGTATGCCTATATTGCCCTTCTCCAATCTCAAACCCAACATCAGCATTCCAAAGCACCTTGCATGCCCTAGCCTTTTCCTTATTCTCCTCCAACATAAGTCTAGCCATAGGGGCAATATCACATATCCAGGTGTCAGCAAACTTAATCATATCCACATTTCTAGTCATTAATTTTCTCCTAATTTCCTCCAACATGGTTATTATAGATTTGTGTCTACATGATAAGATCCATGAGTTAAAGGTTTCACACATGTTATTCTCAACTGCATGACATTTGGAATGATCTTGAAAGAATGTTTTAACCCATGACACTTGTGGATAATGCAGTAAATCATCACTAATTTCCTTACCAAATCTGCTCATTTTGTAAAGCTCCTCATTGTACTTCACTTCAAAAGTTGCCTTGGAACATCTCCAGATTTGTTTTCTCCTTTCCTCTCCCTTCCATCTTTTACTCCAATTAGACCAGATGTGTCTAGCACACATTCTAACTTCAGCATTTGGTAGCAGTTCACCAACAGCTGCTTGAAGACCCTACAATAAAATACATTTCTACATATCTACAACTATAAAAGTAATAGACAATTACCTTCTGCATATCTGACATCACAGTAAGACCCTATCCAGTACCCAATTGCAGGTCCTCTTTCAAATAGTTGATAAAGAAACTCCAGCTATGTTTAGTCTCCTTGTCCACAACTGCCCAGGCTATAGGAAACATCTGATTTGTTTCCATTTCTTCCAACTGCTACAAGAAGTTCACCCTTACAAGCACCCTTTAAGAAGCATCCATCAAATCCTATTATTCTTCTACATCCTTCCTTCCACCCTTTCTTCAATGCATCCAAGCATACATAAAAGTACACAAACAAATTCTTTCCTGGTACAGTTTCTCTATCCATCCTTACCCAAACAGAACTACCAGGATTGGTTTGTTTTATGACTTCAGCATAATCACATAACCTTGCAAATTTCATATTCCATTCACCCATGTTTTCTCTAAGAATCATCATCTTTTCCTTGTAACAAATTGTTTTACCTACATGCAGTCCTAACTCCTCCTTGCACAATTCTTGTATTTCTCAAATCCTCAAAGATGGTTGTTTAGTTATTTCATCCTTGAATCTACTTGCTAGGAACTTAGTTGTACACATTTTGTTCTTATTTGATGGTAAACACTTGTGTATAGGATGGTAATTCTTAATCATAAAGTTACCAGAATCCCTATCAATAGCACCATAGCACAACCATTTGCACTTTTCTTTGAATTTACATTTAGCTCTCACTCTATGAGCTTCATTAGGCCTTAACTTAATCTGATAATGGTTTTCAATATCATATTTTGCCAAAGCCTTTCTAAATTCCTTAGCATTCTCAAAAATCATTCCAAGTTCAAAAATAGCAACAGTACATTCATCATCATACCTGACCTTTTTGCTCTTTCTTCTGCCTGGTAGATCAACACCTCCAACAGCTTCTACATCTAGTATATCAGTGCTATCATCACTATCACATTCTGAGCTATCAATATACTTCTCATCTCCTCCCAATCTGCCAATATATCTATCCTTCTTATTTATTCCAATATCTTCAAAACTTATCCACACCAGCCTCACCTATTGGTACTTCTTTAGTTATTGCTTTCTTCTCCCTATATCTCTTCTTCCTAAGATTAGGATTTCTTTTGTTTCTCCTTTCAGCCTAAGGGATCTCAATTCTTCATCAACATCTGAATCATCTTCATCTGGAATAGCATCTACATCTGTGTCACTACTAGAAAGATATGATTCAGCTTCATTCTGATTTGTATCACCTTAAGGCAGTTCTGTATCAACTTCATTTAAATCTGAATCATTCTCCACAGTTCCCTCAATATTTATACCCACAGATTCATCAACAGGACCAGACCATGGTAAAAGACCGGGAGCAGGCAATTCTTCCAACTCATCAATTTCATGGACCACATACACATGAAGCTCATCACCATCTACCAAGTCTTTCACAAATTCTAACAATTGAGTATCAGAAGTAACTTGAACTAATTCATTGTTATCTTCACAGTAAACTCCCTTCACATTTGTATACCCAAGGTCTTCAATGTAGGAAAGAAATTCGACAAGACTAAAATGATCTTTATCTATGCCAACACCAAATACATCTACTTCTCGTTGGTAAGTAGGGTACGTTAGGGTTTCCAACAACACACCCTCCATGATGAAAACAAGTTAAAATATAGCTATCCATATCTCGAAAAGAATACCCCCAATAAAAGGAAATACCCAAAAAGCCCCTTACTTTACCAGCCAAAACCTATATTAAAAATGAAAATAATGAAAGTGGAATCAACAACAATATACACCTTCTTGAAGAAAACAAAAACACATGTAGAAAAGAAAATACACCATTACCTTCAATTTCTTCAATTTCTCCAATGTTGCACAGCCCGATACCTTGTTAATACAACCTTAAACCTGAAAAATGGCGACATAAAATACAACAATGGTTATTACTAACAACGAATTGAAGGAAAAACAAAGAAATACGTGTGAAGAGAGGGAGATTTACCTAGGGTTTTCGTTGGAGAAGAGAGTAAGTTTAGTCCCTTTCCTTTTTCTTTGTTTGAAATCAACAAAATGGTTCCTTTTTTCCTTTTAGTTTGGAAGAAAACTACGTGTAAAGAAGCTTAAAAGTTGGCATCATATAATTGGTCAGTTACTCCACGTAGACCGGTTGCATTGCACGCGCCTATGGTCAATAGAAGTCTGTGCAAAAAGTGTTAAAATGACAGACGGGGGCCTTACGTTAGGTTCTTAAAATGAAAATGCTTCAGTTGAGGTGTCTAAGTGAAAGATTGTGCCAAGTTTAGGGGGCCACCGATGGGTTCCCCCTACTATATTTATACCAATTCTAATAATACATACCTATATATAGAGTTCCGACCGAAATCACTGGGTGCCATGGCACCCCCACGTTACTACGTAGATCTGCCCCTGTAAACACTCATATTATTATATGTCTATCCTAGACCTAAAAACTCACTCATATCTCTAACCAAGCTCCTAATCTTGGTATAATTTATATGTCAAGAATTATATTTTGCTAAATTTCAAGCCTAGGGTTAAGCCTCAATCTCTCCAAGTATCTTAAATTCAATGCTAATCATATAATATACACCTAATAATTAATTACCTATTTGAATATATTAAAACTTGGTTTACAATATTTCAAATAATTAATAATAATTGAATTGAACCACTGGTTACCAGACCAGTGGCGGCGACAATCAAGAATGAAAGGATTTCCCTTTCATCACCGTATGCCCATACAAAGGTAATCCATCATATTAATTACTCTTACATGTATACATTATCACCTGAACTTCCAATTCCTTTTCATTTATTATGACCTACCTTTCCATATAAATTATTATTTTATCCTCATCCAAAATTTTCTATCCAACCCACGAACTTGGGAACCAATAAGATACACTGCTAACATGATTCGGTTGTTTTTTTTAAAAAAAATTACATATATTAAAATGTCACTCTTAAAATGATGAACCATTAATGGGCATTAAATGCCCCCTTAGGTTGATCCAAATAAATAAATAAAAAATTCCATTCTTTTAAAAGGATTTTAAAGAGAAAACAATCCAATTCACTCTGACAACATACCTTATGTAGAATTGAAAAGGATAAGAATTGCTTGTTTTCACCTGACGTTTATGGTTTCTTTTCCCCGTACACGTCTTGCCAAAGTTTATTATTCGTGTTATGCTAATCACACCTTTAACTTAATTCAATACATGGGTCAAGTGATAAAAGGGTATTAAATAAATTATGGACTTGACCCATTAACTATCAACTATCAATTATTTGTTAAATACTCGTAGTTACTGAATAGTTTAAAATTTTCTATTTAAATTTTATGGAAAGAATCAAAATAGTCCTAGTTCTCAAAACGACCTAGCGGATCATTACAAAGTAGCATATGTTGGAAGGAAATATTTCAACTCCCAAGTGGAACATGTGAATTCAAATAATGGACATTAGGTATGAAAACCCAAAAGAAAAAAAAAGGTCTTGAACATCACATAGTTACTGGGAAGTAAGGTGAAATATTAAATGAAAGCTTAACAAAAGCAATAATAGAGCATTTGGTATGTGACAACCCAGGAAGGAATAGTAGTGGATGGAATAGTAGTAGTGGGGTCAAAATGGCAGCATTATTAAAGTGGGAGTGTTTAATTAGATAACATTTCAAAAATTCTGATTCCATATGGCAGACAAAGAAATGTAGATAAAAGCAGTACCGGTTGAAATTTGTCAGACACGCCTAAATTTAATTAGGGTCTTATTACCTCTTTGAACTCTTTTTTTATATATATTTTTGTGCATATTTTGTGCTGACATGACACCTTCAACCTTCCAAGTTGGTTGTGTTTGTACACACTTACCTGTCACGTGTATAAATATTATTTTTTAATTTTTTTTTGAGAAAATGGTCAAATCCCTCCCTAACCTATATTCGAATTTCCAACTACACATTTAAATTTCAAGGGGGTCCTATCACCCCCCTAAATTATTTAAAACTGAAATTATTACCTCCCTAAATGCTTACTTGGCAAACAGAGTGAAGCTCAAAAATAAATATTAAAATTTTACTTTTAATATTTTTTCATAATTTTACGTATTTTATTATTTTTTTCCCTTTTTCTTCTATTTGTTTCTAGTTCTAATTTGTTTTCTTCTTCATACCTATTAGAAATAGATCATCAATGACAGCCACCAAATTTCATCGTCACTCATCATCTTGCCATTACTATGTCAATTTACACACCACAAATTGTAGATAACAATTCACCCCCGCTATCTACAATTAAAAATTATGGACTCAAAATCTTCAAAGCTTCAAATTTAAGCTTGAATAAGCTTAATACAGTGACAACCAACTAATTTTCTTCAATAAACTTTCAATACAAAGAAAATTTCTAATCCTATAGTCAATTTCCAATAGACACACAAAAATTTTTGTAATCATTGTCAATTTTTGTGATTTGATTTCTCTCGGGTTTGTAGCTCAAGTTCCGTCAATGTTGTTTTACATATTTTTCTTCATGTTTCAGACAATCCATTAAGTGGATTAACCTAATTTTAGCTTCAAATAATATTCTTCAACTTATTTAACAATTGATAATTTGCCTGCAAATCTAAAAGTGCAACCGAGTTCTTCATCTTCTTTAGAACAATTTCTATATAAAAAAAAAATTGATGCCAAATTACCTCAACTCTTCTTCAAATCCCTCCAAATTCTAGATATAAACTTTTCTCACCGTTTTGATTCTTTTGGTATATTACCCACTTAAAATGGAGATCGTTTGTGGCAAGTCGAAATAAGAACTCAAGCTTTTGAACTAACTTTAATGGTGGTTTAAATTGTGCTTCACGGTTTCAAGCTTGAACTTCAATTTTCAGCCACACAAAATTCTTCAAACCATCAACGAAATCGCTTGCTCCCAATTCAAGAATATAGATTCAAAAAAATCATATCGAAGCTTACCCATTTCCATGGAAATCCGGCGTTCTTCAGAAATAAAAGTCGCAGCTATGAAATTATTTAGCCAGTGTTTTCAGCTTCAAACAACTAACAATCAACATTATAATCAACAAAATTCAAATAAGAAGATCAAAAGACAGAGATCTATAAATTTTGACTTTTTAACCTTCAACAAAGTTTTTAAATGATGAATCAATAAGGGAAAAACTAAAAAAAAAAAGATTAATAAAATTTCCACCTGTCAAACGCGTGCATTTCACTTATCAACATAAATGTGGTTGTGACTTTTTAAGGGTGTAATTATTTCAATTTTTAACAGTTCGGGTGGGTGATAGGACCCCCGTGAAATTCAAGTGTGTAGTTGGAAATTCAAGTATAGGTTAGGGGAGCATTTGACCATTTTCTCTTTTTTTACGTTCATTCATTGCTTTTTTCTCTTTTATTTTTCTATTGATTTTATTTTCTTTGTCTTTTATTTTGATTTAATTTCAAATGTCTTGTATTTAAAATAAGTTAATTTTGAATGGATATCAAAATAAGTTAAGAAAATAAAATAAAACATAAAAAAAGTTAAAATGTTAAAATTAAAGGTCACTTTTAAATTATTTTTTTAAAAAAAAGGATATGACATAAGTACCTCCTAGACTATGACCAAAATCTCAGAGACACACCTCAACTAAAATAAGATCCTATTACCCCCTGAACTTTTTTTTTTGTAATTTTGTACACCTTTTGTCTTATGAAGCACACTCCGTGACTCCATGCAATTGAGGCACGTGGGAGATATTTCGTTGCCACATAAGCCAAAAAGGTGCACAAAATTACAAAAAAAAAAATGGTTTCATGGGGGGTAATAGGACCTTAGTTTAGTTAAGGTGTGTCTATGGGATTTCGGTCATAATCTAGGGGGTTACTTGTACATTTTCCCTTAAAAAATACACAACTTTTTAAAAATAATTAAAAGTGAAAATATAATAAATTAATTTTAAAAAAATTAAAGTGAGAAAGAAATTAAAATAAATATTTTACAAAGAAAGAAATAAAATAATTAAACATAAATAAGTTTTAATATCAATAAATATATCTACTAACTAATTATAAAGTTACCAATAAAAAAATGACATGTGTCCAATTTGTGCTCTCATCACTTGCCTTCAAGAGAGTGTGCACATTCTCTATGTCATATCAGCGTTTGTGGAGCATTTATTCCATTTTAAATTAGTTTAGGGGGGTAATAGGACCCTAGTTAAGTTTAGGTATGTCTCTGAGATTTCAGTCATAGTTTAGGGGGTACTTATGTCTTATCCCTAGATAAAAAGTAAAAATATGTTTGCTTTTGGAATTTTCTCTCCAATTGATTAAGTGAGTCATGTTGAGAATTGTTCTCTACTCTTGAACTGAAAACAACTTTATTGTTTTTCAAATTCTTGGAAATTTTGTATGTTGAATTATGGAGTGAGTTTTATGGCCAAATGTACTTTCAGAGTTGAACTCTAAAAAAAGTGAAAGAATTTCATGGCCTAACAACCCCTATTTTCACTTTTATGTGCTTTCCTTCCTCTGTTTTTTTAGTTTTAGCCTTTGTCATTTGTTAATATTGTTTTTATGGATAATAATATTATGGCAAGTCATTGACGACTTCTTAAAGTTGTCTGCACATTTCATTTAAACACCTACAAGAAATTTGTACCTATTAAACATTTTTTGCTGACATGGCAACATGTGTGTAATACATGCATGAGAGGTGTGTGAAAAGCATCATTTAGCAAAAAGAAAAAAAAATTATTCTCTTTTAATTTAAATTATCATCTCTTCTTCTTCTTTGACTCAACCACCATTGCCACCATTTTTTTGCCACCGCAATCACCGGCGTCACCACCATTAAAGCTCATTCTCCTTCTTTCTCAAGTTGTAGTCATTGTTCTTCTCCATGCCACCTTATTTTTATTAGATCTGTTGTCACCATATCCACACTTCCCCTTTTCATACTTTCTCTAATCATCTTCTTCCCCTTTTCTTTTCAGGACATCATTTTTTTTCACTCTTTCACCAGCCGTCACCCCATCACCCACCACTAGCATCACCTCATTTTTCTCCAAATCTATCATTAACACTATCTTTCTTTCTTTTTAGCCATTCAAACAATCAACCACAACTTTTAAATTTGCCACCTTAGTTTGTTCGTCGGAAAACACTACCATCATACATCTCTTTCTCCTCTATATCTCTTTTGCCAAATAAACCCAAACATAAATCAATCTAAACCTAAGGACAAAACAAAACATATATCAAATCTAAACTTAAGGACAAACAAATCTAAAAAAAGTATTAAAAACCTAGGAGATTTAAGTTAATTTTTTTTTTAGAGAAAATGGTCAGATGTCCGCCCAATCTATTACCGGATTTTCAACTACACACTTAAACTTCAAGGGGATCCTAACACCCCCCGAAATTATTTAAAACTGAAATAATCATCTCCCTAATTGCTTATGTGGTGAAGTGAGTGTATTTCACTCTCCCTAAGAGAGTGAGCACTGAAAAAAAAAATTAAAATTATATATATATGTATTTTATTTATTTTTTTCTTATTTCTTTTCTTTCTTCTTCATAGAAACTTCTTCCTTCTTCATGACCAAATTTGTCCATCTCCCACTATTCTTAAGCCGTTGCCGCCACTGATATCTCCATCGGATTTACCATAGAATTTCAGTATTCCTTTTGATTCTAATTTGTGTATGGATTTAGAAAATTTTGAAAATCAACACTTTATTGATATTATTGGAGTTGTTAATCATCCTTTTACATGTCAACCCACAAGGTCAATTCGGCTGGCAAATTTATATTTTGGTTCTTCAGAGCTTTAATTTTGTAGTTTTAATCCAAACCTACAAAGAATTTTGAATTTTTGTTGAAACCCAAATTTGATTTTGAGAATGAAAATGTGTTTGGCTATGGCAATTGAAAACAACAATGGAGTGCTTGTTTGAATATCAGAAGGCCTAAGACCAAGATTGTATGCACTTTAGGCCCTGTTTCTTGCTCTGTTCACATGGTCGAGAAGTTTCTCCGGTGGGCTCGCCATATTCAATTTTTCTCCATTGTTATGTATTCATTGCTCCAATTTGAGAAATTTGACATATGCATTCATGAATGATCTTAAAACCAATCAAATAATGGACGATATGGCATACGAGAATCAAAATCCTTGCAGACCTTTTCCTTTTCAAAATTGCAGTCGTCGTCGCCAACGAGGACGATGATGAGGAACACTTTGTTGGCTTCTCCTTTTTCCTGAGATTTCTATTGTAGCAAGTCAACATTGATAGAAATAATATACACTAAATTGATTAATGGATGGAAAATTGTGGTGATTGGTAGACCTTTGATGATTATAGTAATGGTGGAAATGATGAAAATATTTTTGGGTTTGCAGAGATGGTGAAAAAATATAATAAAAGAGTAAAGAATAATGAAAAAATTGAAGAAAAACTTTTTCTAATGAAATTTCCATGTGTCAAACACTTGAGTTTCACCCATCAACATAAATGTGGTTGTGACTTTTTAAGGGTATAATAATTTCAATTTTGAACAGTTCAAGGGGGTGATAGGACCCCGTGAAGTTTAAGTAGGATCCCGTGAAGTTTAAGTGTATAGTTGGAAATCCGGTAATAACTTGGAGGGGCATTTGGCCATTTTCTCTTCTTTTTTTTACAAAAGGGAAGAAGATGAAGTGAGGATGCAGGTCAAAGATGGCAACCATAGTTTAGGATTTCTTTTATTCAATTTTTTTTAATTATAAATTATTTTGGGTTCCAAAACCACATGTCGTCTTTTAATTAGTTATTTTACCACGTCATGGCGAGTGCATCACACACTCTTTACATTTTTTCTTTTGGTAATTATCAAACTATGTCTAATAGGAATAATTGTTGTATAGTAAAAAATGTTCAGTAGGTAGAAGGTCTGATTAGAGTGTCTAAGTGAAATATGCAGACAACTTTAAAGGGTTGTGGATGACTTAAGCCTAATATTATTATACCTCTGAGGTATAGTATACCCTCTTTAGATACCATTGTGTAGACTACACTGAATACGTTGTTGATTTCAAATAGATTTATCCTTAATATTAAAATATATAAATAATTTCACAATCTTCTTCACCTGTCAGAATATCATATTCAACAATTCAAAGAAAGAGAAATATACAATTAGTAAAGCACCCAATTCAAGGGTTTAATAAAAAGATGAATATTTTTTCTAAGCCGTCCCTTTTAACCAGTCTTTAATTGGGCTTGGGTATCAAATCAACCTTTGTGAGGTTCGATTCCAGTTTTGTTGCTTCTTTTCTGTCCAATAATTGGTTGTGTGATATTGGGTTGGAGCTAGTTCATAACACAAAAGCTATTGAGTTCCTTTGAACTTGAACGAGAACATATCACCATCCTAGCTTCCAATTCATAGACAACACTGTAGCTTCTGCCATCACTAATGTCTTCATACTGAGAGCAAAGAGTACAATATTTACTTTTGAGCTAGATTAACAGAAGAAAAAACAAAAGTGAAAACAAACAGAATTGTAGTCAGTCTCGAAAAGAAGTCCAGCTCCATCAAGGTAGAGTAACCACAATATTCTACTTTCATATCACATGTAGTTCCTTCAATCAAACTAGTCTTAATAAGACATTGTAATTTTTTACCAACGGCATTCGGTGAACACCCTCCTCGAACCCCTAGTTACAGATATGCATCATAGGGGTGTAAATGTTTGAATTTAAAATACAAGGGGTCTATTTGTAATTGAGTCATAATACATGGGTGTTTAGTAATAATTAAGTTTTTTTAGGGGCTTTTCCATAACTTGTCTTGTAAACCTAAAGGGGAACTTGATTAAGCTCTGTTTCTTTCCGATGATGGAGAAATTCTTACCGGTTGGACGATTTGATGATTTTCGCTGCAGTGGTGACTCAATTCTCCTCCTTTCTGGCGCTCCCTCATCGTAAGTTAATTTTGCCAATTTTTTTTCATGGAAGTTCAAAATTGTTCAATGATTGATTGATTGATTGATTGTAAGAGGGAAGACCTCTTTAGTTTTCCAATTCGCAATTAACTCTGCAACTGCTAGCGCCGGTAGTGTTGTCTTCATTTGCAACCGTCGGAAGTTGGAGAGTAAACCCCCTTATTTAGCTCAGGTAAGTTTTACCGATTATTTCTTCGTAATTTTAGCTTAAAAATAATAATTTCCAGAAAAAAATGTGTGAAGAGATGATTTTCAGGGAATTGATCCGTCTTATGATGTTATTAACCGTATTCAGATGAAGTAAGTATGTATTTATACTGATAATTTGACAAAAAAATGTCATTGGGTATTGTTTTGAATGTGACGATGTAAGTTAATGATATAGGTATGTAGACGACGAAGAAGGAATTAAGAAATACTTTGCTGCATTCCATATGCGTGATCCTGCTCCAGTTTCAGTAATTATTGATGATTTCGCTGATTTTTTTGATCAAGGGTACTTGCTTCATTTCTAGTCAATCCCGAAACCGATATGTGTTGGTTATCATTTTTATGTCTGAATCTTTTTTTTCAGAAACTGTCAAGAGAGATACTAACACTCGAGGAAGGGATTTGGCTATGGTTCGGGTATTAGCCTTATGTCGTAATGCTATTTTGTGTGCTAAGTGAGTGAGCAAACGTCCCTTGAGTATTAGTAATTTGATGCACTTTTTGTAGTGCTGGTTTTGTAATCAGCATATCTTCGTTAATTAGTGAAAAGGGGCCATGTCAGCTTCTACTCTCCGATACTCATAATGGTGACTCCCCAAGGTTGTTATACCTTTACAAGAGATGGGTCTCCTCTATCTATATAATCAAAGGTAACTTGCTACTCTTCTTGTTGATTTTTTAGCTAATGCTTGTGTTTTATTTGTTGGAGTTGCTTTCTCTTAACCGTAGTTTTCATGTCTTTGAAATATATGATTATTCATGGAAGGGGATGGCTTCAGATCATATCTTATTAGGAGTTTGGGTGTTGCTAAATCTGCGACAACTAAACTTGCAAAATACTCCATAGCTCTTCAGTATTTGGTTTATGAAGGTATTGCAGAAGATGGAGAGCAGTCAGATGAATGAGTATTTCTCTCATAGAGGGATTCAGTATGTCTATCTTCAAATTTTCATCATGTTAGCTCTTATATTAACATCTCTGGAGATACAAAGATGATTATATTTCATTGAGTTTTATATGCTGAGCAGTGTCTATTCAGGCTAAAGCCGTCTTCATTTGTTTATGATAATATTACTAGTCTCAGCCAAATATATTTTGACAAGTTCACTGAAATTTGGTGAATGCCAAGAGGATTTGAGCAATTTTGGAGGGAGGATTAACACTCATGTTGAAGTTCTGTAACTTGTATGTGCCTTAGAACAATGGTAGTTTAAATATCAAGGGCCACTTGTAGATTCTCTCTTTATCGTTAGTTCTGCTGCTTAGGGATTCTGTGAATGTTCATCCATTGTCTGCTCGTAAATGATTGGTAGGTAGGCAGTGTCATTCAAATACAATGGCATATACTGTTCAATGGGAGAAAAGAGAAGACCAAATGACCAACTTTAGATGATTATAAACATTGAATTTACAGGTTGCGATGTAGTAAACTCACTCTGAAAATAGACTGTACATTCAAATGAAAGATCCGTTAAAAAAAAGAACTAGAAAAAATTGTGGGCTATCCCTTGTTTTTATCCCCTAAAAACTTCAACTTTACAACATGCATCTATTTGATGGAATTAGGATTGTATGTCTTAGCTCATTGTAATCAACATACCCCCTGTCTATCCTGATGTAGTTCTGTTGTTTCTTGGTGATGTTTTGAGTTTGACACACATAAGAAACCCGAACATGAACATAAGATACATTTCAACTTCACAACCATCTACTCCTATTGTATCACAGGCTTTGGCTGGAAAGATACCGAGCACAAGTAGCACATAATATTGCTGGAATAAGAAACCCAATGTAGATGAAGAGTTGCCTTATGAGGTGATGGAACTATTAGCCAGCTCTTTGAGCTTCATATGCTACTGTAGCTACTCTGTTGTGTGAACGTGGGGAAGTTCTCTGGGTAGAAATGGAGCTTGGGTGGTTGAGCAAGGGTCTTGAATGGTATTATTAGCAAGAATACACTCACTGCAAATCCGGTAGTAGATTATGGGGAGTCACAATCAAAAGGGAACCAGGGTCATTGCTCCTGAGTCTTAGCCACGAAACAGATATTGGAGGAATAAGGGAAAAAATATGTCCAATACTTTTTTGTTAGTCTTTACGTATCCAAAATTTTACTACGACTGGAAATGAATATTTTTCTTTCTATCGAAATAGAGAATTGTTGAAAAGAAAGAAGTTGATTAAAAAGGTGATCTAGATTAGAGTTTATATAGTTCATTAATTCTGCACATTAGTAATTCAACTCTGTTTCCCATTTCCATTATTAGAAATTTCAACAAAAAAGGAGTTAAATTAAGCTTAATCATAAAAATAAGAAGGGCAACAGAGTTTTCATTCCAAGATAACACAACACACAACAGTAACATTACCAAAATCACATTGCAGATATACAAGCACACCAGCTGGAAACAAAAAAGTAAAAAGGGAAGAAACAAACACCTACATACTGCAACTTAGCAAAACCTTAGTCTTGTGGAGGAACTAATTTCGGTTTACTCAGCTATCCACACTTTATTTAACCGTTGAATTGATAACCTATTCATCTTGGCCTCATTGTTGTTGGATTATTTTTTGATGGCGCAATAAACGTGTAAAGATTCATCATGCTCTAGATTATAGTACAACAGTCCGCCTTTGGTCCCCGCTTTCTTGGAACAAATGTTGCATTTGATCTCTGCATTCTCATTCTTAAAGGGGAATTCAAAGAGGAGCTCGTACGAGACATTGTCCACCCGTGTCAAGGTCTTGGAGCTCCAGCACACTGGCGATTCATAATAAATATGCATGGGGCCCCAAAATAATAGGTCATGCCACGGGAAGTTTGGATATTGCCAGAGCAGCCTGGACATATGAGTTCCTCATTTAACAAATTTAAGCTGCAAGTTAGCTTGAGAGGGTTTTGGGGATGAGACATATGTTGAATAATGGATGGAACTGAGAAACAAATCTTGTCGATAAAGTAATTGCAACTACTGCAAAAGTACCCTGTCAAATAACCAATGTCGCACAAGCTGTAGGCTAGGGGCTTGGCCGAGTTATATTCCTTGAGAGCATGGCGATGAGTGAAATGTATTGCGTCCCCACACGGTTGACCTGCAAGTGTATTAGGGAGTTCAGCACCAAAACAGACACTTTTTGAACCCTAAATACCAAAATGGACTCTCTAAAAACACACACCAAAATGGACAATTCGCCTATTTATGGGCTAAATATAGCTACCATCTAATTTTAACAGTCATCCCCGTTAACTCCAAATCCATCCAAAATAATATTACACAAACTTTAAAGGTAGTTCGTCCACAAATGAGTGAACTACAATTCTTTTTATTAACTTCTCACGTGAATCTACATCTCTTGCTTCTTCACGTGAAGCTATATCTCTTTCTTCACATAGTCACTACTAAAGGCCGAAAATGTTCTACTGAAAAATGGAGAAATTACCATATGCCATGTTCGCATGCCGTAAAATTTTGTGATACGCATGACATTCAACCAAAGAGCTATGTCAGTAAGTACTACATTTCAAAGAATTACAAGCAGACTTACAACAACATATTTTTTCCATTGGGCGATGAGTCATATTGGCCACCTTCTCCATTCAATTTAATTGCAAATAACTTGATATTTGAGAACTTCTCGAGTTGACAATACTAGACTTCGTAGAAATGAAATGGACATTGCTCTAGGTCGCATGACACAACGATGTAGTTTATGTAAAGAAATTAGTCAAAAGAGGAATCGTTGTTCCCGTCGACCTCAGTAATTTTTTACTGAGCAAATAAATAAAAAGAATTATTTTATGAAAAGAATTCTCTAGTTCTTTTATACTTTTATTATTGAAAAAAGTCATGATTTTATGTATCAAAAAGACTTCACAATACACTTAAAATTGAGAAAGAAGTATATATTCATGTGAGGAGTTGATAAAAAGAATTGTAGTTTGCCCATTTATGGGAGAACTACCTTTAAATTGTGTAGCATTATTTTGGATGAATTTGGAGTTAACGGGGATGACCGTGTTAAAAGATAGTAGTTTTATGGGTGAATTATCAGTTTTGGTGTGTGTTTTTAGAGAGTGTCCCTTTGGTGTTTAGGGTTCAAAAAGTGTGTTTTGGTGTCGAACTCTGTACTAGGAGGAAGATTTGTTGTTACCAGAGTTTGCAGCCGGTTTTGAAGTTTACCCATGGAATGATTCTCCATTCCGTATTCTGATACCACAGCACAATTGAAGTGACAGATGTAATCATGCTCATGGTTGTAAAATAGCTAACATCCAGAAGTGGGAACAACTTTAGCAACAAATTGAGTAGAAGAAAGTAGCAGTCTCACTGGTGTTAGGGAATGAAATGAACAGATGAAGCGGATATTTCACTTTTTTGGTACAAGGTTATGTGTATAGAAACGCATTCAACATGAAGATTGAAACTGCAGGGCTCGCGACCATAGTATGACTGGAACAGAGAATGAACAGAATCATCATGTCCACAAGCAACACAGTGAAACTTGTTATATTGGAGCTGATTTGAAGTTTTGATGATTTAACAAACTTCAAGATCTAGCAAGGGATGGTAATGCTGATAGGGGGAAATGATGAAAGGGAGAAGAAGGTTGAATATTAATTTGTCATCATGAAAAGGGGGAGATTGTTGTTTTTAGTTATATACGAAGTTTTGATGATTAAAAAAACTTTGGACCTGATCCCAGACGAAACTGGAAGTGTCTGTACAGGAAACATAACTTTTCAAAAGTCTGCAACTCTGCAATATTTGTTGTGGTTGGTGCGTGTCTCTCACAATACAGTAGACCCTCAACCAATAGAATTGCTTTGTCTGTTTGTGCCTATCTTATAATATGTTCATTCTCTATTGAAAAACTAAGCTTTTTGAAATCAGAAATTTTACAAGCAAAAGCAAAAGCCATTCTCTCAAGGAAGTATTTCTCGAAGAACAACAAGGGAGTTGATACAGTTATCATTGTTCGTAGTTGTTGTTAGAGCCAGTGCTTCATCTTGTAAGATCTATTCCTAATCTATAAAGGAATTAGATCATTTGAAGTTTGTGTTGAGCTTTCTGATTCTTAGCTAGAGTTAGCTATGTCGGGTTGTTGAAGTCTATATCAGCTAGAGTTGGTGCAGTGGGCAACATAGTTGTTGCTTAGTGCAGTAGAGTTGCTGCTTGTTTATTCTCTAATCCTTGAGATCTAAGTTGGTGGCTAGAGTTAGCCTTGTTGAGCTCTTGAAGTCTAGATCGACTAGAGTTAGTTGGTTTAGTGGGCAATATAGTTATTGCTTGGTTGTTGCTAGTAGTAGAGTTGCTATAGTAAGGGAGAAGGGATTAAGAGTTTAATTCCTAGGTTACAAGAGTCTGTCTTTGCTCCTTTTATAATTAAATAGAGTTGGGTTGAAAATCCTGTGAGGGCAGGTCATGGTTTTCTCCTCCCCTGAGCAAGGGGGTTTCCACGTAAAATGCTTGTGTGTTTTACTTCCAGCTGTTTACTTTCTGCATCATAAATCTGTC
This sequence comes from Solanum bulbocastanum, assembly GCA_037074985.1. NCBI lineage: Eukaryota > Viridiplantae > Streptophyta > Magnoliopsida > Solanales > Solanaceae > Solanum > Solanum bulbocastanum. The sequence goes on from CM073607.1 coordinate 34,005,331, forward strand.
AAGAAACCTGATTCATTGACTTTTAGTGAACGCATACATTCTATCAAAACTGTTCTTGGTTTGTGGCTTTAAAGGGGCGGAGAGTAAGAGTATGGTCAGAGCCATGATGAAAATCATGGAAAATTTCTCTGGGGAAATTACAACACACATCATGAAGGTAATAATCACAATGTTGATTGCAGGCATAACCTCGACCTGAGATGACGACATTGCAAAAGTTGCATTTGATTCCTTCATTCCATCGAAGGTGCAATCGAAGCAATGCATGACGATGATTGAAGTGATTCAAGGCACCCTCGCTATCTGAGGCATCTGGAAAAGCAGCTCGTAGTATCTGACTCATTCGCAGTGACTACTTTTTTATGCAGATATTGAGCTTAGTTTCCTTGTCAACGAAATCATTCATTTTTTTCTCCGTTTCTCTAGGAAATTCTCAATAGATTTGTCGCAGCTACTCTACTCTTTGTTTACTTGAGCTGAAGGTCTTTCGAAAACAATCTCCACGAGGTAATGATAAGGTCTGCATACAGTTACCCCCCCCCCCCCTTATCCAGACCCACTCAATGAGATTTCACTGGATATGTTGTTGTATTTTCTAGTAAAAATGAATATCTATTTATAGTATAGTAAACAAGTAAAAGAAGAGGAATTGTCTGATCAACACAAAACGCCAATCACAGAAAAGATTCTTTAGAAAAGGACACCCTCCAGTATGTATATATATTTTGGATCAATATCAAACTATGTATCAATATCAACTATGTATATACATTTTGGATCAATATCAAAGACCTTTCTCATGTTTGACCTTGTTTAATTAACCGTCTTTCTAGATTCAGATTTTACGTTTACCTTCCCTTTTTTTTTATGACAAATCTTTAAATCTATTTATTATTGATATATAAAGTTATAATTGACTAATTCACACTTTCTAATGTATTTTTTAGTTAGATTAAATTGATAAATAAGGATATTGTAAGCCAAAGCTAATTCCTAAATGAATTGAAATCGGCCTCTTGGAAAAAATTAATAGCCTTCTCCAACGCACTCACAAAAAAAAAAAAAAAGTTAACTTTAGCATTAGCACCTTCCATTTGTTCCTCAATAATAGAATGAAGATTATCTAAAGCTTAATAGAGATTAGATTCTCAATCATTTTCACATTTTTAAGATGTAAATGTTAAATAGAAAAAGGGTATTATAAGACAAATCGGAATGACATCACTTTAATGACATGACGATGGATTGCCCTCTACTATTGAGCTAGTTAGAGAGTAACTATTGGAGATTTGATCTCATAAAGTTCCATTCCTATTTAACTCATAGTCAATATAAGCTCAAAGCTTCCTTGGTAACATCCGGAATTACTTTGTAGTGACTCCCTAAAATTTCTTTTTTAGAAAGATTTTGGAGTTATTTAGGTTTGCTTGCTGAGTACCATTGTTGTTTGGTACTCACTCCCTTGCTTCTACACTTGTGTAGGTTTTGAGCCCGGATTGCCTTGATTATTCCCTTGTCACCTTCGTCCAAGACTTGCTTGAGTAGTTTGTGAAGTAGAATGCTTGTCATCTCGGCAGACATCACTTACTCTTTCGTTATATTTTTGTTATGTTCTAAACACAAAGATATTCAAGTTTGTATTTATGTTGAATCCAATGTAATATCAAGGCTTGCACATGTGACACCAGGGTTTTTTTTTTTTTTTTTTTTTTTTTTTTTGGGGGGGGGGGGGTGGGGGGTGGGTTAGTCTCTTATTCTGTTTTACTTCCACATTTACTTCTTTTGTTGGGTCTGTCTTGGTGAATAAGACATGTGTCATCACGCCCGATTTTGAGTCGTGACAATATATTCATCAAAATATTGAAATATGATTTAAAAGTGTTTACTAAGGATATACTAACCTCGTTATAAAACATATTTTCAATAAAAATTTCTACCAAATGTGCACGTGTGACAAGTTAATTATTGTGCTTTATATTACCAAAATTAATTATGGAATATGACCACTCAAAATTTTAGCAATTTTCAATTTTTTAAGAAAAAATTAAAACAATTTCCTTGAAAGCAGATTACGCTAATCAATTTATTTAAATTTTGGACCCCAACTTAAGAAATTTCTTAATTTGACTACATTGACAATTCTTGTTTGACATCTACAAAAGCCACACACCTCTTCAAGTTTTATATATTCTACTCCAAAATAAAGTATTTTTTGTTTGAGTATCAAATATGGCTACAAAAAGGCTTAGGAATACTAGGAACTATAGTGAAAATGTGAGAAACTCCATCCTAGATAGAAGAGAAACAAGTTTGTTCAAGAAAGAAGAACAAATTAGCAAATTAGAGAAAATTAATGAGGAGAAGGAGATGAAACTCCTCTTCAACCAACTAGTGGAGGGAAAAAGTATTAATGAAGTTGATGCAAGATAAATGAAAGGCTTGTTAAAAGTGTTCACTGCAAAAATGGCTAGAATAAACAAAAGGAAGATACAATTGAATCAACCTCTAAATCCTCCATCCAACAATGAAAATGTTACCCCATCGGCAAGTCTGATGGAATATTTATTGAATGATGGTTATTTTATCAAGACTATGGCAGCAATAGGGGATGGAAGCGGTACAAAGCATGCACCAACAAAAGGCAATGACACCAACACTGAAGATGATGGACATTTCAAGGACCTCGATTAAGAGTATAACAATAATGTTGTTTTATCACCGTTTTTTCATGTTGCCCTTTTCATAGTGTGCGTCTTAATTCGTTGCATTTTTATCCATTTCGTGTTATCATACTTTTTATTTCAATTATTTATGAACGTTATTCTATTTTATTGAAAAAATGAACTGATGTTGTTCAATCAACAAGTTATTTGCATCAAACTTTTGGACTAAGTTAATCTTTATTTATAGTCGTATATATTTTATTTCTGTTCAGTTTATCAACTTATGATATTTGATGCAAAAGGTACTTTGTGTGCATGTGAAAATTAAGGATTTTCTACCCAACATGTAGTAGTCTGTTAAATCTATCAAAGAAAAATCTTGATCTTTATAAACTTTCTCAATTAAAAATTAGTCCCAACATTTACCATTTTGGGGGTGTTCGGGTTGACTTATTGTAAGTGACTTATAATTTAAAAGCTAAATGACATAAGTTGTGAACACCCAACTTTTGGTTCTTGATCTTTTTCTGTACTTTTTCAGCCTTAAAAAAAGTACTTAAAAGCACTTTTTGTGTTTTTCAAACACTTCCATAACTAAAAAAGAGGTCAAAAGTCACTTAAGGGGTATGTTTTTTTTTCTCTGTTTTTTTATTCACGTTTTTTGTTTGTTTTATTCACATTTTACTTTTTTTCTTTTCTTAAAATTATTAAATTTTTGTTTTAGATTCAAAACAATAGGTCCCTTCATTAAAACCCGACACACCCACTTAAATTCATTCAAAATCTAACAACTTTTTTTTTATTATTATTTTTAGAATTAATCTAAAACTCAAAATCTCCTTTATCAATTAGAGTTATAGTTAAACAAAAATAGTATTGACTCCTTAAATTCTTGTATTAGTATATTTCTGACTTGTGAGTTTGTTCAATTTTCTTTCCGTTCTTGTTCATCAATCATTGTTATTCGCATCTCGAATCTCCACATCAGGTTTGTATTTTTTTGCTATTCTATTTTTTTATTATGTGCTTGAATTTTTATTTTAGTTGTTCATAATAATAATTTTATTTTTTACATTTTTTTTTAAAGATGTTAATCATTTATTTGCAATGAATAATGTTGTATAAAACTTTATTTAATAATATGAAGATGTGAATGGTTTAATTTAAAATTTTATAATATTATCTAATTAAAAGAGGCCTCAAATTTTTGGAGGCCTAAAATAAAACTTTCATTGATTTTCTTCTTGAGCCATTTTTGTCCCTTTAATGGCGACACCGCTTAGAAAAAAATCCTGCGTACGTCACTGCATACTTGATAAATATTTGATATATAATAGGTGTATCTTAATATACAATGTATGCATTTATCATGTCATAATGACGGAAGGTTGCATCTCGGTATTGGTTTTCTCTTCTTTTCTCCCCTTAAACCTTACTCTTCTAAAGCTACAACAAACAACTACAATTTATAAGGTATCACTCAAGTTCACACTGTTTTACCTTAAAAAATTGTCACCTTATCACCAAAGTGGTTCTAAGTCACACCTGTGCATTCAAGACTTGACATATTTAATCAAAATTTTCATGGATTCTTAATTGGAAACTTCATATGCAGTTAAGCCAAGCCCAATTGAGCCTTTTGGATGTATATACACTACATGAAAAGTGTGAATTACATGGGGATTTTCCTAGAAATTAATATGAAAATCCGCAGGAAAATCCCCATGTAATTCACCTTTTTCTTGCAGTGATATCTCATATATACAAACATGTCCATGTCTACAGATGTTCGCAAAGGGGAACATGTATGTTTTTGCAACATAGGGAAATTTTATTGAGGCAAGTACTAAAATTCTTAATATACAATAACAAAATACAAATGCTCTTAACTTAGCGTTAACATAGTTTTTTCGTATCATATATCCATTTTCCTCAGCCATAAGTGTAAGTTTTGTATGCAAAGGGAACATGTATTTAACAAATAAAATCAGAGAAAGAATAGGAAAAGCTTCACATAACATTCTGGCATACACCAAACCTACACCCTAGATGTAGTCGGCACTCAGAATCATTGTTGGTCCCAAGCGAACCGTTGGCCTAACTGACTACTTAGCCGAAAATTATACATACTTACGGAAGCCTTGTAAAATGAGCATTCAAAATCAATAAAGATATATCATGCAAAAGCCTTAAATAAATATGAATATAAATAATGTTTAAAGGTTTTGAATGCTCAAGAGTGAATTGGCTCACTAACTTTGTCTATCTATGAAACCTCCACTAACTGAAGATAGGTATCATGACAAGACCCACAACTACTTAATTATTCAACTAACAATGTCTGAAAGATTAAATAAACTGAACTAACTAAATTGGAGTCCTCTGAAAGTGAGGAGGTCTCACCGATTGCTGGAAAGTGTTACAACCCAAAGTACACCCTAGATGTGACATTACAAATAGAACTCTGAGAGGCCCTAAACAAGACACTTGACATAAGCATGGCGTAAAAAAAATACAATATGAGAGAATATAACCAATAAGTATCAACACTTAAGATGACATAAAAGATGCTGACAAAGTACATAAGAGAATATGCAGAATAGTACTAAGTCTGACATAAGCCCTATATTCATAGACATTACTAGGACAAACCTAAGTCACGAACTTAATCTCAAAACTGAAAAGGCATTACAAGAAATCAAATTGTCCATGGTCTTTCCATCGAATCATGAGGACTCACCAACCCAAAAAGTCAATACCTGAGAAATACCGATCTAACCACATGCGGGAGGTGCGTTGAACCTTATATTATGAAATAATATAGGCATAATATGTATCATTACTTTGAATGTACTGAATATTGGGAAATGCATAAAATGTAAACATGATACAATAGTGAATTTAAACATGATATGCATGACCAAGTAAAATGTGGTAAAAGCCTTTAAAGGGAAACCATATATCATAAGCAAGGTCAACACATATTGAAAACCATAGAAAAGTTTTGACAAGATTTTTGAAGAAAACATAGTTCATTTGTGGGATATTTACTGTTAACCGATAATAAAACCATATGAGCTATACTATGGAATCCATTGTAACCCTCACACCTAAAAGAGAGAGTCTACTTGCCAAGGTAAAAACTTTGTTTCATTCATTATTGCTGAAGTGGATCCACGAGCTAGGTCATTTATGAGAAATTCATGAACTTGATAGGTCATTTATGAGACAATGTTGGAAAGGAACAACGAATTGATCTCATTCATATAACAAAACGAACGAGTCTTTTGAAGTTTAAAGATTTTGTGCACAACCTAATATTTTAGACTGGTTGTTGATATACAAGGCCTAACATGTTATTGTCATGCCAAATCACAAGTCTTGATGCAATCATGCAGTGCAGTCAACTCTTTACTAATCCTCTGTTTATTAGTTCAGTATATATCAATTATATGCCACGCCAAATTAGTGCACTATGACCATTAACCACTTCTTTATTTTTTTTTTCATGTTGTGTCTATAGAGTGATGGTTAGACTTGCTATGTGCATGGGACAAAGTGTTTACCAATCAAGAACTTACATGTTCAAAAGATGAAAGTTGCAAAGATGAGGATGTGTGACATACTAGGATAGATAAGATTAGAAATGAAGAAATTTGGGACAAGGTAGGAGTAGCCTCATGGTGGACAAGATGAGGGAAGCAAAGATGAGATGGTTTGGGCATGTGAAATGGAGAAGTGTAGATGCCCAAGTGAGGAGGCGTGAGAAATTAGCAATGGTGGGCATTAGTAGAGGTAGAGACAACCTAAAGAAGTATTGGGGGACTGATTGTATATGACATGGTGTATCTTGAGCTTACTTAGAAATGTGACCTTCGATAGGAGAGTTTGGAAATCATGGGTTAGAATAGAATGTTAGTTGGTAGTTGATCGTTTTCTCGCTTTACTGCGGGATAGACTTAATGGTCATACTTAGACCTTCTTTCTTACTAGTGATATTAGCCTTATTCTTGTAGTTTCTTGTTCTTCGACTTCAGTGATCCCTTGTGTTTTTTGTGCTTCAATTATCACATTATTTTATTGCAATTAATGCTCTTTCCTCTATATGTTGTGTACTTATCTTCATTTCACGTTATTTCATTGTTGTTAGTGCTCTTATATATGTTTTCCCTTTTTCAAACGGCTTAGAAATGCTTTATTTAAGCTCAAGGTCTAGTGAATACATTCTCTCTATCTTTACAATGAGGGGTAAGGTCTGTGTACGCTCTACCCTCCACTTGTGCAATTACACCGGGTATGATGTTATTGTTGTATCTTGAGTTTAATAAATTCCTAACCTTGAATGAGAAGGCAGATTAGCATGCAATAGCCTAATAAATGCCAATCTAAGCCACAATTCAGAAATGCAGTTGTTGAAAAATGCTAAGAGAAAATCCTACCAACAACAATAGATGTGTTTCAATCCTAAACGAGTTGGAGTCCATTGTATGAAGCCTCTAGGTCTATTATGCTTTATTGATGGTAAAATTCCACAACAAGAACTATAATTCAACCCTTAAACTAATTGGGACTATTAGACTTATTTTCTAAATATAGACTTAACATTAACTTATTATTTTGTTTACCAAAACGGGCCAGGTATTAATGGTTGGTGGACAAGACCCAAGCCATATATTTATATGGATTTCATGATGGACCTGTATCATTTCATGTACTAGGTGTGGGCCGACAGAAGTGTAGGCCTATTGGAGAATAGTGAGCTTGTATTTGGGAGGCCCACTAGGTTAAGATTTTTAAGCCTATATATATGACGCTAGGTCCTCTCTCATGACTTAACCTAAAATATTTCCCCATAGTTATCCATTGTCATAAACTAAAGGAGAGGAAAACTCACCCAAAGTTTGTCATAGTTTTGCGTTGCTATGGCGTACATGTACACACTCTCTTTTTGCAAATTTCATTATTTTATAAGTGTTCTTCATATATATGATTAATATCTTGTGTTTCTCGATTAATTTAATAATTTCTAGCAGAAAAAATTACATAGGTCTAGAACAATTTTAATTGATCATCACACGATAGATTAAAATATTACTATTACTGTAAACTGGATCGCGTTTTAGATTGCATCCTAAACCCTAAAACAGAGATAGTATTGCGGCAATGATTTGTTATATTTGCACTGTGTATGCAGATGTTACTTTATTAGAATAATATTCAATTTATCAAGTTCAAAGTTTATTTCAGTTTGGAATTCTTAAGTTCTTGGCAGTATTCGTATGTTATAAGGTTTCTGTCTTTTGGGCCCTTCAACTTTTTGAATCGAGGTCCAGCATAGCTCACGTCATCCAACAACCGGTGGGGAGCACCTCAATCGTGCACAGTAACTGGGAGTCCTATTACACCTACGACAAAGTTTGTCTTCAATTATGCGTCGCTATGGCGTAATGGTACACTCCTTTTCTGTGATTTTCATTATTTTATAGGTGTTCTCCATGTATGTAATTAATATCGTTGTGTTTCTCAATTAACTTAATACTTGATATCATAAAAAATTACATAGGTCTCGAACCCTATAAATTGTTCATTAGACGAATAGATTAAAATATTACTATTACTTTAAACTGGATCGCGTTTGAGATTGCATCCTAAACTCTAAAACAGAGATAGTATTGCGGAAATGTTCGGTTTTACTTGCACTCTGTATGCAAATGATACTTTATTAAAATGATATTTAATTAATCAAGTTCAAAGTTTATTTCAGTTTTGGAATTCTTAAATTCTTGATAGTAATCGTATGCTACAAGGTTTCTCTCTTTTGGGCCCTTCATCTTTTTGAATTGAAACCCAACTGAAGAAATCTTACCCCTATACAAGAACCAAGTTCTTGTTAGTTTGCCTTAATAAAGAAGCAACACAATCAAACAGAGATTTTACCGTGGAAACCTTCCTCCCTCAAGGAAGGGAAAAACAACATCGCAATTTTATTACCTTCAAGAACAATTCAAAACTACAACTCAATAAACAAGGAATTAACTCTATTACCTTTACTCTCTATCGATTAACTATAATCGATGACTCTTCTCTCTAAGAAGTCAAACATACTTCTTGTTACAATTCTCTTGAAACTCTCTCACACAATCGGAACACTATTCCTAAGCAATGCTTCTTAGACAAAACAATAAAACTACCCTTTAGAAAGAAAACCTAACTCTAGTTCTTCTTTCTTCTCACCTTTTTAATCTCTCTGAGTCACTTTGCCTTTGCTGAAGATTCTCTCACTTTGTTATTGCAAAAGCCAATTTTTCCTTCTTTGACTTCGACCTTTTATAGATGTGGATTCAAGTTAGTCAACTTCTACGAGGAAAGAAATTAGTTTTTCCTAGAAAACTAATCATTTTCCTTATAGGACTTGTTTATCTCCTTCCTTTTCCACATAGGATTCATCTGCCTTTTATTCTTCTCCTTATTTGACTAGGATTGTTGTTTTAAATATATTTCCTATTGCATATATGTTTGTGCGATCTTTTCTCACTCTTTTTATTTTATGTCTAGCACATGCTTGTGAACTTGGTTCATATTTTCATCATCAAAAGCTATTGGAATGTTTTGGCAGGTCTCAGCAATTTCCCCCTTTTTGATGATGACAAATATACTCTTTCCTGCATCAGTTTCAACAAAACAGACTATTCCCCCTTTTGGCATATCAAAAATAAAGGTAAAGTACAAACACAACATAGGAACATAACAAACTTAGAGCCTTAAGGGCAATACTCAGCCATGACAAACACATAAATGACCAAGATCTAAGGATATTAGTCATCCAAACTAGATGTAAAGATAACAATCATGCAGGGATAAAGAGCTAATCAAAACATGATGCACGATGTTTTAAGCTTAGTAGGAGCTCCACCACAACATCCAAAAATACAAAACAGAAGAAGCAACAAGATTGTCTCAAAATAAGCAAAAAGGACGGTCTGGTATAAGGGTTTCAAAAGAGAAAGGATGAAGGGTGTAAAATAAAGCCAAGAGCTGCAACACACGATCCACTCGAGCATTATTGTTATGTCGTTGCCGCAACAACTAGTCCTTCAATCTAGTTACTTCCCCCTGCGACTCAGTCAGGTTAGTGCGAAAAGTCTCAATTTCAGCAACGAGGGCAACATTTTGTTCCTAGCAACATGACGATCATTAAGAAGGATGGTAACTAGGCCAGTAAGCTTGGGAGTAGCAGTAGGAACTTGGTAGTTATTATCAAGTAGGTTACAGTAAAAAAGAGTAGACCTGGTGATCATATCCTTCTTGTTCATAACCCTCCCTTCCCCCCAAAGAAACTTCAAAAGCTTTAAACACAATGGTAAGAAGGTTTCCAAAAGCCATTCGATGGGGACCAGGTTTAGGATCAACCACTTGTGCTATGTGTTTTATTATAAGAGAGGTGCCAATCAATAGGTTCTTTATTTTCCAAGGCATTGGCTATGCCCATATCCCTGAAGGATGCCTCATGACGTCTTTCCTCCTAGGCAAAACCCCCTTGTGGACTAATTTGTATATCAATTTTTGAAAGGGTGTCGTTTCCCCCTTAAGAACCTTTCTAGGTCGTGCAGTGACCCACCCTTGCGAGTATATAGACGTGAGCATACAATTATCATCCTTAGTCTAGACATATTCAGCTAACCCAACAGTGGGGATATGAAAATTTTTACTAAGACGAACATTATCAAAAACCAATTCAACCCCATTGACAGAAGAAGAGGCAATGCTGCCTTCCAAGACGTTGAGATTCACATAAAATCAACAACTTCATTCTCATAAACCACTAGCTTAGTGTCCAGAAAGAGATCAACCCAGCCTTGAAAGTATAACAAGTCAAGAACCTTTTTAACCACATCCAAAGACCTAACCTCAGGATGAAATGTTCTTTCCTTTAAAATTGTTTTAGACCCAAAATATCTTTCCTTTCCCATATCTAAGAACTTGGCCAAATTCTTACTGATTTTTTGTGAAGGGGGGAGAGGAATCAAAGGAAACATATTCAGACGCTTCATCAAGTTCAGAATTAAGAACCACAAGAGATCGAGGGGAGAGAACTGGAGACTTACCAGTATAACGACATTTCCTACTCGATTTGACAGCCGTATTGAGCTGGGTCTGATTGGCACTTCATGTGAAAGATACTCAGAGGGTGGTCTGCTTCATAGAAATATGCTTATGGGGTTTTCTAATGCTAGTTTGGTGGAGTTGGCGTAGGGGAACATCATCAGAATTCTGGTTCTATAGGGTGGTGGGTAGTGGGGTTATTGGAGTGAGAGTGGTTGTAGGGAGAGGGATCTCGTTTGATGGTGGTTGAGACAGTGATCGAAAGGGAGTTGAGGTCGGGAAGAGAAGATTAGGGTTAGGGTTTTATAAAAGAGGTTAAGATAGCGAGGGGGTGAAGGGATCGTCAGAGCTAAATGGTGGAAAAAGAAAGGATGGCTGGGTCCGAGATGGCAACCGACATTAAGGGGACTTGTTTATGGGTGTAGTAGAGGCGATAACTTCCCCCAGAATGATGCCCTAGGTGAATCAGGCATGGATGCCTTTTCCAGTGAAAAGGAGGAGTCCTCAGCGTAAAAGTAGGCAACTAGGTTATGTAGGGTAGTCATGGTGATGAGGGATTCTGGGTTTTAGGGGATTTTGTGTTCGTTTGTGAGAGATAGATGTAGAGGATTATTGGGAATGGACGAATAATGATGGGATTTGACATTTGATGGAAAGTTTAAGAGACGATTAAGTTTTCTTATGTGGGACGTGACTGTAGATCATTGGTAATGAGTTTTCCCGCGTAAATGTCAAGGTTTTAAAGGTGCGTGTATATAGATGGACTAGGCTCATAAGCTTCTTTCAATATAAAACCATATGCTTGAGTGTGATACATAGTTGAATATAATCAGGATGAGTGCATATATGTTAAGATGAGAACTTGTTCCTTGACATAAGATCACCTTCGTAGCATAGTTATAGGAAACTAAAGGTAATATCATTAGACTTAAATAGAGTGTCCTGGAGTATAGATCATTAGAGCTTGTTCCTTGACATGTGGGTGTGAGAAAAATGGAATCTTGATTCGAGACTCTTGCTGAAAATCGAGTCTCATAGACTCAACATTATCCTCACACATGCACATGAAGTCATTACGACATCTTAGATTGTACGTATAGCAAGCAAAAGAAGTAGTCCTCGTTTTGAGTCACTCATGGCCACTTATATTCATTTTAGCATTTATTTGCTTACTTATTTTTCTTTACATGTTAAACTTGCTTATGTGAATTGAATGTGTTCTTGTTCTTGAATTCACAATAGCTAACTTTATGTAGAGAACTTCATTCCTTTTAGTAATGGAGTATAGGCCATTGCTTAGCTAACTTTATGTAGAGAACTTCATTCCTTTTAGTAATGGAGTATAGGTCATATGTAGAGAACTTCATTCCTTTTAGTAATGGAGTATAGGTCATTGCTTAGCTAACTTTATTTAGAGAACTTCATTCCTTTTAGTATAGGTCATTGCTTGGCTAACTTTATTTAGAGAACTTCATTCCTTTTAGTAATGGAGTATAGGTCATTGCCTAGCTATTGTAAATTCAAGAACAACAACACATTCAAATCACATAAACAAGTTTAACATGTAAAGAAAAATAAGTAAGCAAATAAATGCTAAAAAAGAATATAAGTAGCCATGAGTGACTCAAAACGAGAACCTGTTGTTTTGCTTGCTATTCGGATAGTCTAAGATGTCGCAATGACTCCATGTGTGGGTGTGAGAAAACTGGAAAATGTTGATTTGCTCAAAATAAGGAAATCGATATGAGTTCAATAAAGGAGATGATCTGCATATAGCCAATTCGCTCAAAATAAGGAAAATGTCGTATGAATCTTTTCAAGAATATGCCATACGATGGAGGTTAGAAGCTTAAAAAATACATCCTTCATTTCCCGAAGAGGAATTGATCTCAACCTTCATCCAAATTTAAGAAGGTTTATACTAAGATAAGCTTATTGGAACTTGTGCACAACTTCTTTGATATGATTAAGGTTGGAAAAGAGATAGAAAATGGTATTCAAGGAGGAAGAATTGTGCAACACCTCAGATTTTGAGAAAGGGCTAGAATAGACAAACGGGCAAGTCCACAAACCCAAAATGGACCACGGACCCTTCATGGCACCCTAGATGGACCGTTTAGGGGTCCACGACCCGTTAAGGGCATCATGAGACCATCCAAGACTGCCCCTATGCAGGAGTCACCTAGATAGTGCCTTAGACGACCCGTGGTGACTTGGATGGCCCATTTAGGGGTCCGTACAAGTCACCCAGACAATGAAGGACCACGACGCCTAGACGGTCCGTGAAGCTTCACACAAACCATGAAGTCGTCTGTGAAAGGGATTTATCAGGTTTTGAGTTTTGGGTAAATTTCAAACGATCATATCTTTTACCAAAAAATGAATTAGATGGCCCATGACCTATTAAATTAAAGGTCTTTGAGTCCTCTTTCCAACGCCACCAAATTTTCCTAATTTCAAGCCCGAGGTAAGGAGTTATGCGTGTTCTAGTGAAGCACTGTCAGGTAAGGCAACATCACGACCCACTAGACGAGCCATGATGCCCTAGACAACTCGTGAAGCCCCTTTTGATAGTCATCTCGTCAGTTTTAAGTGAGGGTCGTATTGAATTTTTCCCTATTTCAGATATTAAACTATTTTTAGCTTCCGGACAATGCATGTTTTAATTGAACTTGTATTGACATGTCATGCAATGGGTTAGCTTGGGTCAGTTGTGACGCTAAGCACCGTGTTGTATCAAGGGGTAGCCTCGAGGCGTGACCAACTTGGTATCAGAGCATCGGGTTCAAGAGTCCTAGGGTGTCTGAAAGTTGCACCAAGTAGAATCTCTTTCATGGGTGTGAAGCGCGCCACACCTATGAGGGGGAGGCTACGATGTGTTCTAATTGACAATCAACCATCATATTAATTTTATACATGAATAATTTATTTCTCATCTACCTACCAAACATCATATAAGTTATACAAATATTTATACATGAATAACTTGTTTCTTATAAAATACGATCTCAAAATTAAGAGTTAATTCAATATTTTCATTATGAAACTGCTCCACGTGGCACAAAGAGTAAAGCTTAAAACTAAACCTCAATTTTATGAAGTAATAGCAAGCATGCTTAAACATGTCCCCACAATAGATAGTTCAACACTCTGCTTCAAAGCTGTTGTATTCATATCACCATCAACCTATCTGTGTTCTTGATTTCTTTCTCTTTTTTTTTGATGAAGTAGTGATTTCATTAATGGCATCGAGATTCGAGAAGATGCAGAATTTACATATGTTCTTGAGTTCTTTCGAGGGACATCGTTGATTTCTCTCTATCTACTAGGATTGGACTTTAGAAATGTTACAGACCTTTTGCTAACCAAGATTATAGTAGTCGTACTACCAGGCAATTTTCCTTCTTTCCCCTATTACTGCTTGCTGCATTGGCCACTAAATTGAGCAAAAAAGAGCTCATAACAAAAAGTTAGAGAGATCCATATCAAGCAGAATGGTCAAGAAACATGGTTTGTTTTCATGATCAGCTGGAACAACCACAACGTTTCTCTTGTTCGCATTCCCCCTCACTCAGTTGAGAAGGCAATAGCTCTATTTGTCGTGCCTCCAAGAGGCATATTCAAGCACAGATATACTCTAATGCTCACACGATCTATTTCTTAAAGTTCAAAATATGTATTTTGTTCTTTATCATTGCTCCACATATAGCTCTTTTGTGTTCTAAGTCATCTACACAACTTCACATCCCCCAAGTCAAATTTGAAATTCAAAATTAAAAGATCACCAAGATATAAATGACCCTAATTAAAAGAGTGAGCTTGCGATTTAAGTGTTTTGTCCATACCATCGTACTCCGAGGCCCTTTACATTAATCAAAATAGAAGGAACGGTGACAATCTATGTATTTCAAAAAGGTTGACAGCAACTCTAGCGATGGCCTACAACTGTGCAACTTAGAAGTACAACAAACAGCATAACCAATATGTTCCAATGAAATTTGGAGAGAGTGGAGTTATACACCAACCTCACCCCTACCTTTTGATAGAACGTGTAACTCAAAACTACCATGAAAAAAATCCAAAAATATAGAAATGTATTACCTAAATGAACAGAATATCTAACTTAAACACATTATATTGACATAAAGGAAACTGAGATGGAACTTCTTTGATACCAGTCTTGTTCCAAAGCATCTTTCGAACTCCCAGAAAATAAAAGTGAGGAAGAGCCCAACAGTTTCACAAATTCATCAAAGTTAAATCCTGACTATGGAAACATTGTTGATTTCCCAAACAAAAATGAAAGATGCGGAAACAAAGATATCCCACAATATCAGCTTACGATGGTTGTACATTGGATGTCTGGTATTCGAACATCTCAGCCCTGTATCTCTCCTTATCTCTCACACCTTTTTCCTGATACACCTGCATTAAAGGCAACCCAAAGCGAATATGAGTATGAGCTGAGAATTGATCTCGATTTTCCTCCACAGCATCAAAATATATTTACTATGGACATTTTAGTAACTCCAAAAAATCGTCTGAGTCTTACTGAGGACATCCAGGAATGACAACTTTATTATTAGAATAAAGTCTGGAACTGTGCCTTTATCCCGGCTTACTTCTGCCTTTAACAACACTAGACTAAGCTTGGAGTGAAATATCTAATGGTTTCGTAGACAACCTTCTTATGTTCTTCTACAAGGATGCATATATTGGTAGTTGATAGACTGTACTACCGGTAGGCGGTAGCTACATTGCCTTAAAACACCCATATGCAAATAGAGATCCAAAATTTTACTACTCCCTTTGTTTCATATTATGTGTCTTAGTTTGTTTGAGCACGGAGTTTAAGAAACCAAGGGAGACTTTTGAATCTTTTGATCTTGAATTAGATCTTTTGAAACTTCTAGTCTTAAACATGGAATGTAAGATGTTAGAATGGAAGAGTTGCTAAATAAAGAAAGTGATAATTTTTTTTTCTGAACAAACTAGAAGTCTGAAGGACATGAAGACACATAGATTGAAATAGAGGAAATACCATTTTTCACAATATCAATTCAGTATGTGGCAACTACATTGAACAACACAGGCACGACAAATGAAGCCCCCCCCCCCCCAACCCCATCCCACCACCCTCTCCCTTAAATGTCTTTTTACTAAAAGAGGCAACTTTTGACATTTGGAACCATAAAATGCACCGGAATGACTCAGTGACAAAGGTGGTTAAACGCACCATAACTTTGCAACTATGCTGTCAAAATACAATCAAACTATGATTCTGCTTAGAAGTCACACGAGAGAACAAACAAATAAAGAACTAAGGGGTCGTTTGGTTGGGAACAAGTAGCTATCCTGGGATAACTTATACCACCATGTATATGAGATAACTTATCCCATCACTATGATGTAAATGGTGGGATAAGTTATCTCAAACATGGCAACCAAACAAGATAAAAAAAATTTATCCCATCACTATTATATTTTACGCCTCACACCAAACAACCCCTAAGTTATTTATAAAGTTACTGTATGATGACAGTAGGAACATGTAAAAACCTTTCTTCAGAAAAAAATCCTTATTTCACTATCATCAAGTACCAAAACCATTCCAGCTAGCAGATGTAGTTTGTGCACAAATATTAAGAATTAACATAAAAAGTGAATTTTTAATCTGTCAAGACATTATATCCAACCTGTTTCTCAGCCTCTGTGAGTCGACTCCAAAGAATTCCAATCCTTTTGCTGACAGCTCTCTCTTGCCCCTGATATGAAGGCTTCAATGTTGCATAATGCTCAGCAAAGAAAAAATTATAACCACTTCGATTTGGCTTGGGTCAAGAGGGGTCCTTCAAAGCCAACTGTCTTCTCCTAATCCTTTGAGAAGGCCTAGCCAAAAGTATTCACCTTTTGGAATTGATTTGGTAATGCAGGTGTATTATACAGTACACCATTTAAATTCTCCGAGCCCAGGTTCACAGAGATTACATAACCGTAATCAAACTTTGCATCAATTGTTCCTACCAGTGAATTCCCATCCTCCAGATTATAGCTCACTGCACGTTGCATGATAATTTGGACACATGATAAACATGTCTAGCCACTGTTAAACAGAATATTACAAACACATAGGAGCTACAGCAAAAATAAATAAAAAATAAAAAAGCAAAGTTGCAGGAGAGAAAAGCAATCCCTCTACAAGCAACATCAAGTTTCAATACTTCTTTGTTGGAGCTATTTTGAATTTTCAAACAAATAAAAGGTGATGCACTCCATCTTATATCAAAGTAATGGGACAAAAACAACATAAACAGGAGTCAGGATCTCATGAAAGAAAATTAAGGTTTTAAAAGATTGGAAGCACACCTGAACTTTGATCCATAGCAGTGCTATCATCATTAGCATGTTCAGTTGCAGAGCCACTAACATTTCTACTTGCAGGATCTGCAGAACACACAGCAACAACTTTTTCAGTTTTTATTGTACAACAAAACCATTAAAACAGATATAGGTAATTGATTGCAAAGTTTCCACCTACCAGCCACAGAAACAGAAGGCTTCTTCTTTCCGAAAGTAATAAACCTGCTCAAAATGATAAAGCTTGGATAGATAGTATTTCCTCAAGACAAATGAAGCACTGGTCACAGAAGATGGAAATCTGAATATTCCTTTCACCTGCCCCCATTTCTCTCTCTAATAACTTGCACCTAGTTCATAATACAGAACCTGAGTGAATACAAATCACATTACAGCAACCATATTAAGGGTGAAACAAAATTATTTTGGTCCTGATAAGAAAAAGAAAAAGTAAATTTGAGAAAGTCAAACCAGAAATAAATTCACTGATTAGGTCTGCAAAAATCATCTGACGCAGTTCATGAGTGCTTGAACAAGAATAAATCAAAGGTAATACAAACCAAAACAAGTAGGTGACATCACCTGATGCATTCTTAATTCTTGTTCAGGCAGTTGACAAATAGAACAAAAAAAGAGCTCATTTAGGTAACACTCGCACACAACACCTGCAGATCCATCATTTCTCCTGCGACCACCAGATCTAGATGCTCTCTCTCCTCAGAGACTCTCTCTTTCTCTCACCTCTGAGATGGAAAATATGAATGACTCGCTATTTCATTATTACTCTCTTCACCGGCTGCCACCAACAAATATGCTCTGTCCCATCTATTTCTTCAGCGTCAATGCCTACTGCAGGTTTCTCTTGACGGCGACTTCTATCAGTGTGCTTAGGGTTCCCTTCTTTCGTTCTTCATTCCGGCAACGTCGTTAGGGTTGTGGTATCAGTATATACGGCAACAACAAGGAGGAGCAAGTCTGGCAGGGTTCCACCAGTCTGACAGAAAATCAATCATATCATATTCCTGTTTCCTTCTGTCTTTCGTCCTTTCTTTGCTTT
The DNA here is from genome assembly GCA_037074985.1 of Solanum bulbocastanum. Lineage (NCBI taxonomy): Eukaryota > Viridiplantae > Streptophyta > Magnoliopsida > Solanales > Solanaceae > Solanum > Solanum bulbocastanum. Next base: position 34,023,511 of record CM073607.1, read on the forward strand.
CTTTCTGGGGACTTTTGCGATTTGCATTAATGTTTTCATAATTGTGTTTATCAGACTAAATTTGTTTTCAGATTATTTCCTGTCTTTGTTGATATGACTTGCCCTACTTCCTTGCCTCTATTTTTCAGTTTTGCTACCTGTCTGTTCATAGCTTATAGTGTTTCTTGTGTTCTTTGCCTATAAACCATAGGGGTAATTTGGTAGGATGCATTAGAAAAAATAATGCATGCATTACCTTAGTGTACTACTAAAACTTTGTTTGGTACACTTTTTCAATCTATATTAGTTATACACTCTATTTAGTATATTATGCTATGTATAAGTAATACATGGGAAACCGTGGTATTAGCAATACAAGGTGTTTCAATGCATGCATTAGCATGATTAAAGACATAATTGTCCCTCAAATCTTTTTCCACATTCTATCCACCATATTTGTGGAGGGTATTTCCGTAAACAAATAAATTTCTTGTGGAGAGCATTGGCGAGGAGGAAACAAGGGAAAATGGGGAGAGATATAAGAAGGGGAAGAAGGAAGAAAAATTAGCAATTACAATGGCCAAAACAATAGTGTTTGAACGCTTGCATGAAGAACTATAGGACAAAGGCAGGGAGAAGGTACACAACTTGCTACGGCAAGAGAGTGGAGTATCCAAGACCTAGACCAAGTAAAGTGTTAGGAAGATTAAGGACATGTACGATGGAACCAAGACACAGGTGAGGAGACTCGGAGCACTTTCCAATCATGATAGGGTAGCAAGAAGGAGCAACACGTAGTTTATTTTTATTTTGCCTTGGTGATAGATATACTGACACGACATATCCAAGGGGAGGTTCCTTGGTGTGTACTATTTGCAAATGATATAGTATTGATTGACGAGACTCACGGCGGAATGACGATAAGCTAGAGGTTTGGAGACAGACCTGGAGTCTAAGGGTTTAGGTTGAGCAGGATGAAGGCAAAGTAAGTTCAGTGACGTTACCCATGAGGTAGATGTGGAAGTAACGATTGATACTCAGGTTATTGCCAGGAGAAAAAGTTGAAGAATGTCCAGGCTTATTAATCCAACAATTGTGGGCCAACAGATGGGGTAGATTGGGTGGAGCTTAAAGCATCAGGCACTAGGGGTAGGTATTTTTTTGATCTGGGACAAAAGGAAATGGGTTAAGGTGGATACATTGATAGGTTGTCATTCTATTTCTTGTATGTTGGAATTAGAACTTTAGATGGTGCTTTACTAGTATTTATGGTCCTCAAACAAATCCGGAAAGGGAGGAGATGTGGGATGAATTAGTAGGAGTCAGGGAGCAGGGAGGTCTAGGAAGATAAATTTGAGAGGGGGGGGAGGGGGGCGGGGGGCGCTACCAGAAAATCCACAGGAATGGAATTTTTTTCAGACATAATCAAAGATCTTGAATTAATTGATTTGCTATTACAAGGAACACAATTCACTTGGTCCAGAGGTGTTAACTCCCTCAATCAAGAATAGACAGATTTCTTATTTCACCAGATTGGAGTGATTCCTTTAGAGTTGTGAGACAAATTGCTTTGCCAAAGGTAATCTCAGACCACAGACCTATATTACTGGAAAATGGGGATTCGAATCCATCTCCATCATACTTTAAGTTTGAGAATATACAGCTGGAGGTAGAAGACTTCACTGATAAACTTTAAGTATGGTAGGAAAGTTAAAACTTTAATGGTACGCCAGACTTCATCTTCAGTCAAAAATGGAAAAGACTGAAAAAAGATATCAAATCTGGAACAAAAAGGAATTTGGGAAACTGGAGAGCAGGAAGTCGAAGGCCTTGAATGATCGGTTATCATTGGAACATACCATCGAAGGAAGGCAACATAGTCCCAATGAGGCAGAGACCATGACTGCTTTGAGAGTCGAAATTCAACAAGTAGCTAAAATTGAAGAGGCATCTTGGAGGCAAAAGTCCAGGTGCTTGTGGCTAAAGGAGGGGGACAGAAACACCAAATATTTTCAAAAGACTGCCGATTCAAATAGGAGATATAACTGTATTGACGGGCTATTGGTGGGGGGTGAGATCATTGAAGACAAGGAGATGGTGAAGGGGAAAACTCTGGAATTCTTTGAGAATTTATACACTGAACCTGTATCATGGAGGCCACCTACAATTTTTGAAGACATAGCCTCCTTAATTGAAGAGGAAAGCAACTTCATGGAGGCTATGTTTGAAGAGGAAGAATTATAAGCGGCCATATATGTCAGTGCACCTAACAAGGCCCCTGGGCCTTATGGGTTAACTATGACATTTTTCAGAAATCATGGGACTTTATCAAGCCAGACTTGTTAGCAACCTTGCAACATTATCACCAACATTGTTAGTTGGTAAATCTTGCAATGCTTTATTCATAGCACTCATCCCCAAGAAGGAGCAATAGAGCTGAGAGAATACAGGCCCATTAGTTTAATTGGCAGCACTTACAAGATTGTTGCAAAGATCCTAGCAGGGAGATTAAAGAAAGTAATTGGGAAGTTGGTCTCAAATCATCAGAATGCATTTATTCAAATGAGGCAAATTACAGATGCTTCCCTCATAGCTAACGATGTCCTAGACTGGCAGCAAAAACAGGTGAATGCTGGTTTGTTATGCAAGTTAGACCTTGAGAATGCATTTGACCCATTGAATTGCTCCTACATCATTTCTATCCTCAAGCAAAGGGGATTTGGGGAAAGGTGGATCAAGTGGATAACATTCAACATATCTACAGTTTAAGTACTCAATCCTCATCAACAGAAGCCCAGTAGGATTCTTCTCCAGTCAGAGAGGATTAAGACAGGGTGAACCTCTCTCTCCTTTTCTGTTCATAATAGCAATGAAGGGACTGAACAAAATGTTGGACAAAGCCAACCAAATGCAGTGGATAAATGGTTTTGATGTAGGGAGGTATAGACCATTTGTTATACACAAATGATACACTAATTTTCTGTGGGACTAAAAGGAGTCAGATCCTATATTTAAACCTAACTCTTGATTTTTGAAGCTATTTCACGTCTCCACATTAACATGCTGAAAAGTGTAATCTACCCTGTTAATAAATTGCTTAATATAGAGGAACTAGCCGCCATCATGGGGTGTAGCATTGGAGCATTTCCAACGACCTATTAAGGACTTCCTCTTGGAGCTAAGTTCAAAACAGAAGGTGTCCGGAGTGGAGTTATAGAGAAATTTGAAAAGAGACTGGCTTCTTGGCAAATGCAGTATTTATCTATGGGAGGCAGACTTGCTTTAATCAGTAGTATGCTAGATAGCATTCCAACTTATAATATGTCTCTCCACCCCTTTCCTGGAAAGGTCTTGAAAAAACTTGACAACATAAGAATAAGAAGGATTTCCTTTTGAAGGAAACAACGATGTGCACAAATTTCACCTAGTTGAGTGGGACGAAGTCATATTGCCTAAGAGGCTAGGGGGTTTGTGCATAAAAGATTTAGCCTTACATAACTAGTGTCTCCTGATGAAGTGGCTATGGAGATACACACAGGAGGAGAAAAGCTTATTGAGGGAAATCATAATTGCCAAGCATGGAGCACTGAATCACTGGAGATCAAAGCTGTCAGATGAACCATACGGGGTTGGATTGTGGAACTATATGTGCAAGCTATGGGAAGAGTTCTCACAGTTCCACAATCTTGTAGCAGGAAATGGCCAGAGAATCAATTTTTGGGAAGACAAATGGCTTGGGAATTCTCCTGTAATGTTTGACTTCCCAACATTTTTCCTGACTCAACAGTCTAACAGAACAGGGAAGGAAATGCTTGGAACCTAATCCTCAGAAGGAACCTACCAGACTGGGAGTTAGAGGAAATGATAAATCTGCTAGCAGCACTTCGTTAGCAAACATCAACCCCCTACGCCCAAACCAATTCAAATGGGGAGTTACAAATAAAAAGGAATTCTCAGTGAAGGTAGCCTACAAACTTCTAGGTCCACTGAGCACAATCACAGAGTTGGTCATGGAATCTTATTTGGAAGAGCAAATTCCCCCCAAGATAAGTTGCGCAGTTGGACTGCCATGCATGAAGCATTTGACACAAGACAACCTAGCAAAGAGGAAGTTTCACATGGTCAACACTCAACAGATGCTATATGTGCCTGAGGGAAACAGAAACACATAGCCACCTTTTTCTACAATGCCCTATGGCATCGAATCTATGAAGCATGTTTATAACACTTTTTCGGCTCAGATGGGTCATGCCACGAAACATCAAAGATGCATTTGAAAGCTAGGACAAATGGAAAGTTGATAGCCCCATCAAGATAATATGGAAGATGATACCAGCAGCTATTTGTTGGAGTATATGGAATGAGAGAAATAAAAGATTCTTTGATGGGATATCAACTACCTACCAATCTCTAAGAGCTAAATGCCTTATGTATCTATATAGCTGGGTTTATTTTTTTTTTTTTTTTTAGCAAGATAAAGTTGTATTCCTCAGCAATGTGGGCATGTTGTCAACCATCAAAAATATTACAGTGCAAGTAATCATAATTACAGAGAGCCTAAGAACTCTACTAGCTGTTCTACCTCATCTATAGCCTCTTCTTTACACCAAAGATATAAAGTATTAATGCAATTTTCTTCTTTCTGCATTGGATTAGTAATATTCTCAAAACATCTATTATTTCTTTCCTTCCAGATTGACCACCATATGCAAGAAGGGACTATGCTACACCATTTTTTCTGTTTTTTACTCCCACCTCTCCTCATCCAGCAGGTTAGAAGATCTGCCGTATGCTCAGGCATCACCCATGGTTTTTGGAGGATATTAAGAAATATATGCCACACCTGAGAAGTCACTCTACAATGAAGAAACAAATGATTATTTGTTTCCTCCTTTTCCTTGCAAAAGAAGCATCTTGAGACAATTTCAAAACCTCTCTTTTTTCAGTTTCTCCTGAGTCAGACACGCTCTTCTACATACCGTCCATGTGAAACACTTGATCTTGGTAGGAATATTAGATTTCCATATTTGTTTCCAAGGTCCAGGGATGTTCCCAGGTTCTGAGGATAAATTTCTTCTGTACAATCTTCCAACTGAAAATTTTCCATCCCTATCATGTTTCCATCTGATTGTATCAGGGCTGGTATTTAAACCAGAGAAACCATTCAATCTTTCCAGTAAGCGCTGGGTTTATTTGTCCCCTATAGATTCCCTGGATACCCTTTTGAACTTTGCTAGCTCCTTATCTTTATTATAATGTCTGTAATGGAGCTTCTTAGTTATTTTTGCTACTACTTTATTGTAACTTGCATGCATCTCCTTGATGCCAGCAATGGAAACCTTTGCTTCAGCAAAAAAGAAAAAAGGAATTTGCTTATTTGAGGAAGTTAGAGGCCTAAGGGCATTGTTGGAAAGAAATACACAAATTGCTGTGGTAATTAAACTTTCTTTATTATCATGATCATGCATATACATTCATTTGTCATGGATCATGGATATGGTAATTGTTCATGAATGAAAGCTTGTATACATGAATTGAATTAGATTATAGTATATATGATGGATCATGACTAATAAAGCTTGAAGTTGAACCTTTATGATGATTTATGGCTAGAATCACTTAATAATGAAGAATGTGATTAGAATGCCTTGAAATCTAGGTATGAATGATGTTGGTAAAAAGTAAAGCTTTGAGAGTAAGGTTTGTAGTCATGAGTGATGATGGTTAGGGCTTTGAGAGTAAAGCTTATATTTGGAATTAAGAGTGTTTAAATGCATAAAATGATAGAATCATGGATTGGTTGTCAAGGACATCCCTCCAAGAATCATGAATTAAGTAAGAAGTTAATAAGTTATCTTATGGGATGTATGCCTAGCACCGAGCGAATATTGTAATGAGATGGAAGATTTTACCTAGTTGAGTCCGACTTCCAAGATGGGAACTCTCACAAGTAGAGTCTGGGCTTCCCTCAAAGTATATCTTATGAGATGGAGTCCCTCACAAGTTGAGTTCGGGTTTCCTAGTAGAATCTCTGTATCCCATAACTACGTGCCTCGTAGGAAAGTTAGCTAGTAGGTCCAACTAAGCTAACAAACTGGTTCTACCCTAGGCAAATAGACCAACCCTTCTCTATGTGGGTAACATCGAAGGGGATCATGTGAAAGCTCATGTGTACCTATGTCGGTTAAGGCTATTTTCCCAATTAGTACAAGATTATTATGGAACTATGACATATTTCATGGAAGTATCTCAAAGTGTTCTAAGTTAATGAAGAACTAAGACATGTTTAAAGAAGCATCTTCTAGTGGTTAGACATGCTTGAGTAAGTATTTCATAGTGTTCAAAGGTAAAGAAGAGGGGCTAAGATGGTGCTTAAAGAAGTATCTCCTAGAGTTCCAATGTCTTAAAGAGAGGGACTAGTTTCCAAATCAAGAAGTATGAGTATGAGGACCTAAAAATGGTACTTAGCATGGGTAGGATTATGGGGTTTTATTCATGCATTGCACAAGTATAACTTAAAGTTATCCAAGAAAGTGTTCTCTTATATGATGTATGTTTAGATAGGATTGTGCTACAGTTGCCTTCCTTGTTATGATTGACTAAAGGTGAGAGAGTCCCTTGGTTATGAGAAGTAAGTTAAGGAAGAAATCAAAGATGGTAAGTATGTATGGTGGCCTAAGGTGGTACTTAGTGTAGGTGAGATTATGGGGTCTTACTCATACATTGCACAAGTATGACTTGAATCTACTTATGAAATTCTAAGACTTGACTATGTATATGGACTATATTTATGATGACTAAAAAGGGATACTTATCTTGGATGAGATTATAGGGCCTTATACATGCCTTATACAAGTATGCTTTGAGGTTACTTGAAATGGTTCTCTTATGATATGAAGGACTAAGGGTGGAATAATGCTTATATGATGCTTATGTTGGAGACTTTGCTTATGATTATGATATTGTCTTTTATGCTTATAGTTGATGTTTCATGAAGTATTGGATTATGCTTATGGATTATATCTTATATTGACTAACCCTTATGATATTATGCTCTTATGAAGTTATGCTAGCTATCATATTTAGTACTTTTGTACTAACGCATACTTTGCCTACATTCTCATCAAATATAGGGTTCGGTGATTTGAGTTCCATTCTTGAGGATAGGTTTCTAAGGAGCAAGGAGTTAAACATTTGGTGAGTCCTCATAGCTTCGGGGACAAAGCCACCATTTCCTTTTATGTCTTTTATTTTCATGTTTTGAGACTATTGTATGGGCTGTGACCCAAGAGTTATTCAAAGTTGTAGTAGATGGTTTGAGACAAAGTGTAGTAAGACTTCCGCTTGCTTTTATAAAAGACTTCGATTGCATGGATAAAGTTTTTAAAATTTCCATATTTTTCTATTATCTTATGTTATGATATGCTAAGGACTTGTATGAGGCCCCTTCGAGGTCAAGTACGCCATGTTACATCTAGGGTGTACCCCTGGGTTGTGACATGGGTCTAACACTTCGGTCACCTGGTCATTCCTTTAATTTTTATGCAAGTTTCTGTGTTTTAAAGATTTTGAAACATGATCATTTGATTTTGGTCAAAACCTCAAGTAGACGGCCTCAATTGCACTTTTAATGGTTCTGTTAGCTTTGGAACAATGAGTTTGGTCTAGAAGGACCTTTGGTGCAGATTTTGAGCTCACTTAGAGTGTCCTTAAGGAATTTGGCTTAAAATGGAATGTAAGTATGGGACCCACTTTTTATCGAGACTACCCCAGTTAGAAGTGTTGACATCTCCATTGAGTCTAGAATTTTGAATTCAGTGGAGCAGCATAGTTCGTTTACATGCATGGGGTTCCAAATGAATCACGTGCACCTTTCGCGGATTTTGGGCTTTAAGGAACCAACTGATGTTCAGCAGTTAGTGCAACCTATCTTTTCTCTTTGCGTTTGCACGCCTTAGGTCGTGTTCGCGATGACCAATGATTATGGTCTCTACATTCGCAAGCCTAGTGCCGCATTTCTGGAGGTCTATGGAGTTGATCATCCTGTTCATGGGCCTTGCGTCGTGTTTTCATAGGCCAAGAGGGCTGGTCCTTAGCGTTCGCAAGCTAGGTGCCGCATTTGCGATGCTTTGGGGGCCCAAACTTCTACGATCATGGACTGGGTCCTATATGGAGGGGTCATTTAACTGGTCTTTATTCCTATATGAAGGGGTCATTTAACTGGTCTTTATAATAAAGACCAGTCTCATTTCAACTCTTGAGCAACACTTGAAAACTCGTAAAGTTGAGCTTAGGAGCTCCAATTTAGGTGATTTTAGTTGCATTTTGTCAAGAATCAGCAGAGCTATGGGTTGGGATCATCAAGAAGGTGCGGCGGACTCATTATAGAGGTATTTTCCAATCCCAAAGGATCTTTTGAGGCCCTTTAATGGTGTTTTTATTATCTTTTTATTGCATGATCTGATTTTGGTTGTTTACGAGCTTGAATTATGCCCAAATTCAAAGCACATGTTCATTAATCTAAATAGGACCCATTGATGGAGACAATTTTGAAATTCCTAGTGAAGGTACCATAATTATGTTTTTGACTCAATTTTGAGTTCATCTTCAACTGTTTTGATTTTGGTGTCTAAACATATGTATTATTGATGTGGTGATCATGTTTTTGATAGTGTGACAGCAATCAAAGGCTGTTCAGAAGGGTAGAGTTCTAAAATCATGATTTAGGAGTGTGCACGGTCTATTTTGAGTAGGCTACGACTTATTAATCTTTAGATTGACCTTGTAAATGTGAATTCATATGGAATAGTTAGAATTGGGATGTGTTTGTAGTTGAATCATGTTTAATTCTTAGAATTCATGCTTTAGGTGTATTTTGGGTAGGTTTAGGAAGTTCAGCATACTTAGTTTTATTGTGTTGAATATATCTTGCCTCACAATTTCTCTGGTGTGTTTTGGTTTGTTCGGTAACTTGTTATTTGCCTTAGCCTAGGTGTAGGATAGTAATTGTCTTAGACTTGCATTTTGGAGCTTTTAGGCCTTAGAGTTTCTCTGACGTTGCTAGGGACATCTTAACTACTTGTAGATTGATATAGCAGACTTAGGTCTAATAGCATGATCTTTAATTAGGTGACTACTCATCTCATATGACCATTCATCCATATTGTCCCTTCTAATTTGACTTGGGTGGGTTCTTTGGTGGTTTTGAATATCGTAGGTGGTTGTTGTATCTAATCTTGGGGTTTAAGGCTGAAGTGGGTCCTTGGTGGCTTCAAAGATAGTTGAGCTCTATGGTATTGTCTTGGACGAGTAAGGACGGAGGATTTAGAGGCATTTATAGTTCTTTATCTACGGTTTGAGGTCAGTACTCTTGACTATTATTTGCGGTTCAAGGTTCATGTGCATACCATTATCTTGGGTTCGAGGACCATATGTACTTCCTTTAGCCACAATTCGAGGACCTAGATTATCACTTTAGATGTTGTTTGAGGCCGACGCATCTCCATCAGCCTTAGTTCAAGTTTGGGCATCACTTTTATTAGCCAGGTTCGAGTCCTGAGTTGGTGATTTATTTAGGTTCTTTGGGGTGCCTTTATCGTGGTTTGAGTGTGTGGGTGGTTGTTGCAGTTCTGGAATACTCTTTTTCTTAGCTAGTAGTTATTTAGCTCTTCTGTGTACCTATCGGGCTTATGGGGTGTCCAATTAGGTTACAATTATCTATTATTTTATTGTTTGTCCTTTCATAGACTTATGTGCTTTATATATAGGTTTTCCACTATCATTTTGTTCTGTGACCTATAGTTGTTGTTACCTTCTTACTTTTCATTATTGTCTTTAATTTCCAAGCAAAGTCATCCCATGATGCATACTAAGTTTCTTGATGCAGATATCAACGCGAGTCGTCAACGTTGAGTTTTGTCGTGCTGCGCGATCTTCGGAGATGACATGTAAGCTTATGGTATTCCCATTCAGCCTATCTCCTTCTGTATAATATTTTTGGCTAATCTTTTGCATACGAGAAGTGTTTGTATTATTGGTCCACCTTTTGAACTTGTACTCTTTTAGTAGCTTTGTACTTGTGACTACTAGGTCGTGGGATTGGATCTCTTATTTTGAGTTGTCTATATTGCTATTGTTCTCTTCTTTCCTTTGGTTTTCCATTAAATTTTTTCATATTTATCTTGTTGATTGTTGATTCTGCCCATTTCGCATGTTACTTGTAGTTCCAAAATTTGGGTTGTCTTATCTATTGGTTGGTTATAACAGGTGTCATCATGCCTCTAGATTTTGAATCGTGACAAGGAAATAGTCAAGGTAATATGATAAAGTAGTCAAAGTAATATGACAAAGTAGTCAAAGTATTTAGATTTCCATGATTAAATGTATAATAAGATTTAATATGGAAAAAAAAAGGAAAGTAGTAATCAGATCATGACAGTGAAGTAGTCAAAGTAACATGAGAAAGTATTCAAAGTATTTAGATTTCCATGATTAAATATATAACAAAATTTAATATTAGAAAGAAGGAAATTAGTAATTAGATTTTCATGCCTCAATTTTGAACAAAAATTAATGATGGCAACATGAATTATGGTAACAGAAATGAAGGAGTTTCTCCTTTGTCTATTTAAAAAAAACGAATTGCTTTTGTTGAAACCTACAAATGGATGAATGTGTGGCTACTTTTCCCGAAGAGGCAGTGAAGGAGATTCTGTTAAGGTGTCATGTGAAGTCGCTGTTGCAATTCAAATGTATCCACAAGAATTGGTACGTTCTTATCAAAACCCTTGAATTCATTCAACAACACTTGAATTATAGCAAGAATAAGCCCCCACAACTCCTGCTTTATAACTCTGGCAACCTTCTTGATGGTCATGATTCCCGTTCCCTAACTTTTCTTTCTGAAGATAATCCCCAAACCATAAAAGGTATGACGTACCTTCTAGGTTCTGTGGACGGCTTGTCTTTTATGACTGGGGTAATTGATCATGTGCGTTCGTGTGCATTGTTGAATCCTGTTACTAGGGAGGTGAGACCCCTCCATCTCCCTCCACCCATAATCAATCATTACCCTGTGTTTGGGTTGGGATTGGACCCCTTGACTAATGACTATAAAGTGGTTTGCTATTTGCGTGAAAATGCAGCAGTGATCTATTCCTGTTCTAGGCACTCATGGAAAATTTTCAAACCTAAAAAACCACTACCCTTCTTTATAGACTTGAAACATACATTAGGTACTGCTTATTTGAATAAAGTGTATTACTGGTTGCTAAATGGAGACAGTCATACTGACTACACCATTCTTTCATTCGACTTTGGAAGTGAGATGTTTAAATTGATTGAAGGGCCAGATTGTCACTTTGATCATAGTTTTGTGTTGGGTATGATGTTGCTTAATGATTCCATTGCCATCTTGAACTCGAACATAGATGAAAGATTTGCTTATGATATATGGGTAATGATCCAACTAAGGATCTGGAACAAATTTGTTACCTTTCAATGCTTCCCTAAGATTAAGTCTTGTTATGATAGCTCTCTCATTTTGGCAACTAAAGCTTCTCGACTGGTCTCCTATAATGTTTTGACTAACAAGACGAGGCATCATGGATTTCAACGTTCCTTCTTGACAAAACATCCACTTTATGGTGGTTGTGGGGTTTTTTTATTATAAGGAGAGCTTAGTGACAATTAAACAACAAGACGATGGAGAGTTGTAATATTAAACGAGTGCAGCGGAACAGATGATATGCAACCCAATCATTTTATTGTAACTGAGATTATAAGAATGTTCACCCTATTTCATAGTTCTATTGTATGCATTAAGTTCTTGTAATTGATTTTATAAGCATGTAAAATTGCTTGTGCAGATGATATATATTAGCACATTTTCTAATTTGGCCTACTTGTTGTGTTTTCCGTTATTGGGTCTTCGGATCTGTAAATTTGATGCTTGCTGTAAATTACAGGTGTGAGTTATATAAATTTACTTACTGCAAGTGGGGATGGCAATGGGGCGGCGCGGGTTGAGCTTAACCCGCAAAATTTTTATTCTATCCCGCATAACATTTTTTCTCATTTTCAACCCACCCCACGCCACCCCACATAGATCTGCTCTGCATGAACCCGCTCTGCATGAACGCGCCCCATATTTTTGAATATTTTCTTTTCTAGTTAAGTTTAATACTAAAAATAAATTCATGTTTTCATTAAGTTGTATTAATTTAATAGGATAGTGACTTAAAATTTTATTTTGTTAAAGGTCAACTGGAAACATGTAAAAAATTGAATTTTTTTTATTGAATCATTTTCATTTTACTATTTTGAATATTTTAGTAGCTTTAAAGAAATTATCTTAAGAAATTATGCTCTATCACTCTTACAGCATGTAAAAAATTAAAATTAAGTTTAAACCCACATAAACAACATATACCCGCAACCCGCCCCACCCTGCATTAGTTTTAAAAAAACTCACTTCAACCCCCTGCATCCCACCCGCCCCGCACAATCTTAAACATGCCCCGCCCCGCATAGCCTTAAACCTACCCCACCCCTCATCTGACCCGCCCCATTGCTATCCCTAGGTGTAGGATGTATTGCTTTGTAGAATCTTTTCAACTACAATACTTTAAAATTCATACTTTCAATAACAAGGAATCTGTTTCATACTGTCAATAATAAGGAGCTTCACAGGTCTTCTAGATGATATTTTCAATAACAAGGAGTCTTGTTTCAATCACAAAATTTTAAAATTATTAGAAAATATATTTGTTAAAAAACATCTAGCCATGTTAGTTTTTATAGTACTATCGAACTGATGATCTTTATTCTTCAATGTTTTCTAATCTATAAATGAGCTTCAACAAATTCATAGTACAACAAAGTGTACACTTCTAATAACGTTTTTTCTTTAGTTTGCAATAACTTGATTATTTGTCCAATTATTAAAAATATGCGTCCCAAATTATGTTGTCTTTCTCATATCCCTTTGTCCCAAGTTATATATCATATCATATTGTATTATTTTTATCATATTATATATATATATATATATATATATATATAGTATTATTATTATTATTATTATTATTATTATTATTATTATTATTATTATTAAAAGTGGGAAGATCCTAACCTCAAAGTTAGATAACTATTTTACCCTACGTTAAATTAAAATATTACAAAAATATTAAATTAAATATTTAATACTTCATTGTTTTGAAAATTTTTTCATCTTCCATCAATTTTCATGTAAATGTCCAATTGATTAGTACATAGATTTTTTATTCATAATGTCTTTTACATTTCAAATCTTTTCATTTTCCAGCTTAATTCTTAACCTTCCACCAGTACTACCACTAATATACTGTTTTTTCACGTGATCTTTTGAGCCTCCTACGTATATGCTATGGCTAGTCGACAGGATCAAAACAACTCTCCATATGTTCTCATTGGTATGCTTAAAGTCTTTGCAAATGATGTTTATGCCCTACTTGATCTAGGTGCATGTTTGTATTTTATGACTCTTTTTACATAAATGAGGTTTGGCATTTTCCCTGAGCTTCTTGAGTCGTGCAGTGTTTCCACACTTGTTGGTGAGTTTATTCTAGCAGAAAGAGTCTATCGTGATTTTACCATCTCTATCTATTAGAGATACTTCGTGGTTGACTTAGTTAAGCTAGATATGATAGATTTTGATATTATTCTAGGTATGGACTAGTTTCATGTTTTATATGGCTCAATCCATTGTAGAAATCGAGTAGTCAAGTTTCAGTTTCCTAATGAGCCAATTTTAGAGTGGAAGTGTAGTTCAATAGTGCCAAAGGATTATTTTATTTCATACATTAAGGCCAGAAAGTTAGTTTCTAAGGGGTGCATCTATCACTTAGTCCAAGTTAATGACTCTGTGTTTAGACACCGCCGATTTTGTCAATTCCAGTCGTAAGTGAGTTTCCTAAGGTCTTTCCAAACGATCTTCCTGGAGTCCCTCCTGAAAGAGAAATAGACTTTGGAATAAACATCCTTCCTGGTAATCAACCCATTTCTATTCTTCTATAAAGAATGGCTCCAACCGAGTTAAAAGAGTTAAAAAAGGGATTGAGAGATCTTCTTGATAAGGATTTCATCCGACCAAGTGTCTCACCTTGGGGCGCACCGGTCTTATTCATGAGAAAGAAAGATAGTTCCTTTAGAATGTGTATTGATTACTATCAATTAAACAAGGTCATCATAAAGAATAAGTTTCCCCTTTCGATAATTGATGACCTTTTTTACCAACTTTAGGGTGTCACTTGTTTCTCTCAGATAGACCTCTAGCTATCATCAGTTGAGAGTGAGAGAGTGACATCTTGAAGACAACTTTCAAGGCCCGTTCTGGTTATTATGAGTTTCTTGTTATGTCCTATGGTTTTACTAAAGCTCATACAACATTATGGATCTCATGAACAGAGTATTTAAGTGGTATTTGGATATGTTTGTCCTTTTATTTATCGATGACATCCTAATCTACTCATAGAATAAGGAGAATAGTTCTCCAAACTCTCAAACATCAAGAATTATATTCCAAGTTTTCTAAGTGTGAGTTTTGGCTTCAACTTGTGGCATTCTTAGGCCATATTGTCTGGCGAAGGATGGGCCGACACTCAGAAGATTGAGGCAATGCAGAACTGGCACAGACCCACATCCCTAACTAAAAAAAATTAAAAGTGTACACCTTGACGAATAATGAAAGTTTTGGGCCCAAATATATATGGACTTGACAAAAGCCCATCGCTTTCATATAATAATGTGTAGTGTAAGTGTACCATATTCATACTTTTTGTTACTATGAGGGCCATGATTGTTTAAATCATGTAAATTAGTTAAAATGACAGTTCAGTGGATAAAGTATTTCGCGTTCACGTAAGAGGAAAGAGTCGCACCCTAATAGTGATAGGTTCGATGTATACAATCTATCTTCATGCAAACATAAGTAATTTCTTACACAACTCAAATTTGTGAATTATTCATTACACATATTTAAAATTGTGAGATGAATTTAAAATTAAACTTCTTTGTAATATTTTTTGTAAAGAATAATTTATGGAAAGTTAATTTTCACTTATAAAGTTAATCATCACTTAATGAGATTGAAGGTACAAAATTCATAAATAGCTACTTTTTCGACCTTTGCAATTGAAAATTAGTCGCTATTGCAGAGCTTTAACTTTCACATATGAAACTTCACGATTGCTGTGAAATTTCACCTATAGAGTTTAAAACTTCATGACAATGACTATTATATATATATATATATATATATATATATATATATATAAAGGAAATATGTATTGTTATTTTTTGAACTATAAATTGATTATGAAGAATATTTATGGTCTTAGTGTTTCTTTCTTGAGTTAATTTACGAATTTCTAATATTTAACGTTATTCTTCCATTAATTAAGTTAATATGTGCTTGCTAAACATAAAATGAAGCTAATTAGCATCTACTAAACATAAAAATGTAGCCAATTTGCTCCTACTAAACATAAAAAAGAAGCTAATTTGCGCATACTAAATAAAAAATTTATTCCAATTCATGCGTATTAAATACAAATAATTAGATAAGTATTGAAAATACCCCTAAACTTGGCGCAAATTATTAGTTTCAACTTTCATCCTCGTACTATTGACAACCTTAAGAACGCCTTTGTACTTTACTAACCACGTCTCAAACTCTTGTTGGAGGATGAGACTTTTAATAAAAACCCAAAAGAAGTGTTGAAAACACTCCAAAACTTGGTGAGAATTCAGGAGTGTATTTCACTCATGTTGCAAGAGCAGTGGTGTATTTAAGTTCAATTAGACAAGTAAAATGGTGTTTTTAAGGTTGTCAATATAGTTCGGGAATGAAACTAATAATTCACGCCTAGTTTAGAGGTATTTTGAATACTTCTCTCACACAAATTTTAAAAAAGAAAAGCACAACTAAATTAAGTAATATTTTGAGAACATTTTTGATAGGTCTATAATAATTAGTAACAGTTCCAATTGAAAAATGAAACGTGGATCATAATTAAAAGAGTGAAAAGATGTATTCTTTTCAAATTACACTGCAAAATGCCAATATTAGTACAATAAGTATAAATTATAAAATTGTCCATTACATTCAATCATTTCATTAGAACCTTCTTTCCTAGTTTTTCTTTCTACTTTCAATCATATAATCATTAATAGAAAAGAACAAAAACCCATCAATTATTTGACAAACAAAAGAAACTAAATATAATACTATTGAGTTTCTTTTATGGATGTCCACCTTCTCATATTATTTGATATTGACGGAGTATGAGGAAGGGCTTCCTCAAATAATTTAAATTTGTGCTATCTAAAAATTTTAAAATAGGACACATTCTTTACTTGTAATTTCTTTATTAATATATAAAACTCAAAATTTCCAGTGAACAGTGAAGGAATTTTGTACATTTCATGACATCATTAACTAGTTTTTGTCACTTAATGATAAAGAAGCAAAGATTTCCGAGTTTTGATAGAGTAACAATATTTATGGTTTAATCATGTGATACTACATTTTAAATTATGACACCTAATCACTCAACGATAGAAATTTATTTGTACTCAATATTTATAACAACTTAATAAATAACATAGGTTAACATATTCTTATTTTACTAAATCATAGTATATAGTTATCAATATGACATTCATATTTAACTTTTCGCTTATCTATAATAAAATAATATGAATCGATTTAAACATCGAATACAAATTTTTCTTATCATCACTAAGCACTACTCCAAGACAAGGTTGTGAACCCTTTTCATTTGCTTGTCAAGTGTCAATTAGAAATTCTAGCTTGCGTTTGATCAACTTGAAAACTTGAGTTTTTGAATTTTTCATTTTTCGAACTTAAAGTTTTGTTGTATATGCAGTTTATTTGAAAAAGAAAAAGTTTTATAAGTAGAAGCTTCAAAAAATCAAAAACTTATATGAAGCAATTTTCGGAACTTGAAATTTTATTCAATATAGATTTAAAAATTTTCAGTTTAAAGATAAAATTTCAAAATATATGTCCATTAGGTGGCTTAGAAACTACCAAGTGTTCCTAAACAAAGAGAAGCAATTTGGGTCTTGGCAAGAGGAGTAGTAGTATTTGGGTGTAAAACTTTAGACCATGGACTTGTGGATAGTTAACTGCTGACCAAGGGTTAGGCTTTACTATTATTTTATGGAATATTATTATTTTTTATAGTGGTATTTTTAAATAATTATAAAATATAGGTAGATTAGTAGTTTTACAATATACATTATGTATTGGCGCATCTAAAAAATTCTAGTGGTTATCGTCAAGCACATATATGGTCTTACCTTTGACGCAAGACTAAATAGGGACACGTGATATAATTTTATTTGTCGATTTAATATTTAATAAATATCGAGTGGGTAGAAAATATTATGACACGTACATGTCCTTTAGTATAAAGATATATATGTTATAATTTTTGAACGATAAGGGTAGTAATATCTCAAAAATATGATGGAGGAAAGCGTCGTTTTGCCCACTCCAAAACCTTAATCACTTTTTCTCTTCTCTATTAGCTTTGCCGCAAAGATCCTTTGCATTACACTTTCTATGGGGAGAAAATGGAACTTGAGCGAAGATGGTGGCAGGGAAGACAAAGAAGAGAAGCTGATGAAAGAGAAAAGGGTGAAAGAGAAGCAGGAAAGAAGAGAAAGTATGTGGCCTTCAATGATTAAGAACAAGGAGAAAAGAGCAGTCGTACATGCTAAGTTGAGCAGTAGAAGAAAGTTAAAGCTCGTGAAGTTTCTAAGAAAAAAGCGCTTGAGCTGGGGGAGGAGGTAAAGCCTCTGCTGAAATTTACTTATTTTACAGATTTGAGGTTTAGGGTTTTAAGTGTTGATTTCGTGAATGGACATTAGACCATCTCCAAACTACCCCTGTTTTAATCTCCATTCTCTATATTTGGAGAGTAAAATAGAGAATGAACACTCCAACCCAACTCTATATCACTCTCTATTGGAGAACTACTATCCACACACTCTATTTCACTTTTTGAATATTTTATTATTATTTCTATTACTTTTTAATGAATATATTAGTTTACATATAATATCATTAATTAAATATCTAATATTAATACTTCTTTTTAAATGTAATATAATATTTTTAAAAATATATTATTTAATATATACTATACTTTCATCCAGAATTAATACTATTTTAATTTTTTTAAATTTTCTTTGATAACATAATTTGATTTTATTATTAATTTTTACTATAAAGAATACCCATGATTAAAATGATAAGATGAAAAAATTAATTTAAAAATACAACACATAATATGATAATTTATATACAAGATAGCAATACAACATAACATAATAATTTAAATGCAGGATCAAATATGATGCATACATAACAATTAATTCGCAATGAAACAATAATCATGCCGTTGAACGTGCATTCAGAGTTTTGCAATCACGTTTTTCAATTTATGCAATACCGTCACATTTTTGGAGAAAAGAAGTGTTGCATGATATAATGACTACATGCATTATACTGCACAACATGATAATTGAGGATCAACGTGATCTTAATGCACCAATTCAAGATGTCGTAGAGGCTCCAATTCCAACGACAGAAATGGTGGTAAATGTAAATCTCTAGTTTGAACAACTTATAGCTAGACATAAAAAAAAAAATGCTCACTTTGAACTCCGTAATGCATTAGTAGAGCATTTATCAAAGCAACGTAATAATTTTGAAAATTGAGTATTTATGTAATGTTTATGTAATTGTATTTCACTTTTATTTGAATTTGTCCACGAATTTGTATATTATATAATATTTTCTTGAAATCTATGTTATTTAAAATTTAGAATAAAATATAATTTATATTAAATAAAAAAAATGAAAAAAAATTGTATCACATGAAAATTATATAAAGTAATTAATGTGAAAAAGAAATAAACGATTTATATTATACAATAAGAAAATCAGAATGAAATAGAAATAATACTTAATATCATATTGAGGAGAGAGAAAAAGATTATTTTTAGAGAGTAAAATAGAAAATTGAGTTGGAGTTGGTTGATTGAACAAATAGAAAACTCTATATTTGGAGAGTAAAATAGAGTGTAAGGTTGGAGATGCCCTTATGGGGTTGTTTATTTGTGGGAATTGATTGATGGGTTGATGAGTCCACGATTTGGACTTATTTAGGGATTAATTTTAATAGATTTAGTGTGCTAAAATGCATATTTTATTCCAATAACTGATGTAAGTACTTGAATTTCAGGTATTAGGATTGAGGAACAAAGCATGGACACTATCAAGCAAAAAAAAAAAACAAGGCAGCTGAAAGAACGAAGAAAAGAATGCTTGAGGATCGCCTAAACCATTGAGCGAGTCGCTGAAATGGCCATGGTCTCACCTAATGTTCCAGTGTGCCTAGTCTTGAAGGAGAAAATCAACTCGGCGATAAAAAGGAATAGTCGGCGTGTCGCCGAACGATTCCGCGATGCAGAGCTATATCACCCAAAGTTACAGAACCTAAAGACGTTGAAGGCCAAAAGCCAAAAGGCAATGGAATGGACCAAAGGCGGATCGTCGAGTGATTCGGCGATCCCAACTTATTGCATCGAGTGGACCTTCACAACACAATTTTTGACACCTATAAATACTTTTTCAAATTAGTATTGAGTATCAGTTTCCATACCAATCAATAGACTTTATTTTAGAGAATATTATTCTTCTCACTGAGTTTGGAGATTTTAGCTTGGAGAATTTCGGTTCTTCCATCTTTAAAAAATTGAGAGTGAGAATCTAAAATTCTTCATTCTTGACATCTGTAAAGACAATATTTATCATACTCAATTGATGAAATTGCAATTTGGTATTGATTTCTTGCTTTTTACTATGTCTAGCTAAAACCCCAATTCTTGGGGTGCGATTATGTGATTATGGGTTGATTCAGCTTATGGGTATTATTAATTGATAGTCTAAATGTAGTTTAAAAGTGATTTCATTCAGTAATTGTGGTTGAATCTAATAGGGTTGTAGTTGTAAATGTAACTCTACTTTTGAGTTTCTGACTTGCTAGAGAGAGTTGTTATGAAACCAAGATTACTGAATTGATGGTATGTGGGTATTGGGTTGTTGTGGGTTAAGCTTGAGAGAGTGATTCCTAAACTCATTTCCACACATTCAACTCGAAAGAGTGAATGGACTGCAGCAGAGGCTGCTCTTAATTGATGCTTATTGGTATTCGAGAGAAACCAATTTGATTCGGTGTAGATTGTTCGAGAGAAAGTCTATCCCCACTAAAGTCTAGCTTAGTCACTAATTTACAACTATTCACTATTAGTTACAATTACCTACCTATTTATATTGACATATAATCTTATCACATCCCAAGAATCCCGTCTCTATACTTGTTTATTCGTGTTTATTGTTGTTGTAGTTGATAACTACAAACCCGCCGCATTGTTAATTGACATTCGTGTCATCCCAAATTTAAATTATGTTTCTATTTGTAAATGTTTTTACCTATGGGTGACTTGAATATGTTTATGCTTAGCTATTGAATCTTATATCTTGAACCGCTCCTTGTGGGATTCGACCCCAACTCACTAGTTAGGTTATATTACTGGCTACGACCGTCGACACTTAGTATTGGAAGAAGTGTCCTGATACGTCAAGTCAAAATGGTGTCGTTGTCGGGGAGCAGTGTTGGTTAAAATTCTTTAGTTAAGTTGAATCTTTGTTCTTGTTAGTCATGGTTGAACTTAATTTTAGTTTTGTTTTGCTTGCTTGTGTTTTGAAATAGAGGGAATAAGTGAGGAAGAGGTGACTGGCAGCATGGCAGGTCATCGAGATTATATCGATTAAATCAATAGTGTGTAAAACCCAACCCAATTGGGAGAAATGGGTGCAATTTTCCTATCACCAACTGATGAGATTGCAATATTTGAGGTCCCAACACAACAAAAGAGGTTGCTTAGTGACACTATGACCAACCCCAAGAATGAAGTTTGAATGAGGACTTTCTTCATGCCGCGACGTTAACTAAGGCGCTGCTTGGGAGGCAACCCAAAACCCTTCATCGCTTTATTTTGTTTTAGAAATAATGGTGTGTTGATTGTGCAGGCCAAAGTGTGTAAAGTGCTTAGAAAGTGTAGTTTGGCAAGCCAAAAGTCCAGTCAGCGCAACCCCAAAAAGGTTGGTGTGCCCGACTTGATCCGCTATTTGACTCAAGACAAGTTTAAATTGGAGTCTGTAACTCAGCAAACCTAGGAGCAACTTGGCGAATCGCCAACCAGGTCGGCGATCGTGACTCTAACAGCCATTTGACACCTAAAATACTTGGAGGCTCTATAAAACTCGACGAGATAAGTATCCACTCGGCGTGTCGCTGAGTGGGTCGACGAGCAAAAGTAACGTTGCCGATTGGGCGAGAACTGGATGGTTTTTAAAGGCCAAAAGTTTAAACTTTCAAACTCTTTCACATTTCCTCATTTTTGAACTTCCCAAACTCACACTCGCACTTTAGTTTCTATATTTCTCATACTTTTACCGTATTTTAGTCATTGATTGTGTGCTCGGCGTGGATTACTTTGTCGCCTAGCATTTCAATCTTATTTTAATCGGCATCTAAGGTTGGTTTTCATACCACCGAGTTTATTTTTAGAACTTTGTACTTATTTGCAATGATTTTATCTTGTTGAAGTGTGATGGACCTCTCTAATAGTTTTAGTATATTTAAATGCCTGTTTTAATTTGATAATATTGCCCATAATGTTTGTATTGTTGAATTTCCGTATTTTTGTGCCTTAAAATTGGTTAAATCTTATGGGGTTGTGCTTGCATGATGTTGGGTTTAGTCGGGTGAAATCTAAGTAACCCATATTGGTGGCAAATGACGTAATTTGCCCAATAATAGAGCGAGTGACATCATTCTTAAGGGCAAAAGTCATCAAATGGATAAATTTGGCACAATCGGGAGAAGTCTAAGTATTTCGGGGTAATAGGTGTAATGGGTCTTGCTTTAACTTGATAAGTGCATGTTTTGGTTTTGTTTTTGGGGGTTATGGGTTTGAATTTGAGAAGTTGGGTTGAAAGTAGGCACGTTGGGTCGTTTGGCAAGCTGGGTCGAGCTCGGCGGTTCGTTGAAGTTCCCCATCTCGCCTTTAATTTCATGCTAGTGAGTAGTTGGGCTCTGTAACTTTCGGTGAGAAGCTTGAGGTCATCGAAAGCACTCGGTGACTTGCCGATAGTTCTTATTGATCACCCTTTGTCGGCACCCCTGAACCCATTTTGCATTGTAACTTTCGACGGGCTAGTCTTTTCTTGCCGAATGCTATCGTCGATTCGCTGAAGAGCCTTTTCCATCGCTGACTTACCAAAATTTTCTAAAATTTTAGAGCCAGTCCTTTTGGCGAGCCCGATCTAGCTCGCCAAAACGATTCAGCGACTTGCCGAACGAATCAGTGAGTCTGTCTGCAACTGCTTTTCTGTGATTTTGCTTGAATTATTTTTAAATTTTTCCTGATGTTTTGCAGATATGGTAAGGACAAACATTGACATACCACCCCGATAAAAAGCACGGGGTATCACGATAAATAAAGGGGGGTCTAATCCTCCAAAGAAGGGAAGGCAAGAGCTTCTACCGGGCGACAAAGGCAAGGGCAAGAGGCCCATAACTGACAACGTGACTCTGGGCACTGATGCCCAGATTTCAAACAATATACCGGGCACTGATGCATAGATAGATGGAAGGACTGAGTAGAGAGGATCCCTCAGTTTACCTCCATCTTTTTCTTATATTTTTTTTGACTTTTGGATATTAGTTTGCTTGCATTTGAAGACAAATGATTTTTATTTGTAGTGGGTGAGGCCCACCTTTTGTGACTATGGTTTTGTATAGATTTGGGTTTTGAGCTATAAATTGTGTTTTTATACTGCTTTTGTGGATGATTGAGCTTGTGGCTCCTTGTTTTAATTGAAAAATGATTTTTGAACCCTTCCAAAAAATTTATGCCACCTTTTGTTTGTGTTTGAATGTGGTTGTTCTCTTGCAAATTTGATTATCGGTCTTGATCAATACCGATAACTTGAATAATGCTCAGAATCGAACAAAAATAAATGTGCGGCTACGATAAGGCCAAATAGAGTTACATACATAATATGTAAATTTTTTGCATCTCGTTGTGACAAGCCAATTATCAAATTGAGTCTCTTGTGATGATCATTGCACACTAGCGAAAGTGTGGAGTCTTGTTTGACATTGGTGTCAATGCCTAGTGTGATGAGCTTACCGTGAACCATGCATGATGATACCTAGAATTTGCCCCGTTGGTCCAGTTGACTAAGTGATGTAATCTCTTGATATGATCTTAAGCAGCTTTGAAGAGTGTGAAACAATTTGACACTATACCTTTTTTGTGGCCAACCTTGTGAGTGTGTGACCCTTGCTTGAACACCCTTTTGATCCTTACCCTTTTCTTGAAAGAAACTTGATGAAACTGTGCCCTCTCTTGATCCATTACCCATAATCCTCATGATTTGTGGTTTGTGTGAATAGCTAACTTAGGCCAAAAGACTAAGTTGGGGGTGTGGTGAAAAGAGAAGGCAAATCAAGAAGTGCAAGAAAATCCCTTTTTACCTATGGTTTTGAGAAATATGGAACCCCTCTATACAAAAAAAAAAAAAAAGAAATAGAAAAAGAGAAGAGAAGAATGTAAAAGATGAAAAAGTTTGAAATAAAGTTTGTGAAAGTGCAAAGAAAATGGGGTTTCCAACAATCCATGGAAGATGAATAATGGGGAGACTTGTGAGCAAATGAGAATGATAAAGAAAGGGAAAAAAAAGTGTTGTTCACACTACATTTCATAAGGATTATAGCCACTGAACCTAAATGACCATACCATTACACTCAGCCCCACTACAAGCCTTGAAAAGACCTTTTTGATCTTGAGTGAGCTGAAACAAGGTTTGATTGGAAAATACGGGCAAACCTATGGGTGAAGTCATGCATTGTGTTCATCTTTGTGAGTGAGAGTGTTGCATTTGATTCCTGAGCTTTATATTGATGAACCGTGATGTGTGAATATGGAATCATCCTTTGTGTGAAGGCATTTGAACACTTTTTTGAGCTTGAACTTGCATTTGAAACAAGTATTGTGAGCTTGAGATTTTTTGATAATGGTGAGTCACAACTTGAATCTTTGAGTGAACAATTGATATTTGTATGAGTGAGTTATGTCTTGTTGTATGCATTCATGATTGAGTCTTGAGTAGCACTATTTGAGACATCCTTTTTGAACTGTTGAACTTGACTTTTACTTGAGGACAAACAAAAGTTTAAGTTGGGGGTGTTGATGAGTCCACGATTTGGCTCATTTAGGGGTCAATTTTAATAGATTTAGTGTCCTCAAATATTTTGTTCCAATAACTGATGTAAATACTTGAATTTCAGGTATTAGGATTGAGGAACAAAGCATGAACACTATTAATCAAAAAGGAACAAGGCAGCTGAAAGAAAGAAGAAAAAAAGCCTAAAGATCACCTAAACCATTGGGCGAGTCACCGAAATGGCTATGGTCTCGCCTAATGTTCTAGTGTGCCAAGCCCTGAAAGAGAAAATCAACTCCGTGATTAAAAAAAAGTCAGCGAATCGTCGAACGATTTCGCAATACAGAGCTATATCTCCCAAAATTACAGAACCTGAAAACGCTGAAGGCCAAAAGCCAAAAGGCGATAGAATGGACCAAAGGGCGAATCGCCGAATGATTCAGCGATCCTGACTTATTGTGCCGAGTGGACCTTCACAGCATAATTTTTGACACCTATAAATCTTTTTCAAATTAGTATTTGAGTATCAGTTTTCATACCAATCAATAGAATTTTTGTAGAGAATATTATTGTTCTTACTAAGTTTGGAGATTTTAGCTTGGAGAATTTGGGTTCTTTCATCTTCAAGAAATTGAGAGTGGATATCTAAAATTCTTCATTCTTTAACCGTTCCCTGTGGAATTCGACCCCAACTCACTACTTAGGTTATATTACGGACTACGACCGTCGGCACTTAGTATTGGAAGAAGTGTCTTGATACGTCAAGTCATGGGTCAATGGGTTTTTGTTTAAATTTTAAAAATATTTGGTTCTTAGGGTGCAGTGTTTTGATTCTTGATTGTGAGGTTGGGCATTGTGGGATTGTTTCTTAATGCTACTTAATTAATGGGTAAATGATATTTTGGAATTGTTTAACAAACAACAACATACCCATTTTTTTGGAGTAACTAATGGTTGTATTTAATTACCAGTAGCAAATCATTACAATTCAAGCTGCCAACACATCATGCTTAGTTCATAGATGGATCACAGTGTACTAGAGTTGTATCATGTCTCTATAGCTCAGTACTTATAGCTAAGTAAAATATTTCTAATGCTAGTTGGGCTCTAACAATAGTTATGTAGGCTAACTCTTTGGCCATATGCAACAAACTAAGAAAACAATTCGAAAACAAAGGTTGATTGTACTATAACATTAACTGAAATACAAGATTGGAAAAGAAATATAGATGAAACAATAACAAGAAAAGCAGGAAGGAGATGAGAAAATAGAGAAACAGAGAGATGAGATATCCAGATTAAAATTATAATTTCCTAACTAATGCAGATGTCTACGTTTGCTATTTATCAACTTTGGCACATCACAAACTACACTTTCTTCCCCTTGTCCACGTTTTCGTCGCCCCATTCCCACTATGAAATTAGTTAACTTTGTTTAAGGGATTCTCACGCGCTTACTTCTTTTCAAAATCCTACTCTCCTGCTAAGTGTGTGTCTCCACGGTGGCTGATGATGTGTCCTCCAAGTCAGTTGTGGCTGCTGGTGTGTCCTCCAAGTCTGCTGTGGTTGCTGGTGTGTCCTCCAAGTAGCTGTGGTTGCTGGTGTGTCCTCCAAGTCAGCTTGTCGAGTCACAACAATACTCCATTCCTCAAAAAGAACCTTGTCCTCAAGGTTTATAAAAGTCTCGAAAATAATATTGGTTGTATCAATTAGGTTTAAGGATGTAACTTGTTGAAAAGGTTTACCTATACAATGTTTGAGCATGGATATATGAAATACCGGATGTATGCGAGCATCATTAGGGAGTTCTGTTTTGTACGCAACATCTCCAATGCGTTTGAGGATTTTAAAAGGCCCAAAACAACGTCTGCCCAATTTAGGATGATGGTGAAGGCGAACAGTGTTCGGGTGATAAGGTTTTAGTTTGACATAGACCTATTCCCCTACTTGGTAAGTTAGTTCCCTTCGACTCTTGTCAGCGAGACCTTTCATTTGATTTTGTGCACGAGCCAAATTAGCCTTATGGAGAGTTAAGTCCCCATCCCTATCCACCAGATAAGCTTCAATTATCTCACAAGAGTTACTTCTTAGAATGTACCGAGCCACGGTAGGTAGGTCTCTACCATACAACACTTGAAATGGAGTCATTCCAGCGAAAGACTGATATGCGGTGTTGTACCAATATTCTGCCCAAGGTAACATCGCAACCCATTTCGTGAAAGCATCAGCAACAAAACAACATAAATATTTCTCCACACATTTGTTCAGAGCCTCAGATTGACCATCTGTCTGAGGGTGGTACATTGTGCTCATAGCCAAGGTGGTACCCTACAACCGATTAAGCTCCTGCCAAAAGCTATGAAAGAAGCGAGGGTATCGATCAGTCACAATAGACCTTGGGGGACCATGGAGTCGAACAATCCAAATTACAAAAGCTTATGCAACTGACTAAGCAATAAATGAAGAAGGCCGTGCAATAAAATGCCTATATTTGGACAACCGATCTACAACCGTCATAATAGTAGACTTACCTTTAGAACTAGGCAACCAGGTGATGAAGTCCATTACGATATCTTTAAATACCATAAAAGGAATAGGTAGTGTTTGTTGGAGACCAGTAGGAAATTGATGTGAATCTTTCATTTGTTGGCAGACCTGGCAAGTAACTACATAGTTATAGACGTCCTTCTATATGCCCTTCTAATAAAAAATTGAAGCAACTTTGTGGTAGGTTCGTGCCAGCTCGGCGTGCCCTCCAACTGTGGTGTCATGAAATTTTTGGAGTAAGGTTTGTCTTAGAGGAGAATCAGTAGGAATAACCAAACGTCCTCGAAAAAATAAGAGCCCATCCCAAAAAATGAACCCCACATTAGGAGTAGCCTGATCATGCATAGTCTGTTGTAGAGCAGTCAACTTTGGATATGTTTAGTTGAGTGTTCTAAGCTCAATTACAAGGTCTTAACTACGTACAGAGAGAGTGAGAAAAACAACCTCTAGAATACGGGAAAGACTATCGGCAGTTTAGTTCAATTTACCTGGACGATATATAATATGAAAGTCAAAGCCAACCAACTTACTTAACCATTTCTGTTGTTCAGGGGTTTGAATTATTTTGATTTTCAAGCTTTTGAGTGATTTCTGGTCAGTGTAAATGGTGAACCTCCTACCCAACAAGTATTGGCACCATTTACTAACTTCCTGGGTGATTACAAACATCTCTCGATGGTAGGTGGAAGCCTCCTGCATCTTGTTACTTAGCTTCTGGCAGAAATATGCCACTGGGTGCCCTTTTTGTGAAAGCACTGCTCCAATGCCCTGGCCTGAAGCATTTGTCTCAAGTTGGAACTCTTGGGTGAAATTAGGCAAGGCTAGGACCAATGCCTCGCTTAACTTGTCCTTGAGAGTGTCAAAGGCAACTTGAGTGGCATTTGTCCAGGAAAAAAGGACAATACGAAGAAGATTTGTAAGGGGTCTAGCTATTTCGGCATAGTAATGGATGAATCTCGGATAATATCCAGCCAACCCAAGGAAACTACGCACTTGTTTCACATTTCTAGGCAGTGGCCATTCTCGTATTGCTGAAATCTTTATTGGATCCACTCTAAGACCTTGTTTAGAAATCACATAGAAGTAATCAACTGTGGTTTGACCAAACTTACAATTACTCCTTTTAGCAACTAATTGATGCTATTGTAACAAATCTAGAACCCTTTGTAGGTGTAATAAATGTTCTTCCCAAGTAGGACTATAGATCAGTATATCATCAAAGAAAACTAGAACAAAACGATGTAGGTACATCCTAAACACCTCGCTTATTGTCGCTTGAAAAGTGGATGGGCCATTAGATAACCCAAATGGCATAAACAAGAACTCGTAATGTCCTTCATGTGTCCGAAAGACTATTTTCTCCACATCTTATGGTCTAACTCGAATTTGGTGGTATCCAGCCAACAAGTCGAGTTTAGAGAAATACATAGCACCATAAAGCTCATCAAATAACTCATCAGCAGTTGGTATGGGAAATCTATCATGGATTGTGACTGCATTTAGTGCCCTATAGTCCACACAAAATCTCCAAGTTCCATCCTTTTTGTGGACTAACAACATCGTGGAGGAGAAAGGGCTTGTACTTGCTTGAATCACCCCTTCTCGAAGCATCTCAGTGACCATTTCTTCCATTACTTGTTTCTAAAAATATTGGTATCTGGACGGTCTAACATTCACTAGTTTTGTACCTGACACCAAATGTATTACGTGATCATGGGCACACGATGGGGGCAGACCTTGGGGCCTCTGCAAGACATCAACAAGGGATTCCAAGATAACTTGGAGGGTTGGACTAACCTACTCATTATGAGTTGTCACTGTTGATACTATTTGCAAGCAATAATACGCCGAGATTGCATCAGTTGTTATGTCTCGTCGAGGGTTATGCAATTGAATAGGCTTAGCATTGGGTGGTTCCAACCCCTTCCAAATATTATTAGTTCCCTAGTAACTAAATTCAAATGTGCGTTCGTCAAAACCCATGACCACCCTTCCTAATGTAGAGAGTCGAGATGCCCCAAGGACCACATTTGCTACATGTAACGACAATACATACAAGTCAAGAGTGAGCTTACATTCTTGAATTATGAAGGGAACTTGTCGCAAAACCCCTTCGCACTTGAGTCGTTGATCGATTCCTACTACTGGAAAACTAGGAATGAAAACAATTGGGAGCATCAAGAAACGTGCAATCTTTGCTTGGATAAAATTATGGTCACTTCCTCCATCCACCAATACCTGGACTGACCAAGGAATCGGAGAGTGAAAGAAGAGTTCCTACCGTCTAAGGCATGATAAGATATAGCAGAATGTTCTTGCACTTCCAAACATTGTAATTCTTCTGCCAAAAAATTCATCTGCGATGAATGACTCTAGTAATATCAGTTCACAATCAGGCTCATCCGTGAGGAGTAATAGTTGGGGTGGTGATTTACATTTTTGACCGATTGTATATTTCTCCTCATAATAGTAGCAAAATCCACGCTCACGACGACCCTGAATTTCAGTATGTGAAAGGAGTTTCAATGGGGAACGTGCGGCAACTCAATTCAAGTTGTTGTTGGTTACTATCGCAGCAGAAGAATTTTGGTAGGATGAGGAGATATTTGGTTTAGGCAGCAAAGGCGCACCTTTATTAGCCAAAGCAGGTTGGATAGGTCCGTTCTCAGCTTGGATCGGCTCTTGTATATGTGCTTGCTTAAGGGCCTCATGAAATATTTTTGGCTTATGACTCAATACTGAGCTTTTTATGTCCTCTCTTCATCCATATATAAAAAGGAGAAGCATAAGCCTATCAAAAATATCATCAGTCTCATTCGCGATGGCTTCAAACTGTCCTTGTAGTTCTGAAAGGGTAGTAACTTGCTGGAGTTTGCCCAATCTTCCCTCCGCCGACTCCAAACCTTTCTATTTGAACCAGATTCGCACCTTTTCAGCAAAATGTGGCCAATCAATTAATGTCTTGTTCCTAAACAACCATTTGTACCATTCCAGTGCTTTGCCATTGAGATAAAATAATGCCATGGTCAGCCTCTAATCTTCCTCAATTCTATAAAAATCAAAGTATCGTTCCACTTGAAATATCCAAGCCTCCAAGTTGTGACCACGAAATCGACACAATTCAACTGAAGCAGGTTTATGCCTGGGTACGGTAGTTGCTGGTAGATGTCCGTGTCGAGTTATCTCCATGGTCGGTTTATGAAGGTGTGTCCCCATCGAAACTTTGGTGGAAACCATCTCCATCAGTATATTTCGAATCTCAGTGAGTTCCTTAGAAAAGGAATCCTTCACTTCTTTAATCGAATCATCCATATTAGCCTTGAGTATTTTGTGGTCCTCCATGAGTGACCTCTGGATGAAAGCACCAATGCAACAAACTAAGAAAATAATTCGCAAATAAAGGTGGATTGTATTATAACATTAACTGAAATACAAGATTAGAAAAGAAATATCAATGAAACAGTAACAAGGAAAGCTGAAAGGAAATGAGAAAATAGAGAAGAAGAGAGATGAGATATCCAGACTAAAATTATAATTGTCTAACTAATTCAGATGTCTACGTTTTCTATTTATCAATTTGGCACTTCACGAACTGCACTTTCTTCCCCTTGTCCACGTTCTCGTCACCCTGTTCCCACTATGAAAATTAGTTAACCTTATTGAAGGGGTTCTCACGCGCTTACTTCTTTTCAAAACCCTACTCTCCTGCTGAGTGTGTATCTCCACAGTAGCTATTGATGTGTCCTCCAAGTTAGCTGTGATTGCTGTTCTATCCTCCAAGTCAGCTTGTCGGGTTACAACACCATACTTTTCACATGTCTACTCTTCTTCACAAATACTTTATTGTTCCTTTCAACCCACACACATTCGGCCAAAATAGTTTTAAAGATTTGAGCCTGTTGAGATTTCCCTTTCCCATGTTGAATACTCCATTGTAGAAGCTAGGGCCAATTTAAAGATGAAAAGGTTTGCTGCTAGATCCACATAAGCAATTTGTTCCACAGACATATGGAGAATGGGCTTTACACAAATAAGTGCTCAATAGATTCTTCCTAACTTTGGAAAAACACACATAATTTACGTACATCTAGACCCCATTTAGTTGGTCTATCTGTTGTTGCCAACTTCCTATGGAGCATGAGCCACATAATAAAGCACGCTCTAGGTCTAGCTCCATTTTTAAACTCAAGGCATTTCCATCCTACCCTGGAATGGTCCCCTACCAGAAATAAGTATATTTGTTTGATCAAGCTCCCCTTCCTGCTATCCCTTTGTTGCATTTGATCAACTATATTTTTGCGCCCATAATCTTTCTAGTCATCCAACTCGCTTGACTATGGGGAGTCCATGGAGTTGGGGGAAGGTGATACAACCCTACTCCTATCTTACCTTCACAATGTAAGGTTAAGTATGTGAAGCAAATATAGTAGAAAATAAATCATGTTGAAAACAATTAAGAAGAGAACAAGTAGTGACAACAAATAACATATAACTGATGCAAAGGAGAACTAAACAATGCTCGACTGCCTACCAATTGCCTTCTAATTAAAAACCAGAGCAAATAGTTAAACACCTTACCTGTTAAGCAACTCAGTCATTTGGCCCATAGAGTATTCATTATACTAAAGAGTCTCCCATAACATTGCTCATGCCTATCCCATGGAGAAAGGTACAAACCCAATTCTAGACTAACATGGGAATTAATTAATGGGTGGATGTTGTTTTTTTGTCTAAAATTTAAAAATATTTGGTTCGTAGGGTGTAATGTTTTGATTATTGATTGTGCAGTTGAGCATTTTGGGATTGTTTGTTAAGGGTGGTACTTAATTAATAGGTGAATGATATTTTTGTGAACAGGATACCTAAATTTCCAGTATCCAGTTCTTAGGGTTTTAAGGTTTTTGATTGTTGATAATCTGATTAAGCATTTTAGTTTTTTTTTTTTCAAACTGCTTAACGGGTCGATCTCTTTTTGTGAACAGCCTCCACCGAAGAATATGGTGCCCCGTACAAATGAGAATACAAGGGAGTCAGATGAGACTGTCTATTTACCTGATGATGAAGATGTTAGCTCTTATTCTTGTTTGATTCTTCAAGTTAACAGTGAAATATATGTAGTTTCATCATTAGAGGTTTGTCTATTAACTATTCTGGTGTTCTTTCTGATTTGTGTTTGAAGCTATTTGCTGGCAATGATGTTGATAAGTTTAGTGCAGTTCTGAAGAACGAGCATAGTCCGAAAATATTGATTACAACATCCCATTATAACTCTACAGTAAGCTTGTATAATTTGTGCTTCCCTATTGCTTTGACTTTGAATTTAATTCCACAAATAATTCCGTTATTCCATTCTTCAGAAAGGACCAACATTTATTTCCGATCTTATTTCTATGATTCCTAATGCTCATTACTATAAACAAGGAACATATGACTAGAAAAATGTTCTTTCTTTCCTTCTCTTTTATCATTCCTTTTATGTTTCTTGGTGATATGAATTATATTATTCAAATTCAAGGAGTTTTTCCATTGTACTAGTTCGAAATGTTCATTGCTTTTCTAACTTTTCCAGATCGTCCAATATGCAAATGAAAAGGAATTTACTTCTGTTATTGTATTCCACACCAATCGCCGTGAACCAAGTCATATTCTTGAACTCATTGCTTTCTTTGATTCCTCTAATAATAGTATGGATTGTGTTCTTGCATTCATTCACCTTTCCAGTTTCTTTGTCAGTCTGAATTGCCAGCTTGATCATTTTTTTTCATTTTCTTTCTTTAGATGCTCTTCTCGTCATTGGTTTTCCTGATGGACCTACTGCTCATTTCAAGATCTCAAAGCTCATACTACGGAAGGATATCAAGGTTCGATAATTCTCCTTCTAAATGGATCTCTCCCCTACATTCACTGAAAAATGAAGGAAAATAATAGGAACGTAGTAAGGGCACTTACGAACTTATACTATTGGCTAATTGCTTCTAGTTGATACATTTTACACTATACATAACAATTTTATTGGATTCCTGCAAAAAGAATCGAATGAGCATGAGCTTGTCTTGAAGATACTAGTCTGTAATTGATACTTTCACGTCAACTGAGTTGTATGAATTAAATCAACATTCAAAGTTATTTGGTCCTCTAAGAAATTACTAACATTTTCAAATAGATGATGTTGTGTCTGACTTTCTTGTGGAAATTTTATCATATTACATTGCTTCATGCCATATTAACAATTAGTTTGGTTTTCCTTTGCATTTTTTGTGAGTGATTTGCACGTATGTCATGTTGTCTTTGCACTGTGATAATCAATCAGGTATCAAGAAGTTGTATTATGCAGGACAAGATTAAGTGCTATTGAACTTTTTGAATTTATGTATCTTGTATTAAAACCTTCTTCTTATGCTTAATTCACATTTTTTTCCCAAAGATGGTTCAGTTTTCCTTGGCATATTTTTTGGAGACTAGTTCATACATGTCGTTGCACATAGTAATTAATAAGTAATAGGAATCAGAGAACTGTATTGTAAAGGTTTAGAATGAGTGTTAATAAACTTCTTTAATTTATGTAACACGGGGAAACAAATAATGGCCCTCTGGGATGAAAAAAGCCACTATGAGTTCTATTAACTAAAATAGAAAACTTGACTGTGCTTATGCAAAATTTCACCCATCTGACTTATTTGGCTCCAAAGCCCATCCTTTGCATCATAAGTAGTAAGAAGTTCCAGTTTGAATGGCCATAGGCCTTTTGTATATCAAGCTTGCAAAGAATTTCAGGGCACTTTGCTTCTCTGTCTAGACTCAACACATTCATTTGCTATCAGTGTTGCATCCATTATTTGTCTACCTTTTATGAATGCCATTTGTTGGCTGTCTACAAGCCTTGTAGCACCTTCTTTAAACTTTCCGCCAATAGTTTAGCTATGACCTTAAAAACTCCACCTATTAGACTAATAGGTCTAAAATCTGTCAGTTCCTCAGCTTCCACTTTCTTAAGAATTAAAACCACAAAGGTGACATTAATAATCTTCTCAAACCTCTCTGCCTTATGAAATTGTTGCACTGTAGCCACCAGATCAGGTTTAATGATGTCCCAACATTGGCTGAAGAAAGCCATGGAGTAACCATATGGCCTTGGTGATTTGTCCAGTGCACATGCTCTTATGCTCTCTAGTATTTCCTGCTGCTCAAAAGGTGCCAAGAGTAATTTGTTCTCTTCTTTATAAATCATAGGACAGTTTCTCATCTCCAGGCAGGGTCTCCATTCTTCTGGCTCAGAGTATAATTCCTCATAATAAGTTACTATCTCCTTCTGTATCTCTTCTGGTTCATTCAAATTTTCTCCTCTAATTTTCAGCTTTGAGATTGTAGTCATTCTCTTGTGTGCATTTGCAGTTCTGTGGAAGAAATCAGTGTTTCTATCCCCCTACTCTTGCCACACTTCCCTAGATCTTTGTCTCCAAGCTATTTCCTCCCTCTTAGTTGTCTTCAAACTCACTGATTAATGCTATTTTAGAGGTTATCTCTTCTGGCCTCATGGTTCTGTACTCATGTTTCTCCTTTAATTCAGCTAGTTGTTTCAAGACATTTTGTTTTTTGTGTTCCCAAGTTCCCTTATGCAGTTTTGCTCCATTATTTCAGCTTTTCTTTTAGCGCTTTGAGCTTTGCAACCAAGACATAGTCAGGATTCCCTATGAAATTGAAGGAATTCCACCAACCTTTAATTTTGTCATTGAAACCATCTATGTCCAACCACCAATTCTCAAATTTAAAGTATGACTTTGTGCTTTCCCAAACACCACATTGTAACATTATGGGAGAATGATCAGATGTCACTTTGTGAAGTATGTGCTGCCTTATATTTCTAAAATTTGTTTCCCACTCTCCTGAAAACAAAATTCTGTCAAGTTTGGCTGCTGTTGTATGCTTGTCTCCTTTCTTTCAGGTATATTTCCCCCCAGATAATTCAGGATCAACTAACTCTATATCTTTTATGAAATCTGAGAAATATGTCATTTCTTTGTTGATTTTGTTGTAATTTTTCTTCTCTGATGGGTACCTCACAATATTGAAATCCCCACTTAGGACCCAAGGTCCTACAATCAACCCCCTGGCAGCACCAATTTCCCACCAAGTCTCTTCCCTTTCTACTATATCATTTGGAGCATGGACACCTGTGAGATGCCAGCTGAAATATTGACATATCCCTGTGAAGTTATAGGTGACTGAGTACATCCCTACACTGCTAATTTCTCCTTTCCACTCCCTTTTGTCCCACATAATAACGATGCCTCCCCTGGTTCCACTAGCTTCTAACTGTGCATAATTCACCCATTTATTCCCCCATACTTCTTTCACAATATTTTCCATTTCCCCTTCCACCTTTGTTTCCTGGATACAGCTCTTCATAATATTTTCAATCACTTCCCTCTTTCTAGCACAGTTCATCCCCCTTATATTCCATGACACTATGTTTAGCTTCATCATTGTTCTATTGCCAGGTATCCCTCTCTACTTCTAGTGCCAAAGCTCATGAACATTATATCCAGTTCCAGGCTTCTCAATTCGTTTGCTTATTTCTTTTTGTTTGTTGTGACTTCTCCCTTGCCCCCCTTGTTTTCTTGCTTGTTATTATCAATTTTCATAAAGAGCTCCTTTTCTTTCTCCTCGCATCCTCTAAAATCTATCCCAAATTCAGTACTCAATTTGAGTATGTGTTGCTTAATCCAAAGTGGGGGACTTTTTGAATTAAAATTGTCTTCTAATGGAAGTTGAATCATCAGCGGTACAGCATCCTCTGTGATCCCCCGTATTGCTATCATTCTGCCCATTCAATTGTGATACGGTCATTATTTGTTTTCTCGTGTCTGTGTCAGCAGAATTATTAGGACATGCTCATTTTATTATTTTGATACTAGACATGCTTATTTTAGCAAAAGTGAAAAAGTTTGTTTGGGATTACTTTTAAAAGGAGTCCACTTGAGAAGGTGAAATCTGGGTGTGTTCTCTTCTAGGAGAGAGAAGCCTAATTTATTGCAAGTTAATCACCATTCAGAAAATTCCTTTTTCCTAATGGTTCTAATGTTAACACTGCTGTGTGATTCATGAAAAAATTAATGCTAATACTGCTGTATGGATCTATGTATAACTCAGCATAAGATGTTGCAAGTAAAACCAATCAATCAATGAGGTTAACTTGAACAGAATGTATGACTAGTAGATATTCAACTAACGACTCCTTTTTTGCTTGCAGAATCATGGAAAGCCAACTAGTCACAAGCCTGGGCTGGTTTTGATCAACTTCACAACACGTTTGGGGCATCGAGTTGGGAGATAGAGCCACTATGATTTTCCTGGATTACTATAATTCTTGTAATTATTTCCAGCGACTTGAGTTTTTGAGACATTTTATACATTGATAAAAGTTTTGACACCTTTTGCTGATGAAGAAATAGAAATAAGATGAGAATCTCTTTTTAACTTATAGCTCCTCTTTGAGAAACTTATGTTACCAGTGATTATCTAAGCTAATAAATGTCTGTTGATTTTGTTCATGTAGGATGGATGATACAGTCACTCTTTCCACAAGATCCCTAATTTCGTGGACGTCAAGTTATGACCTTCCACAGCCAGCGTGATTTCATATTTTTTCACCACCATCATTAACCCTTGTGTATTCTGCTTCTGTTAGTTTCTAAATTTGAATAGTAAGACTCTTAGTATCGTGTTCTGCTGATGAACTTATTCGCTTTTTTGAAGCTACATTTTTTAAACCAAAGAGAGCAAACAGAAAGAATCAAAAGGTAAAAAAAATCAAGGATAAGAAGAACCCACAAGAAAGGCCAATTGCCTGTCTGCAGGTTTGTGCTTCTGATTCTACTGCATTGATTTTAGGAATACAGGGTTATTTTCAAGATATTGAATGAAACGGGTTGCATCTTATGGGGTTGTTGCTAGTTAAGGGAGGATAAATCTTTGATGTTGGATTGGAAAGAAAGGAACAAAATATTTTCATGTAATAATGAATTTCTGCTGTTTACACAAGTCTAGTTGTCTATCTGTAACCTTTGAGAAAAAATCAGCTCTAGATAAAAAAACTTAATGGGAGTGCAAAACAACAGAGGTCCAACGAAATTTGCATTAGCACAAAATTGTTCACCTATTACACTAGTATGTATATCTACTCATAGCTTGTGCAGCTAAAGACCTATCTATACACAGCCTATTTAAGCTTTAATCCAACTAGAAGGATTTCTAGTTGCTGAAACTGAAAAAGATTCAATGTTGTAATATCTAATTAACTTCTAACCACAATTGAATATCCATGAAACAGCTTTGCAATTAGCTACAAGTGGAATCCCGAGACAATCTTATGTTTTTCCTTCCAATTTAGGGCTAGGGGAGGGAGGAGGGTGTGAACTTATTTGGTCTTCGTTTTATCCGTCCTATCTGCGAGAGCTGTCATTATATTTATCCTTAGTGGTCAATCAGTAACATTTTGGATGAATGAATATAGTTTTGAATTTTGATGGTGTCTATACCTAATATTTTTTTGTGCATGCCAGCTTCTGGCAATGGACATATAGCCCGACTTTTTGGTGTTTTCCAACTTACAGGAATGTGGGCCTCGATTTACTCTCAAATTAATCAGTCTCCAGCATGGTACTTTTGATACTAAGGGTGGGGAATATGAATGGGTTCTCAAGGTAATCCATGTCGGAAAAATAATGTCGTTTGTATATACTTTTCAACTGGAGCTTATGCTTTTCCATGGATTCTGAACTTGTTTATTATTGGTGATAAATTCTCTGATCCATCATGTTTTCTTTCAGCCGGAGAGGGATACAAGTCGACGAAGATTTTTCTTGTGATGATGTTGGATGTTTCTACTGCTGGGATTTCAAGGTCTTTGTACCTAAAGCATGTAAAAGAAGAATATCAACTATCTGAGGATGAAATTCACTATGAAAATTTTGATCTTTTCTAATCAACTGCTTTTCTAGGGGTTGGGGCACTTTGTAATGGACCATCTCCTATTGTAATTTACTAAAGTAGAAAGGTTGGGTTTTAGTCTTTGTTTTCACCATCACAAAATTTGTATGTGGCCTTTAGTAACAAGATTTAATTATTATTTAATTTAAGGGTGTTGTTGTGAAAGCTATCGGAAACAACCTCTCTACCTTCCAAAGTAGGGGACGTGCATAGTATCCTTTTCAGACCTCACTTGTTAGATTATACAGTTTACTTGTTGTCGATGTGAAAGATTATTCCTTGTAGAGTCAATTGCCAAAGGCTAACTCTATGCTTGGTAGCTACTAGAAGTTGCTTTGCTCCTCAAATGGAACTAAAAAAACTCTTTTTATATTGTGGATCTCTCGAGTTGAAATTGACTATACGAATCTTCATTTTCTTTATATAGTTCTATTTTTGGAAGTGTTTCATGAGATGAAAAGGTTAAAAGAATCTGGCAACCAATATAGAAAATTGGAAAGCTAAATCCCAACAAAACAAAGGCAGTTGCAACTGAGAAGAGCAGAATTGACAACCCTCAAATACCATATATCTTAAATAGAATAATCATATGGAAATAAAAATATATGAAAGGCACAACGTCCGTTATATTCAAACATCGATACAACAAAATAGTTCATGTTTTTTCTAGTACAACAACAAAAAACTCGGTGTAATCCACATGTGGAATCTTGGGAGGATAGAGTGTACACAAGTTGCACTACAGGTGGAGAAGCAATTTTCGAACTATATCAATCTTTCTTCACTACATAAGTGGGTCCCTATTTCATTCTCTGGATGCGACCTACATATTTAATATATTGCTTGCTCCTATATCAAATATTACCCATACAACAGGTATAAACCTTTCCAGTAGAAGCAAGTTGAAGAATGAGCTTCTGCTACCAATTTATGCTCATGCTTCAGTAATAATAAACTCTTTAATGGTGGCCGATAGGATTTTTTCTACGAACACCTGTAGAAAGAAAATCCATACACATTAAAAAGAGAAACAGGGTTGTAAGAGATCAAATACGTACTAAATCACCTAAGGTAGTAATAACAACTGCTTGGGGAGCCAGTAATATTATACACATTGAAACATCAAGGGAATGGAAACAACAATACAGCTAGTTTAATCCCTCTACCTTGGCTGGTCGAGAGGTTGTTTCAAATAGACCCTCGGCTAAAGGAACAAACAGGAGAAGAATCCATGAAGAAGAAATGAGGAATATCTTCCACAAAACACACAGTTCAATTACACTTGACAGCTGAAAACTAATTTGTTTACATCATTACAATGGAGATCAAACAACACTCTTTAAATATCGACTCAACTCAGTTAATACTTTTGACAATATATACACTAGTCACTCTAATTTGAAATCTCTTTCACACTGAAAATATCTTGTCTACTACCCAACACACAAACGCAAGGGGTTGTTTAGTTTACCTTACCTCATTTACTAACATAATCCCAACATAAAATTTCTAGTTATACAAGCAAATATAGGCACTACATAACATAATACAACATTCACTGGCCTTATTAAATCTGGGGGAATTTATGTGTTAGCAAACGAGTAACTAAATTCTAAAGATAAACAAAGCACTGCTCCACATAAAAACACCTGCATTATTCTTCATCATGTAACAATTCCTACATGATTATATCACTGTATAAGCAATTCCTGCATTATAATCCCTACATACTAGTCCACAAACTAAACAACCCCTAAACATACACATTAAGATACTTCGGTTTGTAGACTAATCTAGAAGCTAAAATAATAGTCCTCTAAAGAAAGAATGGAAAATATTAATCATTTCACTTTAA
Organism: Solanum bulbocastanum; assembly: GCA_037074985.1. Taxonomy (NCBI): domain Eukaryota; kingdom Viridiplantae; phylum Streptophyta; class Magnoliopsida; order Solanales; family Solanaceae; genus Solanum; species Solanum bulbocastanum. Next base: position 34,063,251 of record CM073607.1, read on the forward strand.
GGAACTAAAGCTGGGCTTAAAAGTTTCCAGTATAAACCAAATCATTTGCAAACTAGGGCCTAGGGGCATCGGTTTCCTGTTAGCATACTCAATCTTTTGGGTTAATCAGACTATATCTAACAATTAATATTTCAAAACTTATTGTGGAAAACATTAAAATCTAATGGAGATATCTGTGAAATTTAGATAATAGAAAACATACTAGCAGCTCCTACTAATTCAAGAAGCTTTTCCAAGGAAAACCAAATACACCAATCATGCAGATGCTGCTCCTTCCTCTCACATTAAAAAATCAAGGGGGAACCCATCGGTGGCCCCCTAAACTTGGCACAAATTTTCATTTAGACACCTCAAGTAGGCTTTGTTCATTTTAAACACCTCAAGTAGGGGTCTGTTGTATAATTTTGACACTTTTTGTATTTTCAAAATCGCATATTAAGTGCGTACATCCAGACGCAAGAAGAAAAAGAAAAGAGGTGAGGTCATGGGGTTTGGGATCTGGAATAAAGGAAAAAAGAAAGTAAAATTGAGTCTTTAAAAAATAATTAAAATTTCCACGTGTCGCATATCAATTCATTTATTTTTTCACATAAGAGCATCTAGATGTACGCACTTAATATGGAATTTTGAAAATACAAAAAGTGTCAAAATTATACACCGGACCCCTACTTGAGGTGTTAAAAATGAACAAAGCCTACTTGAGGTGTTTAAGTGAAAATTGGTGCCAAGTTTAAGGGGCCACCGATGGGTTCCCCCAAAAATCAAATAGGACATGCTCGAATACCAAAAGGTCACATGGTTAATTTAAACTAATTACTTGAATAAATTTCTACTCTTTAATCCTTTGATACCTACTGACCAATATACCTCTATGGATCAGTTTGGAAAACAGAAAATACAAATAGTCAACAAGACCATATGCAGATACGTAGTTACTTTCATAGCTATATACATAGTGTCAGAAGTATGCAACTCTTGGCACAAGTGATGCACTCTTTGGAACTCATTATCCACCAAGTTTCGAACCATATGACAATAGTCTTAAGAGCATTTCTTGGTTATTAAAAAAAAATGTGCTATTTTACATTTCCTATAGTTTAAACATATTTGAAACACATAGAAGAAAAATTATGCACAGAAAGTCCTTTGCCATGAAAAACAGCCAACACAAAAATAAAGGGAAGTAATCAAATCCAATGATAAGATATTCTAGGCACAATAAGCATAATGTTTAGGTGGGGATTGCCAATAGAACATCAAGAAAACTCTTCAAATTCCTATCCCTACTTTGAATATGTTTTCCAAGTTGATGTTTCTTCTCCGTCTATCATTATAGTATTTTCAGCTTCCCGGACCAAAAATAAAAGAGAAGAAAAGAAATCAAAAGGGTCCCCCGTTTGCTTGAAATACCATAATCAAGGTTTCACATTCTCCCTAATGAACTTCTCCAGCTGAGAAATTTCACCGGTCAAACCAGAAGCTTCAGCAACAATTATTCTGTTATGGCATTGAGAAAAAGAAAATGGCTCTCCAGGTACACCAAGTGTATATCCATTAGAGATATCTGCATCAGATACGACAGTTCTTGATGTACGAAGCTTGTCGCTGGATCAATAAGAAAACAAACTAGTTATAAAGCAAAACACAAGAGATGGATAGCACTTCAGTTTTTAAGTTTTTGCAGTGGTTAGGATTCAGTGAGCCTCCAAGCATATTAGCAAATAAAGCATGCAACAAGATTTCATGTTTGGGAAGGTTCTCCAAGCGTAAGCTTGTTGCTGATTTAATGATATTACCAACAATTTATAGAGGCTGTTTTTGTTCATTTCCAAAAGAAGAATAAAACATGCAACACAGTATTCCATCATGGAGAGGTAAATTTCAACTCTTAAGGCAGTTCTGCCTTTTTATGTGTTCGGATCAGAGTTATGTTTACACACGCATACTATATATGTAAGTAAACAAAAGGCAAATTGGTGTTTGCTCCAAAATAAATGCATGCATAGTGTACTCTTACATTTCTTTCTCCAGCTGTTTTCTGATGAATTCTACTGTATGTGCAGTTACTTTGTCAACCTTGTTGCAAAGGAGGAGTACTGGAACTTTTTTCCTGACCACACTTGCCTTTGTCAAGATCTCATACAAGTACCTTCGTACAAGAGGGATTATACGAATCAGTTGTCAGATATCCAATGCAAATTAACAACTGCCAATGTTAAGTATAAGCAACAACAAATGATCAGTACTCTGAAGCAGGACGACAGTTTGGTAAAAATTCCATAGAATCCACCACAAACACAACGCCAGCTGCTTGAGGTAGGAACTCATCTAGTTTCGGCCTAAGACGAGAGTGCCCAGGGACATCAACAACGTGAACAAGCCTCAATTTTCCTTTCTACAACAAAAAACGAAACAAGTCGTATGTAATGTGAAATTTCATTCACAGATAAAGGAGTAAATCAATTACCAAAGAAAAAACTAATAGACCATCAACAATTAATAAGATCCATCTTTCCCTTCTAAAGGTATAGATCACAAGGATGCATGCAAATGGTAGGGCGGAAAAGGAGAAACAAGAGAAGACAATGTTCATTACCTTGTCTTCTTCAGAGTGTAGTATAAAACTGTCTTCATTTGGTTCCACTGACGTCACGGTACCCTGATGGGCTGAACCATCTCTAAGCTAGTATATGCCAGCACATCAAGATCAGAACAATTAAACTTTGAAAAGATTATACAGGTCACGTGTCAAAGAGTTACCTGGTAAAAAAGATATGTTTTGCCGCTTCCACTTAGTCCAGCGAGTACGATGGTGTTAGATGTTGTACGCTTGAACAAGTGAACTGCAGGCGAAGAAGTAAGCAAAAGGAAATTCTTCAAATTTCAACCTCCAAAGAAAGTCAAAATAGATGAGCAAACAATCTAAAACTAATACATGAAGTCATTCATTGAGGATCATCATAGTGAACAAAAGGGTGATATAGAAATTACAAAAATGTGTGGCATAAAGAGGAGAAATGAAGACAAAAGAAAATGATAGAAAGAGCCCACTAAGCCTAAAAACATTTACATTCTTCCCTTGAAATCGGTGGGCAAGGAAAAAAATCCTTTTTCTTTGTGTTCTCCAGTAAGTTACAACAATTGCACAAGTAACCATTTCAATTAAACTAGTGCCAAGGGAAGAGCCAGGATTTCATATCTAATTCTGGACCTTAGAACCATGACTTTAAGTGCTAATGATTGGGTTCTAAATTTATTGTGTGCACAACTAGATCCTGCACTCTAGAAATATATTCATTGTGAACTATTGGGAGCAGCTTCTAACCATTAAAGCTCCCATTGTTTGCATTGGTAACATAAGTTCTAGGCTCATGATTGAATATTTTTAATTATGACATGATCATTAAGAATACCTTAATAATTCGCATAATTTTATTCTAGACTTTGAACAAAAACATAATCGTTAAGAATATTGTACATAATTATTCAATTCCTTTGCTTTTTAACACACCACTTAAACCCAGAGTTGATAAACAAATTGAGTTTACTTATTCTGAAATACAAAACACTAAAAAGAAATGGAACATCAAACAGACAAGTGAATAATACACCAGAGTACTGGAAAACCACCCAGAAGAAAAGTGGGGAGCTTCTCTCCTGAAAAGCACTCGGTACATAGAAAGAAAGTTTCTTGCAATTAAAACAGAAAAGAATCTGTTTTCTATTAGAGGAAAAAAGACACAAATGCCCAGGAAATCATCAGCATGGCTCAAATTGGTTGCTGAAGAATGACGCCCAAAAAAGTTTCCAGAACAATAACTGCAACTTCAATGAAAAGGAGGAAGACTTCTACGAGGAGAAATGGGAGAGCCCAGGATGCTGCTTCCCTAGCACTCATGCGGGTCTTTTGGAAGAAAAAAAACAAAATTGGGGTGTTGCCCTGCTAGCTCAATAGAGAATGATTATTATATTTGAGGAATAGCCTCTCATTTCTAGCTTCTTTTTGGTGCACCCATGAGGCTCCAAAATGTATATAAGATTGTGTCCTCTAAGGTCATATTATGGAGCTGATCCTCTACTTTTTGGTGTACTGTTTGTATGAGGAAGATTTTTCCATTGCTTATAAATTGCTTACCCTATAAAAAGGGGAAGGGGAAAGTATATTCTCCTTCGGAAGATGATTAGAAGTTCAATACTCAAAGGACTCAATAATTAGGTCTCGAATCTATTTAATTCTGTTTAAAAAAGGAAAGAAAAGAACTTTTGAGAACAAGAGACCAAAAATTCAATGTTCAAACAAATGACTCCATACTCAAACTCTGACACCATAGAGAAAAAATAAAATTGAAAATGTGTTTCATAAATGTTGATAGAAAATTCAATATTTGAAGGAAGGATTGACCTTAGATTCATCATCAAGGGGGGTGGAATGAATCGTTTACTTGAAAACTCTGTAAGAACGATTGGAAACACGACAAAAAAAGTCGGCCCATCAAAACGATCACAAAAGGAGGTGCAGCGAGAGCAATTACGGAACACATTATAATGATGCTAGAATGATAATTAGAAGTAAGAGAGGGCCTCCACAATGGTCACTAGAAAGAGACATTTATAATAGTCATGCTTTGCTTCATATTAAACATATGAAAACAAGAAATTCAAGAAGAACAGGCAGCTTAAGGCCTCTCACCTATAGGCAAAGCTACTAAATTCTATCAATATTGTCGAGACTATAATATCATAGAGAATAAGAAGAAGCGAATATTTTTTCAAGAATACTGAAAAATTGCCAAAAGAATGCTAAGGCAAGATGGCGCCACTGAATGATCACCAAAAAGACACCCTAGATGAACACCAAAAAGAGACAAAAATATTGCACTTGTCAACAAAAAGGAAAAAAAATTGGGTAGACAGATGGCATGTGACCACTCACTGGTGAGTAACAAACTCCAATACCATGTGAAAAAAAAAAGAGAAGAAAATTCCACCCACAACCTAGTGTAATACCAGAAGTGGAGTCTCCGAAGGAAAAGAGAGAAAAATATGCTTACTGAATTTTGTTCTTAGCAATATAAAATAGGACTCATCATGTGGAAGGTTTAAGCTACATGAGGTATGGGAATTTTTATTTTTTTTATTTTTTTTTTGAAATTGGTAAATTGGGAGATATGGGAAATTTCATAATTGGGTTTATAGTATTCTCCATTTTAAAAGTGATATTCTACTTTGTACAAATTTCTTGAGATATTCGAGAGAAAAATGGTATGATACAGGAAGATGTTACACATATATTCAAGTAGAATGGTTAAAATAGAGATGCTACAAAAGAGTCATGTGCTTTAAGGATATGTATGTACACCAAAGTGAAAGCAAAGTCCTACAAACGGTTGTGAGCTCATAAATGTTATACGAGAGTGAATCTGTAGACCTCTAAAGTCCAACATATTCACAAGATGAGTGTAGTGTCCGAAATATGCAAATGCTAAAATGGATGTGTTTTCAAACAAAATTAGCCAAGATTAAAAATAACTATATACAACAAAAGGTGCAAGTTTACCTCCAAATATACATGACCCAAGGTGTTAAACCATGGTGAGTGTAGGTTTCAGAGGGGACGAATTAAACCCAAAATCAAATGGAAAGAAGTTGTATTGGAGGACCTGTAATCTTTTGGAACCCATGCATGCTTAATGAAAAATAGGGCGCAATAAAAGAAAAAGATCAATATTGGTGATACCAATATGCTAGGATTATGTTTTAATCATATTTAAATGTTTATTTAATCCATTGCTTTCTAGGTGTCTTTTAGTCCTACCAGAGATATATAAATGCCAGTAGAAAATGGAGAACTTCTAATAGTCTTTTATTTATTTTTTTGTCTTGTAGAAAATTTCATTGAAATCATCTGAAAAGGAGCGACATGAACAATAAGATTTCATATATCCGACCCCAACATGTTTAGGATATCAAGACATAGTTATTATTATTAAAATAATAATATTCTTAATGATAATTATCCTATTAGAGACGGTCTTTCTACCCCACGAAAGTAGGGTTAAGGTCTGCATACACCTTACCCTTCCCAGGCCTCACTTGTGGGATTACACTGGGTATGTCATTGTTGTTGCTGTTGTTATTCTTAATGACACTTTTGATTTCTGCCAAAATAGTAAGAACGTTCTATAAAATATGCTTAATGATTCAATTACTTATCTCTTATTTACATACAAGTAACGAAAAAACAGGTCCTAAATCAGCTATCGAAACCCCAACTCTAACAAAAGATAAGAAAGTATGGTAGGTTGGTGGCTAATAAAACAGAAGAAAACTATTTTCTAAAAAAAAAAGCAAACTATGTTGATTGCTCAATGTTAACAAAAGATTCATATAATCAATCCCAACAAATTTGGAACTGGGTGCAATTGACTAACAGAAAAAATCTCTACTTTTGTAGCTTGACTAAGATATTCTGACTGAGCTATGTAATCAACATTTTGCAAACAAACAAAGAAACCTTCAATTTCCTAAGTCAAACAAAGAAATGCGAAAATTCAAACAAATTCAACACACATGAGAATTGAGAAACCAAATGAAATTTCTAACCATAAGGGAAGTTTTAAGAGCTTACTGATTAACAACAAAATGAAACTGAATAATACAACTCCAACAGCAGTATACAGTTGAACAGGAGATATATGATTGATGAATTCTTCAGCTTCATTTAACCATTGCTGCATTTGAATCTTCAATTGCTCCACTTTCTCCTTATCCATTTTTCCCCCAAAATTCTTCACTCAATTTAAACTTCACCCTATGAATTACAACAAACCTAATTTCAATTAGATTACTAAAGAAGACACAGAGAGTCAAACGTAAAACGTAAAGGGAATCGAAAGTCGTCAAAACCTTACCGAAACGGCGAAACCTCACAGGCAATCTAGAGGGCCACCAATGACTGAAGAGAGTTACAAGTGTATCAAAACTGGTTTATCAAAATGGAAATTCACTACTAAAAAAATAGTGAATACCGACCTCTGGAGGTCAGTATTCCCTGTAATTTCGACCTAAAACCGACATCCCAGCTTAGGTCGGAAAAAGCTTGGTCGCTATTCAATACCGACCTCTGGAGGTCGGTATTTACTAACCTCCGGAGGTCGGTAATTTTATTTTTGTATTTTTTGGAATTCCGACCTCCAGAGGTCGGTAATTTTATTTTTGTATTTTTTGGAATTTCGACCTCCAGAGGTCGGTATTTTTATTTTTGTATTTTTTAAATTCTGACCTCCGGAGGTCGGTATTTTTATTTTTGATTTTTGAAATTCTGACCTCCGGAGGTCGGTATTTTTATTTTTGAAATTCCGACCTCCAGAGGTCGGTATTTTAATTTTTTTATTTTTGAAATTCCGACCTCCGGAGGTGAGTATTTTAATTTTTTTATTTTTCAAATTTCTACCTCCGGAGGTCGGTATTTTAATTTTTTTATTTTTGAAATTCCGACCTCCGGAGGTCGGTATTTAATTTTTTTATTTTTCAAATTCCGACCTCCGAAGGTCAATTTTCTGCTATAAAACTAGCAGCAAATTGCTGCAATTTTAATTGCCCACCTGCATATTTATATCAAAACAACCCAAAGAATTCCAAATAAACTTCATCCAAGTAAAACAATACAATATTATTTATTTTAACTTATTTAAACAACTTAACAACTTTAACTAGTTTAGTTTTGACTTAATTCTAACAGCTAAATCAACCAACTAAACCACATTATTTATTTTAACTTATTTAAACAACTTATCAACTTTTTAACTTTAACTACATTAGTTTTGACTTAATTCCAACAACTAAATCCACCAACTAAACCACATTATTTATTTTAAATTATTTAAACAACTTATCAACTTTTTAACTTTAACTACATTAGTTTTGACTTAATTCCAACAACAAAATCCACCAACTAAACCACATTGTTTATTTTAAATTATTTAAACAACTTTTTAACTTTAACTACATTAGTTTTGACTTAATTCCAACAACTAATTCCACCAACTAAACCACATTATTTATTTTATGTTATTTAAACAACTTATCAACTTTTTAACTTTAACTACATTAGTTTTGACTTAATTCCAACAACAAAATCCACCAACTAAACCACATTATTTATTTTAAATTATTTAAACAGCTTATCAACTTTTTAACTTTAACTACATTAGTTTTGACTTAATTCCAACAACAAAATCCACCAACTAAACCACATTGTTTATTTTAAATTATTTAAACAACTTTTTAACTTTAACTACATTAGTTTTGACTTAATTCCAACAACTAATTCCACCAACTAAACCACATTATTTATTTTATGTTATTTAAACAACTTATCAACTTTTTAACTTTAACTACATTAGTTTTGACTTAATTCCAACAACTAAATCCACCAACTAAACCACATTATTTATTTTAAATTATTTAAACAACTTATCAACTTTTTAACTTTAACTAGATTAGTTTTGACTTAATTCCAACAACAAAATCCACTATCTAAACCACATTATTTATTTTAACTTATTTAAACAACTTTACAAATTTAACTAGTTTAGTTTTGACTTAATTCCAACAATTAAATCAACCAACTAAACCACATTATTTATTTTAACTTATTTAAATAACTTAACAACTTTAACTAGTTTAGTTTTGACTTAATTCCAACAACTAAATCCACTAACTAAACCACACTATTTATTTTAAATTATTTAAACAACTTAACAACTTTTTAACTTTAACTAGTTTAGTTTTGACTTAATTCCAACAACTAAATCCACCAACTAAACGACATTATTTATTTAACTTATTTAAATAACTTAACAACTTTAACTAGTTTAGTTTTGACTTAATTCCAACAACTAAATCCACCAACTAAACCACATTATTTATTTTAACTTATTTAAATAACTAAACAACTTTAACTAGTTTAGTTTTGACTTAATTCCAACAACTAAATCCACTAACTAAACCACATTATTTATTTTAAACTATTTAAACAACTTAAAAACTTTTTAACTTTAACTAGTTTAGTTTTAACTTAATTCCAATAAGTAAATTCACCAACTAAACCACATTATTCATTTTAAATTATTTAAACAACTTAACAACTTTTTAACTTTAACTAGTTTAGTTTTGACTTAATTCCAACAACTAAATCAACCAACTAAACCACATTATTTATTTTAACTTATTTAAACAACTTAACAACTTTAACTAGTTTAGTTTTGACTTAATTCCAACAACTAAATCCACTAACTAAACCACATTATTTATTTTAACTTATTTAAACAACTTAACAACTTTAACTAGTTTAGTTTTGACTTAATTCCAACAACTAAATCCACTAACTAAACCACATTATTTATTTTAAATTATTTAAACTTAACAACTTTTTAACTTTAATCAGTTTAGTTTTGACTTAATTCAAATAACCAAATCCATCAACTAAACCACATTATTTATTTTAACTTATTTAAGCAACTTAACAACTTTTTTACTTTAACTACATTAGTTTTGACTTAATTTCAACAACTAGTGTCAAACACATTATTCCTAAACTAAAGAATCAACTAGTACTGGTACTTATGCTTAACAAACACATTAAATTAAAGTTAAGTATCAACACTAGATGGACACAAATCGATCTTGCAAGAAAATCAATGTTGTCATCAATAGGATCAACTAGTATTGGTACTTTATGCTTAACAAACACATTAAATTAAAGTTGAGTATCAACACTAGATGGACACAAATCGATCTTGCAAGAAAATCAATTTTGTCATCAATAGGATCAACTAGAGTTGGTACTTTATGCTTAACAAACACATTAAATTAAAGCTAGGTATCAACACTAGATGGACACAAATCGATCTTCCAAGAAAATCAATTTTGTCATCAATAGGATCAACTAGTGTTGGTACTTTATGCTTAACTAACACATTAAATTAAAGCTAAGTATCAACACTAGATGGACACAAATCGATCTTGCAAGAAAATCAATTTTGTCATCAATAGGATCAACTAGTGTTGGTACTTTATGCTTAACAAACACATTAAATTAAAGCTAGGTATCAACACTAGATGGACACAAATCGATCTTCCAAGAAAATCAATTTTGTCATCAATAGGATCAACTAGTGTTGGTACTTATGCTTAAAAAACACATTAAATTAAAGTTAAGTATCAACACTAGATGGACACAAATCGATCTTGCAAGAAAATCAATTTTGTCATCAATAGGATCAACTAGTGTTGGTACTTTATGCTTAACAAACACATTAAATTAAAGGTAAGTATCAATACTAAATGGACACAAATCGATCTTCCAAGAAAATCAATTTTGTCATCAATAGGATCAACTAGTGTTGGTACTTATGCTAAACAAATATTTGATGGACACAAAAAAATTATCACAAAATTTAAACTAAGTATCAATACAAGAAGGACACAAACACATTATAAAAAGAAATTGTACTTGAGCTTTAGAAATTTAGAAACACAAAACCTTATCTCCTAAGTATCAATATGAAAGAAGCTTGTATCAACTTTTTTTGATGTTGAGCTTCCTTAGTTGTCTAGCCCGCAAAATCAACTCTTTCAACACTAGAAAAAGATTCAATAATTATTAGTTACTACATGGCACAAACACACAACATCATTTATAATATTCAAGTTTAGTTAAATAAAAACTTCAAATCCAAGAATATTAGTTTTATATATATATTCAAGTTTTAATAAGTTCAAGTTTCAATTCAAGCTCACATCTAATTTCTAAACTTAATTAGTTACATATTCAAGCTAATTGGTTCCAATTTCAAGTTCATATTCCTAATAAAGTTCAATATATAGTAAATTCAAGTTATAATTAATTATAAGTTCTAATTAAGTTGTAATTCAAATCCCTAAAATTCCAAATTCAAACTAGCTAGCTAGTGTCCCAAATTCAAACTATTAATTTGCCTAAACTCCCCAGATATAATTCAAACTATTAGTCCTAAATTCCAAATTCAAACTACTCTTAAAATCACAAATTGGAAGTACTCCTAGAATTCAAAAACCAAACTATAGTGCTAAAATATCAAATTCAAACTATTAGTAGTCCTAAAATCTCAATAATAATTCAAACCAGTCCTAAATTCAAAATTCAAACTAGTCTTAAAATCACAAATTCAAACTAGTCATAAAATTCCCAAAATCTAACTAGTGCTAAAATCCTAAATTCAAACTAGCTAGCTATTCCTAATCCCACATTCAAACTATTAGTTCTAAAATCTCAAAAATAGTTCAAACTAACTCAAATAATACACAAATTCAAACAACTCCTTAAATACCCTAATTCAATCTAATCTTACAATTTCAAAATCAAACTAAGTAACTCAAGAAATACCAAATTTCAAACAAATCTTAAGATACCCTAATTCAAACTAACCCTAACATTAAAATTTTCAATTCACAATCAACAAACACAAACTAACAATCAAATAATCCGTAATTCAAACTAACCCTAACATTAAAATTTTCAATTCACAATCAACAAACACAAACTAACAATCAAATAATCCGTAATTCAAACTAACCCTAACATTAAAATTTTCAATTCACAATCAACAAACACAAACTAACAATCAAATAATCCGTAATTCAAACTAACCCTAACATTAAAATTTTCAATTCACAATCAACAAACACAAACTAACAATCAAATAATCCCTAATTCAAACTAACAATCAAAAACCCTAAATCATTCACTTACTAATTAACTAACAATCAATAAAAAAAAAAACTAATTCAATACACTAATTAACTAATTCAACACTCAAATTGAAAGAAATTAAAAATACTATTATGAAACCTAACCTTGAATTAAAGGAGAAGGGCAGTGAGTCGGAATAGAGGCAGCGCTGGTCGAAATGGAGGCGGCGTGACCTCCTGCTGCTGACGCGAGCTTCCTCTGCTGCTGTAAGCGACCGCCGCTGCTGCTGCGATGGTGGCGGGGCGACGGTCGTCGGGGTTGGTGGCGGGCGCCGATGAGAGGAATAGTGAGAGAGGAGTGAGACTTGAAGTTTAATTTAATAAAATATATGGATAACTCAGCAGATCGAAAAATCACTGTAAAACTCAAAAACTCTGGCAAAAGATGAATATTCAGTAGGTGGAAGAAGAAAACTGAGAAAAATCAAAGCTGCAGGCACCTATTTTGGAAGTATTGAGAATGATCGTACGGCTATAAATGAATCAAAATATTTGTAACGGAGAAGTGGAATTGATAGAAAAGATTAGGGGTATTTTAGGACTTATAATTAAAGATAAATTGAGCCACGCGTATTGTCAGTATGGACTTCTCAACTTAATTTAATAAATTTAATTTATCAAGGTTGATTTTATTAATTAAATTACGCACACACAGATATATATATATGTGTGTGTGTGTGTGTGATTTAACTACACATCAATAGAATTTTAATTTAATAAGTTCTAATTAATTTATCTATCAAATTAATTTTATAAATTAAAATAACATATATATATATATAATTCAACTACACATCAACAGAAGTTTAATTTAATAAATTTAATTTATCGAACAAGTTAATTTTATAAATTTAAATTATATACCTTCTAATTATATAAATTTAATTTTATTGATCAATAAAAATTTATCAATATCAAATTTAATAGATAAATCTCCTTGAATTGATCATACGTATTTCTTTAATTGATAATGTATTTCATATCTGAACCACTAGTTTATAAGACTTGATTTGTTGAACTATTCAAAGAGTATATAATTAATCAACGTATTTCATAATCCGATGAAGTATCCTTTACATGTCATCATAATTAGGAGGTAATAACTACACTTGACATCCATTCAAGATCGAACGTATATAATAATAATATCTCCCATATCATACTCGAATGGATTATATGTTAGCTCTTCACCTCTACATCATGAGATGAGATATTAAGTTCATGATTAGACGACGGACTGATAAAATTTGTACATTACTCTAGAAATATAAGTATATATAATTTTCTCCTAATTCATATCAACGTAATTTCAAACTCTAAATATGGATTATAGATATTTTTTTTATTTATTCCACAAATTCTAACTTTTTATTTATAAAAGTCTACAAAATTATTACACTTTTTGAACAATTAATTGTAGATGTAAATGAAATTTTAGTATTATGCATAATAACAAAAGTATGATTAATAGGAATATTTTAAACAAACCGACCTCCGAATGTCGCTTTTATTAAAAGTAATTAGATTTAATAAAAATTACCGACCTCATGAGGTCGGTATCACATTACATTTTAAGATAAATAAAAACCAAATCATGTTAATTAAATAAAAAATACCGACCTCATGAGGTCGGTATCACATTACATTTAATAAAACCTGTTGTTTTCATGTTTTATTAAGCATAAAAACCGACTACTTGTAGTCAATTTTCATATCAACGTAGTTTCATACTCTAAATATGAATTATTGATGTTTTTGGTTTATTCCACGTATTATAACTTTTTATTTATAAAAGTATAAAAAATTGTTAATTTTTTTTAAATAATTAATTGTAGGTGTAAAATAAAAAATTAGTATTATGCTAGCAAAATAATTATTAATAGGAACATTTTAAAGAAATCGACCTCCGGATGTCGCTTTTATTAAAGTATTTGGATGAAATAAAAATACCGACCTCATGAGATCCCTATTTTATATTAATTTAATTTTTAATCTATATAAAACCCTCATTCAGAAGACGATTTATTTAAACTTAATTGAAAATATTAATTTATTAATTTTATGGAAGTCACTATATAAATATTTTAATGAAAATTAATTTAATTACATACTATTTAATTTTACCGACTTCCGAAAGTCGGTATTATAATATTTTTTATTTTTTATTTTACACAAAACCGTCCTCCGAAAGTCGATTTTAATAAAATTAAATCAAAATATTTCTCAATATTTTTTATATACTTAATTGAGAAAAAAATAAAATATTGTTATTTATTTATTTTATTTAATACCGTCATCAAGAGGTCGGCTTTTATTGTAATTCAATTTTTTCGGAAAACTCCGACCTCCAGAGGTCGGTATTTTGTTTTCATGTTTTATTAAGAATAAAAACCGACTACTTGTAGTTGGTGTTCATATCATTGCAGTTTCATACTCTAAATATGGATTATTGATATTTTTGGTTTATTCCACGTATTTTAACTTTTTATTTATAAAAGTATATAAAATTGTTAAACTTTTTTAAACAATTAATTGAAGGTGTAAAATGAAATTTTAGTATTATGCTAGCAAAATAATGATTAAAAGGAACATTTTAAAGAAATCGACCTCCGGATGTCACTTTTATTAAAGTATTTGGATGAAATAAAAATACCGACCTCATGAGGTCGGTATTTTATATTAATTTATTTTTTAATCTATATAAAACCATCATTCGGAAGATGATTTATTTAAACTTAATTGAAAATATTAATTTATTAATTTTATGAAAAGTCACTATATAAATATTTTAATAAAAATTAATTTAATTACATACTATTTAATTTTACCGACTTTCAAAAGTCGGTATTATAATATTTTTTATTTTTTATTTTACACAAAACCGTCCTCCGGAAGTCAATTTTAATAAAATTAAATCAAATATTTCTCAATTTTTTTATATACTTAATTGAAAAAAAAATTATTGTTATTTATTTATTTTATTTAATACCGACATCAAGAGGTCGGTTTTTATTGTAATTCAATTTTTTCGAAAAATTCCGACCTCCAGAGGTCGGTATTTTTTTTCATGTTTTATTAAGCATAAAAACCGACTACTTGTAGTCAATTTTCACTCTGCCCACCCCAATTGGTCCACTAAACATTGGTCCACCATTTGTAGTACTGTTATTCTTGGTAGGTGAACATACATTCACTCATAATGCTGCACAAAATTTCACTATGCCGAACTTGACTCATCTCAAAAAAGTAAACATGCTTGACAACGTATTCAATTTTAATTCTGTTATGATATTTCCAACTTAACCAACAAGTGAGATCCATCTCTAATGATTCACACCTTATGTATGCATCAGTGATGCAAAACGTTGTCGTCCTAGGAACTTTCAAGCATTTGCATTATGTGGTTTGGTGATTGCATCATTCCCTCAAGCTTAAAGTTCATAAAACCAAAGTATACAAAAATTACAGGAAGTGACGTTCTTACTTGCAGTATCAAGTGCTTACATTAGGTTTTGTAATTCATCAAGTTTGTCTAGATTATGGGAATTTGGTTTTGAGTGATTGTTGAGGGAGGGAAACAAGAATGAGATAGGGTGTGTATTTTCTTCATTGAAGGAGTACTAAAGGTGAATTAGATTCTCTACTTATTTGTTCCTCTTACCAAACTCCTATTGTGGCACCCTTTTCGTTGTTAACCTGGTGGATTTTATCTTGCTCTTCATGTATATTATTCTGTTTCCTGTTCTGCTATAATTGGTGTCGTAATTGCTATTACTTCCTTTACTCTTATAGGCAACAGCTACTGGGATATTCTGCACCACAACAAGAAACCCTTCTATCTCAAAGGTCTAGAAGAAGATTCAAGTAGCATGGATGCTTATGTTATGCATTCTGTAAGAGCATCTCATTAGCTTCTTTTCTCCATAATTTACTTGTTCAAGTTTGAGTGATGTGTTTTATAAACCAAATTGCAAACATGTCTTGGTTATTTGAGGGAATTGTTTTATGCAGCTCAATCATATCATCAGAACCAGGGATCTTGTAAAGAAGAACGAGGCAAAACTAGCTAAGCTTCAGGACAATGTGAAGGCGGATATCCTAAGTAATGAAGCCTTTCTTGACCGCGGCTTTACTCGCCCTAAGGTATTTACCTATTTTCATTCCTATTCTTCTGAATATGAATTTGTGAGAAATATACACTTGTTATCCATGTTACACGGATTTTTCATTTGCCTTGGTGTACCCGTCGATCGGGTGATAAGGAATGTGACTACTTTTGTGCTGATTCTACAAAATACACTAGAAGTTAGCAAAAACCTTTGCGTACTTGCACTGGATATTTACCAACACCAGTAGCAGATCTCAAGCTTTGTATGTTTTATTAGAGGTGCATCCTTGTCTTGTTTACAATTTATAGATACTGTTGAGGTATTTGATGTGTAAAATTGAGGATATTCTTAGAAGAAGATTTGTATATGTTAGTGGGAAATTGTGTGATTTCTGTAAAAAGAGAACATCCCGTCCAACTCTTGATACATGCACTTTGCTGGCATAACCTTGTGTATTGTCTGTGAGTTAATACTCTTAAAAGTTATACCCATAGTTACTAGTTATGGTGGAGCTGGATTATTGCAGAGGAGACTACTTGATGTACAACTATAACTATCCAATCCTCCGTTCAAAGAGACTCTTAAATGTATTCCATCCTGACCCACATTTTATGCATATCACTCCTAATAGTTCGGTTAGCCTTTAAGAAGTTAAATCACAACATTGCCCATCTCCTAAGAATCAGAAATACTAGATAGCCTAGCAATTTCTCTATCCAACTTGACAATTTCTTTTTTGGGTAGGACCTGTTAATGTGTTAGGCACATCAGATATGCCCTCCCCAAACCCTCTTACGAGGGTCTATTGGTGGTTCTTCCCACTTCTTTTCTCAGTGACTCGAACTTCTGACTTCTTGGTGAGAAGTGGAGTGCTCTTCTCACTATTGAAACCTTTCTTGTTGATATGCCCTTCTACTTATTGTATATGCGCTCAAGCCTAAAGTTCATTTTCTTCTTTTTCTGCTTTTATATTTTACTTGTAATACAGCTTGGGATGTTATATATCTTTTAAAAGTTTTTTCTGATTATGCCAATGGTCAGATCCCTATGAATAAGCTAGGTTCGGAATCCCACTACCTTTAGTCATTCTGTCATAAGATTTTCCTTATTCTCTGCCCTCCTACGTTAACCACCTGCTCAACTGTCTTTAGACATAGCAAAAGTGCAGTTGACTATCACCTGAGTATTTAGGAACTAACAGCGCATTTGAGGTCCACTTATGGTTTTATATTCTAGATTTCAATGAGCGTGATCAACTTTTTCAATAATTTCTTGATGGTTTGGCTTAATTTTCTTGATGATTGTACTTCTGTGGTTACATCCATGTTTGTTCTATATCAACTTTTGTACTATGATCTTGCATTTGCTGGTGTCCGATTTTGTACCGTCATCTTTCACTAAGCACTTTGAAACATATAGTTTTGATCATTTTCTTGTGGTTTGGTTAACTTGTTATAATATTGATCTTTTCTTGTGATTGGTTCAGGTTTTGATCCTTCTCCCTCTAGCAAGTGTTGCATTTCGGTTAGTCAAGCGGCTGATTGATTTGATACCTCCTAAATACAAAGTAGTTTTTCCATTTCCTGAATTCTCCTGCAAAATAAACTAAGCAGTGCCTTTCCTAGATTTTTGCAGCAGCTTTCATGAAATGATATTTAACCTTGTTGGATCTTGGAATTAAGCAAGAGTATTGTTACATGCTGTTGCCGCTTGACCTAGAAATTGTAGTTAGTTGTTGTGAAGTATACAGAACTTTGCCTACTAAGATATATTGACTAGTGTTGGGAACTGTGAGAAATATATGAAAAGAATATTATTGAATTGTTTTTTTGTAAATTGTTACATTGAGACCCTACTTATAGACACTACATTAGAATCCTTTTCCAACTAGGATTCCTATTCTTATTCCTATTCCTATTCCTATTCTAAGTAGGAAATACTTATTTATATTCTAACACTCCCCCTCAAGCTGGTGCATATAAATCATATGTACCTAGCTTGTTACAGATGTAATTAATACGAGGACATGTGAGAGACTTGGTGAACATATCTGCAAGCTGATCATTTGACTTCACAAATTTCGTAACAATATCTCCTGAGAGTATCTTTTCTCTGACAATGTGACAGTTAATCTCAATGTGCTTAGTCCTTTCATGAAACACTGGATTTGATGCGATATGAAGAGCCGCTTGGTTATCACACACAAGTTCCATCTGATCAATTTTGCCATATTTTAGTTCTCCCAGCAACTGTTTGATCCAAACTAGTTCACAAGTTGCTGTCGCCATTGCTCGATATTCTGATTCTGCACTTGATCGAGCAACCACATTCTGTTTCTTACTCTTCCACGACACCAAATTACCTCCTACTAAAACACAATATCCGGATGTCGAACGTCTGTCAGAGGGTGATCCTGCCCAATCAGCGTCTATATATCCAATGATATGCTCATGGCCTTGATCCTCAAAGAGTAGTCCTTTACCGGGAGCTGACTTTATATATCGCAGAATACGAACAACTGCTTCCCAATGACTATCACAAGGGGAAGTCATAAATTGACTTACAACACTCACAGGAAAAGATATGTCAGGTCTAGTCACTGTGAGATAATTTAACTTTCCAACAAGCCGTCTATACCTTTCAGGATTACTAAGTGGCTCCCCCTGTCCTGGAAGGAGTTTAACATTTGGATCCATAAGAGTGTCAATAGGTCTACATCCCATCATTCCTGTCTCCTCAAGAATGTCTAAGGCATACTTGCGTTGAGAAATAACAATACCTGATTTAGACTGAGCAACCTCAATACCTAGAAAATACTTCAATCTGCCAAGGTCTTTAGTCTGGAAGTGCTTAAAGAGATGTTGCTTCAAATCGGTGATACCATCTTGATCATTACCGGTGATAACAATGTCATCAACGTAAACAACCAAATAGATACAACGACTTGGTGTAGAATGCCGATAAAACACAGAGTGATCAGCTCCACTACGAGTCATGCCAAACTCCTGAATAACTGTGCTGAACTTCCCAAACCAAGCTCGAGGAGATTGTTTCAGACCATAGAGTGACTTACACAATCGACATACAAGACTACTAGACTCCCCCTGAGCAACAAAACCAGGTGGTTGCTCCATATAGACTTCTTCTGCAAGATCACCATGCAGAAAAGCATTCTTAATGTCCAACTGATGAAGAGGCCAATGACGAATGGCAGCCATAGATAGAAATAGACGAACAGATGCTATTTTAGCCACAGGAGCAAAAGTGTCACTATAATCTAGCCCAAATATCTAAGTATACCCTTTGGCAACAAGGCGAGCCTTAAGTCGATCAACCTGACCGTCTGGACCAATTTTGACTGCATAAACCCAACGACAACCAACAGTAGATTTACCTACAGGAAGGGAGACAAGCTCCCAAGTACCACTCTTATATAAAGCAGACATCTCATCAACCATAGCCTGCCTCCATCCAGGATGAGAAAGTGCTTCACCTGTAGTCTTAGGAATGGAAATAGAGGACAAAGACAATACAAAGGCATAATGGGGTGATGATAAACGATGATAACTTAAGAAGGTATAATGTGGGTTAGTATTTCGAGTGGATCGTATACCTTTTTGAAGTGCAAGCGGTTGGCTAGGAGGAGGCAAGTCCGTAGTAGGAGCAGGGTCCGGCGCATGACATGAATCATCTGGAACTAGGGTTGGACGTGGACGACGATGATAGGTTAGTAGTGGTGGCACTACGACTGGAGATGTAGAAGTAACTGTAGATTCCTCAAAGGTTGGCACAGGTAAAACCTGAGGTATGGGTAAGACCATAGATACATCAGGATGATCAGAAGATGTATAGTAAGGCAGAGACTCAAAAAATGTAACATCAGCAGACATAAGATATCGATGAAGATCATGTGAATAACAACGATACCCTTTTTGGACTCTAGAGTAACCAAGAAAGACACATTTGAGAGCACGAGGAGCTAATTTATCTTTTCCTGGGGCTAAGTTATGAACAAAGCATGTGCTCCCAAAGACACGAGGGGGGATAGGATAAAGATGTGACTGAGGAAACAATATGGAATGTGGAACCTAATTCTGAATAGAAGAAGAGGGCATTCTATTTATCAAATAACAAGACGTCAGAACTGCATCTCCCCAAAAACACAGCGGAACATTGGATTCAAGGAGAAGAGTACGAGCGGTCTCAATAAGATGCCGATTTTTTCTTTCAGCTACACCATTTTGTTGAGGGGTGTATGGACAAGTAGTCTGGTGAATAATGCCTTGGTGAGTCATAAACTCCTGAAATTGGGAGGATAAGTATTCTAAGGCATTATCACTACGAAAAGTACGAATAGAAACACCAAATTGATTTTGTATTTTAGCAAAGAAACTTTTGAAAATAGAAAATAACTCAGAACAATTTTTCATTAAGAAAACCCAAGTACATCTTGAATAATCATCAATAAAACTAACAAAATAACGAAATCCTAAAGTGGAACTGACTCTACTAGGACCCCAAATATCAGAATGAACTAATGAAAAAATAGACTCTGAACGACCCTCAGTACTACGAGAAAACGTAGCACGAGTGTGTTTCCCAAGTTGACACGACTCACAATCTAATGTGGATAAACCAGACAAACTAGGCACCATCTTTTGCAGCTTGGATAGACTCGGATGTCCCAAACGTTTGTGAATTAGATCTGGGGAATCTGTAACGGAGCATGCTGTTAAGGAATTTGAAGAGGTAAGATAGTAAAGGCCTTGTGATTCATGTCCTGTTCCAATCATCTGTCCCGTACTGCGGTCCTGCATGAGAAAAAAATCATCGAAAAAAGTTATGCTACAATGTAGGGCTTTCGTTAAATGACTAACAGATGCTAGATTAAAAGGAGAACCAGGAACATAAAGAACAAATTCTAGGGTGACAGAAGATAGGGGTTTGGCTTTTCCAACCCCTTTTGGTTTTGTTTGGATCCCATTGGCTAAAGTAATACATGGAAGAGATTGTGAATAAACAATATCGGATAAAAGTGATTTATTACCAGAAATATGATCAGAAGCCCCAGAGTCCATGACCCATGTTCCAAGAGTACTAGATTGCGACACACAAGCAAAAGAATTACCCGTAACAGATACATCAGGTTGTGCAACCGAAACTACTTGTGAAGACGTTTGCTTATTTGCACGATACTGAAGGAACTCATCATATTCTGTCTGAGCAATATGAGCATTATTGGATGGTTGATTAGGTTGAGCACCATATGCTACTGGTGGAGATGTCTGTTTACTTGCGCGATTTCGAAGGAACTCATTATATTCCTTTAGAACAATAGGATCATAACTGGGTGGTGGACCATGCAAAATATAACATATGTCACGAGTGTGTCCAGGCTTATGACAATGACTACACTTGGATCGAGGTTTCCCAAAACGCCCTCCCCCTCGCCGATTCTCCATAGACTGATATGTACGCTTTTCAACAATTTGAGATGCTAGAATAGAGGAGTCAACAGTGGGTGATGAAACTACTTTATGACTGGGAGGTGCCGCAAGACGAAGGAGACGAGAGAATAATTCATCGATTGTAGGAACTGTAGGACTAGCTAAAATCTGATCACGCACAGAATCATGGTCAAGAGGAAGTCCAGCAAGAGTAAGAACTAGAAACAATGTTTTTCTGTGTTCTTGTTGTTGTTCCACATTCGTAGTAACTGGCATCAATGTGTTGAATTCCTCCATAACTGCCTGTACCTGTCCCAAGTAAGTAGACATATCGGATTCTTGTTTCTTTAAGTTGGTCAATCGAGATATCACATCATAGAATCGAGATATGTCATTAGTGTATAAAGCACGAGCCTTTTCCCAAACTGTATAACACGTCTGGAATGGGCGAAACAAGGGCATCAATTTGGAATCAATAGAACGCCATAGGAGACGACATAATTGAGCATCTACTTTCTCCCATTGTGCTTTGGCTTTTGCATCTTCCTCACTAGTCTTTGTCTTTACATCTACCACATAAGTCTTGTTCGTTAAGTGATCTTGGACACCTTGACCCTTGCACCACAGCTCAACCGAGGAAGCCCAAGATAAATAGTTTGAACTTCCCAATAAAAGTTCTGAAGTGATTATAGGACTAGAACTTCCAATCCCTATATTTTTAGAACCAAAAACATCACACCCAAAAGACATTATACTAAATTTGTCTTGGAAACAACAAAAAATAAAAAAACAGTATGGGCCTGCCGGAAACAGCCTGCACTAGCCGGAACCCTAATTTCGGCGATCGAATCTGGTCAAAGACAGTATGGGCCTGGTCGGAATGGCTGGACGACCCTAGCTGTCAAAAAAATCTCTCAAAAAAAGGTTAGAAAATGCCTCACGCGCCGGCGCATGAGCCAGATCTCGCCGGAAACTGCCACCTCCGATCGGCGCGTGAGAGCGCGTGGGGTGATGTTTTCCGGTGGTTCTGGCTGGGGTTTGGTCGCGGGGGCTTTCCGAGCCTCGTGGTGGTGTTAATTTTCACACAACACCCACAGAAAGAAAAAGTAATAACAAAATCAGATCCAACAGTCATCGGAAATTGACATAGACAAAAGGTGACTTGTTCGTTCTCACCAATGCTCTGATACCATGTAAGAAATATATGAAAAGAATATTATTGAATTGTTTTTTTGTAAATTGTTACATTGAGACCCTACTTATAGACACTACATTAGAATCCTTTTCCAACTAGGATTCTTATTCCTATTCCTATTCCTATTCTAAGTAGGAAATACTTATTTATATTCTAACAGGAACCAAGCACCTTGCAAGTTTCTACAAACACCTTACGTAAGATAACATATATCAAGTTAACAACTGTGCTATTTTATTTTGCAGTAATATGCAAACTTTTAGCAGTGATATGCTAGTGAATATGGATTTTTAAAAAAATTTGGTAATGGTACTATTTTATTGATGAAACTGCTAGTGCGTAGGTATTTCTAGTAAAAGGAATTACATGTTTGATTTGCAAAATGTAGCTCCGTCTAGAAGACAAGAATGGACAATGACCTAATACGCCTTCATTTTTGAGATTGAGGTGAATGTTTAGATTTCTAGGAAAACATTTTTGTCCTTGTTAGATGTGAGTCGTTAAGTGGAGCTCATAGTTAACATAAAGACATTATTCAATTAGCCACCACTAGACCAAGATTATATTTCTAATTTTGGCATCAGTAGGCCTTCTTCATACTTTATTAATGTGGTTTTGATTCCCTCAGTCTAATGTAGAGGAGCATGAACGTTTCTATAGAGAATTTGGAGCTGGAGTAAGTGAAGAGAAGGAGGATGAAGATGCTGCGGAAATCTCTGAATCAAAAAGGAGCTCAAAACCATCTGATTTTGAAACACTATTTGGGGGAAATAACAATGATCATTTCATGATTGGAATTAAATTCACTAGGTATGTTTCTTAACTCTGGTGAAATTGCCCAAACATTTACTACACCATGAAAGCTGTGTTTCTTTGTCCAAGTACTTTTCAACTTCGATGCTCTATGTATTGCTGGTAAGCATTATTCAAAGGACACATAGTTTGCTCATTATTCAGTCATGAACAACTTGCTGAAGTACCTGTATTATGCAAGCAGGTTCCTAAGAGAAAAGTTTAATTGTCTATCTCGCCTTGCATTCATATCCTCCTGGTTTATTTGTTTTTCAGATGTTGTGCGCTGCATGTCATAGTATCCCTTGATACACATCTTGCTAATTAAAATCACGATTTATAGAAAGAACAACAAAGTGATTAAATGAAACCCACAATTTTCAAAAATGTCATGTATGTTCATGGGATGTCTTGTGGTTGTGCGCTTCCACTTTGACTGATGATGCTTTAAATTGGTTAATCTAAGTAAGTTTTGACTACAAATTGATGGATGTGGCACATGGTCAACCAAAACATGAAGATGGACAAATCGAGACACGTATTTCTTTTCTTACAGAGTAGGGTAGAACATGCTAGCAACACTCAATAAGTTAATGAAACTGTGTACATAGGTGTGAGTAACTCCACAGTATAATGTCAAAATTATGGAGAGATCCATCTGGACTATTTTTATTGTCTTTTTCTCTGAAGGCAAATCATGTGTGTCTTTATTTTAGGAGGAGCATAAGATTGTATGGTGACTTCTACTCGTCAGACATGATTGTTGCTTCCCCTCTTGGGTTAATCACTGTAAGTTTGCTAATACATGCAATTGTTTGATCTCTTGTTCCTTGTCATTTTATGGTTTTAGATCTTTCATGAAATCCTTGATTCCCTCTTATGTTTGACATATACAGTATACTTTTTCCAGAACACAGAAAGGAAAAGAAGTGCTAAATTCAAATCCATAAATTAAAGTAATAAAGGGAACTTGCAAATTGTCGCCTCTTGACTGATTTTTTTGTTGAGGGGGCATGTATCTGTAATATTCTATACAGGCTTAAGAAATAGCCACAATTTTTTCTCCACGAATATTGTATTTTGAATAGTCTCATTACTTCAAAGGAGCCCGGCTAGTCCTTTTCAAAAAAGAAATAATCAAAAACATCATGCATCCTTCTATAACCTCAGAACTCTATTCTTCTCATTTCTATACCCTGTTTCAGTATATCAACAGATTTTCTCAAAACTTATTCTCTTAATGCTAACGCTATGCAGCTGTAATGTGATGTACTAAAATCGTTATAAGTTGAGCTGTTACTAACTTTTTATTGATTTTCTTCCTCCAGAAAATTGGGGAGGCAGAATTATACAAGGATAAAAATGTTGATTATCTGTCTTCTATCGAGGTAATTGTTATTGGAGTATTTATATTAGTTTGTAAAGTAGTGGGCTGTGCTTTATCTTTTTTAGCAACTCTCATTAGCCTTTTATCATCTAACGATATGACTACCATTTGAGCAGGTTCTAATTGTTGACCATGCAGATGTCATATTGATGCAGGTACTTTGATAGTTCATCTGTGCCCCTTTGATTGATTGATTTGGTGCATGTCTACACTTCACTATCTTCTGTTCATATTTTTGTACTCGCAGAATTGGTCACATGTGAATACAATTGTTGAGCAATTAAATCTGATACCTTCCCAGCAGCGTGGAACAGATATTATGCGCATTAGGCAGTGGTAAGCTTGCAAACTGCTCTTTTATTTGCCTTATTGCTTGTTTCAGTTATCCACCCCATTTTTGGAAAAAAGAAGTGGGTTGCTCTGTGTGTTCTAAACGCGGATTCACGTAAAACATTCCGTGACCGCACAAATATAGGATAAATATGAGGGCCAAACTGAGAACACGTTGCACTCCCTTGAAATGACTGATGCTTTTTGCTGATAATTCTGTTTTGTGAATGTGGCTTGCAGGTATTTAGATGGTCAAGCGCCATTCTATCGGCAATCAATAATCTTATCTTCTCATATAAATCCAGGTAAGTTCGCAACTTTTGTGTGGTGTGCAGGCTGTAAAGATAGATAGTAATGATATAATTTTAAAAATCTGGTGTCTTTTTTTTTTTTTTTTTTTGATAGCCGAGAGATCCGTTTGGGACCCGCCCTTTTGACCAACCACAGCCTTCTAAACTCAGTGGATAATGGGCCCGCCCCTCTACCCTTCTCCACTTAAATACCAGGCTTCGCTTTAATCTGGTGTCATTCTTGATAACTGTTTTTATAATTACGGCAAAAATTTATAGTTTTTTTTCTGTCCTATGCAAACCATCAATGGATTATTTAACCATCGTTGCCTCAACCATGAAGGAAAGGTCTGTCCATTTGGCATTGCATAGAAATATTCCTCTTTTCTCTGGTGACAGTGATGGGAAACTTTCGAATAATAATAACCCTTAATATGATTGTGTTGTGTTTCTCTCTTGAGCTCTGTTCCTGAATTAGAGTGCTATGTCATTACTTTGACTGCTCTTTCCGTCATCTGCTTTCCCTCAGTTATACCTCCTTGTGTTTGGTGTATTATAAGTTGGTGGCTGGGGGAAATAAGCATTTTGGGCATAGTTTGAGCATCTAGCGCATAAAAGAGGTATATGCTTTTCAGAGGGACAAATTAACTTTGATCTACAAATGATAAGGGTACAAATTATTGGTCTGCTTGTTAAAGAAAATTACTGGACCAGTCTGATGGAATTATTTTTTCACCCAAAATGTTCAGACATTGATAGCCTTCTTGTCATCATGTTAATTTGAAGTGTCTGGACTAATCAATCGTCCATACACTGGTGATTTGTTGCTATACTTGTAATAAATTTTTTGTTGATAACAGAGGTAATTTTTGTTGGAATTTTGAGGACCAATGATGCACAACTCAAAACTCGATGGAGAATGGACCTTACCCTCTGTTCTTTACTCTTAAATATTGGGCTGGTCTGTTTCAGGGTTCAAACCAGTGAAGTGGTTCTAAACCACATCACGTTGCGCTCATCACTAGGCCAAAGCCTGGGGGCACTTTGAAGCTGTAATTTTAATTATTGTTTTTCCTTTATCTAATTAAAAATAAAAAACATTTTCCATTTGACTTTCTATTTTTCCTTCCACTTAGATTCTTCTAATGACATAAAAGAAAAAAATTTCTTCTAATGAAGATGATAGATGTGCCTAAACTTATGCAACATGATGAATGAATTGCCATTATACAGTAATATTTAATAGAGGGAGATGGAAATTTTGATGTGAGTTTGATATGTTGTTCTTACTTCATTGGAGTTTTGAATGGTTGCATGCATTAGGGAAAAAGAATTGGATTTCCACTAGAAAAGATTGATGCATAGTCCTGCACATTACCTTGGAATTCATAATGCTCATTCAACATTAATTTGAGAAAAATTTGCTAGAGATGTCCTCTTTACTGTCCTAAAACATCAATATAAAAAGCGTAGTGGCTGCGGGTTTCCCTTGTCATTAAAAAAAAAAAAAAAAAACATCAATATAAAATTTCAGCATGTTTACATTCTGTGAATGCTTAGAAAAGAGAGATATTTTGCTTATCTAAGTGCTGTATTTTCAGGTCAAATTGGCAAGCGAGTATAAAGGTGTTTTTACCAAAGGTAGTACTTCAAATACGGCAGGTGAGCACTAAAACTATGGTCTTATAGTTATATTTAATAATTTGGTTTGAACCCGGCGAATTTTCAGTGTAAGAATTTCAGTTTTTTTTTTTTTTTTGACCGTGGTGTCTCAGCCAGCTTCTGCTCACCTCGACTAATTCCACGGAATACCTGACACCTCCCACCAGTAGGTACCAGGTAACTCTGTCCATCAAGGCTAGGACAGATGGAAAGAATCACCTAGTGTTTTTTTGTCTCCGCTGGGAATTGAACCTGAGACCTCATGGTTCTCAACCAGTTTATTGACCAATAGGCCACACCCTTGGGTGCAGGAATTTCAGTTTATCAAAAAGGAATACATCGAGTTCTGGGTCTGTAGTTATGTCACATTATGATTATGTTGATATTGTGATCACTTCATCTAAAACTTTTGTTTAACAGAGATGGGACACTTATATTTCTTCTGTCTTAAACACTTCCTCTTCCCTGCAGTCTAAATTTTTTTCTTAACCAAGCACGTGGGCATACTATTGTATGCTACATGTATTATTAAGTTTGAATCTTGTCTGGCTTCTGTTTTATTTTTTAATTGCTGACATGAATTTGATTAATCATGTTACTGTGGAAGTACTATAGATTCCTTTCTCCTCTTGTGGGTTCTTGCCATTTCCCAAACTTGCAGATTTATGAGCGATTTGATGCGAATACTGCTGAAGATGCTGATGATGCCCGGTTTGACTATTTCACAAAAAAGGTCTGTTATTCTTCTGCATTATTGATCATTTTTCTTCATGATGGCACAGCTCAAATAATTGTGATATTATCTTTCCTGAAGTTCAGAGCTTGCTCCTACTACGCCTTTAACAAGATGGAATGTATTTCCCAGACCATAAAAAATGTTAAGAAAATGAAACCTCTTTACCATCTCAACAGAAGTTTGAAAAAAATGGTATCCTCATTACTAGGCTCCAGGGTCATTATGCCTGCTTCACATTCTTTAATCAAATTCTTCCTTAACCAAATCATTGTGTGGCTGCTGTAAACCCCCTCCCCCTTTCAAAAAAAAAAAAACCCAAAGAAAATAGGAAAACAATAATGAAAGTGAAGATAAAAATACTCTGATGGAAGTGAGTATGGTTCAAATAGTACTACATTGTATGATCACATTTTTTCAAGTTAACATAGGTACAGTTTCCCATTGTCTAATCCATATAACCCTCCACCATTTCTTCTGTTACAGAGCCGCCAAATGATTCATCCTTTAGGCACTAATTTTCTTAGATCCTGTATTTTATCATGTTAGCTTATATCATAAATGCAACTCTTTTTCCTTTTTCGCGATGAAGCTAGATAAGTGGATAGCAACTTAATTCTCCGCCGGAATATATTTGTATAAATGATTATTTTGGAACCGGATACTCTAATCATTTTTCGTGTCTGTATTAAAAGATTGTTTAAGGCACTGCCCCTAATCTTTGTTTAAATTTCAAATCTGGTGGTGCATATAAACTAAGATTTTATCCAATACCATCTCGTTACCTCCCACTGAGTTTTCCTGTACTATTTAGGACCTGCATTTGCACTGTGTTATTCAATGTAAAGAGAGATGAACTCATCTTGCTTCAGTTTTTCTCATTTACTCATTAGTTATGGAATTGTACAATTGTTCTTTTTTTTCCTCAAAAAAAAAAAAAACTACTTATAACCACACCCTTCTACCTGTGTAACATGATTTTGTAAAGTTAATATCATCATCAAATCAGTTGGTCTTACAATTGTGCTGTATTATTGATGTATGGTCAACTCCACTCTGATCAAGTTTGTTATTCTAGGTGTTCCCCAAGATAAAGGATTCCACTCAGGTATGTTTGACTGAGCTCGGGAAACAAACAATTCATTCTTCCTAAGTATTCAGCTGTGTGAGAGATGGTCATTCTTTGACTCTTTTTTGTGTTCTGCAGGGTGGTATAATGCTATTTATTAGCTCTTACTTTGAGTTTATCCGTGTAAGGAACTTTTTGAAGTCACAAGAGGCATCCTTTTGTCTATTGGGAGAGTGAGTAATATCTTGTGTTCAGATCGCTTTGCATTTCTGTGTATAAAATTGAATTTGTAATCCAAGAGGTCTACTTGTTATATAAGTATGCTGTTCTGGTTTAAGGTTCAGTCAGTTGTTTGCCTTTGTTTCTAGGTACACTGAGCAGAGTGGCATATCTCGTGCATGAGGGTGGTTTTTTGATGGAAAGAAGAAAATCATGCTTTACACTGAAAGAGCTCACTTCTATCACTGATACAAGGTTCTCTCTCTTGAATGCTATTTGTGCTGCCTTACTTTCTCTCCTTTTTTTCCTGCTTAGGAATGCTCTGGCATTTGTCTTGGATAATGTTGTATGCTTTTAGTCTATACCTTGTATATCTGATTCTGCAGAGAAAATTGTAGTTAGTCCAAGGCACTCTAACTGGGAATTTTAATCAGCTTATAAAACTCTTAGTTATTCCTGGTTCCTTCAGTCTTGACATGAACAATCTCCAAATCTCTGTTAAATGGGATAAATGTGCTTTCTGCCAATTGGAAGTGGTTTCTTTCAGCTGATCGATCTGATTCATGAAAGTTTTCCTTGAATGAGCTTAGAGGACATGATCAAGGTGATATCCACTCACAAACTAGTATACTGTGAGGAACAGATGGGGATTATGCTTAGATCTATGGTACTCATCCAAAAAAAGGAATGAAATAGAAAAACTGGTAAGATAAAGTTAGGAGTGCTACGACCTGTCTCTGGCAAAGGATTCTAATTTTCTTTACATCTGGTAGCTGAATATGAAAGCTCCTGACTGTCTAAGACAAATGATCTTCAACGCTAATAGCACTGTGCAACGGAAGTTTTATTGAACCTGGAAGTATACCTTCTAAATTACTGGATGGTATTATGGATTTTTCTACTCTTACAAGTTTGTAGTTCTAGGGAAAAACTAGGAGTGCTTCCAAGGATAGTTTTGTATTTTGTTCCTGGGGTTGAATTTGTGATCTAGTAGACTTGTCACTTCCAAGAAAAGGCAGTTTGTTATGTATCAATCTTCAAGTGAGAAAGGATATTTTAAAATGTATAGCACTATGCCAAATGTTATAAGGAAAGAGGTTTTCTGTCTATGATCCCTAATGATATTCTAAGCTAAGCCGAATTGTCGGAGTATTGGCCATTCTCAGTAGCTTTCCACATAGCATAGTCATAGATAAGAATGTTGATTTGTACAACACTCAAGAGGTCATTTTGGCTACTGTTCATTTTGGTATAAAAGGTGTCATTCCTTTGCAGAATATTGACAGGTCTGGGGATTCTGGTGTCAAAAGAGTAAACAAGAGTACTGAATTTTCCTTTTTGATATCATATTCTCAGTAATATTTGTATTTAAACAGTATCGTGCGGTAGTTGCCAACTTTCTTCTCTATTACACAGCCATTTGATAGTTATTGTTGGTATTAATCTTGTCTTCTTTCATGATTATTAGTTGTATGTATCCTTTTTTAACAGGTAACTTATTGGTTGTATGCATCCTTGGATCCCTCTAAAAGATATTATCAGCCTTTTTTATTTAGTGTTTGCATAATACTAATTATTTTTGTGTTCAACTTGTTCTGAGAATTAGATACGTAGCATTCAGAACTTGTTCATTTATTCACTTCCAGAGCGGAAAGAATTTTACCCAGAGGTGATCATTTCTACTTCACCCCCAAATTAGGATTATATGGTGCTTCACATGAACGCAAGTCTTACCAAGTTATCTTTTTCATTTCTCCTGCAGGTTGTAAATCTGCTACAAGGGTCTGCTTGCACTGTTCTATTTTCTCGTTTTGACCAGCTTCGGGTATGGCTTCAAATCCCCCTGTACAATTATTAGTTATCTTTTGCTCTCATGCTTCTTCGACCTTTTTCCCTTTGCCCTGCCAAAGTATTCATCTCAAACTTTCTTCCAAGTGTCTGGTTTCCTGGTAGTGTTCTTACTGTGCAATCTACTTTCTGTTGAATTCAGCTTGAGAGGATCGTCGGTACTGCTGCTTCAAAAAGGATGGTCACGTCGGACAAAGGTGTTTTTGTATTCTGTTAAAAGGAAAGTCACAAAACATCTCTACAGAGGTGTTTGGCCAAGGGAAGGTCTTGCTTTCAAAAGGGTCCAACTGTTTCTGCAGCTCAAGGAACTGGTTCTTGCCTGCACTTATCCAAAAGAAGGAAAATGGTTCTTGCCTTCAATTCAGAAATCTTATAACATATTATTTGAGCAATATTGCTTAATCTATTTTGTTTTCTTTTAAAATTGTGATTTTAGTTTAACATTATTCAATTCAAGAAACATATATAAAAAAATGAACTTATTCGTTTCGACTTTTCTGTCCTTGCTGATGTACAATTTCTGAACTTAGTCTCACCCGCCCCTCCCCTGCCAACTACTTAGATATGGTTGAGTGGTCCGATCAAGAAAGATATGGGATTTTTGGGCGTTGCTCGCGATGAGTTATCTAGTGGTACAAGCACTTCTATTGCACATGTTTTTGGAGCAAGGTGCGGTTTATATTAACTGAATATCCATTGCAAGAGTATGAACATATCAATGGAGTTGGGTTTGGA
The DNA here is from genome assembly GCA_037074985.1 of Solanum bulbocastanum. Lineage (NCBI taxonomy): Eukaryota > Viridiplantae > Streptophyta > Magnoliopsida > Solanales > Solanaceae > Solanum > Solanum bulbocastanum. The sequence continues at coordinate 34,094,860 of CM073607.1, forward strand.
TGGAATATCCATAAAAAAGACTAAAGCAATTTTTCAATGTCATTATAAGTTAGATAGTTAAATGTTTTATGCTTCTTTAAATAGAAGCAGAAGCAGTTTTTCTGCTATTGGGAAGAAGCTAAGAATTTCTATTTTTTTTAAAAAAGAAGAAGCGGAAAATTATTTTTTTTCAAGGCTAAAATGTCCCTTCCATATATATATATGTTTGGTTAAGTTCCATTAAATAATTTTTTTTTTTTGTAATAGATGTTTAAACTAGTTTCTTTCTATAAAATAATCTTAATATTAAAATGACACTAATACATGCCCTTAATCGTAATTTGACTCTCAAAAACACTTTTTTTAAAAATTAGCCAAACGCAATTTGCTTATAAAAAATACTTTTCAAATGAATTAGCCAAACACAAATTGTTCTTTTTTTTCAAAAACACTTTTTAAAAAAGCTATTTTAATTTTTTTAAAATTTAAAATAAGCAGTTTTTAGCAGTAATGTCAATCAAGGTCTAAATTACACAGTGACAATACACTGATTGTACTAATCTTTGTCATAGCCTTTTTGTACTAATCTTTGTCTACCTCAATTAAACCTCAACACATCTCTACAATTCATGCTATAATAATTTTTAAGGAATTCAAAAATCAAACAGACAATGCAATAGTACTTTAATTGCTCTAAGCTAGAATAAAATATAAGTACATCACAATGAAACCTTTGAATTCCTTAATCTATTGTATATCATGACCGTCGTTTCAGGTTCTGAGATGAAGAACAGTAAAATGAAGAGGTTGATGAATAAATGAAAGTAGTCCCAATAGAATATTTTTTTACTCGAATCCTGATGTTGTTGATGGAAAGTCATGTCATCAGGTTGATTGTGTTTTTGTTTTCATATACACTATTCATTTGTGCTTATTTTATGTGCTAGGCCTAGTAGTTAGAAGGAAATTCAATAAAGAAGATATGGAGTTCCGGAATTTAGAAAAAAATTGTATAAATTAATATTAATGTTGTTATAATGTGAGATGGATTATTTGATTTTCAAAGCCCATGATGTAGAATAAGTGATTTCAGTTTTTTAATTAGTTCGATCAACAAATGTACTGTTCTTGATTATATTTATTTATAGATTATAAAGAGATTCCAAAGTTTTGATAAGATAACAAATGTAGTGTAGCATCGAATGTGTAGTGGATGCATGTCATCTGTTCAATTTTTGGGTGGTGTATCAAGTTTTTGTATTTTTTTTACTAGTGTGGTTTAGCAAATGTAGTATTAGCATTGGTTGTGTAGTGAACAAATGTCATGCACCCACTACACATCTAATGCTACACTACATTTGCTATTAAATCAAAACCATGGAATCTCTTTATAATAATCTATTAATAAAGGTAATCAAGACAATACATTTGCTGATCAAGTTAATTAAAAATTTGAAATCAATTATTCTACATTATGAATTAACACAAATGGTAGCCTTTAGAATCAAATAATTCAATTCACATTATAACAGCATTTACAATAATTTATACAACTAGTTCCTAATTTTGAAACCCGATATCCTCTTTATTGAATCTCCTTCTAATTACCAGCACATAAATTAAGCACAAGAGTGTATACGAAAGCGAAAATACAATTAATGTAGTTAGTTACCTGATGATATGACTTATCATCAACAACATCAAGATCTGAGTCAAAAATACCCTTTTTGGATTGCCTTTGTTTTTTCATGCAACTCTTCATTTTTCTTTTCTTCAACTCAGAGCCTGAAATAACGGTCATGATATGCAGAGGGTTAAGAAATTCAAAAGTTTTAGTTACCTTCTGATTTGGATATGTAAAGAGAACATTGCACGGAGAAGAAAGCATCAAGGAGATCGCACAGAGAAGAAAGCATCAATTCCCAAATCAGGGTCAGATGCAACATCAAACACAAAAAGAGAATTCAAATCAAACTATAAAACCCAAAATCAGAGTAGCCAAGTGAGAGAACTTGTAGATGCTAAACAGGAAAAATTTGAAATCGTATTTATTTAGATAAATTGACTGAGAGAGAGAGAGAATTGGAAGAAGAGATTGATCAAATGACGGCGGAACATAACAAACCCTAATGAAATTACCTCAAAAGACGAAGGAGTCTCTCAAAATCATCGCCTGACAGAGATCATCACATATAGCCAATATAGTGAAAATACCAAATTACCCTTACTAGAAAGCGCTACTGTTGTCAAATATCTATGTGCTTCCTAGCCTCTAATTATATAATAATATAGGAATCTACTTTGCTCTCCTCTAATTGTGGATAAAGGAATTTGATTTTTTTTTTTTTTTTTGTAAAGTGAGAAGGAAAAACAAAAAACAGAGAGAAAAAATTGAAATTGTCATGACCCAATCATCAGCCGTAAGTGCGTCTACTCTATAACATGAAATGTGGAAGTGAACAAAATACAAACTAATTAAACACCCTATTTAAATACTGAAACACTCAAATTTAGTCAAAATAAAGTGTTTTTATAAAGAATATATTGAAACCTTCTAAAGAACTATTTTAATAGGTACAAGAGCTTCTAAGCAGGGGCGGAGCTACACCTTAGCATAGGTGGTCAGATGAACAACCTTCGTCAGAACATTTTTGCGAGTATATATGTTAAATATCAATATTTTTGATATATACTAATTGTTGAACAATCTTGACATTCTAAAGAAAGATATAACTCAATGGTTAAGGTTGTTTAAAGTCATTTCAAGGGCTTGGGGTTCAAGCCCAAGCTAAGATGTTTTGTTTAATTTTTTTTAGTTTCGTTTTTTAGAGAGCAAAGTCGCCTCAAGGGCTTGGGTTCTAGCCCAGACTAAGACTTTTTGTTTAATTTTTTTTAGTTTCATTTTTTAAGAGAGTAAAAGTGACGTTCCAATCTTTATAATCTCACTAACAAGGTTTATTTTTTTTACTTGTCCTAAATATGAACACCCTTGATGAAAATTCTGGCTCCGCCACTGCTTTTAAGAGATTGCTAGATTTAATAGAATAAGACACGACTCCGACCATAAGGAAAGAGAGGTAGAAGCTGTCAGAGTTCATCTTCGTCTTCACCTAAAAGACATCAGTGACCCTGCAATCAAACTATGTCAAGTGGCATAACAAGAATAATATCAGTACAAACAACACATAGTAGAATTTAAAATAATTTCTAAATAAATAAATATTTAAAAATAATATTTATCCGTATACTTTTCAATTCATCTATTTTCTAAGCATGTGCTAATGAAAAATCCATTTCTTCAGAATCTACTTTTAATAATAAAAAAATATTATAGCTTTTATTTAGTATAAAAGTAAAATTACATACATATAGATAAGAAAGTTATAGCAACATCAATTGTAACATTAATATACTGATATTGTGATCGCACCACGAAATAATTGTTATTTCTTTTTTTTTTATTTTTCATCCAATGTCTGATATCAACATTGAAACCCCCGACTAAATAGCTTTCAACAAAATTTTCTCCGATACTAAAACTCGAATCCAAAACCTCCTTAAAAAATTACAATTTTACTAGTTAAAAACTAATCCGAACCCTGTATCGGATATTATAAATTGGGTATATTTGTTTGGACTCTCCTAAAATGTTGTTGTATTCGTATCAAATTCTCAAAAATTACACTACTTTTGGAGGACTTGCCACACATAGATCAACATTTTTAAAGAGTCCGAGCATCTTAAGTTGAAGGCAAATGCTAATGGGATTATTTCAGCATGTCCATGTTATAAGCTTTTTAATTCTTACAGAAGGGACATACTTGGAAGATGATTCTTTGGCTGTCTTGTGACATATGAGGCTATAGGGGTTGGATATTATGTAAAAGATGTTAACATGGACTATTTGAAAGAACGTTGAAAAGCGGTTATTTTGTAGGGACGTTATTTTCAATAGATGTTAATATATGTAGGGATGCTATTTTCAATAGACTCTTGACTCCAAGAAATGTTCAAGAGATATAATACTAAAAGTATAAGACATCTAGTTATTCACCGGTTGAGTGGTCCGTTCAAGAAAGACATGAGATTTTTGGGCATTGCTTGAAAAGAGTTTATGGCTACCTAGTGATTTAAATCACTTTTATTGCACATTTTTTTGGAGTAAGGTGCGATTTATATCAACTCAATATTAAGATGAATGATCATAAAAAGATATTTGACCTTTGCTCTTGTCTACCTTGACATAAATTTAACACTTACCTATGCATCCCTAATAGAAGATTAAAAAAAATAACAAAGAGCTAAAAATATTCTCGAATAATTTGAAATAACTTCCATTTATCTTTTGTTTGCTTTTGGTATCAAAAATATATTTTCCGTTTATTTGTCGGACTACATATCTTCTGAACTAATGATTATCCACATGAGTCATTTAGATCATTGACATAACAATTAACATGACAAAACAATGGCCAAAATGTCCTTGAACTATCGAAAATAGTTCAATTTTATCTTATATTTGATTTGGGTATCAAAAATACTTTTGCCATCTAGCTTTTGGTGGATTTAATGGAATCATTTTCTTTTGTTGGGTTATTGGAGGGTCCTAGTTACAAAAGTGGCTCAGATTAGCAATAACTTTAACCCTTTTCCAAAAAAAAAAAATGCATCTTATAAATAGGGGCGGACCTAGGTGGACCCTAGGGGGTTCGGAACCCCCTCGTCAAAAAATTATACTATATATATAACGTCAAATTCTGATTTTATGCGTATATATATTAAAATGAACCCCTTAAAAAACAAAGTACAAGCTTGGCTAAGAGGATAAAAGGTTCAAGAAATTCCCCTAGGTCTCATGGGTTCTCGAACCCCATGGGCAACATTATTTTCCTCTTTTTAATGCTTTGGAAAATGGAACTTTTGGACTTAGACCTTCTTCTTTTTCATTATTTTTTCCTTTTATTCCATTTCTTCTTTTTAATTTGTTTTTGTTTAAATTTATTAGACACATTCTTTTTATTTTTATTTTTTATTCATTTTGTTTCAACATAACCCTTTTCTTCATATACTAACTTAAATAACTCTTTTAAAAAATGATGAATTATATTTAACTTGAAATTGAGATAGAAATATAATTTTTTTTTTTTAAAAGAGGGTAAATTAGATGTAATTGAATGAAGAAACTTAAGTATCGTCAACATCCTTTTAAAAATATTAATTTATAGACTTCATGAAATTTCTTTTATATTTTAAATTCTATTTTAGAGAGATGGAAACTAAACTTTTTTGATTTATTCGTTATTTGTCTTTTTTACAAATTAAGACTAACCTATTAATTAAATTGAACTATATGAACTAAAAAAATTGTCGATGCTATTTATTTATCTTTTAAATATGCATTATAATATTAGTAACTCTATTCTTACACACTTTATCTTGACAATTTTCATAGTAATATGTGATTGAATGGATACTAAGTTAAAAATTTTAAAAAGTGAAAAATAAAGTAAAACATTACAAAATAAAGTATAAAAAGCACAAAAAATTTTAAGAATGCTCGATGAAGCATGATAAAAGTAGAAAGAAATGCTTAATACGGTATGATAAAGTAAGTTAAATTTAGCATGATAAGGTAAATATCTTTCTTTCCCGTCTCGCTCCCTTTTTCATCATTTAATTTTCACGTGTTTTAGGAATTAACTTATGTAATACAGTCGATTCACTAAAATTCTTATCAATGTATCTTTGTCATCGATATCTTTGATTAGTTTAGGCTTTACTTTAATGAACCAACGAAATATCTATGGTTCTTGTACAAAGAGCATGCCGATGGGCTACTATGCTCACCGTGCACTTGCATTACCACCCGAACTTCTTCTTTATACTTCCATACACTATTTGTATTAGCAACCAAGAGGTTGCTTTATTACTAGTAACTTACAAGTTGAAACAGTAAAAATTGTAACATTTGGGAGAATAACTTTGTGAAAAGGAAGAAAATAATCATTCCCTTCCTAGAACATGTTGTTGCCACATCCACCGCAAGAGATAGGAACATATCAATGAAACTGAGTGGTATTAAATTCACTTTTGATTGAATATTTAAGAAGACATAAGTTTAGAGAGAATTTATGCCTATTATCTTTTCTTTTTTTTTTTTTGGGGAAAAAGGACAAATATACTCCCGAACTATCGTAAATGGTAAGCAGATATCCTTTGCTATATTTTTGGGATATTGGTGCCCCTGTCGTCCAAAAATTAGAGCATATATACCCTTTATATTAAAGGACATACACGTGTCATAATCTTATTCACCGACCCAACATTTATTAAATATCGGATCGGCGGATAAGATTGTGCCACGTGTCCCTATTTAGTCTTCCGTTAGATTGAAGAGCATATATGCCCTAGTTTTTGGACGGAAGGAGCACCAATGTCCCAAAAGTATGACGGAGGGTAGTATTTGCATACCATTTACAATAGTTCGGGGGCATATTTGCCCTTCTTTTATAAAATAAAAGGAAGAAAATATATACCTTTAAAAAAGAGCAACTTTCACATATAGCAAACATAAAAATCATATTTGTATGTTATAGTTATAGTTTGCATAATTGCGCTCCATAACAAATTTTATGTTTGCTATGGAACTTTTGATTTGTATAATTCGCTAGATACATCCAATTTTATACAAATTGTTCAGTTTTGTATAAATTCAATTATACATTGTAATTTGTATAACAAGATCTGTATTTATATAATTATAAGTGTATAGGACGAAAATATATGTATTTGTATTTGTATTTGTATATACAATTTTCTATCACTTTATACAAACACAAACACATTTTATACATTTGTATACCGAAAATGGGTAATTGTATACCGAACCATATGACAAAAAAATGGGATGTTTACTGCAAATTACAAATAAAATAAACTATGGCTATATCATTTAATTTGAATTAATGGTTTGCTATTTCATAGAATTTTCCCTTTAAAAAACAAGTTTAAAGGGGAATTTATACATAAATATGCTCTTTAACTTTGTTTCAAATAGCATTTATACCCCTTCAACTTTGAGTGTGCACAAGTAGACACTTAAACATATATAAAATTGAACAAACAAACACAATCGTCTTACATGACATCCTACATGACAATTTTGTATCCTATGTGGTGTCCTATGTGTATTATGTCAGGTAGAACATGTGTGTCGACTTGTTCAATTTTATATAAATTTAAGTATCTACTTGTACACACTGAAAGTTGAAGGATATAAAAATTCACTACAGTAAAATTAAAGAGCATATTTATGTATTATGCCTATTTTATTATTTCATCTGAACTTTCTGAAATTGGAACCAGAACTTGAATAGGAAAACAAGTGGACACACCCGCAAGGAAACCCATCTCGAAACCAACGAGTTGCCTAAACCCTCCCTTGTTGTCTTGCTTGCTTTTGGATAAGAAAGAAACTGGATATAATTGAAGAAAAGGCTATATAGGTACGATAGAAGAGTACGGTTAAGTAGGTAAGCAAAGGCTCTCTCTCGCCCTGTAATCTTGTGTAAAGCCTTTCTGCCTATCTATTTTATTTTATTTTTTAAGTGTGTTTGTCCTTGGAGTGTAATTCCTTTCCATACACTTTACATACGTGAAACACATTGCTACATCTGGTTGGTTCTCACTTTAGTAAAAGCATTTTAAACAAGAAAAGCTACAATTGAAAGACAAGTAAAGTGTAAAATCTTAGAAGAGTAATTGAAACACTGCTTTTGCCTTCCCACACTTTTTCTCTCTCTTTTTTTTTTTGATTTCCAACTTAGGGTTTGGGATCGTATCGAAATGCGATAAAATTCTAATTCATGTGGGAAATAATTACTACACCAAAAATGATTTACAACAACAATTAATTAACGTCAATATAGCTTAATTGTCGTTACATGTGTTTTTTAGTGACAATTAACATTTTTTGTAAATGTCCCTAAAACATATAGCGACATTGAATCCAAGAACAATTAACTAATGCCGGCAAAGATTTTAACATTCATTATTAATGTGCATATATATTACCACTAAAAGTTATTTTTGTGGTAATATTGGGGATAAAATGATCCTTAATAAAGAAGACTTCATACATAGTAAAATTCAATTCGAGACGTCTAATTAACAATAAAGAATTATCGCTCCACCACGACCTTTATTGCTACCCTATCACACTTTGTTCCCAAGAAAGAACCTCAGACTTTATCCTACAAAAAGTGAGAAAAAACATGAATAAATAGAACAGAACATATACAATACTTCTTTTAAACTCCAAATTTCTCACTCCATGTAAAATATCATGCATGCTCAAGTTAATTTTATTTTTCTTTCCCTCTTTTAACTTAGCTCTTATATATATTGAGGTTGAAACATTGAAAAAAAAAAAAAGCAATAAATTAAAGAAATAATAAAGAAAGTGAAGATGTCTTCATCTTGTTTAATATTTTTTGTCTCAAACTCAATCTTTCTTTTATCTTTATTTTCATTGACAATTCATGCCCATCGTTGCACTGAGAATTTCTTATCTCAAACCCTTAGTAGAAATCTGACATTATGCAAGAGATACAAACATAGGAATGGAGTTGAATTTGGATGGAAAGTCGAAAACACGATGACTCAAACTCTCCAGGTCAGAGGCGGATCTAGAGCTAGTTAATTCATGAGTTCAACCAAACTTATTGCTTTCGGTTCGAGATATAAATACATGCATAAAAAATTGTATGCATGTGTTTTCAATAAACTTACCAAGGGCTATAATTCTCCTATTTAAGTACTTTGACCATATTTGAGCACCTTTTTTTTTTTTGGATTGGAAAGTCTGAGGATTCGATCATTTTTGTATGATTGTTGTTGCACTACCCTTTTCAACGAGTTTCGAAGCTAAAAATCATTTTCCTGATTAAGTTTTGATCCCATCATCTCTAAAAAATTCGGAAGCTCTTTTTTGTAGCGATAGTACCAAAATATCAAATTGGTGCACTTGCCTTTTATCTTTATTTTGATACTTACGGCCTCTTGAATTCTCTTTTTTCCTATTTATTTCAAAATTCATTTTTGTCAAATATGGCTTTTACTATTTGTTTCTTTATTATTGATAAGAAATTTCTTGTTAGTTGATATCCTATATAAATCGATCGAACACCCCTTTGTCAGAAAATTACATCAAATTGGGTTAATTTTTTATATTATTATTAAAATTTGTTGAACCCTTTTGGGTTGTGGAAATTAAAGTTTGTAGTATAATGGTTCAAGCGTCGGTCAGGTTGCATGTTCAAATATCAAGTGTAATATTCTTGCATTCTTTTCAGTCCCCTAGGTAGAATTTTCGGTTCTATCATTAATTTACGACTTTAAATTCTGAATTTTCCTCTGTTCCAACAGGTAATGATGGGAGCAAGATTAGATAGTGAAACAGGATGGTTGGCTTGGGGTTTGAACTTAGGACCAGAACCAAGAATGGTAGGGACTCAAGCACTTATTGGCATCAAACAAACAAATAGTTCATTTCTTGGTAACACATACAATGTCACACAATATATTAAAATAGGGTGCAATCTTTTACCAACTCCAATTGATTTAAATGTAAGCAATTTGACATTTGGTTTTCTTGGACATATTCAATATCACATTATAGAAGCCACTATATATCTTCCTCAAACAGTTGATATTTCAAGAATTAATCATGTTTGGCAAGTTGGAAAAGTTGCAATTGGAATGGAACCCAAATTTCATGAATAAACACTCAAAAATTATGATAGCACAGAGATCATTGATTTGCAGACTGGCTCATCTCTAAGTATTAGATCTGCTAGACGCCATCAAGCAAGAGTTGTAAGTGATGTCTATATTTTTTCGAATTTAACTTATATACACGTAACAATATAAAATAATGTTATACTAGTAATATTGTATTTTACCATGCATGTGGTAGAGGTTACACCTTATTTTTCATGAACTTGTGTAATTGTCTAATGGTAATTTTTTAGTTGATCTGATAGTGCAAATTTATTTTAAGCCATCAATAATTTTGATTTTTTTTTTCATTACATGCATGCAATGTCCTTCAAACTAGGTAAAGTATAGAGTTCTTTTACTAAACTCTGATTAATTAGTTAATAATATATAAACTTAATTGAGCTACTTAACCAGGATATGTGAGTTGAATTGGTTTTATGTAAGGCAGAATGATCAGGGAAACCCTTGTACTTGGCTCCGTTTGTAAGTTGGACCCTCCTACTTATCAATTTGCCAATTGAACCCCTAAACTCATAAGAACATAATATTTTAAACCCCTTTGGTTGTGCATACATAGACACTTAAACTTGTATAAAGTTGAACAAGTAAACATATGAGTCCTAAGTGGCGTCCTACGTAGCCAATTTGTGTTCTGCGTGGCATCCTATGTGTATTATGTCACATAGGACGTACACGCGCATCTACTTGTTCAATTTTATATAAGTTTAAGTGTCTACTTGTGCACATCCAAAGTTAGAGGACACAAATACCAGTTGAGGCCAAATTATTAAAGCGCATATTTATGTATTGTGTTTTTTTTTCCTCTCCCAAATTTCACTGATGAGAAACAACATTCTATGTTTTAAAAAGTAATAGGTGACTCTTGAATAGAAAATGTTTATTTCACACTGTTATATATATATATATATATATATATATATATATATATATATATATATATATACACACACACACCAAATACTATTAATTTAAGCTAGTAAATTATTTTAGTATTTGCAGGCTCATGGAATACTTAGCATTATAGGTTGGGGTGTAATATTGCCTATTGGGGTGATAATAGCTTGGTATTTCAAAAAGGGACCAATACATTGGAATGAACATGATCAATGGAAACATGCTCATAGGGCATGTCAAGCATTTGGATATATTTTTGGTGCAACTGGTTGGGCAATTGGCCTTTGCTTGGAAATTATTCCAAATATTACTCTTTTCCCAAACATGGAGCTTATGGTATTTCCATCTTCACATTTGCCACTCTACAAGTAAAACTATCTACTCTCTAGTCTCTAACAACTTTTTGATTTTCTACACTCTATCTTTTATATATATGCTTTTATTGTTAATCATAGTTACTTCTGTTGTCTCAATTTATGTGTCACTCCTTCCTTTTAGTTGTAGTAGTACTATTTTTCCATTGAATTTTTCATTGATAAATGTTCTATGGCTATTTTATAGATATTTTGATTGAATTAGCGAGAAAAGAAAAAAAAAATACTATTTTGTTTTCGTACGTTGAACTAGGAAGGCTTCTACTATATATTTTTAGTGAGACTCTATTTTTCACCATGCAATTTTTCGGTGATTGATTCGATGGGAAATAAGTAGGAAGATCATGTTCTATAGAACAAGTTTTTCACTGATTCGCAATGAAAAAAACATTTGAATCTAGTAGTGTTAGTCACATAAAGTTCCCATTTAAAGTCACATAAATTTTACGGTTTGATAAATGCATAAGTTTCATAGGTTTTTCTTTCTCTTAAATTTTACCTCTATTCAAATACCTTCACATAAATTGATCTGACGAGGAATAATTAATATGTACTCTTATCCCATGATTCATGAATTAATCCATCACTTAATTATGATTTTAGTGATTTTCATTATAATCTCAATGACATTTTAATGTACACTACTAATTAATCAATTGGTTAATGTGTATATACAGACATTGGCTCTAAGATTAAAGCCCCACAAGAATGATGAACTTCACACATATTGGAGTATATATCATCTTTCTCTTGGCTATGCATTGTTGATTGTGATTTGTGTCAACATATTCAAAGGCATCAAAATATTGCAAGAAGAAGAGACATGGAAACCTACCAACATTGCTATTATTTCTTCTATTGCTTTCATCTTCTTTGTCTTTGAAAGTACCAATTGGATTAAATTCAAAGTTGATCAATTGAAAAGCAAAGAAGAGTTGTCCAAACAAATACACTAGAAGTATGATGATATTACATCTTTTTTATTCTTTTGTATTTTTTTCGGGATCAATTGATAGACATTTTTCTTGAGGAAGAGAATCCAGGATGAACGCTTTTTTCATTCGCTATGCGCTGATGTTTGGACTAGTTCACTCACATTGTTTCAGTTAGTTTGCTCACATCTCAAGGTAATTTCACATAATCATGTATATGGTAAAAAAATTCCAAAAAAATTGCCCGGAATTCATATCATCAAAATATTCATAGGTTAAAACACACGAAAAAATGAGATAATCATCTATTTCATGTTAAATGCCTCCTAAAAATGTCGTGAATCCTAGTGAGGCCATTATAAGTACTACTTCCCCAACTCATTAACACACACGAAAAATGGAGAAAATCACCTATTTTCTTTTAAATGGCTCCTAAATGCCTAAAAATATCGTGAATCGTGGTGAGGCCATACATACTGCTCCCCAGCTCATTACAAATGGTCTTGTAATTTTTTATTTTTTTTAAAATCACCTGAAAGTCATATCACCAAAATATTTATGTGCTTACACACACGAAAACTGAGAAAATCACTTATTTCATATCAAATGGCTTCTAAATACCTAAAAATATCGTGAATCGTGGTGAGACCATACATACTACTCCCCCACCTCATTATGAAGAGTCCTGTAAAGTATTTCAAAATATAGAGTAATATATCAGGAGATACAAGTTTCTATTCCAAATAGAAAATTTCAATCTATTCACAATATTAATTGTATTTTCGGTGATAACAAAGAGTATAATTAGAATTATAATTTATTTATTTGATCAAATAAATTCGTGTCGGACCAAACATTGGATGAAAACAAACGAGGACAGAATAGGTAATATTTTCATCCCAGAAGGAAATATTGGTCTTTTCAGATATAGTAAACAACCCTAGGGTTTCTCCTCCTACAAAACCCCCAATTTACACACAGCTCCTAGAGCCTCTGTTATCATCTTATAGAGAAAAAGCTCGAAAGAAAGAGAAGAGCCGCAGCAAAAATGGGAGTTTTCACCTTCGTTTGCAAAGGTTCAGGAGATGAATGGAGTGCTAAGCAACTCAAGGGTGATCTAGAATCATCTGCTTCTTGTACCTATGATCTTCAACGCAAGCTTGTTCAAGCTGCTCTTGCTTCTGACTCTTCTGGTGGTGTTCAGTCATCTTTCTCCTTTGTTAAACCTTGCTCCGCTGTTTTCCAGGTATAAAACTTAATGGGTCTGTTTTATTTTTCGTTTTTATGAATATTCTGGATCTGGGTATTTTAGCCAGTGTTGAAAGATTTTGACTTTTAGATGTGTGTGTGTAGCGAGTGAAGATTGAATTATTAATGGAATTGTTAATTGGAATATGTTCGTTTATCTGTCTGATTTAACCTGAGAATCAAATAATGTATGGATTCCTTCTTTGTGATTCATTGTCTATTTGGTTGGTTGTTTTAGTATTTTGAACAGAAAAGGGACTACACTGGAATTTGATCACTTGATTAGTTACATTGTTTGAGAACTTTGGTTGATAGAATCAGTGCTTATGTGTTGTTGGTTGAGTGTTTATATTGGGGGATTCTGTGATGATACAATTGAAGGTTTGTTTCTCTAAACATTCGCAGTGGCCGCCTAAGATCTTTCGCCTTCGCCAGGCTTGAGAGATAATGCTGCTTTTATCCTTCCTTGGATGTCTGAGATCGATCACCCAACTGCATTGATTTCCCAAGCTTTGTTTTATTTTTCCAGTTCCCTATTTGAATGTTGTTTCTTGTTTATTTGTAGTCTTTATTTTGGAATGAAATAACACGGGCATCACTATGGTGGAATCTATAGAGGGTTCTCCTAGTAACATACGCCGAATTACCTCATAACACGTTCATCGTAGTATATTAAGCACATTTAGTCTTGCCCTGAAGGTACAAGTTAATTTGAACATTTCAAAAGGGAGAGTGTTACAGCCTCGATTGCCTGCGAATTTTGTAAATTTTTATTATGAATTGATGGTTCTCTGAATATAGAGGGATTGTTCTTGTTTGATAAGTTGTGTACCGTGTGAACATGATTCTAATCCTCATTGTTTGCACATTGTATAAGTGATCATTGGTGGTGGTGGCGGTGGTGGTTCCATTGGTGGTGGAGCAGCAGCAGCTCCTTCCAGTGGTGCAGCAGCTGCAGAAGCAGCTCCAGCTGAGGAGAAAGAAGGAAGAGAAAGAAGAGAGTGACGATGATTTGGGATTCTCACTCTTTGATTAGATTGGCATTACTATATAGTAGTACAATTTTCTGTTGCTTTCATCTTTTGTTAGCTTCATTTTGTTGGTTCTAAAGTTTTGATAAAACATTGAATTATAAGTTGCTATTTAGGTATCTAATGACATTGTGTTTTATGGTTCTATGAACTCATTTTTGCTCTTGTTTTGAGATACTTTTATCAAAGAATGGCTGAATCTCTCTAAAAGTACCAACAATTTTAAACTGATGATTGTCCTTATGGATTTTTGTTACACTATGCTTCACTCTTTCAAGTTATAGTACTTAGAAAGTGTAAGGGTTTGTTTGGAAAGGCACCTGGTAATTGGAATTGGTGTAATTACTAGGGCCTAGTAATTACACAGTCTAGTAATTACACTGACCTGTTTGGTTGCACATTCCTGTTTGGATGCCACAATGTAATTACACATGCTGTATTTGGACGCACAATTGCAATCATAAAATTATATCAAATTTTAAAAATAAAAATTAATTATTTAAAATTTATATTAGACAAATAAGAAATTTTATAAATAAAAACTAAATATTTAAGAGATATTCTTTTTTGAAAATATATTACTTAATAAACATATGTTCTTAATTAATATTATGAAAAAATTATTGATTTATATTTTTTCAAATTAATATATTTCAATTGAATTGATCATAAAAACTAGAAGTACGAAGTTTCACTGAACATCGTGAAATGCATGTTTGATAAAAAGATTAATATATAAATAATATGTCATAAATTATTAAATATTCGACAAAAGAATAATTTATCAAGTTTAATTAAAAAATGACTTGCAATGTGAATTCAATATTACTAAAACAAATGAAACTGAAAATATAACATAAGTTATAAATTCAAAACAAAAAATTTAACATAATACTCTTATAACAAATTTCAACATATACATAAATAGGATTTTTTTTTTTAAAAAAAAAAAGAAAACGTAAGTCTATAACCTTACTTAACAATAAATTCTATTTTAATTTAAAACTTAGAATACTAATAAAATTATGCTAATGAGAAAATAAACATGCCATAAAGAAATAGATAATACGAAGAAATTGCATAGAATCACGTGAAGTAAGGTTGAAAACGAGAAGAAAACGAAATATAATAATATAAAATAAAAAAATTAACTTCTAAATTACACCAATTACCTGCTGACCAAGTAATTACCCTGTCCAACCAAATAGGATAGACAATGTAATTACACCAATTACACCAAATCCAATTACCAATGTGTCCTTCCAAACATGCCCTAGATACATATTCTTTACTTTATATGATAGTCAGTCTTAAAAAGAATTGACACATTTTTATATTGAGTAACAATTTAATGCGTTAATGAATTGATTTATAGTCATACTACTATTTTTCATTCAAAGGCCTCTGGAGTAGAATGGAGATAACCGACTCAAATTTAATTAATCTAGACCGACATCTCTTAACTCAAACTGTACACTTAATTTGATAGTTACCATCGTTTTTCACTAAGATAACAATTTGACATAGTCCTCACTAGTGGTGGCAAATGGGTGGATTGAGTCAAATTTGGGTGGATTGAAAATGGGTCAACATAAAATGAGTAATAATTCAACCCGCCCATATTTGATATGGGTAAAAATTGATTGGGTAACAAATGGGTTGGGTAAAATACTAGTTTACCCATATTTTATCCATATTTTCATGAGTAAATAGTACTCTACTTAAGAATTCAATATGAAGAAAATATTTTAGTCCTTTTTTAGATGAAATATGTTGAAAATGCTTCATTTAGTTTTATTGTATCATAAAAGTAAAAAAAAAAAAAAAAATCCTATAACTTTTCAATATAAAATAAATTTATGTTTTCCTGGAAAACAAGTAGATTTTTGACTTATTTTCTCATGTTTGGTTGGTGAGTAGAAAATATTTTCCGGAAAAGATTTGTAGTGTTTGGTTTATGAATGAAAAATATTTTTGAGCAATATCTTTTATTTTTACTAGAGTAGAAAATAATTTTTAAAAACAAACTTAAATTTTTTTCGGAATTGGAGAGGGGGGGCTGGCTGGGGGAGGGATCGAGGGTAGGGGTGAAAAAATAAAAATTGAAATTTGAAAATATTTTTTAAAAACAAACTTAAAATTTTTTTTGGGGGGTGGGGGGCTGGTAGTGGGCTCGTGGGGGGTGGGTCGATGGTAGGGATGAAAAAATAAAATTTTGAAGTTGAAAATATTTTTTAAAAACAAACTTAAAATTATTTTTTTGGGGGTGGGATGGGGGGGGGGGGCGCTAGTAGGAGGTCGAGGATAGGGGTGAAAAAATAAAATTTTAAAGTTCAAAGTATTTTTTAAAATAAACTTTAAATTTTTTTTTGGGGTGGGGGCTGGTAAGGGGTGGATGGGGGGGGGGGTCGAGGGTAGGGGTGAAAATGTTTTCCTTCATAGAAAACACACCCTAAAACATGCTTAATGCACTTTAAGCAAATGTCAATACTAGTACATGATTTTTTTATTTTACAATATTATTTATTATCTAATATAAAATTAAACAAATAAATAATAATAATTAACAAAAGAAATGTACATTTAAAATAGATATTATTGGAGGGCCAAAGACTTCATATTTTCAATTATAGAGAAAAATAATTAGTTTTATAGAAGAACATAAAAAGGAAGAGAAGTTACAATATATTTGGTAATATCATGAATTTTGAGTGAATAAAAGTTACAAGCTTAACTCATTTGGCTAATCCATATTTTACCCATATTACCCATATTTTACCCTTGTAAAAAGTCACTCACCCAACGCGTTAAATGTGAGTGGGTTACCAAAATATGGGCTCATTTTGCCGGCAATAGTCCTCACGAATCGCTTGCTAAGAAAATCTATGTTGCACTCTCCATTCAATTTAAATAAATTCTTTAGGTTGAGTTTACATATTTCTTGAATGTATATATGAATTTATCTACAATATATTATAATGTTTCATTGATGATGTACTTTATTTATTGTTAAGTAAAACATGTCTAAGTTGCACAATTTAAATAGAGGTTCAAATATTTAAATGATACTCCCTTTGTCCACGTCATGTTGTGCATATCTCCGGTCACTCAACTATACACTCTTCTTTCAGAAAGTCACTCAACTTCTAATATTAATTCAAAAGTCACTCAACTATGCTCTTTTTTCTCAGAATGTCACTCAACTTTGGATTTTAACTCAAAAGTCACTCAAGTATCCATTCTTTTATCAGAAAGTCACTCAACCTATTCAATTGATTTATTAATTAAAATTTACTGATATAAATTTTTTATTTAAAAACAAAAACTCTAAAAAATAAGAAAACACCATTTAAATCATTTAGTAACCCATTTAATTAAAATTTGCTGCCTAGTTGCAGGACATGAAAGCTAACAAGCTAATTGAATTTGCCTTTCAAGTTAAGAAGAGAAGTGTGATTACATCGTAGAATAGTGTTTTCCATCATCTCTTATTTTACTGCGTTTCTGGCAATTCTGCTTTGATTGTGAAGAAGACTGATCAAAGTATCATCTAGTAACAGCTAGTTTTGCATCTTATTGATTTGCTGGGTAAAATAAAATAAAATGGGTCACTAATGATTTAAATGGTATTCTTTTTATTTTTTACAATTTTGGTTTTTAAATAAGAAATTTATATCAGTAAATTTTAATTAAAATATCAATTAAATAGGTTAAGTGACTTTCTTAGAAAAGAATGGATAGTTGAATGACTTTTGAGTTAAAATTCAAAGTTGAGTGATTTTATGAGAAAATAGAGCATAATTGAGTGACTTTTGAGTTAATATTTAAAGTTGAGTGACTTTCTGAAAGAAGAGTGCATACTTGAGTGGTCATATGAGATATTAACTCTTTTCAAAAGTCAATTTGACTAAGTTTAAAGTTAAATTATATTACATTTAATTCGATATTTTAAACAAAAAATTTAGATATTCAAAACTGTACGAAAAATACTATAAATTGCAATTTTTTGCATATCAATATAATGAAAAAACACATTATAAAATATTAGTCAAAATTCTGATGAAATGACTCTAAAAAGGAAACTATGACAAATAAAAGTGGACAAAAGGAGTAATAAGTTTACTTAGGTGGCTAAATAGAATACTAAGACAAGTTAAAAGAGATTATTTATATATTTAGCCAAATGCTAATCATCTTTCTTTATCATAACTCTTTTATTTTTAACTGGTTTTAAAAATTGATTATGTTTTACCCATCGATTTCATAAAAATAATTTGCATAAAACGCCAAACATTTAATACTTTTTCAAAAATAATTTGTTTTCAGAATATTTTTTGAACAGTATTTTCAGAGTATTGAAAAGCATTTTTTGAAAAAATATATATTTACGTAAATTAGAAGGTAGAGGCTTTCTATTCCTGGAAACTACTGTTTTTAGTCCTTACTTATTCCCTAATTCACAAAACGCCTCCCCAAAATCTCTAGGGTTTTATTTTCACCGAAAAAAAAAAAATTCCAATTTCATTTCATTGTTGATACAGAGATTTTCTCACAAATTGTTCCATCTCTAATGGAAGGAGCAAAGGAAAGAGAGAAACTGACACTTGTGACCCGAAAATCCTGTTTCGGACTACCCACTTAGCTTCTTGCCCTAACTGTTTACCGGCTTACGTTTACCTCAAATTCTCCGGAACTCCATTTGATTTGGATTTCAATCTCATTAACCCTGATCCTGGTACTTCTTTTTGATTGCTAATTATTGAAATTTTATTTTTGAAATGATTTTTATTATAGCTATTTTCTGAGTTTTTGGTAATAGTTACTTAATGCTTAAAGGTTTTTAATATCAAAATTATGCTTCTTTGCGCTGAAGGGATGCGAAAGTGTATAATTTTATTGTCATTTTCTTGTTCCAGATGATCATATTTTGTTATCATCTAAGATGTTGATTTTTAGTGTATTCTGTAAGTTTCTGATTGTTTGACTTGGATTTTTGAATAATGAGATAGCTTATGTTCGATTTAGCTCCAAATGTTGGAATATTTATCCTACATATGTGAAACCTAACGAACAAAGTAGGTTAGAGAGAGAGTAAATTTGGTGGTTCTGTTGCACAGTTATTTATCTAATGAAGTGGTGGAATTTTTTCTGTGAAATAGGGAAACAATGTAAATTGTTACATCAAAGTTTCTTGAGAGGACTAGTTAACTATCACGTGGAAAATAGATACACTGAGCAAATTAAAATTTTCTTGTGTGACTATCTCATCTAAAAGCTTGAGTTGTTAGAGAGAGCACACTTTTATTATTTAATGATATTCATAACAACTACAGCACTCCTTTTTCAATCCATTTGCTTCAACTGTCAAAAAAATTTAAGGTGTAAAACAGATTAAGAAAAGATTTTGATTCTTCAACAAAAGATAATGCTTTCTATTTTGAATATTAAAATTTTTTATCTTCTAGTTACTAAGTTCAATTTAGTTCTTTAACCTCTTTGCATCAGTCTCTGTTATACAATAATAACTAATTAGAATCGTTAACATCCACATTATGGAACTTTTAATATTAGAGATTTTGTGCTTTTGCAAGAAAAAATTTATACCAGAGATTCTCCAAAATATCACACCATCCCTACGCTGACTTGAAAAAAAAACTTGACAGGTGTTGATACTTTCTTGCGCCCGTTCAAATATATATCACATGAATATTTGTGGACAATATTAATTAGTATAACAACACAAAATGGAAAAGCTTTTTAGTTTATTATTTTGGTATGAAGTAAGTTGGCATTGGAACTAAAATATCAACAAGTAAAAATTTCAAGAAAGGAATATGTTATTTGATTAAAATAAGAAAGTTATAGTAGTAAAGTGGTTTTCCCATTATGAATAAACGTTCAGAATTGCTGATTGGACTTTTTGGAGTTATTTGATTATTCATTTAACTTCCTATAAACCCTAAAAACAATTAGAAATCCCTACAAAACACTAAGCTATAAACCCTAAATCCTAAAAATCTATAAACCCTAAACATAAAAAACACAACAAAACCCAAACCCCTAAACCTTAAACCTTGAAAAACCCTAAAAAACACTTAACCCTTAAAAACCTTAAAAAATCCAAAATCCTTTAAACAAAAAAAAAAAAAAGAAGCTAAGCTCTAAATCCTATAATGCCCTAAATCATATATGCTAAATGCTAAAAAACACAAAAAAAAAAAAAAAAAAAAAAAAAAAAAAAACCTAAGCCCTAAACCCTAAACCTATAAAACCCTAAAAAACATTAACCTAAAAAAACCCAAAGCCCTAAACCCTAAAATCCTAGATAAAACCCTTAACCTATAACCCTAAACCCTAAACCCTAACCTAAAACTCTAAATCCCAAACCTATAACCCTAAGAAACCCTAAGCCCTAAACCTTAAGAAACCCTAAATCCTATAAACCCTAAAATAAACCCTAAAAACCCATTTAAAACCCCTAAAACTCCCTAAAAACCCTAAGCTCTAAACCATAAATCTTAAAAATTTTAAAACCCTAAATCGAAAAAAAAAAAATCCTAAGCCCTAAACCCTAAAAAACCCTAAGAAACACTTAACCCTTAAAAACCCTAAAAAACCCAATAACCACTAAACCAAAAAACTCTAAGCTCTAAACCCTATAAAGCCTTAAATCGTATATGCTAAACCCTGTTGTAGTGAGTAGGGCCTCTTTCTTGTTGATCAGTTCGCCTCTGCTCACTACTAAAAAAACAGTGAATACCGACCTACAAATACCGACCTCTAGAGGTCAGTATTCCTTGTAATTCCGACCTAAAATCGACATCCCAGCTTAGGTCGGAAAAAGCTTGGTCGCTATTCAATATCGACCTCTGAAGGTCAGTATTTACTGACCTCTCGAGGTCAGTTTTTATTTTAAGTCGAAAAATTCATTATTTTATTTTCCAACTTCCTAAGGTCAGTTTTATATATTTCTTTATTTTTTATTTTTATTTTTATTTTTATTATTTCCGACTTCCTGAGGTCAGAATATTTATTTCTCATATTTTGGAATACCGACATCAGAATGTCGATATTTGTTAATTTTTTTATTTTTAATATAATATTTTAATTTTTAAATTCTGACCTCTGGAGGTCGGTATTTTTATTTTTTATTTTTGAGATTCTGACCTCCGGAGGTCGGTATTATTATTTTTTTATTTTTGAGATTTTGACCTCTGGAGGTCGGTATTTTTATTTTTGTATTTTTAAAATTCTAACCTCCGGAGGTCCGTATTTTTATTTTTGTATTTTTGAAATTCTGACCTCCGGAGGTCAATATTTTTATTTTTTAGTTTTGGAATTCTGACCTTCGGAGGTCGTATTTTTATTTTTTTATTTTTGAAATTCTAACCTCCGGAGGTTGGTTTTCTGCTACAAAACTAGCAGCAAATTACTGCAATTTTAGTTGTCCACCTGCATATTTATACCAAAACAACCCAAAGAATTCCAAATAAACTTCATCCAACCAAAACAACACAATATTATTTTCAACATATACATTAAACTATTTCAAAATAAACTTCATCCAACTTCAAAATAAACTAAAATACGATCAAACAATTCCAAAAATATAGAAGTCTAAAATGTCAAGTAGATACAACTACTCCCCATCACCCCCACTCTCCTTATCAGACTTACCACCCTGATCACTATCCTTATCATACTTATCATTCTCATCACCCTCCTAATCAGATCCATCACTGCTGGCCGGACATGGAGGAAGAATATTTCCTGATTCAAAAAGAAAAGTTAATTCTTTTCAATATGCATGACATCAAGATTATGTCTAAGCAAATTATCCTTCCAAGGTAACTCCCAGAATATACTCTGTTTAGTCCAATTATGTGCAACACCATACCCATCAAATTTGTACGGTTGTTTCTATCATACATCCAACTACAATCAGAATCCATCTACACAAACAATAATGATAATTTTAATTCCAACTTAACAACTTTAACTAGTTTAGTTTTAACTTAATTCCAACAACTAAATCCACCAACTAAACGACATTATTTATTTCAACTTATTTAAACAACTTAACAACTTTAACTAGTTTAATTTGACTTAATTCCAACAACTAAATTCACCGACTAAACCACATTATTTATCTTAACTTATTTAAACAACTTAACAACTTTCACTAGTTTAGTTTTGACTTAATTCCAACAACTAAATCCACCAACTAAACCACATTATTTATTTTAACTTATTTAAACAACTTAACAACTTTTTAACTTGAACTAGTTTAGTTTTGAATTAATTCCAACAACTAAATCCATCAACAAAACCACATTATTTAATTTAACTTATTTAAACAACTTAACAACTTTATAACTTTAACGACTTAACAACTTTTTAAAGCGATCTTGCAAGAAAATCAATTTTGTCATCAATAGGATCAACTAGTGTTGGTACTTATGCTTAACAAACACATTATTGCTAAATTAAAGCTTAATATCAACACTAGATGGACACAAATCGATCTTGCAAGAAAATCAATTTTGTCATCAATAGGATCAACTAGTGTTGGTACTTATGCTTAACAAACACATTATTCCTAATTAAAGCTTAATATCAACACTAGATGGATACAAATCGATCTTGCAAGAAAATCAATTTTGTCATCAATAGGATCAACTAGTGTTGGTACTTATGCTTAACAAACACTTGATGGACACAAAAAAATTATTACAAAATTTAAGCTAAGTATTAATACTAGATGGACACAAACACATTTTTGAAAACATTTGTACTTGAACTTAAGAAATTTAGAAGCACCAACCTTATCTCCAACTTTGATGAAAGAAGCAATATAGTCTTGTATCAACTTTTTTATATGTTGAGCTACCTCAGTTGCCTAGCACGAAAAGTTCTTAAATTTCTAAACTTAATTAGTTATATATTCACGCTAATTAGTTCCAAGTTCAAGTTCATATTCCTAATTAAGTTCAATTTATAGTAAATTCAAGTTATAATTAATTATAAGTTCTAATTAAGTTGTAATTCAAATTCCTAAAATTCCAAATTCAAACTAGCTAGCTAGTGTCCTAAATTCAAACTATTAATTAGTCCTAAAATATCAAATATAATTCAAATTATTAGTCCTAAATTCCAAACTCAAACTAGTCTTAAAATCACAAATTGGACGTACTCCTAGAATTCAAAAATCAAACTATAGTGCTAAATGTTTTTAATCAAACTTTTAACTATATGCTATCTCACAGCATTAAGCCAATATCTTTTTTTCATACCATAAACATTACTTACAAATTCAAGCACATAATAGACAAATTCTTTATACAAAGATATTTCCACAATTGAATGCATTATTTTTCTAATACAATATTCTGATAATTTTAACAACGTTTCAAAAATAACCTTTTTGCCGGTGGCTGGTGCTATCCTTGCCAGAGAAGAGGAGAGAGGGGCGAGGGGCTTCGCCCGGTGATTTCTCCTTGACCGGTTGCTCTCACCGGTGTAGGAGTGCTTTGGCGGCTGCTGTCTCTCGTGTTGCTGCCTGCTGTGGTGTTGTTGTCGCCGCTGATCGGAGCGAAAGAGAGGAGAAGGGAAAAGAGGGAGAGGGAGAGGAAGAGCAGCAGCCCGGCTGCTGCTTGCCGGCTGAGAGAGGAGGCAGCAGGGAAGAGAGGAGGCGGCGATGCCTCCACTAGTTTCACCGAAGCCAAGCGTGAAGCGAAGGAGCAAAGGAGGCGGAGATGCCTCCATTGGTTTCGTCGGAGCCAAGCGGCGATGAGACATAGGAGAGGAAGGAGATAGAGGTGGCACTTTTTTGAGAACGAAGAATGAAGAGAAACGTTAGGGTTAGGGATCTTAAGGAATAAAATAGGAAAGTTGAGAGATTTCATCCTAGCCATTTATTTAAATGGAGGAACAGTTAAGATTGAATCTTCGAATCTTGATCAAAAGGGATGGGCGGATGAGATTGAATCAGATGGGGTTTTTAAGACATGGATTAGATGGGCTACATTATAAATTAATTAGGGCCACAATTGAAATAAATATGTGGCTATAACTGAAATAAAATCTGAATTGAAAGGCAAGAATTGAGTAAAAGGACTATGAATTAAATAAATTGGATAGGAAAGGCTAAAATTTAAACGAATTAAGAGAAAATTAAGGAGATGCTGTTCAATTAATAAAATACTACATATATTAAAGTATTTTCATATTAAAACATTTAAATAAATAAGTAAAATAATTATTTGGAATTTAAATATTGATAAACATAATAATTTAAAAATAATAATAGATACAAATATTTTTGTAATTTTCAATACTAAAATATGATTATTTAGACAAAATCGATTAAAATTTTAGATATGTAATAAGAGGGAAATATGTTTTAAAAACGTACTTAGTCGAATAGCACTCCCGAAAGGGCTATAGGTCGGTCAGAATTGGGTGTTAGCAATATATATACACACACACACGCACCCCCCTCCTAATTATATAAATTTTGCTTTGTTCCTCAATCTATGTACCTGAAAATCAAGGATTTAACATTAGTTTATGGCACAAATTAAACATTTGAGGACACTAAATCTATATAAATAAAGCCCTACATGAGTCCAAATCTTTAACTCATCATTCACTTAAAAGAACCTTCAAAAAGTTCGGCCTTCACTTAAGCGATCACACCTTCGCTTAAGCAGAAGGCCTATCACAAAAGCGAAGGGTACAGAACTCAAGCAACAGAAAAATAGACAACACTCAAATTATCAAAATAACCCCCGAGATACGTTCAGAGCCCTATAAACACAAACCACATATGAAAACCAATTATACTCGATGTTCTGGACTCTATGGAACTTTCAAAACGTGAATCTAAGGTCTCATTGACTCGACATTTATGAAAACCACAAGAAACTAACTCAATGCCTAAAAAGGATAAAAACAAGCTTGAGACCTCTCAAAATTCAACCAAGGGATCACCTAGGCCTAAAATTATCCCTCAAATCCAACGGAACTCTCAAAATTTCGATCTAAGCATCCAGATCTCGAATATTGACCAAAGTCAACCCAAAGGCTAAAGTTTCACAAGTTCACAACTTAGTACCCCAAATCCTTAAAAAAAACTCTGAATTAAAAACCAACAACTCTCATGTATCAGATTCCACATTATGGGACTGATTAAATTGACGGAATTTCATTCTGACACTCGAAACTCCAAAAGACTCTAAAAATCACTTTTAAGCAACTTAGGCCTTCCAAACTCAAAACTTACCAAATCCTAATCTTTTAACTTCAAGTTCAAAACCAACTTTTCAAACTCAATCATAAAAGACTCGGGATCAATATCGAGAGGAACAAAATGGTAATTTTACAAGAATTATCAAATATGACCAACCGGGTCATTACAGAGGTAACCAATGGCTTAGATGACGACACAGTTTTTGATTAAACCAAAAGAGATGCCAATTGACGTTGATGCAATTCGATACTAAACCTCCTATCAAAACCAAGTTTTCGGCGGTCGGTTGGTCGGAAATGTTGTCGAGCAACGACGACGATAGCTACAACTTCGGTATACTCAACATTTGTCAACTGACTCAGTGTTGTCTAGGAATTTCTTAGAACAAATATATTATTTGTAAAAGATCATTACCGTATTTTATATGCAAGTTGTTTTATTTTCATTTCATCTTGAATAAAAAGAAAAATAAATTCGATTTCGTTCAAAATACTTCATCCAAACAAATAGTAACAGGGAATAAAATTCATATTTTAATACAGTTCCATAAAAAAGATACTTTTGCTATATTGAAAGAGAGAATAATTTGAAAAGAAAAGCTTTGGAGGATATTTAAAGGGAAAAATAAATTATTCAAAAAAAATATTTTATTTTCTGACGAAATTCATGACCAAAAAACACGATCATTAAAGAAAAAAATTAAAAAATCTACTCTCATTTCTTTTTGGACCAAATCAAATAAAAAAATCTTATTTTTTCTATTTCTTTCAAATCGTTTCATCTAGGTAAATAGTTTCATAAAAATATAGAATATTGATACTAGTATATAAATTGGGACCAAATGATCAAATTTTTAAAAAGTTTGTAATAATTTTTGGACTAAATTTCTTTTGTTACAATATTTGGACCAAAAAAAATACTATAACAACTTTTAGAAAACCCTAAATTCCTTACCCCTCGTATATATAATGATGTTTTACCTCTCATTTTAACGCAGCTAAATCTATTGCTGCACGGAGATGGGGAGTTCACAAAAATAAAGAAGAAATGACGATGATGATGATGATGATGATGAAGCCCGTTTTCAACATGAATCCTCTTCATCAATTCTTCAGAGTTGAATTAATGAATAGCAGGTTTGTATGTTTTTCTCTTCCTTTTCTTTTTTTGTTTATTTGATGATATATGAATTTATGTCTGGATACTTGAATGAAGTATCTTTTGCAAATATTCTTATTTCCTTAAAATACTTATGCTTGAATAGAACTTTTCAGTTTTAATTAGTTATTATATTTGATTAAATAGAAGTTAAGTCGACCGGTGTTAAAACTTTAAAGTTGAGTTATCTTTTTGAATTTGAAAACTTCTTCCTACCTTTTTAAGTGGTTAGTTCAACATTAAATCTTTAAGTGGTTTGTCTTAAATCATAGGTATCTTAAACAATAGCAGAAGTAATAACACTTGTGTTTAAACAATATACTGGACCTATATATTTCAAAAAATAGTTCACAACCTAAAATTCTATAAAAATTCAATTTCTCTAAACTTCATAGCTTAAAGTTCTAAAATCCTACAATAATTCAAGATTTGTAAAGTTCACAACTTAAAGTTCTAAAATCCTACACTAATTCAAGATTTCTAAAGTTCACAACCTAAAGGTTTAATATCCTACAATAATTCAAGATTTCTAAAGTTCACAACCTAAAGTTCTAAAATCCTACAATAATTCAAGATTTCTGAAGTTCACAACTTAAAGTTCTAAAATCCTACAAAAATTCAAGTTCTCAAAAGTTCACAACTTAAAGTTCTAAAATTCTACAGTAATTCAAGATTCCTAAAGTTTAAAACTTAAAGTTCTAAATCCTACAATGATTCAAGATTTCTTAAGTTTACAACCTAAAGTTTTAAAATCCTACAATAATTCAAAATTTCTAAAGTTCACAACCTAAAGTTCTAAAATCCTACAATAATTCAAGATTTCTAAAATTCACAACATAATGTTCTAAAATATTATAATAGTTCAACATTTCTAAACTTCTCAACTTAAATCTCTAAAATCCTATAATAATTCAAGATTTCTAAAGTTCACAATCTAAAGTACTAAAATCCTACAATAATTCAAGATTTCTAAAGTTCACAATCTAAAGTTCTAAAATCCTACAGTATTCAAGATTTCTAAAGTTCACAACTTAAAGTTCTAAAATCCTAAAATAATTCAAGACTTCCAAAATTTCACAACCTAAAGTTCTAAATCTGACAATAATTCAAGATTTCTAAAGTTCACAGAAGTTCTAAAATCCATCAAAAATTCAAGTTCTGTAAAGTTTACAACTTAAAGTTCTAAAATCCTACAATAATTTAAGATTTCTAAAGTTCACAACCTAAAATTCTAAAATCCTACAAAAATTCAAATTCTCAAAAGTTCACAACTTAAAGTTCTAAAATTCTACAGTCATTCAAGATTCCTAAGGTTCACAACTTAAAGTTCTAAATATTACAATGATTCAATATTTCTTAAGTTCAGAACCTAACGTTTTAAAATCCTACAATAATTCAAAAATTTCTAAAGTTCTAAAATCCTACAATAATTCAAGATTACTAAAATTCACAACCTAAAGTTCTAAAGTCCTACAATAGTTCAACATTTCTAAACTTCACAACTTAAAACTCTAAAATCCTACAATAATTCATGATTTCTAAAGTTCACAATCTAAAGTTTTAATATCCTACAATAATTCAAGATTTCTAAAGTTCACAACCTAAAGTTTTAAAAATCCTACAATAATTCAAGATTTTTAAAATTCACAACCTAAAGTTGTAAAATCCTACAATAATTCAAGATTTCTAAAGTTCACAACCTAAAGTTCTAAAATCCTACAATAATTCAAGATTTCTAAAGTTCACAACCTAAAGTTCTAAAATGCTACATAAATTCAAGTTCTCAAAAGTTCACAACTTAAAGTTCTAAAATTCTACAGTAATTCAAGATTCCTAAAGTTTACAACTTAAAGTTCTAAATCCTACAATAATTCAAGATTTCTTAAGTTCACAACCAAAAGTTTTAAAATCCTACAATAATTCAAGATTTCTAAAGTTCACAACCTAAAGTTCTAAAATACTACAATAATTCAAGATTTCTAAAGTTTATAACCTAACGTTCTAAAATTCCACAATAGTTCATGCAATGGCCCTTTTGATCATTTCTATGTCTTGCCTTCTGTGTGTCGTTAGAGCATTTCTGTAACGACCCCAAGTCATTTATGACTTGCTGGGACTGACAGTTCGGTCTAAGTACAAAGGGAGTTGGTACAATCACCCCTCGCCCTCATCGGGGGCACCCTCTGGACCAATGGTTAAGAGCACCACAATCATAACACCCCAAAGTCGAACGCCCTGTAGTAACCCGACTGCGGTAGAAAGTGAGGAAATATGATCCCCTTGAACTCTGGCCCGTACTAGGACCACCTTTGTGATGCTGGCCTCCCTCAGAAGCAGGTAATGCCGCCTTAATAGGCTGACTAGACTCCCTACTGGAATCTCTGGTGAGGCCTATCATAGGAGTCATTTCCCCTAGTTTGGGACCCATTGTAGCTGCCTTGGTAGCGTGCCCTCTTATCCCTGCCCCCTTAGGCCTCACAATGAATATGCTCCATGGATCGAAACCAAATGCTCTGTGTCGACCCTCAGACAGTACCGTAATCCAAGTACAAAACAATAAACTCTCTCCTCCTCCGTGGGCAGAATCATGGTAGCATGTTGAGACAACTTATGGAACCTCATCTCGTACTCTGAGATAGTCATAGGGCCCTGCTCCAATCTGGAGAACTGATTACGAAGCCTATTCCTGATGATCTGTGGCATGAACCGGGCCAAGAAAGCCTTTAAGAATTCACTCCAAGATATAGGAGCGATCCAGTTGGCCTGGACTCTCGATACGAGCGCCACCACTGCCTGGCTGGCTCATGAAACTGGTGAGCGGTGAAGCCGGCTCCTCTCGACTCCAAGAGGCCTAATGACTGTAGCTGCTCCTGGTAAGTGAGCTGGAACTCGTGGGCGGCCTCCTCAATCGCCCTTGAGAATATCGGTGGTGCCAACCTCTGGAATACCCCGAGCATCTTCTGCTTGCGCAGTGGCATCTCCCTGTCCTTTTAGTCTGGTTGGGCGGCGACCTGAACTAGTGGCAACTGAACCTCTGGAGCCGCTGCAGCAGGCTGACCCTGCTGCGCTGGAGCGAGAGCTGAAGATTGTGCCTGACGCATCTCCCCAATAGTTGTTAATATCAAAGTCAGCAGGGCATGAAGATCAGGCGCTGTAGTTGGTGCGAGTCAGCAGGACATGAAGATTAGGCGCTGCAGTTGGTGCGGGTGGTGGCTGGGCTGGTCCCAGCCCCACTAGCTGTGGAAGTACATATGCTACCTGGGGTTCCTCCATTTTATCTCGGGCCGGTGCTCGACCTCGGGGTCGGCGTCTACCCCAAGCTGGAGCTCTGTTTGCAGGACCGGGTGCATCACCCCCGGCCGCGCCGTCTCACGTGTGAGCCATCCTGCGATAGAGTGAAATAAGTGAGATTTCAAGGAACCAATATGATACACGTTGCGCGAAAGTGAAATGAAAAAGGAAATCTCCCTAAAGACATCCTGTAGCCTCCTAAAGATAAGTTATGGACGTCTCCGCACCGATCCGCAAGACTCTACTAGAAGTTAGCTCTGTACAAGTGAGATCTGTGAACCTGGGGCTCTGATACCAACTTGTCACAACCCGATTTCTCCAGCCATGATGACACCTACTATAACCCACCAATAGGTAAGCCAACCTATAACTCGAAACAACAAGTAATGGGTTTGAGGGCAGAAATTAAACAAAAGTAGGCAAAATTTAATATAACAACAAAACAGGCGGATGTAAACCAAAACATATATACAAATAAAGATCCCTCCCAAAACCTGAAAGTCACTAGTACATAGCTACAAACAAAAAGAGTACAAGTACCAAAAGTGGACCACAATGGCTCGACTGTCTCGAAAGGCAAAAGACAAGTCTATATATACAGATGAAGACTGAAATAGTACAGAACGCTGTGTGCTCACCCTTGTCTCCGGATCAAACTACTCCAAGCTGGATCAACGCTGGCCACTGGTGCTCGGACCTGTATCACGATATAGATGCAGAGCGTAGCATGAGTACCAAAACAGCAGGTACCCAGTAGACATCATAGGCCGACTGAACTTGAAAAGTAAAGGCAATATGAAAATAAGGAACACCACAAACGGATATCAAGAACGGAAAACTAAGTAACAATGGAATGCACACGAGTGTAGAAAGAACTAACTAAAGTAATTTATAAGCTAACCACACCTAACTGGACCCCCATAAGCCCAGAAGGTGCACTCGTGCGCAAGTTAAATTAAAAACCCGAACGGACCCCCATAAGCCCGACGAGTACACAGAAAAACTATAGCTCAAGAGAATTGCATATGAGAACCTAAGAACGAAGAACATCAAACCAGAACCTCAACCCTAATAGTAGAATTTGACAGTACGGAGGCCGAACCTCGAACCGGATGCTCACTAGAAGTACCCAAGTAACCAATCACAAATATCAAGTAACTAAGGTCGGACCTCTAACCGAATGCTCTGTATAAGTATCTGGGCGATAGAGGCCGGACCTCGAACCGGATGCTCTATATAAGTATCTGGGCAATAGAGGTCGTACCTCAAATCGAATGCTCTATATAAGTATTTGGGCAATAGAGGTCGAAACTTAAACCGGATGCTCTATATAAGTATTTGGGCGATAGAGGCCGGACCTTAAATCGGATGCTCTTCGAAAATATCAATGAGGTCGAGATCGGAGCTCAAATTCGAATGCCGACAAAGGTGCCAATGTAGCTGCTGAAAGAGTCCCAATTGATCTATGCGCAAAATGTATGTGGAACACTATCCACACTTAGTCAATCAATGTAAGTCCTTGAAACTTAATTGAAAACCAACTTCAAATCACGAAGCAGAACTAGTGTCGCCAATGTAACTCGTGAAGCCGTAAAATCGAGGAAATAAGGACAACTATCGTCTGCTACACCAGTCTACAGTGATCTAAGTTGGTCGAGTGACGTCAGGGCAAAACTAAGGCCTATTGGTTCCGAATCATGAATTTCTAAGGCAAGCACTAGTCAAACCTAAACTAAGGCCCAACATGCTTCAGATAAGCAGCAATCAAGCATACAAGCACTCCACATAGCAAGGAGGGTCAATTAGTAACAAATAGCATGCTCACAGTTACCCGATGAATCCTGAAAAAGGCTGAAACATGATTTCTAAACACCTATGCATTATTCAATAACTACCAACCCAAATCCCAACTAATCAACATGCATTCACACTCTCAAGCTCAATCTAAGAGAGGGAAACCCTAGCCTACCTGTAGGCCGACCACGTGCGCTCCAAAATCACTCATCTGGAGCTGATGGAATCGTCAGAATTGAATTCCCATGTTATCTTCTTGAACTTTTGATCGAAAATGATCATTCAAGGTTCATAAGCTCCAAAACACTAAAACTTACACAATAACCAAACGAACGACCAGGTGACCGAACTGTCAGACCCAGTAAGTCATAAAGGACTTGGGGCTGCTATAGGAATACTATAACGACACACAAAAGGCAAGACACAGAAATGATCAGGAGGGTCATTACAGTTCAACATTTCTAAACATCACAACTTAAAGTTCTAAAAATCCTACAATAATTCAAGATTTCTAAAGTTCACAATTTAAAGTTTTAATATCCTACAATAATTCAAGATTTCTAAAGTTCACAACCTAAAGTTCTAAAAATCCTACAATAATTCAAGATTTTTAAATTCACAACCTAAAGTTTTAAAATCCTACAATGATTCAAGATATCTTAAGTTCACAACCTAAAGTTCTAAAATCCTACAATAATTCAAAATTTCTAAACTTCACAACCTAAAGTTCTAAAATCCTACATAAATTCAAGTTCTCAAAAGTTCACAACTTAAAGTTCTAAAATTCTACAGTAATTCAAGATTCCTAAAGTTCACAACTTAAAGTTCAAAATCCTACAATGATTCAAGATTTCTTAAGTTCAGAACCTAAAGTTTTAAAATTCTATAATAATTCAAGATTTCTAAAGTTCACAACCTAAAGTTCTAAAATCCTACAATAATTCAAGATTTCTAAAATTCACAACCTAACGCTCTAAAATCCTATAATAGTTCAACATTTCTAGCTAAACTTCACAACTTAAAGCTCTAAAATCCTATAATAATTCAAGATTTCTAAAGTTCACAATCTAAAGTTTTAATAACCTACAATAATTCAAGATTTCTAAAGTTCACAACCTAAAGTTCTAAAAATCCTACAATAATTCAAGATTTTTAAAATTCACAACCTAAAGTTCTAAAATCCTACAATAATTCAACATATCTTAAGTTCACAACCTAAAGTTCTAAAATCCTACAATAGTTCAACATTTCTAAAGTTCACAACCTAAAGTTCTAAAATCCTACATAAATTCAAGTTCTCAAAAGTTCACAACTTAAAGTTCTAAAATTCTACAGTAATTCAAGATTCCTAAAGTTCACAACTTAAAGTTATAAATCCTACAATGATTCAAGATTTCTTAAGTTCAGAACCTAAAGTTTTAAAATCATATAATAATTCAAAAATTTCTAAAGTTCATACCTAAAGTTCTAAAATCCTACAATAATTCAAGATTACTAAAATTCACAACCTAAAGTTCTAAAATCCTACAATAGTTCAACATTTCTAAACTTCACAACTTAAAGCTCTAAAATCCTACAATAATTCATTATTTCTAAAGTTCACAATCTAAAGTTTTAATATCCTACAATAATTCAAGATTTCTAAAGTTCACAACCTAAAGTTTTAAAAATCCTACAATAATTCAAGATTTTTAAAATTCACAACCTAAAGTTCTAAAATCCTACAATAATTCAAGATTTCTAAAATTCACAACCTAACGTTCTAAAATCCTACAATAGTTCAACATTTCTAAACATCACAACTTAAAGCTCTAAAATCCTATAATAATTCAAGATTTCTAAAGTTTACAATCTAATGTTTTAATATCCTACAATAATTCAAGATTTCTAAAGTTCACAACCTAAAGTTCTAAAAATCCTACAATAATTCAAGATTTTTAAAATTCACAACCTAAAGTTATAAAATCCTACAATAATTCAAGATATCTTAAGTTCACAACCTAAAGTTCTAAAATCCTACAATAATTCAAGATTTCTAAAGTTCACAATCTAAAGTTCTAAAATCCTATATAAATTCAAGTTCTCAAAAGTTCACAACTTAAAGTTCTAAAATTCTACAGTAATTCAAGATTCCTAAAGTTCACAACTTAAAGTTCTAAATCCTACAATGATTCAAGATTTCTTACGTTCACAACCTAAAGTTTTAAAATTCTACAATAATTCAAGATTTTTAAAGTTCACAACCTAAAGTTCTAAAATACTACAATAATTCAAGATTTCTAAAATTCATAACCTAACGTTTGAAAATCCTACAATAGTTCAACATTTCTAAACTTCACAACTTAAAGCTCTAAAATCCAACAATAATTCAAGATTTCTAATGTTCACAATCTAAAGATTTCTAAAGTTCACAACCTAAAGTTCTAAAACCCTACAATATTCAAGATTTCTAATCTTCACAACTTAAAGTTCTAAAATCATAAAATAATTCAAGACTTCCAAAATTTCACAACCTAAAGTTCTAAATCCTACAATAATTCAAGATTTCTAAAGTTCACAGCCTAAAGTTCTAAAATCCTACAAAAATTCAAGTTCTCTAAAGTTTACAACTTAAAGTTCTAAATCCGACAGTAATTCAAGATTTCTAAAGTTCACAACCTAAAGTTCTAAAATCCTACAATAATACAAGATTTCTAAAGTTCACAACCAAAAATTCTAAAATCCTACAATTATTCAAGTTCATATCTAATTTCTAAAATTAGTTCTATATAAACTTTGAATTCCAGAATTTCTATGTTTAAGAATTTCTAAGTTCAAGAATTCAAGTAACATAATTTCAACTTTCATAAAATATCTAATATTTTTCTAACTTCAATGTAATCTAACTTTCATGTACAATCTAATAGTTTTAGAACTTCAACTTTCAAACTTAATAAATTCAAGAATTTCTAAGTTGGAAAATTCAACTAATCTAATTTCAAGTATCATATACTACACAATATTTTTCTAATTTCAAAGTAATCTAACTTTCATATACAATTCAATATTTTTCTGACTTCAACTTTCAAACATACTAAATTCAAGAATTTCAAAGTTGGAGAATTCAACTAATCTAACTTCTAACTTCTTATTATTTGTTACTTCTTACTTCTAATACCCAATTCACAATCATATTTAAAAATTCCCAAATTAAAAGAAAATCCTAAAATAAAAAATTCACAATTCTCTCCCTAACTAACAATAATCAAATATACAAATTAACAATTGAATAACATGATTCAATCAACTAAAACCATATACTAACTAACAAATCAAATATAATTACTAGATTGAAAAAAAAAACTAAAATTGAACCCTAACCTTTTAACAAGGAGGAGAGGCAGTGGATGGGGACGATGGGGTGGCGGGGACGGGACTAGCGACAGTGGGTGGTAATGACGGGACGTAGGGTGCAACGTTGGGCGGTGGTGGCAACGGCCCAGCGGAGGTTTTCTCTTAGAGAGAAGGGAGAGAAGAGATAGAAAGAAATATGGAAAATTTGGGGAAAAACTTGTTTTTGTAGCAACACAATTAAACAAAAAGCTATAGATATCGTCTCTTTATCCGTCGCTTTTTAAAATATTTTGACCAAAAAGCGATGGACTAAGAGATGATATCCGTCACTTTTTTTAAATGTTTGACAAGATATTTTGTCCAAATAACGACGGACTAAGAGATGCAGTCCGTTGCTTTTAAAAAAAATAATTAATTAAAAAACGTAAAGTGTGGTTATTGTTTAATTTATAAATAATTATTTTTAATAAAAGCGACGGACGACATATCTACATATATTAAATAAATAACTAGTTATATATTAAGAGATGCCATCCGTCGCTTTTTGTAAAATAATTTTAAAAATAATTGTTTTTATTATAAAAGCGAAGGATAGTGTGGCAAATAGCGTCGCTTTTTGGAGCGACACCATTGTCGTCTTTTAGCATATTTTTAGTAGTGACATTACCTCAACTCCTTCACCCAGGCGTTGTGTCATGATCCAGACCATTGTGAGTGACATTCACACTTAACCACCTAATGGGAGAACCAACTGCTAAGCCTAAGAGACCTAAAACACCGTTTATAAAACAAAGTTCATCATGATAAGAAACATAACAAGTTCAACAACTAAGGGCTGAGTCCCCATAATCTCAATGTAGAGAAACAATCCCTAAGAATTGAAAATCATCATACCAAAACTCTAATAATCAATACTGGGGATGTGACCCCTAAACTAAACATAAAACTAATGTCTAATATATGTGCCCGACGAGATGGACAAGAAGAGGCAGAAGAACCCATAGAAGCCTGAAAGATGTAACTCACCCTTAGATTCTGAGTTAGACGTCCCTTAACTGACGTCTTGGATCAGCCGTTGGAAGATGTCTTGTACTCAATAAAGAAAAGAGCATGTGTAATATCAATACACAATCATAGTGTACTAGTAGGATCACATGGTCAATCCAAGATATGAATGTAAACAGTTCACCACAAAGCAGTAACACAGAACAACACACATAACAACAATTATCAACCACATGGACTCTCTGTCACATGTCATAAAACAATAATACCTGGATGCATGTCCAACATGATCATAATGCAAATGTCTGGTTAACTTATGAAACCATAATCACATATCTGGTCCTTTCATGGAATCAAAACCCAAACTATTAGTGTACTTGTGTGGTACCCTAGCCATACATAGTTAGTCTACCGTGATGGTACTAGAGTCATCCATAGTTAGTGTAATGGCATGGTACCCGAGCCAACCAACAATCACAAACAATCATTAATAATAAACAATGCCACTTGAAAACCACAAGTCATAATAACAAGTCCATTGCATAAGACTATCAACATGATGTCATTGCATATGTCTCCCTAAGTATTTCCTACCATGCATTGCATCAGCGAAACTACAAAGTAGACATACATACGTACATAAACAGAAAACATACAACTATCACCTACCTCGAATCAAGTCTCTTGGAAACTCTAAATAATTTGAGATTTTCCCTTATGAAATGCCTTGGCTTGTTCATAGTCTAAAATAAATAATTAAAGTAACAATAATCGCTAATGACCTATAATTTATCCGAATTACCAACCAATCCTAACCCCCGACCAATATATAAATATCTTCCACAACTTATAGCTTTTTCCACAATGGAGTCATGCCACCATCTCCCCCCCCCCCCCCCCCCCTCAACAGAAATAACCTAGATTCTAAAGCTTAAGAATAAATGCATAAGGTTGGAGAGTTAAAATCTTACCTTTACCGACGAACTTCATGAAAAAAAAATGCAAATTTTCCAAAATTGCCCCATCCAACTACAAGAACAAAAGTGCAGAAATTAGGGTCTTTTGGGGTTATTTATACATAAAATTTCGTTTCGCCCTACTATAGCGGTGCCGCTAGCAAAACTTACCGCGCTATAGCGGTCTGTAGAATGTTATAGTGGGACACCACCCACTATAGCGAGAGAGGAAAAATTTCAGAGACTCAGATTTCTAAAGAAAAAAAGACCAAATTTTCACAACACAACCTCTTCCCTTGACGTTCCAACCATATTCCATCCATGCCAAGATCAATTCTGGGAGTTTTACCTCCTTGGATTTGATTCCATAAAGCCCTATGAACTTCTTAATGTCTTAGCTACATGATTAACTCCACCAAGTCTAAATATTACACTTCACCCATTCCCGAATGACCCTAGACCTCACCTAACCTAGATTTTGTATGTGGCTGGCCTAACTTAAAATTTATAAATCGCTACCCAAAATGTTTTTTGGCCTAAATTCTTTTAATATTGACTTACTCATAACGATCGGACCGGTTTGTTACAATATAAATTAATTTATTCATCGGTCGTCCCCAAGTGATCAAACAAGAAAATTGAGCTAAAATATGACTTTGACCTATTGCATTACACTCTTCCTATACAAATAGTATACAAAGTCCTCATAATTGTACCTCTCACTTCCCATTATCCGCATAACATTGTACAAACTACATCATATTTGCACAAAATTTAAGATGACTAGATTGTTTGGTTAACTTATTACCAATAACAAGTTACTTTACACTTAGAATGATCGATTACAATAGACACACACCTCTATCTCTTGCCTCTACTATTACTTCGATTTTCTGATAGCAATAGTTGAGTAGTGCTAGAGCTACTCTATCACCTGATAACAGCCATCCCCAAACCTGATCATAGTACGTCGAACGTAAAAATATCCATCATTTTTACATCACGAACAACAAAAACAAATTCAAATACATGTATATTTTATTTCAATACATTTGCAATTTGTGAAAGTTATACAATTTCAATTATTTGTATTTACTGCTCGCATTTGTTATTAAAATTTTATAATATATCTTGCCATTTCAGTTGTATCAACAAGTGCTACTTCACTCTGATTAGTTAAAGTATAGAAGATGAAGAAAAAGTTACAAATTATTTTAAGCTGATTGCTACAATTTATTTAAAAGAAACAAGACAATAACCTAACTATTGCTATGTCAAACACATACATAGCTTATGAATAAGTCTTCCAATTGTGTAAGAAATCAATGATTTACATTAGTCATATAGTTTTCAGTAATTGATATTATCCAAGCTACTTGAGAATAATTGACATGGGAGACACCCCCAAAACTTAATTTAAATAGTAGCCATTTAATTTCTTTTTGATTTAATTTTAGGGGTAGGGTTAGAAAAACTGAAAAAGTGGGGTTGAGTTGTGGAATCATGGGCATTTTCATCACTTTAAGAACTTGGGGATAAAAATACAAGTATATAAAATATCATTTTCATCCCAACACATCAACATTAAATAAATTCATCCCTCCAAAAAATTAAATTACAATCCCAAGGAATATAAAAAATATTTAACAAAATAGGGTAAACATTTTCCAAGGAAACCTCAGAACACGTTCTCAAAGAACTCTTCGTCTTCCATAAACCTACTTTATCAAAATCATCAACCTTCATAAAATCGATCATTCTCCAACAAGTCTTCCATCTTCCATTATTGAAAACATAAAGAAAAAAGAGATCCTATAATCGTTCCTGGAAAACGAAGTGGAGTTTGTCTATTATCAATCTTCTTCCCACGTTCAGTTGAATCTTTTTCAATCTTCTTCCCAAGTTCAGTTGGATCTTTTTCAATCTTCTTCGTTTGAAGTAAGTTTAATCATGTTTTCAATAACTATTAGCCTATTTGATTTATTTATTGCGATAGTGTAGCAAAGTTTAGATGTTTGCTTAAAGTTTTGAAAATCTCACCCGTTTTAGTTCATGCTTTTTATTCGGAATCATTACTGACGTTTTGCGTTGGATAATGCGTAGAAATTTTTGATTTTTTATGTTTATCTGACCCATCGATTTGATAGTTTTTACTGTATTTTTGTCGACTTTAATGGTGTTTATGTCAACGACATTGTCGATTTTTGTTGGAACTGGTACTTGTTTTGCATTTTTTTTTTAGCATTACTATGTTTGTGTTAATAGACTAGTGATCGATATTTTGATATGAAAATTATGTTTTTGTCTATAATACAATATGGCTAAAAATTGAGGCGGCATCGTTAAACAATTGTTCCAAAGGCTTCTAAAAATGAGAAAAGAAAGGTTTAAGAAGTTTCCAGATCTTCAAAAAGGAAAAATATTGTAGTTGAAGAACCTTAAGTCTAACTTGTATTCTGATATAATGGTTGAGATTGACAACTATGAGGACAATAGTGTCCAGGCTAGTGATAATGTTGAATCTAGTGAAGAAAAAACTGACAGTGGAGATGACGAGAGTAGTAGAGATACCCGAGATACTGGAGATGAGGATAATGATCCCATGTCCTTTCCAATTTGTGCAAGAGAAATCTCTGGTAGGTTGTATAATTTAACAACATGGACGAATGAGTTAGGAGTGTTTCCAGCAACAATTTCTGTAAGAGCAAGAATGACTTTTTATCATGATTTTAGAAGACTTTTAGTTCAAGAAAAAATTTACAATGACTTTAAAGGTACTTGTTTTAGACACTTGAGGCATATTCTAGAATATTTCAAGTTCAATGGACAGATGGTCCATTTTATGTTGCTACAACGTTTGAAAAATAATTAAAAAAAAATTGCATGTGATGTAGTTCTGTGTGAATGATAAGTCTACTTGTCCTCATCTCATGCAATTTTTTTTTAATCATTTTTCAAATGTCGCAAAGATTTCTCTTGCACGAATTGGCAAGGACAGGGGATCATTATCCTCATCTCCAGTATCTCGGGTATCTCTACTACTCTCTTCATCTCCACTTTCAGTTTTTTCTTCATTAGATTCAACATCATCACTAGCCTGGGCACTATTGTCCTCATAGTTGTCATTCTCAACCATTGTATAGAAATCCAAGTTAGACTTAGGTTCTTCAACTACAATTTTTTTCTTTTTTGAAGATCTAGAAACTTCTTCAGCCTTTCTTTTCATATTTTTAGAAGCCTTAGGAACAGATCGTTTAACGATGTCGCCTCTAGTTTTAGCCATACTGTACTATATACAAAAACATAATTTTCATATCAAAATATCGATCACTAGTCTATTAATACAAACAGAGTAATGCTAAAAAAAATATGCAAAACAAGTACCCGTTTCAACAAAACTCGACAATTCCATTGACATTATCACCATTAAAGTCGACCAAAATACAGTAAAAACTTCCAAATCAATAGGCCAGATAAACATAAAAAATCAAATTTTTTGATAAACATAAAAAATCAAAAATTTCTACGCATTATCCAAAGCAAAATGTCAGTAATGATTTCGAATAAAAAAACATGAACTAAAAGGGGTGAGATTTTCAGAACTTTAAGCAAACATCTAAACTTCGTTACACTATCGCAATAAAAAAATCAAATAGGCTAAAAAAATTATTGAAAACACGATTAAACTTACTTCAGACGAAGAAGATTGAAAAAGATCCAACTGAACTTGGGAAGAAGATTGATAATAGATAAACTGCACTTCGTTTTTCAGAAACAATTATAGGATCTCTTTTTTCTTTATGTTTTCAATAATGGAAGATGGAAGACTTGTTGGAGAATGATCAGTTTTATGTAGGTTGATGATTTCGATTAGGGGTGTACATGACCGGATTGGTTTGGATTTTCCAAATATCAAACCAAACCATTTGTGTAAAATTTTTAAATTTATAACGCAAACCAAACTAATAAAATTTGGGTTTTTCAACCTCGGGTTGGTTCGGATTTTTCAAATACCAAACCAAACCATTGTGTCGAATTTTTAAATTTATCAATCAAACCAAACTAATAAACCTCGGATTTTTTCAGATTTTTGGATCTTTTCAGTAAAGTTTGCATACAAACATATAATTAACTTGTGCTCCAAATATTTCTTTAGTCCAACCAAAATACAATTATCTAAGGTGTTTCTTAAGAAAATAACACGAAATATGAGATGAGTACTGATAACACTAAAATATTCAATAAAAAATAATAATGAAATCATCATATAAAATAAATATTGCAAAGTCATAATGAAAATAATCATAATTTAAAAGTACTAAATCATGCTAAAATAAGTTTAATAAGTATTAGTTACATTACTAAATATTTAAGGAAAATTAAAATTAGATTATGTATTTTAATTGTCTAAACCAATGTAAAACTAAAGAACAAATATTCAATATTATTGTCATTCTTAGTGTTGAATTGATTTTCTTTTTACATTAGTATTCATTTGATTTTGATTTAAGTTTTATTATAATTATCAACATCTATGAACTATAATCTTTATTGGACCATTCCGAATTCTAAGATTTAAACTTGAAATAATATATTAAAAGATAAAAACTATGGAATAGTATAAAAAATAATTTAAAATTATATCAAAGTAAATGTTTTTATGTATAAAATAAAAATTTTAAAATGACATATATAATGTTGGATTGGTTTGGTCTCGGGTTGGTTTTTTTTAGTTAAAACCAAATCAACCCAAATATAGTTGGGTTTTTTTTCGGTTTGACTCGGTTTGCGGTTTGGTTCGGTTTTCGGTTCGATTTTGTACACCCCTAATTTTGATACAGGAGGATTATGGAAGATGAAGAGTTCTCTGAGAACATGTTCTGAGGTTTCCTCGGAAAATGTTTACCCTATTTTATTAAATATTTTTTATATTCCTTGGAATTGTAATTTAATTTTTTGGAGGGATGAATTTATTTAATGTTGAAGTGTTTGGATGAAAATGATATTTTATATACTTGTATTTTTATCCCCAAGTTCTTAAAGTGATGAAAAGGTCCTGACCCGTAACCCAACTCCACTTTTTTACTTTTTCTAACCCTAACCCTAAAAATTAAATCAAAAAGAAATTAAATGGCTATTGTTCAGACTAAGTTTTGGGGTGTCCCCCATGCCAATTATTCTCTTGTAACTTGCATGCAGTTGGTCACTAAAATACAATCTTTCACACTTTGTGTATATATTAAACATAGATAGCTTCATTCCTTCTAACAAAGAAATCTAGAAGAAAATAATTTTGTTTAAATCATGTATTTCTAATATATCTATTGCTTGGTTGGTTTCGAACCTATCCTGGCTGAAAATATAAAAACAACATAAACCTAATTTGATCACAAAATTCATCAAATGAGAGGTAATTGGAATGAGTAAAAATGAAATTAATATATATTTTCAGATTAGGCCCCTGCTCAGCACAGACGCACCACCACTACAGTAATAATATAAGAATTTTGAAAAAAACTTATAAATTTCAAGTTGATAAATAAGCATGTCTAAGATTTTGATTTACTCTTCTTCATTGAACAAAAAGCATTATAGCAATAATGTTTGATTCTACAGAAAAATCTAAAAATACCTCTAAACTATAGTAAAAGGTTTAAAAATATCCTTTATCCACATATTTTGTTACAAAATATCCTTCATCCACATATTTTGTTAAAAAATATCCTTATTTTCATATTTGACTCACTTATGCCTTTGAAAACTATAAGTCTATTTATTTTATTTTAAAACATTATTTGTTAAGTATCATTTTCTTATTGGATACATTAAAAATCTCATACCCACCTAATTTTTTTCTACCCGACCCGAAAGTATGATACCCGCCCATGACCCAAAAACTAAAAAACAAACAACAATTTTTTTTAAAAAATATAGTCGAAATCTCTTTTCAGAAATCTAATTCCATTTTCTCTTCTATGCAAAACGTAGGGATAAAAACATCAGCAAAAACTGAATAAAAATAGCACCAAAACTCTGCCAAAAATTGCATCAAAATTGGATAAAAATAGCAGCAAAAATTCTATCAAAAGTGCACAAATCCGATTTGTTTGTTGGGTCATGGGGAGTGTATAAAACTTTC
Organism: Solanum bulbocastanum; assembly: GCA_037074985.1. Lineage (NCBI taxonomy): Eukaryota > Viridiplantae > Streptophyta > Magnoliopsida > Solanales > Solanaceae > Solanum > Solanum bulbocastanum. The sequence continues at coordinate 34,138,046 of CM073607.1, forward strand.
GGGGTAGGACAAAAAATCTGATGGATATGGAATTTTTAATTCATCCAATTAGAAAATAACTTAATAAATATTTTTAAAAAATAAAATAAATAAGAGTGGTTAGTTTTAAAGGGTATAAATAAGTCAAAAAGGTGAACAAAAGGGTATTTTTAACAAAGTAGGTGGATGAAATATATTTTTAGATCTTTTCCTATAGTTTAGGAATATTTGTAGACCTTTTTCGTTGAGTTATTATTTTTATACATATACACACCTAAAAATATTTGACTATATGTATTTCGAGATGTATGTATGTTCACGTATATGAGCAAATCAAAGTTTGATAAGATTCGTAATAATGTAAATTAGAATATAAATAAGTAATTAGCTCTTAAATTAATGAAATTTGAGTAAGTAACCCATTTACATTATTTGCCTTTCGGCCCAATTCTCTTTAAAATATGAATGATAGATTGTTTCTTTGTTTAGATCTATTTTGAATAAAATCTTTGTCGTCAGAATCAAATATACGATGTACATTATAGTCATTGGTTGAAACTATTTGAGCAATCTCAATACTAAAAGATGAAGCATCATCTATATATATCGAAAATTTATAGATAAATAAGAAGTACCATTGAAAAATTTAAAAAAACGGATGAAGAAGAAAATGAAAGAGAAAAAATGATGAAGAAGAAAATGAAAGAGAAAAACGATTAAAAAAAAAAAAAACCAAAGAACAACAAACTGAAGAAGATATATGAAACTAGCCATTGACAGATTTGAAATTGATTTTCTGGAGAGAAAAACAGTTTGAAATTCAAATTAAGATGAAGTGATAAACGTAATGGAAAAATTAATTGAAAAGATCATGGGAATAAAAAATGGGAGAGATTTGTGGAGTGAAATTAGGAAGTGATAAACATGGGTTTGGAGAGTGAAAGTTATGCATCCAGAAATTTTGTGTTGTGTTCAAAGGATTTTGAAATTTTTTAGAAATGGTAGGAAATGAAAATTATGAAAAAAAAAAAAAAAGTGCGTATAAAGATTTTTTCTTAAAATATTCCTCGTTTGTTATGCCTCAACGGTTCAATCTGAATGAGACCAAATTTGTAAGATTTTAGATATGATATATTGCATACGGAGAAAATAATAATTTTAATGGTCGAGACTTACTCCAGTAGGCTAAATAAATATTTAAGAAATTCAATAATGATATATACATTTGTCATTATTCTTTGTGTTTTCAAAGAGAGTCCATTTTAGATCATTTTTAGTAGGTCTAATAAAATATTGTACGTTTAATAAAATTTTATTTTACGAAAAAAACTTAATTCTGAGGCCACTGACCAAGGTGTACTGAAAAATTAGGTGTAGTGTTAACGCTAATTTTAGTGTAATTTCTAATTTAGGTGTTTTTTTAAAAAAAAAAAAAAAAAAAAAAAACAATCAAATAGGTTTTAAAAATTTGGCTGATTAAAAAAAATATGTATACTAATGACATGGTCGAATTATCATTCGCCACATGGACAATATGATTCTGCAAAATCAGATGGGTTTTGAGTTAACGTATAATGGCATCTATGAGTTTTTTCTCAAACGAAAATGATATGAGTCAAACTTTTAACGTATAGCATAAATGAGGTTTTTCTCACAGTTCGATACATACATACATACATACATACACGTATAGCATAAATGAGGTTTTTCTCACAGTTCGATACATACATACATACATACATACATATATATATATATATATATATATATATATATATATATATATATATATATATATATATATATATATATATATATATATATATATATATATATATATATATATTATGCCGGTTTATTTTTCTTTTAGCTCAATATATATCCCATAATCTACAAAAACAAGATCAAAAGAAAAGAAAAAGTGACACTAATAAAATAAAATAACATAAGAAATTATTATTTTTTCTTTTAATTTTTTTAATTCTTTTTTCTTTTTTTTTTATAAAAAAATTTAAACCAAAAAAAAAAGTTCAACCTAGAAAAACAATTAATTTCAAAGTCCCCGGCAGCGGCGCCAAAAACTTGTTTGCTTCCAATTGCACATGCAAGTGTACGCGGTCACACAAGTAATATAGTGGCTTTTAAAAGAACCGGATTATCGAACCCAAAGGAGTTGTCAATTAATTATTCTAACTAAATTATATTAATTCTAATTATTTATTTAAGGGGAGGATTTCAAAAGATGAATATATTAACTAAACTAAAAATAAAGATAAAATAACTAAAAAACAATTAACTAAAAAAAGATAGATGTTTATACAATCAATGAATGAATCGATCTAGGATTATAATTTAACTAACAATCATGTTTAGCATCAATTTGATCAACTTATTTGATTATCTAGTTGCTGATTCACGGGGTTGGTAATATAGTCATGATCTCCTGATCTCTAACCGTCTACAACAATTGACAGCCTAACTACATCGTTGAGCAGGGATAGACAGGACCAACTATGAAGCATTAAGTTGTCTTCCTGTATTTGAGCCAAGCAAGGCACCTAGGTATATCCCTATCCTAGACACAAATCAATTCAAGTGACATGCAAGAAAAGATCATGCTCCTTATATTTCACATTTTATCCTCTTATTCCTCTCCCGAGTTCAATTCAGACAATGTATTTATTTCATTGGTGATCATACACGAAATATGAAAAACAAGATTATAAGAACAACTAATATGATAAACAAATCATGCCGAATTAAAATCACCGAACAATCATATTGTAAGTAAATATGATCCAAGAACGCGAAGTTTAACTCCATATAGACATAGAACAATTACAACGAATCATTCAAAGAAAAGATGTAAAATAAATAAAAGAAAAAGAAAAGATAAAACTCTAAATCAAAAGTAATTTTCTACATTCATCCTTCTCTCCCAATAATTATTTTTATGGACTATATATAGATGTAAGAAACCCTGAATAAATTAATTAAATCCAAAACAAATTAGGAACCCAAAACCTAATAGGATTCCGCGTGAACATTTGTGTCCGTGCGTATTTCCGCCGCTTCAGTGTTGCGTGTCTTCAAATGTTGACATGTGGCCATGTAGTATTTCAATTCAACTCTAATTCTTTGCAACTTTTGTATAATATACATTATTATTATATTTAATTTGATTTATTAAGCTACCTGGTTGATTTTCTTCTTCAATCTTTCATCTTTAATTTCTTTTAGCTCCAAATTTCTTTATATTTTCATCAATTTAATTCTACAAATAAAATACACTATTAAGCACAATTCATGAAAAAAAAAAGTGTGTATAAAGATAATTTTTTCTTAAAATATTCCTCGTTTGTTATGCCTCAACGGTTCCATCTGAATAAGACCAAATTTGTAAGATTTTAGATATGATGTATTGCATACGGAGAAAATAATAATTTTAATGGTCGAGACTTACTCCAGTAGGCTAAATAAATATTTAAGAAATTCAATAATGATGTATACATTTGTCATTATTTTCTGTGTTTTCAAAAAGAGTCCATTTTAGATCATTTTTAGTAGGTCTAATAAAATATTGTACGTTTAATAAAATTTTATTTTACGAAAAAAACTTAATTCTGAGGCCACTGACCAAGGTGTACTGAAAAATTAGGTGTAGTGTTAACGCTAATTTTAGTGTAATTTCTAATTTAGGTGTTTTTTTTTAAAAAAAAAAAAAAAAAAACAATCAAATAGGTTTTAAAAATTTGGCTGATTTAAAAAAATATGTATACTAATGACATGGTTGAATTATCATTCGCCACATGGACAATATGATTTTGCAAAATCAGATGGGTTTTGAGTTAACGTATATATATATTTTTTATGCCGATTTTTTTTTTTTAGCTCAATATGACTTTTTATGTTAATTTCAAACCAAACCAATTAATGGTGGTTGATCAACTTTTTTTTTCAACGTCAACCTAACGAAATCAAATCACAAGTTGGATTTTTGCTTCGATTTGATTTGGTTCACAATTTGATTTGACTTGACGATTTGGCACGTACACGCGATTAGTCACAGGTTTCTTGCGTGTTATAGTTATAACCTTATAGGTGGTTGTTTTCATATAATTAGTCATAGGTTTCTTGCGTGGCTTATTGCCGCATTTTTTGTAGTGGATATGCAACGTAATGTTTTTAAAATAAAAGCAACAAAATAAACTTAATTAAAATAAGAAGTTTATAAATAGAAGGATAAAATATTCTATTAATTAACAATAAGAAAGTTTATTGGGAACTAAAAGTATGCATCAAAGAAAATGTAAAAGCTTCATTGAATTACATCTTTCTAACTTTTCCTAATTTTATCTTTCATGAGCATTAAACTTTGGAATTTTGATCGTATATACAAATCTTGATTCTTCAATCTTCAACTTTTCAAACATTCCTATTTCAGCCAAAAAAGGATACTTTGATTGAAAATCCAATTCATTATTAAATCGAAGTTTCTTGATCCTCTTACTTGACTCGATTTCATGTTTCTTTAAGGGGACAATACTACTACGCTTAATACTCATGTAATGCTCTAAGCCAAAGTCGAATTGAGGTCGAGGTAAGGGTTGAGGCCGGAGTAAAGGTTGGGAATAATCAGAATAAAAAATATTTCTCTTATTTCTTCGCCTTTTGCATCCAAAGAACGGATTAAACAAATAGTCGAAACGATTTGGACGATCAATGTTGCCGATTATGGCTTGACGGATTGATATTTCACATTCTTGGTTTTTCTTTCCCATTCTTGTTAATTTTGTGGAGATTAGGATGAATAGATTTATATATTAGGCTATAATTTTAATTTGTGGAGAGGTTTTTGTTGTATTTATAACCGTCATATATTATCCTTATTTGAGTACTAACTACTAGGATAAATTTCCATAAATTCCTTATTTTTTTCTCCCTCAAGTAATCTTTGTTAATATAGGAATTGACTTTCCGTGTGTGGCTAGTGCTAAAATTTTGGTTTTATTTTGACTACTAGGATAAATTTCCATATAATTGAGATTGGGTGTTATTACACTCTTGTAATTACATCCAATTTTACCAAATCTCAATTACATTGTAACTAGAAAATATTAGAATAATAAAAATATTCTTTTTAAAAAAATAATAGAAATAAATTAAAACAACAAATACAAATATAAATAACAAATATTCAACTTGAAAATTAGGTGTAGTGTTAACGGTAATTTTAGCATGATTTCTAATTTGGGTGTTTTTTTATTTAAAAAAAAAATCAAATAAGTTTTATAAATTTGGCTGATGTAGAAAAATATGTATACTAATGACGTAGTCGAATTATCGTTCACCACATGGACAATATGATTTTGCAAAATCAGATGGATTTTGAGTTCACGTATAATGGCATGTATGAGTTTTTTCTCAAATGAAAATGATATAGGTGAGTCAAGCTTTTAACATATAGCATAAATGAGGCTTTTCTCAAAATCCGATAACATATCTAAGCTTTTTATCATGTGTGTATATAAATATATTATGTCGGTTTTTTTTTTTTCTTTTTTTAGCTCAATCTGACTTTGTTGTGTAATTAATTTCAAACCAAACCAATTAAGGGTGATCGATCAACTTTTTTTTTCAAGGTCAAACTAACTAAATTAATTCACAAGTTGGATTTTTGCTTCAATTTGGTTTGACTTGACGATTTAACATGTACACGCCTTATAAAAAAATACATTAAACTCAAAATATAAAAAGAAAAATATTTGCACCGACATTCAAACAAGAGATATATTTAAAAAGCTAATGCATCTTTCACTTTCTTTTTTCTAAACAAAAAATTGATAAAAACGATTCATTGTGTGTCATAGTTATAGGTGGTTGTTTTCGTATAATTAGCTGTAGGTTTCTCGCGTGGCTTAGCGCCGCATTTTTTTAGTGGATGTGCAACGTAATATTAATTAAAATAAAAACGAAATAAATGCAACAAAATAAACCTACTTGAAAGAATAAAATTATAAATAGAAGGACAAAAAGTTTATTGGGAACTAAAAGTAGCATGAAACAAAATGTAAAATCTTCATAAAATTACATCTTCTAACTTTTTCTATTCTAATTTACGTGACATCTTCTTTTGTGACCGTCGAACTTTTGAATTTTAATCGTGAATTTGAACCTCGAATCTTCAACTTTTCATCATATGGAAAGCATCCCTATTTCAGTCAAAAAAGGATACTTTGATTGAAAATCTGATTCTTTATTAAATGGAAATTGCTTGATCCTCTTACTCGGCTCGGTTTCTGATCTCTTTAATGGGACAGTACTAGTACTACTACGCTTAATACTCATGTAATGCTCTAAGCCGAAGTCGAATTGAGGTCGAGGTAAAGATTGAGAATGATTGGAATAAAAAATATTTCTTTTATTACTTTGCTTTTTGCATGTAAAGAACAAATTAAAACAATAGTCGAAACGATTTGGACGATCAATGCCGCCGATTATGGCTTGACGAATTGATATTTCATCACATTCTTGGTTTTTCTTTCCCATTCTTGTTAATTTCGTGAAGATTAGGATGAATAGATTTATTAGGCTTTAGTTTTAATTTGTGAAGAGGTTTTTGTTGTATTTATAATCGTCATATATTATCCTTGTTTGAGTACTACTAGGATAAATTTCCATAAATTTCCTTAATTGTTTCTTCTTCAAGTAATTCTTGTTGATATAGGATTAGGAATTGACTTTCCGTGTGTAACTAGTACTAAAATTTTGGTTTTATTTTGATACTAGTTATAAAATAAAAATGTTTGTGTTTAGAGTCTAGGTAATGCTTTGATATTTTCTGAATTAATGGCCTGTTTGGAAAGCCATAATACAATTGAGATTTGGCGTAACTGAGTGCTATTATGCTCTTGTAATTACATTTAATTATATCAAATCTCAATTACATTGTGATCAGTGTTTTCAAAAGTGGGTGCGTGAGGCGAGACGTTTTATACTGTACAAGGTGAGACGTAAGCCCCGAAACACGGGGCGTAAGTCCCATGGATCTATGGGGTGTAGTCTCATTTATATTCAATTTTATAGTTTTATTACTAATAAAATAAGCAAAAGTAAACATTTCAATGATTTATAATTTTTATTTGAGATATTAATAATCAATATTAATGAAAGAAAAAAAGTATTATAATTACTATTTCAGAAATATCATTACACCAATAATAAAAATATGATTTAAAGCAAAAAAAAAAAAATTAAAAACGCCCGGGCGTACGTTTTTATGCTTGGGACTTACACCTCAAATTTTAGGACTTACGCCTTATGAATCTACGTCTTTAATTTACGCCCCAGAGCGTTTTTGGACGCCCCACCCTGAAACTCGCTCTGAGACTTGGCCCAAAAACATTTTTTAAAACACTGATTGTGACTATAGAATAATAAAAATAAATTAAAACAACAAATACAAATATAAATAAAATGAAGAAAAGAATTTTTAAAAAATCATGTTACATGGTATAATTACACCAATTCCTAACTCTCCCTTTGCAAATTGAGGAGTGTAATTACTATCCTTCAATTACACCTAATTTCTGTCTTGCTAAGTAATTACTTGGTCTACCAAACACATCAAATATTCTCTTCGTTTCATTTTATATGTCATCTTTTTACTTTGCACTTACATTAAGAAATTATATAATTTTACCCTTCTACCGTTATTTAATGTTTTCTTAAGTCAATTTTATTGATAAATGACAAGATTAATTAATTATTTTATCAAGGATATAATAGGCAAAATATGATAATTTATGCATAAATTTTATAAAATGACAAGTATTGTGGTCCAGCTATTTATAAAAAGAAATGACATATAAAATAAGACGAAGGGAGTATCATAACTACACCAGTTTCTAACCCTTCTTTGGGAATTGAGGAGTGTAATTGCTATTCTTTTGTTACATCCAATTTCTCTCTTGCTGAGTAATTACTTGGTCTACAAAGTATGTCAAAGAATGTAACTATATCCAATTACATCAAATTTCAATAATATTGTGACTTTTCAAATATATTCTAAATTGAGTGACTTTTCAAATAAACTAACCTTGAGTGATCGGTGAGATATTATCTAAACACAGCACTTTTGGGTGCCATGAAATTTCCTCCAGAAAAGCATCATTTTTTCAAACCCATTCAGCCAGGTTTCAAGAATGGTCTTGTGAGTAATCTTTTTAATCTTTCCTTTGTTTACTATTACAAAATTATTTAAATGTTGCTAATTTTCTCAAGTACAATTGTCATGTTTAATTTCCAGAGGATGCAACAGAAAGACCGATGATGCGCATCATCAAATCGTCAAAAAAGGCTTCTTCCCACGTAAAAGCTGCTAGTCATCACAAGTCTTTTGGTAATTTTGAATGCTAATTTAGAGAATATTGCATTCACCGAGGCTATATGGTAAGTTTCAAAACTCATTATTTCTTGCAAACTCTTCAAGTGAATGTGTTTCACAATCAGGTCACTTATTAGATAATTACAAGTAAATCTCTATTATAATCTAGACTGGCATTATAAAAACGTTTACATTGTCAATATATGTAAACTAAATTCCTTTTGTTATTTTTTTCTTCGTAAAATGGTTGTACACCATGTCAGTACCTTCTCGACGTTTCGCAATTGCAAATGGTCTCATCAATAAGAAGTGTGATTTGATTGTAAGAGATGAAAGACAAAGGTTGTGGAATTTAAAGATAAGTTCTTCTATAACTCAAACCAGTGGCGAATTTACATTCTAATTTTGGGTCACCCGAACCCGTAGTCATCCGACTAAACTCGATATATTACTTCTATAATTATTAAAGAATATATTAAATTAAAAGTTGTTGAACCCGTTCTCAAGATGACTTATCTTTAAAGCAATGGTGCACCCGTTTTCTTGAAATTCTGGATTCGCCTCTGACTCAAACCTATGTTATTGGATGTGGCTGGACCAAATTCTTTGCTGATAATTGCTTAAGGAAAGGAGATCGCATAATGTTTGAGGTCGTTACTAATGGAGAGACACCAATATGGAAATTTCAAGTTACTAATCGAGAAGCTCCATTGTTGAAGTTTCAAGGCATGTTTATTCTCATCTAACCAATCTCTTATTTCTTTGATGATCTTTTTTCATTGTCATATATATGGATTATTCTGCGGTGTTTATATAAGTATACGTCTATGATTGCCTTTTATATGTTACCTAAAGTGTGTACACTATTTTCTTTCACCTTTTTCACCTAATACAAACTCTAAAGTGCAGACTCACTACAGAATGCAGATTGAAAACTGTAAAAGGCCTGTTATATTGAAAATTACTATTCGAAGTCATCTGATCACTGATAAGGGGGCCTGATAGTTAATAGAGCAACATTCTCAGTGAGGATTTATCATTTATATACCGGACCACAATTTGTATTTGGATTAAGGCATAGTAGTAGTTGTTGTTGTTATTCGGACCACAATTTGAGTTTGGATTAAGGCATAGCAGCAGTTGCTGAGCCAGGTAGGGTGAAGGGAGTTCATCGGCACTGTTTATACATGGTTGATTTATTTATTTTTTATGTATATATAGTAGATGTTGAACCCCCTTTGACTTCTTTGTGTTTTGCTTTTCATATTTTGAACTTCTGCAATGAAAATTCTGGCTACGCCACTACATATTAGTAGGTCTTATTCTCTTTTACTATGTATTTTTCTTCATAAGCAGACAATATTATGGAACAGCCCTTAAACATGAGTCTTCTCAATGCACAAGTAGTTACTTCAACTTCTGGTGATGAGCATAATCCTTTTTTATGTCAACCATTAAATCTTATTGCTTCACAAAGGCATTATTTCAACTGATTTTAGTTAGCGATTAAGTTAATTATATACATTAATGTAGGCAACTTAACCTGATGGTGTAAGAAATTGTACACTGTTGAGTGTACAGAGGACTTGAACTCTTTCTGTTGTAGTCTTTTTTTGTCTTTTTAGACAATGGTAGTAATCGACTCGATTGAATAAATTTTATGATAGTGTCTTCCATTGAATTTGGCAAAGTCAAATGGATTGATGAATAAAAACTATGAGATGGGTTCTGAAAAATGAAGCATAAAGTTACTGCTGGACGCTATTTTGGAATTATACGCGGATGGACAAAATTCAGTGCAGAAAATGGACTCCGAGTAGGAGATGCTTACAAGTTTGAACTCATCAACAATGGGGAAATACCTATAGCACAATTCCATTGTAAGTGTTCTTTTAGTTCTAATGTATTTTTGTCAAGTTTAAGGTCTATACTATGATAGATCGTATTTTAGTTGTATGATTTCTATTTAACATTTCTCATAATCGTGTAGATATATTGCAAGTAGTTCATTTCAATGGTCTTTACATGATTTGTTATAGTTTGGAAATTGTATAACATCACAAATAACCACATGCCATAATAATAACAAAATATTGCTTGTAAATCAATGATTAAAACGACATATAATGAAAAAAAATCATCTAATTTGGTGCTATTATTTTAAATTTGATTAGACATTTCTAAAATTTTCCTTTTTACATTTTAATTCAATTTTATGTTTATATTTTAATATTTTCTCACACACAAGTTTATTACTAAAAGGCAATAAAAAAGTAGAGTAACATGAATAAACCATGACAATCAATGACAATACACATTTATCAATACTATATTATACACTAATAATACCATAACAATTAAGATTTTCAATTGCACATATTTAACAGAATTTTCAAAGGCAGTGTCTATGGATGGAAGCACGATCCGTACTGTTCATCCGTGGAAAAACGTCTGAAAGTCATTTTTTGGGTCTAATTCCTACAGACTCATCTATGGACCGTAGAAGCATCTATGAGTCGAGTTTAGGCCAGTAGAATGAAGTTTTAGATCCTATTTTTGGGCCTGACTTTCACAGATGGGATTCCGTAGATCAAACTACGAATTGTAGATGGCCGGCCCCATGAAAGATTTTTGACAGCTTTTTAATTGAGGTTTTTTTTTTTAATCTTTTCTCACTTTTCCTAAGTCTAATCCACGACATTAAGCATATTCAAAAAGGTTTTTCACGCTTAACACTCCGCTCTTACACTCTTAACTCCCTTAAACTCAGAAACTAGCATAAGCAAGACAGAAGCTAGAGTTTCAAGTCTTTCAAGCAAGTTCTTCTTTCAAATCTCAATCTCTCATGTATGTAAGACTTCAATGAAAGTATCTCTTCACTCTCATGCCTAAGTATTTTGATTTTCAAGAATTCTTCAAGATTTTTAGAAGCAAAACTAGGGCTTTTATGAACTTATCATATTCTTCATTAATTCATATTTTCATTGTGACACTTAGATTTCAACAATATTACTGTACTGATTTAGCATGATTTTCATGGTTCCTTGAAACATTTATGACTTTTGAGTATGAAGACTAGTATGATATGAATTTCAACCTAAATTCAGGTTACTTTAGATATAACTGCTTAGTCTCATATATGATTCAAACAGATAAATTATTTTCATACCTATGAGCATTATATGAATATATGTTGTTTTGAGAAGAAGTCTCATAACTACGTGCTACCGTAGGATTATGTTTTATAGCCTTATCAATTGACCTTTTAACCATGAGAGGCTTAGACTAGTGGATCCACATAGATATAATATGATCAATATAGGGCGGCCCCTCCAACTGGATTAGCAAATGGACGTCAGGAGTTCACATGATGTATGTCGATTATAAGAAACTTCTGAGTTTATGCATTTTTCTTACGATATACTTTTAACTCTATTTGATTCACTTTAAGCATGTTATTTACAAGTATGATTATGCAAGACTATTGAAATAGACTCATCTCATAAATATGCTTCTAAAGGAAGATTGTGAACATTTTTTACACATGAACTTCAACTATTTTCTCCTTAGTTCTTTCACTATGTATATGATTTTGGGAACCTTATTTTACTATCCTGATTATGTCATTTTACGATTATGATAGTGCCCCTTACTTGCTCAGTACATCCACGTACTGATGCATACTTTTCTCTGCACTGCTTTTATGATGTAGATTTTGGCGCTCGTATTCAGACTCGTGGCTAGTTCTAGTCAGCAGCTAGTGACTCTTCCTCATTCGGGGACTTCCTAGATTAGTTGTTAGTTAAAATTTAGTACTTTCTTTGTTATTGGTTTGAGGTAACTAGGGTCATGTCCCGATAAACTTATTTCCTTCGGTCTAAATGATAGGCTTATTTCAGAACTTAGTTGTTCGGTCATGATGAACTTGTTGATTTCCTTATTAAGACTTATTAAGCATATGTTTCAGCTTCCGCATTAGTTTCATATGATATGCTTTGATATGTTATGCCAAAAGTTAGCTTGGAGCCACTCGTGGTTTCGAGTATCATGTCTCGGCTGGTGTGTAGAAGCAGATCGTGACGTTTAGATTTTACGACCCTTAAGAAACTACTCCCTCCATTTCAAAATAAGTAAATTGTTTAGGCAATGCACCACCACTAAGAAAACCAAGGTTAGGATATAAAATAAAAACTAGTTTCCACTTTTTCCCTTTTAGATATTCTCAAACTATTCTTGAAAATATAAATAATTCAAAGTAAAATCATAAATATGAGTCATAAACTCTCTTGAAATTATCACCTAAAAGATATAAATGAGGGGGAAAATAGAAAAAGTTCGAAAAACTCTCTTGAACTATGAAGACTCAACAATTCACTTATTTTGAAATGGATGTAGTATATAAGTTTACCGTTACACTGTTATTTAGTATTCTCTTGAAGTCAAGTTTCAATAAATGAACATACATTAATTTATTTTGATTATTTAAATTGACAAATAATAAATTAATCATTTAGGTTTTCGATGTTGGTCAAATTTATATTTTCAAGACTAATAACTCTCAAGGGTAAAATAGAAAGAATAATGTCATTTATGCATTGATATTGTGAAATGACATAAACTCCCTCTGTTCAACAATAATATTTACTTAGCACACTTTTTAAGAAACTATAAATAGAAGGCTAATTTTGTTATATCATCCTTTGAATATAATAAATACAGTTTCTTGAAAAATGTAATAGAGAAATGACTATAATTAATGATAATGGTAAATTAAGAACTAAGCACACTTCTTGAAAAATATTCCCTCTATCGCTAATTACTTGTCCACTTTGAATTGACACACTTATTAAGAAATCAATAATTGACATAGTGAGTTTATCATTTTACCCCTATTAATTATGAAGTTGATGAATTAAAAACATAATATTTTAAGAAGATCTACCTTTTTCAAAGTTATTAATTGAGGGTATAATAGGTGAAAAAAAATTGTCCTTTCTTGATTTGTCAAAATGGACAAATAATTAGGGACAACTAAAAAAAGGAAATATGGACAAGTAATTAGGGACAGTAATATTTGTTTTATATCTTTGAGGATCGTTTCTTAGGTGGGGAGGGATTATTTATAACTTTGAGAATTTAATAGTTTAAGTTGAGTGCAAATTTAGGTATGAAATTTCAAAAAAAAATAAAATAAAATAAAATCTATATATTTTAAACTACGTAAAAAATATTATAACTAATAACTAATAATAAGTCATAAGTCATTATCACTTCGTGAATAAATATTTGGCCAGTGTCGTAACTGATATATATAGATAGATAGGTTTTTCGCGTGGCTTATCTCCACTTTTTTTTTTATAGTGGATGTGCAACATAATGTTTTTAAAATAAAAACGACAATAAAAGCAACAAAATAAACCTACTTAAAAGAATAAGTTATAACTTAAAGGACAAAACTATCAATTAACAATAAGAAAGTTTATTGGGAATGTCGAATTTAATAGGTAGTATATCTAATTTATTTTTATACTCTGAATAATTTTTGAAGGTCCATTTAGAGGCATTTTTTCTTATGTTGAGCTGCTGATTTTTCAGTTTTTGGTGCATATCATTTTGACCTTCGCGATCGCGACCCTTAGGCTCGCAATTATGATGTATCTTCTTTGTGGCCTTCGTGATCGCGATGAAGCCCTTTCCTTAGCCTTCACGATCGCGATGTGAACCTCCGTGCCTTCGCGATCGCGAGAGTTAGTGGCTCGTGATCACGATGACCATTTTTCATCTAGACAAAACCTAATCTTTTCATTTTTTTCATTTCCACCATTTTCAATCTTTTGATGCTTTGAGGAAGCGATTCTTGGGAGAATTTTTGTGAAAACTCGGGTGGGTAAGATTTCCCTATCAATCCTTTGTTGGTTTCATCAATTTTTATCTTCCAAAACACCTTTAAATCATGATTTCTGGATTTAAGGGGTTTTTCCCCAAGTTGGAAAATTGATATTTTTATGAATTGAAGCTCGTTTCTTGGTCGATTGTATGGGTTTTTCAACCACGAATTCCTCGTCTTTTAGAGCTTGTTTTTCAACTAAAAATTTAATTTTACCCTTTTTGATTTCCGAAGTGATTTTTGGACTATTTTATCCTCGATTTCAAGTCCTATCAATGTGGGTATTATTGGACTCCTTTTGATGAACTCTTGAGGATCATTTCGGTGACCATGTGGTTGAGAAAGTGCTCTATTAGAGTTGTTCGAGTGAATTTTCAACCTTCGAGCTAGGTTTGACTTCCCTCTTTTGGATTGAGATGTGTAGTATGAGTTTTAGAGGTTGGTAAGCATTGACCTTCTTATTTAGTCCTTGTGATGTCACTTTGTGATGCTTAGTCTATGTGAAGGCTTGTGTGATACCTTTCATTGTTGCTAAAAAGCTGATATATGTGAGTAATTACTCGACAAAGGGCTGCGTGACTTATCTTTATATTTGACTTTGAGATGCCCAAGTTAGGGGCTTGAGTTAATATTTTATCATTTTAAAATGAAAGAAATGCTTTCTAAGCGGTAAAGACTGGTTTCAAATGAATTCCTCCACTATCTCTATCATTTGAGGACGTGTTTCATGATTTGTTGAGTTTTGAGAACTTTATTTTATTCAAAATTCTTGATGAACTGATTATGTCTTTATGTTGTATGTGTTGTGGTGCACTCATCCTCATTCAGCATATCATTGTTTATGGGAATACGAGAAAGTGGAGAAATATTATTTTTGAGAAAGAAAACGAGACACCTTAATTTTATCCTTGATCATGAGCTAAGTGGCAAGTTGATGAGATATTGAGATTGGTAAATCGAATGCAATTCCCCCATATGTCCATGTCCGGAAGCTAAAGCTCAGCAAGGTATATACGATGACCTTGGTTCCACCACATCATTCATTGCATTGCATTGGTCAGCTTTGTTGTGTTGTGTGACTTGTTTATCTGTATCCTTTTGTGTTTACTTTATTCACGCCAATATTATATAAATTGACAACATCGATGTCAGAATGAGACTTTTCTACGTGCAGGTGGAAGCGTTTCATAGTTTATTTCTTAAATTTGATTAGTTGCTTATGCTTAGTCGGTCTAACCTACTGAGTACATGTGGAATGTACCCACCCTACTTTATCATTTTGATGCAGATCCTAGTCAGGGTGATCTTTGTAGCGGTTGGTTGGATCTAGCGATATCTTCTCTTTCGGAGTTGTGGTGAGATCCTGCTTTTCAGATCGCCATTGGTCTCTATCTATCATTTATAGTCTTTAATTTCTTTTCGGACTTGAGATGTATTCCAAATTTTAGAAATGTATTAGATTCTCTTTATACTATACTACCAGATTTGAGAACTTCTTTGATGTTTTCTTACCGATGTGGTCTGACTTCCCCTTGAAAGTCTCGCATGTGTTATTTCATTCGACTTACACACCAATTATGTGACCTCGACTTTTGAGTCGTGACATCACCATTCTCACAAAATGAGTTTAGTAGATTAATTATTTATTTTTAACAAATTGATTATTGAAGTTTATTCTTTATAATAGATGAATTTTATGTTTAACATTTAAGCTTATTAGGTATAGATTTTGGTGTTAAATCGTATATGGGTTGTTGAAATTTGAAGAATTTTTTTTTTCATGTAAAACAGTAAAAAAATGTTCACAATTTGGCTTCGACGTGTCTACAACTTTATTGATAAAAATTTCTAAAATAAGTCTTTGCAAATCATACCTGTTTTATTTTAAAATAGACTACGACGGATTTTTAAAGAGTCGCCACTTAAGTTTTAAAGGGAAATTAAGAAAATTGATTCTTCAAAAGATTAAAACAGAAAATCTAATGAAAAATATTAAGGGGGTTCGGGGTTCATATTAGCATTTCAAAAAGATTTTGAAAGCACGCGAAATGTCCGCTAACATGCAGTTATCTGGTAATTAACTATTTGGCTAATTGGTTTTAAAAATAAAAGCATGCTTGACAAGTTTAGGAAATAAAACAACTTAAGATTTGAATTATCTTTTTAAGGGAAAGGGAGGGAGATAGTATAAGGAATTTACTTAAATAAAATATTTTACAAAGTAACTTAGGTAGTAAAATAGATATGATTATTTAGTCTTTAGAAAATCTAGAAACGACTATCTTTTTGGGGAAATCAAATTAGGACAACCTTAAAATTGACTAGCAATAAACAATTAAACAAATGCAAAACAGATAAAATAAAAAAGAAAGAGAGTTTGGGCCCAAGTCTGATTATCTGTCCTAAACTAACAAGATGCTAATTAAAAAAAAAGGGCTTAGGCCCAACAACAAAATACAAAACTGAATATGGGGCCTTTAGCCCCATTTTCGCATACACTAGGTGTATAACTTTATATACGCGTGACATCAATTTCCGGGGACTTGTTCTTTGATTCCATTTGGCTGGCCGACTTGGAAGGAAAGAATTTGAACATAGAACTCGTCAATGCAAATGGCGATGGAAAGAGTCCATGAGGGAGTATAACGGATGTCACAACACAAATGAATAAAATATATAAGTATACACTACAAGAAAACAGAAATACGATGACACGTATTAGTACGTTTAAATGTCATATATTCATTTACTGACATTATATTTACATTTGAATCAAATGTCGAAAATTTGTGTGTCAAGAATTTTTTGACATTAAGATAAATGTCGGTAACAAATAAACGACATTTATTTATGACATATATAAAAATGTCACTTAGATTTTTTGACATTTAGATAAATGTTGATAAGAAATAAATGACATTTACATATGAAATGCCACTTATTTTTTTTTGACATTTAGATAAATATATTTAAAAAATTAAGACAATTTACTTATGACCTTGAAAATGTCACATTACAATTTGTTATTAGTCAATATAAATAAAATAAATTTGCACATTCATGTATATAATTTTTTATGAACCTGAAATATATGTAAGTATGTTGTCTTTTAATATTGTAACCAAAGAACAAAATAATAGTAATATACAATAAATACTTTCAACAATTTAATAATAAATTAAATGATTTGTTCTCACTCAAATAAAATTCAAATCAAAGTATATCAAAAGACAATAATTTCAACATCTAACTACATAAAGGTCAATCCTAATTCAAATTAGTTTCCTTAGTTGTTGAAGTAACGAAGCTTTGCAAAATGATTTCTTCACAAATCAAGCATTCCGTTGTCCGTAATTGATCAAAAAAATGCTGCACAAAAAGACCAGATAGTAAAAAATATAACTATACAATATCATGATAAAGAAAAAAAGTGTTTTGTGATTTTTTTAAAGCTTACCCGCTTCTTTCTTAATAAACCTGAAAAGAAGTATTAGCAGATGCAAATATTATTAGATCAAACATTTTATACATAAAAAAAAAAAGATAAATCACTAATTCACTTCAATGCTCTACAAGTTGTAGATTAACTATACAATTTAAAGAAGAAAAAAAAACAAAAATACTAATTCCTTATAACTTTTAATAAGGAAGGACTAGGTTTTGAAATATTTTTTTGGCCGCTTGGGCCCATTGATTGACAATGATTTTTTTTTTTTTTTTTTTGAAAAAACTCTATAGTTTCTTATATACATTAAGTATTAAGTATAATTATAAATAAATGCTGTCATAGTTAATAACTATTGCTGTATTATTAGCTATACAAAATTTAAAAAGGATAAATATGTGTTTACATTAAATAGAATAAAATAAAGCAACTATTTTCATGAAAAAAAGAAATCTTAAAATATAAATGTCAAAAATATTATACTTAGAACAGATTCAGATTAGTTGATTGTAAATAATTGATAAGATTTAAGTGATAAAATATTTTTAGTGTTAGAAGCAATTTTATAAATAAGTAGTTACAGCTTAATTACATGTTTGAAGTGTTGATGTTCATATTAAACAATTAATGTATTTGATTAAAAAAAAAAAAAAAAGTGTTGATAAGGTGTTGTTTTATTAGAATGACTAAGATATTCTTGATTTTTTATTAAAAAAATAAAATATAAGTTTGAAGTATTTGTGTAAAGAAAAAGAGAAACATCATATACAAAGTGAAGAAAAAGTTAATAGTTTTGCTTTCGGAAAAATATTTTGAGAAATAAAAAACATATTAAGGATAAAATAGTAAATTATTTGATTAAACTCAAGGTACTATAAATTGAGGTTGAACAACTTATGAATTTTCGGCTGATTTTGATTTATAAGCACTTTGAGATTAACCAAACACGTAGTAAATAAACTAAAAAGTGTTAATAAGTTAATTTAATTTGACAAACTTATAAATTTAATCGAACACCTCTTAGCTAGGAAATTTATTGTAAAACAATATGTTTACATTATTAAGCCTGTGCTTATTTATAACTTGGCTTGAATCAAAGTAATGGGTTGTTATTTTATTTTTTTTCAAGTAATTTTTTTGTGGCTGCAAAGCTAGTATCGTGACAATAACTTCAAAATGTTGTTAAACGGATGATTAGTTATGAAATTTTGTTGTGGCAATAAGTATATAACTATTGCTTCAATTTTTATAACATGAAGCAAAAATATCTATTTTAGCTATAATATTTTGTTTAAGGTAATTTTAGTTAATTAAAAACTCATTAATATAATAACTAAGTGAATATTTATTATTCAATAATTTTTTTTTATGATATAAATATAAAGAGTGATGTGATTTAATAAGATTTAGATTCTCAACATTAGGTTTAAATGTTGGTAATTGGCGACTAATAATATGACATTTGAAATAAATATCATTATATTTTTGACATTTGAAATAAATGTCATTATATCAAATGTCAATGTTATAATGACATTTTGTCTCAAATGTTATCATTTTTATGACATTTGTCATCAAATGATGTTGTTTTGGTGACATTTGTATCAAATGTCATTATTTTTATGACAATTTTTCATAAATGTCAGAAATTTTCTTTTTTCCGATATTTATTTCAAAGATCACTAAATAAATGTGGTGGTATTTCTACTTTCTTGTAGTGATAGCTAATTAACCCCTTTCTTAAAACATAACATTATATATATATATATATATATATATATATATATATATATATATATATATATATATATATATAATAGAGCATTAGGATAGATGGTAAAGCATATAAGTATTATGCATCAGTGGATCCACAATGACTCGGTATACATGTAGAAAATAAATTGAAATCTTGAATATTCTTAAATGAACACTAACTACAGAATATGTATACTATAAGAGTGAAAAGATATCAAAGGAGGGACATAGTTTAAAAATACCAACAAGCCATGCTACATCAAATATAAATAAATAAATAAATGAATAAAAAGATAAACATAAACAAGACAGTGTGTAGAATTGATAATGAAAAAACTCTTAATTTTAACCAAGTCTTAATAAGCATGCTCACTAACAAATCTCTATTGTTTTTTTTTACTACACTTAGTATTAACAAAGGCTCTAATCAAATTAAAAGAATCTAAACTCAAGCTTAAGAGACCATTTTAGATAGAATAAAATTATGACAAAAAAACAAGACAAGCCTTTAGTAATCAAACAGTGCATAATATGAAACAATCGGTCAAAATATTAGAAGAAACTACCAGCCCAATACAATATTATGAAAAGCAAAATAATAAACAAATAAGGACAACACTCAGGTTGGCAGAAGACAACAAAGCTCAGACTTACTCTTGACATGATAATAAGCTAACATTAGCAGAAATCAGTCGCTACGAGTCAAACAGAGAAGCAATCGAAAACCAAAACTACACAAAAGATAAAACTCACAATAAATGATTCAGGCCGCACAACAGACAAGCTCAATATTGAAATCCAAACAAGTTTTAAACCATTCCGAGTAGAACAAAGCACAAAATTAGCCGTTTTCGAAACAAAATAGGCCCATATCAAAGTCAAGAAACTAATCCAACGACATTTCGCTATCCACACGGCAGCCCGTCATTATTAACTCGAAATAATCGAAGGGAAAGCGAAAGAGCGAAGGAACATGTACATTCTTTGAAGCAGCGAAACTCGGGACAAACGAGCTGGAAAGTGTTTCTACTTCGAGCTTCAACAGAATCGGAAGAGTGATGAACGATGTAAGGGATGAGACTAATGTTAGTCCATGAATTCTATTATATTGTAATATAACCTTGCCTCTTGTTCTTCAATTAAAGTAGTTCTGTTAACAACTAACACTTGAAACGAACCCCCCTCTCTTGTTTTGAGCCTATCTTTTGGTGTATATTCTCAGCTTTGCTTCCAAAATCTTATGAGTTGTTTTCTATGTGAGGAACGTTTTTTTCCCAACCCTCTACAAAGAAGAAGAGGGGGGTTATTTATAGGGGATTTTCATTTTTTCAAATTCGAAATTCAAAAACCTCTCACCAGGACAACCAATGCAGCTCGTTCTTGTACCAAAATCCGCAACAAATCGCAACGGACAAACGATGAGAGCCGTTCAATTTTGAGAGAAAGGACGAAGGGATGAGGAGATCACTCACTCCATCTGGCTGCGACAAGGACCAAAACAGGCTGTTGGTTGTACGAGTAAAGCTGCACGGGTCTGAGGGAGACGGCGAGAGTGAGCAGAGCTGCCGGTTCACGATCTTCACTGGGTACGCGTGAAGAGTAAAACGTTGGGATGGGGTCGGTGTATGTATTGCTGCTGGGTGTTTTGGATTGGAATTGAGAATTAAAAAGGATGGGCTGCTGGAAAGGAATAAGGCCCAAAACTTGGTCTCTCAAAATTGAGTTGAAGGCATAGAAGGAAGTAGTTAGAATTGTTATTAAGAAAATGACTATATGAATTTCAATTGTAGTTATTTAGAGTTAACAATTTAGCCAACTTGGGTTTATTTGATGGTTCGGCTAAAAACTAAATAAGATGAATTAATATAAATTAATTAATGAGTTTCTTAATGTGAACGAAACGAAAATAATTAACTTAATTATAAACTAAATAATTTAAAATATAAACTATTATATAACTAAACTAATTAATCAAATATTTAACAAAATCTTTTTGAGACGGTTTTCGAATATTCATAAACTATACTAATTATATGCAAAAATTATATAAAACATATGCATTACTTAAAAATTATAAAAATGATAAAATTAATTAAAAGTAATTTGAAAACTATTTTTAATTTTTTATAAAACTAATTATTCCAAATCATTCGAAATTGAAGAAGCTTAATGATTAATTTATATTGTGAAGGTCCAAAATTGAATGTCAACACTACCAAATTTCAGGCAAAAGTATCTGATGTTTGATCTTTACAAAGCCACATATTAGACAAAAATATTTAAAATTAAACGCGAACTTTCAACTTCTATCGTGTATAATATATATATATTAAAAAAACAGACACAAGTTAAATGACCAAAAAAAAAAGAAGCATTTGTCCACTTGGCACTTTTTAGGTAAATGAGAATGACAACCCAAACACATTGTCAGAACTGGTAAGAAATAACTTATCTAGGAAAAATGTGACCAACCAATAAAAGAACAATCATAAATTAATTCTCCATGCGGTATTTACTAACCAATAACTAATCAAGTGAATTTTGTTTTGTTGAGAAGTCAATTAGTGCATCTGTACTTGGTTAAGATATTCTGATAAAGGAGACTGACCTGCCAACCACATGCTATGTTATTAATGATGTGTATAATGATCAATGCGAAGCCAAAATTTTAACTAAAAAATTTCAAAATATAAAAAAGTTAAATTGTGTAAAAGTTGAAAAGTGTCAAATATGTAATATATATATATAAAAAAAATATTTTTTATTTAGCTATGCAATAAGTTTTTTGACGAAAGGATGTCGATTGACACCCCTCAATTGTATGAAGCTCCGCCACTGATAATAATAATGTAAATTTTTTTTATAGCATAGGTATAATTTAAACCGTTACTATTTCATCAAATCATGTATAATATCATTACAACATATTTATATATGGTCATGATTCATTGAGGTTTAATTCATTACATTTACATATTTTTAATTACTTTTAAAATAATATAATTATATAAGTGTTTTTTCACATTATCAATACATAAAAGCTAAAGACTCATAATGATAAGTACTTGAAGAATATGAGAACATAAGCAAAATCAAAGGTTGTCCCTTTTCTTTCAATTAAATTAAGGTATTTAGCTAAAGAGCCTTTTTTTTTTTTTGCTCAACCCTTGTTGCATACTTTGCTTTGGCCTCAATTAAAATTCTCTCTCATACACACACACACACACAATGGCTCCTCTAATTTTCTTAATACCCATCATGATATCTTTCTGATTTTTTCCTCTATTTAATAAAATCTTCTAGATAATTTTCTTAGATTTTTAGTCATATATATTCTTGATGTATATATTGTATTAGATTATCTGATTTATTATTCAAGTTAGTATAATTTCGTATATTCTAAAGAGTTACATAGATGGAGCTATGTACACTATTAGGTACATGTTTGAACGAATTCAATAGCTTTTACTTCAAATTCTCAAACATGAAAAAATGAATTCATTAACTTTAAATTCTGTCTTCGCCTTTGGATAGTTGCATATAGTTCGAAATTCTTAAATATTTTTACGTGACCAGTCAGTATATAGAGGTTAAACTCTTTTTTTTTCAATTAGAAAATTACTCAATTGTTGGACCACTTAGACCTACCCTATTGATGTATTACTGAAAGATACATGACTCAAGGATATGACAATGTCTTGTACCTATAATTATAAGACATGACTCAAAATAACCACTCTCAATAGTACTAGTAATGGAAGCACTAATCTTCTAAAGTTCTCAAAAACCAATAAACCTTGTTTGTTTTTTGGGAATCTTTTTGATTACTCAAAAAAAAAAAAAAATTGTACTTGTAGTGTATTCATTACTCTTCACTTGGTCTTCATGATATTTTGATTCAATTTATTGTCCCTCTTCTACTCTCAAGCCAGCCCCTACTGCACCCTTTCAAATTCCTTAGCTTGTAGCTCCACTTCACATATACTCTGATTTCATTTCCTTCCATTTAATGATCAATCTCTCTAGTAACATGTATATATAATTGGAGTTCACTTGTTATGTTGAAATGTGTTATTAGGGTTTTGCAATAATTTTTCAGCGAAATGAAAGTCAAAGTATTACCATAAATGCTTTTATTTTTTCCTGAAAGGAAAATATAAATATCTTCCAACTTGAACTGAGGTCCAATCAAGAAAAGGAGAATGGAAGGAAGGAGCAATGCAGTTGAATGTTCAAAGATGGAAGAGTATGAAGTGATAGAACAGATTGGTAGAGGAGCTTTTGGAGCTGCATTTCTTGTTCATCACAAGTTTGAGAAAAAAAAGTACAATAATCTTCATTTCTTTTTCTATTTTTTTTTTGTGTGGTAATAATTTCTTCTTCTATATTAAAAGTTAGAACTTTACTTCCTCTGTCTCAATTTAAATGTCTTAATCTGACTATGTAGGGAGTTAAAGAAATCAAAGTTAAAGGGAAATTTTTGAATATTGTGGTTTTTAATTAAAAATATGTATAATCCTTTAAATCTTTTTGATTTTAAACTTTCTTATAATGTTAGAATTGATAAGTTTACTTAATATATAGAAAAAAAAAAGTCAATCTTCTTAGGATAGATAAAAATAACAAATAAAAAAATAACACACTTAAATTAAAACAAAAGGAGGAGTAACATATTGCTAAATTCTGCTTATTTTTTTTTTTTGGTTTGATTCTATCATGCCAAAGAAAGAACCGATTATTGTTTGAATTGTGTAATCATTTCATTTGGGAGGAGTAACATATTGCTAAATTCTGCTTATTTTTTCTTGGTTTGATTCTATCACACCAAAGAAAGAACCAATTATTGTTTGAATTGTGTAACCATTTCATTTGACTAAAAAAATTAAATAATTAGTAAAAATATTTTTATTTTATTAATTTTATTTTAGAATATTCTTTCATGTGCGTATCTAATTTTTTTTATGAACTAAGCATGTATAAGAATTCATATTGAGTGACGGTAAGACTCAAATCACATCTTAGCCATGTTAGTATTATTTATAATTATGTCTCAACATTTATATATATCATTAACCAATCAAAAATAACCTTTCTATTTTTTAGGCAAATATTAAATATGCATATATTTTATCTTTTTCAATTCTATTTTGTAAAACTACATTGTGTATATATGTTGTTTGTTTGTAATACTCATTAGTAGTATAAAGATTTTCTTTGTTTTGGTTATTGATTTATTTATTTTTTAATAAATGAAAATGACTTATTGTTGTGAATGATGTTGAATTGTAGGTATGTAATGAAGAAGATTCGTTTGGCTAAACAAACAGACAAGTTCAAACGCACTGCCCATCAAGAGGTTCGTTATTTTAATCTAAGCTTAACCTTTGAGAGAGCGCACAAATCCCTTCATGTGTGGGGCTAAGTCTAATATGTGGAAATTCTTTTTGATATGGATAACGGTGAGATTTAATCCCAGGACCTCTGACTGTTCTGATACCATGAAAAAGCACACTTTTATTAGTTAATCGTATTCTCAACCGTTTCCTTTTAAAATTATTAATCCAAAACTTTTTGTTTAGTATAGATAATAGAAAATGTTAGTATTACATTTAAATGAATTGAATCAGGTCCCAAAATGTGGATAAATTAGGAAGCTTTCTCACTATTTGCATTATCTCACTGAGCTAGTTCAGTAGCAAATAAGAAGAAAAATCATGCTTTATAGCATAAAATTCTTATTGAATCGCGATGAGAGAAACATTTATTTCTAGTTTATTTACAATGTGTAGATCTTTGACAATGTAAGCATACACATAATATAAATTAGGGAAAAGGGTAAAAAATATTTTTGAATTATTTAAAATAGGTTAAATTTACTCTTATTGTATTGTTGGCTTAAAACTACCCCCGATCGTTATAATGTTGGCTCAAAAATATCCTTCATTCTAATGGTTGTTTAAAAAAAAAATTAAAAAATAGATTACTTTTGTCCTTAAACTATTTCAAATGGAAGAATAAGTTTTAAAGATTAAAGTAAAATTTTATTTTGGAGATTATGCGATTAGTTTAATCATTTTAAATGTAATTTTTTTACGATGTCAATTTTATGAAATAAAAGATTTCATTATATATTAATTTTTAAACAAAACATTTATTCTATTACTATTTCTTTTCAAAACTATTATTATGGTCCTCAACTGAAATATAAAAGGACCAAAGTTAAAACAAATAATAAAACGTACCATGATATTTTTTAAAATTGAATCTTTCTAATTATATCATTTTTAAAGATAATAAGAAAAGGTAAATGACTTCATATTCAAGAATAATAACTCATATATAATGTGCATAGAACCAGAAAAGAAGTAGTTATATGTCATCTCTTTTTATTTTTTTTTAAAAGTAAGAAGTGTTTATACTACTTATTTTCTTATCTTATTATATTTTTCACATTTAACCCAACTCCCCCCTCCCCATCCCCCCTCAATAAATAAATAAATTAAAAGTATAAGGGTAAAACGTCTCATTTCAAATTATGAAAGAATAAAATTAGCTCATTTTTCCTTGTTTTGAAACAACAGTTAAAAAGAGAATATTTTTTATCCATTTGAATAGTTAAAGGTATTTCTGAGTCAAAAATCTAAAGACACTTTTTTTTACCAAAAAATATCACAAGGGGTAAATTTGATTTATTTTAAATAATTGAAAGATATTGTTGATCTTTTTCCTTTTAAATTAGAAAACGATACCTGATTAATTTACTTGATTTTCCTTACGAATAATTAAATTAAATTAAGGAAAGGAAAAGAACAAAAAATAATAATAATATTTTAATCTATGTGTGAGTGAGACTTATTTTCTACCACATGAAAAACATGAGGATGGTAGTTGGTTGTGATAAATTAAACTTTACTATTATTGATACGAAGGAATGTCGCACACCTAACATGACCTGCTTTCACCAAATGTATACATTCTGATACTTTTTCGGTTCACTTTTACTTATTTAATATTTTATTATATAATTATTATTTTTAATATATTACAAAAATATTTTATACTACTTAAATTAATCATGATTCATTTAGAGAAATACAAAAATTTTAAAATAAATAATAATATGAACGGAGAAAATATATGTAAATACAATGTATGATAAAAAAAAGAGTAAATTTGGTAGAGATTATAAATGTTAGAAATACCTTACAACTTTTCGTCCAAACTGTCAAGCAATTATTCTTTCTGTCATAGCTTTCAATTTTTTCTATATTTATTTATTAAATGAAAATGTCTCTTATCAATAATAAATGCATACCAAACATTATAATGGTAAATTTTTACATGTCAATAATTAATGAAGGCCAGTTAATTAATTTTTTTTTTTTTTTAAAAACAGAGAAGTGTTTCAAGTCCTTACACTTATTTACCAAGTAGTCTAGACAAGATGGGACAATCACAAGATCCTTACGTTATAACTTATTTTGGAGATTATGACATTAATTTAATTGTTTGATATGACAATTTTAATACAATACTAATTTTATGAAATTTGAAGTTGAATTACCAATATTAGTTTTCCAACTAAGATTTTGGCATGCCCTTGGGGGTTTCTAGCTATTTGATTATATCGAAAGGCCTATTGAAGTGGGATTGTTCTATTGTTTCTTTTCAAAACTAATAGTAGTCCTCGATTCAAATTTGAGATGATTTAAAGTTAAAATGAAAAAGGCTCAAATATACTTTTGTATTATTAAAAATAGTTTATATATATCCTTTATTATACTTTCGAGTCATTTATACCCCTCCCATCATACTTTGGTAGATATATACTCCTAATTTTAACAGAACGGCACATGTCAGCTTAAAAATCAAATAACTCATCCCTAATTTTAATTACCCAATTCCTTTGAAATCCACCCATTTTCCGGGTGACCCACCTTCAACCAAATCCAATTTCACAAGTTATCTTCTTTATCTAAAACCTCCATTAAAATCAGCCACAAAAGCTCACTGTACATGAAACTAGAGGAGGAAGTGAGAAGCATTGCTTCCATTTTTATGTTTTAATAACTAGGATAAAGTAATTTTATTAATAGTAGCAGTACCAAGGGAGTACTGCATAAGTAAAAAAAAAAATAGAAGTTCAGAACACCAGAGTCTAAATCTCCACACCATCTCCTTCAACTATAATTTCCCACTATAAGCTTCAATATCAACTTTCCTTAAAATGTATTTGCATCATTTGTGTTACAAAAAGTTTTCCATTTTATATTGTGGGATGCTTTTGCTGGTGTTGGTTGCCGAAAGTTGAGGATTCAGTCTAGATGGTATTAGCTTTTCACTTCTTCCTTGAGTTTCACAGTGAGCTTTCACGGTGGTTGAGGCCTGATTTTAATGGAAATTTTAGATAAAGAAGATGACTTAAGAAAATGGGTTTCTTTGAAGGTGGGTCGGTAGAAAATGGGTGGGTTCAAACCCAATTAAAATTGGGGATAAGTCATTTGATTTTTAAGTTGACATGTGCCATTTAGTTAAAATTAGGAGTATATATATATATATATATATATATCAAAGTATAATGAGAGGGGTATATATGACCTGAAAATATAACGAAAGATATATATAAACTATTTTCAATAGTACATGGATATATTTGGCCCTTCTCTGAAGTTAAAATATCACTCTTTTGAAAAATTCTATTGTTTCTCTTTGAAAATTGAAGCATTATCAAAGTTGCCTATATCATAAACAACATATCACTCAAAGAGTTAGAAGATAATATTAGCAAATGGCTATATTACTAATAGAATTGGAAAATGTTGGTCAATAATATGATATGTTAAACAAGATGAAAGAGAAAGGAACTTTAGTTATGCTTTAGAGCCTGTTTGGCATAGCAGTTCGAATGTTGGAAGTGCGCTTTTTTTTTCTTTTTTTTTTTTTTAGGAAAAAACATTTGTTTTGAAAAATTAAGTGTTTGGTAAATCTTTAATACAACTTTTAAAGAAAAATAGAAACAGTGTTCTATTGTTGGGAAGAGCTAAAAAAATTGGTTTTAAAAACAAGCAAAAGCAGAAGCAGAAAATTATTTTTTTAAAACTAAAATATCATTTACATATATACATATTTATCAATGTATCCCTTATTAATTAATTAACATATATCATAATTTTGGTTAATTTTTATTCAAAGATTTTTATATTTTTATTTTTATATGATAATTTTTTGTTTATATTATTATTTAACTTTATATTGTATATATTATTTTACGTAATTAGAAATAAAAATAACAACAACATTTTTGCAGGAATAAAAGAAAGAGAAAATGTAACAATTAAAGAATTAAACCACCCTAAAAAAGTAACAAATATAAATTTTTCTTTTCTTAATCTACAAATATTTTATTTTAATTTGAATTTCTTAAAACTTTAGAGTATAATAACAAAAAAGATAGTTGTCTATGATTGAATCCAAAAAAATATGTAACAGGTAACAAAAAGATTCCTCGTTTCAATAGTTTTCAACAATATTATCTATGTATAATATTGATTGAAAATTTGAATGTGTACATCTTAATTAATTAATATTGATACTTGTTCTTCCGTAATTTGACTCTCAGAAGCACTTTTTTTAAAAAATAAATCAAACACAAATTTCTTATCAAAAACACTTTTCAAATGAATTTGTCAAACACAAATTGCTTTTTTGAAAAGCTATTTTAAAAAAGCGCTTCTAAAAATAAGCAATTTTTAACAACAATGTCAAACATTCTCTTAATTTATCAAACAAAAACTTATGGAGGGTTGAATAATTAATTTTTTCCCTCCTTTTTTTACAATGTAAGGTAAGAATACTTATTCTTATCTCACTTTTTATTTTTATTTTTATCTGACCTTAAATTAAGTTTGATTTTTGCAGATGAATTTGATAGCCAAGCTAGATAACCCTTATATTATTGAGTACAAGGATGCATGGGTAGAGAAGGTATATATATATATATGTATATATAATCAACAAAATTTTCTATAAGGACTTAATATTCTTTAATTTAGTACATATTCTTTTAGAAAGCTAAAAATTATTCATGTGTTGTTATTCATAAATTAGGACTCCTTTGTCTGCATTGTTACAAGCTATTGTGAATGTGGAGACATGTAAGTTTCCTAAACATAGATAAATTAGCATTAATTTTTTTTCTTAATCAATAATAATGTATTTTTTGACAGATTTTGTACTTGTTTTCAGGGCTGATATGATTAGAAAAGCCAGAGGAAAATTTTTTCCTGAAGACGTAAGAAAAATGAGAATAAATTCCAACAAAACACAAAACGGATTTTGAACTCAAGTTTACTTTTGTTTTGCCAACAGAGGCTTTGCAAATGGTTGATTCAGTTGTTACTGGCTCTCGATTACCTTCACTCGAATCGTGTTCTTCACAGAGATCTTAAAGTATGACCTTTTTTAAAAAATAAAATTGTAGAGTTTTGGAGTAACTCATACTAATAGTTTTCATTTGCTTTGCTCCAGTGCTCTAACATTTTCCTTACTAAAGACAACGAAATCAGACTTGGTAAGAAGAGTAAATAGTCCATATTGTAAGTGTTTATTTGCTGCAAATTTTGTGTTGCTTATCATACTTGTTATGTCTGTAGGTGACTTTGGATTAGCCAAATTGTTGAATAATGATGATCTTGCCTCTTCGGTAATAAACCCTCCCTCATTATCGAAATTAGGACGTCTCAAAATATGTCACATAAATTGAAGAGGGAGTAAACAAGACAAGTCTTAATTATTTAGTTGTTCAATCTGATGTAGATTGTGGGTACTCCAACATATATGTGTCCTGAGCTTCTAGCAGATATACCTTACGGATATAAATCAGACATATGGTCTCTAGGTAAATAATCATCATGTTCAACTAAAAACTGCAATTGATCAACATTATTGATTATAACGGTTTGCTTCTCAGGTTGTTGTATGTTTGAAATTTCTGCCCATCAAGCTGCATTTCATGCTAACGTAAGTCATTAAACTTTACACACTATAACAACTATATATAATGTGTTACATTCTGTGACCATATGTGAAATTAACTCGGAAAACAGGATATGGCTGGGCTAATCAACAAAATAAACAGATCTACTATATCTCCACTTCCAACCATATATTCTACTACATGGTAAGATGATACATCGATTTCTCATTTCCAATTACGTTAAGTTTGTGACTGATTCTTACATTGATTTGTACGTTCCAGGAAACGACTGATTAAAAGCATGCTAAGAAAAAGCCCACAACATAGACCTACGGTACGTGTTACTACTTACATTTTGTTGTATGTTGCATAGGTATTTACTGATTCATTACTTCATATATTAGGCTGCAGAGTTGTTAAGACATCCACATTTACAACCATATATTGCTAAATATCAGAATTTGTCACCAGCATTTGTTCAAGTATGTTCTAAGAAGGAAGTTAAACAGAATCCTGATCAAACTAGCGAGAATTCAACTTCCAACGATATTAGACAAGCAAAAAAACACGACAAGATTGACGTTCACACAAAGAAAAATGGAAATTTGGACAATGAACGACTGCAAAGCATATCCGTCAAGAAAAGTGAAAGCACAAATTCCATGAGCTCTACAAGAAGCACCTTGACTGATAATACAATTGAAGGTACAATTCAGAAGAATGAAAGGCAAACTAAGGACAAGAAAGGTACAAAATGCTTTTTTAAGAAATCAGGAATACCAAAACCATATGTTGAAGTTGCATCACATGGCAATAAAGTTAGAGCAAAAGCCATTGATCATCTAAGTACTAATCAGCATACAGAAAAACACGATGATCACAAACGAGCATCGACTGATACTTCAGTAATGAGCAATGGAAGGGAAGAAGCATTAGAGTCATTACTTGAACTTTGTGCAGAGTTACTTAAGCATAAAAAGCTAGAGGAATTAGCTGGTGTGCTAAAACCATTTGGTGAACAAGTTGTTTCTTCTAGAGAAACAGCAATATGGTTAACAAAAGGATTAATGAATCTTCAAAATCCAAAGTGAAGAAGCTTACAGTGCCTCCTAGGTTGTTGAGATTTTTTTTGTAATATAATAGCATTGGTTTTTTTTTTTTTTAATTTAATCTTGTATGCATGAAGATGATGAACATTTTATTACTTTCAAAAAATTAGTTTATTTGTTATCAATAATTGAGTGAATTTTTAAGTGAAATATCAATTGAGTGACCATCTGAAATATTATTAGTCGTGTGCTCACAAGTCACAAGCTTCAAAAGTGTCTTGAAAAAAAATAAAGAGTTAAATATTTCAAATAGAGAAAGTATTCGTGAGTTTAATGTACCAAAGAAAGAGTATTGATCTAACATTAATTTTGAATAAGTAAATTAATAAATGAATATAAATAAGTGTAAAAATGAGGATGGTCATTATCTGATAAAAAAAGATATTTCAATCTATTTCATTTTATAAGAACAATATTTTTTCAGTGAACATAAAATTTTTAAAAGAAAGAACGACTGACACAAAAATTAAGATATATAACATACCAAAAAGTACTCTATAATATATTACATCAATTTGTAGAAAAATAATAATACTTGTTGTTTTTACGAACCAAAAAGTACTCTATAATATACCACATCAATTTATAGAAAAAATGATAATCCTTCTGCATGTTTTATAGGAAGATGTTTGGGTAATATGGAGTTTAAGCAAAAAAAAAGATAGACTTTTGATTAATTGATTATACAAAACAATATATAACATTGTAATGACTAATTTTTCATTCCTAAAAAGTAGCAATCAAGACAAGAAAATTAGTGACAAGTAATAGTGTAATACTATTTAATTTCAATAGCTTATGCGGGGTTACAGTCCTTATAAAATTTAATATAAAAATATGTAAACCTCTGATCAGGGGCAGCTCAACATAAGGGGCCTAAAGCGAAATTTCAATTTGAGGCCTAAAATATAAACAAGCTTTGTATATATATTTATTCAAAATTTATTTTTCTTATACTATTTAGATGAAAATTATTAGTATTTAATATTGTTTTTTCAGTTATCAACTCAACATTGAAAAACATCATTTCAATAAGGCAATTATTATTTGAATTGTTAACATAATTTTATAAGTATTAAGTTGACAAATATTAAATAAAGATAAGAGTTAGAACCATAGAATCTAATTCAAGAAGTTGATGACTTGGTATACACCATTTTAATATGTTTGTTGTAATGTTTGAAGCTAAAATTTAAAAAGAAATACAAAAGAATTTGTAATTCACTTTGTTCAACACTTTTTGCTATTAATTTTTATTTTTAACAAAGTATAAACGATGGTAAAGTGGGTAAAATAATTTATTTTTTATCATAATTAATCAATTTTTTCTATAAATATTTAACACATAATTTATTCTTGATAAAATTTTGTCACGACATAGACCATTGTGATTAGCATTCACACTAACCCTCTAGTGGGCGAACCACTTTTACAGCCCAAACCAAAAAACTAAAGCATTTTAAGGAAACGAACAAGTTAAATACTAAGGAAAGAAATAGGGAGTTCTCATAACTCCAACAAAAGTCTAACAACGAACTAAACAATGCGGAAGAAATAACCTAAAACCTGAAAGTCAATGTACCAAAGCATCTGAAGTTCAACAAGTCTAAATAAGAAGAGATACAATCCCAAACTAATGCACTAATAACTAACTAGAAAGTCTAAGTTCGAAATGATGGACATAGACAAAAGAGAACCCGTGGCAGCCTAGAAGAATTGGCTCACCCTTGAATCCAAACGATCACTGATCTTCTAAGCGAGGTCTGTCAATAGCCGCCGAAAGATGCCCTGTACTCAACAAAAATAAGAGCAAGTGCAGTATCTGTACACAACCACAGTGTACTGGTAGGATCACACGGCTATCCTACTAAGTGCAACACAAGTAAGTCAATACAACATTATAAACACATGCATATATCGAACATATACAATATTATCAACATTTATGGACAACGAACAACTTCACATTTCTCAAGATACACAATTATAACAAGTCGTTGGTGCTCTCATTGAATCTAAACCCAAACAATTAACATACTGAAACGTGGTACCCAATCCAATGTTTATGCCGGAATGTGGTAACCGATCCCATAATTATGCCGGAACGTGGCAACTGATCCCAACTAGTTATGCCGGAACATGGCAATCGATCCCTTCAACATATCACAATCACAATCACAAGTTCATTCTCAAAGTCATACATTTAAGTCATAATTTCATGGTAACCATCATTCATCTATCTCATTTACAACAAATGTGATCAATAATGCAACATTCATATACATACATGTGTCATAATGAAGCAAGAACAAACATACATCACACAATCATAGAATCACAACCATCACCTACCTCAAAACAAGCTTGAAACCCTAAGAAACTTGATCCTTCCCTTTTTGGATTTGTTCCGCTTGTTCTTGGTCTACAAACAATCAATATAATACGAAAATCAATAAATAATCACTAATTACTCGAATTGCTAACAATTTTGTGAACCCTAGATCATACCCATGATCCCAAGTATCCAAAATAGGGTTTTTCCACCATGGAATCTAGATCAAAACTCTCCCCCATCAATAATTACCCATTCTATTACGTTCTACGGATCGAAAAACGAATTCGGGGGAGTGAAAAGCTTACCTTTAGCCTCAAGAATGGTGGAAAACTGTCAAGAGTCATCTGGGGTTCGTTCCTTAACTCTAAAAATTGAAAAGTGCAGAATAAAGTCGTTTAGGGGTTTATTTACAACTTTAAGTCGCGTCTGGCCAGCCACAGTGACCCTCACCCCGTTACAGCGGCCCTGCCAGAGCAATAAAACCCAGTGTCAAAGTGGCTTGCACGAAATAGTGAGCTATTTTAATAATTTCAAGACCCTCATTTCACAACACACCTTTAACCAACGACACTTAGAAAATACCATTCATGCTAAGATCGATTTTGGGAGTTCTACTCACCCGAATTCAATTCCGTAAAGTCGTACGGATTTCTTAACAACTTATCTAACTACACATGTAATCAAACTCATAAATAAGTCACCCGATTGTTACCAGATTTCCCTACACCTCAAAGGCTCTGATTTCACATGAATCTAGACTAGGTTGGGAAATCTCAACTTACTACGAAAAAGTTTTCCGACCCAAAAAAAATTTTCCGTTGGCTTTTCTATAACGATGGAACCCAGTCATTACAATAGATACCAATGTATCGCGAACTTAGCTTACCTTTCTTGCCAAATCTCATCACCCTTTTCATGGGTGATACCTTAAGAAGAATATTCTCACCGATTTGAAACTCCATGTCTCTTACCTTATGATCCGCATACTTCTTCTTTCTACTTTGGGTTGCTAGAAGCTTAGTTGGAATACTCCTCACCTTATCTTGAGCATCCTTCACTAAATCGACCCCCCAATGGTTTCACATCTCCAGCCTCAAATCATCCTATGAGTGATCTACATCCCCTTCCATAGAATGCCTCAAATGGTTCCATATTCATGATGGAGTGATAACTATTATTATAGGAGAATTCACACAAAGGTAGGAAATTATCCCAATGCCCTCTAAAGTCAATCACACATGCCCTTAACATGTCTTCTAACACTTGAATAGTCCTCTCTGACTGCCCATCTATCTGTGGGTAGAAGGCTGTACTAAAAGTGAGTTGTGTGCCCAATTCATCATGTAATTTCCTCTAAAACTTGGATATGAATTGGGTACCACGGTCTGAGATGATAAAGAGGGGCATCCCATGCAACCTCACTATCTCTTTCACATACACCTTAGCCAATTTTTCAACATTATAATCTATTCTTACTGGAATAAAATGGACTTACTTAGTCAATCTATCGACCACTATCCAAATATAATCAAACTTCCCCAGAGTCTTGGGAAGACCTACCACAAAATCCATAGCTATCCTTTCCCACTTCCATTTCAGAATTGGCATTCTTTGAAGCAAACCTGCAGGCCTTTGATGTTCATACTTCACTTGTTGACAATTCTCACACTTAGCACAAACTCCGCTATATTCTTCTTCATGCCCTACCACCAATAAATTCACCTCAAATCTTGATACATCTTGGTCACACCTGGATGAATAGAATATCGCGAACAGGAGACTCTATCAACAACTTTTGAATCAAATAATCAACTCAGGGAACACAAATTCTCCCTTTGAAACTAAGTACACCTTCCGCATCAAGAGTGGTCTCTTGTGCCTTACCAATCACAGTCTTCTTTCTAAGCTCCTCCAAATTTTCATCTTCAAATTGTTTGGCTTTGATCTCCTCAATGAACGTGGCCCTCACTTCAATACTAGCTAACACACCACCTCCTTCTGAAATGCCCAATTACATGAATTTAGACTCCAAGGTCTAAATTTCCTTAGCCAAAGGTCGCTTGGTTACACTTAAGTAAGCTAAACTACCCATACTCACCGCTTTTTTACTCAAAGCGTCTGCCACCACATTAGCTTTACCCGAATGATATTTAATGGTGACATCATAATCCTTAAGTAATTACATCCACCTTCGTTGTTTCAAATTCATATCCTTTTGAGTATGCTGCAAACTGCGATGATCAGTAAATACCTCATATTTAAACCATAAAGGTAATGCCACCAGATCTCAAGAGCAAACACTACCACTTCCAACTCTAAATCATTTGTTGGATAATTCCTCTCATGCACCTTCAATTGACGCAATGCATAAGCTATAACATTCTTATCCTTCATCAACACAACACCCAAACCAAAATGTGAAGCATCACAATAAACAATAAAAGCTTGACCTTCTATTGGTAATGCTAGGATATGTGTGGTGGTTAAAAGAGTCTTGAGATTTTGAAAGCTCTCCTCACATTTTTCAGTCCATTTAAACGATATCTCATTTTTGGTCAAATTAGTCAAGTGAGTGGCAATAAAAGCAAAGTTCTTCACAAATCGACAATAATAGCTAGCGAGCCCCACAAAACTCCTAACTTCAGTCACAGAACTTAGTCAAACCCAATTTTTAACCGCATCAATCTTTCGAGGATCTACCATTACCCCTTCTTTTGAAACTACATGTCATAAAAATGCCACAGAAGTCAACCAAAATTTACACTTAGAAAATTACGCATATAATTTTTTCTTCCCAAGAACACCCAAAACAATACGAAGATAGTTGACATGTTCTTCCTCACTTTTCGAATAAACCAAAATATCATCAATAAAGACTATGATGAAAGAATCAATAAATGGCTTGAACACCCCATTCATTAAACTCATAAAAGTTGCAGGCGCATTATTTAAACTAAAAGACATAACCAAAAACTCATAGTGCTCATAGCGGTTTCTAAACGCCATCTTGGGCACATCTTCAGGCCTAAGTTTCAACTGATGGTAGCCACACCTTAGATCAATCTTTAGAGAAAACTGATGCACTTTGCAATTGGTCAAAAAGATCATCTATTCGACGCAAAGGGTACTTATTTCAAATAATGACCCTATTCAATTGCCGATAATCTATACACATT
Source organism: Solanum bulbocastanum (assembly GCA_037074985.1). Classification (NCBI taxonomy): domain Eukaryota; kingdom Viridiplantae; phylum Streptophyta; class Magnoliopsida; order Solanales; family Solanaceae; genus Solanum; species Solanum bulbocastanum. Next base: position 34,175,093 of record CM073607.1, read on the forward strand.
CTCATACTACCATATTTTTTCTTAACAAACAAAACTGGGGAACCCCATGAGGAAGCACTAGGATGAATAAATCCTTTATCAAGAAGATCTTGGATTTGATCCTTAAGCTCTCTCAATTTTGCTGAAGTCATGCGATATGGAAGGATAGATATGGGGCGCGTACAAGGCTCTAAATCAATGCAGAAATCTACATCTCTATCCGAAGGCATACCAAGAAAGTCATTAGGAACACTTCTCTAAATTCTGACACCACATGAATAGACTCAATAGATGGAGTCTCAACCTCAACATCCCTAACATGAGCCAAATAAGCCAAACAACCCTGCTCTACCAATTTTCTAGCCCAAATGGAGGATATGATCTTAGCTTGCTTAGGCTCGTACACCCTTTCCCACTCTAATTTTTCCCTTCTCGAAATTTCTAGAGTTACATACTTAGTATTACAATTAAGCACAACATAATAGGGGGAAAACCAAGTCATGCCTAAGATTATATCAAAATCAATCATATCAAAAATTACCAAATCAGCCCAGATCTGAAAATCCATAAACAAAATAGGACAAACATGATATACATGGGTGACTATGACTGACTCTCCAACTAGAGTAGAAACATAGATAGGGGCATCAAGTATATCACAAATCATATCAAACTTTGAGGCAAATCTCACGGATATATATGAAGAAGTAGAACTCGGATCAAATAACACATTAGCCATCCGATCACAGACAAGAATAATACATGTGATCACTCCGTCAGTCGTCTTTACCTCATTCTTGCACAAAAAGGCATAACATTTAGCCCTATCATCTTGACGAGCTACTTTTCTGCCTGGTTGCACATTGCTCCTGTCTGTATTACCACTTCCTATACTTCCACAGCCTCGTTGATTACCTCCTTGCCCACCTTATGGATGGCCTCGACCATTATTATCATTTCTTGTGGGTACCACTGCTCTAGACTGCTGTTGCGCGGAGTCTAACACACGTGGGTAGGAACAATCTCTTCTCATATGTCCCGGTTCACCACAATTATAGCATGTACAATCAAAAGATGGCCTGCTGCCCGCTGAAGGTGCGACTCCCTAGCTATCCTGAATCAAATTATGAGATAGAGTTCCTGAGTAGTTACCTGTAGAAGCGGGCATAGCGGACTGAATTGGCTTGACTGCAAGCGTTGGCCTTTCGGACCCCCTAGAGTAAGAACCTTTAAAGTTACCTGAGTTCTTGACCCTTTTTGCCAATGCCTTAGTCTGACCGTCTCGCCTCACCCCCTCTACTTTTTTAACATAGTTTGTTACCTCATTGAAGCTCCTCCCTACAGAAGTCATATGAATAGATAATACTTGCAACTCAAAATTTAGTCCCCTAATAAATAACTGGATTCTCTCTTCCTCAGTAGTCACCAATTAAGTAGCATATCTTGACAAAACATGGAACTTGGCCACATAAGCAGCCACAGTCATACCACCTTTCTCCAAAGCCATAAAATCATCCTTTTTGCGATCCCTCAAAGTTCTAGGCACATACTTCTCTAGAAACAGAGCATGAAATTGGGTCCAAGTAATTAAAGGTAAAGTAGAAGATCTACATTCCATATATGCTCTCCACTATTGCTTAGCCTCACCTTGAAGTTGAAACAAAACAAACTCAACCCCATGCTGATGGACAATTCCCAACTTATGAAGCCTCTCATAACAATCTAAGATAAACTCATAAACATCCTCATTCTCAGAACCAAGAAACACAGGAGGCTTTAGCTTCAAAAACTTAGTCAACATTTCATGCTCATTACCGGTCATAACAGAACCCAAGACGGAAGAAAACATTGTTATCTCCCGTCTTGGGCGCAGTGCTAGCAACAGGGGGATTAGCGGGAGCTTGAGTTGCTTGAACAGAAGGAAGCACTCTAGGACCAACCAACCCTTTCAAGAATGACATGATCTGTCAAGCTAACACTAGGTCTATGGGAGGAACATTGGTAGTCTCAGCCTGCACCTCTTCCTTTTATCCGACATCCTCAACATTCTCAAGATCAACATTTTTCTATATCTCTTCATGATGCACAAGAGGGTTCTCATTCACAGGAGCATTCTCAATGGGAGCTCTATTACCAGCAGGCGCTACTCGGTCACAGCCTCTACCCCTAGCTCTTCCTCTATCCCTGCCTCAACCGCAACCTCTCATTACAGATTCCTCAGCTGGAGAATTAACGAGAGCTACGGGCTTGACGCCGTTGAATCTAGTGTAAACCATCTGTGGACAGAAGAATGAAGGAGGTTAGATACCAATTTGAATTGCCAAATATCAATTGGAATCAAGTCATAGCACGAAAGGAGACAAGAGAAAACATAAAGATTTCCTAAAATCCTATAGCCTCTCAAAGAAAAGTAAAGGCATCCCCGTACCGTTCCGCAAGACACTACTAGACTTGTTTTGGTACATCGAGATCAACGAATGTAGGCTCTAATACCAATTTTGCCACGACCCAGACAGTCGTGATTGACACCCACACTAATCCTCTAGTGGGAGAACAACTTCTACAACCCAACCAAACAACTAAAGCATTTTGAGGATATGAACAAGTTAAATACTAAGGAAAGAAATAGAGCGTTCCCATAACTCTAACAAAAATCTAACAACGAACTAAACAATGCGGAAAAAATAACCTAGAATTTGAAAGTCAATGTGCCAAAACATCTAAAGTTTAACAAGTCTAAACAGCAAGGGATACAACCCTAAACTAAATGCACTAATAACTAAATAGAAAGTCTAAGTTCGAAATGGTGGACATAGACGAAAGAGAACCCATGGCATCCCGAAAGAATTGGTTCACCTTTGAATTTAAAAGATCACTAATCTTCTAACTGAGGTATGTCAATAGCTGCCGAAAGATGCCTTGTACTAAAAAAAAAATACGAGCAAGTGCAGTATCAGTACACAACCACAATGTAGTGGTAGGATCACATGGCTATCCCACTAAGTGCAACACAAGTAAGTCAATACAACATTATAAATACGTGCATATATCAAACATATATAATATTATCAATATTTATGGACAATGAACAACTTCACATTTCTCTAAGATACAGAATTATGACAAATCATTGGTCCTCTCATGGAATCCAAAGATATCGAAATACAGTACCCGATCCAATGTTTAGGTCGGAACGTGGCAACTGATCACATAATTATGTCGGAACGTGGCAATCAATCCTAATTAGTTATGTCGGAACGGGACAACCGATCATTTCAATACACACAATCACAATCACAAGTACATTCTCAAGATCATACATTTAAGTCATGATTTCATGGTAACCATCATTCATTTATCTCATTTACAACAAGTATGATCAATAATGCAACATTCATATACATACATGTATCATAATGAAGCAAGAACAAACATACATCACACAATCATAGAATCACAACTATCACCTACCTCGAAACAAGCTTAAAACCCTAAGAAACTTGATCCTTCCCTTTCCAAATTCGTCCACTTGTTCTTGGTCTACAAACAATCAATATAATACGAAAATCAATAAACAATCACAAATTACCCGAATTCCTAACAAATATATAAACCCTAGATCTTACCCATGATCCCAAGTATCCAAAATAAGGTTTTTTCCACCATAGAATCTAGATCAAAATCGTCCCCCATCAATAATTACCCATTTTATTACATTCTACTGATACAAAAAGGGATTCGAAAAGTGAAAAGGTTACCTTTAGCCTCAAGAATGATGGAAAACTATCAATAGTCGCCTGGAGTTCGTTCCTTAGCTCTAAAAATCAAAAACTGCAGAATAAAGTCGTTTAGGGGTTTATTTACAACTTTAAGTTGCGTCTGGCCCGCCACAGCGGCACTCACCGCGCTACAACTGCCCCGCCAGAGCGACAAAACCCAGCGCCAAAGCGGCTTGCACGAAATAGTGAACTATTTTAATAATTCCAAAGACCCCCATTTCATAAAACACCTTTAACCAACGACGCTCAAAAAATACCATTCACGCTACGATCGATTTCAGGAGTTCTACTCACCCGAATTCAATTTCGTAAATTTGTACGAATTTCTTAACGACTTATCTAACTACTCATGTAATCAAACTCATAAATAAGTCACCCAATTGTTACAAAGATTTTCCTACACCTCTAAGACTCCTATAGCATCTGAATCTGGACTAGGTTTGGAAATTTCAAGTTACTACGAAAAAGTTTTCCGAGCCAAAAAAAATTTTCCCGTTGACTTTTCTATAATGACGGAACCCGGTGGTTACATATTTGGGGGCCTAAGGCATAAGCCTTATTTTACAAAGGCAAGAGCCAGCCCTGCCTCTGATTGTTCTTTCCACGACCATCAAACCAAAAGATTTGCTTTGTTCTTAAATTGATGAAGTACTTTTTGGAATTTTACCACAAACACGAGCCGAGCTTTGATCACAATCCCGGAGGAATGGAAAATTTTAGCTTGTCATGTGGAGACGAAGACTTTTTTATATGCGGAAGACTTGTGGATCACCAGTGAAGAGGAGAGTTTTCCTATTATTTATCCATTTCATTTTTTGGTTGTATGGAGACCTCTTTATATAGGCACTAGATAAGGCTTGAGGTATTTTGGTCTTCAAGTAATTTTAGTGGATCTTGGGTTGGAAGAGCATGGGTTCGGTTCGTCTTGTCAACTTACGAAACTGACTCAAATGTAATTGGACTTCAATTAAGTCATATAATGTTAGACTAATAACTAATCTAAGTTATTAACCAGTAACTTGACTTGATGGACATATTGGGAATTTAAGATTTAATTCAAAATTTAATATGAATTTATTCAATAAAATTTCAATGTTTACATATGCCTAGAAATTCTTCAAATTAAAAATTGGTTCGATTTAATTTTCCTTTTTCAACTTAATCCGAATAGTGCATACCCCTAATAAAGGCTAAGGCCATGTGATTCCAGAAGTTATTATAATTTATTTTTATTATGTTGACACAAAAACTATTACATAATGAAATTCATCTGATGAAAAAAAGTAAAAGATTCATATGAAGTTAAACGTCATAATTAGTAAGAATATATCAATATACTTCTTATATTCTATATTAGTTGAATTTGTGAGGCAGTGTACACTAATTAAGACATCTAAGAACATAATTTAAACAGTACTTTCCATTGTCCTTTGTGAAATCAATAATGTAACTTTGTAAGTTGATAAGGATCAAAGGGACAATTGAAAGAAATAAGAATATTTATGTGGAATTATCAAAATCTAATCAAATTTATGAACAACAAAGGACTTTATACCTTCACCTCTCAATCGAATCCGGCCAAATAACAATAACCCGAACTCAATCAAAAATGAAAAAACCAAATTGGATCCACAAAGAGGGTAACTCGATGATTGATTAAGCTAGATGAAGTTAACACAAGCAATATCGGGTATCCACCCTAATCACTCAACTACAATTACCAACTATGAACTACACTAATGTTAGGTTTCACCTAGAAACTACAAGCTTCAATGCTCTCAAATAATCAATTCATCATAATCTTCATAATCTAACTTCTAAAATGAAAAAGACTACAATTTATACTAATTAGAAAATAAATAAGACACTTTCATTACAATCTTACCATTATATTACCTAAATCCATCATCAATCTAACAACAACTAACCACATGTTCAACCACCCAGACTTCCTATGCAAAGGCCTCTACAATAATGTCCGACAATACATAAGATATAATGTAAGTGAAGACTCAGTTAAAAAGGTCTAGCCTATCTGGGCACCAAACAACTGCTAATGAATTTCGGACAAAAGCTTTTGTATTAGTGAGAGCAAATCGTGATGAACGAGGATCAGAATTCATTGGGTTTTTACCTTCTTTGCGCTGAAATCTCTTCACTTCATTGCTCCGAGGATACTAGTGTCTTAGGGGAATTTTTGGGGTGGCCCCCATCTGTTTTTCTCCTAGAAAGTGGAGAACAATACTAAAAGACGTTGTATTTAATTAATTAGGGTCTCATTCCATCAACTTGATATAGCGTCCATGCAGGCGCTATATCATTCAACGAGAAAAATCGTGATCAGATGTTCTCTCTCTATCAACTAATTTATTATGGCCAGAAAGATCCCCGAATTTCAATCATACTCCGATGTAGAATTTGGTGTCTGAAGGAAACATCGACAAATAGATATAGTTGAAATGACTTTGATTCAGATGATAAATAATGGAGCACTAAAGTGAGTTAGAACACAAATTTCGATCTTCTCTTACAGTTTCTCCATTGAACACTAGTACAGAAGGAATGAAATAGCTTAAGGGCTTTCAGAGTATGATTTAAAACTAAGTAGAAAGGAATCAATCTTACCTCCATAATTATATACATGTGCATTCATAGATGTATAATCACTATCATCGTAAGTTAACCAAAAAGAAAGACCACTAAATATAACAACCACCAAGATATGCATAGTAATTTGATCTTTTGATCACTCATTTATGGAAAATCATTTTTAGGGGCTTACGCCTTATACGCGAAAGATTGGATTGTCTGAATCACAAGTTTTATATACTGTGTTACAGTCGCCTCATATTGATAAAAAGAAACTCAAGCTGCTAGTGGGGTTGTGCTCATTCTCCCTCTTCTTTCGCTTTACAACCAAGAAACCTTCGAATTCACCCTACCTATTGATGAAATACCATCAAAAGTGGCATAAGAACCACCTGAATTTTGTTTCTTTGATCTATCTACTTCGAACAAACCAAGTAGGTAGGCTTCATCTTATTCTATATTTTTCATTGCATGTATTCACATTAAGTGATGTACGTATAATCTTCGATTTTGAGAAATAATTTAAAGTATATGTAATTCATATTGAAGGTAAAACATGAAGAAAAAAATTCTCATATGCTACAATTGAAGTAAAAATTAGCACATACTATATACATTAATAAATACATTATTTATGTATATTATACATACTAAATACACTGTATATTAAAAATTAAATTAAAAAACAAGATTTTATAATTTTTTAAGTAATGATTAAAAAAAATCTTAAAATAATTACGTATAAGAAACAGAAAAATTATAAAATCTTGTTCTTTTAATTTTTCATATATTTGACGGTGGCAGAGATAATGAGGATGACGCTATATAGCTATAGCTAAGTTAAGCTGAAAGTGAGAGATATTCCAACAAAATAGAGAAAATAATGTAGATGATTTCAGCAGCAACTCTAATTTAAAAACCAATTTTTTTTTCTCTTGACTTAGTTCTGATTACTTAGAATGATCAAGTTGATATAACGTCACACTATTTTAAATTTAATTGTTAGTCATTTTCGAGAAGATTAAAATGACTAATTCATTCTAGTCAATCTGAACTTCATTAATTAAATGAGATAGTGTGTATATCTTTGTAGACACGCATGGTGCTAATTAATTGTAGTCCTAGAGATTAATTTAAAGAAATGCACATGAAGGAGAAGAAGGGAAACAATAATTTAATTACTTATTGTGTGGATAGTTCAACACTCCCAAGCGATTCCAAGTCTATTGAATATGTTTGTAACCATTCCTATCTCCGTCCGCTTTTAATTGTCATAGTTTCCCTTTTAAAGTCAATATATAAAAACTTTGACTAACATTTTATTACGATGTATTTTTTGATGTCTTCCCCTCCTGTTTGTAAACGGGAGGCTTTCTTCTCTCTTCAATATGCAAAGTGAAGTACTTATTGTGGAGACGAACTTTCAATTATATTTTCAATATTATTGTTACTGTAGTTTTTTTAAAAAGTAATATTTTTTTAAACTAAGTTTAAACTAGAACATTTTAACCTTATTTTTAATCATAACATTACTAATGAAAATGATGCATATGAAGAAGGAAGATCAAGTTTTGTCAAGATAATTTAGGTCAATGAGAAAATTGTTAGGCTATTTTGCCCTAATTTTCAATTATAGTTTTTGTGTATTTCATTATTATTATTATTATTATTATTATTATTATTATTATTATTATTATTATTATTATTATATTGGCTATATACCATATATATTGCCTGATTTATTGTGGTCTAAGGTTTACAATTATTAGATTTTGCATTATGTCTATTTCAATCCCAACACATTTATGAAATTTACTCTTTGCAAGAGTCATTTTTGAGTTAATTTCCTAAATAGTTATAGTCACTCAAGTTGATGAATTTATCTAATAAAATTATTTTACTTTATTTTGTAATAAGAAATCATCTAAGTAATTTATTTCTCTGAAAGTCAACAGCTAGGATATAGAGATATTTTCTTACGTATATATCTAAGATAAGCAGACAGTGAGAAATATTCACCAAAAAATATAAAAATGAGTAGAGGGTTTTTAGGAGCACACTTAATTTAAAAACCAATTTATTCTTTTTGACTTAATTCTAGTTGGATAAAATGTGATATAAACGTCACACTATTTTAATTTAAATGTTACTGTTTGTCAAAAAAAAAAACTAGTAATTCATATAATAGTCTATGCAACTTCATCGATGATCGAAGGACAAGGGAGGTCAGAAAAATAAAAGATATAGAACTGATTATTTTTATACCAGCTGGTTATATTATTCTAGATTAGACCATAAAGAAGAAGATACTAAAATTATACATCCGAAACATGTAAAAAAAACATATATACTACCAGTTATTTGACCTATCTATTATAACATATTATATTATCATATTACATATTAATCTCAAGACCGTCCTTAACTCCTAGGTCATTAAAATTATCACTTTAGGCCTCATATTTTTGGGTTGCCCCATTTTTTTTTAAAAAAAATTACTTATAAAATGTTATTTTTTTAAAAAAAAATTATATGTACTATGAGTGTTATGATGTTTACTACAGAAATTGCATATGAGATGAATATAGAGCCTGAATTTCGTAAGAAACAATTTGATGTAGATATTGATAGTGAAACCACAAGGTCCCTTGAAATTAGAGTTGATTACTTTATATATATATATATATATATATATATATATAGTAGATCAAACTATTTTTTCACTTCAAAATAGATTTGAACCAATTGAAGCATATGAAAATATTTTTTGTTTCTCATTTAGTGGTAAATTGAGATCAGTAAATAATGAGAATTTTTAAAAAAACATTGTCTTTTAACCTTGTACTTTCTTTAACACATACTAGTTATTCTGATATTGATGTATCTTTTTTTAAAATTAAAAGTGTTACGAGAAGATACTAGTAGAAGATAATGATCTAATAAAAATACTAAATCAACTAAAAAGACTTGATTCTTTTCCAAATACACATATTGCTTACAATGTTAATAATTCATGTAATCGTTGCCTCAGCCGAAAGAAGTTTTTTAAAACTAAAATTGATTAAACTTATTTAAGATCAATAATGTCTGAAGAGATATCGAATGGATTAGCTATATTATCAATTGAAAAGAAATCATTAAAACAAATCGATTATAAATAACTAATGACTTCACATCTAAAAATGTCAGAAAGATAGATTTGAAATAAAAGTATATGATGAAAAAATAAAATACTAGGATTTCTCTCTTAAGTTTTGCTTTAAACTCTCAATCTTGTTGATTCTGCCCTGATCAATCTTTATAATTTGTGTTTATTTTTTCTAATAAGATATTCCTTTCACTTCCATAAATCAAAACAAAGACGACGGAAAAAATGATTATGATTTACGGTGGAGGAAAAAAACTCGCAATATAATATACACATGTACATACACACAAACACATTTATATTTAAATACACAAAAGTACATACGTGTGTTATTTTCTACAATAAATGAAGTACTTCATCATACACTCTCTTTTTTGTTGTTAATTTCTTATGATTAATATCATGTAAAAGAATGATCTTCTTAACTGATAGACATATTACCATTAATCCTTACATCATTTGATAACTTGTTCATGGACAAAGCTGCGTTAAGAAACTCATCCATTGCTTTAATAGATGACCCTTTGAAATCTTCATCATCTATAATAGCATCACTTATCATTTCTTTAACTTCACAAGCTTTCCTTCTAATTTCATTCCCTTTCTCATTTATCCCCATAACAACCTCAATCTTTTCCAATATATCATCATGCTTGACTTGAGAATTACTCCCTCTAGCCACCTCAACACAAACACCAACATCTTGTTCCAAGAATTTTGCATTGTAAAATTGCTCTGCTGCAATAGGCCAACCAAGAAGTGGCACTCCATTTTCAAGTGATTCCAATATTGAATTCCATCCACAATGTGTCAAGAAAGCTCCGACTGATTTGTGTGCCAAGATTTCAACCTATTGTGACAAAAAAAATAATATGGTTACACGCTTATCTGATATTAGAAAAGATAAGAGGTCTCGGGTTCAAATCTCATAGAAATTTGAAAAGCAAAAAATATGTTCACCGCGTGTTTGTTCCAAGTAAAAGAAGATATTAAATAATTGAAAGTGTGAAATCTCTAACAATTTAGACTTTCAGATAAGATGATCACAAACCTGAGGAGCCCATTTTGGCACTATAAGTCCCCTATTTTGATCCTTGAAAACGCGTTGAACAAACCCCTCAGGAAGCCACTCCTCTGCTCTGAATTCCATGTTTATGTCAAAACCCAAAGGAGGCCTAACAGCCCATATGAAGTTTAGTCTACTAGCATTAACCAAGGCTTTTGCCAATTCCATCATTTGTGATGTTGATATTCTGTTCTGAGAGCCAAAAGAAATGTAAAGTACTGATTTTTCTTCTTTTTCATCAAGAAATTTGATGAACTTCTCTGTTTCTTCCCCTGTTTCATTACCAGCTCTTTGTTTATTACTTGTTGGCCAAGGTATTGGTCCTATTGCCCAAACAGGTATTCCTAATTTTCGACGAAAATATGTTAATCCAAGCTTGTCTAGACCTTCAATTGTATTGAAAAGAATCCCATCAGAGTTAATCCAGTTAGGAAGATTTTTCCAGTTGAAATTTGTGTAAGGATCATTAGAATCAGCTTCTAATAGACTTGGATTCAATTGACTAACATCAAGATTACCACCTTCTTGAAAATCAGGCATAGTAAAAACAAAGTTTTCTGTTTTTTTATGAGGCAAATTTAGCCACATAGAGTAATAACATGCCAAGCCAAAACCACCCGCCCCACTAAAAATGACATGAAAAATTCCAAATTCATGAGCTATATTTGCTGACCATCCAAAAAACATGTCTGATATAACACAAAGTGGCTTTTCAATGAGACTAGATACAAGATCTCTAAATGAAGGTTCAAGTGAAGAGGAGATTGTTGTAAAATGTACAGAGAGTTTATAAGAAAGTGAATCAGTGTTTTCAGTGTTTGGAGGCAGGCCATGTTCTGAACTATTGAATGGAATTTCAACAAGGGAAATAGAGGAATTTTGTGGTAGTGATGATTTGAGTTTCTTGATATTGAGAGGTGTATTCACAAAAATTATGTTGTAACCTTTTTTTTCTAATCTAAAGGCTAATGTTAAGAATGGTATGATGTGGCCTTGTGCCATGAAGGGAAAGAGAAGAATTGTTCCCTTTTTCTTCTCCATTTTTTTGGTCCTTTTTTCTACTAGAGAGAAAAAATAAAGCCAAGAAAGTTAAGACATTTATAGAGGGGAAGAGGAAACAAGAGGTAATAAAAATGATTTATTCTTCCTTTTCCTTTTCTTTTCGTTAACTTTTTTTTGATTCTCAAGTATCTGGATTGGAGCCCGACTATTTCGGATAAGCCCCATACAATAAAAAAAAATGTATGTAATTGCACAAGTAGAATATAGAGATGGTAGAATATACACACATCTTACTTTAATTTTGAAAGGTACGAAAATAATTTTTTATAGACCTTCGGCATGAGGAAAAGATGACAAATAAATAATAATTTTTTTAAAAAATGACAAATTATGCTGGAAAAACGATATGAGTAATAACTGTAGTAAAATAGTAGTCCAATTAAAGTACAAAAATAGATTGTATCAGAAATAGAAGGGAAAAAATTTATACAAGTAAAACGAAGAAGCTAAGAAATCGATTTAAAAGTTTAAAAAAAGTTGAAAAGAATACTACTCTCTCCGACCTATTTTTATATTTCCTCCGTTCCTTTTTATATGTCATCTTTTTTTATCAATAGCTGGATCATAATACTTGTCATTTTATAAAATTAATACATAAATTACCATATTTTTTCCATTATACCCTTGATAGAGTAGTTAATTAATCTTGATACATTAACTTCTTTTTCCATTCACTATTCTAAAAAATCTCATTTTGAAAAAGAAATATCAACAAACAAATTAAAATATTTTTACACAAAATATATAGGAAAATTGAGATGGGAAAAAATTAATTTTTAAAATTTTTGGATTAATCGGTGAAAAAAATTGGCTCCAAAAATAAACTCAAAAATTTAAATAGTCATCTAAATGCATTTTAATTTTTGAAATCGAACATATTCATCATTTATTATAAGTTGACTAAAGAAAACATTAAATAAGGATAGAAGGGTAAAGTTACTTATTTTGTTAATGCAAGTGCAAATTAAAAAGCTGACATATAAAAGGGAACGGAGGGTGTATGTGTTAGTTTGATTTGGCCTGACACTAAGTGTAAGAAAGAAAAGAAGACTTTTAAAACCTGTAGTTTAAAATAAGTGAAAGATATTTATGTGGCAATAAATTATTTCATTAAAGGTAAAATTGACATTTTAAAGTTAAATTATTATTTAATATAGAAATGTGTCATTTTTTTAAACGGACTAAAGCAGAGTAAATCATATGAATTGAGACGGAGGGAGTAACTGTTATCGAGATTCGAGAGGTTGACTATAAAAAGGGTGATTAAGATTTAAGCAAAGATGATAACTTTTGGCTCTTGGAAATACTTTTTTAAGAACATTTCCATGTTGTGTATTATTTTCATATATTGAATTGAATTCCAAGATACAATAATTTATTACTATAATATATTGTGACAATTGCGGTGATGAGAACAGAACTTGACAATTGCACAATGTGATATTAACGTTAGACTATTTTAATTTAACTGTTAGTCTTTGTCAATAACTTCATTGATGATCGAAGGACGAGGGAGGTTCCTGGTTAGAAAAAATAAATGATATTGTCTTTGGTTATTTTTATAAAAGCTGGAAATAAATTAAAATAGGTATAAATTAATACTAATATATAATATAAATAATATGACATGGCTACACAACATTTTAAAAAGCATAACAATGTATACGTTTGGATACACAGCTTACCATAGTTATTGCTTACTATTAATGCATTCCATTAAATCCAATTAATACTTTGCCTAATATCCATAGTAAAATAAATGAGTATAATTTTGTGGAGACATTTTTTTAAAGTACTTTGGCTACTTCGACATGAAAGAGAGAGCTTAAAAGGAATTAATTTGTGTGTATGATCTTCTAGAATGTTACCATTTCAGATAATTGACCATATAATATAATGCAAGTAAAAGTTTCTCAATTCGATAATATATCTTACAAAGTTATTAAGTATTTAAATTTAGCAAAAGATTTTAATTGAAGGAATATATTAGAATACCATACTGATTTTTGATTGTTTTGTATGAGTCACTTGTTTTTAATGATTTCCATATATTATTATGTCTCAGGTGGTTAAATTATAATATCTTATGACTTTAGGGTCTAGTTAAGTATTTTTTTCGTGAATTTTCAAAATTATCATTCGTGTCAGATTTTAATTTCCAGATATATGTACTTAGATAGATGAGGTATTTGGTGATGTTTATTCCAAATTCTATGTATCCAAGTGAATTCACATATGTATCTGACTCCCTTGCTTGTCTCTCCTATCTCGCTTGTCTCTCTACCTTTCTCGCTCACATATCTCCCTGTGTATATGTATTCCAGATTGTATCTATACTAGATACATGTATCTAATGTGACTCATATGTATATACAAACTCTCTTGTTTGCATCTCTCCTTTCTCGCTAGTCTCTATCCCTATGTATTTGTATTTCAGAGTTATTTGACACCAAAAATACATGTATCTATGTCATGACTCAAAAATAGACGTGATGACACTTGTCTATTCCCACCAAGGCAAGTCAGCTTCAACCCAATGAAATGAAAGAATTGCAGAAAGTAAAGCAATAATAACAAAAAGGCAGAAAACTTAATCATTCTAAAATAACCCCCAAAACATGGTTGTCACATGTTCCAACCACTAATACATAAAGTACGGAATTGAAAGATAAGTATAAATCTCAATGTCTTTGTTTCTCAAATAGAACAAAGCATAACATAAAGGAAAAGAGAGCACGCCTGGATGACAAGCAACTACCTCTTAAAGTCCTTCAACAAGTGTTGAGTACAGAAGAAGAAGAGCATTCACACGGAATCAGGCTTGGAATCAGACTCGGAACCTGCACAAGTGTAGAAGCAAGGAGTGAGTACAAACAACATGGTACTCAGCAAGCATCCTGATAAACAAAGCAAAACTAGCCAGAAAACGAGTACTCCTTTGATCCCAACCGAACCTCCTTAAACTACAATCTTCATAGAAATCAGCTCAATCTAACAGTTCATAATATACAGTTCACAACTTCTCATAACCCTAGTTAGGGGTGTACAAAGCCAAACAAAAAAATGAACCAAACCACAAATTGAGTCAAATCGGAAAAAATAAACTTGACTAATGGTTTGGTTTGACTTCGTTTGGTATTGGAAAAAAAACTCGGCTATACTTGGGTTGGTTTAGTTTTAACTAAAAAAAGTCAACCCGAGACCAAACCAACCCAACATATATATATAAAATTTTGAAAATTTATTTTATACATAAAAGTATTTACTTTGATGTAATTTCTAAATATTACTTATACGTTCTCATAATATTTATCTTTTAACATATTTTTTCAAGTTTTTTGAGACTAAGAATTTTGAATGGTCCAATAAAGGTTATATAGTCCATATATATTAGTAACTCTAATAAAGCTCAATTCAAAATCAAATTAATACTAATGCAAACAAAAACAATTAACTCAACACTAAGAATGACACTAATGTTGAATATTTGTTCTTTAGTTTTACATTAGTTTAGATTTTTAAAATATATAACCTAACTTTAATTATTTTTTTAATGTTTAATCATGTAATTAATACTTATTAGACTTATTTTCTCATGATTTAGTACTTTTAAATTATGATCATTTTCATTATGACTTGTCAATTTGCAGTATTTTTTTTATCTTCATTATTATTTTTTATTGAATATTTTAGTGTCATCACTCATCTCATTATTTTGTGTTATTTTCTTAAGAAATACCTTAGATAGTTGTATTTTGGTTGGACTAATGAAATATTTGAAGCACAAGTTAATTATATGTTTGTATGAATACTTTACCGAAAAAATCCAAGGTTTATTAGCTTGGTTTGATTTAAAAATTTGACACAAATGGTTTGGTTTGATAGTTGAAAAATCCGAACCAACCTGAAAAAAAATTGTAGTTGGAAAAACCTGAAAAAACTCAAGTTTTATTGGTTTGATTTGGTTTATAAATTTAAAAATTTGATACAAATAATTTGGTTTGATATTTGCAAAACCTGAACCAATCCGATCATGTTCACCCCTAACCCTAGTCCAATAGTCATAATTCAACAATTATATCAAGTATCAAGTATGACAATCACAAGTGTCAAATAGATCAGTCGTTGGTGTCAAGTTCATCAAAGCACAATAATCAAGCATACTGAGCACAAATTCACAAATTTATCACTCACAATATCAATCGAAACTCATTAAAATCGCTCATAGTTCATGAACTAGCCGGTAACGATCTCGACATCACTATCACTCACCGATAATGACCAGGCGTCAATATCACTCGTTATAAATGACCTCGACATCAAAATCACTTATCGGAAATGACCTTAGCATCAATAACACTTGTCGAAAATAACCTCGGCATCAATAATCATCACATGTCTCATCATGATGCTCATAAATCAATGCAAGTAAGAAATTTCAAACTACAAGGAAGAGACAATAACTCATGCAATTCAAGTCTACAATAATGTTATCAAAGCATTTCATCAATCATCATATTAGGATTCAGGAAAATTCACAAAGTATTATGATCAACACGTTGCATTGTCATTAATCTCCTTTTTATTCATTAATATCAATTAAGTGAATAATTGAACTCAACACCTCATTCTCATTACTCTCCAACACATACAAATGAAGGGAAATACACGATTCTACTAATTTTACAAGGTTTGAAAGATCACTTGCCTTAATTTCAATCAAAGGTCAATCTAGGACTTGATTCTTCCCTTTCCAAACAATGTCCAAAGCCACACAATCTAATTCAATCAAGTAATCACAATAAGATTTCAGAAATAACAACACCCAATTCAAACATTTGCAAAATAGGTCCAATCATCTCAAGAACCCAATTTCAAAAATGAGGTTTGAATCCGAAAATCTTTACTTGAAAATATTACCCAAGGCATTTGAAACTCATTGGTGAAAACCATTTCGAAAAGAGATTTAAAATTAGTCGATAATCACCATTTTACTAAATTCTTGGGTTCTTGAAGAAAGACCTCAATTAATCATTTCAAAAACTTGATTTGAATACTTAAATTCATAAATAATAATACGTAAATGAAGATTTAATATTAGGGATCGTTACCCAAATATTTCTTCTCAAAAATTTTATTCAAATCGCCACACCAAAGCTCCAAAAACTCAAAAATAATGAAGTGGGGTTGAAACCCTGATTTTTGAAAGATACTTTGTCCAGGGGTCCTCCGCAAACGCGGACCCCTGTCCGCAAATATGGTCCCCGACTCATTAAAGCCCCACAAACACGATCCTCCCTCGGTGATCGAGGAGGGTTGGCTTTAGCACTACAAAACAGAAAAATCAACCAAATACAAAATCATCGAAAGGACCATCAAGATTCGTTCTGAACCCCGTACACACAAATCATATATGTAAATTGATTATACTCGATGTTTCGGACTCAATGGAACCATCAAAATATGAATATGAGGTCTCATTGACCCGAGTTCCGTGTAAGACACAAGAAACTAATCATAATCCCTAAAAAGGTCAAATCAAGCTCGAGAACTCTAAATATTCAACTAAAACCTCACCAAGGCCTAAAATCATCCATCGAATCTAGTGGAACTCTAGGAAATTCGATCCAAGGATCCAAACCCCGAATATTGACCAAAGTCAATCCAAAGGCTAAATTTTCACAAATTTCCAACTTAGGACCTCAAATCCTCTTGCGACTCCGAAATTGAAACTCATAGACCAATTTCCACATTGCGAGGCGGATGAAATCAACGAAATTTCATTCCGACATTTGAAATTCCAAAATATACCGAAAACCACTTTTAAGCAATCTTATCAAACTCAAAATATACAAAATTCACAACTTTTTACTCAAATCTTGAAACCAACTTCAAAACTTAACTACAAATGACTCAGGGTCAGAATCTGGAGAGGTAAATGTCACAACCCGAGTCTACACCCTAGACGTGGCCGGTACTCGAAACCATTGTTGGTCCCCAAGTGAATCCTCATCCTGGCTGACTACAAGCGGAAGAATAACTCAAGCATACAACCCTTAAAACTGAATAAAATTCATTAAACTCAAATACGAAGCTTTAACTCAAATGATTAACTCTGAATAAAATAGAATAGTCAACTAGCCAAAAATAGGCAACTCAAGTCTTTAAAGCATTTAACAAAATAGATGAAAGAGACTTCTCAACTCTATTGTTTATCTATGAAGCCTCTAAACGACAGAGATATAGGTCGAAACAAGACCCACGATATCCTAACAAAACTAAAAAATAAATGGACTCCTTCGGGAGCAAGGAAGCTCACCAAAGCTAACTCGAACTGCAAATGGTATCAACGAAACGTTTGTTGGTGACCCTAGCTACCTGTATTTACATCATGAAACGATGCATGTCAAATGGAATCAGGACATTGAATGTACGAGCGTGCAATGGGAATTCTAAAACATAACATAAGCTTGAACTGAAATTGAAGAAAACATGTTTACCTTGTCTCAAACTCACTCAACTCAAGGAATACTCAAGGATGCTCAAAGATACTCAAACTTACTCAACTCAGAAGTACTCAAGGATAAGATAATCAACTCAGTGAAACATAGTTCAACTCAACTCAAAGAAAATAGGGCTCAACTCAATAATAAGATACTCAACTCTATGAAACATAGTTCAACTCAACTCAGAGAAATAGGGCTCAACTCAATAATAAGATACTCAACTCTGTGAAATATAGTTCAATTCAACTCAGAGAATTAGGGCTCAACTCAACAATATGTTACTCAACGTTGTTCAATATAAAGTAGTAGTAAAGATGCATTGTAAAGAAAAGCTTTTGAAATCGCAGATAACAACTCAATGTATTGAAAAATACAATAATGACTCAGTTTGTATAAAAATATAAAATAATTTTGTGGGAGATTCTTTAACCGACAACCATCACTATGAGCTATGTGATGATACAGTGTTTATCCCACGCTGCCAGAACAGTCATATACTTTATAGGGTATAAAACCTACTCACTAAGTGGATCCACTAGTCTATGCTTAAAAATCAATAAGGAATCATCTAAACAGTATGACCCTTTCTACCCACATTGGCTGCATGCTTTATGGGGGCTGTGAGTTGTTAGAACTCTCCCCCATATCAGTGCTCAATACTACTCCCAAAATATTTACTAAGCTCATATGTTTTAAAGATAACATTTCCTCTTTCTCAACTTTGAGATTATTACTCAAAATATTTCTCTTAAAAGAGATAGTACTTAAAACTGCTCATGAACTCTAGTACTTAAAACTGCTCATGAACTATTTTGGAAGTCGATGTTTCCTCTCATTTTAAATGAAAAACATTTACTATTGGGAATACTTAGTTCCTACATATCATTTTTGTAACACCTCGCTATTTGAAAGAACTAGAAAGAACTAGAATTAGAAAGAAACCGTTTTTGGAAATAATCAAATTTGGAAAGTTTGACAAAGTTAAGTATGAAGTTTGGTTAGACTTCAAACGACCACAACTCCTATATCAAGATGACATAGGTGTGATACAAGATACCGTAGGAAATATCTTTGAATTATCTTTCCAACACCGCTGAGTTTTCTCAGTTTCGAGTTTGTATGAGGGAGATATGCCTATTTGAAGTTGGGTTGTCTAGATAAGCAAAGTCAAAACCGAATTTTTGAAGGGTACTATGGTCTTTTCACTACCTAATTCATTTATTTTATTTTTGGTAATTAATTAGGGGTCTAAACTTCAGTTTACGCACTTAAATATTTCGCGCTAGAATTTTAGAGAGAAAAACTCAAAAGAGAAGAGAAGAGGAAAGTTAAGATTCGTCATCTTTGTGAGAAATTAATTTCGGATTTCGTCAAGGATTTGATTCTATGAGGCATGTAAGACTTTCATAATGTTGGGTTCGCTCACCCACGTACCAAACATGATTATTTCAGTATGAAGTCGTCCTAAAAGATTGGAAGTTTGAATGTTCTTGAATTGCTTTTGTTCTTGAATTTGGGTTGAGATTGAGGAGTTTCTTGAGGTTATAATGTTGTTTCCTTGAGTTGTTTGAGTTAGATTCTTGTGTATATATAGTGGGTATATGAGTCTAAAGAGAATTTGAGAAAAAAAATCGAGTTTAGGCGAATTGGGGTTAGAAAACGAAGAAGGAAAAAGTCGAATAAATTTGGGTACCAGGTTCGCCTTGCGGACCTGTTACTCAGGATGGGGAATTTTCTCTCTGCATCGCGGAGTGGTCACGGACCCTTCTGCCTTAAAATTTATTTTGCGACCAAATATTTAAATGCATCTCCGTATCGCGGACTTGCTTTCAGACAGCGATTTCTTGATCATTGCTCATGTTTAACTATCTAAAAACACTCCTAAACATCATGAGATCTTTCCTATCACAAATAACAATCCTTAAATCCATAAATTCAAATTCAAGAAAAGTTAAGGGCCAAGTCAAGAAAAGTTCATAGAGTCTTCCAAAAGTCTTGTACAAATGTTTTAACTTTGTTTAAGGCATGAGTTTGAGTTGAGTAAAGAGTAAAGATTGAAGTTCATTTCATCAAAAGAGTATATCGAGACTGTGTATTCCCAAAGAGTAAAATGCTTTTACATTTAAATAAGAAAGGAAACTGAGATTTTCAAAAGAGCCTTTGAGCTAGTTTTCAGTAAAGAGTAAACGCTTTCACAATTAAGCAAGAGAGGAAACATTAATTTCCAAGAGAGTCTTTTGGCTAGTTTTGAGTAAATATCTCAAACCACAAAGTTATGTTTTTAAACATATGAGCTAGTATATTTTGAGAGTAGTATTGAGCACCGATATGGGGAAGAGTTCAGACAACTCTCATCCCCCATAAAACATGTTGCCATCATAGGTTAAAAAGGGTCATACTTTTTAGATGATTCCTTAGTTCTTTTTAGCATAAACTAGTAGATCCACTTAGCAATCAGGTTCTATACCCTCGACAAGGTATAAAACGGTCCTGACAGCGTGAGGTAAAATGTTGTATCATCACATAGCTCTTAAGAAACTCCCACAGAAGTATTTTGTATTAATATATACACAAAGTTACTTGTATTTTTATATACATTCAGCGTTATATTGTATATTCACATACATACAGAGTTACTATTGTATTTCTAAATACACAGAGTTGTTATCTATGTTTTAAAAGTTTTTCTTTATATTGCATTTATATTACTGTTTTATATTGAAATAAGTTGAGTTGAGTTGAGACCAGTTTTGTTCTTTCAGTTCCATTTTCAAGTTTATGTCTTGTTTAGTATTCCCCTCGCATGCTCGTACATTTAATGTACTAATGCCAGTTAGCCTGCATCTTTTTATGATGCACATTCAGGTAACTAAGATCAGCACCCAGCGCATCATTGATCCAGTTGAGCTTCAGAGTTTTTGGTGACCCTCTTTGCTTTCAGAGAATCCCCTTTTTCATTACTTTATCAATTTAGTTCATTAGGATGTTGTGGGTCTTGTCCTGACGTCCATCTTAGTTGTTAGAGGCTTTATAGATAGCTAGTTGATGTTAGTTCTTTAGTCTTTTCATTTTCATTCTATTATATTGAGACTTGAGTTTGCCTTATTGGCCAGTTGAATATTTCTTTTATAACATTCTAGTTCATTACATGGATTTATCTTGTTAAGTAAAGTCTCCCGCTGAGTAGTAAGTCAGACCAAGAGTTCGCTTGAGGCCAACAATATTTCTTGAGTGCCAGTCCCGCTCCGGGTGTATGCTCGGAGCGTGATAAACTTGGTATCAGAGCTAGATTTTAAGAGTCCTAAAGAGTCTATGAAGTCGTGTATGTACAATCCTAGTTATCGGTGTGAAGCGCATCATATCTATAATTAGGAGTCTGCGACATTTAGGAACTATCTCATCTCTTTCATACTCATTTCGTGAGATAGAGTTTATCTCTAAAATGTTCCTTCTAATTCGTGCTTGCGTGCTTCTTTTAGATCATGCCTCCACGAAGAGTTGTTATAGGTCGAGGTCATATATGTGTACCCGCATTCTTTTCATCGATTAGAGCTTTTCTATAGTAACCCCAAGTCATTTATGACTTGATGGCACTGACAGTTCGGTCACCTGGTCGTTCGTTTGGATTTTGTGCAGTTTTCCGTATTTTAGAGGCCTTGAAGCTTAAAACGTGACTTTTAGTCTGTTCATTGATAAAACAGACTCGAAACAGAATTCTGATAGTTTCATCAGCTCCGAAATTGCCAAATTAGGCTAGAAGCATGGTTGACTCAAGTCTCGAGGTTTTCGGTGCGAGTTTAAACCATTTTTAGCGTTTTAGCCTTAAAAACAAGCCAGCGATTGACATTGGTCAACATTCTTGGAAAACATGTTCGAATGAAAATTCTAACAGTGCGATTAGCTCCAAAATGTCGATTTTGGCCTAGAACAACCTTTCGTTTGACTCTCGAGGCCTAAGGACTCATTTCGAGCCCCTCGATGGGATTTGATTAAAAATAATTTTTGGAAGTGGGCCCTACTATTTATTGAGATGACTTCTGATAAAAATTTTGACTTTGCCGTTGAATTCGAAATGTCAAATTTAATAGGGTAGCATATCTATTTAATTTTTATCGGGTTCCAAACGAATCTCGAGTACCTCGTAGGAGATTTTAAAGTTGGCATAAAAAATCAGCTTTTTAGTTGATATATATTGCTTGTGCAGACCATTTCGGCCTCATTTCTCAACTTCAAATCTTCATAACTCTCTCATTTCAAGTCTGATTTTAGTGATTTAAAGGTCCACCTTGTGGGGGTTTTCGCAAAGAACGCGTTGGTGAGCTCGAAAACTTATTTGTGGTCTACATATGAGGTAAATTTTGTGAAATACCTACTGCCACGATCCTTTTTGTAAGCTTGATTTTGGAAGTTTTTTGAGACTTGATATCTCAGCCATTTTATGCCCGATTTCAGTGATTCTTGGGGCTATATTAAATGGGCTTTTGAGGAGAACGTGTTGGCATGGTTGGAATTTGTATTTTAAGCTTTGTTAGAGGTAAGAATTATGTTTTAGCGGCTGTCATAGCTCATTTTCAAGCTCAATTTTTGGAAAATTTTAGAAGATGATTTCTTGGTCATTTTAGGTCCGAATTTGGTGATTCAAAAGTCTAGATTGTGGGGGTTTTCGTAAGGATCGTCGTGGTGTGGTTGGTTTTAGCAGTTTCCATTATTTTTCATTTTTAGCGTAATTCTAGGTTTTTCGTTGCATGTTTGTATTGGGACTGTTTCGAGCCCCGAATTGTGTTTTAATTTGGAACACGATTTTGTGGAGCTTTTCAGAACCTATTTTTGGGGTTAATTCTGAAATTTCCGACGTGGATCTCACTTTCCCTATTTTTGACCCCAAAATTGGTACACCTCCATTTCTTGCGAATTTAGTGTCTAAACAACCATAACAATGTTATGATTCTATTTTTAACAGCGTGGCAGCGATTCGAGGTCATTCGAAAGGGAAAAGCTCTAGCGGAGTAGTTTGAAGCTCGCGTGTTCGGCCTACAGGTAGGCTACGACTTCCCTTTTCTTTTAGATTGAGTCTGAATATGTGAGCGTATGTGGATTTGCATGAATATTAGGGTGGGGAAATAGATTGGCATGCTATGTTAGATAAAAATTCATATTTAGGTTGTCTCCAGGTTCAGTGGGTACTTGAATTGTTATATTTGATCATCCTTGCTTCCTTGTTTGGCCTATTTTGACTTATGAGTTATACTGGAGTATGTTTTGGCTTAGTCTAGACTTAGACTAGTGATGTCATAGACTCACGATTGTTCAGAGTCAATAGATTATATTATTTTCGCCTCGGTGTGACCTTGAGCGACGTAGGTCCTAGTAGACTGATATAGCAGACTTGGGTCTAATAAAGATGAGCCTTAGCTAGGCAGTGACTCAGCTGTGAGGCCTTAACATCCATAATTCTTGTATGATCCTAACTTTCTGCATTTTCGGCCACCCTCCGAGCCCGTACGATGATACCTACAGCTTCAATTCGGTTCTCTTGTCACCATGAGATGATTAAGGATATAGAAGATGGTTACATAGATTTTCCCATGACTTTAAGATGCGGGGATCCTTGGATGGCTTATTTGGAAGCTTTACGCTATTATGGTAACTTAACAGAAGGTTTCACTCGCGGTTCGAGGTCCGGGCTCTGCTCTTCCTACTGCTGCCCCTCCTATAATAGAGTCGCTATACAGAGTCCACCCCCCTTGGGTTATATCACTTTATCTATGAGTAGTCGACATCCGCGGTTCGAGGTCTGGGCTCTATGCTATCACCTGAAGAGTTCGGCTCTATTGGCGTATCTACTATAAGAAGACTCACCCGCGGTTCGAAGTCCAAGAGGCTCTGTGTTTCCTTTCTTTCATAGCTCAAGAATACTGACATTTCTATAACATTTTGGGTTTACAAATCTCCTCTAATCTTATTTTAGCTTCTCTGTGTACCTGTCGGGCTTATGAGGGTCCGTTCAGGTTTTTACTTCAATTTGCTCATGAGTGTACCTCCTGGGCTTATGGGGGCCCAGTTAGAGTAATCACCTTAGGTTTGTTTGCCTTACACTTGTATGCATACCTTTACTTTTCTTGTTCGTGACCTCTGTCTGTGTTTTATTCTAGCATTTGCTATTATTTTTACCATTTTTACTCAGTTGGCCTATGATGCCTACTGGGTACCTTTTCACTGGTACTTATGATGCACTCTGCATTTATATTCGTGATGCAGGATCGAGAACCAGTCATCAGCGCCACTATTCGAGCCAATAACAGCCAACATTCGGAGGCGAGGGTGAGCACAGCGTCATGATCATCATCGTCTCCTTCTATACATATATTTTATGGCTCGTCTTTTGTACTTGAGACAGGTCCTTTGTAATTGCGTATATTTTTGTGTGTTGGTCTACTTTTGGGATTCGTACACTTAGGATGGCTCTGTACTTGTGACTTCCAGGTTTTGGAAGGGACTCAGTTCTTATATATGTATTCTTTTGGCTTACCTTATTCCTTTTTGTTGTTATTGTTTCTGCCGCTTGGTTTTTGCCCTTTTACCCACTAGTAGTTATTCTGGGTTTTAGGTTGGCTTACATACTGGTGGGATATAGTAGGTGTTATCACGACTCGAGGAACTGGATCGTGAGAGAATGTTGAACCACAGGAACAAAGGGTACCTAATGCACCAAAAATGCAACCCCAAGGAAAGGTCACCAATGCTGAATTCCGTGAAGCTATCCGGATGCTAAGTCAAGCTGTAACCAATCAAGTTGGACAGAGAAAGAATCGACAGGAAGGGGTTGATACTTCAAGGATCCGTGAATTCTTAAGGATGAATCCTCCAAATTTCACTGGTTCAAGTGTTATTGAGGACCTAGAAAACTTTTTTGAAGAGCTTCAGAAGGTCGTTGAGATTATGCATGTTACCGATGCTGAGAGGGAAAAACTAGTTGCATACCAAATGAAGGGTGTCTCTAGAATCTGGTTTGATCGATGGAAGAAAAATGGAGCTGAGGGTGCACCATTTGTGAGTTGAGCTTGTTTTGAGGAGGCCTTCTTGGGGCGTTTCTTCCTCGAGAACTGAGAGAAGTAAAGGTATGAGAGTTTCTCACTTTTAAGCAGGATTCCTTAAGTGTTCGTGAGTATAGTCTGAAGTTCACCCAACTTTCACGCTATGCTCTGGAAATGGTTACTGACATGAAAAGCATGATGAGTTTGTTTGTTGTTGGGTTGTCTCGTCTGTCTAGTAGGGGAGGCAGGGCAACTATGCTGATAGAAGACATGGACATAGAAAGGTTGATGATACATGTACAGCAAGTTGAGGAAGAGAAGCTCAAAGATAGGAAGGAGTTTCTAAATAACAGAGATAAGACAGGGAATGAGTCTGGGTAGCAGAAGAGTAATACCAACCGGTCATCTTTTCAACAGAAACAAAAGGGACATGTTTCATCATCTGCTAGTGCACCTGCACTAAGGAACAAAGGTAAGTACAATAGTTAGAATTCCCAGAATTTCAGAACTAGACCTGCACATTCTCAACGTAGTGTGGCACAATAGGGTAGTAAGCGTCCTGCTTGTGCTAATATGGTAGGAGCCACTCAGGAATGTGTCGTTATGGCTCCACTGGTTGCTTTAAGTATGGTCAGAATGGTCATTTTATGAGAAAATGTCCTAAGAACAGGCAGGGTAACGGTAATGAGGGCAATAGAGCCCAGTCTTCTTCAATTGCTCCACCAGACAGAGCTGCATCTAGAGGAGCTACTTCAGGGGCAGGCGGAGGATCAAACCATCTTTATGCTATCACTAGTCGCCAAAAGCAAGAGGATTCTCTAGATGTTGTCACTGGTAGGACCAAAGTCTTTAACTTTGATGTCTATGTTTTGCTAGATCCAGGAGCAAGTTTATCCTTTGTAACTCCTTATATTGCAATGAATTTTGAAGTTCTTCTTGAGAAACTTAGTGACCCCTTCAGTGTTTCCACACCATTTGGTGAGTCTATTCTAGCAGAGAGAGTCTATCATGATTGTACCGTTTCCTTTAATCACAAGAGTACCATGGCCGATTTAGTTGAGTTAGACATAGTAGATTTTGATGTCATTCTGGGTATGGACTGGCTTCATGCATGTTACACCTCAGTTGATTGTAGAACTCGAGTTGTCAAGTTCCAGTTTCTTAATGAGCCAGTTATAGAGTGGAAGAGTAGCTCAGTAGTGCCTAAGGGTCGTTTTATTTCGTACCTTAAGGGAAGAAAGTTATTTCCAAGGAGTGTGTCTATCACTTAGTCTGAGTTAATGACTTTAGTGTTGAGATACCTCTTATTCAGTATGTTTCAGTGGTAAAACAGTTTCCAGTAGCCTTTCCAAATGATCTTCCCGGAGTCCCTCCTAAGAGAGAAATAGACTTCTGTATAGATATTCTTCCTGATACTCATATTATATCTATTCCTCCATATAGAATGGCACCAGCAGAGTTGAAAGAGTTAAAGGAGCAGTTGAAAGATCTCCTAGTGAAAGGTTTTATTTGACCAAATGTCTCATCTTAGGAAACTCCGGTCTTATTTGTGAGGAAGAAGGATGGTTCCCTTAGGATGTGTATAGATTACCTTCAGTTGAACAAGGTTACCATCAAGAATAAGTATCCTCTTTCAATAATTGATGATCTCTTCAATCAACTTCAGGGTGCCACTTGTTTCTCTAAGATATACCTCAGATATGGCTACCATCAGTTAAGAGTAAGGGAATGTGATATTCCAAAAATAGCTTTCAGGACCCATTATGGTAATTATGAGTTTCTGGTCATGTCGTTCGGTTTAACTAATGTACCTGCAGCATTCATGGGCCTTACGAATAGAGTGTTCAAGTCTTATTTAGATATGTTTGTTATCGTATTCATTGATGACATACTAATCTATTCGAGGAATGAGGAAGATCATGCTACTCATCTCAGAATAGTTCTCCAAACTCTAAAGGATTGAGAGTTGTATGCCAAGTTCTCTAAGTGTGAGTTTTGGCTTGAGTCTGCGGCATTCTTAGGCCACATTGTTTCCGATGATAGAATTAAAGTTGACACTCAAAAAATAGAGGCAGTGCAGAATTGGCCTAGACCCACATCTCTAACTGATATTAGGAGTTTCTTGGGGTTGGTTGGATATTATAGAAAGTCCATTGATGGGTTCTCATCTATTTCGTCCCCTTTGACCAAGTTGACCCAGAAGACAGTTAAGTTTCAATGTTCTGAAGCTTGTGAGAAAAGCTTTCAGGAATTGAAAAAGCGGTTCACTACTGCCTAGTATTGACCATACCAGAAGGTACTCAAGGTTTTGTGGTATATTGTGATACGTACAAAGTTGGTTTTGGTTGTGTGTTAATGCAGAATGGTAAATTAATAGCTTATGCCTCCAGACAGCTTAAGGTTCACGAGAAGAATTACCCAACCCATGATCTAGAGTTGGCTGCAGTAGTATTTGCTTTGAAAATATGGATTCACTATATTTATGGTGTTCATGTAGATGTGTTCACCGATCACAAGAGTATTCAGTATGAGTTTAGTCAAAAAGAGTTTAATCTCAAACAGAGGAGGTTAGAATTACTCAAGGATTATGATATGAGTATCCTCTATCACCCAGGTAAGGCTAATGTTGTTGATGCCTTGAGCAGGTTGTCTATAAGTAGTACCGCCCATGTTGAGGAAGAAAAGAGAGAGTTAGTGAAAGATGTGCACAGACTTACATGATTAGGAGTTCGATTAATGGATTCCACAAAAAGGGGAGAAGTGGTGATGAATGGGGCTGAATCATCATTAGTGTCAGAAGTTAAAGAGAAGTAAGATCAAGATCCTATTTTTCTTGAATTGAAGGCAAATGTTCATAACCAAAAAGTAATGGCTTTTGAACAAGGGTTAGATGGTGTATTGAGGTATCAAGGTAGATCGTGTGTACCAAGGGTAGATGAACTCCAAGAGAGGATTAGGGAGGAAGCTCATAGCTATAGATATTCTATACATTTGGGTTCCAAAATAATATATCATGACTTGAGGAAGTATATTGGTGGAATAGTATGAAGAAAGGTATTGTTGAGTTCGTTGCTAAATGCCCGAATTGTCAACAAGTTAAAGTAGAGCACCAAAGGCCAAGTGGTATGGCTCAGAATATAGAACTTTCGAAATTGAAGTGGGAGATGATCAATATGGATTTCATTACTAGGTTGCCGCAGTCTCGCAGGCAACATGATTCTATTTGGGTGATTGTTGATAGAATAACAAAATCAGCCCACTTTTTACCGGTAAGACTACCCATTTAACAGAGGACTATGCCAAGTTGTATCTTCAAAAGGTAGTTAGACTTCATGGGGTGCCAGTTTCGATTATTTCAGACAAATGTGCGCAACTTACTGCACAGTTTTGGAAGTCATTCCAGAAAGGCTTGGGTTCAAAGGTGAACTTAAGTATTACTTTTCATCCTCAGACAGATGGTCAAGCAAAGCGCACTATTCAGACTCTAGAAGATATGTTGAGGGCTTGTGTGATTGATTTTAAGGGTAATTGGGATGATCACCTACCTCTTATTGAGTTTACTTACAACAATAGTTACCATTCTAGCATCCAAATGGCTCATTATGAAGCTCTTTATGGGAGGAGATACAGATCTCCTATTGGATGGTTTGAGGTTTATAAAGTTGGGTTGATAAGACTAGAATTAGTTCATCAAGCTATGAAGAAAGTGAAAGTTATTCAAGAGAGGTTGAAAACAGCACAGAGTCGTCAGAAATCCTACACAGATGTTAGGAGAAGGGACTTAGAGTTTGAAGTAAATGACTGGGTTTACTTGAAAATTTCACCCATGAAGGGTGTTATGAGATTTGGTAAGAAGGGGAAACTTAGTTCCTGTTATATTAGTCCTTACAGAATATCCAAGAAGATTGGTAATGTAGCTTATAAGTTAGAGCTACTACAAGAGTTAGCAGCGATTCATCCGGTATTTCACATTTCTATGTTGAAAAAATGTATGGGTGATCCTTCACTTATCATACCCATTGAATATATTGGTATCAAGATTATTTTATCTTATAAGGAGATTCCTGTTCTGATTCTCGATCTCCAGGTTCGCAAGTTAAGGACCAAGGAAGTAGCATCAGTCAAACTTCTTTGGAGAAATCAGTTTGTTGAGGAAGCTACATGGGAGGCTGAGGAGGACATGAAGAAGAGATATCTACATCTCTTTGAATCCAGAGGAGTTCCAAATTAAGGTACTAATCCTTTTATTGGCTTTTATTTTAAGTTGGCTTGTTGTATTTACATTTTACTTGTTGGGCATTTGAGCTAAATGTTAGATGTTACACCCTTAGTCTACTTAGAATGATCTCATTCAAGGACGAATGTTCCCAAGGGGGAGATATTGTAACACCTCACTATTTGAAAGAACTACAAAGAACTAGACTTAGAAAGAAACCATTTTTGTAAATAATCAAATTTGGAAAATTTGACAAAGTTAAGTATGAAGTTTGGGTTAACTTCAAACGACCACAACTCCAAGATCAGGATGATTTAGGTGTGCTACAAGATACCGTAGGAAATATCTTTAAATAATCTTTCCAACGCCACCGAGTTTGCTCAGTTTCGAGCTCTTATAAGGGAGATATGCCCATTTAAAGTTGGGTTATCTAGATAAGAAAAGTCAAAATCAGATTTTTGAAGGGTACTGTGGTTTTTTCACTACCCAATTAATTTATTTCAATTTTGGTAATTAGTTAGGGGTCTAAACAGAATTGGGTCAGTTGAGTTGAGACCAGGTTTTTTCTTTGAGTTCCCTTTTCAAGTTTATGTCTTATTTAGTATTCCCATCGCATGCTCGTACATTCAATGTACTGTTGTCATGGCCTATATCTTTTTATGATGCAGATTCAGGTAACCAGGATCAACACCCAGCATATCGTTGATTCAGTTGAGCTCAGAGTTGTTGGTGATCCTCCTTGCTTCCGGAGGATCCCCTTTTTTATTACTTTATCATTTTAGTTCATTAGGATGTCGTGGGTCTTGTTCCGACGTCCATCTCAGTTGTTAGAGGCTTCATAGACAGTTAGTTGATGTTAGTTTTTTAGTCTTTTCATTTTCATTCTATTATGTTGAGACTTGAGTTTGCCTTATTGGCCAGTTGAATGTTTCCTTTATAATATTCTAGTTTATTACATGGATTTATCTTGTTGAGTAAAGTCTTCAGCTGAGTAGTAAGACAAACCAAGGGTTTGTTTAGGGCCAACAATGGTTCTCGAGTGCAAGTCCCACCTAAGGTGTAGGCTCGGGGAGTGACAATTTCAAAGAAAATGAACTCAACTCTACTCATCCTCTTACTCATTTACTTAATCCTTTAAACAAATTATAAATAATTGTAAAAGACTTCTCAAAATAAGATTCATGCCGAATTATGGACGTGAACGACTCAATTCAAGGTTTTTAATAACCATACATAGAACTCAATGTTCGAAACTCAACAACTCTATAATTCAAGGATTCAATGATACTACTCATCTCAAAATGCTTGACTCAAAAGGTTCATGCGGGATTATGGGTATGAACGATCTCAACTTAAGGACTAAATGATACTACTCATCTCAAGAATGTTCGACTCATAGGGTTCATACAGAATTATAGGCATAAACATCTCAACTCAAAGACCTTCATGTATAACATATGGTAGTCCCAAAAATTAGGAATATAATCTCAAAAGGATTAAGAACTCAATGCTCAAGAACTTAGAACTCGAAGATACTACTCCTCTCAAAGATACTCAAATTATGGAGTTCATGCGAAATTTTAGGGCATGAACGACTCGACTCAAGGATCTCAATGGTAATGTAGACTCATGAATACATTCTTCTCATTCTCATACTCACTTACTCGAGTCTTGAAAAAAGTTATTAGTAATTGTAGAAGACTCCTCAAAAAGACTCAAAGAGACTTTCTCAAAAGACTCGAAATAACTCTCAAGACATGACTCTTAACTCTACCTTCAATTTGAATTATGAATTCAAGGTTATGATTCATGTTATGAATGATTTCTCGATTTTTAGAAGTAGTTTAGAGAAGTTAGAATCAAAGAGGAGTAAAGGTTTCTCGATTTTTAGAAGTAGTTTAGAGAAGTTAGAATCAAAGAGGAGTAAAGGTACCCTTTGAAGGAACTCAGACAGGCCAAACAATGGAGAAGGGGTGGGGCAGGCGACCCTGGTGCACTGAATGGCGCAAGGCGCCAGCCCCTAAACTACAGATCACTTCTGCTGGCGCAATGGTGGGGCGGCGCACCACCCTTTGCCCAAATTTCCTTGAAGAATTTCTTTGCTCGTTTCCTGACCCTAGTTCACCTATATTCAAATGGTTTCTTCCCCACTCACTTAGTTTCGAAGACCCATCATAAGTACACACTAATCTACTCCAAAAAAAACCTCAAATATCTAACTCTCATCTCAAGAATTCATCAAAACCCCAACAATTAAGATTACGAATGGA
The DNA here is from genome assembly GCA_037074985.1 of Solanum bulbocastanum. Lineage (NCBI taxonomy): Eukaryota > Viridiplantae > Streptophyta > Magnoliopsida > Solanales > Solanaceae > Solanum > Solanum bulbocastanum. The sequence goes on from CM073607.1 coordinate 34,206,742, forward strand.
ATTTCAAGAAAACTCATCAAGAACTCAAACCCTTCAACCTCAAGAATAAAATTTACATTAAAATAGAATGATTGACGTGTGGGTGAACGAACCCAACACAATGAGAACTCACATACCTCTTAGGGATCAAATCCTTGGTGAAACAACCTTCGATCCGCAAGAAATTTCAATGAACGCCTTGAACCTTGCCTCTTTTCTTCTCTTTTCTCTTCTTGAACTCTCTTCTAAAAGCCTAAGCGTAATTAGGATTATGAAAACTAACCCAAATCAATTTTGACTCCTAAAATATTACTAGAAACGTTTTAAGCTAAAGGGGTAAGGAAAAGACCAAAATACCCCACATTTTCGGGTAACTTTCCTTAACTGGACAAGCAAACTTCAAACGGGCATATCTCCCCCATACGAGCTCGAAATTTAGTAAACTCGGTGGCATTGGAAAGAGGATTCCAAGACCTTTAATTTGATATCTTATGGGCCACCTAACTCATCATGTACTGAAATTTATGATCGTTTGAAGTTGATCCAAAACTTAGAAGAACTTAGGAATGGCTTGAATGAACTTTCTTTAGTTCTTTTTAAACTCAAGGTGCTACATCTAGTGACCTTATCACTTAAGAAAAAATTAAATTCTTTAGAAAAATCTCACTCACTACGAAGAATGGTTCGAGTCTTAGCTCAAAAGTTTTCTAGGGTGTTACAGTAAAACGGTAATTTCATGAAAATTTCCAAAAACAACCAACCGGGTCATTACAATGTAGGTGTATCTGACTTGAAATCTTATATGAAATTATTAATTAGTAAGATAATGTGTAATTATTTCAAACTAAATGATGAATTAGTAAATATGATAGGAATATTTGTGTAATTAGGTATTATTTTTCATTTTTTATCAGATTACATATCAATCTTTATTACATAGAGTTATTTGTGATTAGTTTTTCTAATATCATATCCACTTTCGCTTCCATAAATCAAACTAAAGCCGATGGAAAAAACGATTAGGGTGACGAGGAAAAAACTCACACTACTATACACAAACACATATTTATATTAAAATATACACAAAAGCACATACTTATGTTATTTTCTACATTAAACAAAGTGCTTTAATCATATATTCTCTCTTGGTTGTTAATTCTTATGATTAACACCATGTAGAAGAATGGTCTTCTCAACTATTACCATTAATCCTTTCATCATTTGATAACTTGTTCATGGACAAAGCTGCATTAAGAAACTCATCCATTGCTTTAATAGATGACCCTTTGAAATCTTCATCATCTATAATAGCATCACTTATCATTTCTTTAACTTCATAAGCTTTCCTTCTAATTTCATTCCCTTTCTCTTTTATCCCCATAACAACCTCAATCTTTTCCAATATATCATCATGATTGACTTGAGAATTATTCCCTCTAGCCACCTCAACACAAATACCAACAACTTGTTCCAAGAATTTTGCATTGTAAAATTGCTCTGCGGCAATAGGCCAACCTAGAATTGGCACTCCATTTTCAAGTGATTCCAACACTGAATTCCATCCACAATGTGTCAAGAAAGCTCCAACTGATTTGTGTGTCAAGATTTCAACCTGTTGTAACCAAAAAAAAAAATTAACGTAAGCTTTTAGATAAAATGATTACACACTTATCTGATATTTAGACAAACAAGAGGTCTTGGGAACAATTCTCATAGCAATTTCAAAAGCAAAAGATATGTTCATGTGCTAGGTCTAAGAAAAAGAATCAGACCTACATGTTAGGTTGCATTTTGAGATATTAAATAATTGAAAGTGTGAAATCTCTAACAATTTAGACTTTCAGATAAGATGATCACAAACCTGAGGAGCCCATTTTGGCACTATAAGCCCCCTATTTTGATCCTCGAAAACACGTTGAACAAACCCCTCAGGAAGCCACTCCCCTGCTCTGAATTCCATGTTTATGTCAAAACCCAAAGGAGGCCTAACAGCCCATATGAAGTTTAGTCTACTAGCATTATCCAAGGCCATTGCCAATTCCATCATTTGTGATGTTGATATTCTGTTCTGAGAGCCAAAAGAAATGTAAAGTACTGATTTTTCTTCTTTTTCATCAAGAAATTTGATGAACTTCTCTGTTTCTTCCCCTGTTTCATTACCAGCTCTTTGTTTATTACTTGTTGGCCAAGGTATTGGTCCTATTGCCCAAACAGGTATTCCTAATTTTCGACGAAAATATGTTAATCCAAGCTTGTCTAGACCTTCAATTGTATTGAAAAGAATCCCATCAGAGTTAATCCAGTTAGGAAGATTTTTCCAGTTGAAATTTGTGTAAGGATCATTAGAATCAGCTTCTAATAGACTTGGATTCAATTGACTAACATCAAGATTACCACCTTCTTGAAAATCAGGCATAGTAAAAACAAAGTTTTCTGTTTTTTTATGAGGCAAATTTAGCCACATAGAGTAATAACATGCCAAGCCAAAACCACCCGCCCCACTAAAAATGACATGAAAAATTCCAAATTCATGAGCTATATTTGCTGACCATCCAAAAAACATGTCTGATATAACACAAAGTGGCTTTTCAATGAGACTAGATACAAGATCTCTAAATGAAGGTTCAAGTGAAGAGGAGATTGTTGTAAAATGTACAGAGAGTTTATAAGAAAGTGAATCAGTGTTTTCAGTGTTTGGAGGCAGGCCATGTTCTGAACTATTGAATGGAATTTCAACAAGGGAAATAGAGGAATTTTGTGGTAGTGATGATTTGAGTTTCTTGATATTGAGAGGTGTATTCACAAAAATTATGTTGTAACCTTTTTTTTCTAATTTAAAGGCTAATGTTAAGAATGGTATGATGTGGCCTTGTGCCATGAAGGGAAAGAGAAGAATTGTTCCCTTTTTCTTCTCCATTTTTTTGGTCCTTTTTTCTACTAGAGAGAAAAAATAAGACATTTATAGAGGGAAACAGGAAAGTGTACAAGCTAAAATTATTCTTCTATGATAAATAAGAATAGATCTTCTAAGATTGTCATAATAAACAAATTTTGACCAAATATGACAAAGAGTATAATGTAAATACTTACTTTTATCATTGAAAGATTTTATTCACTTCAATGGAATATATTACACTATTAGATATGCTTAAAATTACTTTTTATATGATAGATATTGAACGTCCTTCAATTTTCTTATGTATTTTATTTTTTTTATATTTTAAATCACGTTAGTAAAAATTTTGACTCCAAAATTAATGATGACGAAGTCCAATATTTAGTATTATAAAAAGTAACAGAAATTATATATGTCAAACACTTCCAATAATAAAAAATGGACTTAAAAGTAGGTTTTACTATCCTTGTAACTTAAAAAGTCAATCCAAAATACTCTCTTTTTATCACATTTTATAATCACAACACAACCTTTAAAAAGATTTTTTTTTTTCTTCTTCCCTTTTTAATATTTTGATTTTTCCACGATTGTCAAGACTCAAGAGAATATTTTAATGTTTTTAATAATTTAAATATTTAAATTTTAAAGACATAAAAATCACTTACCTGATGAATCGAGTTACTTTATTTATTCCTTACAATTAAATTAATTAGTGGAATTGTAAAGTGCACAAATGTAAGAATACAATATTTTTCTATGTGTAAAACATGTAGATCATTGACTTTTTCACTATTCTCAAGAGAATTGCAAGAGCTCAATTTGCTATTTAATAAACTCTTATAAAAAGGACAACTAAGATTTAAGCAAAGATGATAACTTTTGGCTGTTGGGGATATTTTAAGAACATTTCCATGTTTTGTATTATTTTCAAATAATTAATGAACTGAATTCCAAGATACAACAATTTATTATACTATATATATATATATATATATATATATATATATATATATATATATATTTTCAATTTTTTATAGTTAAAAAAAAAATTAATCGAACTATATTTTTTTGTTTGAAACATCTTTAGGAATGTTTTAAATATCATATGAGAAATTCAACAGAAACACAATATTGTTGCCGTGTAACTATAATTTTATGAGTTTACATATGCATAGTCAATATTTTTTTCAGTAGTGTTTATACACTTTTATATATTATGGTATAATATAATATGGATACACACCTATATAACTAATGTATCTACTTTGTATAAAAGTATATTAAAATATATCTATCTTAAATAAATATGTATAGTATTGTATAAAAGTGTATAAGTATGACTAGTATACTGACGAACTTGATCTTCTGTTATTTTCAGTTTTAATTCTAGTTTAAAATCAATCCAAATTTCCACCAAACAGCGTCAGACAACCTCCTTAGACTATTTTCAACTAGTCTAAACGATACACTTTTAACTTTATCATAAATATCATATTCGAAATTCAAAACCACGTCTTCAAGGTTTCTCAATAATAATGAGTAATATTCTTAACATGTGTTTCACCACCCAAATCATACAAAATGAGTATTCTAATGATACAAGTTGAGCTCCAAACAAAACAAATTAAGTTTGTTACCTAACCACCAATTAAACTCATAATTTACAAATTCAATTTTGAAGATGTGAATTAAAAGATTTTAACAGTGGAGACAATCTAATTTCTTACCAAATGGGCTAATGTTGGATAGGGTGATGCAATAATTACTCTCTAATGAACATAGGGTGTAACAATTTGTTTAAACATTAATTTATTGAATTAATGATTAGCGGCTATTTATTAATTGAGCCTAGAGATGCCAAACCTATTTTCAATTTTTTTTCTAGTTAATTCTTATCCTCCATAAATTATTCTGTTCTTTTTCATCATCTAATATATATGAGGATGCTTAAATAATGACTTATTGATTTAATTGTATTTATTAATCTCACAAATAGTTTTACATATAGTTAAATATTGACTTATTGATTTGATGATAATTGAACATTAATATATTAATTTTATTAATACTTAATTAACATTTTTTCTTAAAGTAATATCTCCTCTAAATTTTTAAAAGTACAAACTCTTATTTACCCTTTCTCTTACATTTCAAAATACTAGAAAAAAATCAGACAATAAAGAACGAAAAAGAAGATGTTTGAAACATTAATGAGAAATTTCAAACAACCTTAGAGATGTTTAAATATCTTACAAGATGTTTCAAATATTCTGATAAATTGTCCACATTTTGTAGGATATTTGAAAAATCTTAGCAACAATTTTAATCCAAAATCAACTCCAAATAATTTTAAATGTTTGTGTTCAAACTCCAAATACTATTCCCAACAATTTTAAATAACGCCCATTATAGAATATTGTTAAAATCAGATTTTTAAAACTTCAAAGTTAGTTCAACAATAATGCAAGCTAAAATGTATGGTTCGTATCTTGTTTCACGACCCGTAGTAAGACATCTGTTTTTTCATATATATTTTTTGCAGTACTATATCACAACACATGTTAAAAACTAAACAAAAAAATCAAAAATCTTGAATCGCCTCCCAAGTAGCATTTGATTTAATGTTACAACACGATATAGGTACTACGTCAATGTGGTAAGTATAGTTGCCTCCCAATTTTGACTTTAGAACTTACACTAAACGTCTTATAGTATTGATTTATGCTCAGGAGCTACATGTATTTCATCAAGGACATTAATCATATAGATTGTGTTGTATGCTCTTGGCAGGTCCATTTGCTTACCAGTAGACGTGATTGATACACATACTAAACCAAATGAGATAACAATATCTTATTAGCTAAAAAAGGGTATAACTAAATCATTAATCATATTTAAAAAGCATTAAGGCAAGAATTAAGAGTTTCAAACATAATTAATATGAAGTGCGGGAAGTCTAAACTATTACATCTTCGAAATCTGAAAGTCTTTGTACACGAGTCTAATTCAAATATCTAAGAATAGTCATGACACTTGATAAATAAATAAACAATGCCTGGAGAGAGTAGACATCAATCATTTGAGCTTGATCGGGAGTAGCTCACCCTTAGATCTAGAGTATTGTAGCTGCACTAAATGTGAGGTATGTGGGCGATTCTACATCACAATTTGCACTAAAAAAATATAGGAGTAGTATCAGTACAAACACTTGACTAGTCAGCACCACTAGCCGACTAAGATTTGTAAAAATGTACATAAGAGCAAGTCATAAAATATGTAGACACACAGTCAATAAAATCCAACGATCAAGAAGTCAACACCAAGCATATAGATACACTTATTTCGAACATATCAAGGTCATCAATTACTGAAAAATAAGTCCCCACGATAAATATAATGAACACCAAAAAACCTCTACACAATATAAGCAAATCACATAAAATCATTGAAAACATATCCATACTGATCTTACAACTGCATAACATCATCTTATCAGTCTCATTTGTCTCTCACTCAATCACTCATTTGTACACACAAGCTCAAAAGTCTTTAATCTTATTCATATAGTCATAAACTGTAGGGGGGGCTAGGTGTCCATGTACAGTATCGACGTGACACCTGATTTATCACTCATACTACTGATCCAACACATACAACAACTCGTCCATACTCTCACACCAAACGCGAGTCACTTATCCTCAAAATAGAATATGCATTCTTATTCTCAACATATCTCAATATGCACTTTGCTCCTTAGAACAACACACACAATATAAATAACAAATGCACATCATAAATATAAGTCATAAAAGACAGTTTTATAAAATCCACAATTTATTTATACAATCATTATCATCCCAATAAGACTCACATCACATAAGAAGAACTAATCAAAGTAACTCCAGGTGCTACCTCAACCAAAGAACTTGAATCAAACAAGCTCATGTGATCCTTCCTTTTTATTAAAGCCTCTGGATGCCCAAAGTCTAGAACATATAAATATAAGAGTATTCAATCATCTTCTCTTCAAACAGTAGTCTTGGACATTTTAACCCACTTAATTTTATCCATTATCAAGGTCTAATTCGTGGAGTTTTTACACATTCACCTCCAGGAGCAGTTTGTATGCCCAATGAATCTTAAAGTTTTCAGATAACTCTAGTTAAAGGGGATCCAGTAGAATAATTATGAACCATCAATCAAGAATCATCAATGGATAAAAAATACAATAGTTTCAATAGTAAAATTTAACAATAAGAAGTTTGTATTAAAAAAAACTTGAATTCATAGACTTTGGGGTAAAAACCCTAACTTTGATCTTACTAACTCAAATTATAGATGTAGGTCGTGTGAAAGAACTATGCCTTATTTGGTTCATTCAAATTATTTGTTATGGTTTTTCTTTAATGTCGATTTAATCTGCAAATTTGTGAATAAACCATGTCGTCCTCCCTCTTTGATGGTTTGGTTTTGTAGCGAAATTAATAAGGGAAGAAATAAGCATTGTCTACTTTATATCTTTTGATCTTCAATTGCCATTGTGTGTCTTCTTGTTTCATTAGATTAATTATCCAATTTGTTTATACTATTAGGATTTATTTTTCTAATACATTTGTTTGAAACAGTAGCTTGAGTGTTCATTACTTTGTTTATTAGCAGGATTTGGGTCAATAGCGTTTTTGTGAATTTGTTTTCCTTTATCTAAATTTTGGTTGTTTAGTTCGATCGAGTTTATTTTGCCATGTATTATTTTAAGAGTTGATATGATAAATTGTCCTAGGTATATTATTACTCTTGTTATTTTCGGGCACTAATTCTTTTATTATTTCGTTGCATGTAAATCCGTCTGATCCCTCATGGACTGCATCGCCTCTCTCTGTCATTTGATGATTTGTCCATGGAGGCACAATTTATCTTTTATTGAGTCAGCCAGCAGCGAAAATTGAAGAACAGGTTGAAAAACTGAAAATGCAGGTGTTCGGAGTGAATATAGCGTGATGCAACCTGATATACAGCAGAAATATGGCCAAAAGGCTCACCAAAATTTCCAGTTTTGTTTGTATAAGTGGTCCAAAAGCCCATTTATTTTTAGTATTATTCTGCTAGTTTTAGGACAGTTGAAAATTGAAAAAATGACATGAAGTAACAACCTATAGACTTTATTGGCAATAAATAGCCCGCCTTAAACTTTTTAGCAAAAAATAATCTTTTTAATATATTTATTTGGCATCAAATAGCCACGTTCTTTTTTTAAAAAATTGACTTTTTCCTTATTTTCTCTCTCTATTTCCTAGGTGCTAGTAGGTTTGTCTTTTATTGTTCTTTTTTTTTCTCTCCTTATAATTTGTAAGCAAAAAAAATTACGATATTTTTCAATTCTCTCATTCTTCCCCTTTTTTTCTCCTCTTTGTAACTCGTCATAATAAGTAACTCAAATCATACCAATTTTTTTATATTGATTGTCTGGGTTGTTTTTTAAAAAAATTGAGATTTTCTACATTTTTTATCTTGTGGTTGCATGTAAGATTTTTTCTTTTGACAAATTTTCGTATTAGTATTATAATTTTACAACGTTTTCTTCCCCAAAAAATTACAGCGTTTCGTGATTTATGAAATTAACGTTTTTTTCAATTTTTAATAAATAACTAATTAATATATTTATGACATTTTTTTAAAATATTGAATTTCGTTGATTGAATTTGATAATAAATATTTATTTTGTCTCCAACAAGCATATCTAAATTTGTTAATGAATACAAACGAACACATAACAATGTAAAATTATCTAAATTTGTTAATGAATTTCGTTGATTACATTCCAAAATAGTAATGCAAGCAACTGTATACCTATGTAAAATTAGAAAGAGACTAATGCAAACAAATGTATACCAATTTATAAATAAATATGAACGAATGTATCCAATACAAATATATACCTATGTAATTTTGAAAGGTATTAATGCAAATAAATGCATACAAATTTATTATGAATACGAACAAATGTATCCAATACAAATGTAAAATTAGAAAGATACTAATGCAAACAAATGTATACCAATTTATAAATGAATATGGACGAATGTATCCAATATAAATGTATACCTATGTAAAATTTGAAAGATATTAATGCAAATAAATATAAATGTATACCAATTTATTATGAATACGAACAAATGTACCCAATACAAATGTATACCAATCTATTAGATGAATATGGATTAATGAATATCAATCCAAGCAAAGGTATACAAATTTATTGAGTTAATATGGATTGAGTTCAAAGACAATTTAATTGGCAGGTAATGAACCCATACGAATATATTTGAAATAAGAATAATCATAATCAAAATATTATTTGCTAACTTTAAGAAAAGATATCTAGTTTTAAGTGGAAATGGTTGGAAGACAGAATATAAATGATATTAATTTTCCTTTATTTTTAAAAATACGAAATAATTTGAAAGGAGAGAGTTTTGAATAATCTTTTGCTAGTTTTAAGGAGAAATGGTTGGAAGTTAGAAGAGGGATGAAATTAATTTTCTTTTATTACTTTAAAAAATACGTAATAATTTGAAAGGAGAGAGATAATTCTAAATAATCTTTTGCTAGTTTCAAGGAGTAATGGTTGGAAGTTAGAAGAGAAATGATATTAAATATCTTTATTATTTAAAAAAAATTGAAAATGTCGATATATTACTTTTAGGCTAATATGTGCCAATTTTTTATTGTTTATTAATTGCTAATTAATATTGGGCTATATATTGCCAATTGTATGTAACACTTGTCTATTTATGTCAATTCGCATCAAAAGTCCAAAGAAAAATCAGTTTTCTATGTTAGTTTAGGATAGGTAATTGGGCAGAAAGCTCACTTACCTTTGGCAAATATTTGTTAGTCTGAGGATAGATGTAAAGTGGGCCAAAGGCCCAAAGCAGAAACTAGACCCAAGTACTAGCTTTGGTAGACAGAATCAAACTTGGGCCCCATCCTTTCCTTCCTTATTTATTTAATTTATTTAATTGTTATTGTGTGTTTTATTTGTTAAATTAATTTTAAGGTTTCATAATTCAATTCCCCCAAGATAGCCATTTTGAATTAATTATTTAAAATTAAGTAAATACTTATTTTTCTACTTGACTTTCAAGAATACTTGCAAAATAGTTTACTTAAGTAATATTTTTAATATCCCCCCCCCCCCCACCTAGATAGCTCTAAATTTTTAAAGTTGACTACTTCTTAAGGAGTCAAGCATGGTTATCTTTTAAAGTTATTTAGACAAATATTTTAATTACGAAATAGCCACAGTTAGCGGACGTCTTAGGTGTTTTCAAACTATTTTTAAAATGTTAATATGAACTCTCGAACCCCCTTTATAAGATTTTCAATTGATTTTCTGTTTTGATCTTTTGAAAATTAGTTTTTCTTAAGTTTTCTTAAAAAATTAAGTGGCGACTTTAATCAACCCTTAAGCCATTTTCTTTTTTAAACAAAACAATAGTTTGATAAAAAAAAATGTCTCTATTATTACTTAATTGGTCAACAATGTTCTTTTTTCATATAAATATATTATTTTATTTATTTAAACACATTTTTTTCCTAATAATAATTTTTTATAGGAAATATTTATCCTACTTCAATTCTAAAACATAACAAAATACAAATATTCAATATTTTACTAGATTTTGTTTATCATTTATCGAAATAAAATTAGTGACGAGGTTACTATGTTCTTATATATATGACTTGTATAATTAGTTAAAAAGATACATGTAGTTGAAAATTTTTAATTGATAAAATGAGATTAAGAAGGAAAAAAGATTATTTACTACTCATTTATTATTTAAAGTAATTTAAAAAAATATTGAAAAATAGGATTCTTTAAAAGTTATATATTTATTAGGAGTAAAATGTGTTTAAAAAAAAAAAGAAATAATATGTTTTTTTTATTTAACTCATTTTGTAACAACAGGCAGACTTTTGGATCAAATTATTAACGATAGGGATATTTTGGGCCATATAATTGACATCAAGGACATTTTTAAACGAAAATATCAATTGTGGACGTTTTTATTCAATTTTGCATAATTCAAAAATATTTTGACCCTTTTTGTGTTAATATTATTATTATAAATTTATCGAAAGTAGATGCTCAATAACAAGTGCAATTTTTTTTTTCTATATATATATGAGCACTTATGAAAAATCAAATGTTTTTATATATAAAGTTAAAATTTATAATTACTTATTAAGAATAATAAAGGTAATATACATAAGCTCTATAACTATTAAAAAATTCATAAATACCTTTTTTAGAAAAAAATAAGTGCTTACATATAATATATATCCTACCTACTGAAATCATCTTCTTTCTTCTTTCTCAATTTAAAGAGAGGAGGGGCATAAGTTCTACAAAACGTGTATGTTAAGCATGACGATTGGTTCCTTGCTTCAAGACTAGATTGAAGGCATTCTGCCAATAACGTTTGAATAAGACGAAGGCAATAGGCGTCACTGAACTATGTACTTTCCGACCAACTGCCCAAACTCCAACCAGCTTTTTTGAAGATGTTTGTTGTTGATATGTGTGTGTGTGTGTGTGTGTGTGTGTATATATATATATATATATATATATATATATTAAACACTTATTTTGACATAGTAATAAAATAACAAAAATAGTTAAATACATAAATATATTTATGAATTTTAATTTTAAAAAATAGATTATACATTTAAAAAGGTGAAATTAATACTAAAAATAATATGTTGCATAATATAAAATACGAGATTGATAAATTTGAGGTTACAAGTAAGTATAAAAATGAAAAAATAATATGTTGCATAATATAAAATACAAGATTGATAAATTTGAGGTTACAAGTAAGTATAAAAATGAAAAAATAATATGTTGCATAATATAAAATACAAGATTGATAAGTATAAAAATGAAAAAATAATATGTTGCATAATGTAAAATACAAGATTGATAAATTTGAGGTTACAAGTAAGTATTAAAATGAATAATTTTTTAAAATTACCTTCTTCTTCTTTTTGTATTTTTTTTTAAAATTATTTGGTTCTTTTATTTATATACACTTATTATATAATAATGTATTTATATATAAGTAAGATAGTATAAACTGAATTGAGTCGAATGATGAACACATTTAATTATATAAAATTAATAATTAAAGATAATTGTCCCAATAAATCATGTATGAATCAAATAATATTTTTGAATATATTTAGTCAGGACGAAATTTGAATTAGACTTATAGAAGTTTGCTAGAATTTAATCTAATTAGTTAGTTGGAGTAAATATAATGACTTATTTATTAATTTGAGTCGTATTTAAGATTTGTAAATTATATTGTACAGTAGATGTTTCAATAAGACTAACTCATGGAGTTATGTTTAAGTTCGATAAAAACAGTTAATCAAAATTAATTAGATATAACCACTTATTTATTAAAAGTACATTTGAAATTTACAAATAGGTCTATAAAACTAAATCAAATCGAACAATTGACACCTCCAGGTAGAATAGATCAATATCATTATAACACATTCCAACTCGTGGTAAAAAATAATTATTAGCTATGAAATTTATCATAATAATAAAGTTATGGCTACATCAATTCGTCATGATAAATAATTATAGTTGTTAATCCAACTATATTGCTACAATGTTTTAGTACTCGAAGCACAAATATTTATTTAGCTACAATATTTTATTTAAACAACTTTTTTATAATTAAAAGGTTGCTATTGTTACAATAAATTTTAACACATGACAAAAATTAATAATTAACTATAAAAATTTATCATAGCAAATAATTTGTGGCTACGTTATTTAACTATTGCCACAATTATTTTATAATTTTGAAGAAAAATTATTTGCTTAGCTACAATAGTTTGTTTCACATATTTTATTGTGTCTAAAAGATTACTATTACTACAACAATTTTCAACTTGTGGCAAAAATGAATAATTAGATAAAAAAATTTATTATAGCAGAAAAGACGTGACAATATCATTTAATTAATGCCACAAATTTTTATTTATAACTTGAAGCGAAAGAATTTATCCAACTACAATATTTTACTTCAAATAGTTTATTGTAGCTAAAATGTTACTGTTGCTACATTAATTTTTATAGTGTCAAAAATTTATGATTAGCTAAAAAAAGTTTACTATAGCAACAAAGTTGTAGCTATTCATCCATTTTTTACAACAATTATTAGCAATTGTAGCAAAAATGAGGAATTAGCTTTGTTATTAAAAAAATGTGGCTGAGAAATTTACGAATTTGTAGATAGCTATGAAATTTACAATTTTGTGGCTATTACTAGTTAGCTGCTACGCTTTTTACGTTCATAGCTTAGATTTTGTAGCTATAGATACAATGTGTTGTAGTGATTATTTTATTCATAATTTTCACTATATATTTATAACTAACTTAAACAATAACATGTTATATGAAACTATTATCAATTATATTATTATTATTTGTTTATTTTTTACGACCCAACTCGTTGTGATTGGCACCCACACTAAACCTTCGGTAGAAGAACCAACTACCAACCCAATCACAAGCCTATCAAACCAACTAGTAGAAACAACTCACTAAATAGATCTACTAAGGAATCAGTTTAAAACTAATAAAACATTAAGTTCCCATAAACTCAATCGTTATCAAACACTATGCTAAAATATCTCCCTAGAAATTGAAAGTCGTTGTACCAAAACATCTAATAAGACAAGAATATGGGATGCAACCCCAAACAAGATTTATAAAACCTAATAATTTAAAAGTGTATGAGTACCAAAAGATGGACAAAGAGGTAGAGAAGAATCTATGGCAGCCTGAAAGAAGTAGTTCACCCTTGGACGCAAATGTCACGCGTCTCACAAATGAGGTCTCAATGCAGTCGCCTGAATATATCTTGTACACAATAAAGAAATAATATGTGCAATATCAATACACAACCATAGTGTACTGGTAAGATATGAATGTAAAATTGAAACCAACTGTTATAGAGGCTGGCACAGAGATAAAGACTCATAAATCCTCCCCAAAGCACTTATTTCACAACAGACCTTCGAACCTTGGTGTTTCAAACTAATCCTTTCATGTCAAGTTTGATATCGAGAGTTGTACTCACTCAAATTCACTTTTGAGAAACCCTATAGTCTCTTTAATGTCTTAGTTTCACGACTCAAACTAGACCCTAGACGTGACATAGCGAATAAGACCCCGAGAGGTCCTAAATAAAGCACTTGATATAAGCATGATGTAATGAAATACAAGATACCAGAATACAACATGAAAATGAGGTATTAGTCTCCATTCTTTAAGTCATAAAAGATACCAAAACATATTACATAAAAGAATACACGGAACATCAGCTATGTCTGAAAAAGCCTTTTACTAGCATACGAGTGGTTAGGACAAACCCTTAAACCACGTAAAAAATTTGAAACGGAAATGACATCAAAAGAAAGAAACTGAAATCTCTCCCTTGAACCATAAGGACTCACCACTTACACTGATATTAAATATGGGCAATCTCGATCTAGCCACACGAAGGAGAATCAGATCCTATATTATGAAACAATATAGGCACAATATGCATTAATAGTTTAAATGTACTGAGTATAAAAAAATGTATAAAATATAGACATGTCAATATGACAAGTTCAAAACATGATGATATAGGACCAAGTAAAACATATTAAAGTTTATCAAGTCAAAATTATGAATCACGGAACAAGGTCAATGCAACATTTAGAAAGTCATAAGAAATATTAAATCAAATCATTGAAGAAGTCATAAAATCTTTGAAGAAAAATATAGTTCTTTTGTGGGATTTTTATCATTAACCAATATAGACCATTCTATCTAGAATTGGAAGTCTTTTCCACACCAAAAAGAGATTTTCCTACTTGTCAAGGTAAGTACCATACATATTAGCTTAGGTGGATCCACTAGCTATGTCTTTCTAAGTCAAATCCTCCATGGGCACGTAGTTAGGGACAAAGAGATTGCTACTAAAGACTAAACTTGTACTAACAGTAAAGCCTCCATCTGAAAATCCTCTCGGTATTTAATAAATCCCAACATAAAATAGACATAATCATATCATAACATAATACTTGAAAAGGTAAGAATCTATCAATACCAACACTTTATATTATAGAATAGCTCCTTTCAAAATCATGATTTCATAAATTGTTAATAAGACACTTACCTATCAAAGTATCTAAATTATGATAATTTTTATAGTGAGAAAACCTTTCACAATCATTTGATACTTTACCTAAAAGCACCCTTAATTCATAAATCTTCAATTTCATGATGCATGTATAACTTCATAATCATAGTCCATGTTCATAAAATAGGCATAAGCATAGGTTCATATAAAATCAATTGAAAAATATGTAATTGAATCAAATCATGCCTAATAAGATCAAATAATAATAATTGAATCATAATAAATTGAATCCGTGAAGATTTAACATGAAACCCTAGAAATTGGGTGAAATTAAAGAGGAGAATTGAGTATCTTTTGGGACTCAATGGTTGAAAGGAATACATTGGTGAAGTTCTCATATACCTTAGTAATTAAAGCCCTAAAAAGTAAATAAGAACCTTGAATCCTTGAAGAAACCCTAGATTTTCCTTGGGAGCTTTTGAGAGAATTGGAGAGGATGAACTTAGAGGTAATTTGAGGTTTTGAGTGAATGTGAGGGAGCGGGTCGACTTAGAAGAACAAAATTGGCCGTAGGGATTAGTTATAGATTCAAAAAGAGATAGTATAGATGTATAAAGGGTAGTAAAAGACCCAAATAACCCTGACTCTACGGACCGTCTTGGTCATTCGTAGAGTCGAGTATGGAACCCAATTCTGAACAAATCCCACTAACGTCTCATATAAATGGTCCCAACTTCTATGATTCGTACATCCCACCCGCATAACCCATTACTAAAGCAATCTTCCAAGTCCAACATCTTTTCTACTAGCACTAGTCTATGACCCGTAGACACTTCTACGACTCGTCTTGTTGAACAATAGACCTTCACCTGGGACTTGACATTTTGCAAAACCCATCTCAAGTTCTACGACTACCATCCTATACCCTATAGAACTTCTTATGGCATGTAGGTAGACTCATAAGAACCTGTACCAACAACTTTTCGTACAACTTCCTTTTCAAACTCAACTTACCAAATTCTGAGGTGTTACACTTAGGTAACCTCTCAGATTGCCCTAAACTCACCTTACTCAGATTTTATCTAAGATTTGCTTAGCCTAAAATTTTTAAGTCACTACTCCAAAAGTTTTCTGACTCAAATCTTTCACCTTGGTTTGTCCATAACAACTGAAAGTGGTCATTAGAAGAGATACCAAATTACCCATCGCTCGTTCCTGAGTGATCAAACAAAAAAAGTTGGGCTAAGTTAGAAAGAGTGAAGTACCTGAATCCTCACACAAGTGAGGGCAGTTGTTTTGTATGTTCCTTTTGGTTTTTCAAGTAGCTTCTTTAACCGGATGATGCCTTCACTAAACTGTCACTTACTTGATCTCTTTTGTCCTCAATCTCCATACATTCTAATCAAGAATTTCAATTGTCTCCTCTTCGTATTGAAAATCCTTGTCCAACAATATTGAATGCCCACTTGATAATGTAATCTTCATCCCCATGGTATCTCTTTAGCATGGATAGATAGCACATTTAATAAACCCCGGACAAACTATGTGGTAAAGCTGACATGTAAACCATTGATTCCACACAGTCAAGAACCTTAAATGGAGTAATATAATGAGGAATAATTAAGCTTACCCTTGTTGTCAAACCACGTGACTCCTTCCATTAGTGACACCTACAATATAACATGTTCACCAACTTGAAATTTTGTCTCTTAACTTGCGATCTGCATAATCTTTTTGTATGATCTGGGTTGTCGGATATTTGGTTTGGATACTCCTTACCTTTTGCTAAGATTCCATACCAAATCCACACCCACGACTTTCACATTACCACCCTATGGGCGATCTACATCCCCTCACATAAAGTTCTTCAAAAGGTGTCATATCTATGTTGAAGTGATAATTGTTATTGTAAGAGAATTCACATAAGGGTAAAAATTGATCCCAATAGCCCTAAAGTTAATCACATATGCCTTCAGCATGTCCTTTAACACCTAATCATCCTCTTTGACCGACCATTAGTCTAAGAATGAAAAGTTTTGTTGAAAGTTAGTTGAGTGCCTAAATCTTCATGCAACTTACCCTAGAACTTAGAAGTAAAACTAAGTTCCACAGTCTGAAATGATAGAAATGGAAACCCGTGCAACCTTACTATCTCATTGACATAAATCATGGCTAACTACTACGAATTATAAATAATTTTGAGTGGAATAAAGTGGGTTGATTTGGTTGGCTTGTCAACAAAGACACAAATTGATTCATACTTCCCCAAGGTCTTAGAAAGTCTGATGAGTCTAATATTTGGACTCATTTAGAGCTTTATTTGGATAGATTTAATGTCCTCAAATGATTATTATGTGCCAATAACTGAAGTGAAATACTTGATTTCCAAGTATTTAGATTGAGGAATAAAGCAAGGACACTAATTTGCAAAAAGGAACGAAGCGAGGTGAAAGAAGAAAGAAAAGAGAGCCTGGTGATCGCCAAGTCCATTTGGCGAGTCGCCGAATGGACAATACCTTGCCTAAAGTTCTAGTGTGCCAAGCCCTGAAGGAGAAAACCAAGTTGGCGAGAGAAAGGAGCAGTCGGCGGTTCGTCGAGTGGTTCCCAGATGCAGTATTATATCGCCCAAAGTACAAACCTTAAGGATGCTAAAGGCCAAAGCAAGAAGGCAATAGACTAGGTTAAAGGGCGGATCACCGAGTTGATCGACGAACCCGACTTACGGCGCCGAATGGTCCTTTGCAACATATTTTTGGCGACTATAAATACGTTTTAAATATGCCCATCTAGTATCAAATTATATTCTAAAAAATCATTAGAGTAATTTTCAGTTTGAACTCTGAGTTTTGAGACAAGTTTTCCTTAGCTTTGAAGAATTGAAGTGTTCAATTTTTGAGAAATTGGAAGTGAGTATTTGAGATTCTTTAATTTGGACCTTTGTAAAGATGAAATTAATCTTACCCGATTGATGGAAACACAATTTGGTAACGATTTTTATCTTTTTATGATGTCTAGCTAAAACCTTAATTTTTAGGGTGTGATTATGTGATTATGGGTTGATTTAGTTTGTGGGTATTGCTAATTGTTAATTTAAATGTTGTTTAGAAGTGATTTCAATCAGTAATTGTGGTTCAATTTAAAGATTTGTAGTTGTAAATGCAGTTCTATCTTGGTGTTTTTTACTTGCTCTAGAGAGAGGTTTTAAAACCAAGACTACTGAATTGATAGTCTGTGGGTATTGGGTTGTCATGGGTTCAGCTGGAGAGAGTGAATCCTAAACTTTTTTCCACACATTCAGCTCGAGAGAGTGAATAGACTAAAGCGTATGTTGTTCTTATTTGCATGCTTGTCGATGTTCGAGAGAAATCGACCTGATTCGGGGTAAATTATTCGATAGAAAGTTTATCCCGTCAAAATTCTAGCTTATTCACCGATTTACAACTATTTTATATCAATTGGAATTACCAATTTGTCTACATTTTCCTATAATAGAATCACATCCCAAGAACCCGTCTTATTATTGTCATTCTCATATTATTGGTTGTTGTTGTAGCTTATAGTTAAAACCAAAACCCCTTTATTTGACATTCGTGTCACCCCATGATTTATATTATGTTTTTATGTGTAAATGTATACTCCTATGATTGACTTAAGC
This sequence comes from Solanum bulbocastanum, assembly GCA_037074985.1. Lineage (NCBI taxonomy): Eukaryota > Viridiplantae > Streptophyta > Magnoliopsida > Solanales > Solanaceae > Solanum > Solanum bulbocastanum. The sequence continues at coordinate 34,225,487 of CM073607.1, forward strand.
ATATTCATACTTCCTATAAAATCTTAAACACGTACCACTTCCTGTGGGATTCGATCCCAACTTATTTAGTTGGGTTATATACTGACTAACGATCGTTGAATCTTAGAACTAGATTAAGTGTCTTTGATAGTGTTATTCAATCAAACTATCGCCGCTGTCGGAGAGTGGTGTTGGTTAAGATTCTTTAGTTAAGTTAAATTTTGTTCATGTTAGTTATAGTTGAAGCTACTTACTTTTAGTTTTGGTTTGTTTGATGACTATTTAGAACAAAAGAAAGGAGCATGTCTTGTAGAAACGGTAGCCAAATGGACCACTCTCCTTTGAGAATGATGATTCTTAGGGATAACATCTTAAATTTCTGTCAATTGGAGGGTGAGTCAATTCATGAGTTGTGGCTGAGATTTAAGTCATTATTGTTGTAATGCCCAACTCATCGAATCTCAAATAAAATGCTACTAGATTGCTTTTATAGAGGTCTTGATCCAGATAATAGAGGAGTGGCTGACCAAATTTCTCTGGGTGGTCTCACACGACGACCCGATACAATAGCAGCCCAACTCTTTGATCACATGGCCAAGACCAACAAAGAGACTGAGAAGGACCAAATTTTGGCAACATTGTTGATTCAGGTGGATCTCGTGACCAAACAGATTATGGAATTGGAGGTACGGTACAAAAAGAAAGATTGGTACATTCCCCCTCACAAGCGTATAAAGCCTAAGGAGTACGAGGGTGGACAAGTGAAAGAGATTATATCACTCATTCTCCACAAAGTCGAAGAACACGACAAAGTGTTGAATGAGATAAAAGATAATCTCTCACTGATGAATCAGATTACTGTTTCTCACTCCATATCTATTCAGCTGCTGGAGACCCAAATGGGTCATGTTTTGTCTTGTCTCTACCCCACAAATCAAGATTGAGTAGGAAATTGCATCGTGCCACGACATTAACTAAGGTGCTTCTTAGGAGGCAACCCAAGATTTATTGCTTTCGTTTTGTTTTAGAAATAATCTTGTGTTGATTTTACAGGTTGAAGTGTAGAATGTATTTGAAAAGTACAGTTTGGCGAGCTAAATATCCAGTCAGCGACTTGTCGAAGAGGTTGGCGAGCCCGACTTGGACCGCCGTTGGACTCAAGAAATTCTAAGGGTTGAATCTGTAAAACTTGGCAAGCCCAGAAGCAAATCGACGTGTCGCCAAACAAGTCGGCGATCTCGACTTTGTCCACTGTTTGGACCCCCACATTAACTTGAGGTCCTGTAAAACTCGGCGAGGTAAGTGGCCACTCAACATGTCGCTGAGTAGGTTGGCGAGCAAGACTAATGTCACCGAATGGACGAGAATTGGACGGTTTTAAAGGCCAAAAGTTCAAAAGTTCAAAAATCTTTCACATTCCCTCACTTTTCAACTTTCCAAACTCACACCCGCACTTTATTTTCCTAGTATTCTTGTGTTTTTATCGCATATTAGTCGTCAATTGTGTATTTGGAGTGGATTCTTTGCCGCCTAGCTATTCAAATCTTATATTCAACATAAAAGGTTAGTTTTTCGAACCCCGAACTTATATTTGCAATTTTACTCATTTACAATTGTTTGATATTAGTAAAGTGTGTTGGTCCTCTCTCATTTTAAAGATTGTGTGCTTATTTGCTGAATTTAATTTGAATATCTTGCCTAAAATGATTAATTGTTGATTTCCCGAATTTTCGTGCTTTAAAATTGATCAATCTTGTTGGGTTGTGTTATGTTGATGTTGGGTCTAGTTGGGTGAAGTCTAAGTAGCTCGTATTTGTGCCAAATGATGTGCTTTACCCAATGATGGAGCGGTTGACGTCATTTTTAAGGGCAAAACTCGTAAAATGGCCAAAATTTAGCCTAACCGGGAGAAGTTTGAGTATCCCGAGGGCATAGGTGTAATGAGTCTTAGTTTAGTTGAATGAGTGCATGTTTTGATTTTGTTTTTGGGGGCTGTAAGGTTGAATTTTGGAAGTTGGGATTGAAAGTAGGCACGTTGGGCAGTTTGGCGAGCTGGGTCAAGCTCGCCGAACCACTCAGTGGTTCGCCGAATCCCCCTAGATCGCCTTTAATTTCATGCTAAATTTGAGTTTGAGTTATGTAACTTTTGGCGAGAAGCCTGAGTTCACGAAGTGCACTCGGTGAGTCGCCCATCATCTTTATTGATCACTCTTTTTATGCCCCTTACCCTTAAAATGCACTGTAGCTTTCGGCGGGCTAATCCTTGCTCGCTAAATGCTATAGGCGATTCACCGAAAGGCCCTTCCCATTGCCGACATGCCAGTTCTTTGAGAATTTTTTAAGCAAATCCTTTCGGCGAGCCCGATCTGGCACGTTGAAATGATTCAGCGAATCTGTCTGCAACTATTTTCTGCAACTTTGTTTGAACTGTTTCTAACGCTTTTTGATGTTTTTGCATATATGGCTAGAACCAACATTGACATGTCGCCCCATAAAAGAGCACGGGGAATAATTTTAAATGAAGGAGGAGCCAACCCTCATAAAAATGGAAGAACATAGCCTCCAAAATGAGGCAAGGGTAAAGGCAAGAGGCCTATAACTGAGTTTTCGGAGCACAACTCCGACAGTGAAGGCTTCCAAACTGTGTTCTCCGAACCAGATGATGACCATCCACTGTAGTTAAGATTCGTGCTAGGTCTCGTCCTGACTTAGCAAGAGTCCCACCATCCACCCCTTCTACAGTAGAGACAGTGCCAACTCTGGCACCTCCTGTGGCTCTTAGGCCACCAGTAGTTCCTCCTCCCTGATTACTTAATAGATTGAAAGCCGATAGGTTACAGACACTTTTATAAGAGAAGGTATTATCCACAGATGGCCTTGAGGGCAGATACTCAGCAGTGAGGGACACCCTCCAGTTGCACCGGTTCGAGCAGTTCACCAGGCCTCGAGGCCCATATATTTCTACATAGGTCCAGGAGTTTTATACAGCATACGGAGAGATGGTGTCCAATGGGAAGAAGAAGGTCAGTGCCTTCAGACTGGTGAATTCGATCATGGTCCGGGGGAAGGAAGTCTAGTGTAGTAGTGTTTACATTGACATTGTACTTGACAGGGCTCTAGGTGCTACAATGGCATACGAGGGCTTACCTACTACTCAGTCCCTGGATGACTAAAAGTATTGGCATGCACTGTTGATTTTTGATACCACCCCGAGGTGGATCAAGACAGGGGTCTCCATCGAGAAAAAGGACTTGAATATTGCTTCTCAGTTCTGGTTTGGCTTTATCAACAGCACTATCATGTCGTCCCAGAACAAGTCTATCCTCTGCCACCTAAGGCGGCCTGCTTTGGGTCGATCATATCTAGGAGGAGAATTAACCTGGGACTCCTCATAGAGCAATCTATGGCCATAAGGGCCAAGCAGAGCCAGACCTCCTTACCATTCTCGATGTTGATTATAGAGCTATGCTGGCGTGCTAGCGTTTCTCACGACGAGATGAGAGATTTTGAAGTCACCCCTACATCCTCCACTGATATTCGGCGTATAGAGGCCGAGTACACTCGGGAGGATGAAAATATGAGGAGAGCAGCTTCGGTAGACACATCCCCGGAGATTGACAGAGAGACGATTCCTGCAGAGGCATCTTTGCCTACTCCCGCCTCCGGGCCTTCAGTTATATATACTCCCACTTCTTCTTCCCAGGCGCCTAGTGCTTCTATCTCTTTCCAGCCCACCAGGATTACTCAGGCAATGATCCTGAAGATGGGGCACCTGGCCCATTCGATTGATATGAGATCCACCCGATTAGAGGCTGCACTCCCATAGATGATTGAGAGTGTTATCCTAGCTGCATTGACCCCTTTACGAGCATCTATTGACACTCTCACTATGAGAGTTGAAGATTGTGAGAGTAGACAGGGGGAGACTTCGGAGGTGACGACTTTGAAAGTTGAGATTGCAGATTTGAGGAAAGATGTGGACTACTTGAAGTACATAGATTTCACTTCACTATTGAAGGCAACGAATGATGTGGATGCCCCAACAACTTTTGAGATTCCTCCGACCACCACCGGAGACGTACAACGGGATGACATAACAGCTAATGAGTCAGAGGTAGAGACCGACGAGGAGCAAATAGAGGTGAGGGAGGAGAGGATATATGGAGACCTGTCAAATCTGAAGGAGACGATTGTACAGTCGTTGATCCGAAAATCACTAACAGAGACGTCCATGGCTGCCCCTAGTGGATCTGGTACAGTTGATGTGACTTTGGGCATTGATGTCCAAGATCAGAGTGTTGCACCGGGCATTGATGCCCCGACAGATGAAGCGACTGTATAGATAGGATCCCTTTTTACCTCTCTCTCTGTCTTCTTTTATTGAATTTTGGATGTGTTATTGCATTTGAGGACAAATTGCTTTTTGTTTGTGGTGGGGTGAGGTGTTTCCATACCTACCTCTTGTGATTATTTTTTTTGTTTACATATTGGGTTTTGTTCTATATATTATGTTTTGACACTATTTTTGTGAATGTTTGAGCTATTGGCTTCTTATTTTGAATGTAAATGATTTTTGGACCCTTTCGAAATTTTTTTCCACTTCTTGTGTATTTAATTGTGGTTGTTCTTATGCAAATTTGAGTGTTGGTTGTGATCAATATCGATGACTTGAATAGTGCTCTCAATCGAACAAACATGGATGGGATACGATGAGGCCAAATGAAGTTGCATAGACAATATGTGAACTCTTTACATCTCGTTGTGACTAGCCAATTGTCAAATTGAGTCTTTTGTGATAAACATTCCACACTAGAGAAAGTGTGGAGTCTTGTCAATGCATTGTGTGATGACACTTAGAATTTGCCCCGTTGGTCTGGTTGACCAAGTGATGTGAGCTCTTAAAATGATTTTAGGCAACAATTTTTAAAGAGTGAAACAATTTGACATTATACCTATTTTGTGGCCTACCTTGTGAGTGTGTGATCTTTGCTTGAACACCATTTGAGTCTTATCCTTTTCTTAGAAGAAACTTGATGAAATTGTAACCTTTCTTTATCCCTTCACCCTTAATCCTCATGAGATGTGGTTTGTTTTGATAACCAACTTAGGCCAAAAGCCTAAGTTGGGGGTGTGATGAAAATAGAAGGTAAATTAAGAAATGTGAAGAAATTCCCCTCTACCCATGGTTTTGAAAAAAATGGAACCCCTCCATACAAAAAAAAAAAAAAAAAAAAAAAAGAGAAGAAGAAGAAAAAAAAGAATGAAAAAGTTGCAAAAAGAAATAGGGTGTCCAAAGTTTCATGAAAAATGAATAATGAGGTAAAGTTTGAGCAGGAATGGAATTGTTAAAGAAAAGGGAAGAAAGTGTTGTTCATACCATATTTCATGAGGATAGAAGTCACTAAGCCTAAATGTTCATACATTTACACTTACTCTCGTTACAAGCCTTGAAAATACCTTTTTGATCTTGAGTGAGCTGAAACGAAGGTTGATTGGAAAAAAAGGGCAAACCTATGGGTGAAGTCATGCATGTGTTCATCTTTGTGAGTGTGAGAGTTGTTATGATTCCGGAGCTATAAATTGTTGAACCCATTCTGTGTGAATATGGAATCATCTTTGTGTGAGGGCATTTGAGTGCCTTTGTTTAGCTTGAATTTGTATTTGAAGCAAGTGTTGTGAACTTGAGAATCTTTGATAATAGTGAGTCACAACTTAAATCTTTGTGTGCATAATTGATCCTTGCATAAATAAATTGAGTCTTGTTGTGTGCATTCATGATTGAGTCTTGTAGCACTGTTTGAGACATCCTTTTTGAACTGTTGAACTTGAGTGTTACTTGAGAACAAGCAAAAGTTTAAGTTTGGGGGTGTTGATGAGTCTGAGAGTTAGACTCATTTAGGGCTTTATTTGGATAGATTTAATGTCCTCAAATGCTTATTTTGTGCCAATAACTAAGGTAAAATCCTTGATTTCCAGGTATTTAGATTGAGGAACAAAGCAAGGACACTAATTTACAAAAAGGAACGAAGCGAGCTGAAAAAAGAAAGAAAAGAGAGCTTGGTGATCGCCAAGTCCATTTTGGCGAGTCACTGAATGGCCATTACCTCGCCTAAATTTCCAGTGTGTCAATCCCTAAAGGAGAAAATCAAGTTGGCGAGAGAAAGGAACAGTCGGTGGATCACCAAGTGGTTCCCAGATGCAGTGTTAGATCGCCCAAAGTTACCGACCTTGAGGATGCTGAAGATCAAAGAAAGAAGGCGATGGACTGGGTCAAAGGGCAGATCGCCAAGTTGATCGATGAGCCTGACTTACTGTGTCGAATGGTCCTTTGCAACATATTTTTGCCGACTATAAATATGTTTTTAATATGCCCATCTAGTATCAAATTATATTCTGAACAATCGTTAGAGTAATTTTCAGTTAGAACTCTGAGTTTTGAGACAAGTTTTCCATAGCTTTGACGAATTGAAGTTTTCCATTTTTGAGAAATTGGAAGTTGGTATTTGAGATTCTTCAATTTGGACATTTGTAAAGACGAAATTAATTTTACCCAGTTGATGGAAATATAATTTGGTGACCATTTTTATCTTTTTATGATGTCTAGCTAAAACCATAATTATTGGGGTGTGATTATGTGATTATACGATGATTTAGTTTGTGGGTATTGCTAATTGTTAGTTTAAATGTTGTTTAGAAGTGATTTCAATTAGTAATTGTGGTTCAATTTAAAGAATTGTTGTTGCAAATGAAGTTCTATCTTCGTGTTTTTGGCTTGCGAGAGAGAGGTTTTAAAATCAAGATTACTAAATTGATGGTCTGTGGGTATTGGGTAGTCATGGGTTCAGCTTGAGAGAGTGAATCCTAAACCTTTTTCCACACATTCAGCTCGAGAGAGTGAATGGACTAAAGCGTAGGTTGTTCTTATTTGCATGTTTGTCGATGTTCGAGAGAAATTGACTTGATTCAAGGTAAATTGTTCGAGAGAAAGTTTATCCCCTATAAATTCTAGTTTCACTGATTTACAACTATTTTCTAATAATGGCAATTAACCATTTGTCTACTTTAGCCTATAATCGCATCACATCTCAAAAATCTGTCTCATTATTGTCATTCTCGTATTGTTTGACGTTGTTGTAGCTGATAGTTAAAAACAAAACCCCCTTATTTGACATTCGTGTCACCCTATGATTTACATTATGTTTTTTATGTGTAAATGTCTATTTCTATGATTGACTTGAGAATATTCATAATTTTCTATTGAATCTTAAACACGTACCACTCCCTGTGGGATTCAACCCCAACTCATTTAGTTGGGTTATATATTGAGGAACGATTGTTGACTCTTAGAAATAAATTAAGTGTCTTTGATAGCGTTATTCAGTCAAAGTTCCACCACGAAGTCCATGACGATTATTTCCCGCTTCTACTCAGGACTGGGCATTATTTGAATTAAACCTGCAAACCTTTGATACTCATACTTTACATGCTGACAATCATGACACTTGGATACAAACTCAACTATGTCATTCTTCATTCCAAGCCACAAATAAGGCCACATTAAATCTCGAAAGATTTTGGTTACACCGGGATGAATTGAATACTACAAAGCATGGGACTCTATCAACACCTTCTGGATCAATTCATCAACCCGAGGAACACAAATCCATCCTCTGAAATTGAGTACCCCACTTATATCGAGTATAGCACCCAATAACCACCTTGCTTTGAACCGTGTTCAAATCTCATCCGCCTTTTCTATCTTAGAACCCTTCTAATGAACACATGTTATAAGTTGTGATAATTGATAAACACCTCACACTAGACCCATGAAGATAATATTGTCAGATTTTGAGAGCAAATACTATTGCTGCAAACTCTAAATCATTGGTTAGATAGTTCCACTTATGAAGCTTCAATAAGCTATGAAATTCCTATCCTGCATCAACAAATGACCCAAATTCAAAAGTGAAACATCGCAATAAATGGTAAAATCCTTACCTTCCACCAGTAATGTCAGGATAAGAGTCGTGGTCAAAAGCGTTTTGAGCCATTAGAAGATCTACTCACAATGTTCAAACCAAACAAAAGGTACCTCCTTTTCGGTCAACCTTGTCAGATGAGTAGCAATCAAAATCGAAGTTCTTGGCAAGTTTGCGATAGTAGCTAGCAAGATTCATAAAAATGGTAACCGCTATAATAGATCTAGGATAGACCCAATTCTTAACTGCCTTAATTTTATAGAGATCGACCATTATCGATTTCTTGATACCACATGCCCTAAGAAGGCAACCAAAGATAGCCATAATTCACACTTAAAAAATTTAGTATATAGTTTGTATTTTCCTAGGATACCCAAAAAGCTTCTAAGGTGATTTGCATGCTCCTTCTTACTCTTGGAGTAGATCAATATATCATCTTTAAACACAATCACAAAGGAATCCAAGAATGGCTTAAACACAATTCATCAAGCTTATGAAACTTGGCAGCGTATTAGTCAACCCAAATAATAGTATAGGAACTCATAATGTCCATCGAGTTCAGAAAGTCGTCTTTAGTATACTATGAGGATTGATCTTTAATTGATGGTACCCTGACCTCAAGTCAATCTTAAAGAAAATAGAACTCTATCAAAGAGGTTCGAGGCAATGGGTACTTGTTCCGGATGGTAACCTTATTCAACTATCTGTAATTTATGAACATCATCATGCTACCATCATTTTGTCTTCACCAACAATACTTGAGCACCCCAAAAGAAGCATTGGGAGGAATGAAATCCTTATCAAGAAGTTCCTGAAGCTGAGTCTTGAATTCCGTCAACCCTGTCGGAACCATGTATGCGATAGAGAGAAATATATATTAGGCGAGTGCTCGACTCTAAATCAATACAAAAGTTAATGTCCCGATCAAAAGAAATACCAGGCAGATCCATAGAAAATACTTTCTGAAATACCAAAACTCAATGGAAGAGGACTCTGCACTAACTTCATGGAGATGAGACAAATAGGCCAAACAACCCTTTCCCACTAGCCTGCTAGCCTGAATGAGGATATAATGCTTACTGTCTTAGACTTGTACACCAATTTCGATCTAAATCCTTCCCTAACTTAATCTCTAGAATTATTGTCTTAGAGTTAAAATTTAGCACACCATAGTGCGGGGGATAAATAATTCATACCCGAGATGATGTCAAAATCAACCATATTCAATATGACCAAATTTACCCAAGCATCACAGAGCAAGAACGGTACACATGAGTCACTATCATAGACTCTCCACCTGTATAGAAACATGAATAGGGACATCAAGAATACCACATGTCAAGTGAAAACTCAAAGAAAATTTAATAGATATCTAGGAATAAGTAGAACCCGGGTCAAACAAATTAGTATCCATCTAGTCATAAACAAGAATAGTACCTAGGTCGCCCTTTCTTCTCCTAAAATGAAGTTGTAGAACAATGAGTGATTTTGAGAATTTTCCCTCATTAATTCGCGACTGGCTTGTTATAGCGGCCACTAACCCACTATAGTTGCTTGCGTGGAGACAGAAACTCGAAAATCCTCCCCAAAGCTCTCATTTCGCAACACACCTTCGAATTTTGGCATTCCGAACTAACTCTTCTACGTCAAGTTTGACATTAGGAGTTCTACTCACCCGAATTCACTTTCGAGAAGTCCTATAGACTCCTTAATGTATTAGCTAATGGAAAACTCAATCCACACTTAGACATTTACCCCAATCCTTTCCTGGATTTTCCTAGACCTTACCTTACTTACATTTCATCTAAAGATTGGCCTAGTCTAAAATTTTCAAGTCACTACTCATAAAGTATTATGACCCAAAGTTTCACCATTGGTCTACCCATAACGATTGGAATGGGTCGTTACAATACTTAACTATAAAAGTGTAGTATTAAATAACAACATAATTTAACTCAATTCAATTCAATCCAATTCAATTTATTTAAATTCTAATAATTGTTGACCCAATTAATGTTAATTTTAGCCGAAAATCAACTCCAAACTAGCCCAATTTAAACTCCAATTTAACCAAACGCCTATCCTAATAACCCGATCCAATTTCCCTTTTGAAACTCATTTGTACAAACCTCTCCATCCAAAGACTCAAAACAATTCTTCACTTAATATATAATCTAAAAGACCTACCTTAATCCCATTCTCCGCCCCCAATTTTGCACATGCTCTCCCCTCTTAACTCCCACCTTAGCACCCGAATCTTTTCTCCTCTATTCCTTCCTCAAAGTTCGATGACATCACCAATTATAAACAAGGAAATTTCAATGTATCCATTTTATTCACTCACTATGGTAATATTTTGATGAAGATACGGCAAGAGCGAAAGAAATTTATAAAACCCGTCAATAAAATAATGAAATGAAGAGAGGGGTTTTTCCATTCTATAAGCCCTGCGAGCACACGAGTCGTCAATCACTCGGAGATTTTATCGATCGGAACACAACGACGAAGGGCTTACCCTGAGACTTAGCATCGTCGAAGGTTAGGCTTAGGGCACTAGAAGAATTTTTTTATCAAATTGGAATAAACTTGAGAAGAATAACTTCAAATGGGTAATGTCCTTCTTTTCTTACTATTTTTGTTTCGATACTCTCTATTGATTTTGAAGTCTATATCTTTTTCTTTCGTGTATAACTCATTAAGCCTCTATAAGTTCTCCATGTTGGTATTTTTTTAATTTCTATTCACAAGATAAAAAATAGAAAGAATCACTTATTTTTTATTTTTTCCAAATCCAAAAACCCTAGTATGTCAAATGCTCTAGTTATGCAAAGTATATTTGACACTTCTATTGTTTTCCTTTTAAACTATCAGTAATGTTTTGTTATTCCTCGAATTCTTTAGTAATTATATTTTCGTGTTTTCATTCCACGTTTTCTTGTTATATTATAAATATATAGGAACCCTCTTATTATTTAAAGGTAAATTTTCGAGTATTGTTTTAACTCCAGAAAAATCTATCTGCTATATTAGTTCCTCTTTTGCGATTTTATTTTTGTTTCGTTAGTTGTAAGTCAAAGCAAAATATATTGTTTCAAGCTTGTTATTCTATTCGATAAGATATTACTTGTAACCCTTGAAGTTCTTTATTATTTTGGTGCATCAAGTTTGAATTCTAATTTATTGCTTGTATGCTATTGGATTGGACTGGTTGATTCTGAGTGTTGGTGACATCAAATTTCTCTGGTCCTCTTATTAATAACATGCTACTCTTTGACATGATAGTCTCTTTCGATGCAATTTTTTTCTTCATGTGTATCTCTGTGTAAAATAATTGTAGCTCCATATAAAATAGTAGAAATTAAATTAGCATTCTTCAAATGTCATAAACGTTCTATGACAAAACAACCATACAAGGTCAACTTTCTTCTCTACCTTTTTCTATATTTTAAATTTTTTACTGTATACTTGGCTTTTTAGAATTTAGTCGAACTTTGGTGCACTGAAATATGATCAACAATTTAAGTATCGGACGATTAGATCAAGTGGACAATTCCTAAAGTCTCTATAAAAACTATTTATGATTATGGTTGGTTTGATAAACTCTCTTCGAAACAATTGATTAAAACAACTGAGCAGTCTCTTGCTTTAAATTCTTCTGAACAGACTTTTCGCTTGTTAAACGAAAGAGACGTGATTTTTTATAAAAATCAGTATAATTTCTTGCATATTGGTATGGTTCAAATTGCCTTTAAACCTTTAACTCTTAAAGGGTTGCCTGAGACTTTTCTAGCTGCTCTTCGGGATGCTAGAAATTTAAATTTTCATCAGTTTCTTATGGGTTCGATTGAATCTACAGTGGCCTATGGTCCAATTTATTTTAATATGCAACCTAATTTGCAATTATCTCTTACTGATGCGAATATTCTCGATGCACTAACATTAAATGTTAAAACTCATGGTTATAACTATGCGCCTAGTTCAGAACTTATTTGTTTATCTTACATAATTTATTTTAAGTTATTATCCACTCTTAATCCCAAATGTAAATTATATAATATTTTCGATCAAACAATTTTGGTGGAAACTAATTTTGCAAGGTCCAAGGTCACTACTAGAAGACCTATTAAGTGGGAAGAAATAGATTTCCCTACTTCATGGACTCTAAATTCGGTTATATCCCCAAATCAGTTAACCGATGCTGTTAGTAATTCTGATCTTTCTCATATTTCTCAAAATCCCGATAGAAGGATTAGTATACAATTTGCAGATAATAGTTACGCGCCTCATAGGCAGTCTTTTAATGATAGCAGGCTTATGTCTTCCGTAAGTATGAGACATTCTTTGTCTAGTCGTTGACTTTTGCCTGCGATGCACCATATTTCTCCGATTGATCCAATTTATGGTCCAGCTCTAAATCGGGCTGCTTCATTACATACTATGGGTTCCGATGGAAACTCTGTGGTCAAAAAGGTAAGGATCGACCCAAAGACAAATATAGTACAGGTGAATAATGATGGATCTGATAAGGAGATTCCTACTGCTTCTGAAATGGAGTTTGATTTAAACGATTCTTAATGATTTCACACCAAATTGATTTTAGTCCAGGTTCACTGGCAAGAAAACATATTCAAAAAGAATTTTTTGATTAGAAATGGAATCGGTTTAAAACTTGGTTCTTTGAAGCTTATAGCAAAGAAGATTTAAATTGTATTTCTCAAGAGTTTTATGAAACTTGTGCTTTGCATAATCAAATTATGTATTTTGTTCCTTGGTTTATAACCACTTATTTGCTGTTATATATTAACGTTATCGAAAGAACTTATAAAAATGGGAGTGGTAATCTTTTAAAGGCTATATATCCTCCTCAGTCAACATTTGTTTTACCAAATAATACTGGTATTACTTTTTCTGCTTTTCAAAAACTTATTGAGGAAGATATTGCCTCAATCAGTATTAATGAAATTAATAAATTGATCACTCAAAATAATTATTTAAGTCTTTATGTTAAAGTGTTAGGAGAGCATATAAGTTCTCTTGACAAAAAACTTGATGATTTAACTATTTTGATAAAAGATATTAAGACTGATATAGTCAAAAATGAGTTTAAGGCAAAAACTGATATTGCTTCAACTTCAACTTCGTCTGATAGTCCTACAGTAGTTCCTACTCATATTCAAAGGCCTATTGAAGTCTCTGATTTTAAACCTACTTCTTTGAAAAACTTAGAGGATCTTCTTAGTGAAAAATTTTCTAATCTAGATATTGGAGAACTCGCAGCTAAAAAGCTTACAGGATTAAAGTTTGGCCCTATGGATTTATCTCCTGGCTCTGAAATAACTGACGATACTTCAGAAGTTAATAAACTCAGGGGTTATCCCAAGAAGAATAGCAGCTTCGCTACTAAACCTAGTATGAATACATACTATTATCCTCGTCCTACTCCTCAAGACGTATTGATTGAAGAGCGTGACTGGAATCAGACAAATACGTCTTATAGTGGTTCCGAGATTTATGAATGGAACTTAAATAGGTTAACAGATTGACAGTTAACTATTATGGTACATTGTATGTTGATGTATTCAACTATTTGCAAAAGTGTTTAAAACACTGATAGAACTATTTGCAAGATGATTGTTGCAGGTTTTACAGGTCAACTCAGAGGATGGTGGGATAATTATCTTACCACAAAAGAAAAGGTTGCGGTCATAAACGCAATAGCCGACGATGAAGGGGTTGATAACCTAGGAATGACATTGGTAAAAAATAGAGAAGATGTTGTTTATACCTTAGTTCTTACTATTTTGGAACATTTCAATGGTAGATTTACCAACCAACATGAGACGGTAAGAATGCTGTTAAATAGTCTTCGATGCCAAACTTTGGCTTATTTCAGATGGTATAAAGATACCTATCTTAGTAGGGTGATGAAACTACCCGAAAATAAGCTTGGATATTGGAAAGCCAAGTTTATAGATAGTCTTCCTCCACTTTTTGCAGAAAGAGTTAGAAAAACTCTAAGAGGAAATCATGTTGATATACCATATAACACGTTAAGCTATGGAAAAATTATAGGAGTATGTACACAGGAAGGATTAAACCTGTGTAATGAACTTAAAATGGCAAGATAACTTAAGATGGATAAGCTAAAAGAACGATCTCAGTTGGGAGATTTCTGTGAACAATTTGGTTTACCTAATCCCACACCGAAGAAAGATAATTACTACAGATCGTCAAAAGACAAAGATTCTTCGGGTAGAAAGAGACGATCTAAACGAAGACACAGATCTAAGGAAGAAAGAGAGGCTAGAAAAAGCCATCGTAAATCTAAAAGATTTACTAAAGATAGATCGGGGAGAGATCTCTCTAGAGTAAAATGCTACAAGTGTGGTAAACTTGGGCATATTGCTCCAAATTGCAAGTTACACAAGTTGAAAACTTTGGAACTAGAAAATGACACTTATGACAAGATATACAGTATGTTATACACTTCAGGATCTAAAGATGATTATGAATCGGATGCAGGTTCTAATATCAAATTATTTGATTCCTCAGAGTCTGATGATAATAATCATACTAATGCTTGTAATACTTGTCAGGGCGATGATTGCAACTGCGAGGAAGACGAGATCTACAAATTGCAATCCCAATTTCAAGATTTTAATTTAAACACAATCACTTCTGATAATGTGATTGAACTTCTTAAAGAAGTCACTGATAATAGGCTTCGTGAAAAAATTATTAATTTGACTGTTTCAAATGAAACTAGTACTTCAAAAATTTTTGAAAAACGAAATACTGATTTAATTTCATTATGAAAGTCCCTACTCTTTAAAGGTGGTAGATGATCGTATTGCTAAAAAACATAATGTTATTGGAAAATATTCCTCTTTTGATGATTTAAAAATTGAGATTGAAAACTTAACAAAGGAAATTAAATTTCTTAAACAAAGTCAGTTGATTTGTGATCACCGTATTACTCAGATTGAGATTAATAATACTGACGAAGATCGGTTTTCAAAAAATAAAGGAAAACAAGTTGAAAGTGAAAATCTCCAGCTTGAAATTCCTAATCCTAAACAAGATTCTTTTTTAGGAATGATGCAGATTGTCACAGCTCATAAATGGTATATTAAATGTACTATTTTAATTGATAATAGTTTTTCCATTTTAGATGGTATAAAGATACTTATCTTACTATTTTGGAACATTTCAATGGTAGATAAGTATCTTTATACCATCTAAAATGAGCCAGAGTTTGACATCGCAAATCGTTTAACAGTGTTCTTACCGTCTCATGTTGGTTGGTAAGTCTACCATTGAAATGTTCCAAAATAGTAAGAACTAAGGTATAAACAACATCTTCTCTATTTTTTACCAATGTCATTCCTAGGTTATCAACCCCTTCATCGTCGGCTATTGCATTTATGACCGCAGCCTTTTCTTCTGTGGTAAGATAATTATCCCACCATCCTCTGAGTTGACCTGTAAAACCTGCAATAATCATATTGCAGATCGTTCTATCAGTGTTTTTAACACTTTTGCAAATAGTTGAATACATCAACATCCGATGTACCGTAATAGTTAACTGTCGATCTGTTAACTCATCTAAGTTCCATTCATAAATTTCGGAACCACTGTAAGACGTATTTGTCTGATTCCAGTCACGCTCTTCAATCAAGACGTCTTGAGAAGTAGGACGAGGATAATAGTATGTATTCATACTAGGTTTAGTAGCGAAGCTGCTGTTCTTCTTGGGATAACCCTTGAGTTTATTAACTTCTCAAGCATCGCCAGTTATTTTAGAGCCAGGCGATAAATCCATAGGGCCAAATTTTAATCCAGCAAGCTTTTTAGCCGCGAGTTCTCCGATATCTAGCTAGAAAATTTTTCACTAAGAAGATCCTCAAATTTTTCAAAGAAGTTGGTTTAAAATCAGAGATTTCAATTGGCCTTTGAATATGAGTAAAAACAATTGTAGGACTATCAGACGAAGTTGAAGTTGAAGCAATATCAGTTTTCGCCTTAAACTCATTTTTGACTATATCATAATAATAATAATAATTATAATAATAATAATACTCAAATATTAGAAGTCATACAGTTTGGTATATGCGCATCTGACTATCCTGAATGAATGAAGCTTGTATCTGTCCAATATTACATTTTGTGATAAAACTTGCTTTATTTGCTTCCTTGAACCACTCACGTTTATACTTTTTGGTGCCTATATGTCTTGTATATCACAGTAACAACTAAATTTATGTTTGGGGCATACATTATAACTTAATTAGTCATAATTGTGAATGTCTGCCTTAGTGTATCTCACTTTAATGTTGTTCATTAAGTAGCCATAATTTTCTCAGAATTGATATATCTAAAAGTCCCCAAGGCCTAGCTCAAGTGGCAAAAGGTGGAGGATTTGTGGCTTAGGTCGCAGGTTCAAGCCCCACACCATGCAAAGCGAAGCCCGGTATTTAAGTAGAGAAGGGTTGAGGGGTGGGCCCATTATCCACCGAGTTTAGAAGGCAATGATTGGTCCAAAGGGTGGGTCACAAACGGATTTCTCGGTTATAAAAAAAACAGTAATTACACATGTAAGTCTAAACGTGATAATAATCTACCTTTTGTGGCTTTGTCCATTCCCTTAGATATCAGAGTACTTCAATTTATGAATTTGTAAATATTAGAATGTCTATAGGATGTATTGTTCAACAACTTCCCCTTTTCTCCATGTGTTTATTCACATTTTACTTGAACAATAGCTATAAGAATTATTTTCTCCCAAATCCGTCAACTTTAATTTGTTCCCTATATATGTTTATAAATATATTTTCACTTAGGATCTTCATACATTATTTGTTAAAGTCTTAAAATTGACATCGTTACCTGATGCATGTGTCTGTGCTTGTTTTATGGGGACTAGACATATCATGGTTGGGTTATGTCATTAGAAGACTTCACTTGGAATTCGGAGAACAACCATTAGACTAGCTCGACTTGCAAAATCATCTTAGTTATGAAATCTTTAATTATGTACATTCATTTTAATTTGTAAATTTATGTATAAAAATTGGGCATAGTGAAAGAAGAAGTTATTAGGGTGAACTTTACTTACTCTTTACTTCTTCTTCTTTTGTGTTCTTGTCGTCCTCTAGATAGCATGCTCAATTTAATGATACTCCACTATTAGAAACTACGTCTATAGGAACGTAATAATAAGTTGAAGCATGTTTAAATACTTAATCAGTCTAATTCTATTTAGAGGCTTACATGAAATCATTATGTGTTAATTATTCTTCTCTGCTATTTATTCTATTTGGCTCTAGTAACAATCTATTAAACACTCTATAATTTATTTAGTCTACACAAATCTAAATAGCAAGTCAAATGGCTCATGAATATTAAGTTTTGAGCCGAGTAGACATATTAAGACACGATTATAATTTTTTATTTCTTTTGGTACGCCTTTATGATTAATAACTAAATCAACTTAGTATTCGGATAGTAAGAATTGACAGCCTATTGCTTACTAAATAATATTTACATCTCTTAAGTTGGTTGTGAAATATTATTTAAATTGTAGAAGATGATTCTGTTAGGTTAAAATAACTCCTCCTCTTTATATATTCCTCCCCATCAAGTGAGTGATCTACATGATACATTTATAACTTGATATTCATTGCCTAATAGCTAAAAGTTTTTTCAAGACTTTACACAGAGTTAAGTGATCACTCTTAACTTATGATATTTTTCAAATTTATCAGTTTCTCCCTAGCCTCAATTGTTGGAAAACCATTAAGATTGACATGGCTACTAGAAATCAAACTAGATTTTGTTGTGCTAAGGTTAAGGTGAAGGTAGACTTGTTGAGGGAATTTCCAAAAAGAAAAAAATGTAGGAATAAAAAAACAAAGTACAAGAGAGGCCATATATAAATGAGGAAAAAAGTCAAATATGATTATATCCTAAAGTATTGCAAAAAGTGCAACTATAGGAACATAATGAGGTTGAATGTTTTGTTATCCATCCGAAGTTATATCCAAAAGCATTAGAAGAAGAAGAAAAACAAGATGATAAGATAAGAAAAGAAAACTCAAAAGAGACACCCACAGAAAATTCAGATGTAGTAAAAAACACTAACACAAGTATAGAACAAAAGAAAAAAGCTAGTATTGATTGGATAAACAAAGGAAAGAAGACACACAAATACATTCAAGGAACAAAAATAGAAAAATAGGTATAGAAGGGGTAAATAGTACTATATAGTATGAAAGGAAGAAAACAATTGACATCTAAAACCACCTAAATGTCAGTCTGAGCAGGGGCTGAAGACAAAGAATAAACTATTTGAACTTGATTTGATTCCTCAGTGCACCAAAATTCTGAGACCCTTACATCGAATATCAAATCGAAGAAACAAACTTTTTAAAATATAACACCGATATCAAACTAAAAAACTGAAATCGATAAATCGAATTAGTTCAATTCAATTTGATTTTTCAATTTTTGGATACTTATGCCCACACTGCGTAATATCATACCAAATAAAACTTATAGAAGGGTGTAGAATTGCAGGATATGACCAAAGAACATATTAAGCACATATAAGAGATATAAAAGAGGAGAATAACATTGAAGAGAATATTTAGCAAATAGGCAAGGCAAGTGATTTATCACCAAAATAAATTATCAACCTTAAAAGTGTAAATAAGAAGGAAAAAGGTAATATCCTTCCACTACAAGTGACTACAAAGAGCAATAAGGCCAGAACAAATAATATTGATCAATGATTGATAAAATATTTTCTAGAATATAATAGTTGCTAACACTCAAAACTCTTTTGAGAAGTTAATAGAATTTACTAAAAGACATCAATACTCGTACATAGTTTAAAAAGATTTGGTGTACAACATGTCATAACTAATAGTGTTGCAAAGATTTGATTGTTTTAGAGTGAGAACTAGATAGAATATACAACAACCACAACTCAACATGTGATCTAAAAATTCAAACACATAGAATTCAACAAGATGTCACAATTTCTGTAGTCAACTTTAAATGACCATATATCTCTAAATATAAAGAGTTAGGTGACTCAAGACCTATCAAATAAATTTATATAAGTCTTCTTTCTAATGCCACTAAGTTTGCGTCAATCTAAGTTCAGTGTAAAAAGTTATGATCGTTTTACCAAAGATGCTCCAATTTGAGAATTTTGCTTCAGGTTATACGAACTAGCCACCGCCGATTGCGGAAGCAACCATGAGCCGTGAATTTAGCTCGTGGATTGGGATCAGAAATTGGAAATTTGTATATGAAATACATTGATTCAATCCACGATCCGTGTATCATTCTATGCTTATGAGTCATAAAAGTTTTGTAAATCATGTATATCACACGTAAGTTGTATATCACATTTTTTAGATTTCATAAAAACACTATCTTGAGTTTCTTTTCTCACTTCCACCCCTGGTTGACCACAACAAGCTCTAAAAGCTCTCTTCAACTCTACTAAGTCTTGGTAAGTCTTCTTCATGAACTTTCAACATAAATCCTAGAATTCTTATAAGATTCTAACATCAAATCCTCTTTCTATCTCTAATGAAATCAGTAACTCAATTCTAGAATTCAAAACTTGATTTTTGAGCAAGTCCATCAAAAGTTATTCCTTCTAAATCAAGGTAAACATACTTTCAAAATTTTATAGTGATTCTAATATATAATTATATATCATAAGAAAGAATCTACCATCAAAACATATGATTTTCAATAAATGAATCCGAAAATTTATACAAAGGATTTCTTGATTGTTCTTCATAAAGTTAGGATTCTTTTTCAATATTTGTGGAGCGTTTAGATATGTAAAAGTATCATAGTGAGAAAATAGTCCTTTACGCCCAACATTACATGTTAGTTAGTAAGATCAAAGATAGCATTTTTACCCCAAAGTCCATGATTTTTGAATTCACTCTATTTTTCTATTGTTGATTCTTGATTTTATTATCGAAATTATGGTACTTCAAAACATTGATGATCTTTGATTTATGGTTCATGCTTATTATACCACTTGGACCCTTTCTAGCTAAAAGTTACTTGAAAACCTTGTCATAGAAATTCATATGCACTATTTTATAAGTAAAGTAAGTTTCAAAATTTTAAAGAAGTCTTTCAAAAAAGAGCTCAATCAAGAAAGTATATTTTGATTCACGTGCATTATTTTAAAAGAGTTTCAAGAAAATGTATTATTGCATCAAGATACATATTTTCAGAAAGAAAGTATAAACAATTTCTTAAAGAAATCATGTTTAACAATATAAAAAACATATCTCAAATTGGAGAAAGCATAGCTAGATTTTTAGAAAAACATAGTCAAGTGTTTTAAAGTTTAGTTCAATTCTAAGGAAGTATTATAGAGCATAGACTTAAAGTATTAGCTTTTCAGTTTTCACCTAAAGTGGAACCTTTTCCCTAAATGGGATATTATATAGTTACTGAATATTATTGCATTATTTTGAGATTAGTATTGAGCATCGAGTTGGGTAAGGATTCAAATAATTCAAACCCATAATTGTGCCACTAATGTATGATAGTTTTGTGTTGTTGATTCAGACAACTTCTTAAAAAGCCCAGTAAGGACTCAAAGATTGGATCCATTAGTTCAATTTGTCTTTTACTCTGGAAAGGTATAGTCCGACTTTAGCAACATGAGCAAGACATTGTTTAATCACGATGCTCAAAGTAATGGTTGTCGGTTAGAGAAATTCTCCAAGAAAAGTACAATTATATTATTTTTAGTATTTGCTATTATTGTATATATTCAATTTAAAATTTTTGTTATTAAAGCACTCATGCATGTTTTACTATTCCGTTGCCCTTGTTTCAGTCTATGTTTATTTATTTAACCTCAGTATGTTTAATTTTAGACACTTGTTTCACTCAACTATTTTACATATTGTACATTTCATGTACTGATGCTATTCGACGCTGCATCGTTTTATAATGCAAATTCAGATACTCATGACAATAGGCAGATCATTAAGAATGGTTTCATCGAACATTGGTAAGACTTTCTTACTTTTAGAGGGCTCTAATTTATCTTGAGTGTTAATAGTTGGTATATATTGTTACCAGAGTATTCAAGTAGTCTAGATCTTGTCATGGTAACCTATCTTCAGTATGTTAAAGGTTTCATAGACGAGTCAGGCTAGTTATAACTCAAAGCATCTTGTCACCATTAGTTCGTACATCATAGTATACAATTACTAAAACAAGCAACTAATAAAGGAGATAAACAACTTTCGAGAGCAAGTCCATTGTATAAGCTCAGGTATTTAAGTGCATCCTTCTCATATCCATTCAGGCCAATGGCTTGTCAAGAAAAATACTCGAGTATTCGAATCTCATTTCCTCTGTACCAAAATGGACAGGCAGGCGAAATCACATGAGAAGAACCTCTTAGTGGAGTCCACTCCCCATAAAAATTGAATATCACTTCATAGTGATTGCTATGATTCATCAATAACAAAAGAGTGAAAGCAACAAGTACACCAATGTGGTGGTCAAACCAAGGAGTCCCAGACAAGGGAGGAAACCACCACCAACCCCCCCCCCCCCCCCAACCTCTCCAATTTTAACTTTCAACCTTCAATTCAGAATTTCTTTCAGGAAAAAAAATCCAGTCCCTTCTAAACCAAACTAAACTTTTCTTAATTTAAAAAAGACAAGATAAGCATTTTTTAATTAAAAAAATACATATCAATAAAAAATGGCATATTTGCAATGTTTCCTACATAGCATGTTATCAACACACCACCAAATGATGTGGTGCAGTGGATGAGACTGTTACTCTTTTAATTAAAGGTCTCGGGTTCAAGTCGTGGATATGAAAAAATCCTTGGTAGGAGCGCTTCTCCCAAATAAGACCCTACACGACCCAAATTTGAAATAATCGGACTCCAAGAAATACTTGAAAGTTGAAATTGGTGGTTCTTAATTCTTTCTGGGGCTAAACTAAACAGGGAAGAGGTTACAGGGACAAAAAAGGAAATAATAGAAAGAGCGAAACTGGAACTCTTCGATCTTCACAATCCCAAAGCCCCTTTTTACTATTAAAGCACTTCAGAAGAATGTCTAGCTGAAATTTTCCTTCATCTATCAATCGAAGAGTCACAAAGCTCAAAAAATTACTCAGGAGAACTGATTTTTCGAGAGTGTTCTTGTTCTCTTTGTACATTTTTCGATATACATGTAGCTTTGCCTAGTTCATCTGGTTGATTCCTCAAGCTGCGATCAGGTAAAAAACCCTAATTCTCTTACTTGTTTCCAAAATTCTCATATGTCACCGCTGTTTTTTGTTTTATTAACCCTTTTTCTGTGAAAAAAAATTGATCTTTGCTAGTTGGAATCGTCAGCGGCTTGTAATTTGAGTAGAATGTAACTGATGATAGATTTGTCATTTATATTTAGCTTCATTTGGACACCTAACTGTGGTTGTTATAAATAGGGTTCTTCTTTCCTTACCCTTTTTGGGTGTAGAGTGATTCTAGAATGACTAGTTTCTTGTTTAAGAATGGAAATTGGTTGTAGGTTATGGGGATTTACTGTGTAATTGAACATTGGAGGAAGGATTTATGAGGAGTGATGATGATGAGTTGTGTAGAAGAGGGTCAAATGGATTTTTTTTACCTAAAAGTTTAGTTTGGTTTAGAAGGGACTGGATTCTTTTTCCTGGAAAATTTCTGAATTGAAGGTTGAAAGTTAAAATTGGAGAGGTTAGGGGGAGGGCTTTGGTGGTTGTTTCCTCCTTGTCTGGGACTCCTTGGTATGACCACCACATTGGTGTACTTGTTGTTTTCACTCTTTTGTTATTGATGAATCCATAGCAATCACTAAGAAGTGCTATTCAGTCTTCCTGGGGAGTGGACTCCACTAAGAGGTTCTTCTCATGTGATTTCACCTGTCTGTCCACTTTTATACTGGAGGAAATGAGATTCGGATACTCCAGTATTTTTCTTGACAAGCCATTGGACTGGATGGATATGAGAAGGATGAACTTAAGTACCTGAGCTTAGACAATGGGCTTGCTCTCGAAAGCCGTTAGCTCCTTTATTAGTTGCTTGTTTTAGTAATTGTGTACTATGAAGTACGAACTAATGGTGACAAGATGCTTTGAGTTATTCTTTTGAAATTTTGCAATTGAGTGGAAGTTGGAATTGAATATTTTGTGCTCTTTGTTTGTTCTCTTTCTTTATGGTGTTGGATTGGATGTTGCTACAAAGTCATGGGGGCTTTGATATTAGTTATGCGTTGCTAGATTTTACTTTGCAATTCTGTGTAGTTTGAGCAAGAAGATGACCAATCCAAATAATGTTGAGCTGGAGGCAGCAAAGTTTCTGCATAAGCTTATTCAAGAGTCTAAGGATGAGCCGACTAAATTGGCTACAAAGCTTTATGTGGTGTGTATACATCTCTTATGTTGTATGTTTTCCAAAATTCTAGTTATTTACCTGTATTAAGTTGTACTACTCATGACTCAGATTTTACAACATATGAGATCCAGCGGGAAGGAGAGCTCAATGCCTTATCAAGTAATATCAAGGTATAGTGTCTTAAACTCCATCCATATATTTAGAGCATCATAGAATTTATTGCATATTTCCTGCCTTTTATGGTCCCTACCCCTTTGTCAATCATCTCTCTGTTCAATAATTGTTTTTTCAATCATTATATTATTGTACTTTCCAGCTACGATGGGAAAGTATAACTGTCACAGTATAATGGTAGTTGCCCGTGATACTATGCCTCCTGGATTAACAAAAATGCATCCTAGTGCTGTGGTTGGCTGGCTGATGCTAGAAGCTACTAGATATTGATTGTGATATAGTTCAGAGTTCTCGATACCCATCTCTGACATGCTGTACTGTTACAGTTTTCTTGACTTCCCTAATTTTTCTTTTGTTGATTCAAGGGCTATGGAGACTGTCGTCAAGCAACATGGTCTTGACATTGAGGCTTTAATGTCCTCACGTCTTCCTGTGTCTGCTGCAGCACAAGCAGGAGAAGCTGCATCATCACAAGTAGCTGGTAGAATGATACTTGTTGCACTTTAATGCACTTCGCTAATATGTATTGGCAAGAAGTCCAAGCCATGTCTTGCTGGCTATTTTTATATTTTACGAATAGAGTGTTATTGCAGGATCTTCACAGAGGCCAGGGGTTACTAGAGACTCTAAAGCAAGTTTTCTGGGAAATGAGATGGTTAGCGGTCCAAGCGGCAGTGGACATGGTATTTATCAAGCATCTGCACCCCACATAAGTGGTAAGTACAACGATTTGTCTGCTAACTTGCAACTTGCAAGCATGGCAGATCATTCATATTGTCTAGTGTTGGGGAAACTGAAATATTCACTGAACAAAAAAGAAGATTACAATTTGATAAAACTTATGTAGATGGCCAATATGCATTTGGAACTGTGTATTTTCTACATAAATTTAGGAAGGAGAAGAAAATGAAACAACAGATAACCATGACTTGTCGCCAAAGGTTTGTAAGCAATTTAATGCTATTTCTTGATCATGTTATTAAACCACTTTGATGTATGACACAATATCAAGTAACAGTCCTACTCCCAAAGGATGGCTTGGTTGTCAAAAAGTTGGGGTACAACTTCGAGAACCACAAAATGAATATTAGAAATGCAACACTAGGTGAATTCTTCCTATATGTCTAAGCTTTGGTGGATGGAGTTACTAGATACTTATGTTGTGGGAGGTAGCATGCATTTGGTGGATTAGTTGATGTGTAGTGGTGTACGCAAGTGTGAACACATCTTTTACTCAAAAAAATCTGGGTGGCTTACTAGTGAAGCCTTGTTTTTGTGGATAAATTGGAACTTGAGAGTCAACAATATTTAAGTTGTTGGACGCTGAAGTCTTTGCATTCCTTCATATATGCACCTCCAAAGTCTATGCCCGAATGGAAATCTTTGCATCCCTCTGTGCATCTTTTGGACAATTTTGTTAGAGAGGAACAAAGCTTGCTTTGAAGGGAAGGGTACTCACATTAGTTTAATAAATAGTTTGAATCAGTATATGGATTTATTAGATATGCTTGGAAGAAGAGGGTAGGAGGCTGCCTTTTGTTTTATGGTATTATTGTTTCTTCTCCTGTACCTTCTTGGTACCATTTAATAAAATCTCTTACCTTATCGAAAAGAAAGGTTACGCCTGAATGGAAAGTTGATCTTTGTAGTCCTCCATTCCTCCCTGGCACTTGACAGCACCATACTTTTCTGCCATCACTTCCCTTAAAAACGTGCTCCTCCATCCCAAATCTTCATGTCCATTTTTCTAGCAGAACTTTGTTGAACTCCTCAAGGTCTTTCACTCTGAGTCACTCAAGCCCATCCCACTTTTTCGGGGATGTGACAGCCTCTAATCAGTAATCTTACTATAAGTATATTGCCTGGTTCCATATGTTTCAACCCAAAGGAAATTTCTCCGGAGTGTTTCTAGAGTTTTACTTGATATGACTCGAATCCTGAACCTGATCTTGAATTTGACATTGGTTAATGATGCTTTTGGGGGGGAGGGGGGGATTTTCTATTTTCATCAATGCTAGCCCAGTTGAGACTTGTTCATACCCAATCCCGATGGGCCCTTGACTTGCCCCTATCTTAACCTTTATAATTCACCTGTCTTCCCCAGTCCTTTTAATCTTACATAATAACAAATAAAGTTTCTAGAAGTTAGCTCTTTATTTGTTTATCTCACCCTTCTTTATTTTTTTTCAATTTTCATTTTGACGAGTACTCTTTCACTTTCATGAATGTTTGTTATGTCATTAGCACTGGCCATTCTAAGTGTAGGAGCAATGTTGATATCGCCTGTTGAGCTGAGTGCAAAATTTCCCCTATCAGGAGTCATGAAAACTAGTTGTACATTCAGGGTACTTTAATGTCGTAAGGTGCTACTCTTATTCAGGTACAGGTGTCAAAGTTCCTGTAATGGCGCCTCCTGCTTCTAATTCATCTCAGCCAGTAGAGGCAGGAATTTCAAGTCCAATGCAGTTTGGAAGTCCTTCAATTGATAATCATGGTTATGCTGCAAAATTGCACAAAGATGGAAGCACAGAACCTTTCTCTGGTCCCACCTCGGCAGATCTTGTTGTTGGCAGAACTGCAGCGGGAAGAGCACTAGAGCATGAAGGAGGATCTAATATGTTAGGAAATGCTAGCAAGATCAGTCAGGTACTTATTTTCCTTCTTTCCTTATAATGGGCTGTTGGTTGTTGAACAGTTTTGTAAATGTGTCATCTGATAATTACTATGTTTATGACATTCTATCTTGATTTGACATAAAGATAGAATGTCATAAACAAGTCTACGTTTATTGTATTGATTAAAAAAGTAAGTGGTTACTTTTGATGAAGGATTCACATTGTTTCTGCATTTGGTTACTACTTAATAGCTGCTCTACTTGCAACTTTGGCCCAGTACTTAAGTGACTGGAAACTCCTGTACTTTTTTTTCCTGATAGTTAAGGTTAAGGGAGGAGGGTTCTTAGAAATGCCATGCTTCACATGCAGTGTTATTAGAAGAACTGACTACTGTAATGCTGGACATTTTATGTGATTTGATTCCTAGCAGTGGGAATTATGTTCATATGTTATCTATGTGGGGAACATGCAGACACAACCAACCATCTCTTTTTACATTGCAATTGGACTAATCAGCTTTGGAAAATCTTCATTAATTTGAGGAGGGGATGAGATGAGTGATGCCAGGAAATATGAAGGAGATACTAGACAGTTGGGCCAGAGTAGGAATTAAATCGCACCAGAAGGAGAGATGGAGGATTGTCCCAGCATGTATATGGTGGTCTGTGGGGAGAGAGAAATCAGAGGTGTTATGAGGATAAGCAATGCAATATCCAGAAGTTGAAAATTATACCCCTTTATTAATTTTGTTAGTTTTGGTGTAAACAGGATTTTTAAGTAGAAACTGAAGATATTTTTGATGTTTTAGACTACATGTAAGAAGGAACATAGACGGGAAGCTTTCCTCTTTTTTGTAATGTCTATTTTGGGGGACCATACAGTTGGTAAAGTATACCTGTTAATATATAGAATGTTAGCATTATAAAAAAAAAGAGATCCATTGGAGGAATATGGAGACTAGTTGAAGTACTGAGTGTCCCGATATTGAGCACTATCATAGAAAACAGTGAGCACTCCTGCCAAAGGCCAGTCTACATATAGATATTTGGTTATACCTTGTCTTAACTGGGGATACTGTTATGGTTATTGCTCCTTTAACTAGGTAACAAACGATGATTTGGAACCAGCTAATACAGAAGTCTAGGCAAAATTAAAGGGCCGGGATAACATGATTTTTTTCGTGTATCTTCATGTGTAACATCTGTTTTATAATTTATTTAGTTGCATTTTCATCATCAATACAAGTTCCTAAGATTAGGAGAAGATTTCCAGATCGAGGATTACAACATTTGGTTAACTAGTGTAAACACTTATCTTTATTATTATTGCAGGCATGCTGTGAGCACCAATAGAAGGATCTCCAAAAAACTGAACTTCATTATTCTTGTCTCTTGTAGTTGTTAGGAAGCCTTTCCTTAGCTTTTCAAGTTAGGGGAGTTTTGATCTTCTTTCCAATTATTGCTTGAGTTGGACTGCATAGAACAGAGGACCTTTTACTATGTTTAGGCTTCTCGATTTCGAGGAACACAATAGATTAAGTGATAGTATTTAGTTGGTTTTCTTTTTCAGCAGTATCCATTTTCTCTGTGCTTCATCTTTGCCTTAATTTGTTTGTGTTAACAGGGTGGCATGCCCAACAATGTCCCAGAGAAGAGTATACTTAGAAGTGAAACAATCAGAGATGCAGGGATGTTGTCTGTTGCTGCTCAGGCTCCTGTATCTACCATGCCTTTCAAAGAACATCATTTGAAACAGCTTAGAGCACAATGTCTTGTGTTTTTGGCTTTTAGGTATGTAGGATAATGAGTTAGATTCTAGTGTTTGTCATTATGCAAAGAAGTTTTTGCTTCCGGCTGCCACAGTTTTCAATATCTCCTCACTTATAGGAATGGTTTAATGCCAAAGAAGCTTCATCTTGAAATTGCTCTTGGAAACTTCTACCCGAAAGAAGGTATCTGCTGCTTAATAGCTCTATTTTTTTCTTGCTCTGATTCAAATGTTAGATAATCTGTGTCATGTGCTAATATATGGTGTTCTATAGATCGCAGAGAATTGGTTGACCATAAAGGAAGGGAGCAACTGGTTACTGACCAAGGCAGTGCATCTGAAGTCGCACGGACATTTGGAGGAGCTGGCGAAACTGACAGGCTTTCTTCTGGTCCTACACCTTCTGGAATTCTTACTGATACCAATTCGTCAATGGAGGCTGAGAATGCAAACTTGATGGAAGATAAAAATGGTCAGCTTGATCCTTCTGAGCATGCTGACGAAAGGAGACCTCAAAGAAAAATGAGAATGATTCAGGATGCTGAAATGCCCATCCAGGATGCTACAGAATCACAGGCATCTGCTCTTAGAGGAGTTCCAACTGATCCGAAATCCTTCCCTCCCTATAATCACGAGAATGCTCCTGCAAATACTGAACAACTTGGAATGTTTCCTCAAGCTTCCTCTGTTATGGGCACAAGCAAGCAAATGAAACCTGATCTGAGTGGTAGGAGTGGAACTGAGGCTTCAAAGGTATCACCACCTGCCTCTGCCAATACCCATGGATCGGGTCTGCTAATGAGAGATAATCATACTGGTCAGTCTCAAAATCTTGTTGATAGCAATGCTCAAGGAAATCGACATGCTGATGGTAACTTGCCTAGTTTAACCTTGAGGCAACAGTGGAAATCTGTTCCTGGAGTAATTAATCAGAGTCCTACAATGATGCAAGTGAAGGATTCAAATATAACGCTGAAAAATCTGTCACAAGGTCTGAATAATATAAGAATTTCACCTCTTATCTATTTCCTTACGAAAGATCACCTTTCCCCCTTTTATTTGGATTTGGTTTTAGCTTTGGGGATCCAAGTAAGACGAACTTCTGTTATAACTTCCATGCACAGATGCAGATTCCACCTTTGTTTTTCTTGCTTTTCTTTTTCTTTGCCATTATGGTATGGTCAAATCCCGTCCATGGGATTGATATTCCTGTGTGCTGAGTGTACATACATATTTCTCTTTGTATGATTAGTTACCGTTCTAACATCTGCACATTAAGTTCTAACACCTGTGCACCAAGTTCATTTACAGTGCAAGAAACAGATCAAGAGGATGATAATATTTCAGTATCCACGGATAGGTTATCATCTCCAAGGCATACAATGCTGGAGAAATGGATTCTGGATCAACGGAAAAGGAAGCTTATTAGTGAACAGAAATGGTCGAAAAAACAGCAAAAAACAGAAGAAAGAATTGCTGCTTCTGCTGAGAAGTTGAAGGTTTGTTATTGAAAATCCTTCTTCCTTATGAGATGCAATGCTCTTATCAGAATTTCATGTAGACTGAATTTTGGGGTGAGCTTTGTTGATACTGATTAGATTGGGTACTGTCTTAAGGCTTACTTCTGGTGGAACTTGATTCCACATTAGCTTCTTCACGAGAGTTTGTACTTGTAGATAAGATCATAAGATCCTATCTACTCATCTAGGGTGTGACTGGCTTAGTGGTCAATGAAGAGGGTTGACAACCATGAGGTCTCAGGTTCAAATTCCAGTAGAGGTGAAAACACTAGGTGATATCTTCCCATCTATCTAAGCTATGGTGAACAGAGTTACCTGGGACTTGTGCTGGTGAGAAGTAGCAGGTATCCGATGTAATTAGTTGAGGTGCGCGCAAGCTGGTTCGGACACCACAATTATTTTTCTTAAAAAGATCGTATTTATTTATCTTTTCAAAAGGTGGTCTGCACTTCCAGGTGGGAAAGAATTCAATTGGCTTTGCTTCCGTCATTGGGTGGGGGGTGGGTGAGTTTACGGTAATTGAATGTACTGTTTGCTCAATGTTCAGGACTCATAGAATCCTCATGTTATGTCAGGATTTCTTCTTTGGCTTGACTAGAACTTTCATTCACCTAAAACCACCAAGATGCATAAGCAGTGTATACACTTCTCTTTTTTGGAGGGGTGGGTGGGGTGGGGTGGCAGCTCTTACCTTGTCAATGGAACTCGTGATTTAGCTGGTGCAGTTTTTAAGTAGAACAATAAAACTTTCTGAATCTTCTCATGTTATGCCATTTGCTCAGGAGTTTTTGATGCTATTAGAACAACAGATATTCCTTTTTCTACTGTGCACTTTGAGAACCAAAGTTATTTATATCCTTCATTGCCTAAGCACTTCATTGGATATATACAAAGTTACTCTTTATCAAAAAATTTCAGAGATTCTCAATTGTTTCTTAATTCCATTTTGAAATGGTCAAAGCAACTGCCAACTGTGTAGGCTGTGCAGATGAAGAAAAACTGTTTAGTTGGTCATTTTTCTACCTTAGCTGCAAAATGTTATATTAAACTGCATAATGAGCGCAAAATGATGTCATTGATGCCAAGATAATAAGCAATTGAAGCTGGCATCAATGGCTTTAATGTTGCATAGGTCTTTTCTTTATGGATCTTGAGTGCGTCTATGACTTACTTTATCCCCTAAAAAAGGGATTTCATTAAACCTTTACATAAGCTATTTTTGATGCTTTAGACCCGAATATTTTTGAGAAGTAGACTTGCTTGTATTTTTGGATATTTCTACATCCCATGAGAATTGGGTACTTATACATGGAGTCCTATGACTAATTAAGGAAAGAGAATCAATACAATAAAATACAATGGAATAACATATTCTATTCTCCCATTATTGAGCTTTTCAATCAACAATATCCTCCAATCAACACAAACCATTTGATGATATGCTCTTCCAGCGTGTGATACACATGTGAGAACTATTATAAGCATCTTTAATGTCCGTAGATTGCTACGACCTGATTTATCTGACAATGACTCTTACATCCTGGTTAAGATCGCTCGCATGTGATAAATACTCGTCTTCATTTATGTGGCAGGAATCTGTGAGCTCCTCTGAGGATATCTCTGCAAAAACGAAAAGTGTCATTGAGCTGAAAAAGCTTCAATTGCTGGAGCTGCAGCGTCGTTTACGGAGGTAATCAGTCTTGGCTTGCTTACTTTTTATGCATATCTAGATTTAGGGGTGGCTAATCATCCCCAACCCGCTCACTCCGTATACGGGTTGGGTCATTACCCATTTGTTTAAGTTGACCCAATGGGTTGAGTTAGAAATGACCCATCAAACAATTGGGTCAAAATGGGTCAAAGGACTGCAACCCGACGGGTCAAAATGTAACCCAACCCAAACAAGCAAATCATATTAGTAAAAGGAATCGTTTCTTGAAACCCAGTTCTTTTTTCATGGGAAACAAGTCTAATTGATTAAAGGTAATTAAGCTAGCTAATCTAATAAGTTTGATCTATTAATCATTTTAATCAAGGATCAAATGAAATTATTAAAAAGTCCTACTATTGGGAAGATGCATGGTTGGGCCACAATACTCTTAAAGAGTAGTTCTCAGATATTTTTAGAATACCAACTCTCAACACAATGTAGTAATTGCAAAATTTTATTCAACAATAAGGGTGGACTCTCTTTCTTAGAAGGAATGTAAATGATTGGGAACTAGAACTAGTATGTCTCTTGCTTCAGCTGCTAAGCAATAGAGTGTTGGGCTGCAACAAAGCTGATTCTATTAGAGGGAAGGACCATCCCGAAGGTCTCTTTATGGTCAGAAGCTGCTACAAAACAGGGTTTTTTGGCCTTGGAATTTTTTTTTGGCTCAGCCAGGCACCTTTGAAGGTCTCTTGCTTCTCTTAGATTGTGGCTAGAGAGGCTTGCCTCACTCATTCCAACCTTCGAAAGAGGAAAATTCAGCTTTGTAGTAGGTTCCCCATGTGTGAAGAGCACTCTGAAGATGTTGGATACTTCGTTTGCATTGTAGAGTTACTACTCAGTTGTGGGGCATGTTTTTGTCAGTCTTACGCGTGTCTACTACCATCAACTTCAATATACCCACACCTCATCCATCTACCGGAGGCAACACCCTCCACATCCTTGCTTTTGTCTCTTGCAAGCAATAGACATCAGCCCTCCATTTCAATCAAGATCTCTTAACAAGATTCAACATTACTAGACAGTATTTTTACTTTCATTTGAGTGTCAGAGTAAGAGCTTTCTCTCTGTTCCTCACTCCGTCCACTTCCTCATTCAGGCTGGACTGTAAGTTCTTCAATTCATTCTTTGCCAATACCTCTGTGTCTAGGTGTTGACACTGTGCTATGAGCTATGAGCTATCTGCCCCCTTTCTCTCCATCACAGCTTTCCTTTCACCAAGTCTCATCAATAATGCATGTGTTCCCCTGAAATCTTCAAAAGCTACTCTGTATGTCATGGTCAACTCCAAAATATGAGAATTAACCCAGCGGGATGCTTCAATCTCGCTATTAGTTGGTTCCCTGGATTTTGAGTGGCTAACGTCAACATCATGAATTTGTTGTACCTACATGTCTACATTTGGAGTCTTTTGTATCCCTGATCCCTCCCCAATTTCTTTTGTTTGGCCACCCTTACCGTCTTCTGTGATAATTGGTTATGAATCCCCGTGTTGGTTGTTGGAAATTTTGCCTTGAGAGAAACAGAAGGTTCGATGTTTTCCTCCATGGGCGATGATTCCCAGCTGCTAAGAACTGAGTTGCCAACTCCTTTAAACCACTTAGCCCTTCTAAAAGCCTCCCTTCCTGCCCCACATGGGCCATATTTTTCTTTTTCTTGACATGATCAGCAGTGCTAATATATTTTTTGCCCAAATTGGAAGTTGGGTTTTGTTCAATATTGAGAGAGCTATGGCCACCTTTTCATTTAAAGATCTGCTGGCCTCCCCACGTGCCCTCTGCATCAACACGTGTTGTGACAGCTGCGCTGTCTGCTTAAAAGAGGCTCCTCCTCTTTATCCAGCAGTTTTATCTCGCGACTGCTGGATAAAATCTTCTCCTGCCAACACCTTGACCAGCCCTTGACTACTTGCCTATTTGAGATGATTTCTTACTTGTGTCTTCTCTTCTGTGTCTACCCAGCCACCACAATGGTCTCCAATGGCCTTGAAGACTTTCTGGGCCCAAAATTGTAGTGGTAGACCAACAATTCTAACCCAAGTAGAGCTAGGTTTTCTCCTCCCACTAGCTGTACCTCTCGTCAGATTCCACCATTAAAGGGTTACTGGAGAGTTCTTCCAGTCCCAATCTCCGTTGGCTACTTGCTTCGCCGTGGACCTGGGAGCAAACTCAAATAGGAAGTAGGCCATCTCATAGATGTTCAATCCATGTGCTTGCTTTTTCCATAATCTATTAGCCCATCCCCTGATTTCTGATAAAGTTGGTGTCTCACCGATTTTAGCCTCAAAAGCTCTTCTTTGAAACTTCACTGCACTCCTCTGGGCCGTCATTAATGCATATTCTATCCCCCTTCTTTATTATCTTCTCTGCCTCTGATTCTTTACACCCTTTATTAGCCCATTTAGTACTCTTAAGCATCTCAGCATAAGGAGTGTTTCTGTCCACCAACTTGTGTTTCCCAAAGTTAACCACATTCCTGTGGCTATTGATAAATCTCCCCACTTTTTCCGCAATATTTATCCATCCTAAATTAAACGTCAATTCAGGGTTGATAATAACTGCCCTCCTTCGCCTCTCACATTTTGTTATAGTTCCTAGAGTAGAACACTTCTGAGAAGACATCTTTTTTCTTCCACTGCTTCACCATATTTTGTCGGGGATGCTTCTTGGAAGACCTGAGTAATCCATCCCAGAGTCTCCACATTAAACGTTGTTCTGGTATAATTTCTGTTTCTTTCTGCTCAGTTTTACCATTCCCTCGCCGTTCCAGCTGTTCTCGTGATGTCGTAGGCCTTGAAGCCTACCACAAAATAAATGCTGTCGTCCATCTTTGCTCTGTCAAAAGAAGAAAGAAAGGGGAGAAAAGTTCCGGCTATCCGAAGGATTACCAGAAAGGGAGGGAGAGAGTGAGAGAGAGAAAGACCAACAGGGCTGAGATTTTTCCTCGATAATTGTGCCGGGGAGAATAGTAATCAAACTATACTTATTAAAAATCATATTATCGGAAGAAAAAACACTCTTGACAAATAAACCAGTAGGTGTATACATTGTCATAGTATGTGAACATGTTCTTGTATTATACAGTCTCCGGTGGTTCTCTGGAGCGTTGGTGCTTCTTCTTAAACTGGTGTTAAAATGCATGTCATAATTGCAGTATATGAACATATTCTTACATCTACAGATAGACTTTGGTAGTTCTCTGGGAAGCATGTATTTCTTAAAACTAGTGGTCTCGCACTCATGTTCTTACCTCTGGTTGCCAAGTTTATTAATATCGCTTGCAACTGTTTAGGTTCTTTCAAGTCATGTCACCCTTTATTGTTTCACATTATCTGTCCAAATCTTGTGACCTTGTGACAATCTTTTGGCAGTGAAATTCTCTATGATTTTTTCAAGCCAATAGCAACTGACATGGAGCGTTTAAAGTCAATCAAGAAACACAGAATTGGGAGGAAATCAAAGCAATTTGAAAGATATGAACAAAGAATGAAGGAGGAACGTCAAAAGAGATTTCGTGAGAGACAGAAGGAGTTTTTCAGTGAGATTGAAGTTCATAGGTATGCACTTACTTTCATCCTTCCTTAGGGTTAATCATATGACTTTGCTCCTTTAACAGTGAAAGATTAATGACTTCTTTTCTGATTTTCTTATTTTTGTTTTCTTTGAATTATTCTGAACTCCAGGGAAAGATTGGAAGATGTATTCAAAATGAAGAGAGAACGTTGGAAAGGTTTCAATAAGGGTGCGAAGGAGTTCCATAAAAGGAAGGAACGGATACATCGTGAGAAGATTGACAGGATCCAACGTGAGAAGATTAATTTACTGAAAATCAATGATGTTGAGGGATACCTTCGAATGGTTCAGGTATGGCATGTCTAATTTCTCTGCCAGGACTGCACTTTGTTCCACTTATCTTGATGATTACTTTCATTCTGCTTCTAGGATGCAAAGTCGGATCGTGTTAACAAACTACTAAAAGAGACGGAAAAGTACCTCCAAAAGCTTGGATCCAAATTAAAGGAGGCCAAATCAATTGCAAGAAAATTCGAGACCGACATGGGTGACAATAGAAACTCAGGTGTGGTTGAGGAGGATGAAATTGACTTTGGTGATGAGGATGAAACAGACCAGGCTAAGGTTCTTTCAGAAATTGTCTTATATGGTTAAATGCACACGTTGCTAACCGGCATGCTTCTGTTCTATGCTCATCTGTGTCATTTCCTGATTTTCTTATACATTTTATTTTGTATGCAGCATTACTTGGAAAGCAATGAAAAATACTATTTGATGGCACATAGGTAATTCCTGCATATAGTCTCTTACATGGTCTTGGAGGACTTGATGCTATAGATCCTTTAATCTTTTATTTGAATCTACATTCTTTTTGAGGCTCAGTATCCTTCCCATTCTTGGGTTCTATTAAATAGCTGTTTGATATGGCTGATTCTACTTTGTCACCTGTTCAGTGTCAGTATTCAATCTCTCTGGCTGAAACACTAAATAACTAAATGTATTTTCTGCAGTGTAAAGGAGACCATCGCAGAGCAGCCTAGTTCTCTCAAAGGTGGAAAATTACGGGGGTAAGTTTTTCATTTCAGAATTAGTTGTCATTGCCTATCTATCTTTGTGAGTGCATTTTTATTAATTAATTTTCTACTCAGGAGATATTTCCTATTTCCTGCTCCTAGAGTACGTTTAATCTTGATTTTTATTTCAGGTACCAAATGAATGGATTGCGATGGTTGGTTTCACTCTACAATAACCATTTGAATGGAATTTTAGCTGATGAAATGGGCCTCGGTAAAACTGTTCAGGTACATTAATATGTAATTGCTTTAATGGTTATTTTTTCTTGATCCCTAGTTTAGAAAGTTTCTCTATTTCTCCTTTAGAGTTAACTTTAATTTCAAAGTTATTTTACTCGTGAATATTTGGAGGATCTCACGAAGACAACTTTGTAGGTTATATCCCTTATGTGTTACCTGATGGAAACCAAAAATGACAGAGGACCTTTTCTGGTGGTAGTGCCATCCTCTGTCCTACCCGGATGGGAGTCAGAGATAAGCTTTTGGGCACCAGATATGCTCAAGATAGTTTATTCTGGACCACCAGAAGAGCGGAGGAAGCTTTTCAAGTACGCCATATCAATTATTTCATACTGTTGTCTAGAAATTCTATTATTGTTTCGTTACTTGCATTGCATTCATGCTGTAATTATTGGGTAACTTGTCATTGCAGGGAAAGAATTGTTCATCAAAAGTTCAATGTTCTTTTGACGACATATGAATATTTAATGAACAAACATGACAGACCAAAACTAAGTAAAGTACATTGGCACTATATCATAATTGATGAAGGGCATCGCATAAAAAATGCTTCTTGCAAGTTGAATGCTGATCTGAAGCACTACCGCAGTAATCATAGGTTACTGTTGACGGGCACTCCTCTTCAGGTTTATATTGTCTATGGGATTTTTAATTTCTTTCATATTCTTACATGACATATAAGCATGATGTACTACTTATTGTTTTGTTTCTTCTGGTGCTGATGTGATCTGAATGTATTTATTATTCTGTTTATGTAGAACAATCTTGAGGAGCTCTGGGCACTACTTAACTTCCTTTTGCCAAATATCTTCAATTCATCAGAAGACTTCTCACAATGGTTTAACAAGCCATTTGAGAGCGGTGACAGCTCACCTGATGAAGTATGTTTCTTACAATTTCCACTCTGAAGTACGACTTCATTGTTGCTTGAGTTATTTCTAGTACTTCGTTGATCTGATTAATCTGCTTTTCCTGCTGTTAGGCTTTGCTCTCAGAGGAGGAAAATCTTTTGATCATTAACCGTCTGCACCAAGTTTTGCGCCCATTTGTTCTTAGGAGATTGAAACACAAGGTATATCTTTTCATCCGTAGTATGCACTTCCCCTATTCAATTGGTTGTCAAACCTCACGCTATATGTATCAAATTCTATCATTAAACGATGCTTATTATGCTTTTTTTTTCTTAATCATAAGCTTTTATTGATGCCCCACCAATACACCAACAACAATATACCTAGTGTAGTCCTACAAGTGGGGTCTGAGAAGGGTAGAGTGTAGAGGTAGAGAGGTTGTTTCCAGTAGACCCTTGACTCAATGAAAAGCAAATGAAAGCAGTTTGGAAAAGGAAATAATGGAAGTGAAGATGCTGTGACAAAAAAATTGTAGAAAGAATGACAAAATGTTAAAGGGAGCAGTAACTACAACAAAATAATACGATTATCAAAGTAGAAGAAACAACATATAGTAACAAATATTGAACTACAACAGCAATACTATGACTACTCGTGAGAAGGGGTAGTGAAACAACTCTCAACTACCTACTAACCTTCAACTCTAATCCTTGTCTTCCACAATCTCCTATCTATATGGTCATGTGCTTGGCAACCTGAAAACGTGACATGTCCAATCGAATCACCTCTCCCCAATGCTTCGTAGGCTGACCTCTACCTCTCTTGACACCATCCATTACTAACCTCTTGCACCTCCGCATCTATGCCTCCCCTTTTCACGTGCCTGGACCATCTCAGCTAGGTGACACTAAAGCCTTGCTTCCTCGCATCTTGTCTTCTACCTTGCCCACTCCCACCTGCCACGAAGATCTTCATTTCTAATCCTATATCTCCTAGTATGTCCAAGCATCCATCGTGGGATTCTCATTTCCACAACTTTCATCTCCGATAGTTCTTGGCTGGGCACCATACAACATAGCCTAGTAACATGATTTCAAAAGTCAAAAATGAAAATTGAATTCACAGCTACTATTTCTGGTTTCATCCTTGTTAGTTG
Source organism: Solanum bulbocastanum (assembly GCA_037074985.1). Lineage (NCBI taxonomy): Eukaryota > Viridiplantae > Streptophyta > Magnoliopsida > Solanales > Solanaceae > Solanum > Solanum bulbocastanum. The sequence goes on from CM073607.1 coordinate 34,263,492, forward strand.
CTAGTTCAAAGTTATTCAAAAAGATAAAATTACACCACAACCAGGATAAAACACGACTAATAGCATTCTCTTGGTGACACTAAAGCTAGAAACTTAAAAGTTTCTGCATTTAGACACTATCATTCAGTAGTCTTTCTTTTAAGTTTTATTCCTCTTGTAATGAATAATTTTTTTCTTTGAAAAAGGTAAGATTATGTTACATAGAAACAAGCTCAAAAGATGTGCTGTAACAGCTGAACATTATTTACAGAAGCAAAAAGTACCAAAGTTTTGCCCCCTTTGTAATGGCTAAACTTATAGTGCATATATTGTGTTCTGATTTTGCTTGTCTAAAATTCTTACTCCCCACAATATTTTCCTTGGCTCAAGCTATTGATGGCTCTCTCACTAATTCATTCATTAACACAATTGCATCTCCAAATAACATACTCTATAGAACCTCATTTTGCATACTATTTAGTTAACTCATCCATAACTTGGTGAATATTACGGGCTCAGGGCAGATCCTGTGTGAACCCACAGCCATGGGGAACCGTGTACATCCTCCCACTATTTTTCACACTTGCGACGACTTCTTATTTATCATCTTGTATATTTGAAATGAATCATTTTCTTCCCCATATTTCATAACCATAAGTGACGAGTCTTATAGAACACATGGTGAAATTTAGATATATTTGCTCAGAGTTTGTTACTTGTGTCGCTAAGAGGATGGATAGTCTGTTGGTTATTCCAGTCTTTCAAATTTTTGATAGTGTCAGGAAACAAACAATAACTTCATACAGTATATGCTGCCATATACTATCTAACTTGTCTAGATTCATCGTCTGATCGAAAGTTTCTTCTAGCATTCAATTATTGACAGTGTTGAGAGCTTATGCCTCTGTCTTTTCAAATGCTTATCTTAGGTTGAGAATGAATTGCCTTCAAAGATTGAAAGACTGGTTAGATGTGAAGCTTCTTCGTATCAGAAGCTTTTGATGAAGCGAGTGGAAGACAACCTTGGTGCATTCGGAACTTCAAAGGTTTAGCCTCTTTGCTGTTATTTGAGTTCAATGATTCATGCTTGGAAATATCATTTAAATCTTTTTTGAGAAAAATTAAGCATAACATTTATTGCAGCTCATATATATATATAAAAAAGAATTGTGCTTGTATATGTTTATGTGAGTGTCCAAAAGGATTCGGACCATTTATTTGGTACTTGTGTTTCTTTTATGTTATTAATTTCCTTAGTTATATGAGGTTCAATGTCGACTAGTAGTCCTGCAGTTAGAAACGAACATATATGCTTATTCAGAGTCATTGGTGCATATTATTAAACAGATTCTTTTCATTTATCATAAAAGAAAAGAAAAGATGCTTACTCAGGTATTGTGTTCTTAGCTCTTACCCTTCACACTCTTCCTTCTAGGCTCGGTCAGTCCACAATTCTGTTATGGAGCTGCGCAACATTTGCAACCATCCGTATCTTAGCCAACTTCATGTGGAGGAGGTTTGCTTCTCCCTCTTCTATTCGTATATCTTTATGTTTTAAAATTGATGTGAAGAAAAGGTATAACTGGACAATTTCATGCATGTGTTGCTTCTTAAGAGAACATGTATTTTGTACTCGTCTTTTATCTTCAGAATTGCTGAAGGTGGCAAGTTGTCGCCTTTTGGTTGTCTAATTATTTTGTTTTATATGTCAGGTTCATGAGCTAGTTCCTAAGCATTATCTGCCAACCTTTGTGAGACTTTGTGGGAAGCTTGAGATGTTGGACAGATTACTGCCTAAACTTAAGGCAACAGATCACCGGGTACAAAATAGTGTGTTTGCATTTCAAAATTGTTTTTTGAAGAAAATCTTTATTATTCCTAGATCACTCTTTGAGGTTGTGCATATTCATGTACTGTTAAGCCTTCTTAATATCTGGTTTTATTTGGCCTTATAATCCTTTCTTTCTCCTTGTTCTGTAGCGGTTGATCTTGTTTTTGCCATTTATAAAGTATTTACCTAGTACCTTGACTTCAATTGTCATTTGAGAGGATTCTGATGCTTGCTATTTTGTTGATCAAAATCCTTTTGAGAGATGAGGCGTCAAAGAGAATAAAGACACGAGATATATTCCTTCTTGATCATGTTCTTTTTTGGTCATTTTTCAGGTCTTGCTTTTCTCAACAATGACCAGGCTGCTTGATGTAATGGAAGATTATCTCTGCTGGAAGCAATACAAGTACCTTCGCTTGGATGGACATACGTGTGGGGGTGACAGAGGTGCCCTTATTGATAAATTCAATCAGCCTAATTCTCCGTTCTTTATATTTCTGTTGAGGTAAATGACTAACTTAGAGTTGCCTTAGATTCAAAGTTTGTTGGGTTTAAAGGATGTAGTCTTCTCAATAATCATTCATTTTGTCCTTACCATGATCACAATGAAGGTTCGCAAAATTGGAAATTTGCCGAAAACTTAATTTTAATTTTCTGTGAGTTTTGATACCAAAAGAAAAAGAAACTTCATTAACCACCAAAATAAACTAATAAAGTTTACTCCACTGCTGTTGATTCCGACATTTGCAGACAATAGGTTAAAGTCCTATTATATCACAATGAAGATTAACTGAGTATTCAAAATGTATAGTTTCTAGTGCTGAACTCCATTTCTAAATCTAACTGAATATTACTATGTTGTCCCTTTACTTGCGATTTAGTTTGATTACAATGGGGTTTGATAAGTTAATTTTGATTTGCATATTGTTTCGGTAGAATCAAAGAAAATATTATAGCGAATGAGAAGTTAGTGTGATGAGGTTTGCATCACATTATCTTCCAAGTATTAATTATTTTATGGATCTGATAGATGCGAAAGAATGATATCATGGAAAGATGTGAAAAAAGATTGACTTGATGGAAACCACAATACTTGTCTCGGGGTGGTAGATTGGTCCTGATCAACTCTGTATTAGATGCCTAACCTACTTATTTGATGTCATTATTTACTCTTCCCGCTAATGTAGAGGGAAGAGTCGATGCTGTTAAGAGGAATTTTCTGAAGCAAGGAAAGGAGGAAAAAGGCTATCATTTAGTCAAATGGAATACCTTAATTCTGGCTAGGAATGATGGAGGGCTGGGAATCAGAAATCTGAGAAAGCAGAACAGAAGTTTCCTGATGAAGAAATGGCTTAGGAGACTACCTAAGGAGGAGCACTCTTTATGGGGCACTGTGATACAAGTTACGTATGAAAAGGAAGGTTTTTGGAGGACAGAAGAAGTAAACACTATATATGGAACAAATTTGTGGCGATCAATCAGGAACCTGTGACATGTATTCTTTGCAAGAACTAGTTTTAATGTGACAGATGGTTAGAGGATCTTGTTCTGGGAAGATAAATGGAATGGGAATGGAAGTCTTAAGCAACTGTTCCCTGACATTTATATTTTAAATCAGCAACAGGATTCCACTTTACAGTAAGTGTGGCCAAAATTCTAAGCTGCTCGGACTTGGGTGCGGGTGTTCGATACGTGTGCGGATCCTTCATGATCTAATTTTGGGATACACCTTAAAATAATTAAAATATCTAAAAAAAGAGTTATAAAACCTAAATTATGAGATATTATGTGGAGAACTCGAGGAGAATCCTAGAAAGAGATTAAAGGAAAAGGAGTAACATAGAAATTTCTATATAAAAGGTATTCAATTTTCTTTAATTTCACCTTAACTTTAGTATTGATTATAGGAATCATTAAAATTGACTAGACTTTCCCCATCGATTTTGGTTAAAGTACCCAAAATCTGTTGACCAAATTGGACACGGATCCCACACCCACACCCACACCCACACCCATGTCGTGTCGACACGGGTGCGGCACCAAAAGTGAAGAGTCTGAGCAACTTAGGGCCAAATCAAGGTTGGAACTTGACCTATAGAAAATTGATGGAAGACTGGGAGATGGAAAGATTGGCCAACTTTTATGGCACTCTAGGCCAGTGCAAGGGGCTATAGGAAGGAGAAGACACTCTTAAGGTGCATTTTTACTGTAAGCTCTACCTGTAAGGACATGAATCAGATGGGTTCTCAGATCAGATTTTTACCTTGGAAGTTTATGTGGAAAGTAAAAACTCCATACACTATTTTCACTTGGTTGGTTTTGGAAGAAGCTGTTTTAACTCGGGAGAATCTACAGAAGAGGGAAAGCATATGTGCTCCAGATGTTATTATTGTGAGCATAATGCAGAGACAATTAACCATTTGTTTCCTGATTGTAAAGTGGTTAGCCAGCTTTGGAATCTATTTACCAGCTTCAGAGGCATAAGGTATGTTAGAATAGGAATAGGTTTATACAATCCTATTAGAATAGGAATAGGCTTTTACAATCCTATTAGAATAGGAATAGTAACAGAAATAAAAATAGGAATACTAAATAGTATCTTACTTGATAAAGGATTGTATTCTAGGGTCTATAAATAGAGTCTCAATGTAATAATGTAAACAACAACAATTCAATAATATTCTTTTCCTATATTTCTCACATGGTATCAGAGCCTCTACGATCTTGATAAACAATCAAAGAGCTTCCGCTGCCGGTCGGTGGCACCCATATATGCTGCCCGTTTGGCCAATGATTATGTTTGCAAAAGTTGGGTCACCATAAATCGATTCATGCTTCTTGATTTGTTGGTTGAAGATCTGGTAGCGGTCACTTGTTGCGCGGATCGGTTTTTTAAGATTGTGACTACTTTTAGCCATCAAATCTAATACTCCGGCATATGAGCATGTTCTAGCCAGTTTTTCGGTGACTTGTTTGATATCGACTCGTCTATTGATTCCAACATGATCCATATACTTTATACTAGATTTTGAGCACTTACAACGACCGCTACATTGTGAAGAAGTCTATATGAAGCAACCACCTAATTTTGTTGCTCAGGGAGAGTTTAGTTGCCTTGTATGTTGATTACGTAAGTCACTCTATTATGGTCTGAAACAGTCTTTGCAAGCTTGGTTTGGGAAGTTCCAACACTGTAATTTTATTACTCTGTGTTTTATCGGCATTATGCATCAAATTCAGTATTTCATGAGAAGACCAAGCACATTGAGATTGATTGACAATTTTGTGAAGTCGAGTGATCAACTTGCCAATATCTCACCAAGCCCCTCATCGGTCTCGTGTTAATTACATTTGTAACAAGCTAGGTACATCAATTGTATGCACTAGCTTGAGGGGGAGTGTTAGAATAGGAATATGTTTATACAATCCTATTAGAATAGGAATAGGTTTATACAATTCTATTAGAATAGGAATAGGCTTATACAATCCTATTAGAATAGGAATAGTAACAAAAATAAAAATAGGAATACTAAATAGTATCCTACTTGATAAAGGATTGTATTCTAGGGTCTATAAATAGAGTCTCAATGTAATAATGTAAACAACAACAATTCAATAATATTCTTTTCCCATATTTCTCACAAGGTAGACTATGCCGGGAAGAACAGGGGAGGCACTAACTAGCTGGAATTTTGAGGGCGGTGGTAGCACTAACATAAACAGATGGAGAGTTGTCCCAGCATTATGATGGACCATTTGGAAAGAGAGAAACTCTAGGTGTTTTGAAGGCAATAGTAGCTCTCTGCAAAACTTAAAAATGAATTTGCATTATAAGTTTTTGTTATTGGTTTGGTGCAGCTCAGAGTATATAGATGACCCAGTTTCTATAGTAGACATCCTAGGATCCTTGTAAGATGAGATAAGATTTAGTGTTAGCTATTGTTTTACTCTTTTCGATGTAGATTCAATGATGTAATTTTGGCTTCCAACGCTTCACATTGATGATTTATTTACAGTCTGTTATCTTGTCAAAAAAAAAAAGAGTATAGAATACAGTGTCTTAGACGATGTTCCAATCTGGAACATTGGGTGTACTGGGATAATGAGAGTAGGGTTTAATCTTTTCTTGGAAAGAAAGAACGAGTGGGTTGTTTGTAGGACATATTTTGACATTCTTGTTCTTTTTTCTCTGCATTCTTCATTCATGTAAACATTTTCTCTTAAGACTGATCCATTCTAAAATGGTGCCAGTATTCGTGCTGGAGGTGTTGGAGTAAATCTTCAAGCTGCTGATACAGTTATAATTTTTGACACAGATTGGAATCCTCAGGCAAAAGCTCAAACTTACTCTTTTGAGGATCTTTTATATTTTGATTATGTGGCTTTCACTTATTGCTCTCTTGGTTTGCTGCATTTAGGTTGATCTTCAAGCACAAGCAAGGGCTCATAGGATAGGTCAAAAGAAGGATGTTCTTGTTCTTCGATTAGAAACAGTAAATGCCTTTTGACTTCTTGTCTGTGCATGCATTTGCAGTTTCATGCTTTCATTTGTGCACACTGCTGGTTGTTCATGCTGTAAAATTACTATTAAATCTGTTTTGTTATGACTGTGGCCTCCTGTTATGTGGATCAGCTGGGTCATTCTGATTTATTTACTGTAATTAGCATTTGTTAGCTCACTATTTCTCAAGATGTATCTTTAGCTCGTTATTTCTGTCATTTCTAGATACTAACACATGCATGTCCGGTGTCCCATGAAATCTTCATTCTCCAGTCTAGACTCTAGTGACTGAAACAATGCTCCCTCTTGTGCTTAGCGGGATAAGATTTTGTGGCCAATCTAGTGATTATTATGGTTCAAGGATAGATGTAGAAACTTGGCATAATTTTAGTAAAATACCTTTTGTTTTTTGTTTCTTGCATGTTTGTAGATGAAACCAATCTTCTTTTAGTTCCGTTAATCCGTTATTGTATTATACTGTAGTACTTCCTTTCATTTCTACTCTGGGTTAAGAGGAAACTGTCCTTTTTTTCTGGGGGGACACCGTACCTGCCTGCATATGGTGGTGTATCTGGAAAGAGAAATATATGTTGAGGACAAGAAAATTCTGTTTAGAAGTTGAGTCTGATTGCATCATGGATGTTGTCTTTTTTATGTAAATTGGTGTTAGTGATGCTGAATCCCTTTTGCAGCTTTTAGAAGCTTTTGTATAGACATTCAGGGCTTCCCTTTTCTTTTTACCTTTCTTCCTTTTTGGATGTAATGACAGCACTCCCTTAGTGCTGGTTCTTTTACATATAACACTGACCTGGTCAAACCCAAAAAAAAGAAAAACGAGAGGCAGCAGTCTTTTTGGCAATGAGGAGAACCCAGTTTTAGCTTTTAAAACCCAATGTGTAGCTTGAAAAGCTTTGCCAGAATTTTGATAAATGTCCATGGGATCCGCATTAGCCTGCTGCAGAGAAGGAAAAGGCAATAAAATATGGAAAAGCATGTTCTCTAAGTTGCCAAATCTACAATTACTTCGTTTTTCTTTTTTGCCTTCTTTCTGCGATCAGGTAAAACAATTAAGTGTGCAATCTCCATTTCAAAAACAATTGAATGTGCAGTCTTTAGACAATCATTATTTAGTTAAGTGAATATTCTTCTTATGAAAGCAATGAAAAATTCTGGTGAACCTTACTTCATTAATTGCAGCATTCTTTTTGGTTTCTGATAGAGCAAAGTTGATGGGTTTTTGGTTTCTTCAGAACTATATGTTCTGATGATCTTGAACATTTAATGATCGTCAAGAGTTTCTCAATGATGCTTCATGTCGTATTAATTGTTGGTACAATTTATAATAATAACATAAAAAATTGTTGCAACAATTTATGTATCAAATACTGCCACTGAATTCCTGAAAGATCAGAGCTGATGGTTTTTTTGGTTTCTTCAGAACTATATGTTCTGATTATCTTGGACATTGAATGATCATCGAGAGTTTCTTTATAAAGCTTCTCATTGCATTAATTGTTGCCACATTTATGTATCAAATACTGTCGTTAGTTTCTTGATCCAAATATTCATTGCAATTTGCACCTATGGTATGTCTAATTTGTGCATTTCTACTACCTTGTTAAAATTAGGTCCAAACTGTTGAGGAACAAGTAAGAGCTGCTGCTGAGCATAAACTTGGAGTTGCTAACCAAAGCATTACTGCTGGATTCTTTGATAATAACACAAGGTTTTTTGAAGGAAGATTTGGAAATTCTGCTCAACCTTTGACTACTTTGGTGAATGTATTGTGCTGATAAACGTATTATAACTTGGATGTAGTGCTGAAGACCGAAGGGAGTACTTGGAGTCCCTCTTGCGAGAAAGCAAAAAAGAGGAAGCTGCACCTGTTCTTGATGATGATTCTTTGAATGATCTTATAGCACGAAGGTAAAATAGAAGCAGCAAAGGTGCTCTTATTCTGCTGTAAATTCATTGATATCTTAAAATTATTTCCAATGACTTGTGCAATATGACATTTCTTACATCAGAATAAGCACGCCGTGTGATGGTTTTATCTAGTTCTCTCCAGGCATATGTTCCTCGGACTCTTTAAGCACTGACTGATGCATGTTGGATCCTTTCAAAGTAGGGCATTTTTGGAGGATCCAACACGGGTCCGGCAACATTTTTTGAGAGTCCGACCAACATAGCTCGAGGGAGCATGGTACTGAAACTGCATGTGACAGCCACATCACTTCTTGTACCAATATTTCATTAATCAGAAATAACAGCATTTGAAGCTCAGTGCTGACTAGCATTTGATCCCCCTCCCCCTCCCCTCCCCTCTATTTTTTCTTTTTCTTTTGTTGTTGAGGGCCGAGGTTACTGGCTAGTCATCAATTCATTTTTAATCTATAGCACCGATGCTGTGTTTCTAATGTATTTAACATGAATTTACAAGAACTATTTGTTGATTCGCCATCAAGTGCATAACTCTCATATCTCTAACTCCCTACGTGCAGTGAGCCAGAGATTGATATATTTGAATCGGTTGATAGGAGAAGGCGTGAAGAAGAGATGGTAATCATGTCAATACTTTATCCCAGGCTATTTAATTCTCTCATTTTCTGAACGAAATCCTGCTAATCTAGCTAAACAGTTACCACCCAATAAGTTCATCATTATTTTTCTAATTCAAGCATAAAAATGCAGGAAATCTGGAAGAAGTTATGCTTAGAAAGTGGAACACACAGTTCAGAACTCATTCCTCCTTTGCCCTCTCGCCTTCTTACTGATGATGACTTGAAACCATTCTATGAAGCAATGAAAATATCTGATAAGCCAGTTGTGGCTCCTAGCCCTGGGTTAAAAAGGAAGGGTCAGAGTCTTGGGGGTCTTGATATCCAACATTATGGACGTGGAAAAAGAACAAGAGAGGTTGGTTATACTTTTGGAGACTGCAGAACTTGCAGCCATATCTTTTTTCAGTTCTTATAATAAAATAATTTGTTATTCACTAGTTTGTTCATTTTAATTCTTGTGCTTCCTTAGGTTCGTTCATATGAAGAGCAATGGACGGAAGAGGAATTTGAGAAAATGTGCCTTGCTGAGTCTCCTCAATCACCTAGTCTAAAGGAAGAAATTCAAGAAAAGAATTCCCCTTCAGTCTCTGGCACTTGTCCTGACCCTGTTGTTGCCACTCGTGAAATACAAACCCCAGCACCGTATCAGCCTCCTCTCCAGCAGCCTGTGCAAGAACTTTCTCAACTGCCTGTGCAAGAACTTCCCCAACAACATGTTGGACCCATAGTTCAACAAAGCCCCGTGACTGTGACTCCGCCATCTAAACGGGGCCGGGGAAGACCAAGGAGGACAGCAATAGTGACTGAAATTTCACCGTCCCCTGTCGTTATTTCAGCAATTGCAGCTAGTGTAAAGGTGGAGAGCAATACCATTGCAGAAAATACTTCTACCAGTCAGGCAACTTCTGGGCCTGTTTCTGTGTCTTTTCCTTGTGCTTCTTCCGTAGAAAGTACCAGCGCAACCATCCTACAGAATGTAACTGGTGTTGCTCCCAGCCATCAGTCAATTGTACCTTCTGTTGCTGTTGTTTCTCAGTCTGGTCCTCCTTGCCCTCCTACAAGTGGACAGGGAAGGGGCCGAGGTAGAGGCCGAGGCCGAGGTCGAGGTCGAAAGCCTCAAACGGGAGGAGAAGCTCCAGGGCGTAGAGGAAAACAACAGAATGTTACAGCGGAGGCTTTCCCCACCCCTCCAATTCAAGCAGTAAGTGAGCCTGTCTCTGCAGCGCAAGGTGTGAATGTTATGAGTTCTACTCACCATATGCCCCCAACACCTCCTGCAGTGGGTGAGCCTGATCTGGTGCCACAGGTGGTGGCAGGTTTGGGTTCAAAAAACCTTGGTCATGCTCCTGTTTCCATGAGAGATGCTACTAAGGAACTGAATTCGGTTGTGCCTCTTGCAGCATCTTCCTCTAGCAAAGAATTAACCCCTGTTTCGACTGTTTCTGTTATTCCATCATCTGCTGCCAGTCAGGACCCTAGTTCAATTTCACCTCCAGGTGTCCTTCAATCATCCTCAAGAAACCATTCAGATCATCTTTCCCTCTCTGCTGCCCAGACCGAAGCTACTCTGCGGGTGAATTCAATTTCAGTAGTTCCTCATAGTTCACCTTCAGCTGGCAAGGAAACGAGTTCTGTGTCACCTGTTCCTCTTCATTCATTAACTTCAAAGGACTCCAATTCAGTTTTACCTACTCTTGTTCCTGCATCATCGTCTGCTTGCGTGGAACTAAGTTCAGTTTGCCCTCTTCCTACTGTTGCACCCTCTTCCAGCATAGGTACAAATACATCTGCACTTACTCCTCTTCTTTTAGCATCTAATGCAGCAGGCAAATTAGATTATGGATCAGAGAGGATGACATTGTCTTGCTCTTCTTCTATTTCAGGTCATGATTCTGTATGTGATTCTTCTAACTTGAAGAGCACTTGCCAACAAGAATCTGGTGTAGTAACTGCTCATACTTCTGATCCAGTTCCACCATTGCCTGTGATTTCATCAGTTTCACAGTATAGTACTCCTCCCACTGCACCTAAGCCAGGTAGAGGACGAGGACGCAAGGCTCAAACTGGAAGCGAGGCACCACGGCGCAGGGGGAAGAGACGGGATTTGGTCACTGCAGCTGTTACTGAAGGGTTAAGTGCTCAGGATCCAAGATTAATTGAACCGCCACAAAAGAGAACCAGGTTATCCGTTGGGAGGAAGCCCACTACAAGAAGCAAGTGTGAGAATGAATCTCAACAAGTAGTAGACCAATCGGTTGCATCTCAAAAGACTCCAGATTTTGCTGGTGGGGAAATCCCTAAGAATATGGTTTCTAGTGAAGTTAATCCACAAAACAGTGCAATCAACACAGATGCATCTCAATCCCATGCTATTCTGGCTCCTAGTCAAATGGGTGATAATCTAAATGGTGACGTTGCTACTGCTGAAGAGGATCTCGATGACGCTCAGCAAAAGGAGAATGTGGTCCAATCTGTTACATCTCAAAGTTGCTCTAGTCCTCATGTTGAGCCGCAGATTAACACGGTCAACTCTGATGATTCTCCTTCCCAGGTTGGTATATCTGCTGGTAGGTTGATACTTCTATTATAAACTATTAAACTGTTATGACTAACGAGGTTCTCCTGGAAGTGCAGGAACAAACAGCTATTGTCCAGTCAGATGCTTCTCAAAAGATTCCATATCCTGGCACAGGACAAATCCCTCAAGCTATGGCGTGTTGTGAAGTTGAGCTACATAGCAATGCTATCAAATCCAACGTATCACAAGCCAGTGGCGATGTTGCTAGCTGTGAAGTTGCCACGACAAAGGAAGTTCTTAGTGAGGATCAACAAACAATGAAGGTTCAGTCAGCTGCATCTCAGGCGCCTTCAGTTCACTCTGTTGGGAAAATGCCTGAAGATATAGGTTGTGAGGTTGCCACGACAAAGGAAGTTCTCACTGAGGATCAACAAGCAATGAAGGTTCAGTCAGCTGCGTCTCAGACACCTTCAGTTCACTCTGTTGGGAAGATGCCTGAAGATATAGTGAGTAATGAAGTACTGCCACACTGTGATGCTATACAAACAGATGCATCTCAATCCCATGCCAGTCTTGCCTCTTCAGGATCAATGGCTCCGGTTACTGATTGCCTGGTTGAAAAGAGTGAAGGTGATTCTAAGGGTGACGATGGTGAAAAGACTCAGACTAATTCTATAGATGGGTCAAACATGGAAGTTCCCATTGGAGCTTTGGAGCTTACATCATCTGACGATCTGAACAAGAGTGGAGATGCAGAAGGGAAAACAAACAGCAGTTTAAGCGGGGTCCTTCCCACAAGTTCTGAGTTAGTTCCCTGTCCAAGCACAAAGACAGAGGTATATCTGGGTTCCGTAGGTGCCGGGAAAGTAAGTTTTAATTCGGGATCAACTCAAAGCCTGTCTGAGAGTGTGTCCGCAAAAACTGATGTTGAACAGTTACAGACTGAGGATCTTCCTCTGGATAAATCACTTGTTTCTAAAGCTGAGGCAGCCAGCACTGAGCATCTCGCTGGTGGCATACTTGGAAAAGAACAGGAAACTGGACACACCATGGAGGAGACTGTTGTTTCACCTGCTGTGGAGACTGACAATCTGAATATGAAGGGAATCGCATCATTTGCTTCTCCATCTACTGAGGCAGAATCTTTAGTGGATGAACCTCCAGTATGTGGATCTTATAAACCAGCCAAGGACAAACTTGAAAAAGCAGCAGAAGGAACACATTCCGATAAAGGTGCAATGGCCGAGGTTTGTGAACAAGATAAGTTATCAGTTAACGTGTCATTGGAGACAACTAAAGGTTTAAGTTGGGTGGAGAAAGAAAAATATAGGATTCCAGAAACTTTTGAGAAGCAAGTTAATGTTGCTGAATCCCTAACAGAAGAATGTGGAAAAGATCTTGCAGCACATGGTCCAGAAATGAAAGATTTTGATGTAAGTGAGGTTGCACCAAGCCCTAGAAATGAGTCCCAATCCAGTGTCACTGTTGGAACATCTCAAAGAACTTTTGAGGAGCAAGTTAATGTTGCTGAATCCCTAACAGAAGAATGTGGAAGTGATCTTGCAGCACACAATCCCGAAATGAAAGATTCCGATGTAAGTGAGGTTGCGCCAAGCCCTAGAAATGAGTCCCAATCCAGTTTCACTTTTGGAACGTCTCAAAGTGAACCTGAACGACAAGCCATTGCTGAAGCAAACTTGCATCCCAGTATTTCCGGTAAGGACTATTCTTTATCTAGTTTAGATAATGAATCTGATAGAGTTTGAAACACAGAAGCAAATCTATTCTGTCACACCTGAGGTTTGTGAATCTGACATGACACATGTTGATTTTGTAGAGACTTCTCCCAGCACAGAATCTGGTGCCCAGAAGGAATCCCTTTCACCTAAGCTTGCTTCAAATGCTGAACCTGTTGAGGCTCTAACAGAGACGTTTGCCAGCTGTCATGACACGAATTACGTAGCTGAATTACAGGGTAACTTGAGTTTTGATGTAAAGGATGATCTTTCTAATTCTGAAGTTGATGTGTCTCAACTCTGTCCAGCTGATGGGTCATCTGAGAATCACCCAGAATTAGAACAGGTTGTGGTGGAAGATATGAGAACTAACATTTGTGAGGAGTCTGCTTCAGATGAAGTTGATGATATTGTACTGCGGCAAACAGAGAATGCTGACGGTCAGTGTCACGATGGTTTGTCTGTGGAGACTCATGAGAGCAAAAGAGCTGAAGATAAGGTTGATGTTTTAAATGGTGAATTAAATAAACATCTATCCAGCACAATTGCTGGAACATCTAAAAAGGTGGCAGATCTGGAGTTAGTTGCCGAAGAGAACACAGGGAAGATAAATGATGGCTCAGTAGATGCAGGTCAGGTGGCAGAAAAGTCTGAGGATATGGCAATCCGAGATCTTACTGTTGAAGGACAAGAGAGTAAGGAAACTGATGCCGCAGGAGATACTTCAACATCAAAAAATGAGGTGGAATCACAATCTGCTGTTGTAGAAAATATAGGAAGGATGTATAACAAGTCAGTAGCATCAGGGGAGGTAACAGCTGCTGAACTTCTGATAGAAGGGTCTGAGCATTTGCATGTCCTAGACCATGCAATTGAAGTACAAGGTAACAAAGCATTTGATGCCACTAGAGATGCTTCTGAATCAAATTCTGAGCTAAATGAAGCTCAACCTGGTGGAACATATCAAATTGGGTCAGAGTTACAGTTGGTTGCGGAACAAGACTCTGAGACAATGAACAAGAAGATTACTTTACCTGATGCTACAGCTGTTGAGCCCCAACCAGCTGGCTCTGAGAATTTGAGTATTCGAGATCCTGCACATCAAGGACCAAAGAACCAAACATCTGATCCAACTGAAGATTTTTCAACTTTAAATAATGAACTTAATGAATCTCAACCGAAAGCTGCAGATGGAACTTGTGAAATAGCAGCGGAGTCTCATTTGGTTTCCAAACAAAACATAGAAATTCATGTGGAAGTTGCTACAGGGGATGTTATAGCCAAGAATGCTGCAGTAGGGAAGTCTGAAAATTCTCCATCGATAGATGTTGCTGTTGAAGAAAAAGGGAAGAAAGAATCTGATGCAACATCTGAAATTTCTGATTCTGAACTCAAAGAACCTAAAACCAGTCAAACCACAATTGAACTGAAGACACATACAATATGTGAGGAGTCGGGAATGACTGACAAGGATGTTACAGCTGAGAATGCTGCAGTAGGTAAGTCTGAAAATTTTCCGTTGATAGATGTGGCTGTTGAAGAAAAAGGGAAGAAAGAATCAGATGTAACAGATGAAATTTCTGATTCTGAACTCAAAGAACCTAAAACCAGTCAATCCACACTTGAAGTGAAAACACACATAGTATGTGAGGAGTTGGGAATGACTGACAAGGAGGTAGCTCCACTTGAAGTTGAAACTCCATTCAGAGATTTGTCTGGTTCTTCTGGCAGAGACTTGGCAGTTGAAGGACAAGAAAAAGAGAAGTCTGCTGCAATTAAAAATGTTTCTAGCCCCGAGAATGAAGAGCATAAATGTAGTCCAGGTGCAAGAGCTGCTGATAATGGGGCAGAATCACAATTGGTTGCTGAGAGGGACTCTGAGACAGTTCTGACCAAGGAAGTATTTTCAGGTATAGGGTGTTCATATCTGAAGTTTTTAACTGTTTATAACCAAATTCTGGTAGTAGCACCTTCAATGTTTCCAATCCAAATTAATAAATTTTCTTCCTACTTCAGGCAAAGAAGAGATCTCCAGTATCAAGCTAGCTGGTGATGAAGATGTGCCAACTGCTATAGAGTATGGTGATCAAGAACTATCGTCTGCTACAGGGGCCGGTGATGATTAAACTATGGCCACTGCAATACTGATGCTTGATCTGATCTTTCTCCTGTATTTCAGGTAATGTGCTGTTCTTGCTTTTTATAATGATGTTTCAGAACTTGGATACTTTGACCATGTGTCCCGGTTTTTTGTTTATTATGTAAATTGTTATTCAATTTGGAGTAGATAAATATTCCTTTTATTGCTGTTATTGATTACTAGCTGCTTGGATTACTTATTATGTATGAGAAGGGTTTATTAAGTGCTGAATCATATAGGTATCTTTTTACCCATTTACTAGAAGGTTCTTACTTTAATATCCATTCTCATATGTTACAATTCCTTACTGTAACTTTCTTTTCTCTACGGTATATTGTATGGAAATAGTTGATAGGATGAATTACCTCTTATGCAGAATCATGCCATCTGTTTGCCAATTGTCATTCCTTTCTTGGCTCATTTGCCTTTGCTGTGTAGGATTTTGATATTGCCTCATTGGTTCTACTTTGCTCGTCTTTTCTTAATAATTGGGCTGTTTATAATCTTTGCATCTTCAGTGGAAATATTCATGGCAAGTGATTTTTCACCAAGTTCAGTAACATCAACAAATAGTGCTTTGAAATGTTTTCTTGACATTGTTGGGATCTTACTCTGAGCTCTTTAGGCTTCCCGCTGCTAATCTTCTCTTTTTAAAGATTGTCTTTCGCTCTCAAAAAAGCTCTACCTCCTTTTTTATGATATAGTAAGCTTCAAGCCCCAGACTTTACCTTGGAGTTTAGCAGTGACCCGTTTCCACTTTGCTCCATTTTCCAACTCGGATTGTTCTTAGCATTAAGCTACCCATGTCCCTTACATTGTTTTTCCATTTTGAACACCAGCTGAGGTCTTTGTTATTTTTCTTTTATTTGAAATTTACTTATTTTTTCGTTTTTTTTTTTTGTGCGTGTGTGCAGGCAGGCAGGCAGTACGTGGAATCAGGCAATCTTATTTAAAATGCACTTGTGAAGAGGTTGCATGTTGACAATCTTGGGAGGGTAGGGACTTGTATAAATAGCAATAGTTCCTCAAGGATCTTAAGAATTTCATTTGGATCTCGCAGCGTAAGTTGTGCATTAATCATTGTTGTCAACAAGGATCTACTTAGCTTCTTTTGACCGTTCCAGGTGATGGATGAGCTGGATTTAGCATGTCCTTAGCATTATGGAAATCTGCATCTTCAAAGCGGATGGTTCAGGCAAAACTCTTAGATTTATTTAGTAAGGAAACTAGTTGGGACACCAAATTTGCTGTAAATTGTAATGTTGTTACCTTCTTTCTCTCTCTCTCAAATAGATTATGGTAAAGTTTGATAGTTTGCAAATCTTAAAGCAATAAACCTAAGCGCTCAGAGTCTAAAGGTTTGCTGTTGGCAAGATTGACATGCCTTGTAGTTGATTTTAAGAACACTTGGAACTACTCTTGGTGGTCTATTTACCAGGGTATGTTGCTACATAATAATTTTCATCTTCTCAAGCTTAAACTTTGTTTATATAACTTGGGAAGTTTTAACTAATGAAAGTGCTGATGAATCAGTATAACACATGGACATGGTCACCTCAGTCAACAGGCCAACAAAACTGATCAAATAAATAAACTAGGTCTATTTACACATCTATCTACTTGGTTAAAAATTGTTAGAATTGAAGCTAATGTATAAAATGGTACGCAGCGCTATTGCGTGTAAGTACCAAGTCCAGCCTTTAGACGCAATGAAAGACTCTTCAGACACAATGATAACATGAATCAAAGAAGAGACGGAGAGAATAAAAAATAGTATTGTTATTGTCCTCTTATAAGGTTCACTGTGATAATCAATAGAAGTATCAATTTTTACAACTTTCTAAAAAAGCCTCAAGTAATGGACTTTAACATGTGATTATGAAGTATTTGAGATGACCATAACTCTTCTTTGTAAATAGTCTTCAGTGATTTTGATTTCATAATGTTTGGTGAGAAATTAAGACAACTTGAGATGCAATCGATCCAAAGCTTAAGTTTAAAGTAGTTTTAAATTAAAAATTCTCACGGAATAAAAAAGATGCAAAATAAAGAAGGTAATGTTACAAAGAAGAGGATATTAAAAACTTTCTTTTAGCACTTTCACGAATCGGAGAAGATCTATTAGCTTTCTTAATTGAGACATGGATGTAATTTGTTACTTATTAGCTTTTGTTTATGTTATTTTGTATTTGAGTTTGTTTTTTTTTTTAAAGCTGTTTAAGGCTAATCTTTTATCTATTTTTTTTTTTTTGTTTTGTTTTGAACTATTTTTATTAATAAAATTTAGCCTCTTTGGCCATTTTGTTTGAAAAAGAAGAAGAAGAGAATTACAAGTTTTTAATGAATGAAGAAAATCATGACACACATAAGTATAATAGATCAATTTCTAAAGTAATTTTTTTGATGAAGAAGAGGAGTACAAATGAATTATGTGCAGACAAATAAAATTATACAATATAAAGTACAACTTATGCATTTATGGTATAAAAAAATTCAAAAAATATTGACGTTATTATATGAAAACGTATTCTCCTATGGTGATGGTAATAAATGATAATGTTTCTTTTCAATCTCAAAATACATGAAAAAATTGAATGTATATAATGATTTGTGATTGTTATGGCTAATTAGACAACAAAATTTGTATGAAACTTTCTTGAAAGAATAAAAAGATTTTAAAGTAATCTCATTGAATACTCAATGATTGTGATATCACTTAACATTAAAAAAATTAGTTTCTATCTCATATACATGATCAAAGTATCATATCTTAATGCAATTAGTGCATTTATATATTTCGTTATTACTATTCATAAGAAAATACTTTTTAAAAAAATTGCATGTTAAATATAGTCTCAAATTTAACTCGGGGACATCAAAGTGAATAAAATATTGATATTAATCAAAGTTTATTACTTATAAAAAGTGCAAAAATATTATTGATTTATATAAAATTTGATTTAAAAAAAATTATCAATTTGCATGTGAAAACACTGTCATAATATGTTACTCTACAACACAATCAAGTTTTGCCATCATGTCGATGAAAGTGTTCGCTATTTAATTGTTATTATGGACAAGTCAAATAAAAAACTTGTCTAAGACAACGAGGTGACAAACAAGAATGTATTTGGCTGAGCTTAAAATTCGACAATTTCAAAAGATATTTGTTATACGTGCAAAATAATACTGTCAATAACAATATTTGAAAAACTCCTACATAAAATTGGACAACATCATCTATAAAAATTAATTGATATTTTATTGAATTGGTAGTACATGTTATACTATTATTCCTTAGTTAAGCTTTTGTTCCGTTAGATTTTTTTGGCAAAATTTTTAATGAAGCAATTAATAATGCATATTACTAGAGTCTAGATATGTGACTGTTTTTTTTAATTAAAATATTTCTTATGGTTTTTTTTTCATAATAAAATTTTAACAAGGTACATTATCTATTTAGTTATACACATCCAAAATAGAATATTATGAAATAATAAATCTGAATATCCACTACTCTAATAATAAATTCTCCACTACTCCTCACTATTGTTGATGGTAAGTGGTAACTCTCACAACTTCATAACTTACTCTATAATCTTAAATAAGTTGATTAACATTACATTCATAACAATCTCTTATATCTTTTAATACAATCCTATAAATAATAATATTAGAATTATACAAAATTAAAAATCCGTAAAAAATACAAATTATCTACACTTTCCTTTCTACATGTTCTATCTACATTTCTTATCTGAATCATGTAGTCTTTCTCACTTTTTTTTTTAGGGAAAAAGGACAAATATATCCTCAAACTATTGTAAATGATATGCTGATACCCTTCGTCATACTTTTGGGACATTGGTACCCCTGCCGTTCAAAAACTAGAGCATATATACCCTTCACTCTAACGGAAGACTAAAATGGGACACGTGACACAATCTTATCCGTCGATCTGATATTTAATAAATATCGGGTCGATGAATAAGATTATGACATGTGTATGCCGGTTAGTATAAAGGGTATACATGTTTTAGTTTTTGGCGGCAGGGGCATCAGTGTCCCAAAAATATAACGGAGGATATCTACATATCATTTATGATAGTTCGGGGTATATTTATCCTATTTCCCTTTTTTTTTTATAACAAATAAAAGCTTACAAACTCTCATACAATACATATTGAAATTTTAGCATAATCACAATGTTTTTTCCTTTCCAATTTGAGATAATCAGCCATGAAATTATTGTCTAGAATATTTGATAACATAATTGTTCACCTATGGTCTAACAAAAATATAAACTTGAGATTGTTTATTTGCAAATAAAAAACAAATCATGGTTCAGTTCTTAATCCTAAAGACATCAATAGCAAAGGTTTAATTAAAAATCTGATCCAAAAAGAAATCAATAGTACTATAATATTTTTTAAATTTGAATTTAGTCAGTATTGAAAAAAAAAAGGTTAGGAACTTTCCATGGCTTAAAGCAAGAAGTTTCTAATACATATCTTGAATCCCTCAGTTTCCATTGTCTCTTTCTTTGACTCTACACATTCTTTCATCTGCCTCATTCCTGAAGGCTATTGAGTCTTGGGGCTCTCCAAGATTTGATATTTAGGGGAGCTCTTCTTTCCTTGAGCCTACATTTTTTATTCTTCATATCAATCTCCAACACCGATTTGCTGCAACTAAAGAATAACAGACAAGAAACCCCCAGATTTTTTCTGGGTCTACTCTTCTTCTTCTAAAGGGGTTTCAGAGCAAAGGGTTTTCTATGGATTCTCAAGTTCTTGTTGCTCTTGGTCTTTCATTGTTGGGTGGATTGAGTACCTCTCTAGGTGAGTAAAAAGTTCCTTTTTTTTTATTTCTTTGTTTGGAATAGTTTATTTTCTCCTTTGTAAAATTGGATTAATTATCAGAGCCTGAAAGTGCTCTAATCTTATGTTTTTCTTCTCCAATTATCACATAGCTAGAGAAAAATAAAACTTATGTGACCTTGTTTGACCAGGGGATGGAGGAGTTTAAGAAACACAGAATTGTTTTTGGAACTTGTGGTCTAATTAAGCCATAAAGATTTATTTGGCAATGGATAAGGTATTTAAGAAGTTAAATCATTTGTAAATTTTTTTGAGTAATGGAAGTCAAAGTGTGGTCTTTTTCATTTTTTGTGCTCAATCCTGTGTCTTTTCTGTAAGCATAGTGAAAACCATATTGCTAAAACTTCAATATTTATACAGTCCCACTTTGCTCATAAAAACTATATAATATTCATTGGAGACTGATGGTGCTATTACTTTATGGTGGTTGTTTCCATCTCCTTTGTGTGTTTTGAGTTTCTAGAGTGTTTGAAGCTACAAGGGTCCTCCCTAAAGAAAGTTTAGTAATCTGATCTATTTTTTCTTATCTGCAGGTGCACTTTTTGTGGTTATTAGCCAGGCTCCTAACTTGAAGATGCTAGGACTTTTACAGGTGATGGTTAATCGTATTTGTAAGAATGTCAGAAGTAAAATGGTTAATTTAAGCGATTCTTGGCTTCTTTGTCACTTACTTGTTTAAGCATGCTGTCTGATAGATGTTTACTGTCGGTTATTTTATATATTTTCCGACTTGAGTATTTTAAATTTTGAGCAGAAGAAAAGGATCATTTGATTTTTAACTACTGATGCTTCCCGAGCTTAAAAGAACTCATTATGTTCAACTGTGTAAATCCAAGAGGTACACAGGTAGGCAATAGCAGAGTACAGACCTAGATAATTTCTTTGGTTGTGCAGGGGTTTGCTGCTGGTCTTATGCTTAGCATATCATTCTTTGACTTGGCTCATAATGCTATAAACTCCATTGGCTTCTTAAAAGGAAACCTCTGGGTGAGTCATCTCCTAATTTTATTTTGAACTTTTTCAATCTGTTTTCCACTTAAAGAAGAAACATACAGTTCTTGGATCTTAATTGCGAATCTCTGGGCTGTCAGTTTTTTGCAGGTGTTATCTTCTTTGCTCTTGTTTCAAATTTCATCCCGGAACCTACACTTGCATCCATTTCAAGTGCCAAAGGCAAAAAGGTATGGTGTGATTTGTTTTTTATAGGAGAAAATCTCGTTTATGCAAAAACTATCAAAGAATAAAAATGGTTTTCTGCATGAGAACAGAAAGACGGAGATGATAGGGGTAAGGATATTATGAAGAAGCATCGCCGCCAAGTTTTATTTAGTGGAATCATCACAGCAGTAGGTTAGTCTGCTGTATTGGTTTGTTGATAATTCCCATAAATTTTACAGCATTGTTTTGGTTCTGTTATGCTGTAAACCCTCCATTTGAGTTCTCATTTGAATAACTCTGAACTGTTTGTGAACTAGATCTGATTAAGTGCTGATTGTGGAAGCCTATTTTTGACGTTTCTTGTTGTGTCAGAGTCTCTTTGTAAATATTGTATGCAAGAGCACATACATTCTTAAAATTAATCTAGCTTAATCTTCATTTTTATGTCTCTGAAGTAGTTTGTGAACTAGGTCTGATGAAGTGCTAATTGTGGAAGACTATTTTTGACGTTTCTTGTTGTTTCAGAGTCGCTATACAAATATTTTATGCAAGAGTACGTATATGCTTAAAATAAATCTTTCTTTAATCTTCATTTTTATGTCTCTGAAGTAGTAGCACTCCCCACCTACATGAGAGATTTTATTAGGAAGTTAGCTTAGA
The DNA here is from genome assembly GCA_037074985.1 of Solanum bulbocastanum. Classification (NCBI taxonomy): domain Eukaryota; kingdom Viridiplantae; phylum Streptophyta; class Magnoliopsida; order Solanales; family Solanaceae; genus Solanum; species Solanum bulbocastanum. The sequence continues at coordinate 34,285,456 of CM073607.1, forward strand.
TTTCTAATAAGTATATTTCCCCCAATTAAAGCATAGTCTTGAGCAAAATAATTAAGAGTGATATAGTGTGTGGCCTGTATAATTTTACCTGGAGTTTTTTCAAAATTCTTATCTGGAGTCTTGTTCAGTTTCCACAGTGCTATGTTATGAGAAGAATATTACAAATCTTACTAAATTTGTTTTTCCTGACTAGTTTGTTATTAGAATTAGTTGTTGGTAGGAGGTGGTAGGTATCAAGTGGAATTAGTCGAGGTGCGTGAAAGCTGGCCCATACATCATGGTTATCAAAAGAAAAAAGAAGAATTAAGTTTACCCTTCAGCTAAGGTTTCTAGTAGGTGCTAGATGCACAAAGTCTTGTGGTTAAATAATCCCTTTCTGTTCATTCCTTATTGTTTGTAGTGAAAGTCAAGTCTCTATTTGAACTGTTGTGGTGTAGCTTATTTATGCTGTAATATGTAAGGCCTTCCTATAGTAAAAGTAGATTTCCCTCAATAGTTTGTAGAGAACCATACTCCCTCCATCCTATTTTATGTGAAGAAGTTTGGAATAAGAGGGCCAAATTCCCAAATTTTTCATTTGAATCTGGCATAAAATTTTTCTTTTCTTCTGAAATAAAATTTACATATTCTGATAACTGCATGGAAAGTACTACAAGTCAGTAGATTTAATAATGTAAAATATTTGAAAAAGTTCTATAAAATTGTATTAGTAAAAGAAAACTATTTGACTCCCCAATAGTATTAGTGTCATTTATCTATTGCACAGGGAGCCCCCTCCTCCGCGTACGTCTTTTCTTTTTCTTTTTTCTTAAAAGGAACACCCCACGTTTTGTTATAGAATGAATGCTCATTTACCTACAAATTGTCTCCCATCTAATTCAAGGGACCACATTTTCTAGTATGAGATGTTCCTAAATTTTCAAGACTTCTTTAGCAAATAAGAATTCTATAGTACTTGCACATATTTCTAGCAATGAAAACTCATTTATCAAGTTAAACATTTTGAGCTACTTGTACCGACATACTATACAAGTCAAATTGACTTCTCAATCTCCATTTCTTCTTAAACTACACTTAATAAAATTAGATGAAAGGGCTGGCATTATGGTAATAGAAGAGAATAATATATGCATTTGAACCATAATTTCATTCATTATAGGATGTCCAACATGGTTTGTATTGGCTTTTCTGTCCAGGTATAAGCTTGCACAACTTTCCTGAAGGGATGGCTGTGTTCCTTGGATCAATGAAGGTAGTTATCCTTTTTTGATTATCTGATGTTTATAAACTTCTGTAGTTATCACCTTAGTCATTGTTGCTTGACCTATGATATTTTGTTTCATTCTATTTTAAGAACCGTAAGGGTAACAATGTTTCAATTAATAAATGGCACCTCGAATCCAAAAATGGTTGGAGTCGGCTGTATGTATCATCTATATCTATAACAGGTACCCTATGGGATAGTCGAGATGTTGGTAAGTTGGTCCGGGGTCTGGGGAGGGTAGATGTACACAAACCTTACCCTACCTTTGTGGGGCAGAGAGGTTTCCAATAGACCCTCGACTCAAAAGAGAAGTTATTCGAAGCAGAGTTGCAAGACAAATATGACAACAAAATATCAAGATACAAAGCGAATGCAACAACATATAATAGAAAACATTGAAGAATAAGACACTATGCGATTATTAAATACTACTAATAATAAGGTGAAAAGGAGATGGCGCTAGCCCCTTGCCTCTCCCACCTAAAGTGTGACAATACTCGGCTTCCTACAAATCTTCTTCCCTAATCCTCAACCTCCATACTTCATGTCTAAGGTCATGTCTTTAGTAAACTGAAGTTGTGCCATGTCTTGTGTAATCACCTCCCCCAAGTTATTTTTGGGCCTACCTCTACTCTCATAACACCTCTTTGAACTCCTACTACAACCAACCTCTAACATCTCTGTACTGACACATGTACATATCCTTTCTTCAAATGCCCAAATCATCTCTGTTCACTTCCCTCATCTTGTCCTCCATAGAGGTCACTCCCACCTTGCACAGTCTAACTTCATTTCTAATCATATCTCTCTTAGTATGCCACACATCCATCTGAGAATCTTTATCTCCACTACATTCATCTTTTGAATGTGGGCATTCTGGACTAACCAGCGCTTTGTCCCATATAACAAAGTTGGTCTAATCACCACTTTGTAGAACTTACCCTTGACAACACACTCTTATCGTGTAGTACCTTGGATGCACGCCTTAATTTCGCCCACCTCGGCCTCACGCATTACATCACTAAACTTAGAGTCTCCAAGTACTCTGTTTTTGTCCTGCTTTACCTAAAACCATTAGACTCTACGGTCTATCTCCAAAGTTCTAACCTATTATTAAGTCCACCTCACTTCTCATCAATAAATATTATGTCATCTGCTAACTCGACAACACCTCCCTTTGAATATGCTGTGTCAATTCGTCCATCACTAAGGCAAATAGGAATGGGCTAAGAGATGGTTTTAGGTACAACCCCATCATGATTAGAAAAGTGTTCCGAGTCACATCCCATTGTTCTAACTCGGGTCTTGATTCCATAGTACATGTCCGTAATTGCTCTAATTTAAGTCTGAGGTATATCTCTAGCCTCTAAACATATTTATAGGACCTCCATAGGGACTTTATCATCCGCCTTTTCTGGGTTGATGAATATTATGTCTAAGTTCCTCTTCATGTCTCTATACTGCTCTTAACAATCTCCTTGTAAGATGGATGACTTTTGTAGTTCATTATCTCAGCATGAAGCCAAGTTGGTTTTTGGATATAGACACTCCCTCCTCATCCTCATTTCGACCACCTTCTCCCGAACTTTCATAGTATTGCTTAGTAGCTCATACCCCTATAGTTGTTGCAATGTCGAATATCATCCTTTTTGTTATATGTATTAGTGTACTTCACCTCCATTCTTTTGGCATTTTAGCCGTCTTAAATATGACGTCAAACAACCCAGTCAACCACTCCATACCTGCTTCATTTGTGGTCTTCCAAAACTCCATCGGGATCTTGTCTAGCCTGGTTGCTCTTCCGCTCATACGAATTGGCCCCTTAACCCCCCCAACCTTTATGCACCTACAACACCCAAAATTTCTACGACTCTCGGAATGCTTTAACTCTCCCAACATGATATCCCTGTCCCTTTCTTCATTCAAGAGCTTATGCAAATATGTCTGCCATCTCTGTCTAATGTGTGCCTCTTCTACCAACATTTCACCCTTTTTTTGGGGTAATACTTCGTCATTCTCATCCTTGATATACTTAGTGTGATCCTGGTCACAAGCTTATCGAATTTCCTATACCCTCCCTTGCCCTCGAGCTCTTTATTCAAATACTCAAAAGCTGTCCTTTTAGCTGCCATGACCACTTCCTTGTTCGCCACCTTATACCTCTTTCTATTCCCTCTTATCCTCCTTATCTAAGCTTTCTGCTAATGTTGTGAGTCTATTTAGGCCCATGCCATTCTCTATTGATAATTTGTCTTTTAAGGAAAATTGGGTTTCTCCAACAATTAAAACTCTAAATCTCAGTCTTACACCTACTACTTTAACATACAAGTTTCTAACCAGAATAAAGCACTTGTGGAATCAATGGATTTCATGTAAGTGTAACAACAACAACTAGGCCTTAACTTGAACTAGTTGGTATCGTCTATATAGATTCTTTACTTCCAATTGTTGTATTCTATGCTAAGTTCACATTATTTTTAAGTGGTTATTGGTCTTTTAAGACTTCCTCAGTCCCTTCCTTCAATGTGATTTTGGCTTGCCTCGGTCCCTTTCATCACGTTTAGTCATCATTGTTGGTGAGTATGGAGGTTACATAGGGTATCGCCAAGGCATCTGAGGTGACATTTTATTTTATCCTCTGTGTGCTACTCCATCTTAACATCAACATTTCTATGACACTCTGGTTTTTGATATATTGAGCTTAGAGGACTAATAATCACTCTCATATGACATTGCTGGCCTTCATAACTGTTTTATAAGACCTGCCTTTTACTTGTTAGGTAACAGTGGTTGAAGATTACAAGAAGATTAGCAAATAAGCTTTAGAAAACATACATTTAAGTAGTGTTAAATATCTTAATCAAATTAAGAGCAAGAACCAATTGTTGTGATAACAGAAAAGATTCTTTAACATATTTTATGGGGCCATAGATTAGGGATAATTTTGACATTTACCTTACGTATCACTTGTTTAGTCATGGTTGCTCAACTTACACAATATTGGTTTTATTCTGTTTGGAGTAGTGTAGGGATTAAAATTTAGATACATACACTTCTGTTTTGATGGGCTTACAGGTTTTTTCTTATAAACAAAAACCTAATTTAGGAATTCTAACTTATGGCTTTTGGCTTATTTTTGTCTTTTTGGCTTGAAAACAAGTGCTTAAAAGTATTCCTTCTCAAAAAAGCTAGTGCTTAAAAATACTTTTTTATTTTACCCAAACACTACAAAGTGCTTAAATGCTATTTTGGCTCAAAAGCACTTAAAATAAGTATCCAAACAGGATCTATGTAATGTGAAATATTAATAAAATGCTTAAAATTGTAGCATTTTATTGTGCATAAAGTAGACATTTCTTGGATATAAATTGCACCGAACAACCTTCATAGAAGAAGGAAATAAATGAGGACGACGCGGTCTACAGACCCAATATTTCTGGTCATTATCTGCTTCGACATCATTCTTGTTACATCGGAGAGGGATGACTTCCCATATCAACTTCCAACTTTTCCTCTATCATTTCTGTGGTCAGTCTACAGTACAAAATGCATTGAACTACAGGGAAGGGAACTGCACAATCCCATTCTTCTCGTGCGACTCTACATCGTAGATTTTCGGATAACCTTAGTTACCATTTGTTGTTCGGAAAGAAAAACGGAAGTGCCAGAAAATTAACTTCTGAGTTTGGCTTCAAGCAAGCTGAAATAGTGCTGCTACTGATACATGTTAGTTGTAGAAAGAATATGTTTATAACTTTGTTTTGTTTGACGAGAAGACATTTTGAAGTCTTTTCTTGGAAAAATCGAGATCCTCAGTTGTAACAACTTCATTAAGTCCAAAACAATTTCAGGTCGGTCATATGAATCTTCATTGACCATGTGATTCCATAAGCTCATCTCATGCCAATGTTATGCAAATACATATACAAGGTATTATAAGTTATCTATATTTTATAAAATGTATAAATCTCTGAAAGGCTAAACCTTTCTTAGAAACCATAGTTCCTCGTAAAAGTGCTAACATGCCTAAAATTATTCTTAACTAATATTTAGTGCCTATGTAAATCTTTCTTCTATTGTGCTATATCTTTTGCTTAGTTTACATGGACCTCAGATATTGTAGGTCCTTCGAGACAACTTTTTTCCGTTAACTCGTTCTCTTTTAATACCTTCACTTACCATGGTTTCACAACTTGCATTTGGAGGTCAATGCAGGACATGCCAAATCATATCAACCGACATTCTTTCATTTTATCCTCTATGTGTGCTACTTGAACCTTCTTGTGAATGTGATCAGTTTTAGTCCTGTCTAATTTTGTATGACCACACATCTATCTTAGCATCGGCATATATCCAATATTCATCTTGTGGATGTGTTAAAACTTTAGTGGTCCAACATTCAGTCCCACACAGCATTTGCTGGTCTAGTAACTGTTCTATAGAACTTACTTTTTTCACTTTAGTAGACATCCTTCTATCACTTAACACCCTTGTAACACTTCTATACTTTTAACTATCCGATTTTGATTCTATGTGCAACATCCTCATTTATCATTTTATTCTCCTGGAACAACGAGCCTAAATAGCAATTGTTTGCATTTAGGTACTGCAATGAGTGCAATCCCATCTAGTTTCACCTCAATTCACTCTTCTTATGGTGACTAAACTTGCAGGCAACTGATCTTCAGTTATAAACTTGTAATTGTTTAGAGCTTACTCTGTTTTCATTATGCTTTTCTTTTAGGGACTTCGGGTTGGTCTAAACTTGGCTCTTGCTATTGCTTTACACAACATACCAGAGGTATACTTTCTTACAAATTTACCAGGTTATTTCCTGATTTCTGTATGTTTCTTGGGTGCAAGAATACACTAATGGACTCCTTATTACAGCTGTAATATAAGATATCTTATCCTATCACAATGTGTATGTGTATGTACTTGATTGCTGTAGTATTCTTGGTTTCATTCATTTTTGGCTCTATGAGCATGTTATTTGAATTTTCTCTGCTGAGCAGATTGTTGTTGATCATGTATGTAAATAATAAATCAATGTGCTTATCAGTTCAATTAAGATATTGCCTGTGCATTGTTTGGGCACTTTTGATTCTTTCATACATCTCCATATTATACATAGCTGAGTTGGGTTGAGATCATTGATTGATTGACGATGCCAAGGAAGGCATCTACTGTAAAAACAGTGGATAGTCTTGCCAAAACAGGTAAATTAACAATCAACATGTTGATTGGGATCAAACTAAAAGGAACTAGGATGTGTCTTTTTGTTCCTTCTTCCATTTGGGGACCTGATTTATTTGGTTGCAGGGTGTTGCAGTTGCACTTCCAGTTTATTTTGCAACACAGAGGTAATGATTCCTACTAGACTAACTTTGTATTAATTAAGGATAACATCTTTTGCTTGTGTCAATCTGGGTTTATTTTATTAGGTTAATTTTATAATTATTTAATAGACTCCATGCTCGTAAACATCTTAACTTCAATTTAGTCAGGTCATATGAATGTAGTTTCACCACAAAGTCATGTTATCTGTACATCTTATTCTTGAGGCTTCAAGGCAATTTGAGTCACAAAGACTTGGTAGCGCTATTTAAATTATACAACTTACATCCAGCGATTTAAATCGTAAGACCTACATGCACATAACTAAAGTTGCTGGAAGCTTTGGAATATAAGAAATTTGAAATGCGGACAGTAAGCAAGATCAATGAAATCAAATCCTTTTCCTTCCCTCCAACAAAAGGTAACAACAAGAAGCTCTCGTCACTTTGTTGAAATAAAATTCTTTCTTCTGCCCAGAACAATTTATCATGGCTCTGTCAATGGCATTGCAAGGATAAAGTTCTAGTTGTGTCATGCAATGCCTAAAGAACACTTCAATCATAATCAGTTTCACCAAAGCTCATCCTATTGTATGTACTATCCCCATTTTTTTCTTAGACAGTTGAGATTTATATAGTGAGTCTATATGTGTCTCAGCAAATGGCAGGCATTCAAATTGGCAACACTTTCTGGTCTTGCAGAGCCCCTGGGTGTAATTATTGTGGGTGAGTACCTGATATTCATGTCTTTTTCTTTTAGAAGGTTAAGATTTACCTGACAACCATGTCTTTTAGTTCAAGTAGAACACAAAGTGTACATGAAGCAGAGAATAGGTTCAGAATTCATTTTTTAATTTAAACATGATTTGATTGCAGCATATCTATTTCCAAGCAGCTTAAATCCTGAAATTCTGGAGGGCCTCCTGGGAGCAGGTTGATATGCTATTTATTTACTTTTAGTTTCTTGACTGATGAGAAAGGAGAAACATATACTTTTGAATTATGGCATTCTCTAATGGGTCATGCTGCTTTCAGTGGGAGGGGTGATGGCATTTTTAACCTTACATGAGATGCTTCCATTGGCATTCGACTATGCCGGTCAGAAGCGAGCTGTCAAAGCTGTGTTCTTTGGAATGGCTTTCATGTCTGCAAGGTGAGATAACTTCTGTAAACTTCAAAGTCACTCCTGGTAGTTACCAGACACAGCTAACTATTGTACTTAGACTTGAAAGGTTCCAAAACTTCAATGAGTTAACATTACCTGCATTCAGCGGCAACTTGATTTCTTTTTTTTGTTTCCATGCTTTTGATCTGGTGGAACCTCCTTTGCTTGAGTACTATATAAATGGAAGTATATTAACTTTTAGATGCTAATGGTTGAAGTAAAATCTTATAGAGGACTCTGTTATTCAGTTAATGCTAGTACTTAAGGAACTCAGCAATACCAGCATACTACTAAGCTGAATGTTTCTTTCATTTTCCGATTACAAATAATTACCAAGGAATCTGCTACATTTACATACTTGTTGTAAAGTATTCTTCCTTTCTAAATTTGTTTGTCTTGAGCATGGCAGCTAACTCATCAATGTGATTTAGAGGAAAAAAAAACTGCTTGCTGAATATCGATTTTATTAACTGCTTTTGCTTTCTCCTCCACTTCATTTCTTTTTCTTTTATACTTCTGCTGTAGTTTTACCTTCTGTCCTATTGCAGCCTGTATTTCCTAGAGCGGAGCTTGCCAGCGGACATGAGCTTGTAGTTCTCAGTCATATATGGTGTTTCACTACTTGTGCTGCTGAACTTTGATGGAATTTTTTCGTGGTGCTTAGCTTCAAAACTACAAAAGCATTCTTACAAAATCCACGAGGCATGACATTTGGTTTGGCAAGCTGAATGAAAGTGAGGTATAACAGTTTCTGAGATTATTTTATAGTAAAATAGGAAATGCACACAGATCTCAAATCCCTCAGCCAGTATCTCACATATGAACAAGAGATGCATGGGCAAAAACATTGTGTGGATTAATTTACAAATGGTTATCCAACTTTCAATTCGTTGTAACAATGTCACAAAACTAACCTTGTAATGAAAAAAATAAACTCAAAAAGTATTAACCTTCTCTTCTTTTTCTTATTTTGCTCCTCATCCTCTTCCTCCTGCAAGCAATCTATATATGAATGCATGTGATACACCAAATAATTGATATCAAATACATGTATTTATGCACAGATACACTGAATATATGACATATATTATATATGATACATCTATAGTTGATACCAGATACACTACTCACATCTTTTATATGTGCATATTCGATATTGGATATACATATACATGAAATTATGGAACTCATATATTTTGTGAAGCACAAATACAAAGTGAGAGAGGTGAGTGAGAAAGGGGAGAGACGAGCGAAAGAGATATGTTGTATCTATATGCATATGAATCGTGAGTTGAATACACTATATCTAATAACAAACTCAGACACATTCTACAATTAGTTAAACCGTCGCTCGTTTACATAATTGCACCTTATAATAACGAGTTTTCCTAAATTTTCTCTCGTAGAAAAATATCATTGGGCTAATGACATTACATTAGATATTAAGCAAAATGTACCGTGAATTGGCAAAGTAAAATAAGCAAAAAATGATCACGGGTTGGTGTAGTTGCTGGTGAGCAATGATTTTCTTCTGCCTTTTGTTTTCATATCATATTTTTTAGTCTTCATTTAATTTTTCATTTTGAATTATGTATTGTCAATAATTTGATAATCCAGAGATTAAGTAAAGCTAATATAATGATATATATATATATATATATATATATATATATATATATATATATATATTGAATAGGTTTAGAAGAAACTAGCACCAACTATTCAGCTTAATGAATCAGGTTCCTTAAGGATAACTAAACCAGTAAAGAACACACCATTTACTATAGAAAATTCTTTACTCAAGTGAGTAAAAAACTTAACATGATCTACACAACTTTCACTAACTTCAACGAGCAGTTTCAGATTTCAACTAATAATCTGAGAGACTAACTCTAGTACCTTCCTCAACAATTAACTCTAACTATTCCAATAACTCTCCAACAAGATAAACTCTCTTCTTGTTACAAACGTCACAACTTCTACAATACAAGGAATTATTATAGCTCTATAATAATCATCTTACAAACTTAATGACAATAATCCTAAACACTAGCTCTACGTTGTTGCAAGCCTTCTCATATACTCTCCCTCCCACTCAAGTATACTCAAGCAAGTGCTAAAAAGAAATTAAAGTTCAAGTAAGTGATGGTCAGTGTGTGTACATGATGCATTAGTCTGCAAGTTTGAGTTCCAAAGGGCCTAGCTAGCAAATGTCTTCATTAGCCAATTGCTTTGGGACTTGATATAAGTCCTGTCCAATTGGACATGTCACACAGCAGGTACACTGACTTGGTGTGACTCTACATGCCCATTTATTCGTGCTTGTAAGTTGTATCCTTGGGAAGATTGTTGCATTGATACAAAGATTGTCACTAAATAATGTGTTAGGAAAAACATGAATAAAGAATTATTTTCTCCGTTTATTTTTACTTATTCATTTTGAGCTTTCGCGTTTTTTTTTTTTTTTTGAAGAATTGATAGTTGTGTCACGATTCAAAACTTTTTATTAGGTTGTGAGAACACCCACTATCCTTACAAACGAATCTTATTTCTTTATTAACTATTTAACAATATAAATAATGTGCAAGTAATATAAAATAACCACTTACTTTTATAACTAAATAATTTGCGTAAAAATAAAAATGCGGAAATAAAGAATTTAAATCCAAAACAACCCCAAGACCCGGTGACACCAGTACAAGAGTATTTAAGAATACAAAGCAAGTAAAAAAGGATCAAAATAATAGTCTAGAAGAAAACAACTAAAAATATATGAGGTCTAAAAAATCCAGTGCTATCGAAGAGAAAATAGCCCACTCTAAACTCAAATAGCAAAATCTCAAAAATATATAGCAACTCAAGTACCACTTGTATACGTATCTGGTTAAGTTCATGCACACAAAAAAGTACAAGAAGTATAGAGTTAGTATGTAAAACAAGTGTATTCAACAAGCTTTAATTTGTGATACTTTCTAAAAGTGATAACACAATATATATATTCTAAGAATTTTTTCCCACTAGAATAATTATGTTATAAGATAAATCACCACAACATAACAAATAAAACAGGTGGCTTTCCAAAATCAGTTACACCACATATAATATCACAAGTTTTCTAAGATGAATCAAATCAATAACACAATCACATCAATAATTGAACACAACTCAATATGAAATGTAGTAACGAAGAAATAAAATGCAATGCACCGGCCAACAGTTTGTATACACCCGCTTTCTCTGTCGGATAGTCAAGATCAATGGGGGACTATGAGGTCCATATACTCGTCGGAATTATTTTTTAATGGCTTTCCATGATGTCACTTTTCGAAACTATTTCTCATCGATATTAATATGAATTTTACAAATAACATAATGGAAAATTTCAATCAATCATTATCATGCAATAATAAGAGTGGTATGAATATGCATGAACAATATATAACATGAATTCGTCAATCAACCCTACAATCAAAAATCATCTAGTCACAAGTTGAAGAAATTCACAAGTTTCAACAATTGAATCATATCGCATGTCATGAGATTGTAACAACCTGTTCCCGTCGTTATAGAAAAGCCAACGGGGGAAAAATTTGGGGCCGGAATTTTTTTTCATAGTATTTGGATTTTCCCAATCTAATCCAAATTTGGATGAAATCGGAGTCTTTGAGGTGTAGGGAAATCTGATAACAATCGGATGAGTCATTTATGATTTTGATTGCATGAGTAGTTAGATAACTTGTTAAGGAATCTGTACGACTTTATGGAATTGAATTCGGGTGAGTAGAACTCTCGAAATCGATCTTAGCGCTAAGGGTATTTTTTGAGCGTCGTTGGTTAGAGGTGTGTTGTGAAATGGGTATTTTGGAATTCTCAAAATAGCTCTCTGTTTCGTTCCAGGCGCTTTGGCATTGGATTTTGCCGCTCTGGCGGAGCCGCTACAGTGGGATGATGGACGTTGTAGCGGGCTCGACGCGACTTAAGGTCGTTACTAAACCCCTAAACGACCTTATTATGCACTTTTCAACTTTTAGAGCTAAGGAACGAACCCCAAGCGACTCCTACTCGTTTTTCACCATTCTTGAGGCTAAATGTAAGTTTTTCACTCCCCGAATTCGTTTTTCAATCTGTAGAACGTAATAGAATGGGTGAATATTGATGAGGGAGGATTTTTTTTTTATAGATTCTATGGAGGAAAAAACCCTAATTTGGATAATTTAGATCATGGGTTGGATCTAGGATTCATAGAATTGTTAGTAATTCGGGTAATTAGTGATTGTTTATTGATTCCCGTATTATATTGATTGTTTGTAAACCAAGAACAAGTGGAACGAATCCGAAAAGGGAAAGATCAAGTTTCTTAGGGTTTCAAGCTTGTTTCGAGGTAGATGATAGTTGTGATTCTATGATTGTGTGATGTATGTTTGTTCTTGCTTCATTATGATACTCGTATATGTATGAATGTTGCAATGTTGATCACACTTGTTGTAAATGAGATAGATAAATGATGGTTGCTATGAAATCATGACTTAAATGTATGATCTTGAGGATATACTTGTGATTGTGATTGTGGTGTGTGAATGGGATCGGTTGCCACGTTCCGACATAACTAACTTGGATCGGTTGCCACGTTTCGGCAAAATATTGGGATCAGATACCACGTTCCGGTATGCTAACTGTTTGGGTTTGGGTTCCATGAAAGGACCAATTATTTGATATAAAATGTAAAGTTGTTCGTTGTTTGTAAATGTTGATAATATTGTATATGCTAATATATATGCATGTGATTATAATGTTGTCTTGACTTGCTTATGTTGCACTTAGTGGAATAGCCGCGTGATCCTACCAGTACACTGTGGTTGTGTACTGATACTGCACTTGCTCTTATTTTTGTTGAGTACAGGGCATCTTCAGGCGGCTACTAATAAACCTTGCTTAAGAAATCAGTGATCGTTCGAATTCAAGGGTGAGCCAATTCTTTCGGGCTACCATGGGTTCTTTTTCGTCTATGTCCACCATTTTTGGACTTTGACATTTGTTCTAGTTAGTGGGATAGTTCATTAGGTTGGGGTTGCATCCTTTCTTATTTAGACTTGGTTCATTGTTAGATGTTTTGGTACATTGACTTTCAGGTTCTAGGTTATTTCTTCCACATTGTTAGTTCTTGTTAGACTTTTGTTGGAGTTTATGGGAACTCCCTATTTATTTCCTTAGTATTTAACTTGCTTCCGTAACTTAAATGTCTTAATTTTGGTTTAGTTGCTTGGTTTGGGTTGTAGTAGTGGTTCTCCCATCGGATAGTTAGTGTGGGTGCCAATCACGACAGTCTGGGTTGTGAAAAAGTTGGTATCGAAGCCTAGGTTCGTTGATCTCGATGTACCAAAACGAGTCTAGTAGATTTTTGCGGAACGGTACGGAGATGCCTTTACTTTTTTTCGAGAGGATATAGGACTTTAGGAAATCTCTTTATTTTCTCTTGTCTTCTTTCGTGCTATGACTTGATTCCAATTGGTATCTGTAAATTCAAATTGGTATCTAACCTCCTTTACTCTTCTGTTCATAGATGGTTAATACTAGATTCAACGGCGTTAGGCCCGTAGCTCCCGTCAATGCTCTAGCTAAGGAATCTACAGCGAGAGGTCGTGGTCGAGGCAGGGGTAGAGGAAGAGCTAGGGGTAGAGGCCGTGGAAGAGTAGTGCCTGCTGGAAATGAAGCTCCTATGAATGAGAACCCTCTTGAGCATCATGAAGAGATTTAAGAGGAGAATGTTAATATTGAGAATGTTGAGGATGTGGGACAAGAGGAAGAGGTGCAGGCTGAGACTACCGATGTTCCCCCCCATAGACCCAGTGTTAGCTCGATAGATCATGTTATTCCTGAAAGGGTTGGTTGGTCCTGAAGTGCTTCCTTCTGCTCAAGCAACTTAAACTCCTACTAATCCTCATGTTTCTAGCACTGCGACTAAGGTGGGCGGGACTGGAGGTAATTATGCTTTTTTTGGTCCTTTGTTGGGTTCTGTTATAACTGGTAATGAGCATGAAATATTGACTAAGTTTTTGAAGCTAAAGCCTCCTGTGTTTCTTGGTTCTGAGAGTGAGGATGCTTGTGAGTTCATTTTAGATTGCTATGAGAGTCTTTATAAGTTGGGAATTGCCTATCAACATGGGTTTGAGTTTGTGTCCTTTCAATTTCAAGGTGAGGCTAAGCAGTGGTGGAGAGCTTATATGGAATGTAGATCTTCTACTTTACCTCCACTTACTTGGACCCAATTTCATGCTCTGTTTCTAGAAAAGTATATGTCTAGGACTTTAAGGAATCGCAAGAAGGATGAGTTCATGGCTTTGGAGCAGGGTGGTATGACTGTGGCTGCTTATGAGGCCAAGTTCCATGCTTTGTTTAGATATGCTACTCAATTGGTGACTACTGAGGAAGAGAGAATCCGGTTATTTTTTAGGGGACTAAATTCTGAGTTGAAAGTATCATCTATTCATATGACTTCTACAGGGAGAAGCTTCAATGAGGTAATAGATTATGTTAAGAAAGTGGAGGGGGTGAGGCAAGACGGTCAAGCGAAGGCATGGGCAAAAAGGGCCAAGAACTTGGGTAACTTTCAAGGTTCTTATTCCAAGGGGTCCGAAAGGCCAACGCTTGCATCCAAGCCAATTCAGTCCACTATGCCCGCCTCTACAGGTAGTTACTCGGAAACTCCATCTCATAATTTTAAGGATAGCCAGGGAGTCGCACCTTCGACGGGCGACAGACCATCTTTTGATCGTACTTGTTACAATTGTGGTGAACCGGGGTATATAAGGAGAGATTGTCCCCATTCACGTGTGTTTGATTTTGCGCAATAGCCTTCTAGAGTAGTGGTACCTGCAGAAAATGGTAATAATGATAGAGGACGTCCATAAGGTGGGCGAAGATGTAATCAGCGAGGTCTTGGAGGTAGAGGAAATGGTAATGGAGGTAGGGGTAACGTGCAACTAGGAAGGGAAGTGGCTCGTCAAGTTGATAGGGCTCAGTGTTACGTTTTTCTAGGCAAAAATGAGGCATAGGCGTCTGACGCGGTGATCACAGGTACTGTTCTTGTCTGTGACCGGATGGCTAATGTGTTATTTGACGGGATCTACTTATTCTTATGTATCTGTGCAATTTGCCTCAGAGTTTGATATGATTTGTGATATACTTGATGTCCCTATCCATGTTTCTACCCCAGTTGGCGAGTCAGTCATAGTTACCTATGTCAATCGTGCTTGTCCTATTTTGTTTATGGGATTTTAGACTTGGGATGATTTAGTGATTTTGGATATGATTGACTTTGACATAATCTTATGCACGACTTGATTGTCCCCCTATTATGTTGTGCTTAATTGTAATACTAAGTCTGTAACTCTAGAAATTCTGAAAAGGGAAAAACTAGAGTAGGAAGGGTTGTACAAGCCTAAGCAAGCTAAGATTATATCTTTCATTCGAGCTAGTAAATTGGTAGAGCAGGGTTGTTTGGCTTATTTGGATCATATTAGGGATGTTGAGATTGAGGCTCCATCCATTGAGTCTATTCTTGTGGTTTCTGAATTTAGTGAAGTGTTTCCTAATGATTTGTCTGGTATGCCTCCGGATAGAGATATAGATTTTTGCATTGATTTAGAGCTTGGTACTCGTCCCATTTCCATCCCTCCATATCGCATGACTCCAGCAGAATTAAGAGACCTTAAGGCTCAAATCCAAAAGCTTCTTGATAAGGGGTTTATTTGCCCTAATGCTTCCCCATGGGGTGCTCCAGTTTTGTTTGTTAAGCAAAATGATGGTAATATGAGAATGTGTATAAATTACCGGTAATTGAATAGGGTCACTATTCGACATAAGTATCCTTTGCCTCGAATAGATGATCTTTTTGACCAATTGAAAGGTGCATCAGTTTTCTCTAAGATTGATCTAAGGTTTGGTTACCATCAATTAGAAATTTGGCTTGAGGATGTGCCCAAGACGGCATTTAGAACTCGCTATGGGCACTATGAGATTTTGGTTATGTTTTTTAGTTTGACCAATGCACCTGCAACTTTTATGAGTTTAATGAATGGAGTGTTCAAGTCATTTCTTAATTCTTTCGTCATAGTCTTTATTGATGATATTTTGGTCTATTGGAAAAGTAAGGAAGAGCATGCCAACCATCTTCGTAGTGTTTTGGGTGTTCTTGGGAAGCAAAAGCTATATGCTAAATTTTTTAAGTGTGAATTTTGATTGAAATCGATTACATTTTTGGGGCATGTAGTTTCAAAAGAAGGGGTAATGGTAGATCCACAAAAGATTGAGGCGGTTAAGAATTGGGTTAGAGGATAATGGTGGATCCACAAAAGATTGAGGCGGTTAAGACTTAGGTTAGGCCTAACTTTGTGACGGAAGTTAGGAGTTTTGTAGGGCTCGCTAGCTACTATCGTCGATTTATGAAGAATTTTCCATTGCCACTTACTTGACTAACTTGACCAAAAAGGAGGTACCCTTCGAATGGACTGAAAAGTGTGATGAGGGCTTTCACAAACTCAAGACTCTCTTGACCATTGCGTCCATTCTAGCATTACCGGTGGAAGGTAAAGATTTTATAGTTTATTTTGATGTTTCACATTCTGGTTTGGGTATTGTGTTGAAGCACGATAAGAATGTTATAGCTTATGCCTCACGTCAATTGAAGGTCCATGAAAGGAATTATCCAACACATGATTTAAAGTTGGCAGCGGAGTATTTGCTCTTAAGATATGACGACATTACCTCTATGGTGTTAAGTGTGAAGTGTTTACTAATCATCGTAGTTTGCATCATGTGTTCACTCAAAAAGATCTGAATTTGAGATAGCGAAGGTGGATGAAGTTACTTAAAGATTATGATGTGACCATTCAATACCATCTGAGCAAGGCTAATGTGGTGGCAGACGCTTTAAGTCGAAAAGCAGTGAGTATGGATAGTTTAGCTTGCTTGAGTGCATCCAAACGACTTTTGGCTAAGGAAATTCAAACCTTAGAGTCTTAGTTCATGTAGTTGAGCATCTCAGAAATAGGTGGGGTGTTAACTAGCATTGAAGTGAGGGTCACATTCATTGAGGAGACCAAGGCCAAACAATTTGAGGATGAGAATTTTGAGGAGCTTAGAAAGAAGACTGCGAATGGTAAGGCACAAGAGACCACAGTTAATGCGGATGGTGTGCTCATTTTTAAAGAAAGAATTTTTGTTCCTAGAGTAGATGACTATTTTATAAAGAAAATATAATTAGACTGGTTTTAAGAGTCACCACTTAATTTTAAAGTACAATTAAGAAAAGACTAAAACAGAAAGCTAATGAAAACTTAAAAGGGGTTTGAGGTTGTTATTAGTGTTGTAGGAAGGGTTTTAAAGCATCTAGAACACCCACTAATGCGGTTATCCGGGAATTAATTATTTGGCTAAAATAATTTAACTTAACTTGAATTGCAAAATTGATCTATTTTATAGTTAAGATCATTTTAAAAGGAGAAAAGGAGAAGTATCGGGATATTATCTAAGTCAGACACTTTGATAGATTATGTTTCAATATTATAGGAAGCGAGTATTTAATTAGTTAACTTCTAGAAGATTAGTTCAGAATGACTATCTATCGAAAAATTGAATCGTGATAAACTTAAGATTAATAAAAGGTATTGCCAAGTAAACAAACACAAAAAAGAAAGGAGGGAAAGAGATTTGGGCCCAAATTTGGTTTTTCTGTCCGCCTGGACTAATACTTGGGCCCATTTTTATTTTGGGCTTGTGGCCTATTTGAATCACTTGCATCTGTCCTGATCTAATATATATAAGACATTTTCTTTTGGGCCTTAGGCCCAATGTCCCTCCACCTATTCTAAACTCTAACAAAATAATAATGAAAATGAAAAGGGCTTAAGCCCAAAGTAAAAAAATACAACTTGTAAAATAAAGAGTGGGCCTTTTAAGCCCTTTTTTTCATTTCTTCGTATACACCTAGTGTATAGAAATCCATATCAGCTATAATACCTGTTCATCAATTTTTGAAGGACCTGTTCATCGATTTTAATGGCCGGCTGACTCAAATAAAGGATTGGGCCTCCGTGGCTCAATAAGAAAATGCAAGGATAGATTCCATGAGGACTCAGGCAAATTTCATATGCATTACGAAAGAAAGGAAGACAAATTGTTAATATGCAATCTGATCTGAATATATAGTGAAAGGCTTACATACCAAATTATAGGATATAAGTATTGGCTAAAAATAACATGTAATCACAAAAGGGAGTTCACAGAGAGGTACATTGGAAACTAAACTTCTGGAAAGAAAAGACTAAGAAAGCTATGACTATTTCATGCAAAACATATTTGTCACGACCCGATTTCTCGAGTTATGATGGCACCTATTATAACCCACCAGTAGGTAAGCCGACCCGTAACCCGGAACAACAAGTAATGGGTCTGAGGGCAGAAACTAAACAAGAGTAGACAAAATTTAATATAATAATAAAACAAGCGGGCGCAAACCAAAACATATATACAAATAAAGATCCCTCCCAAAACCTGGAAGTCACTAGTACAGAGCTACTAACAAAAGTGTACAAGTCCCAAAAGTGGACTACAGAGACTCGACTGTCTCGAAAGGCAAAAGACAAGTCTGAATATACAGATGGAGACTGAAATAGTACAGAACGTCGTGTGCTCACCCCCGTCTCCGAATCAAACTACTCCAAGCTGGATCAACGCTGGCCACTGGTGCTCGGACCTGCATCACGAAACAGATGCAGAGCGTAGCATGAGTACCAAAACAACAGGTACTCAGTAGGCATCATAGGCCGACTGAACTTGAAAAGTAAATACAATATGAAAAGAAGGAATAACACAAACAGAGGTCAAGAACGAAAACTAAGTAACAATGAAATGCACACGAGTGTAGAAATAACTAACTAAAGTAATCTATAAGCTAACTACACCTAACTGGACCCCCATAAGCCCAGAAGGTACACTCGTGCGCAAGTTAAATTAAAAACCCGAACGGACCCCCATAAGCCCAGAAGGTACACTCGTGCGCAAGTTAAATTAAAAACCCGAACAGACCCCCATAAGCCCGACGAGTACACAGAAAAACTATAACTAAAGAGAATTACATAAGAGAAACCAAGAACACATAACATCGAACAAAAACCTCAATCCCAAATAATAGGATCTGATAATACGGAGGCCGGAACTCGAACCAGATGCTCTGTATAAGTAACTAAGCGATAGAGGCCGGACCTCGAACTGGATGCTCTATATAAATATCTGAGCGATAGAGGCCGGACCTCGAACCGGATGCGCTATATAAGTATATAAACGATAGAGGCCGGACCTCGAACCGGATGCTCTATATAAGTATCATGAGCTCTAAACCGGAGCTCGAATCCGAAAATCTGACAAAGGTGTCCATGTAGCTGTTGAAAGAGTCTCAATCGATTCAGGCGCAAAAATGTCTGTGGAACCCCGTCCACACTTAGCCAATCAATGTAAGTCCTTGGAACTTAATCGAAAAAAATAACTTCAAATCACGAAGCAGATCTAGTGTCATCGACGTAACTCTTGAAGCCGCAATATCGGAAAAAAAATAAGATAACTATCGTCGAAGTAAGCGTATCGCCTAACTAAGGTCCAAACTATCAGACTCTAGTCTGCTACACCAATCTACAGGGATCTAAGCCGGCCGAACGACGTCGGGGCAAAACTAAGGCCTAACTATTCCGAATCATGAATTTCTAAGGCAAGCCCTAGTCAAACCTAAACTAAAGCCCAACATGCTTCAAATAAATAGTAATTAAGCATACAGGTACTCCACATAGCAAGGAGGGGCAATTTGTAACACCAAGTATGCTCCCTGTTAACCGATAATATCCGAAAGAGACCGAAACATGAATTCTAAACACCTATGCACTATTCAATAATTACCAACCCAAATGCCAACTAATCAACATGCATTCACACTCTCAAGTTCAATCTAAGAGAGGAAAACCGTAGCCTACCTGTAGGCCGACCACGCGCGCTCCAAAAGTTACTTCTTCGGAGCTTTCCCTTTTCGAACAGCCTCGAAACGCTGACACGCTATCAAAAATAGAGTCACAACGTTATTACGGTCGTTTAGACACTAAAATTGCAAGAAACAGAGACGCACCAATTTCGGGGTCAAAACGGGGAAATTGGGGCCGCACCGGAAATTCCGAAATTAACCTCAAAAATAGGTTCTTAAACACCTCCCCGAACTTGTGTCCCAAAATGGAGCACAATTCGAGGCTCGGAACAGCCCAACACGACATACAATGAAAAACACAAAACATACTAATAATGAACAGTAATAGCAGCAGCTATTCACGAGAAAATACCAGAAACTAGGGGTCTACAGCGAAATCCGACAACACCACAACATTTTCCTCAAAAAATAACTTAAGATAGCCTCAAGAATCACTAAAATCGAACCTAAAACGAGTGAGAAATCAGCTTCCAAAACTGCCCAAAAACTGAGCCCGAAAATGACTGTGACAGCAGTTAAAACACAAATTTTTACCTCCAACGAAGCGTTGAATATGAAATCTAACTACACCGACGCGTTTCTTGCGAAAAACCACACAAGATGCACCTTTGGATCACTATCTTTGGACTAGAAATGAGAGAGTTATGAGGGTTTGAAGTTGGATAAAAAAACTGAAAATGGCTGCACCAGATGACTGCCATATATTTAAAGTCTCCGACGGGCTCGGAATTCGATCGGGACCCGATAAAAATAAAACAGATATGCTACCTCATTAAACTCGACATTCCAGACTTAACGGCGCAGTCGAAATTTCCATTAGAGGTCATCTCGATAAAAAGTGGGTTCCACTTCCAAGAGTCATTTTAACCAAAATCCACCAAAGGGCTCGAAATGAGTCTGGAAACCTCGGGAGTCGAACAAAAGGTTGTTCTAAACCAAAATCAACATTCTGGAGCTAACCACGCTAACGGAATTTTCATCCGAGCGTGTTTTCCAAGAATGTTGACCAAAGTCAACCTAAGGCCAAATTTCAAAGGCTAAAACGCCTAATCGCACCGACTCACACTGAAAACCTCGGGAGTCATGCCGACCATGCTACTAGCCTAAAATGACCCTTTCGGAGCTGATGAAACTGTTAGAATTCCATTCTGAGGTGGTCTTCTTGAACTTTTGATCGAAAATGATCGTTCAATGTTCATAAGCTCCATAATACTAAATCTCACACCAAAATCAAACGAACGACCAGGTGACCGAACTGTCAGTACCAGCAAGTCATAATGACTTGGGATCGCTACAGGAATGCTCTAAACGACACACAGAAGGCAAGAAACAAAAATGACTAGGAGGGTCATTACAATATCACTATGGCAATTTGGTAGCATACTTGTAAATATGGGAAAAAGAGGAGTTCCAATCACCATCAAATAGCTTGATAATCAAATGCAAGATGAACAACAAACACAAATTATTAACTCCTAACACATATGCTAAGTCGACAGCTTTCCAATCAAAGTACTGAAAACTTTTATAAAAAAAAAAAAATAACAACATTGAAACATGCTGACTAGCTGAAACTAATGCTCACCTATGCACTTATGCAAATAAGCGAAGTAATATGCGACCTGTAGGACACTAAACTGAAACTAAACGCTTCACAAATCAACGGAACCATATTAATATAACAAGAAAAGAATTCACAGACATGAATAGGAAACAAACTTCAACATTTTCACAAATTCAAGTAAAGAAAAGAAGGAAAAGGCAGCCATGCTTCAACACTTAGAAATAGATCGAGAAAGTATCAGAATGAGCTAAACAAAACTAAAACTGACGCTCCAAGAATCAAATGGTAATACTCCAAACAAATAAACAGAAAAATATTGATAAAAGTAGACAATGACAGCAGACAATGGGACTTAACCAATGATCACCAAATGAGCTAAAAAAAAAGAACAAGGAGAAACATGGATAAAAAAAGCATGAAACTAATGAATCGAAGCCTAGCCGACTACTATGTCCAGCAAACACAAATAGTACCACGTACAACCTTCACACCAAACTGTTTTCAAAATTTTGCCTCATTTCATAAAAGAAAATAACATTAACAGTAAAATAAAATTGTAGCAAAACTCAAACTCAAAATGCAGAGAGACCATAACATTGAACGAGATAAAAATAACTTGAATCAAACAGGGGATTAAATCATTCAACGAACAAAACGAATATCATACTAAAGCTATCCATTTCCCACTACAAGCAATAATGGCACAACAACATAGTAGCCAGACATATTAAAAACAAAAGAAGACAAAGTGAAGACGATGGAAGAAACTTTACCTACTTCTGGGCAGCGAATGGAACAGACGTACAAGGGGTGACTTCACACCAAACGAGAAATCGAGAAATTCAACAAACTCCGAAGACGACGTGTGAAAGGAGAAACAGAGCTCAAGAAACTCGAAATCTTTTATGAGAATGTTTCCGTTCGAATTTCAACTCTCTATTTGCAACTCTATGTCAACCCTTTCTCTAAAGCTGTCTCTCTCTATATCGGTTTTTGCCACAATTTTCACAACTTTTTTTTCTAATTTTTCTTCCAACCGCAAACAAATGAAGAAAAGGGGTACTTATAGGGGGAAACTATGGTTCGGAATTGGGGAGAATAAGGATGAAAATGGGGCCAAGAACAAGGCCCATTTCAAAATTCAAACCCCAATCCTTTCACCATTAAGGGGAGACACCCTTTTTCTGAAAATTAAACCACCCATTTCGAAAGAGGAAAGGGCGAGATGGACAATACGGATCGGCTCCCTTGTCCTTGAGATGGTACGTAGCTTCCATCCACGTGAGTCAAAGGATGATTTTTGCGGCTGCAAGGACAGAGGTGGAAGGCGGCTTTGCTGTACGGGGGCAGAAAAAGTAGAAAGCGACGTCTAATTGTTTAGACGTGAACTTGTTGTGTAATTCTTTCGTCTATTTGTGAACGTTGGGGGAGAGAAAGTTGATGTTGTCTCTCACGCCGTGTACTACTCTACTTTCGTTGTTGCTGTTGGGAATTTCTTTTTGAGGAAACAATGGGCTGGGTCGAGTCATCTGGGGATTGAGCAGAAAGAAATGGGCTTAAGCTTTGGGTCGTGAATTGATGGGGTGCTGGTGAGGATTTATAAAGGATGGGAATTGTTGCTGGAAAAGGAAAATAATGAACTGGGTTTCTTTTGCTGAAGGAATTGGTCCAGTTTGAGTACTAGGTTGCGAATTGAAAAATAAAGCCCCAAAATTTGGTCTTTTAATCGGTTGAAATAAATTGTTTAGGAATAAAAGCCCAACTAAATCTAAATTGTAATCGAATCAAATTTAATCGATGAATTGGTTAAAACCTAAACAAAACTAATTAATATGAATTAATTAATGAGCTTCTTACTCTTAACGAAATAAAGTGATTAACTTAATTATAAAATACTTAATTTATATACAAACTAATTAATTCAAAATTGCAATTATGATTTAAACTAAACTAAGTTAAAACAAAATCTCTTTGATATGATTTTTCAAATATTCATAAAATATACTAATTACGTATATAACTATATGAAATATAGTTATTTATTCAAAATTCTGTAAAAGTCGACCGAAATTACTTAAAATAACCTTGAAACTAATTTGAATTATATAAAGTTAATTATTCAAAATTGTTCGTAAAATTAAGAAGCTCAAAAAATTAATTATTATCGGAGAGGATAAAAATTGGGTGTCAACAATGACTTGATTGAGAAATTGTTGGCGGAGTCTCATGGGTCGTGATATTCTATTTGTCCGGGTGTGACCAAGATGTATCGAGATTTGAAGAGAATTTTTTGGTTGCCAGGCTTAAAGAAAGACATAGCGGAGTTTGTAGTGAAGTGTCAAAATTGTCAACAAGTGAAATACGAACATCAAAGGTCTGCATGTTTACTTCAAAGAATGTCAATTCCGAAATGGAAGTGGAAAAGTATAGCCATGGATTTTGTGGTTGGTCTTCCCAAGACTTTGGAGAAGTTTGATTTTATTTGGTTAGTGGTTGATAGATTGACTAAATCAACCCATTTCATTCCGGTAAGAATAGATTATAATGCTGAACAATTGGCTAAGGTTTATGTGAAAGAGATATTGAGGTTGCATTGGGTGCCCCTTTCTATCATATCAGACCATGGTACCCAATTCACACCCAAATTTTAGAGGAAATTGCATGATAAATTGGGCACAGAACTCACTTTTAGTACAACCTTCCATCCACAGATAGACGGATAGTCAGAGAGGACTATTCAAGTGTTAGAAGACATGTTGAGGGCATGCATGCTTTTAGAGGGCATTGAGATAAATTCATACCTTTGTGTGAGTTCTAATATAATAATAGTTATCACTCCAGTATTGATATGACACCATTTGAGGCATTATATGCGAGGGGATGTAGATCACCCATAAGATGGTTTGAGGGTGGAGATATGAAACATTTGGGGGTTGATTTAGTGAAGGATGCTCAAGATAAGGTGAGGAGTATTCAAGCTAAACTTCTAGTAGCCCAGAGTAGACAGAAGAAGTATGCAGATTATAAGGAAAGAGACATGGCATTTCAATTCGGCGAAAATGTTCTTCTTAAGGTATCACCCATGAAAGGGGTAATGGGATTTGGTAAGAAGGGTAAGCTAAGTCCAAGATACATTGGTCCATTTGAGATTCTTGAATGTGTAGGACTGGTTGCGTATAAATTGTCTTTACCTCCTAATCTATCGGGTGTGCATCTGGTATTTCATGTATCCATGTTGAAGAGGTATCATGGTGACAAGTATTATATCATTAAGTGAGACTCAATTCTATTAGACAAGGACCTCAAATATGAGGAGGAACCGATTGAAATTCTTGATCGTAATGTGCGCAAGTTGAGAACCAAGGAGATTAAGTATGTGAATGTTCAATGAAAGCATCATCCTATTGAGGAAGCTACTTGGGAGACCGAGAGGGACATGCAAGAGAAATAACCCCAATTATTCCTCGATTCAGGTATTACTTCATTCCTTCCTTAGCCTATTTTCTTAAATTTTATCACTCTGGGACTAGTGATGGGTAAATTGGTATCTATTGTAACAACTTGTTCTCGTCGTTATAGAAAAGCCAACGGGGGAAAATTTGGGCCGAAAACCTTTTTCGTAGTATTTAGATTTTCCCAACCTAATCCAGATTTAGATGAAATCAGAGTCTTTGAGGTGTAGAGAAATATGGTAAAAATTGGGTGAATCGCTTATGATTTTAATTGCATGAGTAGTTAGATAACTCATTAAGAAATTTGTATGACTTTACGGAATTGAATTTGGCTGAGTAGAACTCCCGAAATAGATCTTAGAGCTAAGGGTATTTTCTGAGCGTCGTTGGTTAGGGGTATGTTATGAAATGGGGATTTTGGAATTCTCAAAATAGCTCTCTGTTTCATTTCAGCCACTTTGGCGCTGGATTTTGCCGCTCTGGCGGAGCTGTTACAATGGGATAAGGGTTGTTGTGGCGCGACGCGACGCGACTTAAGGTCGCTAATAAACGCCTAAACAACTATATTATGCACTTTTCAACTTTTAGAGCTAAGGAACGAACCCCAGGCGACTCCTACTCGTTTTTCACCATTCTTAAGGCTAAAGGTAAGTTTTTCACTTCTCGAATTTATTTTTTCATTCCGTAGAACATAATAGAATGGGTGAATATTGATGAGGGAGGTTTTTTTTTTTTTTATAGATTCTATGGTGAAAACAACCCTAATTTGGATAATTAGGATCATGGGTTGGATCTAGGGTTCATAGAATTGTTAGTAATTCGGGTAATTAGTGATTGTTTATTTATTCCCGTATTATATTGATTGTTTGTAAACCAAGAACAAGTGGAACTAATCCGAAAATGGAAAGATCAAGTTTCTTAGGGTTTCAAGCTTATTTCGAGGTAGGTGATGGTTGTGATTCTATGATTGTGTGATTTATGTTTGTTCTTGCTTCATTATGATACTTGTATATGTATGAATATTGCAATATTGATAGCACTTGTTGCAAATGAGATAGATGAATGATGATTGACATGAAATCATGACTTAAATGTATGATCTTAAGGATATACTTATGATTGTGATTGTGGTGTGTGAATGGGATCAGTTGCCACGTTCTGACGTAACTAACTTGGATCGATTGCTACGTTTCGACATAAATATGGGATTGGTTGCCACGTTCCGACATAACATTGGGATCGGGTACCACGTTCTTGTATGCTAACTGTTTGGGTTTGGGTTCCATAAGAGGACCAATGATTTGATATAAAATGTGAAGTTGTTCGTTGTTTGTAAATGTTAATAATATTATATATGTTGATATATATGCATGTGATAATAATGTTGTCTTGACTTGCTTATGTTGCACTTAGTGGGATAACCACATGATCCTACCAGTACAATGTGGTTGTGTACTGATACTACATTTGCTCTTATTTTTGTTGAGTACATAGCATTTTCAAGCGGCTACTGACAGACCTCGCTTAGGAGATTAGTGATTGTTCAAATTCAAGGGCGAGCCAATTCTTCCGAGCTATCATTGGTTCTTTTTCGTCTATGTTCACCATTTTCGGACTTTGACATTTGTTCTAGTTAGTGGGATAGTTCATTAGATTGGGGTTGCATCCCTTCTTGTTTAGACTTAGTTCATTATTAGATGTTTTGGTACATTGACTTTCAGGTCTAGGTTATTTCTTCAACATTGTTAGTTCTTGTTAGACTTTTGTTGGAGTTTATGGGAACTCCCTATTTATTTCCTTAGTATTTAACTTGCTTCCGTAGCTTAAATGTCTTAGTTTTGGTTTAGTTGTTTGGTTTGAGTTGTAGTAGTGGTTCTCCCACCGGAGAGTTAGTGTGGGTGCCAATCCTGATGGTCTGGGTCGTGACAGAGATACTATCAATTAATGATTAATTTCATTTTATATTATTCATAGCATGATATTGGTATCTCCATAATGCTCGTTATTGTATTTATACAAGAGCCTCTTATTATCCATTACCCTTAAATTCATTTAATACACAAAACTAACACCTCAAGGAATTAAGAAATTTCTATTTGCCTCAGCTGAAGGTCAAACATTAAATTACGAACTTGTCCTTTCGTAATGCTTCCAAACATCAAAATTTGTTTAAATATAGAATTTTCATTAGAATACGAATTCATGATACTAATATTTCTATTAACAATTTAATCAAAAAATTATCTCAACCTCTAGAGTTGAATTTGAAAATTTTCTTCAGATTACATTTACCTATAATGAAATGAACTTATATGTCAAATTTCAGCTAAAACAAATTGTTAATTACTCAACCCTCAAAATCATAAATTCTTACTCTAAAAATCTTATTCTTGTTTTTTAATAATTCTTTCATATTTCTACCAAAAACTTTAACTTATTATCACGCAATAATCTTAAAGAAAATTTTAGAATAATTACTTTGATGTTTTGAATTTAAAATTTCCTATTTTTCTCTTTTTTTTCCTTCTATTTTTCTCCCCTTCATCTCCTTTCACCTTAATTTGTTTTCTTTCTTATTGTTGCATCTCTATTTTTGCACCTTTGAGGTTTATTGTTGCTTATGTAATCAAACTTTAATCTTTTCATTTTTAAAAAAATCCTTAAGTCTTCTCTTTTTTTTTTTTTTTTTTTTTTTTTTTTTTTTTTTTTTTTTTGTTTAAGGATACAATGACCCTTCATAAATATATGATTTATTAAATTCTCTATCACTTAAAATTATATTTGTTTTCAAACATGTTCAAAAAAATTTGAAGTGTTAAGATACGAACAATAACTATGTATTCTCAAAATGAACTATCTTCTCTGAAACTCGTCTTATCACTTTGAAAATCATATTATCCATTTATGTAAGTCATAAATCACATATAAAAGCAATATGGAGTAAAATGAAAAAAAAAATATAAAATGAATAAAAGGATCGTTACGTCATCAATCCTAAAATACATATTCATCTTTGAACAAAAAAAAAGTACCTGAAATGTCGAATAACTGAGGATATCAATTCTGCAGGTTGGATTCAACCTCTCAAGTGTATTCCTCTGCCAGATGATAACTATAATGTACCTTCACAGATGTTATGTCCTTGAATCTCCGTTTTCTAACTTGCCAGAATAACTATAGGCTTCTCTTCAAATGTTAGATTTGGGTCTAACTGTACCGAATTTCATTGAAGCACATAAGAACCATCACAGTGATATTTCTTCAACAATGAAACATGAAATATCGGGTGCATATTTGTTAAGTCTAGTGGCACAACCAGTTCATAAGCCACATTATCAATAAACCAAGTACCTTAAAGGGATCAATGAACCTACGACTGAGCTTATCCTTGTTACGAAACCTCATGATAACACTTTTTATAGGAAATACTTTCAATAAGACCTCATCCCCAATATGAACTCTAAATTCCAAACTTTTAGATCTACGTAGGTTTTTGCCTACTCTAAGCTGTGAGAAGTCTATTCAAAATCAACTTGACGTTACCTAAACAATATTTCCACAAATTTGTACCCTAAGGCCTGACATCGTAGGCTTGAACCAATCCGTCAAAGAACAATACCTCCTTTCATTCCTACATTAAATAAGACCATCTGAATATTGAAATGGTAACAATTGTTGTATGCAAACTCCGCTGATAAAAAGAATTGATCTTAGTAACAACCAAAATAAATCATATATTCCATAACATATTCTCAAACACTTTAACCATTCGCTTGAACTTACCATCTATATGTGGATGAAAAGTTGTGCGAAATTTTATTTAAGTACCCAACTCCATCTATATTGACTTTCAGAATTTGAACATTAACTGAGTATCTTGATTCAAAATTATAGAAATGGGCACATGATGCAACCGTACTATCTCAAGAATATAAATCCTAATCAACCTCTCTGCACTGTATGAAGTCTGAACCAACACAAAATGAGTTGATTTGATCAATTAATCCACAGTGATCCAAATAATATCAAATTTCCTCAAAATCTGTGACATCCTACTATGAAATTCTTAACAATCTTCATCCACTTTCACTCAGGTATCCACATCATATGAATTATACCACCTGATCTTTGGTGTCCATAATTTACCTATTGAAAATTCAAACATCAAGAGGCATACTCTATGATGCCTATCTTCATTCGATACCACTAGTAATGTTGATTTAGATTATGATACATTTTCATTGCTCCAGATCCATAAATGCCTCCTTAGTTTCATATTTTAACATTATCACAATCTGAGACTACTCTCTAATAGTAACATAGTGCTTAGATATATAGGTGAACCTAAGCTAACCCTTGATACTTACATAAGTTATGAATATATATATAAGAGTTAAAATGATTGAGCTGAAGCATATTATGGTGTAAAATGGTTCAATACATTACTTAACAAAGTTTTGTATACAACAATTGTATTATGAAAAGAAATTGATACTAACCATATTGAGTGCATCAACTCTAACTAAATATCTATGAATCTTCTACTAATAATGAGTATATGTGGTTAGACATGATCCCCATTCTTCCCTTAATCAATACATATGAATAGAAATAAGACACTGAAACCATGAATTGACTTGAGCCCTCGAAATAAGAAAACTCATTACTTGCTGACCGGAAGCTATTAACTAGTTGACTAGGATCCTGATAGTAAGAATCTATATGTATATCACATGAAAAATGTAGGTAAAATAGGTATGCAATCAATACTTTGAATGTGCTGAGTATGTTAGATACAAATGATAATTTGTAATGCTGGACATGATGAATTTGAGAAGCTAAATTGAATATTGAACTGAAATACATGAACTGATGCAAAGACCATGTAGTAAAACATGCAACTGATAAATACTAAAATAAAAATAACTGAATACAAGTTCATGCAACATTTGAGACTGAATTGTGGGAGGTACTAATAATCGAATATGATCATGTGAGCTAAACAAGGAGTTTGATATATATTACCCATAAAAAAAAAAAGGTGCAATATACCTTGTCAGGGTATAAAGGTTGATCTAATCTAATGTTATGTCACTAAACTAATGTCCATAAAGAACTAAGGAGTCAGTCCTGGTTTGACAGGTGACTCTTAAATATCTTCAATGACACATACTTTTGGGACTTAGAGATTGCTACTAAATATCTGAGTCCTAACTGACAGATAAACCTCATCTCTAGGTCTGCTCGGTGCTAAGTAAAACTCTCAACGAAAATATGTTGATAAGATAAAAACGGTAATAAACTAGATATACTAAATGATGTTGATATACTGATAAATCTAAACAGCTCGAGAATACTAATAGATACTTTATCTGAAAGCATCTTTAATCATAAAAATTGGTAGTCTGAGGCAGGCATATGAAATTATATAGTTTTGAGACATGAAATATCTATATTCTAAGGGTTCATAAAAATAATGTTTAGAAATACTGAATAATAGTTTGTAAACACATAATTAAACTATTCATGAAGAGGAATGAAAAGTATCGTAGGAATCATGTTTTTCATAACACCCTAACTGTCATAGAAATCATGAACTGAAAAATAGGTTTACATTAGGACTCAATGGATGAAAGGATACCCTTTGATAAAATCCTGCATACCTAGAATGAAAAACCTTGGTAGAATCGCTGAACTTAAAGTTTGAAGGTGAAAATCCTAACTTTAATCTTACTAACTAAAACTGTTGATGTAGGGTGTGAGGAAGAACTAAGTTCCTCGCTATGATGACCTTATAAACCTTAAACTCTCCAAAAATCTTGAAAAATAACCTTGACTTGACAAAGATTGATCAAGAGACCCTTTATTGAAATTCTTGGATTCATTTTTAAAAGTCATATGTTTTGATGATAAAGGGTGGGAATGGTATGGTACGATATGATATTTGAAAGTTCCGATACCGTAATTTTGGTATTCGGATTTTAAAACATTATACCATTATCATACCAATTTAATTCGGTATATTGAAGTTTAGTTTCATCATTTTACAGTATGATAAATCGGTAACCATAATTTGTTCAACATCAACTAATATATACTCATATAATAGAGTATTATGACTTCGTCAATTAAAAAAAGGTCTCAATCGTATCATACTAACATATTACACATGTAGAAATGTATATGCAAAATAAAGTACGTTATACAAACAACTTCTTTTTTTAATCAATTACAATTCAAATACATTTCAATCAAAGTGGAGTAGTCAAAGTTTTACCTTCTGAATATTTAGTTTATACTAATACTAGGTTGCATATTTGTTAATATTTTAATAATATATATGTTAGTATGTAACTATATACTTGGGTATGTTATATCTAAATACCAAATACCGTATCGAATGTCAAAAAAATTAAAATGTATATCATATACCACATTAAATACCATAATATCAAAACCACAATATTAAAAATTTCGGAACGGTATGATATTTCGATATATACATATGATGCCCACCTCAATTAATGATATATTCTTGCTAACGACACATAATCATATGTTAGAAACACTAGATAATGATGATAGTATGCTTACCTTGATTCGTGAAGAAGAAATCTTTATGAACTTGCTCAAAAAGTACGTCTTGAACCCTATAATTGATTTTTTTATTTTAGTAGAGACGAAAAGAGGAATTGATGTTAATTTGGTGGGTCATGGGTCACCTAAGTCTTCATATTCTAAGAGATATGATGGTTTGAAGTTGACGTCTATATGACTTTATGGGAATATTTGGCGAGCAGAAAAGACTTAAACTTGGCTTAGTGCTAGAGATCCCTAATAACCTTAAATCAGTTCCGATCCATTAGACTTCATATTCTTGAGAAGAAACCTTAACACACACGAGCAAGTAGGAATTATCTGATAAGATCCTGTACACATAAAAAGTACGGTTCAAATTTTAGTTGATATTTTTGGAGTGTTACAAACATTTTGTCTTAAATTATATTCAACTTCTCATCTTCAAACAATCTAGCCTAATAGGATCCAATAAAAGAGATCGTGCCTCAACACGCATAAAAACTCTATCAGGCTCTCAAATCTCAAGTCCCACAGAGCTTTTTAGCCAAGGATCGAACATTCATGGTTAAAGGGCACTCCTCCACCAATAATATAGTCAAACTATCCATACTAACTGACTTCTGACTCAAAGTATCTGCTATCATATTCATCTTGTTAATAATATAAGATAATTATGTCATAATCTTTAAGCACCTCCAATCATCTTCTTTTTCTCAAATTTAGATTTCTTTGACTGAAAATGTACTGTAGATTGATCCTGGAACACGTCACAATGCACTCCAGGATATGTCCTTGGGTTTTTGAAACAATGTAAAAAGAAGTGTTTCAAAACATTGCTACTTGACTTGGAGATATTCTAAAAAATTGAGGTATTTCAAATTATTTGTTGACACGGACAAAAATATAATTTTTTTTAGTAATTTTATATATATTTTTTATAATAGCTAAATGAGTTCTAATCATAAAAGGTCAGTATACAATATAACAACACATCATTATAATATTCATGAAACTTTCACACAAACACTATCACAATAAATAAGTTTGACTCTATATATATATCTAGTACTTGACTCACATTTATGATAAAACTAATTTTGTAAACCACTTACACTTTTAATTTTTCTTGTTATCCTTTTTACAAAAATAATCTTCATTTTTATACCTAAAAAATCTTTATTCTTAGACATAAAAGATCTAAAAATATCATACATATTTTTTTATAAATAACCAAAAGATATTAATTTCTCAACCTTCACGGGTGAATTTTGGGTCTAAAATAAATGAGAAGCACACCACCTAAGCGTTGACAATCATTAGCTATATTTATGGATAGTAAATGAATAATCCTAATATAGAATTGAGTGACTCATTTTTCCCTAAATGAAAAATGTCAAGTCTCATTCTTTCCATTCTTGGAAAAGAAATATAGGACCCAACACTGAGAGGATATATAGTATGATCAGATATCAGAATAATCATTTCATATTTCCCATCTGTAAAAAAAAGAGTACAAAAACCCTACCTAACATTATTTAGTTCTGTGCAACTTTAAAGGTACCAAAATGACCTGTGGGCATTCAATGACATTTTTTAATAATTCTATTTGTCGGCTGAGTGATACAATGTCACAAAAGAAAAATGAGAAAATTAAATTAATAATCAAGCAACAACAAGTACTTTTTTATTTTTATTTTTATTAAGGTACTGACTAATTAATTTTGTGAATAAACAAGTACACAGAATGTGTGGTCTAACTATCAATAAAATTGGTGGAAACACTAAACAATTAGGCAATTGTTAGTTTTTTTTTTCCCAGAACAATTAAGAAAAAAAGAGCTCCTTAATTTGAATTTAAGTTATATTATATGTTATTCCTTCTGTTTTTGTTTAGTTATCATGATTTTTTTTTTAGAGTTAAATAATAAAAACTTTAATTTGACCAACATTTTATGATGTATTTTTCATCGTATTGATATGCAAAAAATTGTAATTTATCGTATAGTTTTTGAGTATCTAAATTTTTAGTTTAAAATATCGAATTAATATAAACTAATTTAACTTTAAAAATTAGTTAAATTAACTTTCGAAAAACGCAATATGACAACTAAAAATGAACGGATGTAGTAAAAACTAAAAGTAATAAGTTGGAAATATTTAGCTTTGGCTTTTTACATAGCTTATTTTTTAGACTTTTTTGACCTAAATATAAGTATTTAAAAACACTTTTTATCCTTTTTAAATACCACGAAAAAAATAAAGTAAAAACTGAAAGCACTTAAACCAAGTTAATTCATAACCCCCACTAAAGTTTTTATAAACAAAAGTGTTATGTAATTAGCTTTTACTTTTACTTTTATATAAACAAAAAGTGTTACAGATAGATTACTTAAGTTGTGAAAAGCTTATTAACTAGGTTTCCATTCAATTGCATCCTCTAGTTCTTTGCTTCTTGTGTTACCTAGTCCTTTGTCATGACGGACTCCTTTCATTTTCAAAACGTTTAGGGGTAAGGGGTGGTTTGGTGAGATGTATAAAAATAATATGGTATATTAAGTAATATTGATATTAGTTATGTTGTAATTATTTTTCATGCAATGTATAATTTGGTGCATTAAAAATAACACGTATTGCATAATTTAAAGATATATATTTTCTTATAAAAAATATCATCCACAAGTACGATAGAAATGATGTAGAAAATAACCATGCTAATGCAGAAATGTATTTGGGATTTTGAGAGGATGAGTGCATTATTACGAAAAGGTGGATCTAAAATATAAACTTGATCGATTTAGCCTTTAGGTTCTTAACACTAAATCGGTTAAACTTTTAAGTTTTAACATTATAGGTCAAACATTAATTTTTATCTATATAAATAGTAATTTATATCATCTAGTATTATTAATTTTAAATTTTAATATACACATTTGTTTCATTATATAAAAGTTTTAGTGTACACTAATTTTTTTAAAAAGAATTTTTGATATGACAGACTTGAAAATTTCTCAAGACTAAGTAAAAAAATAAAAGAAAAATTAATTGAAAAGTTAAAAGAGCTACCAGTAACTACTTAGAGATCATGTATTACTTTAGAAAGAAAAAAGAATTGAAACAAGATAAGATTTAAATTTCTAATCTTACTTAGAGAGGTACACTTGTATTATATGATACTTTGAATGTGGGTTCATATATCTATATTTAAGTATTGTTTCTAAGAATATAATACTACTATATATGATTTAGGGAGGAAAATACCGGTTCACGTGAATCCACGAAACCCCCCTAAATACACTCATGTGATAATGTATGCATTAAAGACTTTTGCATTGTTAATTCTATGGTTTGTCATGTATTAGTTATGCATAACATAATAACAAATAGAGTGCGTAACTAACTTACTCTAGTTATAGGTAGAAAAAGTATATCAAATAAGGTATTACTAAAAAAACAAAGCTAACACATACAATATTTTTTCTAATGCATCCTATCAAACAACACCTTAATACATTCAAAGCGTTTAAATTACGATTTATTCTAATTGTGTACCGGAATATATGATAAAGTATTTATATTAGACATTTTCCATTCTAAATTTTGAAAGTTATTTTTGCATGTGTTCTCAGATGAAAATTGTGTAGATAAGATAAGCACTTAAAATACATATTATTTCTAAATAAATATGAAAACCTTATAATTTGTGAAAACCATCAAACTTCCTTTACTTTTGCAATCTTACCATAACAGAAAAATCATAGTTCATAAATAAGGTGTTAACATATTCTAAGGCACCAAGTTAATAAATCACATATTTCTATATTTTATTATAGAATAAGTATTTATGATACAAGGTTGCAAATACATATAATTTTATAAAGGTTTACTGATCCAATAAATCAACAACAGTAGTAACTAACTATTCTTTGATAAAATCCTCCCACATAATACGTGATAAGTGGGTAATTTACCTACTCATCTGGTCCTTAAGCTTACCTTATTGTGCATTTTTGAAGAGATCATCGTTGCCAGAAATAATGTTGATGCGGAGGAAATGATGTGGTCGAACACCTACATGTGACGCCGGCAGAATGATTGCTGAAAAAGCTTTTTATGTGATGCATTGATGCGGCCGCAACTTCGAATGCAAGGACGCGTCTCACCTGGCATAGCAGTTGTGACAACAATAGACGATACAACATCACAGCACGTATCTAATTTATTTCGAAATTTATTATGCAACTTTAGAAATTATAAATACCTTTTTTTTTAAAATTGTTTAGGACGTCCTATAATTTAGTTTTCTGGTTGTGTTCTTAAGCGCTATTGTGAGAGAAGAGATCATACATGTGCATTACGATCATTTTTTAGTTAAAGATTATCTTTTGATTCTTGATTCATCCCTTGATCATTGTAAGAATGTCTTCCTACACTTTTAATTTAGCCTTTTCACTTTCTGTGGGTTATTAACCCCATATCTAAGATTGTAACTATCCAAACTGTTGCTACTCAAAGGCATCTCGAGCGGAATCTCAAAATTTCGAAAATACGATGTCAAATTAAAAAAATTATGCATAATAAAATTGGTTTAATTTAAATTGACCGAGCTGACGTTAGCCCACCATAGGGGAAAGTCTCCAGCGATAACAGGCTGACAAGAATTAGATTCTAGTAAATATAAGGTATTCCCTCTGTTTCACAAAGAGTGACTTGGTTTGATTTGACACAAGGTTTTAGAAAATAAAGAAGACTTTTGAATCTTATGGTCCTAAATTAAAGTTATGTCAAATGTATTAAATTGTCCTTCAATCTTGTGGCTTTAAACATGTCACGTGGAAAGAGATCATTCTTTTTTAAACAGACTAAAAAGGAAAGGAGGTCATTCTTTTTTAAACGGAGGAAGTATTTTATTTTCTCTCTCACATTTTGTGGAGAAAATAGATGAGGGATGCTCCAAAACACTTTGTAGGCATCCATAGCATGAGAGAAATGGGGGGAAGAGATTTCAGTGCAAATGAGACGAAAACCCAAGGAATTCTAATCCTCGTTCGTCACGATTTTCTCTCACGGAGCTAAAAGCTCAAAGTCAAGCTTAAGTAGCAATCGTTTGGCGCCCAAGTAGGCAAGATTTTTTTAATTGAGTAGTTAGACATGCCTTTACTTGCATGATATATTGAGAATTGCCGGAGATTTCATGTATAGGCCTTCAAATATGGAGTTTGAACAACTAAATATGTGGATAGTTATGGCTCAAGTGATGATGATTTTTAGATTATTATGGTTGTGGGTGATACCCTTAGGAAGGGAAATTATGGGTGATTTGAGTATGATCAAGAACTATTCATTCATAGATGATGATGGTGTGTTTTCAAAGTTATGATTGTATGCATGTCTACTGCTTTATAGTATTACTGGTGTAATGCATGATGGAAACACATAGGTGAGGAATATGAAATGACATCATGTTGATAATCTCATGCGATCAACATATTGTTTGAATTATAGTTTCAAGTGTGATTTTTCATTGTGATTGTGATTGTGTATGATTTTGTGCTTGTTGGTTGGCTGGCTTGGATACCATGCTAGTACATGAAAACTAACAGTTGGCTCGAATACCACACCCCATATGAATATTAATATTGATTGACTCAGATACCACACTGATACACTAATAATTTGTGTGTGAATTTCATGAGAAAACTGAATATTTGCATTGTATGATCATACGGAACATGTTCCATGCATTAGTTAAGGTAATGATGGTGATTTGTAGAGCATACATTGTGATTATATATATATATATATATATATATATATATATATATATTGGGGAGAGGGGGCGGAGAAGGGGGAGCGAGACTTGTGTTAGTGTTATGTAAGTTAATTATTTACATTCATTTTAATGGTGCATATCAATTCAGGATATGAACGGGGAGTTCATACTAAGTTATATATATGATTAAAATTGTACGTGGTATGTTTGCTAAGTTGTGGTTATTAGGTTAGGTTGATGTCCATGAGGGGTTTTGTGTATTGTTTAAAGGTTGAGACTAGTTATGGTTGGCTAGTGTTTAGAACATATTTTATAAGGGGAATGTAAGTCAAGGTGGTATAGTAAGAGTCTTGTAGGTGATCTACTAAAATGGGTCAAGGGCTAAGGTGTTGGCGTGAGAACTTTAGGAAGAATAGTAGGTTAGGTAATAAGGTTAGTAGCGGAATTGTATTCAAGAAATCTCTATGAGATAGAAGGATTAGGTTAGGATCTGATTTGATGTTGAAATGACCTAGATAGTGTAGTTGGCAGCGAAAGAAGGTGGGGTGACTCGAGATAGAGCTTATGAGTTTCAAGGTAATTTTACCTACAGTGAGGGTGGTGAATGGGTGGATCACTGTCCTAATTCTATATTGAAGTTACCCGTTTCTTTGACTCTCTACATGATATTATATGGTACGTTCAGGCATATATAATTGAAACAAGTGATTTAAATAAACCTTCTGACCCAAACCTTTGGAATACGAACGAAACTATTGTACTTACCTACATTCTTGGACTTCTTAGCTAATGTCTTGGTCTGCTTAGCCTGTCGAACTTCCTCTACCTTCTTCACAAAACCAGTAATTCAGAATTCAAACATTTGATGAACAATAAGACCCTCTCTTCTTCCGTGCTCCCCAATTACGTAGCATATCGAAATAGTGCATGAAACTTAGCCTCGTAAGCCGCCACAATCATGCTACCCTACTCAAGAGCCATAAACTCAGCCTCTTTCCTATCTCTCAAGGTACGATGCACATACTTTTTCAAGAACCGGGCATGAAATTGTGCACAAGTCAATAGAGGCAAGAACGACGAACGACATTCCACAAATATCTTCACAATTGCTTTGCCTCACCTTGAAGCTAGAAAGTCACGAACTCATCCTTGTGTAATGATGCAATTCTTATTTTATGAAGCCTCTCATAGCAATTCAAGATGAACTCGAGCTCATCCTCTTCCTAAGAACTATGAAACACTAGAGGCTTAAGCTTAAAGAAATTGCTCAACATATTATGTTCAATACCACTCATCATAGGGTTAAGTAATGGACGGAACAAAGCTTCAGTGACCAAGTCCCCATCTACTTTAGGAATAGTAAAAGCGATAGTCCAAGTGACCAAAATCTTAGTAGTCTGGATCATGGGAATGGATTTAGTACTTGTCAATCCACTCAAAAAAGTTAGTACATGTTGAACAGTCTCCGCGTTCATAAGGGGAAGACCCATAATCCTATTATGTGTCCTCACCTCTTGTTCAACATCATCCTCACTCTCAATCTCAACATCTTCCTATATAAGATTTGGGTGGGATGGAGTCACTTTTCTTGGTACATTTTCAGTCTGAGATCCCCCTCTAGCGGATATTTCCCTTCCTCTACCTCTGCCCTTGCCCTGATTTCTTTCCCTGCCTCTGCCACATCCTCTAGCTATGGGCTCAACTTTCTTTGTTATTGGAACAATCAACCTTGCGCCGTTACATCAAGTATGAACCATCTGCAGAAAGAAGATTGGAAAATCTAGATACCAATTGGAATCAAGTCATAGTACGAAGAAAGAAAAAAAGAGAGAGAATTTTTAAAAGTATTATAGCCTCTTGCAAAAAAAGTATATACATCTCTATACTATTCCGCAGGACTATACTAGACTTATTTTGGTACGACAAGATCAACGAACCTAGGGCTTTGATACTAATTTTTTTTACTAACCTAATCATAGTGAGTGACAGTCATTCTAAATCGACTAGTGAGAGAATCAAAGACTAACCCGAAACTAACCCAACATCATTAGTAAAACCAAGTTCATCATTAAAATAATAAGAAAATCAATTTAGATAACCAAAGAATTGAGTCTTCATAAACTTAACCCAATAGTCTAAAACATTTAATTTGGAAATAACTCTTAAGAATTGAAAGTCACCATACCAAAACTCTAATAATCAATACTGGGATGCAACCCTAAAACTAAACATAAAACTAAAGTTTAATGTATGTGCCCGAAAGGATAGACAAGAAGATGAAGAACCAATGGTAGCCTAAAAAGTGTAGCTCACCGTTGGATCAGTCGATGGAAGATGTCATGTACTGGACAAGGAAAACAACATGTGCAGTATCAGTACACAAACCACAATGTACTAATAATATCACACAGTCAATCCAAGATATGAATATTAACAGTTCACTACAATACAATAATACAGAACAATACAGATAACAACAATTATCAAACCGCATAAACTCTTAGTTAGATATCATGACAAAATAATACCCGGATGCATGTCCCACATGATCACAAATAGAAATGTTCAGTTCTCTTATAGAAACACAATCACATACCTTCTCCTTTCATGGAATCCAAACCCAAATTATTAGGGGTCGTTTAGTAGAGTGTATTAAAAAAAAATAATGCATATATTAGCTTTGTATATTACTAATACCTTGTTTGGTACTCTTTTCCAACCTATGTATACTAATGCAAGCATTATTAGTTATACACTCAATTATGTATTAAGGTGTGTATTCTAATACCATGTATTTCTAAGTAGTAGTAATGCAATAGTTTTAATGCATGCATTAGCATGGTTAAAGACTCAATTGCCCTTTAAACCCTTTTTTTTACATCTTTTCCATCATAATTGTGTAGGGTATGTTTGTAAGTAATTTTTTTTATGCAATAAATGTTATTTTTAGTGTACCAAACCAAACAATGCATAAAAATCATCTAACTTTAATTAATGCAAGCATTACTGATACAAGCATTATTAATGCAAGCATTACTAAATACTATATTTAGCAGTATTTGTATATAGTATACCAAACAACCCCTTAGTGTGCTTGCATGGTACCCAAGCCATCCATAGTTAGTGTACTGACATGGTACCCGAGTCATTCGTAGTTAGTATACCGGTGTGGTACCCGAGCCAACCAACAATCACAAATAATTATGCACAATCACAATAAACAATACCACTTGAAAACCACAAGTCACAATAACAAGTCCATTGCATGAGATTATTGACATGATGTCATTTCATATGTTTCCATATGTATTCACTACCATGCATTGCATTAATGATACTACAAAGCAGTAGAATTACATACATACATAAACTGAAAATATACCACCATTACCTACCTCAAATCAAGCCTCTTGAAAACTCTAAAGAACCCAAACTTTTCCTTTTTGAAGTGTCTTGACTTTTTTTCGGTCTAAATAATTAAGTAAAAACA
The DNA here is from genome assembly GCA_037074985.1 of Solanum bulbocastanum. Lineage (NCBI taxonomy): Eukaryota > Viridiplantae > Streptophyta > Magnoliopsida > Solanales > Solanaceae > Solanum > Solanum bulbocastanum. The sequence continues at coordinate 34,326,101 of CM073607.1, forward strand.
ATAATCAATCACTAATGGACTAGGGAGTCAAATATTATGCCAAATAATTAAGTAAAATCATGTCAAAACCTTTCCCCAAGAGCAAATATGTAGATTTTAAGGCTTAAGAATCAATGCATAAGATTGGGGAGTCTAAATTTTACATGAATTTCATGAAAAAATAAATGGAAGCAACCTAAAATTTCCCCTCGCAACTCCAAGAACAAAGAGCACAAAAATAGGAGTTTTGGAGTTGTTTCTACATAAAATTATGTTTCACCCCGCTATAGTGGCCCAGTCTGCTTTAGTAGAACTTACCCTATTATAGCGGTCTGCACGTCGCTATAGTGGGATAAACAAAACTTCACAGACTCGAAATTTTGAAAAGGCCATTTTTTCACAGCACAACACATTCCCTATATGTCCCGACATATCTTATCTTGTAACACCCCAAAAATTATTGAGCTAAGACTCGAACCATTCTTCATTTGTGAATAATATTTTACCAAGAAATTTAAATTTTCTTAGGTGTTAAGGTCACTATATGTATCACCTCGAGTTTCAAAAAGAACTGAAGAGAAATGCATTCAAGTCACTTATCAATTTTCTTAAGTTTAGGGTTAACTTCAATCAATCATATCTTTTAGCACATAAAGAATTGGGTGGCCCATAACTAATCAAATCGAAGGTTCTCGAGTCCTCTTTCCAACGCCACCAATTTTGCCTCAATCAGAGATTTGATTAAAAAATTATGATTGATTTACTAATGACGCGCGTGCCTGGCAGCAAGTCCGTGATGACTCAGTGTTACGGAGCTAATACGGCCCTCACTGCCCGCTAGAAAGTTATTTTGACTTTCAGCTCGTTTTGTTTATTTTTAAGGGTATTTTAGTCAAACTCTTAGGAAGTCATCTAAATTACCCTAAACGTGTAGAAAAATCAGTTTTCATTATCAAACTCTCTCATTCACTCCAAAATTTCTACGCTCAAGAATCTTCAAGAAATGCTAAGGCTAGGGTTCATCTTCCAATATACTCCTTCAAGTTTCTTTAAGAACATTGTTCTTCCAGGTATGTAAGCTTTCATAGTGCTGGGTTTGTTCGCTCACATGCCAATCATATAATACTTCCATGAATTCGTTCTTGAAATCATTTGTATTGAGGTTCTTGATAAAGTTCTTGAGTTTTAGCTTTCATTCTTTAACAATAGAGGTTTCGAGTTCTTGAGGTTGGGTCTTGCGAATGAGTGTTGTTGTTGATAGAATTTGAGTAAGATTTCAATAAAAGTTAATTGGTTTCGTGTTTTCTGATAGAAATTGAGTGAGATTTCAATGAAATAACGTTTGGGTTATGAATTAAAGTGAGTTTGGAAGAGGAAGAGGAAAACAACCAAATATAGGAGCCCAGTTCTGCGTCGCGGAGGCGCTTGAAATTTCCATCTTTAGTCGAATACCCCTTCTCTGTGTTGCAAAGAGGATATAAAGTCTTCTATCTCGAATTTTATTTCGCGATCAAAAAAACTCCTCCGCATTGCGCCGGTGTTTCTTCAATTCATGTCATCAGTTTCTTCTTATTACTAACTATCTAAGCTATCATTAATCAATGAGAGATCATATATCCTAATCATAGCTCTTAAGTTCGCATTTTAAATTAAAGTTAAGTAAAGATGAAAGTCCAAGAGGTCCCTTTGAGTCAAATCGAGATTTTTTTTGTAATTAACTATAGTTTTGAGTTAAGCCTTGAAGAATAAGTATGAGAATGAGAAGAGTTGCATTTATGAGAGTCTAAGTCGAGTCATTCATGCCCATAATTCTGCATAAACTGAGTATCCTTGAGAGGAGTAATATTGTTGAGTTATGAGTTTTGAGTTTTTGAGTCTTGAGTTCTGAGTACCGAGTTTCATACTGCTATTCAGATCCATGAGTTGAGTCGTTCATGTCCAAAGTTCCACATGAACCCTATGAGTTGAGTTATGAATTTTGAGAAGCTTTTTTTAAAGCCAACATTTGAGTTTTTAAACTGAGTTTTGAGAAAGTAAAGATGAGTTTCGAGGAAACAGTTTTTTAAAACATGATTAGTATGATAATCGAGCATGCCTTCAATGTATGATCAGTATGGTATCTAGATATACCATCAATGTTTATGCAGTATGACTTCCCGAGTCATCAATGATCATATTATAATATGATTTTGATATATTTTTGAGAAAGGATTTTCAAGTATGAGTTGAGTAAGAGTATAAGGGGACTATGTATTCCCAGAGGGGCTCGGCGGGAAGAGGAGTGTACCATGAGAGAAGCAAGGAGGTCAACATCTTTCAAATATACAACATGGATTCTGGCAATATAGTTGGACTCTCATGTTGATCCGAATGAATCATCCTTTCCACGAAGATAAATCTTTGCCTGTTAGGCAAGAGGATAGAAAGTTCCAAATTTTGTCTCTGTAGGACATGTATTTCTATTACTATGAAATTTATAAATGAAGTAGTTAATGGTAGGGTTACCATTATCCTTTTTGTAGTGACGAATCTTGTATGTGTTCCTAAGAAAAGGAATTTGTCCATTTTTCAAGGTCTCAGAGGGGCGTGGAAACACATAAGAACTCTTGAATGGAAAAGAGATGTAACTCCAGTTCCTTCAGAATCGATAGTCATCAATTTTTACATTGATAAAAAAGAAACTGAGATTTCTAAATGAATTATGAGCTTAAAAGATATTTCAAGAACAGCTACCTCTTTTAAGAGGGAAGTTTTATAAATTATCTCAAACCTGAGGAAGAGTTATGTTTTTAAACATATGAGCATGAGTATATATTATTGGGAGTAGTATTGAGCATCAATATGGTGACAAGTTCAGACAACTCAAAGTCTTCATAAACTATATATGCCAACATGGGTAAATTAAAGGGTCATACTTTTTAGATGATTCCTTATTGCTTTTTAAGGATAGCTTGGTGGATTCACTAAGTTGAGGATGTCCTATACTCTGGCATGGTATAGGAAAGTTCTGGCAGCGTGGGCGAGACGATATATCATCACATAGCTCATAGTGATGGTTGACGGTTAGAGAATCTCCGAAATAAAAGTAAAGAGTTATTATTGTATTTTCATATACATTGGAGTTATATCTATTGTTTTAAGAGTTTCATGTATATAACATCTATTGTTGCTTTCATATTGAGTTGAGTATTCTTGAGTTATTCCTCTCCGTTCGTATCTCTTTTTCCAATTTCGGTCTCGATTAGTTCACAAGATTGAATGGCCAATTCTCCTCCGAACCCTCGATTCATTCCGTGGCGCGAAATCCATCATTGGCAAAATAATTATTTGGTTATGATCCTATATAAAAACGCGTACTCATCGTGGTCGTCCCTCAGCCTCCCGCACCCATATTCCTAAACATCCCTGGGAGGAGAATAAGGATAGCTAGTCACGGACGATTTTCTCACCTACAGTTGCATATTCTTGAGCATGAGTTGAGTATTCTTGAGTCATATTGAATTGAAACGAGGTGAGTGTGTCTTCCTGATTATCAGTTCGAGCTTATACTTATCTTGCGAAGTTCCCCTTACATGCTAGTACATTCCACGTATTGACGTCATTTGGCCTGCATCGTTTCATGATGCAGATACAAGTATTCAGGATCATCAATAAGCATTTCGTTGAGGTCATGTGATATTCCAGTCAGCTTTGGTGAGCCTTCTTATATTCCAGAGGACTTCACCTTTGACCTTACAATTAGTAGTTTGGAGTTATCGTGGGTTTTGTCCCGATATCCTTCTGTAATAGTAGAGGCTTCATAGATAGACAAAGTTGAGGAGTTGTTCTGTATTTACTTTCTTTGAGTATTATTCAGACTTTTTAAAGTTGGGTGTTTGAGTTCAATGAATTTAATTCAGTTTTAAGCTTATGTATGCTTGAGTTAGTCTTCTGCTTATAGTCAGTCAGGATGAGGGTTCACTTGGGGACCAAAAATGGTTCTCGAGTTCCGGCAACATCCAGGGTGTAGACTCGGGTCGTGACATACCCACACCAAGATCAATTTTGGGAGTTCTAATTATGGTTGTGGCTTTTTAAGGAAGTAATAATTTTAATTTTAAATAGTTCAGGGGGGTTATAGAACTCTCACGAAATATAAGTGTGTAGTTGAAAATTCGAAATCGATTGGGAGCTCATTTGACCATTTTCTCATTTATAATTTATAAAATATAATACATGCAATAATTTCAAGAGTTCAGTGAAGTCTATCTCAATTTCTATGGTGGTAGATGTTTTGTTCCTGAATCAGTATTAGACCAAGATGTAATGCATTTATCAGCGAAAATATGGTTCTGGACGTTCATGCATTTACAAAACCCAATCATGTAATTATCTCTACTCAAGTTTGTAATCACCCCTCTGATACCCCACAAATGTTCCATGTTTTTAGTGGAGTAATCCCCATCAATGTTCAATTTACAGTAGTTGACAGTTGGAGGAAACCATTCGATAACTAGGGATGGCAATGAGCGGTGTGGGGGTGGGAGCGTTTTCGATCCGCCCCGTATAAATCCGTTCCGCATGAATCCCGTATAATTTTTTAAATATTTTTTTTCTAATTAAGTTTGATACTAAAAATAAAATTCATAAAAATAAATTCATATTTTCATTAAGTTGTATTAATTTAATAGGATAATGACTTAAAAATTTATTTTTTAGAGGTCAATTGGGAAACAGAAATTGAATTATTTTTTATTGAACTATTTTCATATACTATCTTGAATTTTTAGTAGCTCTAAAGAAATTATCTTAATAAATAATGTTTTATTACTCTTATAACATGTAAAAATTAAAATTAAATTTAAACCCACATAAAATCACAAATACCCGCAACCCACTCCGCCCCGCATTAGTTTTAAATAAATCCACTTCAACCCGCCCCGCATAACCTTAAACCTGCCCACCCCGCTCCGCATAGCCTTAAACCCACCCACCCCGCGTCCACGCCGCTCAATTGTCATCTCTATTGAGAACTACTTCATTTAGTTCATTGAGATCTTCAGGAATATCGATTAAAAAATCATTTATTTATGACCCTAGCTAACTAATTCATATTTACCCTTTTTAGATCGGTTATCTAATCTGAAAATACATGCTCGTCGTAAATAGATCTTTGTAAAATATGAGAAGATTATATTACAAAAATAGCTAATTAATATCATTGTTACTATTTATTTATTTATTTCATTGATAGATCTTAATAACTGATTGTAATTTGACGAATTGTAGTAGCTAGTAATTGTGTTATTAGTAGTTCTTATAAAAATATCGATGTATAATTTTAGGATAATGTATTATCCAGTTTATTATAAAATTAGAAAAGAGTCTAAATACCCTTAAACTGTACAAAATTAAACAAAAATGTCCTTTGTTACAGTTTGATTAAAAAATGTCTCCACTAACGTTACTTTGATCAAAATTGTTCTTACTATTAATATTTTCTTCCACAAATATATCTTTTCAATAAAATATATATTTCTTTTTTAAACACATTATTTTTCTTATGATTTGTGGCCTCAAAAATTAGTGACCTCAAATTCATTAACGTCATTTTCATAATGGGGTTTATTTCAATTCCTTGAGGCTTCATCCCTTGAACGATGTAATTAAAATTAACTTTTATTGAATTTTCAAGACACATTAAATTAGTAAATATTTCATGGTCCCGCTTATATTAATTTAAAGAGGTTTTAATGTATGACTTGTTTTAATCACATGTTTCAAAAAGAATTCTAATTAAATTATGTGTCAAGTCAAATAATATCATAAAAATTAAAACAAAAAGGAGCATGAAATTTGAAAAAAAAATATTAAAATAAAAATAATAAATATAAGTGATTTTAGAGTGAATAAAGATGAATTTTATAGCCACATATAATTTTTGAAATTCAGTATTTTCTGAAGTTGAATTTCAAAAATTATGTATGGCAATAAAATTCATCTTGGACCTCTTTTAGTTGCTTTATTTTATGATTTTTAGTTTTTATTTTTATTTTTGGACCGGGCACTATTGAACCTGTTGAGCAAAACTTTTTTGGTCTTTTTCCTCGGTATATATTACAGAAATCTTAATAATCTGGTGCTAATTACATTACTTCGAAAAATTTTCAAATTATAATAATTTTAGAATGTTTCAAAACTCGTAGATACTTTGTTCTTTCACTTGATACATAGCAAACTATACATAAGTTACGTATCCGATACATAACTATAACCATAATCATAATTATTTTAGGCTTGAAATAATTGAGGTTATATATCAACAATAATATTTGTACTAGATACATTGTGCACAAACAAAATTGTAATGTATATCATAGAGGTGGAGTGATATATTTGCTGCATGTTAAGAGAGAAGGATTTTTTTTTTAATAATTAATTCAAACAATAATTTTTTTAAAAAAAATATATATTATCTTAAGTAGTACAACTACTTAATATTTTACCCTTTTCAATATTAATGAGAGAAGAGTTTGAAAATATGTTAGGTAAATGAATACCTAACATTAAGGGCTCGTTTGGTGTGAGGATAAGTATAAATAATCTTGGGATAAAAAAATAATTCTGAAATAAAATTTAGATATCTTGTTTGATTGATATGTTTGGAATAACTTATTGCATCATTTATAGTATAGTGATGAGATAAATTATTTCATATATATGATAGGATAAGTTATCTCAAAATAACTAACTCTAAAATAACTAATCCTGAGATAACGACCCCGTGATACTTAAACCTAGATTTACCCGGACTCTATAGGTTCCAAAGAGTCGGTAAAAAGTATGCAGAGAATAAATTGACGAAAACTAAAAGCAATCGTTTCAAAAATAAATAAAAATAATACACAAAGAGCCAAGAAAAAATGTGGTGCTGTGAGCTGTGAGCCTGTGACAGGTCAATGCATATGATTCATTAATGCAATTAACTTGTCTTTTTACCATTTTTCATTGTTTCTTTTGAAAAATCAAAATCATAATCGAAGTACCATGAAATATTTATTACACATACATTGTTAAAAGAAAAATAAATATGATAAAGACACAAGAATGAAGAGTATATTTGAAAGTAACAAGTGAAGGTTATATTTTGAGTATTTAAATTTAGGAAATTTAAATTTTGAATTTGTTTTTCCTTTTAGTAGCGGACGCAATAACTTTTGATACACACAGTTACTTTTTTTAATTAGCTTTCACCTTTTTTCTACATCGGTGATTCAAATACGAGGTGAAAGTTGTTTACTACCATTTTAGCAATCCTCTCTTGTCGCCACCTTCTAGTGATTCATACTCGAAATTTCTAGTTTGCCATTAAAATTTTCACATTTTTAGAGTTGGATTATAAAAAATATGTTTGATCTAAAATTTTTATTTTTCACTTCAAATTACTTACAAAAATTAAAAATGATTCCAAGTTTTGAACATCAATATAATATGCCAAGCATGTTGATTTCTTTTTATATGAATGACGGTGAGATTTGATCTCAGGACCTCTATCTGTTCTAATATCATGTTAAAGCGTGTGACTATCTCATCTTAAAAGTTTAAGCTTTAAAAAAAATACATTTTTATTAATTAATTATATCCTCAACAAACGATGAAACACGAGCAAAAGCCTACGTCCTGTTAATCTACAGTAGATTGTAAGTCCAAACTAGGTGTACAGTAGATTCAACCTGATAATCCCCTCTTGTGACATGATGTTTCATGAAAACTGCCTTTGACCCATCTGAATGCTCATCATCATCATTATACATAAAGATAAACGATATGCTAATGTTTCAAACAGTACTCACAGTCACATCTTTCAGCAACTCTACTCCAATATATATTTTCTTCGTTTTAATTTATATGATATACTTTAATTTGATATGAAATCAAGAAGAAGAAAAATACACTTTCGAAATGTGTGATATAAAATAAGTACTACTATATTTTATTTAACGTGAATCTCCTTTTTTTAATTCAGTCTAAAAAAGAATGTTACCTTATTATAATTAGAAATAATTTAACTTTAAAATTTCTCTTTTATATTTAGTGAAATGATTTACCATCACACAAATATCTAAGTATTATTTTAGACCATAAAATTTAGAAAATTTATTTCCTAAAATACCATAACAAATTAATCGATATCATGTAAATTGTAGTATGAACTAATACCGAGAAAGTAAAGTATGACAAATACGTTAGATTTTTACAGTAAATCCATATATATCACATTTCACCTATTGACTTAATATTGTTTTTTTTTTTTGGCCGAATAACGGATAATGCTAAATGACCAGAAAATTTGGTCAGAATTTGATCAGAAATTTAAAAAATCTATAATATCCTTTTTATTTTAAAATAAATTATATATTTTTTATTTTTTAATTAAAAAATATTAAAGTTAAAAAGAATAAATATATTTTAAAAAATAAATTAGCATAATATAAAATATATTATTTTATCATTCTGATCAAATTTATTTTCTCGCTAAAAGAATTTAAATTGAACCCAATTAAAGATGATAATTGGATGGAAAATGCTACGGTCTTAGACAGGAAATACTGCTCCGCCCATCACATCCTCAGCTGATGAAGGTTTAACAGGCTAGAACTTTATTTACCTCAAATTTTTATCTCCTTCGTATCAATTCATGTGACATCTATTAAATTTTAAGATTTAAACACGTCTATTTTTAGTTGTAAATTTTTTGTACTCTTTTCGTCTCATTTTATGTGAGGTAGTTTCACTCGACACAAAGTTTAAAAAAGAAAGAAAGAAAAACTTTTAAAACTTGTGGTATAAAATGAATGATAAAAATTTATATGACTCACTTTTCTTTTTAGTCAATCCCAAAAAAAATGACACATTTCTATATGAAGTAACAATTCAACTTTAAAATGTTTGTTTTACCCTTAATGAAATGATTTATAGCCACATAAATTTTTATTATTCATTTTAGACCACAAGTTTAAAAATCTTTCTTTCTTTCTTAAACTCTGTGTCGAATCAAACTACCTCACATAAAATGAGATGGAGGAGTAATAAGCATGGTTCCCTCATGGAACCAACACACAAGAGATCAATCAAACACGTATTGGGTGTGGTACACGATTTAATCAATATAGTACCCAAGCCAATCATTAATATGTACCAAGTGAGGTATTCGAGACAATCATTAATATGTACAAGATGTGTTACCCGAGCCAATAAATAAAACGTACTAGGTGTAATATCCGATCCAATCAGCAATATGTACGCGACGTGGTACCCGAGCCAACCAATAATATGTATCAAGCGTGAAGCTTGAGCCAACCGATAATATATACCAGGCATAGTACCCGATCCAATCAATAATATGTACATGACATGATACCTGAGCCAATCGAGAATTACAACATCACACAATTACAATCACAATAATTACAACCGCATTTGTAAGCCCACAAGCAAATAAGACATGTTCATTGAATGAGAGTAATAACAGGATATCAATAAATGTTCATCCCTTTTAACTTCCTAACCACATATTGTACAAGTAATACTAGCGAACAGTTAAAAAGAAGACATAACATAAATTAGGAAACAAATCAACCATCACTTACTTCAACCGACCCTTCTCATACAACTTTTATATGGGTGGTACCATGTAAACGAATCAACCATCACTTACTTCAACCCACCCTTCCTATTAATTCACCTCGAACTACCACTTTTATGGTTACACTAGAGAATTATGGTAACATAATCACAAACAAATAGTTTATGCGCCAAAACCAAGTTTTATACGCCCACCAATTCTTATTCCACCATATTTTACATCCTATGTCAAATCAAACCATCCCCAAGCCCTGCAACTATCGATTATAAGGCATAAGAATCGAAGTACCAAAGTTGGGGAAACAAATTACTTATCTTTATGAAGATTCTTGAAGAAAAATTGATAAAAATTTTCATAAGTCGCCTCTTCATTTCCTCGAAATGTTCTTAAAAATGATTGAGAGGTTTTGAGGAATTTTCTGCATTTACTGTGACTTACCTCATCATACTGGCATGATCCCGCTAGCAGCGCTGCTTCGCTATAATGGGAATTTCTTCGGTTGTTTTAGCAGCGTGTCACCTGCTATAGCAGTTGACACGGGACAGAGCCTCGGAAATACTCTTAAAATTTTTCATTTCACAACGCACCTTCACACCTTGACATTTCATACCAACCTCTTCATGCCATATTTGATATCAGGATTTCTACTCATTCAAATTCAGTTCCAGAAAGTCTTACGAATTCCTTAAGGTCTTAGCTAGCAGAACAATTAGCCTCAACTTAGACATCTTACCCAATCCTTTTCCAGATTTTCCTAGACCTCATCTTTCTCAAATTTTATCCAAGCCTAGCCTAGCTTGAAATTTTATGCGGGGCTCATCGTAGAGAGGTGTTCCTGCATCGCAGACCTCATATTTTCACTATCTCGCTTTCCTTTCCATTCATATTGCTCATATTTTGTTTCTTTTTCTATTTCGAGTCGTTTTTTGCTGCATTATAACTTGAAACTTGTCTAATCACATATATTAGCTTAAACTTGTCTAATCACATATATTAGCTTACCCACATCAATTATGCACAAAATACATGAACATACGCGAGTTTATTCTCGAAACTTAAGCTAAAATATAGGTAAAATGCGACACTTAGATGTATAAATATCCTCAAGATCATCATCCCACACTTAGAGCTTTGTTCGTTCTCAAACAACTCATTGTCTACCCCATAAAACTTAATGATGTGAACACACCAATTGAATAGGTCTACACACTCCTATCTCAAATTAACTCTTTCCAAAAAATATAGGATCAATATGATCATGTGCAAGTATAAAATCATTAGTCTATCCAATTCTGACAATTAAGTGCCCTCAGTACTATTAAAAAAGATATCACATTTTCAGACTGCAAATATGTACTCAAATTGAGGACATAATCATACACTCGCTCTCTCAAAGAAACATACCAAAAATTATCTACACTTGCCCTTAGTGTATTGCTTAACAAACCAAATTACCTAATTGAAGGATAAAAATAACTTTTTTGGTTGTAATGTGAGCAAAGGAAAAGAGTGACTAGCTATTACAATCCCCACCTATTATCCAACCATGTCATCAACTCAAAACAGTACAACTCGATAAACAACTTTCCAAGGAAGAGAGACCCATATAGTAATCTAGCAAAAACAAAACAAAGAGATAATTTTCCCTACCCCGCACTGAAGCAATAGCATTGTCCTCATTACTTAAAGCCTAAATCACTAAACAAAAGTGAGGTAGGAGAACTCCTTGGGTCTCTAGTCAAAGTCATAATCGGGATCATATGTTGGGTTGCCTATCTCTAAATACGACATATATTTTTGTTCCCAACAAGCGCTTTAGTTTTCGCCATGTCACGATATATCTTTTTATATTTTTGTTTTACTCTATTTTACATCCTATACTATTATATTACAATCACGAGTTTCCTCTCAAGTAGTGCTTGATTTGATTTCACGGCATGACGTACCTCAAATCAATAATTAGACAAAGGAATTGAGGTCTTTTGCATGTTTGTATCCTCAGCCTAATGTGGCTTAGCACTATGCCTGATTACCATGAATGTGTCATATTTATCTTCTCTCCATAGCTCAACTGCCTCATACAGAGTCATTCTTGTCACTCTCCAAGCCTATACTTTGGATGTGATCGACACTCGAGAATTATTGTTGGTCCCCAAGCGAACCCTTGGCCTGGCTAAATACTTAATGGAAGACTTGCTCAAGAATGATAGGCTCAAACATAATTTAATCAGTTAAGCTCAAATACTCGTCTCATAAAATTTAGAAAATACTCATCATTATACTTATAGTTTGTAAAACAACTCAAAGAGAGTAAATATTGAGAGACACCTCGACTTTATCTATCTATGAAGACTCTACTATTAAAGAAGGATGTTGGGACAAGATCCACGACATTTCAAACCTACTAACTAGAAAGCAAATGTGAAATCCTCCGGAATATAATGAGGCTCACCAAAAACTAGGTGGAGTGTAGAGTGATCTCAACGAAGTGCATGTTGATGATCCTGAACACTTGTATCTGCATTATAAAAAGATGCAGATTGAATTACATCAGTAAATTTGAATGTACAAGTATGTAATATAGCCGAAGCGAAATAACTGAATAAGAGGACTGCAATAGATAAAAATATACTAGAGTTGAATGTAAAAAAAAAAAAAAAAGGAGTTAAATCATTTAAATCTTTACAAAATACTTACTCATCTCTCAACATAATAAGTGATATATTTTCTAATCGATAACCATCACTATATCGTGTCGGTATATAGATCTCTCAACTAAGTGGATCCACTAATCAATAAGGATTCATCTAAAAAGTATGATCTTGTACCCATGTTGGCAAGACATGGTTTATAGGGTTGTGAATTGTCTGAACTCTCCCCCATATTGTTGTTCAATACTACGCCCAATAATATATATTATTTCTCAAATGTATAAAACATACTCTTTCTCTAGTTTGAGATAATTGATCAAATTATCCTCTTAAAAAGGTACTGCTCTGAGATATCACTGAAACTCATAGCTCATTTATAAAATAAGGTTTCTCTTTGTTCAATGTAAAAATATATTTCGGGTTGAGATAATTACTCAAAAAGGGAATCTTTAAGAGGTAATTACTCTGTACTCAATCTTAAAAACTCTTTTAACTTTACTCAAAATAATATTCTCCTTCTCCATGTAAAAATGAAATATTTGAAATATACTTAGTTTCCTTATACTCTTGCTTAAATCTTGATTAAGCTATTTCTAGAACTCCTCTTTACTTTCTCAAAACTTAATTTAAACAATTATTTTTTGTTTAAAAGATTCTTAATAATAACTCAATGAATACTCAAAAAATAGGGTTCATGCTGAAAAATAGACATGAACAATCAACTCAAGAATCTCAATGCCAAGATATAACAACTTAATAATCAGGAAATATAATTCAATAATTTGTAACTCAAGAACTCAGAACTCAATATCAACGCATCTCAAGAATACTCAATTTTAAGAATAGAAACCTAGATTACTCGTTTACTGAATTAAAAGAAGACGTAGGGCGTGAGGACGAACTAGTCCAACACTATTATAGTCTTACATATCTAGAAGAATAAAGTTCTTGGTGAAATCGATGAAGCTCGAAAAACGCTCAAAACCCTAACTTTTCTCCTCTTGGAACCTTGATTTAATGACTTGAAGTGTTAATGAATGCAAAAGAAGTGATTAACACCTTCCAAGCCCTTAACTAGGTGTAAAACATCGTGGTTTCCACTTAGAATAACGGTTAAAACAATGTAGCTTAAGTACCAAAATGACCCCAACTTAAAAACTGATGGAGTGCCCTTCAAGAAAGGCTTCATAAACCATTTAAGGCTTCACGGTCCGTGAGGTCGTATAGCCGTCTGTGAACGTTCGCATGTCTGACAGGACCTTACTAAAATAAGCATAATGTTTTACTCTGAACTTGAAATGTGGCAAACTTGGTGGAGTTGGAAAGATGACTAAAAGACCTTTAATTTGATAGGTTATGAACCACCTAATTAATTATGTGCTAAGAGATATGATTGCTTGAAGTTTTGAGGTAGTTGGGGGTCATATCCAAGTAGACTTATGTTTTCAATTGAACTAGTAGAGGCTTATTTCAGACAATACAAATGTAGTTTCATGGAATATTTTAATTTCTGCTTAGTTTATTTATGTTATGCTTTGATATGTATTACAATGGTTAGCTTAGGATCACTCGTGATTTTAGGTATCATTTCTCGATTTGGGTATAGACTCGGATCGTGACAAACTTTGTATTAGAGTATTAGGTTCAAGTGTCCTAGTATGTCTAAAAAGCCACATCTAGTATAGTCCTTTATATGGGTGTGAAGCACGTCATACTTACAAGGGGAGGCTACAAGATGTTTAGGAAATACTTCTCCCATTTCATACTTTAGATCGTGCAACAAAGCTATCCCCCAAGAAACATATGTATATTCACGTGTTGCTCTAATTTCTCAAACTATTCCTTATCTTTAAAGTAATAGAAGTAGTAAAGCTTGATTACGACTTGTCACGCCCCGAGCTTACACCCTAGACGTGGTCGGCACTCAAGAACCATTGTTGGTCCCCAAGAGAACCCTAGGCCTAGCTCATTACTCAGCGGAAGACTTACTTAACAATACATGAAATCAAAAGTAAGGGTTTATACATTTTTCTTGAAAATAAATAAACTCAGAAATGTATAGAAACATTCAACTGGCCAAAGAAGACAACTCAAGTGTTAATATTAATAATGGGAATGGAAAAGACTTCTAAAAAAACTAATGTCTATGAAGCCTCTAATAACTGTGATGGACGTCGGGACAAGACCCACGACATCCAAACAAAATAAAACTGAAAATCTTAATGAGAAACCCTTCGAAAAGCAAGGAAGCTCACCAAAGCTAGTTGGAATACGATTGGATCAACGGAGTGCCGATTGATGATCCTGAATACCTGTATTTGCATCATGAAATGATGCAGGACGAATGGCGTCAATACATTGAATGTATAAGCATGTAAGGGGAATACTGAACATAACCTATGAGGTTGAACTGATAAAAGGAAATCATACTCATCAACCCAACTCAACTCAATAAGAAAGCAATGATAAAGATGAAATATATATATATATATATATATATATATATATATATATATATATATATATATATATATCAATATTTTAAAACAGTAAATGGTAACTCAAATGTATATAAAAATACAATAATAACTCTTTGCTCTTATTTGGGAGATTTTCGAACCGACAACCATCACTATGAGCTACGTAATGATACAACGTCTCACCCACGCTGCCAGAACTGTTCTATACCTTGCCGAAGTATAAGACATCCTCAACTAAGTGGATCTACTAAGCTATGCTTAAAAAGCAATAAGGATTCATCTAAAAAAAAATGACCTTTTACCCATGTTGGCATACATAGTTTATGAGGATTTTGAGTTGTTTAAACTCATCCCCATATCGGTGCTCAACACTACTCTCAATCTTCTGAGTGTCAACTAGAATCCCTTCACCAGACACAATATGGCCTAAGAATGCAATAGACTCAAGCCAAAACTCACACTTGAAATATTTAGCATACAACTTTTTTATCTTTTAGCATTTGAAGGACTACTCTAGGATGACTAGCATGATCCCCTCATTCCTCGAATAAATTAGGATGTCATCAATGAATACGATAACAAACATGTCAAGATAAGGCTTAACATTCTATTCATAAGATCTATGAACGCTGCAGGAGCATTAGTCAAGCCAAATGACATAACCAACAACTTATAATGACCATAATAGGTCTTGACTGTTGTCTTAGGGATGCCACTTTCTCTTACTCTCAACTGATGATATTCAGATCTTAGGTCTATCTTAGAACAATAAGAGGCGCCCTGAAGTTGATCAAAAATATCATCGATTCTCGAAAGTGGATACTTATTCTTGATAGTAACTTTGTTCAATTGATGGTAATTAATACACATTCAGAGAGAACTATCTTTCTTCCTCGCAAATATGCCAGGAGTGCCTCAAGGTAAGACACTAGGTCAAATAAATCCCTTATCAAGGATATCTTTCAACTTCTCTTTTTAACTTTTTCAACTCAGCTGGATAAATTCTATATGGCGGAATAGAGATAGGTCGAATATCAGGAAGATACGAAGTCTATTTCTCTCTCAGGAGGGACTCCGCGAAAATCATCTGGAAAGACCTATGGAAACACACTCACAACTGGAACTAAATGAATAGACGATTTCTCAATACTAGAGTCATTAACTCGAACTAAGTGATAGATGCACCCCTTGGAAACTAACTTTCTGGCCGTAAGGTACAAAATAAAAATGACCCTTAGGCACTACTGAACTTCTCCTCCACTCTATAACTGACTCGTTGGGAAAATGGAACTTAACTACTCGAGTTCTACAATCAACTGAGGCATAATAAGCATGAAGACAATCTATACTTAGAATAACATCAAAGTCCACCATATCTAACTTGAGTAAGTCAGC
The DNA here is from genome assembly GCA_037074985.1 of Solanum bulbocastanum. Classification (NCBI taxonomy): domain Eukaryota; kingdom Viridiplantae; phylum Streptophyta; class Magnoliopsida; order Solanales; family Solanaceae; genus Solanum; species Solanum bulbocastanum. The sequence goes on from CM073607.1 coordinate 34,342,231, forward strand.
CATGATATCCTTGTGATTGACAGAGATGACACAATCACGATAAACTCTCTTAGGTAGAATAGACACACCAACAAGTGTGGAAATATTGAATGACTCAAGAAGTTGTTGGAGAAGAATATCAAACCTTATAGCAACATATGAAGTCTCAAAAGATCGACTTGCACTTGGATCATTCCAATGACAACATCTGGCGTATTCTCCTGCTTTTGGCGATTGGTCATAGCGTAAAGACGGTTTGCTTCTCTGCTTGTCCCTGAAGTAGCTCTTCTAGGTGCACCTCTGTATGGCGGAGCCGCTGAAGAAGATTGGGCTCTATTGCCCCTATTACCATTTCTCTGTCGGTTCATCAGGCACTCTCTCATGAAGTAACCTACTTTACCACACTTGAAGCAACCAGTAGAGCCATCACAACACGCTCCTAGGTGGTTTCTACCACACTTAGCACAAATAGGGTCTAGTTGGCCCCTCGTGCAACACTACCCTAAAATTGAGTAGGTTTGGCTCTAAAGTTCTGTGAATTTTGATTTCGAAACTCACCTCTGCTCTTGGTGTAGGTGCACTAGCAGATGATGGAGCATGCCTAGTTGGCATTTACTAAAATAATGACTGGTTCATATTTCTGGCCTTTTGCTGCCCAGACTCATTACATGTTGTCTTTGTTTTCTTGTTTTCAAACTCTTCCCTGTCTCTGAGCTTATCTTCCTCAACCTATTGTGCATGAATCATGAGCCTAGTTATATCTATGGCTCATATCAGAATAGCTGTCTTACCCACTTTACTTGAAAAGCCAGACAACCCAGATACGAAAAAGCTCATCATACTCCTCATGTTAACCACCATCTTTGGAGCATAATAGGACAATTGACTGAACTTGAGACTATACTCATGCACACTCATGGATTCCTGCTTCAAGTTTCAAAAATTCTCTTACCTTTGCCTCCCTCAACGCCCCATGAATTCACTTTCAAACACAGCCCAACTCAAAATTGGTGTCCCTTTAGTTTTACTTTTCTTCTATTGGTCGAACCAAATTCTAGCAACACCCTTCAATTGATATGCAACTAACTCCACACCCTCAACATCTACAACATGCATCACCTTAAACTCCTCAATGACACTTGAACCTGTGAAGTATGGAGGATTCATCCTTAAGAAATCATGAACTCTGGATGTATTAGCCACATCCTGTCGAACCCCTCTCTATTGACCAGCTTGGTTAGCTACAATTTGACTCAACATCCAGATAGCATTCCGGAACTCAACATTAGTGACCTCTTCTTGAGGGGGTTGCAATTCTGGTGCATTGGGAACCCCTTGATCCTGGAGATCAACATTCTTCCTAGCAGGACGACCGTGAACAACTTTTCGTAGAGGCATGATCTGAAAAGATAAGCACAAGCACGAATTAGAAAGAAACTTTTACAGACTTGAACTCTATTGGACAAAAAAGAGTAATAAGAAGGGGAATTGTTTTCTAAATGTTGTAGCCTCCTAATTATAGATGTGGAGCGCTTCACACCGATAAATATGACTCTCCAGACACGGCTTCATAGACACCCTAAGACTCTAAAACTCTATGCTCTAATACCAAGTTTGTCACACCCCGAGCCTATACCTAGATGTGGCCGGCATTCGAGAACCATTGATGGTCCCCAAGAGAACCTTTTACCTGGCTCAATTCTCAGCAGAAGACTTACTCAATAATATATGAACTCAAAATTAAGGCATTACTCATTTTTATTTAAAATAAATAAACTCAGAAATGTATAGAAACATTAAACTAGCCAAAGAAGGCAACTCAAGTCTTAACATTAACAATGGGAATGGAAAAGACTTTTTAAAACACTACTGTTTATGAAGCCTCTAATAACTATGATGGACATCGGGACAAGACCCAGGACATCCTAACAAAACAAAACTGAAAATCTCATTGTGAAACCCTCTGGAAAGCAAGGAGGGTCACCAAAGCTAGCTGGAATACGACTGGATCAACGTAGCACTAGTTGATGATCTTGAATATCTGCATCATGAAATGATGCATTCCAAATGGTGTCAGTACATTGAATGTACGAGCATGTAAGAGGAATAGTTAACATAACATGTAAGCTTGAACTAATAAAAGGAAACCATACTCACCTCAATTCAACTCAAGAATAATCAACTAAACTCAATAGAAAGCAATGATAAAGATGCAATATATATATATATATATATATATATATATCAGGCTTTTAAAACAGTAAATGGTAACTCAAATATATATAAAAATACAATGATAACTTTTTACTCCTATTTGGGAGATTCTTTAACCGACAACAATCACTATGAGCTACGTGATGATACAACGTCACGCCCACACTGTTAGAATTGTCCTATACCTTGCCGAAGTATAAGACATCATCAACTAAGTGGATCCACTAAGCTATACTTAAAAAACAATAAGGAATCATCTAAAAACTATGACCCTTTACCCATGTTGGCATACATGGTTTATAAGGATTTTGAGTTGTCTGAACTCATCCTCACATTGGTGCTCAATACTAATCCTAATAATATATATATATATATATATATATATATACACACACACACACACACCTCATGCTCATGTGTTTAAACACATAACTCATCCTCAATTTGAGATAATTAATCAAAAGATTCTTTTAAGAGAGATAATGCTAAAAAACTCCTCATGAACTAATTTGGAAATCAAGGTTTCCTCTGGTTTTAAAGTGTAGAATTGTTACATACTTGAGAATACTTAGTCCCCTCATACTCATTTTGAAACATGAACTACACTCTCCTCATTCGCATACTCATTTGCTCAAGTCTTAAAACAAATTTTCAAAGATTGTAAAAGACTTCTCAAAATGAGTCAAAAGGACTCCCTCGAACTTTACTCTTAACTCTATCTTAAATTTGAAATGTGAATTCAAGAGTTATGATTAGGATATATAATATTTCTCAATGATTAGATGAAGTTTAGATAGTTGATAATAAGAAAATAGCGAAAACACAAATTTGAAAGCATAGGTGCGACGCCGAGAGGGATTTAATTTTTGGTCGCGAAAAAAAATTCTGAGATAGAGGACTCCGTATCCTCTCCGTGACGTGGAGAGAGGTTGTTCGACTGGGTACTGAAAATCAAAAGAGCCTCCGCGACACGGACCTTGAAGAATAATTTTACCCGATTTTTTCTTTCTCTTCCAAACTCGATTCAATTCATATCCACTGCAAATCTATGGTTAACATTCACGAATTTTCATAACCTAGAATATATTTAGTGAAACTCACACAAAATCTATCAAGTGACTCAACTCATTCACAAAACCCTCGCCTCAAAAACTCAAAACCAAACTCCACTATCAATTAAACTCAAGAAATTCTCAAGAACTCCAAAATCAACTTCAAGAAGGAATTTATGGATACAAGTTTACATGATTGGAGTGAGGGAGAACAAACCCAACACTTTGAAAGCTTACATACCTCGAAAGAACAATGTTTTTTAGCAAAAATCCTCAAACTCGAATGAACGCTTTAACTTTCTTCTTTCTCTCCTCTTGAACTCTTCTCAAAAACCCTAAACATGATTTGGAATTGCTAAAACTAAATCCAATCAGTTTAGATCCCTAAAAGATTAACAAAATGAGCTAGGATAGTGAGGGTAAGGAAAAGACCAAAATGCCCCTTCTCAAATCAGATGAATTGCCTTAAGTAGACAGACTACACTCAAACGGGCATATCTCCTTCATCCAAACTTGGAATTTAGCAAACTCAGCAGCGTTGGAAATAGGACTCAACAATCTTCAATTTGATACCTCATGGGACACCTAACTCATCCTGTGATGTAAGTTATGATCGTTTGAAATTGACCCAAAACTCATAATTTGAAGATTCATTTGTACCAATCTCAATTTAGTTCTTTCTAGTTTAGCACTTTCTAAATTTAGCTCTTTCTAAGAACGAGGTGTTACACAACTAATTTTTTCTCATGCATATAGAACCATTATCATTTCAAAAATTGCCCAAAGGGCTTGAGAGGAGCCCATTAGTATGTTTTAGCCCATCAATTAAAAATCTTACATTCAATTCTTATTTTATGTGAATCTTGTTGTTGAGCCAAAATATGAAATGCATTCAAATTATTTTATAACTTTTCATTACATAGAACATTTATGAAAGGAGAAAGTAAATAGCCAAATTCTTGGATAGTATTGGCACCCAAAAGATAGTATAATTAGGATGTTATGATTTATTAGTAGAATGACCTAAAATTTGATGTGTGAATCTAGAAGTGTAGTATTCAAAACAATGGGGATAATGAATTATCAAGGTGTAGTATATATCTATACATAGAAATTATGTATCTATTAAGTTGGAATTTAGATTATAAGTCTTCATGTGTTAACTAAGGGATAGTATGTTGATGTAGATCTCATGGTACAAGGTAAGAAAGAAGTCAATGATTAATTTGACTTAGATTATGATTGAACTAAGAAAGAATTTATATATGATTAAGGTCGTTAATGAAAGTACAAGGTGGTAAAAGATTGATAGCTCTAGGATTTACTTTGTGATTCTGAAAAAGAATCGCTTAATATTTTTAGAGCTATGAATGTAGTTTAGACATTCGGATGGATAAGTAGTAGTGATGTGGGAAATAAGGATATGCTAATGTATTGAAATTAGATAGATTGTAAGATTAAGATCGATGATTATTAGTATTAGATTTTAGTGAACTAGTGTTTCTCAATTTTTATCTACTAGTTTCTAAGACTATATAATATGCAAAGTTGTGTTGTTATGCATGCTTTGTATTAGACACTAAGTTCGAAATGTGAAGGATCACCCAGGATGAAAATAAATAATAGCTTGAGATTAGTGATGCTAGTTTTATAAAATTGATCTAGAAGGCTCAAAGTGCCATTTATAAGAATTTAAGTTTATGAATTTTAAATTAAGGTGATGGTGTAAGTATTACATAGATGTGATTTTTAGGTGAGATGATGAATGGTAACTAAATCATTAGATATAGGAGATCCTTAAGCACTAAGAAGATGGAAGTGAACCCAAGGTAATATGTGGTTGTAGGATAGTGTAGGATTATCAAAGTGTTATGTCTTCCTAGTTAGTATGCTAAAGTATCTAGGTGTGAGGAGGCTAAGTATGGTATGTCTTATATGGTATTCTTAAGAGTTGAATAGAAGATTTAGAGATAGATAGTGTTTTGTTTGTTAGTAAAGCTTTATTCTTCATTGATTCGAGGTGGGATGTCAGTAAAATAACAAGAAATATTATGTTTGATAATAAGAGTTTAAGTTATATGATGATAATTATAAAGTTAGAAGAAGTTAATAGTCATATCTCTGAAAGAAATATCCTATAATGAAGCTAGTATTTCCAAATATAGTTTTATTGTGTAAGTTAAGCGTTTTTGTGAATAGTATCATTGAGTTTAGAGGATATGGAATAGGCACACAGACTCGGGGTGTCGGTCTCGATCTAAGAGGGAGATGATAGGGAGTAGAACCAAATCAAGTCTTGTGGATCAGATTGTGATGCATTTCAGAAGGATTTATGATGACATAGTAATTCATTTATACTCTAGAGTATTCCTAGGTCTCAGTCATTATGAAACTCTTTACTCATCTTTTACGTGTTAGCATCGTGCCCTTAACCCATACTCATGCACCTCTTACGGAATCATGCATATGCTCAAATTATAGAATAAAAAGCAATAACTTCATAACAATAACCCGCATATTATTCCATTAATCTATGACTTCTAGATCTATGATATACAATTCATGATGTCTGCACCCATGATTTCTTAATATGTTCATCCTATGTACTCATGATACATTCTTGATGACTATTAAAATCATAATATGTTATGTATGTTTTCTTATCAGATGAACAATTTGTTCCTTTGATTTCGTTGTTCTAAACTCTACTTACATTTACCCATAGTGGTAATAGTTGGTTATGACATCTTCTATATCCAAAATGTCTCTTTATACATGCTTTATGCTTCAAGTACAGGACATACTAGCTCGTGTCTATTACACTTATCTCTTCAAGTTCCCTATTTATGAGTGTCAAAGTCATGATAAGTATAAGCTATGATTTAAAATTATCTATTTTGTTCTAGGTCCTCATACTTTAGTCCTTTAGTGACCCTTCTTATGTTGCGATAGTGATGTTGATAGCAGTTGAAAGATGATTTTAGATGAGAAGGTAGTTGTCTCTTATTGGGAAGATTGGGGTATGCTTATTCTACCTAAGGTTATAAAATTAAAGGGAGATCAAATATCATCGTATTAACAAATTAGATAAAAAGTTTTGGTATGTCTTTTGATAGTAGTTCTTGAAAATTTTAGCCAGTCAAAACGTTAGGAAAGTTAACGGCTATTAGATGGGTTGTTTACCTTGATGTATATGAAGCGATTATAGTGATAGGGTTGAATAGTGTTGATAACATGTAGACAGATGCATTTTGCACTAGAAGTTTCTTATTTTGAACTTGAGGTTAGTTAAATGGAATGGTAAGAAGAAATAGTATTCTTAAGATGGAATTCCCTACAGAAATATAAGGTTAGAATATTAATCTGGCGTGTAGCACTTTGTAAGTTCAGGTTAGGCTTGAACATTATGAGATCATGTAGTTAGACTCAGACTTGAGTAGAAGTAGACACATGTATCCTTGTGAGTGTTATACGTTGCAGTTGATGAAGGACAGTATTCAAGAGAAGAAGTATGGTTGAGAAGTGTTTCTAGGCTTAAAAGTCAGTAGTTGTATTGCTTAAGGCATAATAGAACTATTCTTACATCATGCCTATGGTACCCAATTTCCTTTCAAGTGGTTTCAGATAGGGTGTGTCCCATATTCAATCTATATCGTTTATACTTTATGTATCTATATTGGTGTCTCACATGAATTATGCATATGATTCCTTCCCTCAAAATGTTAAAAGAGTTCCCTTTCTAAATCCAATAGAGGCCAAGTTCATGTCCTTGTTTATATTCTTCATGCATATGCTAGTTCTTACGCTCTCAGCTCGTGCGTCTATATTCCTTATTGTTGATTGCCAAACACATATTGTTGGTAAAATTCAATTTATACTATTATATACATCACAAGTAGACCAAATAAATCTTATCTTACTCTATTCACATGTCTATTCTAGGTTTTATCTTCATTCAAGGGCAAATGATCTCAAGGGGGAGATATTGTAACACCCAGCAACTTCAAAAAAAAAAATTGAACCATCCTCCATGAACCAAAGGATTTCTAAGTTGTACATAAATGTTAAGGTCCTTTACTAAGTGTAGTAAGTGTTTTGGAGTTGTAAGGTACCTCAAACAAGAAGTCAAGTTCAAAGCATTTCTATTGGCTAAGTTTTTCCTTAATTTTTGCAAGGGTCCACTTCAAACGATCATATCTCTCAGCATATAATGAATTAGGTGGCTCATGACCTATTAAATTAAAGTTCTATGAGTCTTCTTTTCACCTCCATCAAGTTTACATTATTTTGAGGTTGGAGTAAAAATGACCATTTTATCAGAGACTATCACAATAGAATTTTCAGAGTCAATAACTACGAACCTCATTTACTACTTGAAGTACAACCCATACTGTCAACTCGTGAAACCAACTTCTGAGATTCAATTTTTTGATCTGATTTTCATTGACCCAATTACGGGTCGTAAAACTTTTTGAAACCAGCTTCATCTTTTTACTTCTTCAATTTTTATGAAAAATGAGGTGTTTATCTTACAAAGCTCCTCTAGTTCTCTACCACTACAAAAGTATTGTTATTATGATCAAATGATAAGGTAATTAGCATTACTCCTGAGTAAATTAATCGTACATGGTTAAAAAGGAGGAAAATCAACATATATATTTAAAAAAAAAAAATGGAACCAAAAAAAGATACTAAAACATGCATTTTTAAACATATAGAGAGAGTTGACTTCTTCTCATGAGAACAACATTTCCTTTTAAGGAAAGATTAAAGTTGCAACTGAAGAAAATAATCAAGAGCAACAAGCTAGCTTTTTACTAATGCAACATAACTAAAGAGAGAAAATTATGTTCTCAAAATGAACTTCCCCCCATACCCCGAAATTTTTTATTATGTGTCTCACACGATTGACACTAGTTTTCTAAAGCTTTTTTTTATCTCACAAAAGAGTGGTTACACTTTTTTTTTATGCGAGATAAAAATAAGTGTCATACAATTAATATCAGTTGTGTGAGTCGACAAAAAAAAAAAATCCCCCATAGGCGCGCCATATATATCATGTATATTGTCAATTTGAAGGATCATGATCATTGTCTTGTTCAATTTCTGAAGCAGGTTCATCCTCTTCTTCTAAGCAATCAATACCATAAGCTTCATGGCCATTTCCAAATGCTTTAATATGATCTTTAAGTGACCTTTTATGCTTAAAATCTGATCCACAAGTGCAATACCAAAGCTTACCACAATTCTTCTCATGAGTTCTCCAATCACCTCTCACAGCAAATGCTTTGCCACATTTCCTACACATGAATGGCTTAATTCCATGCTTTCTTTTGTAATGAGTTTGAAGGGTTCTGAAATCTTTCAATGGCTTAGCTCTTGGATGATCAATGTTGTTCCTACAGCCAGGTGAACAACAGAAGCAAGGAAGCCTAAGCATTGCTGTTGGTTGTGTTCCCCTTAGAGATTCTGGTCCTTTTCTGTATTGAGATCCATGCCCCCACATGTGCATCTGTTCAACAATATACAACAAATAGGTTACAAAAAGATGCATGTAATAATGAATTACTACATTTAATCTTGTTGCAGCATATCAATTTATGTGATATAGTGTAACTCGACATAAAGTTTAAGAGAGTGTTTGAATTGACTTAAAAATTGATCAAACCTACTGTAAGTAAGTTTTTAGTTTTTGACTTTTAAGAAGTGTTTGACAAATATAAAAGTAATTTAAAATAAGTCAAAAATTAATTAAAATAAATTAGAAAGTGTTTAGCAGGTAAAAAATGACTTAAAATAAGTCAAAAACCAAAAGTAAGTCTCCCCCTACTTTTTATTTTTTTTATTTAAAAGTAATTTCAGTTGGATTTTTTATTTTTGATTTAAAAATTACTTTTTTAAGTCAATTCAAATGGACTCTAAGACTTCTACTAAAAAGAAAAATAGATCATATAAATTAAGACAGATGAAGTACAAATTAATGTTGTTAGATACTTCTTCCATTCACTTTCAATTGTCATGATTTACTTTTTTAGAGTCAAATTATAAGACTTTGACCAAAATTTTATAATGTATTTTTTTAATCATATTGATATACAAAAAAAATTATAATTTATAGCATTTTTCGTATAATTTTTGACTATTTATTTTTTTAAAAAAAATCAAATTAATGTAATATAATTTAACTTTAAAAATAAGTCGAGTAGCATTACATGAAAATCAAGAAATTCTCCCAGTACTAGCTGCTACAATCGGATTAATTAATAAGGTGTTAGGTCATATAATTAAGGGAAGAAGTTAATGAAGGGCTGCAGAATGACTTCAAATTTAATTTTTCTGTTAGTTATTAGGTCATGTCATTTGATACGCATTGCTCATTATAATAACTTGTAGCCTCTATGAAATGCATTATTAACTACCCAAGTAAATAATTAACTTTTGAGTTTGATATGCAATCATGTCAAAATAATCACTATTTTCATTTAATATATGGCGGATTTATTTTTGAAGCTTGATGATAAGATTTTGTGATGATATACTATGACTAAAGAATCTTTCTTTAATTAAAGATTGCATGTAGAAATACTTTTGACAATGTGTTAAACTTATATAAAGAAAAAGTTTTAACTTTTGTTGGAAACCACACACAATTATTGGTGATCTATTTGATAATTTGCATGTAGTCATTTTAAATTTGAGGGGAAAAAAGGTAAAAATAAAAAGCTGACATATTGTCAAGGGAAAAATACAAGAATTATAGTTCATAGAATATGCATATACTAATGTGTGGGTTTACACTTTACATGCATGTTTCATTGTACACTTTTGGATAATAGTTATTTTAAGTTTTTTTTTTTTTTAAAAAAAAAAGCAGTATCTAAACTTAAAGTTGAAAAAAAAGTATTTGACTATGAATATTACGAAAAGACAACGACCTGGATTATTCTGAGGGTTCCAAAATAAAAAGTTAAAAATAAAGGAAAATTATTATTCAAAGGAAATATTTGTCAATTTTTTTAAGTAACATTTATTTTTACTCTGTCAAGTGATTAGGCAAAATTAAGAATTATTGAATGAGTACACACAAGTGCCTATGTGTAATACAAACTTCAAGGACAAAAGGCATATTTAGCTGTGTGTTGTTCAATCAAATAAAGAGAGTCACTGACCAAAGTTCTGATCAGTTGGACCAGGTTGATTTATCAGATCCCCATAAATCATTCATAAAAAAAGAAAAACAAAACAAAGGAGGGAAAAGGGGAAAAATTATAAACTAAATAAGAAATAGATATTTTAGGTGGCTTTTGTTTAGAAATATAAAAGAAAAAGCAAACCCTTACAAGGACCCATAGAGTGCTGTCTTTCATCCTATCAAATATCCAGCTAAGGGTTCGTTCGGTACGAAAGATAAGAAATAATTAATTTCTTGACGAATTTTAAGATAAGCTTAATCTATATTTGGTTGAGAAAAACCACAAAGTAACTAATTTTGGAATTGTGAAATAACTAATAATTATGAATAATTAATCTCAAAATAACTTATTTCATCACACGAGCCCTAAAAGTAAAAGGTTTAAAATCATGCTAGACAAGTGTAGCTATAGCAAATTAGGGAGATGGGTTTTTTCTCTCTTTTTCTACAAAACAGAAAGAAGAAAGGCAATGATGGAAACACAAAAGGCAAGTTTTAGCCTTTAGCCTGTATAGGCTTTTAGGATAAATCATTATAAAAAATTTGTAGTTTAAATAATAAATAAAGTAACACAATTAGCCAGTAGATAGCATACCTGCATGTTATTGTATCTATTGAAAGTTTTGAAGCAAAGTGGACATGAAAATTGTGTAGGACCAATTAAAATTTGAGCTGGTGTTGGGATCCAATATTGACCCTTGTGAAGTGTTGAAGAATATCCAATATTAGCCAAAGTAACTTCTTCTTGTTCATGTTCTTCTTGTACTTCTTCTTTGTTGGTTGAAGAATTAATCCTTGAGATAACATCATGAGGACTTAGATTAGGAAGCCCTAATTGTAGTGCTACACTAACACTTTCATCATCTTGATTATCTTCATCACCAAAGCTCTCTTGATATTTGTTTACCTTACTATAATTAGTATTATTATTATCTACTTCCATAGTAGATGAATAATTATCTTGATGTTGATGAATTGGACTCAAACTAAGTAGAGGAAGAGGTTCTTTCAAAGGAGGAGAAGGTGGTGGTTGTAAATATTGAAAATTTGTTGATGAGGATAAGATATAGTTATTATTATAATAAGAAGAGAAAGGATGAGGAGGAGGAGTAGAAGATGAGGAAGAATGGTAAATAGGGTTGAAATTATTGAACCATCCATGAAAGTAATTAGTGTAAGGATCACTCATGATTGAAGATGAGATAGAGGGACACAACACAAAGACAAAAAAGTTTATATAAAGACTACTATAGCTAAAGAAGAGTGAACAAGAACACCAAAATTGAAAAAAGTAGTGAAAAGGAGAAGACTAACTAAGAAACATAGGTAGATCATATGCAAGGGGCAAAGAGAGATGTTATAGGGCAAGAGAGTGGTGGGGATTGAGGCAGTTAAATAAAGTAAACCCTAGTGGAGAGACATCACTTCAAGGAGATGACTAAACAAGAGAGAAAAATATACCCCTAAAAGTAAAGAAAGAACAAAAAAGATCTAATGGTAGAAGAGAGAGCAAGATAAAATCTAGGGACTTGAAACAAGGATAGGAAAAAGAAATAAAAAAAGAGCAGTTTATCTTTTGTACATACATGTATCGTCTTTTCATACTAATTTACGTGATATAATTTGATTTGATATAAAATTTAATTAAAAAAAATTAAAATTTATGATCTAAAATAAATCATAAATATTTATATGACTATAAATTATTTTATTAAAATAAAGTAATTATTTTAAAATTAAAATATTAAATATATAAATGAGTCATTACAATTGATAACTAAGTAAATCATACAAATTGCAACAGGAAAATAATTAATATAATAAAATATTACAATAAAATCATTCTGAAAATTATAATTATAAGTATTTTTACATAAAAATAACATTGATAACCTATTTTTTAAAAAAAAAAATGACAGAGACTATATACATAGTCTTTCTATCCTAATTTATTTGCATTTCTCACTTTTAAGATTCAAACTATATAAATATTAAATAATATATTAATATACTACATATTTTTCATTATATTAATATGAGAGAGAATACAATTTATAATATTTTTATATAATTTTAAATATTAAATTAATCTTATTTTATTTTATTTCAAAAACTAGTTAAATTAATCATAGAAATAAAAAGTAACACGTAAATTAAAAAGGAAAGAATATAACATATACTAAAATTTAATAATAAGTGTTTATAAATAAAATAAAATAAAAAGAAAACCCTTTATGACAAGCTTTGAAACCCAACATATATTTTTTGTAATAAATAAGTGAATAAACAAAGTTAATGAATGGAAGTTAAGACAAGACCATGAAATTAGGGCTGGATGCTGTCTGCTATCAACAGAGAAAGAGAGAGTGCCACATAGGAATAGCATGCATACAAAAAAGGTCATTATAATTACTCTCTCCCTTTAATTTTGCTCCACCTCTATATCATATATAAACATAATATTTTATTTTAATTGTTTATTCTAACAAATTAAAATTTTTATTAAGATTTTCTTAATACTATTTTTAGTATTAAAAACCTACACAAAATAATAATAATTAACTTTTTTTGGCGCACACATAGGACTCTATTTGGGGAAGCGCTCCTTACCAAAGAGATTTTCATACCAAATACTCAAACCTAAGACATCTGATTAAAAGGAGCAACTCTATCCATTGTACCACGTTCAATTATGGTAATAATAATGATAATCAAATTTAGAAGCTCATAATATCATTAATAAAATTAATTTAGTAAAATAAATATATAATTAAAATTTTCTTAACGATATATCTAGTCAACGTGAGCCAAATAATACTCTCTGCGTTTGCTTTTACTTGTCTACTATTTCAAAAATAAATTTTCATTTTTATTTGTCACCTTTTAACATATAAAAAGATTATATATTTTTTATATTTTACTCTTAATATTAATTAGTTATTTCTTTAATCAATTTTCAAAATTTAATATTTTTAAACATCAATTAATAGAAATAGTGTAATAAAATAAGTATATAAATTATTATTTTCTTAATAAATATGTCAAATCTAAATATCCCATCTGTTTAAAAGAATGGTCTAGTTTTATTTGGTACAAAATTTAAGAAAAAATAGAGAAAAGAATTTTTAATTTTGTGATTCTAAATAAAATTATATCAAATATATCAAAACGTTTGTTAATCTTGTGGTTTTAAACATGTTACGTGGACATATAAAATTAAAGTATTGTAAAAAGAAAAAAACATTCTTTTTTAGAGAAATTGAAAAGAAATATTTTAGACAAATGAAGTATGACAAATAAAAATAAACGGAGACAGTGTGATATGGGGGAGTAGGAAGGTGAATTACTGGTGTTGGGAATGAGAGAGGTTTGAATACATACCGGCAAATGCTTTGATTGAAGAGCTATGGTCGGGTAGAAAGAGAGTGAATGGGTGGTGGTCATTGCAAAGCTGGGGGCGGGGTTAGGGGTGTCGACCCTACAAACCTTTGGATCAAACCTCTAAAACACTATACCTGTCACTGTTTCACACCACAGTTAGCGTTTGAACTACTACTGTTCACACTTTATTCTTTACTACTACCTTATTGTTTTAAAACACTATTCTTTTTGTTTATTTTTATTTGTGTTGTATTGAAGTTAAATATATGGGGTAGGGTGTGTTATCGTGTTAAGAAGTTTCATGTTCAGTAGATATAAGTTGCGAAAATGAAAATTACTATATTGAAAATAATGCAAAAGTCGAGGGATAGTAAATCGATGGATAAGATCGGTGAAAAAAAAAAGGGAAAAATTGATTGAGTCTATCGGTTTTTATTATTGTTATAAAATGAATAATAGAAAATCGACTGATGTAGTTTTTAAAAAACTAGTTAGTTTACGTCCTACGATTTTAATCAACCATGTTTATCGGTTCTTCGAATTTGAGGCACCAAAATTTGACGTCGATGAGTTTGTTGGTTTGGCCAATAAACTGATCTCTGTCCGTCGATCTTTTCCCTAGTGTTTCTCGTAGCTTTTAATAGTGAATGTTAAAGATGAATGTGTGGGCATACTAGGCACGATAAGATTTAGAATATTGAAGATATTTAAAATAACGTGGTAGTGGTCTCCATGGTGAAGAAAGTAAGACCGAGATATTTTGGACATGTGAAGAGGAAATGTGCAGATGCCCCGTGAGGAGGTGCAAGAGGTTTAATATAGAGGGTACAAGAAGAGGTAGATGTATGTCGAAAAAGTATTAGGAGGAGGGGATTAAAAAGGACATAATGCAACTTCAGCTTACCAAAGATATAATCTTAGATAGAAAGGTGTGGAGATCACGAATCATGATAGAATGTTAGTAGGTAATGGAGTGTTGTTTTGCTTTTTGACGGTTTTAAGCATTAGTCGTATGTCTTGCTTTTAATATCTATCATAATTTTTTTTTTATTAATTGTGATCTAATTATCGCATTATTTTGTTGTTACTATTATTTCTTTCTTGTAGGACTTAACATTGTTTTCCTTATTAGTTATGTTGCTATATGTTTTCTTCTTCTTTCTATTGAGATATGTTACACTTAAGTCGAAAGTCTTTCAGAAATAGTCTTAGACCCGATTTGAGGAATTCCACGGGCTATATTAATATATTGTCATTGTTCATATTATTGTATGTTAAATATTTATTTTACTTGTTCAATTTTAAACATCAATATTTAATTTATTATTTGTTACCTATATATGATCCTTATTATTATTAAGTACTCATTCTCCAATATTTGAATGACTTGTAATAATTAATTAATAAGAATGAAATAGTAAAATTATTATTTTATTTATTATAATTAAATATATATATATATATATATCAAATAAAACATAAACAAATATACATGGATGCAGAGAGTACTAAATTTGTTAACTTTCATCATGTCTTTTTGGTGGCTACCTAGCTAAAAAGTTTTTATGTATATACATTATTGTATCATACAACTCAACTTTGAAGGTTGATTTTGCTGATTAGGGTATTTTTTTTTAACTTATTTTTTGTTAAAAGATGTTTGGATTTGGATAGTAGAAATTACGTCTCTAATTCAAATTATTCAAAAATTAAGAGTACTTTCAAAAAAGAAATTACGTTTCTCACTCAAATTATGTCATATAAATTAAAATATTATCGAGGAATTTAATAAATTTCTCTCTGAATATTAAACTTTTGCTATATATAAAAAGTCAATATAGATTCATCGGACAAAAATAATCATTTCGGTTCTCATAGAAGTGGCGATCATTCTCAAGAATGAAAAAGACAACACCGAGGAAAGTCATTTATGGCGATGAGTCACTAAAACGATGACAGGAATGTCCTTTTTCTATCAATAGAGGAAGCAAAAAAATAAGTTTTACTCTGCTTTTATAATATGAAAATAGAAATAAAGGTCGAAATTTAGGCCTATTTGTTACTTGATTTGCTTTTATATATAATATTATAAAGAAATATCATCGACACTAAAACTACGAATTGATTGAAGAAAATTATTGCACAGCATAGCTTTCACCTCCTTTTTATTATTCTTTATTTTATGATATAGTTTATTAATCAAACTTAGTCATTACAGTTTCTGCTATCTCTATGTTTTGATGCACGTGTTAAACTATACGTGTGTTTGCCTGCCTCCTCTCTGCTACTCTTTGCCAACTCAACAGAGCAATCATTACTTTAATAAACTTAAAAAATGTAGTCAAACGTTTTGACTTAAATTTATTTCTTACTCTTTCCGTCTCAATTTATTCGATCATAGTATTTTTTACTTGATACAAAATTTAAAAGAAAAAAAAATATTTCTATAATTATAAATCATTTCATAAATAGTGAAATTGATAGTCCTTCAATTTTGTTTTTACTTGTTACATTTGGATTTGATAGATCCATTAGAAAATTTAATGACATGACATTTTTATGACCACAAGAATAAATGTTATTTTGGTATCATAACTTTAATTTAGGACTACAAATTGAAAATCCTTTTTTATTTTTTTAAATTTGTATCGAATCAAACTAGACTATTCTTTTTTAAACGGTAATTAATTAGTTTGGATTAGTAATACACAAGTAAAAGTAAACAGAGAATATAGCTTAAAATTAAATTATCACTAAATATAAAAATATGTCATTTTTATTGAGGTTAATTATAAAAAAAAAAGTGTGCTACACATAGGACTAAGGAAATACTTGGAAAAAAATACTTATTTCTTTCCTAAGATTAGATCAATAGTCTCAAGGTCACCTTTTTATATGACCAACATTACTTGATTCATAGTATTATTGTTGAACAAATGTCTATATATATATTAGGTCTCATCATAAAATGAATTCTATGATATGTGTGAACCCCCTAAGGATCAATAATAATTATATATTTTTCATTGATAGAGATATGTAAATATTATTGAGGACCACATGAACATGATACTGAACTAAACATCCACAATGTAAGGAAGGAAGAAAGGGAAGAGGTACACACGTGCATTGTTCTTTGGGAATCTTTTGATAAAACAAGAGGTAATTGAGAGAAAAAAGATGAAACAAGAAGGCATGGAGTTTTGGCAAAAACCCCATAGTACATGCATGGAACAATAAATACTCAGAAATACCTTACTGACCACCATGCCTTTTTCCTACATCAACTTTTCTAGTTTCTTGTGTGTCCCTCTTTTTCATCCCTCCTTCCAAAAAACCTACATATAACTCTCTAGGCCTCCACGACATCTATGTTAAAGTCTGATTAATCTAAAATATCTTATTAAGAATGAAAAGGTAAGATTATTCCAATCATACCACCACATTTCGAGATTATTAACAATTTTAGCATGTATTATATTATTTAAAGCCATAATAATATTGAAAATGTGTATAAATTTATATGTATATATATTGTACGCTTTGTAATGTTTCGCTTAAGTCGAGAATCTTTCAAAAATATTCTATCTACATCCATCAAATAATACTTCCTCTGTTTATTTTTACTTGTCATAATTTAACTTGACACACCCATTAAGAAAATAATCAATGATATAGATATTTTACCAAACTATCCCTTATTAAATGATGTCTTAGAAAATGATTTGGAATATAAATATTTAATATTGAGGATAAAACATGAAAAAAAATTATTGTTTTTTTTAATATGTCAAAAGTGACTAGTAAAATAAAAAATTATTTTAGAAATAAGTGACAATTAAAAGTGAACGGAAGAAATAATAAAATGGGTATATATTCTACCCTTGAGGACTCCAATATTGAAAATTCACTAGCTAGGTGGTTGTTGTAGTTGTATGCTGTTATAAATTTCAACATGAATTAAATGTTGAACTCATAAGAGTGAAAATGCTATGAATCTAATGTTGTAAATTTGAAGAGGTTGAACCCATAAATTTTTTACTCATAATTGGTAGTTGTGGGGTCTACCTTTTTTATGATGCCTTTATAGCTAGCTAGCTATTAATTTTGATGTAGTTTATAGAATTGTTGAGTGGGGAAGTAGATTTTGAAAACAGAAAAGGATGTGGACAAGCTGGATGTTTCAGAACAACCTTCATTATGAAACTTGGAAGTCCAGAAAAAAACAAAACAGTGTAGCTATATATTAGGCTTTTTATGATCTGCAAGACTTGATACAAGTAGGATTCAAAGAATTTCCATCATCTTTGGCTGTACAAAGGACAATAAATCTCTATATCAGAGACCTTTCAAACAGTATCTCATACAGTTTTCAACTGTTCATTCTGTTGAACAAATGTTATTCATTAATTAGCCATATTGTATTTTGAGTTTTTATTCACTAATATATTACACTAGTAATGTTTACATCACACAATCATGTCATCTAAAATATACAAAACACAAATAGTCATGCACAAATTATGGTTGAATGTGTAATCTTAAAAATAAGACATTATCTGTTAACTTTTTCGTTCACTTTTATTTATTCTATTTGAAATTGATACATTCATTGACTTGACAATTTAACAACACTATCCCAACTATTAATTGATGTTTAATACTTGCGTCTTGAAACATGATTTTGGGGAATAAGTAATGTTAATGAGTAAAACATGAAAAAATAGTACTCCTTCCATCCAACAATAGTTGTCCACTATATTATTTTGGAATGTTCAATAATACTTGTCCACTTTATGATATAGTAAAATTACCCTTCTATTTGTAGTTTCTTAAGGGGTGTACCAAGTCAATAGTGGACAATTATTGTTGGATGGAGAAAGTAATTGTTTGTTCTTGATATGTTAAAAGTAACAAATAAAAGTGAAATATATTTTTGAAATAGTAGACAAATAAAAGAGAACAGAAGAGTAAAATAGTTATAATACCTATTTATCTCATCATCAATATATATAGTACTCTATCCGTTTTTTTAAAAAAAATGACTTTCTTTTTAATTAGCCCGTTTAAAAAAGTATAACCCTTTCCTTTTTTGATAATACTTTTTAACTTTTTACGTGACATTTTTAATGCCACAAGATTAAAGAATTTTTTTGTACATTTAATATAACTTTAATTTATAACCACAAAATTAAAAAGTTTTTTTTATTTTGTTAAATAAAATGGAGGGATGTATAAGGTAAAACCATTATATCTATACGTATTGTACTATATTTTCAAAAGGCAAAACAAATGAGTCCCAATCTTAAGAATTTATTTCAGATGGCACAAAGAAAGTAACAAGTTATTATGTGTCAAATGTGTATGTCCCTTGGTTGCATGGAAAGCAGGTATCAATTCAGATGTCGTAAAAGAATGAATAAGTGGACTTGAGGGCGACCTTCGCCTGCCTATGTTTCTACATATATTTAAGTAACCAAAGTTTGACCTTTGATTCATATGTTAGTTGCTCAATTGTAATGTGAGCTGTTAAGATTACATTTTAATATTAATATGTTACTATTGAATTATATTATTTGACATGACTATTAAAAAGTGGAGGAAGTAGTCATATCTCAAATCAAAATCAGATAAATAGATTGAAATAGATAAAATATTATTTTTCATAATTATCGACCCATATTTTCTCTTATTCTCATAACTTATTACTTCATTGTGCTGATCAACAATGACTACAATATCGATCGAATACCCCTATCATATACTTCATTCCCCCATCTTCCAATTTATTTCACGGAAATATTTTGTAATGATCCAATCCAGTCATTATGAGTATGTCAATAGTGAATGAATTTGGGTCCAGAAAAAATTTGGATAGTTACTTAAAATTTTTTGGTTAGGCTAGCCACAGATGAAATCTGGGCTAAGTATGATCTAGGTCATTCAGGAATGGGTGGGGTGTAATGTCTCGGTTTGGTGGATGTTTTTTTTGTAGCCAAGACATTAAGAAATCCATAGGGCTTTACTGAATTGAGTTCAGGTAATTAAATAAAACTCTCGAAATTGATCTTGCCATGGACGGGTTATGTCGGGACATCAAGGGAAGAGGTTGTACTGTGAAAAAACTGACGTTTCTCGAATTTTTGAGTTGTAGTACTGTCACCTATCTTGCTATAGCAGGAGGCGTCCCACTATAGCGGTGTGCAGACCGCTATAGTGTGGTAAGTTTTGCTATAATGGCGTCGCTATAGAGGGTTGGGCCACTATAGAGGAGCGAAATGAGATTTTATGTAAAAACAACCCCTAAACCTCCTGATATCTGTAGTTTTGTTTTTGGAGTTGGGATGGACGATTTTGGGTAGTTTGCACTCGTTTTTCCATGAAATTCATTGGAAAAGGTAATTTTTTGACTCCCCAACCTTGTGTTTTGATTCTTAAGTCTTAAAATCTAGGTTATTGCTCTTGGGGAAGGCTTTGACATAATTCCATGGTGGAAAAATTCCTAAGTTGGGGAAGATGATCATATATTAGCCTGGGATAAGATTTACTGATAACGGGTAATTAATAGGTTGATAGTGATTGACTGTTGCTTTTATTATTTGTTATAGATCAATAATAAACTAAGATACTTCACAAGGGAAAAGCTCGGGTTTCTTAGAGTTTTCAAGAGGCTTGATTCAAGGTAGGTGATGGTTGTATGTTTCTGATTTATGTATGTATACATGTCTATTGTTTTGTAGTATCTTGATGCATTGCATGGTCGGGAATACATATGGAGACATATGAAATGATAACATGTTGATAATCTCATGCAATGGACTTGTTATTATGACTTGTGGTTTTCAAGTTATATTGTTCATTGTGCTTGTAACTGTGCATGATTGTTGGTTGACTCAGGTACCACACCGGTACACTAACTATGGAAGGCTCCGGTACCACGCATGTATACTAACAATTTGAGTTTGGTTCTATGAGAGGACTAGGTATGTGATTGTGGTTCTATGAGAGAACTAACATTTGCATTGTGATCATGTAGGACATGCATTCAGGTATTATTGTTTCATGACATGTGGACATGCATCCAGGTATTTTTGTTTCATGCATGTGACTGAGAGTCTATGTTGTTGATAATTGTTGTTATGTGTATTATTTTGTGTTACTACGTTGTGGTGAACTATTTTCATCTATATCTTGGACTGGTTGTGTGATCCTATCAGTACATTGTGGTTTGTGTACTGATACTGCATATGTGCTTTTCTTGTTAAGTACATGACATCTTCTAACGGTTGCTCCTTGATAACGCTCAAATCACTCCTCAAAACAAATTAAAGGAATGAGCAGTCGTCGTCAATAAAATCATCCAACTAAGAATCGGGGTCGAATCCCACAGGGAATGGTCTAAGGTTAAGAATTTAATTAGAAAATTAAAGTGCAATAATGCAATTGAAGTTGAGTTAATTAATTAAGTGGAAAAGTCCACCAACTTTAATAACAATGTTTCAATCACCAAGAGATCAATGCAAGAGTATTCAACAATTCACGAAATTAACTAACTCAAGGGGTGTGGGGATCAAGTGTTGAGTCCAAATCGAGGATTCATAGAATACTCGTTACAACAAATCAATCACAAACAAGCTACGTCATCTTCAATGACGTTAATCATCTTTCAATCTCAAAACAACCTACTACTTTAGAGCTGCAATTAATTATCTTAAATTACAACTATTGATCGGATGACCTACTTATGGTGGTCTTTTTCAAGCACCTTCACAAGATCAAAAGTAGAATTGAGCTAGCCACCTCAATTTGTAAATTAGTCACATGGTAATCAGTTAAATTTGCGATTGATGGTCATAAAACAGAGTAATCTAATGAGCCCACTATATTAAATCAACACTCAATTCCATAATCACACCTCAAGAGATTGAGGATTTAGCCACCCATCACAAAAAGTAAATAGATTATACCATCCATGAAAGAAGTCGGGGGAAATGCGAAATCAAGCAATTAAGGAACCACTTTGAAATCAACTTCAATCATCCAAAATTAAGTTTACAAAATTGAAATCTACTAGATCAAAAGTGTTCTCCTTCAATGAGAATTGTTTCTCTCCCCCTAAGTTCAGAAATTTCTCTCTATCTTTTTCTACCCTCTTTTCCTCTCCTCTGAACTATTTATAGTTTTTCAAAATTTTATTCAAAAGTAAGTTCCATGTTCCTTTCAGTGACATTAGTTCATGGCGACTGCATTCGACGAATCGCCCTTTCTCCTCAAGTTCTCATTTTTCTCATTTCAGGCTTCAGGTGTTTAGGGATCATTAGGCCATCCCGTCTGAGTTTGCTTTTGTCAATTTGGCGAGTCACCAATTTCCTCTTCATATCTCCCTTTGAGTCATCAATTTCTCTATCAACTTCAGCGATGTCCACTCACCTCGCCTTATGTCATTCGACGAATTGCCTTTCTTGCCTATCTTTAACGATTGATCTTAAGGGTTGATGTAGGCATTACTCATTGGAATATATATTTCATATTTACCAATCATGTAATTAGGTAAGGCATACTTATTATTCATATAAGTTGCTTATAGCTACATTTCTTGCCTTTGAGCTATTTCATTATTTATTATTGCACTCAAATATAAGAACTTGACTTGTGTCTTGAGGGTTATGTGCAAATTGCCTAAGAGGCTATTGCGACATATACATCTAATACATGATATACATGTTAACTAGGTGTCTAAATTGATGCCTAACTACCTATTTAAAGATAGTGATTGACTTAATGACTATTTACAAATTACCTAAGGGGATATACAAAGATTGCCTTAGGGAATATATATAAATTGCCTTCAAAGTTATATACATATTGCCTAAGCGGATATATTCAAATTATCTAAGGGGATATATATAAATTATCAAAGGGATATTAGGGTATAAGGATTGCCTTTGGGCCATACGCAGAGGTTTTTTATAAGATGTAATGATTGCCTACAGAGCTAGAGTATTACCATCAGAGATATATTATTTGAATTGTACATATAGAGCTTACAGAGGCTCAAGTATATTGTATTATTTGTTGTTTCTACATGTCGAGCTTATAAAGGCTAGATAGATTGTTGTTCCATTATTGTTTGTTTGCTAGATTCAGACATAGATTAGTATGTTCATCTTATTTTTGAATTCCTAATCTGATTACTTTTAGTATATATGATATCTTCTCAATTATTACATTGTCTTTCATATTTGGTACATCAGTTATTATACTGTCTTTCGTGCAGATAGACAAGTTAACAAGCATGTTTCAATTATGTAGCCGAATGTAAGAAGATTGGTCAACTCCACATCCTTCAAAATTACCTAATCTGGAGGGTTCTTAATGTTTTATCATGTTCAGTTGATGGGTAGGTCAATGTCTTATCTCAGCCAAGTATAGTATTCTTAGAGACTTGCAGACTTTGGGTTGAATATATATACATTGTTGGTTATGATGGCCTTGGGTCTTTTTCTTTTTAGCTTAGCGGATTGTTGGCATTGATGATATATGACTATATATGTTCAATTTATATGTTTCTAGATATTACAATGGCTTCTAGGATCCATAAAAATTCTATTTTATATGAAATATTGAGAGTAGCTGAGTTTACTGAAGGTTATGTTGATAGGGGTAATTTTTAGTTGAGGAATTATTTTTAAGTCGAGATCTACTTATTTATTTTCTTAATTTAATGACTAGTATTATGTTGGTAGTGTAGTTATCTAATAAGGATCAGTTCAAGATCAAATGTGGCACCTAGTGTTAGTTGCATCCCTAAGTTTGGGTATGACAGAAAGACTGTCTATTTATTTATTTATTCAGTTTAATAAACTTGTATATTAAATAGATAATTATTTCATTTATATTTTCTCAACTTATATTGGAACACCCCGGAAACCAATAGGCTAAACTAGAGTTTTACGTGAAGGTTTTAGAATTTGATATGAGGGTTTAAATAGGAAAACGACTTCCCGTAATTAGAATAAGGGGTTTAGGGGTTAAACGTCAAGGTACGACTCTCCAAGGACCAACCAAAGGGGTCCTTGAGGAGGACCCCAAAACAGTCCCTAAATCTACCCACAAGGCAGTGACCCACGATGGGGATGCACGCCCAGGGGCGGCTGGCAAGGCTAAAGAAAAAGTCTTTGGCCTTAGGCCCCCAATTTTAGGGGGGCCCTATTTTTTAGTCAATTAGGTAGGATTAAATTAAAAAGTAATATTAGAACTAAGACAATAAATGTAAAGGCCCCTTTTTTAAGTTAATTAGAAAGGATTAAATTTTTTAAAAAAATAAAAATATTAGAACTAAGACCAAACGGCTTTATGAAGTGATTGTGATAGATATGAGTCTATGACAATGACTTTTTAATTTTCCAATAAAAAGTTGTGTACTTTTTTTTTAATGTACAAGTTATCTCTTTTTTTTTTTTTTTACTTTTTTTTTTCTAATTTTATTTTATATATTCTATCTTCATCCCTTCTATTTCTTCTCACTTTCTCTTTTCTAACCTTACATCTCTCTCTTATTCAAAGCTATTGATAGTTTATATTTTAAATTTGGAGAAAATCATATTGCAGCAGTCCGATTCATTTTCAGAAATCAAGTCTTCATAACTTTTGAATTTGGTAATTTCATTCTAATTTCTAATATAATTTTTGTTTTGTGTCTTATGTTTATTATATTTTTTATTTGATATTGTAAATAGTGTTTAAAATATTTGTTAGATTTTAATATGTCAACTAGAAAATATGAATCCGGTCATTCAAAACTTAAAAGAAAAAGAAAAGTCGATAACTTGATAAAATCTCAAAAAGGTGCTCTTGATAAATTATTGGAAAACAATATTAAAATTAAATCAAAAAAGGTAGGGGAATGCTCTTTAGAAGAACAAGTTACTAACTTAGTTGAAGTTGAGTTAGATAATGATATAAACCAAAAAGAAGAAGAAGGAGAGGAAATTAGTGAAAAGTCGGATGTAGATTCCCAAGAAAATCAAAAACTTATAAATGAATTAAATAATCTTACTCCTAAAAATATCTATGATCCTAGTCAATGGAATATTGTTGATACAAAGTTAAGAGACTTATTAATAGAAAAGGACCAATTAGAATTACCGACACATGTTTTCCAAAGGATAAATTTTTAAGGCACTTTTCTACTACGTATTATTTTCAAAAGTTGGCAAATGGAGAAAGACATGAAAGAAGATGGTTAGTTTATTCCAAAGATTTGAATAACGTATTTTGTTTTTGTTGTAAGATATTTAATACGACCTTTAATGCAAAGAATAATAAGTTAGCTAATGAAGGTAGTAGAGATTGGAAAAATCTGACTACTAAGCTTAGAACTCATGAAACAACTAACCAACATATTATTAATATGAGTTCATGGATTGATTTAGAATTTAGATTGCGTAATAATAAAACAATCGATAAAAACATTCAAGACCAAATTAATAGAGATAGAGAACATTGGAAAAATGTATTGTCAAGAATTATTTCCGTCATAAAAACTCTTGGAAGAAATAATTTGGCGTTTAGGGGGAAAAATGAAAAAATCTATCAAGAAAATAATGGAAACTTCTTGAGTCTTATTGAAATGATTGCAGAAGTTGATCCAATTATGCAAGAACATATTTGACGAATCAAACATGATGAAATTCATAATCATTATCTTGGACATAATATACAAAATGAATTAATAAATTTATTGGAAAGTGAAATTAAGAACAAGATTATTGAAAAAGTTATAAAAACAAAGTATTTCTCTATCATACTTGATTGCACGCCAGACACAAGTCATCAAGACCAAATGTCTTTTATAATACGGAGTGTAGATATTTCGGCAACTCCAATAAATGTAACTGAATATTTTTTAGAATTCTTAAAAGTGGATGATACAAGTGGAAAAGGTCTTTTTGAAGTTATTTTAGATGAAATAAAATGTATTGGACTTGATATTGATAATTTAAGAGGACAAGGATATGATAATGGGTCTAATATGAAGGGAAAACACCAAGGAGTGCAAAAAAGACTTCTTGATATAAATCCTAGATCATTTTATACACCATGTGGTTGTCATAATCTAAATTTGGTACTTTGTGATATGGTTAATTCTTGTACGAAAGCTATATCATTCTTTGGAGTGGTACAACGTATATATTCACTATTTTCTTCGTCTACTAAGCGGTGGAAAATTTTAAAAGATAGTGTACCTAGTTTAACTCTTAAATCATTGTCACAAACACGGTGGGAAAGTCGTATTGAAAGTGTTAAAGCAATAAGGTTTCAAACTCGACAAATAAGAGATGCTTTATTTAAATTAGAAGAAGTTAGTGATGATCCAAAAATTAAAAGTGAAGCTAGACTATTTGGTATGATGTATTATTTGCTGTAAATTCAATTAGCAAAAGTTTACAATCAAAAGATATGTATATTGATGTTGCTATAGATCAATTAAGAGGTTTAGTTTCTTTTTTTAAAACATATAGAGAAGAAGGATTTACAAGTGCTATGATTTCGGCTAAGGAAATTGCATTAGAAATGAATATAGAACCTGTATTTTGTAAGAAACGTGTAATTTATAGAAAAAAAAACAATTTAATGAGAATGTTGATAATGAAATCACAAGATCTCTTGAAGAATCATTTAGAGTTGATTACTTCTTATACATAGTAGACCAAGCCATCTTTTCACTTCAAAATAGATTTGAACAATTTGAAGTATATGAAAATATTTTTGATTTTCTATTTAGTGGGAAAAAATTGAGATCATTAGATGATGAGAATTTAAAAAAAATATTGTTTTAATCTTGAATGTCCCTTAAAACATAATACTCACTCCGATATTGACGGTTTAGACTTATTTTCTAAATTAAAAGTGTTAAGGGAAATCGTAAAAGTAGAAGACAATACTCTAATTGAGATAATCAAATAAAAAGACTTGATTCTTTTCCAAATGCTTACATTGCTTATAGAATAATGTTAACAATTCCCATAACAGTCGCCTCAGCTGAAAGAAGTTTTTCAAAATTAAAAATAATAAAATCTTATTTAAGATCGACAATGTCTCAAGAAAGATTAAGTGATTTGGCTATATTATCGATTGAGACAGAATTATTAGAAGAGATTGACTACACAAAAATTATTAACAACTTTGCATCTCAAAAAGCTAGAAAAATAGATTTAAAATAAAGACATTTATAATTTTTTTTAAGGCCTCTAATTTGATTTTGGCCTTAGGCCACCAACGGGTTTGAGCCGCCCCTGTGCATGCCCCGTGGGGGAGGGTCGTGGGACAAGCCTGCAAAACCAAGCTCCAGTGCTCCACCCAGTGGGTTAGAGCAGGTTGGTCTTTATGTTGTTTAAGTTGAGGGGTTAGGGAATATTCTAGAATTAGGTAGTTATTAAGTAGGGTCATTTTATTAGTAATTAGACCACCTATATAAACATATTAGACCCCTAAACTAAATCATCTAATTCATTATTTTAGATTCACCAAAGAACCCAATCCCCTACCCTACCCCCCCCCCTACCCCACCAAATTCTCTCTCTAGAAGAAGAAGAAGAAGAAGAAGAAGAAGAAGAACCCCCCCCCCCCCCCAAACCAAACAAATTAAAGAAAAAGAAGGAGGGTCAAAGCTAGGTCAAATTCTTCCATTGTTTCAAGAATTATTCATGATTTATAATCAAGGTATGATAGCTTATTCATCATTGTATTCTTCCATCCATGGAGCCCCCTAGATTTCCCTCAATTGTGAAGATAAACCCCAATTCTAGCTAGCTAGGTCAAATTTTTCCATTGTTTCAAGAATTATTAGGGATTTATAATCAAGGTATGATAGCTTAGTCATCCTTGTATTCTTCCATCCATGGAGCCCCCTAGATTTCCCTCAATTGTGAAGATAAACCCCAATTTTAGCTAGGATTTCTTCCTATGTTGTGGGTAGTGTTGAGTATGATTCCAATTGAGTGGATAGTACTTGTTTATGATTGATTTAGTATTGAATTATGTTATTATGCATATATTATGTATTTTCCATGGCTATCTCTAGTTAATTGATGAAATTGAAGTTATGTGGGTTTGTGCCATGAAAAGTGAAATTGAAGACTTAGAGATGATCTTCCCAAATTCATGATGTCTATAGTAATTGTTCACTATTAAAAGCAAGTAGACATGAATTGAATTAGATTATAGTATATATGATGGATCATGACAAGTAAAGCTTGAAGTTGAACCTTTATGATGAATTATGACTAGAATCACTTGATAATGAAAAATGTGATTAGAATGCCTTGAAATCTAGGTATGAATGATGATTGTAACAAGTAAAGCTATGAGTGTAAGGCTTGTAGTCATGAATGTTGATCACTAGGTTTTTGAGGGTAAAGTCAATGTGATGAATTGTGTATGTTAAGGCCTTGAGAGTATGAGAATAGAAGTCTAATAGGTAGAATTGTGGTAAAAGGCTTATACTCACCTAATCTACCTAATAAATGTTTGAATGTATGAAGTGATGGAATTACTTGAGTTATGATGATATCCATGTCTAATGTAGAATTCTAGATATGATACTATGCATGAATATGATGTGACATGAAAGGTTCTCTCACATAGAAGGATTCTAGGTTGAAAGGTTTGGTCACCTAAAATGAATCTAAGTCCTAGGACTATGAAATGTGATGAGTTTGTGGTAATTCCCCTAAAAGACCCTTTATATGATAGGAATATGAAGTGAGCTCCCTTATTCCTAATTAGTTAAACATGAGGCAATTATCCATGTCATGATATGGGGAGTGTGAGGTGATTACCCTTTTTGTGTGTATGACTCCCAAGGCAAGCGGTGATTACCCATTAGCCTTTATGTTGGTCATGGAGGCGATTACATATGATCCTTATGTGGTGATGTGGAGGCGAATACCTATATTACACTTTAATGAATATGGAGCTGAATACCTATATTTCATTAAAATGAACATGGAGGCGAATACCTATGATTCATTAATATCTATGACTTGTGGAGTTCACCCTTGTCTTTATGATTCCATGATATATATGGCTTGAGGTGATTCCTCTTGCCCTTTACGATGAGCTAAACATGTATACCTTGAGGTGATTCCCCTTGCATTTATGAACATGAGCATGACTAGTTTGGATTATAGCTTGATAGGCCCCTCCAATACATGCATGACTAAAGGTGATTTCCCTTGTCTATGAGGCTAAGAGATGATAAACATGAACGAAGAACCTAAAGTGTCTAGCTTAGCATGGGTAGGATTATGAGGTCTTGTTCATGCATGGCACAAGCTTGCCTTGAGGTGACTCATGAAGTGTTTCTCTTATGTGGTGTATGCTTAGATATGATTGTGTTATAGTTGCCTTCCTTGTTATGTTATGATTGACAAAAGGTGTAACAACCCTTTCGGAATGATGACACTACTTAACAAGAAAGATAATATAATACTTGCACATTTAAAAAGGATTAATCTAAGATATATAGATTATAATTCAATAGAGAAATTTAGCCCAAAATAACAAGTGAAAGGTATAAAGGCTTGTCATTTAGAAATTTGGTATATCTCAAATTTAACAAGACAAGAGTTTCAACTTATGGAGGAAAAATCTTTTAAAAAAATACGCTAAGAGGTTTTCATGTATTATCTATATTACGACAAGACACGTTATAAATCATTACCAACTTCGGGGTACCAATGCTTGATTGGTTCATGCTTCATACAAACCTTCAAAATAAACTATAAATTTAATACATTACAAGGCTTGGGTTTACAAACTCTAAAAAAGTAAAACATGAAGTCATACATATTTTAAAACCCATGGGGACATGAACAAATTAGCCTTCAAAATTTCATGTAAATGTACTACATATAGATCATGTACAATTCCCAATTTATGCAAACTATAGATGCATATATGCAAATGTGATCTTCCCATAAAGCTCACAAAAACTCCATCTCCAATGGCCACCTTCAAGTATCCCTTTGAACATTCCCTACGATAGAAACAACTATCACTAAGCTTAAAGCTTAGTGGTGTAAAAACTATATACGTGGAGTCGCTAGATTCACCAAGTTACCCCTTGAAACATAATAAATAAATTAAGTAAACAATAAATTAAGGGTATCAACTTCTATATATAAAGATCCAAGTGTCAAGAACGCTCATAGAACCATTTCCCAAGAGATCCAATACCAAGGCTCGCCCAATATATACATCATACCATCACACCCAACATAACCAAGTATCAAGAAAGACCGAAGCCCAGCATAAAGAATGACCTAAGCCTTGTATCAAGAAGGACCGAAGCCTTGTATCAAGAAGGACCGAAGCCCTGTATCAAGAAGGGTCAAAGCCCAATAATCAAGAGAGTCAGGAACCATATTAAAAATGGCTTCCTAGTTCATACTTAAAATGGACAACTTCCATACTTAAGATGAACCAAAAATCCAGAGTCAAGATGACAAATAATCGAAATCAACAGGCATGTCAATAGTGGCAAAATCAAATCCACAAAAAGGGCAAAGTCTCAACAAGAATGCCAAGTGATCAAGCAATCCATACAAGTGGGAGAGTTACACAAACGTCTTGAAAGTCTCAGAGAGTATCAATACGACAATACAATGTGACAAGAAGTAACTAAGGTATCGAGATAACCCTTCAATTATACAAGCAGATAACAAGAGTACAAGTACAAGTTTATACCCCAAACCTTGGGCTTTAGTATAGAAACAGTCCAACAAAACTTCAAGAATTCAAACTGTAGTCCGACCAACGTATTAAGGTTCTCAACTTGTACACGAGTATATATAACCTTAAAAATAAAATTAAATAACTTCTTTAACTTCTATTAGCTCAATAATATTGATGTAAAACCGGATCATCATCACAAGTAAGTCTGGCATCTACAAATACAACTATGCTCCCAAAACAGTGAATCTGTCCAGCCTGGAACCCTAAGTCACAACTTAGATTTGTAAAGGAAAAACATAAAATTGGACTTTATATCCTTCATTAAAAGATGTAGGTACATCTCTAGAGGTTGAAAATAAATAAGAATCACCGCAAAATAAATTTTGTACAAAAAGATATATTCAAAACACTAATTGTTGATCATACAGGATTTCAATTTTCAAAATCTCGACAGAACTGGCCTTATGTTGCGTCCCATATTCCGAATCCATAACAGCTAAATTAAAGTTTTACATAAACATAAGAATTGTAGGTATACGAATTAGCTTTCCAAATCATATTTATTCACTGTAAACGAAGTTTTAGAGAATTAGATATGAATAAATTACCAAACACTACCCAGCTAAGAAACATATTTTATCACTTACCAAAGAGAAAGGCGTGTCTCGAATTCCAACCAAAAGGACCAAGGTTTTCTTGAAATTTTGTGAGTAATCTCGTTAGAGGAAGTTCTACCCCTTTCTTAGAGTTAAGGAACCCCGCCCCCTGCCCCCCCCCCCCCTAAATTCTTATAGAGGAGGTGTGAAAATATATATTATCAAATTGATGTTTATTACTTACTAGATATAGCCACAAGTCAAAATTAGCTGCCCAAAAGTAAAAAGTTTGTTGCCCAAAAGTATACATATATCCTAATATGTATATATCTCACCTCCCTTCCAAGTTATAAATAATTCTAATTAGAAAATTACATAAATACCCCAATACAATACCTTAAATTACAATCACAATTATGTTAAGCAAGTCTGCAAATATCATAAAATTTCAAGTTTCCAAAATGAGAATAAAACATTTGTAGTAATTAAGAAATGGTGTATCGACAACCAAATCTTGGTTAGTATTTAGGGGTGTTACAAAAGGTCAGAGATTCCCTTGGTTATGAGAATTACGCTAAGGATGAGATCCTAAGATGGTAAGTATGATCATGATGACCAAAAGGAATACTTAGCATGTATGGAATTATGGGATCCTATCCATGCATTGCACAAGTAGATTTGGAGGTTACTTATGAAGTGGTTTCTTATGATATGAAGCTTTAAGTATTGACTATGTATATGGACTATGCCTTATGTTGACTTATGTTCATATTATGCCTATGTTGGAGATTATGCTTATGATTATGTTATTAACTCTTATGCTTATGACTTATGTCTTATATTGGCTAACACTTTTGTTATGATGTTATGCTAGCTATCATATTTAGTACATTTTGTACTAATGCATACTCTTGCCTACATTCTCATCAAATGTAGGGTTTGGCGATATTGAATTCCGCTCTTGAGGATAGGTTTCTAGAAGTGTAAGGAGTTGAAGATTTGGTGAGTTCTCATAGCATCGAGGATAAAGCCACAATTTTCTTTGTCTTTTCTTTATGTTTGAGACTATTGTATGGGCTGTGTCCCAAGAGTTTATTCAAAGTTGAATTAGATTGTTTGAGACAAAGTGTAGAAAGACTTCCACTTGCTTTTATAAAAGACTTTGATTGTATGGATAAAGTTTTTAAAATTTCCATACTTTTCTATTATCTTATGTTATGATATGCTAAGGGCTTGTGTGAGACCCCTTCGGATCAAGTACGACATGTTACATCTAGGGTGTACCTCTGAGTCATGACATATATAGCATATGATTTGATGTATAGAGTAGCTTATAAGTAGATGATTAAAAATCATTGATTCTTATGAGTTAGAAGTTATATTTCACAATCATAGATAGAAATTCTGAAAAATCATCATAATGGTTGTAGCACAAGATTCAAGGTAATTTAGTTTGATAACAAAAATGGTAGTTCTAACTTTTCATGCTACTACATTTTTTATGAATAGAACATAACTGAGTAGAGATATATGTTTTACACTGACTAACAAAAATAATTTCTCTAAATTTTCTTATGTACTTATATTCTCAATCTTGATATAACTATTATGAGCTAAATTCAGTGTCAGATCCAGGATTTTAAGATCGTGGCCTTGTGGGTGCTCCCTCATCTACCAATTACAATATAGAATAAATAAATGTATGACTTGTCATAATAAATACAATCATATTTAAACATAATAGCAAAAAAAATTAAAATAAAGAGCTACAATTAATATTATTTTGGAAAAAATAATAATATTATTTTGGATAAAGGATTTTTTTTTTTTAGAAAAGCATTTTAGGAAGATTTTAGGAAAAAGCAGCTAGAGAAAGAGAAAAAGGTACAATAAATAATCACATAGGGAAAGAAAAAGTAAGTCTTTAAAAAATGGCTAAAGTGGGGCTCGAACTCGCGACACAAAACAAAGATGTAATTAAGCAAGCCTTAAGCACTCATATACAACCACTAAACCAATCCAATGTTTATTCCTTGTGTAACACCCCAGAAAATTTTGAGTTAAGACTCGAACCATTCTTCGTTGTGAGTAGAATTTTACCAAGGAATTCAAAATTTCTTAAGTGTTAAGGTAAGGTCACTAGATATAGCACCTTGAGTTCCAAAAATAATTAAAGAGAATTTCTTCAAGTCATTCCTTAATTCTTTTAAGCTTTGGGTCAACTTCAAATGACCATAACTTTCAGCACGGGATGAGTTAAGAGACCTATAAGATATCAAATGAAAGGACTTGGAATCCTTTTTCCAAAGCTGCTGAGTTTGCTAATTTCGAGCTCGTATGAGGGAGATGTGCCCTTTTGAAGTCAAGCTGTCCATTTAAGAAAAGTTACCCCAAAATAGTAAGGGTATTTTAGTCTTTTTCTTACCCCCACTTATTCTAAACGCGAATTACACCCAATTAAGGGTCTAAACTGATTAGAATCAGTTTCATTCATCCCTAACATTTAGGGTTTTAGAGAGAAGATTAGAGAGGAGAAAAAGTTCAAAGTTTCAAGCGTTCGTTCAAGAAATTCAAGATTTCGCCAAGAACATAGTTCTTTGAGGTATGTAAGCTTCCATAGTGTTGGGTTTGTTCACCCACGCACCAATCATGAGTTTCTTTTGAGAATCTATTTATAAATATTCAGCAATTTAATTTCTTGATAAGTGTTCTTGAAGTTTTCTTATCGATTAAGTTTTGATGTAAAATTCTACTTTGGTCAACTCCAAACAAACATATCTCTTAGAATATAAAGAGTTACGTGGCCCATAACCTATCAAATTAAAGTTATTTGAATCTACTTTCCAAAGCCACCAATTTCGCGTCAATCCAATTTCTAAGTAAAAAGTTATGACTATTTTAGTAACCTGATATAGTGGTGTTACGAATTAGCCAATGAAAAAACATTAAAAAGTGTCGTTTTTATCTTTTTACCTCCAAGAAAACCCTAAACAAATTTTTTGACTAATAAAAGGCTCAAAACAATCAGATTTCCATCTTTTAATCCATCATTCTCTTCTCTCTCAAACCCTAGGGAAAAATCCTAGGAAAAAATCAAAGTAGAAGACTTAATTCAAGATTCTTTCAATCTTTTTCAAGATTCTTCTTCAATGTAAGTCTTTCTCCAAGAATTTCATTCTTTTCAACTCAAATTCCTCTATACAATTATGAATCACTAATGAAAATCATAATTCTTGGCCATAAAGATTTCAAGAAACTAATTCAAGAATCTCAAGAAAGGTTTTTTTTTAATCAAGTTCTTCTTCAATATTCTTCAAGAACCTTGTTCTTCCAGGTATGTAAGGATATCATAGTGTTGGACTAGTTCGTCATCATGCCCTACATCTTCTTTCAAATCAGTAAAAGAGAAATCTTGGATTCTATCCCTAGATTTGAGTATTCTTGAGATAAGTTGATTTGAGTTCTTGAGTTCATGGTTCTTTTAAAAAAATTATATTCCTAATTATTGAGTTTCTATATTTTTATTAAGATCCTTGAGTTGATTTGTTCATGTCTATAATTCAGCATGAACCCTATTTTGAGTTATATATCTTGAGAAGTTTTTCAATATCAACACTTGAGTTTTAAACTAAGTTTTGAGAAAGTAAGTATGAGATTGAGAAGAATCGTATACATGAGTTCTATATTGTTATTTAGGCGCTTGAGTCGAGTCGTTCATTCTTATAAATTCTGCATGAACTCCATAATTTGAGTATCCTTGAGAGGAGTAGTATCTTCAAATTCTAAGTCTTGAATATTGAGTTCCTAATCCTTGAGATTATATTCCTAATCATGGAACTCTTACGTCTTACCCATGAAGGTCTTTGAGTTGAGTTGTTCATGCCCATAATTCCGCATGAACCCGATGCGTCGAGCAGTCTTAAGATGAGTAGTATCATAAAGTCCTTGATTTGAGTATTTCATGCCCATAATTCCGCATGAACCCTCCGAGTCAAGCAGTCTTGAGATGAGTAGTATCATTGACTCCTTGAGTTCTGGAGTTGTTGAGTTTCAAGTATTGAGTTTTATGCATGGTTATTGAAAACCTTGAATTGGGTCGTTCACGTCCATAATTCGGCATGAACCCTATTTTAAGAAGTTTTTTTACAAATTGTTTTAAAACTTGTTTTAAGACTTGAGCATATGAGTTTGAGGAAGATTAGAGTTGAGTTCATTTTCTTAACAATGAATATGGAAACTAAGTATTCCCAAGAGTAATATTTTCACATTTAAGATGAGAGGAAATACTGATTTCTAAAGAAGTTTTCATGAGCAGTTTTAGTACCATCTCTTTTAAGAGAAAGATTTTGAGTAATAATCTCAAACCATATAAAAAGTTATGTTTTTAAACATATGAGCTAGTTACATTTTGAGAGTAGTATTGAGCACTAATATGGGAACGAGTTCAGATAACTCAAGTCTCCATAAATCATATAGTCAACGTAGGTAGAAAGGGTCATACTTTTTAGATGATTCCTTAATGCTTTTTAGCATAGACTAGTGGATCCACTTAGTTGAGAGGTTCTATACCCCGATAAAGTATATGACAGTTCTGGTAGCGTGGGTGAGATGTTGTATCATCACATAGCTCATAGTGATTGTTGTCGGTTAGAGAATCTCCCACAGAGTTGTATTATATTTTTTTTATACAAATTGAGTTGTTATTGTATTCTTCAATACATAGAGCTGCTATCTATTGTTTTAAAAGTTTTCCATATATTGCATCTTTTATTGTTGCTTTATCTTGATTTGAGTATCTAATATTTGAGTTTAGTATCTTATTCTTGAGTTGAGTTGAGCTGAGTGAGTTGAGAAGAGGTAAGTATGTTTCCTTTTTATCAAGTTCAAGCTTATGTTTATGCTTTAGAATTCCCCTTACATGCTCATTCATTCTAAGTGCTAAGTCGTTTGTCCTGCATTGTTTCATGATGCAAATACATGTATTCAAAATCATCAACAGGTGTTTCGTTGAGGTCATGTGATAATCCAATCAGCTCTGGTGAGCCTTCTTATATTTCGGAGGACTTCACCTTTATCTTACAATTAGTAGTTTTGAGATGTCGTGGGTCTCGTCCCGATATCCTTCTGTAATAGTAGAGGCTTCATAAATAGGCAAAGTTGAGGAGTTTCTGTATTTATTTTTATTTTGAGTATTGTATAGACTTTTTAAAAGGTTGAGTATTTGAGTTTAATGAATCTAATTCAGTTTTAAGCTTTTGTATGCTTGAATTAGTCTTTCGCTTGTAGCCAGCCAGGATGAGGGTTCGCTTGGGGACCAGTAATGGTTCTCGAGTGTCGTCCATGACTAGGGTGTAGGCTCAGAATGTGATAGTTTGGGTGCTCAGTATTTAATTTTATACCATTCTCTGAAATTTCTATATAAATTTACATAGCTCGATACAAGATTAATGGGTGCTCGAGCACCCAGATGGCTCAACGTGGATCTGCCTCTGGCTATATGTATTAATTATTGTTTTGACTTATTAAAAGATGAAATCTTGAGATGGATCAATATGTCTGATAAATTGGATGATAATTATATTGTTGAAATAATAAATTAGTTGATGAAATTCATGCAGGTCTCGGTATAGAGATTCATGGTTCATATCGTGAATTTATTGTTCTGGCACATGTAGTAAGGTAAGCAGTGTTCTAAAAAAATTAGTTGTTGAATTAAATTCATCAATAATTTAATATATTGATTCGTATATGTAATCTTAATATTAAAAATTACATAAGTGTTTAATGTAAAATTTTGAAATATAAATGGAGGTGGTACAATAATGAATTCCTAGTGAAATGATTTGTAATTTATCATGATAAGAATAATTCAAATTCATTTTTATTTTATTTTTCATAATATGATAAAGAGTCTCAGTAATTAATTTGATGGTCTCTACAGAATATGTCTATATTTAACTAGGATTCAATATCCATTTTCTTAGGGAAAAGGGAAGATTACATATTTTTTTATTCTAATTTTGGACCCAAAAAACATCCTTATATGTAGGAGTTTTTCTAATCTAAAAATAATATTAATTTTCCATATAATAACTGTTCATCCAAGTATTGAAAGAGCTCATCCAGTCTAATCCCGCGCTCTTCTAATTACTTAGGAAAAAGACACAAGTATCCCCCAGACTACGATGAAAATCTCAGAGACACATCTTAATTAAACTAAGGTCCTATTACCACCTGAACTCATTTTTTGGTAATTTTATACACCTATTGGCTTACGTGGCACACTTGATGACTCCATGCAGTTGAGGCGCGTGGGAGATATTTGGATACCACGTAAGCCAAAAGGTGTACAAAATTACAAAAAAAAATGGGTTAGGAGGGTAATAGGACCTTAGTTTAGTTAATGTGTGTCTCTGAGATTTCGATCATAGTCTAGGGGATAGTTATACCTTATCCCAACTACTTAGTGTGATTTCAGAATCACTATAGAAGATTATAGAATTAGAGTTGAGCTTGCTTGAAGATATCTAATCACGCATCAAAAGGTATACCTCGAGTTAAATTTTCAAACATGTATTGTATGTTTTACATGTATGTGTTTGTTGTTTATGATTCATGTAAACAACATGTTTTTGCAATGCTTCTATTGTGTGATATTTTCTAACAATAGAATGGTTTGGAGTTCCTCTATCCTTAACTAAAGATCTCATATTCGAATCCTTAAAAAGAAAAAATTATATTTTGGGATCAAATGGAATGCACAAATCTAAAGGCCGAATACAAGTACTTTATCAAATTGGCCCCTCAAATGTGTATACTGTGTAGAAATGACCAATATTCATGATTTAATCAAAAAAATTATTACAAGAACTTTTGAATGGAGTGAGAATGTTGTTGACAAGAAACAAGAAAATTATCCCCTTTTTTTTAATTTTGTTAGAGAGGAACATCCAATTGGTAGTTGGGGATTGTTATTCTTGAAATCAGTGAGTGCCAAAAAAGCATGAGACAGCCCTTGAAGAAGCGTTAAGGATCCATAAGCAACCAACCAGACAGGTAGTGTGTGGACATGTTATTCTCCATGAGTTAATTATTTGAATATTGATGGTCTAACATTTTACCTGGTCGGACTCATTTACTTTTTCCCATGCATTAACAAACCACACATATATATATATATATATATATATATATATATATATATATATATAAAACATAATACATAAACGTGTCTTTTAACTTAGCTTTAACTGACAAATAGATACTTAAACTTGTATAAAATTGAATAAATAGACACATTTGCCCTACATGACGTCCTACATGGCAATTTTATGTCTTACGTGCATCTGACATGTATTATGTCATGTAGGACACATATGTCTATTCATTCAATTTTATATAAGTTTAAGCGTCTAGTTGTGTACATTTAAAGTTGAAGGTATAAATGTCAGTTAAAGATCATATTTATATATTATGTCAATAAAATATTTAAAAGGTAAAATATTCATGAGGATTGCAGCAACATTTGTTTTATTCATTTGGAAATTTCCATCCCATGCATGCACGAATAATTATATTATAATATTTTGTGAAATAATAACAAAGCTTCAACGTGACGGTTGGGGACAGTAAATGCAATTTTCACAGCATGGTGAATTTACCAAGACTAGGGACAATAGTCAAAGATTATAAAATAGAAATAAATAATGTATATAGTAGGAAAAGTGAAACACTAGCGCAAATTCATGGCAACATTTTTGTGGTAGATTGAACCTTTAATTCCTCGTAAAGTGTTGCCACTTTTATGTTGCTAATATCTCATTTGAGCTAATTTACTTTGGGGTTTGTTTAGTTGTTGGTTAAAGTTATAAAGATATTAGTAATATTTTCTCCGTCTTCTATTATATGTCATTTTTTTTTATAAATAGTTGATCTATAATATTTGTCATTTTATAAAATCAATGCATAAACCACCATATTATTCCTTTTTTACTCTTGTGAGTTATTAGCCTTGAAAATATACATTTGACCAACTTAGAAAAGCTAAGTAAATGATTCATGTTCATTGGTTAAATTAATTAATCAAAATAAATTAATTCATATTCATTGATTGAAAACTTGAGTTCCAAAAAAAAATTAAATAAGGATAGAAGGGTAAAGTTATATTATTTCTTAATGCAAGTGCAAAGTAAAAAGGTGGCATATAAAATTGGACGAAGAGAGTATAAAATTAGTTATGTCAGTATTAGTAATGTATGTATCAGTTATATCATATGCATGGTTAAAATATATATTTTTTTTTTTTGGGTCGTACATGAAATATACATAAATTATTGTATAATTTATACATGTATTAATTATGAAAAAAATATATGAACCAACATTATATATAGCAATGCCATGTTTTATGTGAAAATGAGAAAGCATCAACCAAAGTACCAAACCAAACATCATATAACTTATACTAATTTCTATATAGAAATTATTTTTCCTTATTTTTTTTACCAAATAATGTATAAAACTATGTAACTATTAATACGTACGAAACTCTTTTCAACCGCCAACCAAACGACCCTTCCATGTTTAAACAACGTACAACTCCTTTTGAGCGGCGGAGCTACACCTAGCTAAAGGTGGTCAGATGAACAATCTTTGTCGAAAAATTTTTATGAGTATATATATTAAATATCGATAATTTTGAATATATATTAATTGTTGAACACTCTGGACATAATTAGGAAAGATAGCCCAATGATTAAGGATATTTAAATCATGGATATGCCATTGCTTCTTTCGATATGCAAGGGTG
Source organism: Solanum bulbocastanum (assembly GCA_037074985.1). Classification (NCBI taxonomy): domain Eukaryota; kingdom Viridiplantae; phylum Streptophyta; class Magnoliopsida; order Solanales; family Solanaceae; genus Solanum; species Solanum bulbocastanum. Next base: position 34,382,194 of record CM073607.1, read on the forward strand.
GAGCTATGTTGTTGTGAGGGTGTTCAATTCGTCGGAAAATTATAATGTATATACAAGTAAAATGATATACTAAGTGATTAAATAATATATTTTGGACACCTTTGATTGTACAACAGTAGCCCAGTAATTTCAGGCACCTTCAAAGAGTCAATGCTTGAAGTGCTCACGTGTTTGAATCTCACTAGTAGCAGAGCTTTGTGGAAGCTTGAAGCGTAAAAGTGATTTCATTCTACGTAGAATTGATTAAATAACATACTTCTCTCTTTCTCTTATTTTTTCTTATGTCCATTCACTTCTTATTAAACTCAATATAAACATTAAAGTTAAATATTATGCAGTTTAATTTTAATTTTTAAGTATATTTATTCATAAAAATATTAATTATTAATATTATGTAGTTTAGTTTTAAAATTTTTAGCACACTCATTCGTTGTCCAAAAATAATATACTCATTCAATTCCTGGACATTCTTGGTGAAATTTTTGACACCGCCACGATAAATATGTAACCACCTGCAGAAGTACTTTGAAAAACATTATTCACATTGTCATATTTACATCAACTTAACTAATTAAAGATATCATTTTTGAGTAGCAAATACGAGTTAAAATATGTATTCTTGCGTTCTAATTTATTTATTTGATTTTAATTTGACAAAAAATTTAAGAAAGCAAATAATATATTTAAATCTTATAGTCTTAAACTAAAGATATGTAAAATGTATCAAAAATGCTCTTTAATTTTGTGATTTTAAATATGCTATGTGAAAAATTAAAGTTAAAGAACGGTCAAAAAAGAATAGGCATTCTCTTTGAAACAAACTAAAACGAAAAATAAATAACACGTTGAACAATATAAATATTAATTAACTGATGGTCAAATAATATATATACAAAGACATTATATTTATTCTAGTTGGACTCCTCTACATTTTTTCTCTCTCCATTTTCTTCAAATTCTTAATTGAATTGAGGACATATGCTATAAGTTAAATTTTATGGTTAATCAAAGTAAGCCTCTAACTATAAATTAGATAATAAATACATTATATATATTTGATTCCAAAAAATATTGTAATCTCACAATTTTAGTAATAAATTATTTTATTCATATATATCTTTTAAAAAAAAATCTGTCTTCCTGCTTATTCCTACAACAGGATCTACCCATCAAAATTATAAAAGATTTGCTTTCTCTTTTTCATTTTATTTGGTGAATCGAAACACCTCCTATAATCCTGTGCTACATTATAATATTTTTCTTTTCACATTAATCAATACTAATAAAACACATATTTACTATTGTAATGATTACTCTTCACCGTGTATTTTCTTGTTGTTTATTTTATTAAAAATATTATTGGTCGTCCTATTATTGTCCAAGATGAAAGTCTAATATAGAACAGTACTTTTAGAAGTACTAATATAGTCTAATATTTATCATTACAGCTAAAAACAATTTATTTTTAGAAGTACTTTTCTAAAATAGATTTTCATAAAAGTGCTTTTTAAAAGAAAAAAAATAATTTGTATTTGGTTGATTCATTTGAAAAGTATTTTTGTAAGCAGATTGTGTTTAAGAGTCAAATTACAAAAAAGGACAAGTATCAATGCACTTCTAATATTAAGATATTTTAAGAAAAAAATGTTCAAATATATCATCGAACTTTGAGAAAAGGCTCATCTATGTCATTCGTCAAAAGTTTGGCTCATCTATGTCATTTTCGTATGAGAAAAGACTCATTCATGCCATTAATTATTAACGTGTGACCTTGTTGTTCTTCGAGGGTTGTTACTGTCTGCAAAATTAAACTTATTATTGAATTTAATAATAACAAACAAGGTCATTAACAACCATCAAAGAACAACAACGACACACGTACCAACCATGTATGGAACGGGTATACATAAACAACAACAACAACCGCGTCGAGGTAGATGATAATCTCTAAAATAATATGCAATGTCTAAATGTTTTGTCTTTTATATTTTTTTTTCATCCCTATTTTTGTCCTCAATATTATCAAATTATATAAAAAGAAACTTTTAAACTTGACCGCATGACTTACATTTTTATTTACATATATACAGTGAAAATAGAAAAAACATAAACATGAAAGCACAACAACAAAACGATTGAATAAATAATGAAGAATATATATTATTTTTTTATTTTAAAATGCGCCTTTAAAAAAAAAAAAAAAAAAGAAGGCTCATTTGACCAGGCTTATGCTGACATGAGCTTAATACATACAATTTAACGTCGTTTGCCTCTCCATCCAAATATTGTCCTTTTTATTTTATACTCAATTTTGTTCCCCTTTCAAAAAATTTTCTCAATTCCTTTGCCCTTTTTAGTTCCGAAGTCTTCTCCATTTCTTCTATTGAATTTATGTTCTTCTATAGTGATAGTTTGGACCTTAATTTTTGGCTCGTTAGTGATTATATAGTTTATTGGGGGACAAAGAATTTTAGTTGTTGATTTTTATCCTTAAGGCTTGTTGACTTGTACATGATCCTATTTTCTTTTTTGTACTATAACACATTAATAAGAGTCATCATTAAAATCAAACCTAACAACATTCTCTATCATCAAATTATTAAAAGTTCGACATAATAGTCCATAGCTAGTTGTCAATAGTAGGGAATATGTCAAAGATGCATGCATGATTTCTAACTCTTACCTAATGAATTGTTTCTAATACATAAATGCATGCAGAAGCTGAATTTCCTTATTAATATATTTTACATAAGATAGGAACAAAAGGTCAATTGATAGTACTAGATAGAAATTAGCTTAATTTAAACTCATGATTACACCATTAAAATTGTCCACTAAATTGTACTAGTGAGGAATAAAAGTTTGAACTACTAGTACACCGCCCAATCTATAATTATTTTTATTGCTTCATAAAATATTAATTTCATAAATCACTCTATTTTGTTAGGGAAGCAAAGGAATGAAGGGTATTTATAACTTAGCTTAACAAACATCCTCGTGTCAGATTGGATCGATTATTGATTAAAATTAAAATTAAATCAATTTAATTGATTTAATTGGATTTTTTTTTATTTAGATCGGTTAGTGTTATTATCCAAAGAGTAAATACGTACCCTCATAGAGGAGTATACATATTTTTGTATCATTAATTTATGTGTAGTCAATGAACACAAAGTTAGTTGTAAATTATTTTCTAATTAATTATTCACTGCCTTGTATCTTTTGGTAAAAGAAAAAAAAATATTATTATTTCCTTTATCCAAGATTAGTAATGTTAGGTCGAATGTCTTGTATCACAAAGATATTTTATTCAGTTAGAAACTAAACGTCCAAAAGCATGTGAATCTTTGACATCAATTTTTTCCAAATGTCATGGTAAAAATATCAACATTGTTTACTTCAAAATAATAAATATAAAATATATATTTTATACATACATTTTTAAACGCTTAACCATGGCGTAATTAAGTGATATACATTTCTTCCTCTAACTTATTAATATTTAAATTTAAAATTAGATATAAACACCTTAATTGAGAAGTATTTATAATCTATCTATGATATGAATCGACATGTCACAATCAAGGTGTGTGGTAGGATGTTGGGATCACTCTACAGTCCACCCATATAGTAGTGGAGCCAATGCCAATGAAGGAGGTTCAGAAAATTATATTGTACAAATATCTTGTATTCTATTAAAAAATTTAACTTTGTCACTATATTTTTAATCATTTTGAATTTAAATTCTGGAAGTAAATAACTTCTTGGGACAAGAAGTTTTGCTCCTTAATAGACCTACTCGACCTAAATTTAAATTAATGAAATCAATATATTTTGAATACAATATGGTTAAAATAAAATGCAAACTTCAGAATATAGCAAATATCAGTATACATTTAAGATATAAAGCTACTGTTTACTTTTATTTTTATTTTATGAATACAATTAAATATTAAATAGCAAAATAATTATATTCAAATAAAAATCAGTTTTTCTAATATGTATATATATATAAGTATTAAATGACAAAATTATCATCACACGCTTAATCAATTATAGTTAGGCACGTTTTACGGTGATGTTCCCATGTTTACCGATCTTCATCACTTTTCATTATTCTCACTCTCAAATATCATGGATTTTTTTTCCCTTTTTTTTCCAAGTCCTTGAAATTCACAACTCATTTTAGGAGTGATTTTTACGATTCTTCTTTATTAGGACTCTTGTAATTGCGTTTTTTTTCCTTTTTATAACGATTATATTTGTATACATCTATATTTTCCTTCTATTTCATGAGGTTTTGTTTGAAAAAAAAATGTTTTCTCCATTACAATGGCAGAAATTAGTATTGCGAGGAGGGTTATAAAATGTATACATTTATTTGACGAACTTTTGAATGAACTATCTTCTTTCGATTTGTGTATTACTCAGGCTCTATTGTTGTAATGGAGAATGAAAGAAGAACAAAGAATCACAATAACCCTATCCCTGCAATTGTATTGATATATTAATACAGTGGAATACTTATACATTTGAATACTTGTATTGTATTATATTTCTTTGCTTTTTTATTTTTTTGGTTGTCCATTTGTATTGAAATATTAACACAAGTTGAAAGGTTGATTAACCATACAAGTACATTTTGATACATAAATACATTAAGTTTGTATTTTTTTTTAAAAAAATACTTGAGGCAACATTGTTTGTTCACTATATCCAATTTTTGTTTAACAATAAGAGTATTTATATGTATACTATATAGTTGTATTGATAAGGTAAATCATATTTAAATTGTCTTGTTTATATGCTAAATTGTTATACTTTACTTTGATTGATAAATTGATACATTAAGTTTTATAAATACTTGTATCCATTTGAAAACAAAGTATTCATATGCTAACCGTTTGTATTGAAATATTAACACAAGTTGAAAGGTTAATTAACCATACAAGTACATTTAGATACATAAATACATTAAGTTTGTATTTAAAAAATATATACTTGAAGCAACATTGTTTGTCCACTGTATCCAAATTTTGTTTAACAAGAAGGGTATTTATATGTATACTATATAGTTGTATTGATAAGGTAAATCATATTTAAATTGTCTTGTTCATTTGCTAAATTGCCATACTTTGTTTGATATATTGATATATTAAGTTTTATAAATACTTGTATCAATTTGAAAACAAAGTATTCATATGCTAACTGTACATATAATATATTGACCGCGGGTAGAAAATTAGAGTTTCTATGTTAAATCGTCTCACTGAAGCCCCACATATGTAGATATACATACAGAAATCATAACATAGTTCATGATTTGAAGAGAAGCTTACACCGGTGTAGTTTAATAAATTTAAGAGTACATGTTTTGATGTATATACTTGTATGCATGAGTGTCGCGTTCAAAATCAAACCTTTAGATGCTTAATGGCATGTGAATTGAAGGATAGTTCATTAATAAATACAAGAAAGTGATAAATCAATTTAACTAAACAAAATTAAGTGAATACCTTTATGCTTGACTAAGAACAATGAAGACAGTTGAAGAATTGAATATGATGTATCTCAATCTTTTTGTTAAACGGACTGCAATCCAAGTGGATATGCATTGACTAGGTATTTATTAGTTACTAATTTTAAATTGAGAAGTTGAGAATTTTAGGGATATAATTAAAGGGATTCAGTTATAGTAAACACCTTATTTAGTGCACTCTAATTATAATTGTATCATTGTATAATTAAAAAAAATAAAAAAAATTACACAAATACAGGTAGATATACATATAATCTATAGTCATTTTTGGTAAATAACATACTTATAGCTATTGAATTTCAATAACCCTATAAATGCAGTCATTTATGTAAGTTGCTCATAAATGAAATTGTCATGTCACTCCATATCAACATTCACCTTTCCCTACCCCTACCCATTACGCCCCATTTGAAATAAAGGGATCATAAATAAGAGGCATGTATAATACATAAATATGTCGTTTAATTTAAATTTAGTTTCTATTTATGTTCTTCAAATTTGGGTATGCATAAATAAGTATTTTAAACTTATATAAAATTAACTAAGTAAATACATGTGTTCTACGTGACATCCTACATATATAGCATGAGTATTAAGTTAAATTAGTTACAAACCTACAACTTCAATTCTAGGCCTAACCCACCCCCACCCCCACCCCCCAAAAAAAGTAACTTTAGTCCTCAAAACGTCTTTTACATCGTTTTCATCATATTTGTGGAGGATTTCTTTGTAAATAAATATGATTATGCAACGCATGCTATTTTTAATATATCAAATCAAATAATGCATACAAAATAAGCGATGTATAACTAATACAAGTATAACTAATATATGCATTATTAATGTGAACATTACTATTATACTTTATATAATATTATTTTTATACACCCTACCAAACGATATATGCTTAATTGAAAAGGAAAAGTGTATTAGTGTGCCTAAGAAGTGTATTATATATTATATATTTCTAGGAAAAGTATCCATGGTCACCATTTTCCTTTCATTGTTTCATTATATTTTGGGATTTGTGTGATATATGAATTATATTATAATAAGTGATGAAAAGATTATACTATGATAAAATTTAAAAGGCCTAGAGTTGGGAGCTATGAGACATCCTTTACCATTCCCTAGAGTACACGAGGTGGCAGTGTGAAGTTATCATTTACAAAGAATGTGTTTTTATTTCTTAATTTAATTTCTTGTCTAAGTTTGTCCCATTATTTCCAAACATATCTCTTATTGATCTCTCCGAGTCCCAGGGAACAAACTATAACTTGTCTAAAAAAAAAATAACTATTATTTTTTTAAAATTATAAAGTTGGATCCAAGTATCAATTTCTTTAATGTTCCAAACTTTAGGAATTGATTAATTGATTAATGTTCCAAACTTTGAGTTCGAGGCGCAATTGAATGTGGTTTTTATTAGTCCATAGGATGGGAATTGACCATGTTTTCTATTCACATCATAAATATTTATTTATATTATTATAATATAATAACTCCAACATCCATTCTTATTATATCCTTTTACTATGATAATATGACACAGGCTAAATGTTAAATAGTTTTTTTAAAAAAAGTATTATAATATCTTCGTTTTATTTTATTTGTTTTTCTTTTTTTCTTGTACGTCTGTTTGAATCTAAACTATTGTGTTACATATTATATTTAAATCCACTTACGCGTGCAATTTAATAATTTAATCTAATACTGTTTCAAATTAGAGATAGTATACTAGAAGTTCATCAATTTTTTTGATTATTGTTTCTATGAAATGTCAATTCTTACCAACCCAAATTGAACCATTACAAATTGCTTTACACACTAGGTTTATTTGATTACATTTTTACTTATTCAGAAAAAGGAAAAAAAGTTTAACGTTATTTTTTTATCTATATAGAAAATCTTTCAAAACTTTAATGCAATTATCCAAAAGCCAGTATTTAGATTCTTCTCTCTGAAATTCCTTTGAACAACAGGAAAATAAAACACTAACGGTAAGTCGCTTAACTCCCTGTGATTAATTTTTTTAAAATTTAAATCAAATTAATGATAAGTCGCTCAAAGCATAGCGAATTACTACAAAAAAAATTTATAAAAATAATAATACAAACGTTTTCTTGTGTTTTATTAACATATGAAGGTGAGCTTTTGAAAATTTCATAGAAGTGACGCACTAATGAAACTTTTTTTTCTAATTCTATCTTTTTACTATGGAAGTTATTTTTATTTTTTTTAAAATTTATCTTAGGAAAAATTGTTTGACCAATTAACATAATTTTGTTGGTAGCAGTTAACTTTTTTACTTCAATGGGCCAGAGATACAAAATGTCATGTGATAACTGATCAGGGGTGTACAAAATCAAATCAAAAATCGAACCAAACCGTAAATTGAGTCAAACCAAGAAAAAAACCTAACTAGTGGTTTGGTTTGACTTGGTTTGGTATTGGAAAAAAAAAACCTGACTATATTTGGGTTGGGTTGGTTTTAACTAAAAAAAACAATCCGAGACCAAACCAACCTGACATTATATATGTAATTTTAAAATTTTATTTTATACATAAAAATATTTACTTTGATCTAAATATTTCTTATACTATTTCATAGTTTTTATCTTTTAATATATTATTTCAAGTTTAAAACTTAGAATTCGGAATGGTTCAATAAAGATTATAGTTCGTAGATGTTGATAATTATAATAAAACTTAAATAAAAATCAAATTAATACTAATGCAAAAAGAAAATCAATTCAACACTAAGAATGACAATAATATTGAATATTTGTTCTTTAGTTTTACATTGGTTTAGATAATTAAAATACATAATCTAATTTTAATTTTCCTTAAATATTTAGTAATGTAACTAATACTTATTAAACTTATTTTAGCATGATTTAGTACTTTTAAATTATGATCATTTTCATTATGACTTTGCAATATTTATTTTATATGATGATTTCATTATTATTTTTTATTGAATATTTTAGTGTCATCAATACTCATCTCATATTTTGTGTTATTTTCTTAAAAAACACCTTAGATAATTGTATTTTGGTTGGACTAAAGAAATATTTGGAGCACAAGTTAATTATATGTTTGTATGCAAACTCCCCCTAAAAAATACAAAAATCTAAAAAATTTGAGGTTTATTAGTTTGGTTTGATTTATAAATTTAAAAATTCGATACAATGGTTTGGTTTGGTATTTGAAAAATCCGAACCAACCCGAGGTTGAAAAACCCGAAAAAAATCTGAATTTTATTAGTTTGGTTTGGTTTATAAATTTAAAAATTTTACACAAATAATTTGGTTTGATATTTGAAAAACCCAAACCAACTCGATCATGTACATCCCTACTAATCATAATAAACTCCTTTTTGTTGTAATGAAATAAGGGTCTGAGTTAAATGATTAGATAACCAATCAATCTATGTCATTATGATTCCCCGTTAACAACAACAAATAAAGTATTGAATTAGATTCAACAAATAATTCAATAAGTAAGAGAATACATATTCAACTATACTAGATTAGTAAAACCTTATTCAACAAAAGAAGTACTCTTCCAAAAGATCAAGTGGTTGATATACTATGGTGAAGGAGAAACCCAAGGCTCTTAAACCATTGCCTAGATCACCTCCATTCTCAAAAAAAAAAATAATAGTGAAATAACAAGAGGGTTAATTTAAAAAGTTTTAGGATATGTTGAAATAATTGCATATTTTACTTGTGAGACTTTGGATTAAATGTCGGGATATGCAAAATTTATGGGCCTCATTGCATAGAAGAAGGATTTTTTTTATTTTTTATTTTTTAAATTTTATGATTTTCAACTAAAGATATATAGAATGTATCAAAATGTCTTTTAATCTTTTGGTCTTAAGGGCCCGTTTGACCATGTGATATGAAATCATGATTTGAAATCATATAAGATAGGGTTGAAGTTTTGTTTAGACATGCAATTTGAAGTTTTAAATTGTATTTTTTGCTCATAAATGTAAAAACTTCATAAGTTGTAAAAATTATCAAAATCGCTTCAATTCTTTATACAATCTTTACCAAATAGACAAAAAATTCATAACAAAAGTATAATACAGTATCACAAAACTATTCTAAGAAAATATAACATTTACCGATCGAACTTTAGTTCAATAAAAAAAGTAAAATTGAACATGAATTGTAGTGTACTACTCTCTTATTGAAGTAATAATAAATTGGATTGATGAGAGTAATGATTATATCCAATATAAATGACTTAAAGGTAGGTAGTAGTAATAATATCAACTATAAAATTTATTTACTTATGAAATAAATGGTTGTTAGATATACAATGGTGATATATATTTTTAATATAAAATATAAATTTGTGAGTCAATTTTTGTATTTGAAAAATATGAAATCGTGATATAAAATTTTCAAATCAAGCTTTTTGGAGAATTTAGAATTTCATCTCATGAATTCAAATGTCATGAGATGAAATCGCATGTTCAATACTGATTTTATTTCAAGATTTAAAATCACGAGATGGAACTACATGTCCAAACATCTACTTAAATATGTCATGTGGAGAGTTACAAATGAAGAGTTACCAAAAACGAAGAAACACTTCCTTTAAACAGACTAAAGAAAAAAGAACAACTTTCACATATAACAAACATAAAAATCATATTTGTATGTTATAGCTATAGTTTGCATAATAGCGCTCCATAGCAAATTTTATGTTTGCTACGAAGCTTGTGATTTGTATAATTCGCTATACATATACGAATGGCTATTAATATGTATATTTCAATATACATATATGAATCAATTGTATATCTGCATTGTATAAAGAGAGAAAGACAAAAGAAAATTGGGCAAGAAAAAATCTGTATTTGTATAATTTATGTGTATAAGACAAAAATATATATATTTGTATTCATATATACAATTCTCTCGCTTTATATAAACAGAAACGCAATTTATACATTTGTATTTGTATAAAGTGAGAGAGGTGAGTGAGAGTGGCGAGCGAGATCTGGGAGAGGGGGGAATGAAAAGATATGTATATATACAATTTTCTCTCGCTTTATACAAACACAAACACATTTTACACATTTGTGTTTGTATAAAATGAGAGAAGCGAGGAGATACTGCCCAACGAGAATCGAGAGTGGCGAGCAAGAAAATCAGAGAGAGAGGCGAAATAGCAACAGTTTGCTACAGCTTACAATTAAATCAAACTATTGTTTTAATAATTAATTTGAATTAATAGTTTGCTATTTTATACAATTTTCCCTACTAAAAATAATAATAATAATAATAGTAAGCTGCTCAAGGCCCAACAACTTACTAAAATAACAAAAATAATTAAAATGAATAAACAACCATTTGAGCAGCCGTCATTAATTTGGACAAATCACTCAAAGTCTAGCAATTTATCTATTTTGCTTTGGTTATATGGAAAAACAAGTGTCCCTTTTATGTATTTTTAATAAGAAAAGTAGTCATTTTGACTTCGAACTCTCAAAAACGGCCTCTTCCTATCTCTGAGGTATGCGTAAGGTCCTACGTATATTCTACCCTCTCTAAACCCCACTATGAGACTACACTGAGTATGTTGTTATAAATTTTACCGACTTTGAGTGTTAAATAGGTCGTGCCCTAGGTTGAGGTGTGTAATGGAAATTTTAATAAAGTTCAAGGAGCCGCGAATTGGGCCTTGTAAACACTACATGCATGTTACATTCAAACCCGTGAGAGACGTAAATGAATTAACCTAAGAAAGGAAACCAAAAGAATAAGATGATATAAATGTCCAACAAAAAGAGGTAAGGAATAGTATCAGTTCCTTAGGCCAACCCCAAAGTGAAACCTCCCGGTCCGCTGGTCATTGAAGGCGTACTCTAATCTTAAAGGTCCCAGGGGCGAGTCTACGCGAATACCAACCCCACATCCATATCCACTTCCAGGTTTTAGCCTTGCTCCAGCAGGATCACCTGATAAGGAAAACAACAATTAAATGAAACGCAGCCGAAGTACAATGTAAAATCAGAGTTCGAAAAGGGAAAAAAAATTGGGCTAGTTAGCATGCGGTTCAAAACTTGGTGGCGACCTCTATTCTCTCCACTTAAATACCAGCTTTTGTCTACGGCATGATTTGAACTTGCCATGTGCATCCAATACATACATCACACGTACTCTTACCACTAGACCAAAGCCCAGGGGAATCCAGGGATCAAGATTTTGTCGATGATATAATGCTTTAGAATGACAGAACAACAAAACATGCAGAGCGAGATACATCCCCTTACAAGCAAAATTTACACTAACTTGAGTAGAATGCTTATCAATGAAGCCTCAAGTCTAGTGGATAAATTTCACACTGAGATTAAATATATTTACAACTATGCCGATGTTTATTCAGCCAATTTGGTCGCAGTTAGACTACTTCTGTTAAAAATGATTAAAATGGTATGAAGCACTCGGAATAATTACCTTCAATTTTTTTTTTTTTGTGTGTGTGTTGGGGAGGGGGGGGTAGCCATCAAAGTATCAAACCAGATATACATATATACATACCCGGAACACTTGGACCAGATCCAAGGTCTGTGCCATAATCAGCAAATACAGCCCCTTCTAATGGCCCCATCTGCAAAATGTGGGAATATGATAAGGAAGATAATACATAGAGAAACCACGCCAAAGACGTTTATCAGAGAACTAATATATCGTAGAACCCAAGGATGAGGCTTGATGGTCGATGAAGCTGGAACAAAGACCATGGGACCATGGGAGACTGGGGTCCATAGCATAGTAGAGGCAAAAAAGTTTGGTCATTTCCTTCTCATCTATCTATCTGAACACTGGGGCAGTGAGTTATCTGGTAGTCATCCTGGGGAGTGGGAGGATGCAGGTCCCTCACAATGTAATCAAGGTGTATTCAAACTGGCCCAAATCCACCGTTATCAACCGAGAGAGAGAGAGAGAGAGAGAGCTATGAAATTGTAGGGAAGACGCAGAGAGCAGTGTTTTTTGCAAAAAAAACTAAACGAACATTAGCAACAACCATCTTGGTAAGAGTCAAGATAGCAACAGCGCATCATTGGATGGATGAGAAAGACAGCAAAAACCACCAATATCTAGAGAAATGAGTTCAACTATCAGATTATAGTTTCCAACAGCCTCCATTTACCAGAGGGAAGGAAATTTCTCCACAGCCAACCGCATAAGACCGGCCAGAGCCAACTGTGCCTTCTTCATATCCTCTTACACTATTGGTTCCACCAAGCACAAATGCTTCATGAGGCGGAAAATTACCGACCACATGACCACCAGAGAAGCTGCAAAAAGAACCACAATAGCCAGCAATTTAAGTTACGGGAATTTTTAAGAAATGCAGTTGAAGGAAGAAAAAACAAATTCAGCATCTTTCAAGCCAATCATCATAAAAGATGGAGAATGTACCTTAGGAGAAGACGCATAGGACCTAATACCAATCCTTTTCTAGCACGAGCATTGACTCTGTTGAAAACTAGCCACTCTGACCACACAGGAAGTCCCTGATCCATGTTGAAAACAAACTGCAAAACAGCAGGGAGAAATAGTGAAGGGGTGCATCAGGAATTTTTTCTATCCCTACATTTACTAGACAAGGAATCTGGCAGAATATTAGGGAACTGACCACTGAAGAACCAGGGTCACCAGAACCAGTATAGACAGTCTCAAGTTTGGCAAGTAACATATCATCATGAGTGTTGCCACTGCAGCAGTTCAGAAAGGAACACATTGCACACTTTCTTATGGTCAGATATACAACACTTTAGGCAGCATAAACCATCATCAATCTATACCTTGCAGTAAGTGGACTACTGTAGTAGTCCCTTATGATAGGATTCCCCTTGTCATCCCGAGCACCAGCACGCTGAGAAATTCAAATAGGAAGGACAAGTAGCAAGAGCATTAAGAGAAATGGGAAACAAAAATATGTCAAGACACTAGGAAGAATAATCAAATAACTCTGTTGATGTCCCAAGACTAGAAACAAAGAAAGAGTCTTCATCCTCCATGGCACACTCTTACAATACAATCTTTTCCTCAAAAGATTATTCAAACTAGTACTCATGCCTAGCTTCTGCTCGTTACAGCATAAATGACTCAAATTATTCGGGCTTGTTATCATTGCACGCTAAGCACGAGTGACAATTATATTTATTTTTTAGATAAACCACATTTAATGTTTCTCTTTTTAACAATGAATACTCCAAAGTTCATGTATTGGAAACTCTTTGGTCCCTGAAACAACAATAGTTCAATGAAATTTTATTACTCCCTCCAACCCAATTTATGCTAAGGTGTCTGACCAGGCACAGGGCAGAGAATTTACGAATGAATGAAAGATCTTTTTTAACTTGGGGTTTAAAATAAACCACAGATATTTGCTGCCGCTATAATTCATCTCACTAAGGATAAAATGAGAAGTTTAAAGCTAAATTGTTACAAAATATAGAGAGGTGTAATTCTTTGTGGGACTGACTATAAAGGAAAAAAGTGTCACATAAATTGGGATGGAGGGAGTAATAACTAGGGATTGTAAATTCAAAAAAAATTAATTACTAAATAAACTCATCCCAAAAATGCCATCTAAGCAAGAATTAGAATTAAATCCTACATACAGCAAATTGCACGCTAGGACATCCTGTTGAAGTTGGAAGGAAGAAAATGTCCTCGCATATTGACACTAAATATGTATCTTTTTAGGCCTTGCTGAAACAACAGTTGAGTTTCTCACAGGCAGAAACTGCCATTCTACAGGAGTAACCAATTCAACTCAATGTCAACCGGAGACTACTATATCAACTGTTACACTCTCCAAAAATCAATAAAGATCTCTATCAGCATATTTCCCTCTATAACCATGCAAACCAAAGCCGAAAGTACAATAATCATTTCAAGAGAAGGCATAAATTATCTGAAGACATTAATATAAAAGCTACCTGAAATATGATTCCAGCTGTCCCATTCCACTTTGGCCTGAATGGCCGACTGTATTCAATCCCAGCCGTCACACGTCCAATCGTCAGGCTACCACCGGGGTGATTATGAACAAGTGAACCAGGGGTCCTCGAATTCTAGTCAAAATAGGAAATGAGCTCTCAAGAACTGTCGTGATGTTTACTCTAGGGACCTTTAAATTACCTGTATCATCATTGACCTGGAAGTCCTCTTATCATCTCCTTCAATCCATGGATCTGTATAATTTATCCGAAAGATCGAGTCAATTTGCCCCCGCTCTAGTGACAAATTCAGCTTTTGATTTCTCCCGAAAAGATTCTTGTGGTATATCGCACAACTGAAATGGATGGACATAATGAACAGCATATCCTTAGGGGAAAAATTGAAAGTGATCCTTTCTTTTAGGGAAAATAATTCAAGGTGGAAATCTAGCAACATCGACTATGATAGCTAAATGCTAATACTCAGCAGGTAAATTACTGGCAGTGATGTATGCTTCTAGTGATCTAAGTCTTTCTTTGAGAGAGTCATCCTATCTTTCAAAAGAAGTCCATGCAAGAATTTCTTTCCTAGAAGTGTTTTAGCTAAAATAAAAAGGTAACTCATTCTACAGATTTCTTTTCTGAGAAAAGATAGTCACATTGTCCTCTTCATAAGGTCCTTCTCAGAAAAGCTATTTAGAGTAGATCTGCAGCTTGTTAAATAAAAACACCAAAAGTAATAGAAATATATAGATTTTGCAGGTGTGCTTTCCAAGGGGTTAAGCTTTTCATAAGTGCTTCCAAGTAGTGCACTGAATATGCTGCTTTTTCCAGAACAGAAACTCACTTTAAATCCATAATGATTTCTCGAGAAGTTGTCCCAAATGTTAACTCAACTTAATACAGAAAACTCTACATACTTGGCATATGTGTAGGATTCACCAGTAAATCAACTAGATAAATCACAGCCAGAGTATGTGCTGTTGAAAAATTCAAATCAACCATTTAGAAATGTAATAACAAAGTGTTGAACAATCTTAAAGTACAGGGAAGAAAGCCAAGCTTTGACCATTAACCCTAACAAGATCTCTCCTAAAATTGAAAACAGATCTTAACACCACATAGAATTTCATATTAATGCAATACCTGCCAATCAATCCAGCAAGGGGTCCACTTGTGATCCTGAAATTGAAATACATACCAGTAAACAACAGTGGAGAAACCAAAAGTAACATAATGACAAAGTAGTTTTCCTAGAATAATAGCTTCGAAAATGTCACATACCCACTAGAAATTCCACCACCGGCAGAAATACCACCCCCGCTCTTGCGCTCGACAACATTCATAACTAAGTCTACCTTACCAGTTTCTGCAATATTGCATCAGAAAGTTAATCTACAGAAAGAACAATAGTAGCACACACAGTAGATGGCCAGAAGGGTAAGGAGGGGCCTGCGCCAACCAATTTTTTTGTTGTGCATACAGTCTCCTTTATATGATTGGTATTTTATATAAAGCTTTTGCCTAATCACTATTCACCAAGCACAACCAAAGAAACTGACAAGACAAATAGCTTTCAGTTATTACCAAGTCTTTTAGGAGTAAATTTCACACAGCAAACATAGTTTGCCATAACTTCTACTGTCTTCTCCAAGAACAAACCACTTTTTCCAAAAATCTGCTTAATTTTTTTTATGCATTCTTGTATGTAATACATGATATATTTTCCCTCTTATTATTTGAAGTTAGACTAACTTAAGACTTCAGTTTAAAAGTTACTAAATTAAGACGTTAGTTTTTAGGCCAAGTCCAAAAAGCTATAACAGCAACACCAACACACCCACTATAATCCAATAAGTGGGGTGATAGACCCTCGGCTCAAAAGTGCAATTACAAAAGGATAGAAAGGAAAATAACGACAGAAAAATAGCAAGATAAACAATTATAATACTCGCTCCATCCCCATTTTTGTGGCACCGTTTGACTTGGTCACTTGGCACAAAGACTAAGAAAGAGAGACTTTTGAAAATTGGTGGTCAAAAACAAACCTTAGACATTTGGGTGGCTATAAATCATTTAATTAAGTGTAAAAAGGGAATTTTAAAGTTAAGTTTCTCCAAATTATAGAAAGATGACGTTCTTTTTGGGATGGGCTAAAATGGGAAGTGTGCCACATAAATTGGGACAGGAGGAAGTAATTAAAATTTAAAAAGTGTTTTTCATGTTTACAAAAGATATAAGAAAGAAACTTTAGCAAGAGGGAACGCATTCATTTGCCTCATAATGCATCTCTCAAAATGAAAGTGGTGTATTTTAGTACCTTCTTTATCAAGTGATTTTATTTAAAGTAAATGTACAAGACATTAAACTCCAATTATAGACTTAAGGAGTCAAGTCTCGCAGATTCCCTAGTTCCTACACAGCATCCCCCCCACCCCCCACCCCCCACCCCCACATTCTCAAAGAAAAGAAAAAAATTCAAGCATAGAAGACATCTATATTTTACAATAGCAATATGTTCTTTCTTTCCATCAAAACACCTACAGTTTCTCTCTAGCCATATAGTCCAAGTTCAAATTATACAAAGGGGATAAAGAGCTAATGTTTGTTAGTTTATTTATTTTCCTGACGGAAAAGGTAAAAATGTCCTTAACATATCATAAATGGTTCAAATATGCCCTCCTTCCACCTATGAGATTAAAAAAAACCCTCAATGTTTTTTCTTAGATCTAAAAATAACCTTTTTTAACAGCACATGACATGGCAATGGTGACATGGATTTTTGACCCATTTCAAAGGATCTGACCCATCACCCTACTATTCTAAAACTCCAAGACTCATAATAACCCGGCAATGCTAAAACTACACTGTCCGATTATTTTAGTTTCTTGTTCCATTTAGGCTCTCACTTTCTTTTTCTTTCTTCCTTTCTTCTTCCTTCAATTGTTCATGTTCTTTCTTCCAATTAGATTCTTAAATTACCCCTCTTCTTTCTTTTGTTTCTCTTCCTGTTATATTCAGAAAAAAAGAACTAGAATGTCCGAAGAATCAATTTATTCTCAAGGTCAAGGCTTGTTGTGTATGTCTTTGCAGATTGTTTGTCAATCCTTTCATGACGTGAACTCCGATGAATGCCGGACGCAGATTCTTGCAATTTGTTTGTAGAAGTTTGAATAATTTTAACAGATGCCCAAATATTCCAGAGGCAAAAATTACCTCAGTTGAAGAGTAATGGAAACAACCGAGTGAAGAATTGAAGGAAGAAATGGTATTTATCCTAAGAGCATAAGCAGTCATGGATGTGATTTGTAACCCAAAATCCCTATTCCTAGAGCTGCTACAAACAGGTTGAAAACATCCTGTAAAATGATGTAGAAAGATAGGTTAGGTTAATTTAAAAACAGGTTACTAGGTGGGTTTGAGTTTTGTACTGAGAAACAGCTGGGTCATTGGATTGGGTTTAAAAATCTATGTGGACCAATAAGATGAAGCCAATTGTTAATTAAATGACTCATCAAATTGCCATGTCAATCTACTGTTTAAAAAAGGCATCTGTAGACCTAAAAACAAATTGAGGGCGGTTTTGATCTAATAGATGGAAGGTATGTTTTAACCATTTATGATGTGTTAAGGGCATTTTGACCCTTTCCCGTTTTCCTAATAAAGATTTTCCCTGGTATCCTTAACTGCAGTGCCTGCAAACATCATATCTTTACAACTACATTATTTATGATATTTTTTTTTCGATACTATCGTATCATTTCACCCTTGATTTCTGTCATATAATCCACCCCACCCCCAAATCCAAAAGAAAACATCCCGGCAAGCCCAAGTTATAACAAAGATAAAAATGCATTATGCACAAGGAGAAGTGCAACAAGAGACAGTTGAAACCATCTTCACTTAAGCACCTCCAGCGGGTTGGGGAATAATGCTAACATCTTCCATAATGCCCATAGCCAAGACAGTGTCCACATCTCTTTTCCCTTGAAGCATGCTGTAAACCTAAACAAGAGTAAATGGCATTTAACATTCAAACAAGCACAAAGATAGTGCATTTCCCAGGAAGAAATATGGCATATAATTTGAAAAAATTCCAGGGAATTGCAAAACCAGCAATTTCAGTTATGCCAATTCACTATTAAGAAGTTATAGAAGCAGTTAAAGAGTAAGACTATTTTGGTAATTTGATACACTACAATGATTAAGGACCTCTCTTGCAATAAACAAAAAGAAAGCCAATGTCAATTTTGTGACTTCTAGATTGAGATTATGAAAAGATAAACTACAAAAAGTGAGGGTTTATGTTGTACAGCAGGCACAAATGAGCAGAAGTTGGAAAAAGAAACGGACAGAAGGAGGGTCTGTGCTAAGCAACTATTTCTCTGTTTACACTTCAAAATTAATTATATTGCAGGTCAATCAATTTTGCAGAAAAAAAAAGGATAGCACCTTCCAACAATTTCACACAATCACAGCAACAAAATACTCTGTGAAAACCTTACCCTACCTTTGTGGGGTAGAGAAGTTGTTTCAATAGACAATGTCACACAATCAGAAGGTGGAAATTGGTAAGGGAAAGAAAGCATATAATTTTCTAAGCATTAATTTTTTCTTTCTACGTACATCCGGATACTGTAATTACCAGCTATTAGCTACAGAATGAACCTCCTACTAAAGCTACAGGTTCTGCAGAATGAGAGGACACAAAACAAACAAACAAAAAAGAAAAAGATAATAGGAAATTCACTACTCTTAACATACTTTACCTACTTTAGTTCACTAATCTTACATACTTTAAACTACATATAGAATCACAAAACTACTAAGAATGTGTTTCAAATTGTTAAAGTTTCAGGTATTACAAGATATATATTAAGCCAAAAAAAAAAATGATGTTAGAATAGAATAGAGTTGTTTAAGTATACCTGTCCTTTCTTTGTAGTAAGCTGCCGCAATATAGTTTCAGGCCTTGTTTTCCCTACAGTTGGCTCACCACTGAGACATGCAAGCAAGTGTAAGAAATTACTAAGAGTTATTGCATTCACTAAAAGCATAGGTATAAGAAAGTTGGGTTCTTACGTCCTATCAAGGAAACGGATGGTTATGTTATTCACCTCTGCTTCAGACACTTCTAGCCTAATCATACCTCCAGAGAGCATCTCTATACCCGAAACCTATAGGACAAGATAACTCTCAGATTTCCCAAATCACAATGTAAGGTATTCAAAACGAAAATAAATAATAACAGGTTGCATATGTCATAAATAAGTGCTAACCGCTCCAAAAAGACCCCGCTCCATGTACCAACCATTTATAGAGCTTATTATTTCATCTAACCGCTTGATATTAACGATTTTTCCTGCATTGCTTGACACCAAAATAAGTGCAGGATGGGGTGCTTACCATACAGAATGTAAAATATACGCTGATTATAAAATATACTTGAAAGAAAAAAATAAAAAGCAGAAGCTCATGAATATGTAAAGAAATGACAACGGGTTGTATAGAGAGAGTATAAGGAAGGTGTACCATATCCATCTCGAAAAGAATCCTCTATAAACCTTGCTGGAAGCACGTTTGCTCCTTCACATACCAAACCATGGAACTCTTGATTTGGTTCTACCTTATGCCAAAACGTAATGATATAAGCAATTACACATCGGAAGAAATGAGGATATAATACATTTTGGTTTAATCATCACAACCACTTTGGAGTGCAGGAAATACTTAGAAATTTTTAATTTGATAATATAATCTTTATTTGCTTATTGGAAAGAACTTTTTAAATCTGATTGAATTTTTACCACTGTCGAATAATTGCCTGCTGTTGTTGAAATTTCAATTAATAATGTGAAGTAACACTATTTGAAATTACTACCTTTTCCACCTATGCAAAACAAGATTTTATATCCCAACTTGTTTGTCCTTTTTAGCTAAAAGAACCAACTTTTACGCAAAATAAGATAAATAACTCCAGCAATTTACTCATATTGTTCATTTTGCTTTGATTGAGACAATCATTTTGAAGCTTAAGTAGTACTTAGAAACTAATACAACAAAATACTTCTACATGGGGTCGGCTATATTCCCCTTGATTTGGACCTATATGATTCTAATAACCATAAAGGATCGTTAGGCAGGTTAAAATTATGCAGGTATTATTAATACATCTTCTACCCGCATAAAATAAATACATAAATTCCCTCATAATTTATACATTTATTAGTTATGCAGATTTCTAAATTACAAACCAAACATCTTACAAATTTTATACATGGATAACTTATTTCCTAACTAGCTACCAAGCGTGGCATAACTTATGCAGAAATCATACATGAACAAAGTTGCCACTTTACCAAAGGAGATGACTATGTGAGGAAAGAAATGTACCTGAAATACCAAGCGAATACCATCTCTGGTATCCACAGCAACAGGCATGCAAGAGCAAAAGTAGCCACTAGCAACAATCCTATGCACATCCTCTTGCACCTCTCGCACAGTAAGCGCCGAATTGGGTCGGCATGCTTTGAGTGCATTCAACGCCTCACTCTCCAAATCCTTCCGTTCAAGTTCTTCACCATCCTTGTTTCTCACTAAGACTTCACTAATAAGAACTCTCTCCTCATTCCCACTCCCTGTTTTCGGACCCAACGACGGAGTCCCATCCAAGTTGCTCTGAGTTAATGCTATTGATGAACAGCAAAGTAGAGGGGTATTTGATAAACTCCATGAAAATGGGTTAATGTTTCTGGGTTTACTTAGAAATTGCAGAATTGCATTTTGGGGGTTGAACTTTTGATGAAATGGGTGTGTGAATTTGGATAAAGTTTGGGAACTTCCACCATTTTGATGAAATGGGTGTTGGAATTTGGGAAAATTTTGCAGAATTAAGTGTAGATTGGTGAAGAATGGGTTTAGGGTAGGGTGGTGTACAGTGAGGGGAGAGAATTGAGGAAGTTTGATAGAAGATGAAGTGAAGCGTACGTCTTCGTTTTGGTGCATAGCTGAATGTTTACTGTAACCCACTAGGGTTTTAGGGGTTAAAGAAGAGAGTGATGTTCGCACTCCCTAAAGCTGATGCCTGAGAGAGGGGGACACAAGTAAGTAACATAAAATTATTTTGGTGAAAAGCATCTTCTTCCTTCATTTCTTCTTCTTCTTTTAACTCTCACTAGGAAGTTTTCACCACCTTCCTTTTTTTTTTTTTTTTTTTTATATGAATACCCTTCTTTTTTTTTTTTTCAAGGCTTCTCAAATTTACAATCTCAAAATTGAAGGTGGAAAATATATATATATAGATTTAAAGATTTTTATATTTGTTTTTTAGTAAAATAATTTAAGCTGAGTGTAATTGTAATATCACTCTAGTAGAGTAGTATCTAGTGCTTTAGTACTAATCTTAAGTGAGTGTCGATAGTAAAATTTTGGAGAGTTGGTGATTTTGGAATTTGATCAAAATTTTGTCATATTTTTTGAACATGTGGAAAGTCAAGTCATCTTGACACATGACTTGGATTTAGGTTTCAAGGTAAAATAGACATTGAATTTGAATTTTTTCTAAAAAAAAAAAAGAAGAAAAAACCTATACAACTAGGCAAACATACATCTTAAATTCCGATGGCCATGCCCACCAGGTCAACCCCCCATGGGGGTAGATCAATTACTAAAAGAGGTGGGCACAGAGAACAAATTGAAGTATGCAAACGTTCCATGTCCACCAACGAAGGTAGCGAATGCGATTTCAGTAAAACCACTCCTGTATTTACACGGGGAACCAAGAGTACTATAGGAGGAGGAAGAGGTAGAACAGATGATCATAAAAGAAAATTTGGAGTTTGTTGTCATCAGGAAATTTTCGTATGGATGGCCAGAAATAAGGAATTACGGAAGTTGATTCCCAAAGCACTGTGAGATGAGGGGAGAATGCAAGATAGGACTATTGAGCAACAGACACGTTTTGATTAGAGCTTCCTGCTTGGAGGATTATGTTAACCTTTTATCTAAATCAGCTTTCTACCTTATGCATAGAGGGTGGTCGTATCCAATGAGGACATTGAAGTGGGACCCGATGTTTGATCCGAGGGAGGAAACATCAACGACAATTGCTTGGATATCTTTTTCGTCCTTACCACCAAACTTCTTTGTGACAAAGGTTGTTTTCTCATTGGTAGCTGCAGTTGGAAAGCCTTTACAAGTGGATTCGATAACAAAGAATCAAATAAGGCCTAGTTGTGCTGAAGTAAAGGTGGAAGTGGATCTGTTGTGTGATTTTCCAAAACTATTCAATGTAGAAATGCGAAGAAGACATGTTAGATTACAGAAAAATGGATACGGATCAAATATAATTACGTACCCAAGTATTGCAAGAACTGCATAATCCAGGGACATAATGATCAACAATGCTATATAATACACCTTGAGTTGATCCGAAAAGGGAGAAAGAAGGAGTAAGGGCAAAAGAGAAGGGAGACAAGGCAAAAAACAATCAGCAATCAAATCCACAATCTCAAGGGGAGGATGGGAAGTTCAAAACACAAGGGAAAGGGGACAAAGAAGAGAAACAAGGGGACAAAAAGCAAGAACAATTCAAGGAACAGAAAAAGAGAGGGGGAGGGGATAGAAACCATAGGAAGGGGAAAGGTATACAAGTGTGGAATGCAAAGTAAAATCAACAAAATAGAGAAGAGATACCTACGGCTAATCAATATGAAGCGTTAGACATGAAGGAAGGGGAGATTAATGACGAGAAAGGTAGAGTAGGGGAAGGGTTAACAACTAAACAATAGGTAAAAGAGAATTTCAGAGAAAAGGTTAATGAGGTTTATAAAGAGACTAGGAAAAAATGAGGAAAAAAAAGTGAAAATACAAAAAAGAGAGAAGATGACCAGAGACTGGAGTCTCAAATAGTGAACAAAGGGGACAACAATGAAGATGGTGGGGAGGACATATATAGTAATGTGGGGAATATATCAAGAGAGATGAAAGAGGAGGCGAAAAATGAAAGCACTGCGGCATTCGGTGAGAAAACCAGCAAAGGTTTGGATGACCTTCAGAAAGAGACGACGAAAGAGAAACATTGGCGAAGAGAGAGGGAAGAAGATGATGAAATTGAAGAAAATATAGACAAAGTGACAAGAGATGGGGATCATCCCCGAGGCATCTCTAATTTGAAAAGTGGAGTAAAAAGAATGACAATTTGTGATCCCTCTTTAAGTTAAAACAAGGAGCAACAAGGATAGTTCAGAAGAGTTTTCTCAATGATAGGGAAAGCTTTGTTCTAGAATATACGATCAGTGAGAACACAAAAAGCCTTTGAGAGATTGACAGATCTTAATAGAAGGCATCCTTATAAATACATAGCTCTGACAGAACCTTTCCAAGACCCATTTGAGTTAGATTTATACAAAAATAGGTTGGGGTTTCAAAATGCGTATTGTAATTATTCTGCAAAAATATGGATATTTTATGATGATGAGTGGAAGGGTGAGCTGATTAGTGACAACATTCAACAAGTAACTATGAGTTTGATATGGGGACTGTGAAGTTACTAATATCAGTTGTGTATGCGAGATGTGACGCTTTGGACAGACTTGAATATAGGAGAGTTTGGAGTCAATTGTTGACGAGAATCAGATGTCATGGCTAGTGGGAGGGGATTTTAATGTGATATTGAATGAAGAGGAAAAACATAGGGGTTTAGATTTTACAACACAAGATCTATGGATTTTATTCAATGTGTAAATAATTATGCATTCACAGAGTTAAGGAGCTCGGACAGCAAATTTACTTGGTGGAATGGGAGGATAGAACAGAGTTGCATTTTTAAGAGATTAGATCAAATGCAATCAGGATTTTTGTGATTTTCTCCCTACCAGCACAGTTCATCACCTGATTAGGCAGGGATCGGATCATGCGCCATTACATTTAATATGCAATTTAGAGGAGGATAAAGTGGTTAAAACTTTTAAATTTCTAGACAAAACACCCAGAATTTATGAAAGTAATTGAAGACAATTGGAAGGTGGAGTTTAGGGGATCCCCATTTACAGAATTCCAGGCCAAGCGTAAAAGAATCAAACAAGCACTAACGAAGTGGAGTAAAGAAATATTTGGGGATATCTTCCAACAAATTCACTCGCTGGAAGAAGAGATCAGTTATAAGGAGACCCAATTGGAAATTAACCCAATGGGCAGGAATAGAGAGGAATTGAGCAAGGCTGAAGCAGAGTTAAAAAGATTCAGGTATATCGAAGAAGAATTTTGGAAACAGAAGGCTGGGATGATATGGTTTAAACATATCGATAGGAATACCAAATTCTTTCACAATTAAGTGAAGGGAAAGGGGAAAAAGTTATTCATATCAAAAATCATTACGTTCCAAGGAGATTGCATTAATACTAGTGAGCATATTGGGGCCGAAGCAGTAGCTTTCTTTGAACAGCAATTCAGTGAAACTGGGAAGAAAATGATGAGATGCTAGAGTTGATTCCAAAACTAATCACACAACAGCAGAATGAAGAGAAAGGGAAAATGCCTACGTTAGAAGAGGTTCTCTAAATGGGGAGAGTACGAGTGGGCCAGATGGTTTCTCCGGGGTGTTTTTTTCAAAGTTGTTGGATGGTGATTGGCAAGGATGTTACAAATATGGTGAAAGCCTTCTTTTGTTGCCCAACAGCTGCCCAGAACTATTAACCACATGAACATGGTGCTATTACCAAAAAATGAGAAGCCAAAGGATTTTACAGATCTTCGACCAGTGAGCTTGAGTACGTTTGCGAACAAGATCATCTCAAGACTGGTATATCAAAGGATTACAATTTTTTTATCGAATATCATGTCAAGAAATCAGTTCGGCTTTGTTAAAGGAAGAAGCATAACAGAGAATGTACTATTAGCTCAAGAAATCATAAGGGACATCAACAGGGGAAAAGAAACAGAATGTAGTGGTGAAGTTGGATATGACAAAGGCTTATGATAGAGTATCATGGGTGTTCTTGATTAAAGTACTTAGGAGATTTGGTTTTTCATAATTACTTATAGATATGATATGGAGGCTTATATCAAATAATTGGTTTTCAATTCTCGTGAATGGGCAATCGTATAGTTTTTTCAAATCTTCAAGGGGCCTGAAGCAAAGGGATCCTTTTTCCCCAACTCTGTTTATTATTGTGGCGGAAGTATTGACCAGGGATCTTAATAAGTTGCACAATGATGAAATGTTTAAAGGGTACATCATGCCTAAGTGGAGCCCACAAATAAATCATATATCGTATGCAGACGATACCATCTTATTTTGTTCAGGTGAAAAAACTTTTATAAAAAAAATGATGATGGTGTTAAGAGAATATGAAAAGACCTCAAGACAAATGATAAATCTGAATAAAAGCTTCTTCTATCTTCATGACAACACTCCACTGATTGTTGCAATAAGGTTAAGGAAAATCACTGGAATTCGGCAAAGATCTTTTCCTTTTACATATTTAGGTTGTCCCGTATATTATGGGAGGAAGAAATGCTCATATTTTGCGGAGTTGGTTAAAAATATTCAAAGAAGAATTTCGAGCTAGCAAAATAAGTGGTTATCATATAGGAGAAAGTCCGTTTCGATAACAAGCATATTACAATCATTGCCTCTGTACTTGTTATCAACTATGAGCCCACCAAAGAAAATAATCGAGCAGATACATCAATTATTTGCAGAATTTTTCTCGAGCAAGATAGGAGAAGAAAAAGGGAAGCATTGGGTTGCATGGGAAGAGTTGTGTTATGAAAAAGGTGGAATTGGATTTAGATCTTTACATGACATATCAAATGCTTTTTTGGAAAATTGTGGTGGAGCTTCAGAACTTCAACCACTTTGTGGAGCACTTATAAGTGGAATAAATATTGTAAGAAGGTCCATTCAATAATGGCTAAGGGCAAAGGGACATCTTAGACATGGAAAAAAATGATTGAGTTAAGAGAAGAAACAGAACATAACATTTGGTGGCAAATTAAAAACGGAGAAGCTATTTTTTGGTTTGATAATTGGACCAAACATGGGGCTCTATTTTATACGAAAGATCAAGGGGGAGAGGGGAAAATAAAGGTTAAACAGTTTGTTAACAATGGGGAATGGGATCAGAGAAAATTGTTACAAATTATGTTTGAAGAAATAAGGGATTACATTGTGGAATGCATTAGTTCGAATATTTTAGAAGGGGAAATGGACAAGCCTTAGTGGATGGGAAGTACAAGTGGAAATTTCACTGTACGATCAGCTTTTGAGAAAATGAGGCGGAAGAAGGTAAAAGAAGAATGGAGAATGAATATGTTGAGCAAAGATATACCTTTTAAGATTAATTTTCTGGTGTGGAGAATATGGAAGGATAGAGTTGCAACGGAAGATAACCTTAAAAGAATGAAACTGAACATTACATCTAGATGTTACTGCTGTGAAACATTCGAAGAAGAAACAATGTCACCTTTTTCTAACATCCCCCATAGCCCAAAAGTTATGGCGGAAGTTGCTACATGTGCAGGTGTCCAGATGCAAGGAGGACTGAAGCAAATGATCAAAACTTGGTAGGGTGTCTGTCACGACCCCTTTCCATTTACTGTATGCACATAAATTACAAGGTATATATATATCTTTTTTTTTTTCCTCATGCAAGTAAGTAATGGTAATAAATATTATCCACTTCCGAGTACCCAAACTAGTTGGGTTCATACTTTATACGATCATTACAACAAATAGCACATGTAACATATTACAAGCTTGGGTGTACACACCCCAAATAAACCAAACATATAGACATACTTATATTACAACCCATGGACATGATATGGTTAGGCTTCAACATCGAATGCAAATATACATCACATAGATCAGTTATAAGTACCAACATTTATACAAATATATATGCCTATATGCAAATGTGATCTTCTTTAAGGTTCTCAAAATTTTCATCGTCCATGGCCATCTTCATCACTCCTCTCGATCAACCCCTACAATAGAAACAACTATCGATAAGTATAAAGCTTAGTGGTGTAAAAACTATAGGGTCGAAATCCTCAATATTCATCAAGCCACCTTTTCCATGTCAATGAGCATCATACTTGAAACATAATAAATAAATCAAGTAACAATAGATAACAAGTATCAAGTTCTATATTCAAAGATACAAATGTCAAGAAGCTCATAGCACCATTTTCCAAGAATTTCAATAGCAAGGCTCTCCCAATATATATACTTCATGTCGTCACACCCGGCACAAGCATGTATCAAGAAGGGTCGCTGCCCTGTATCAAGAAGGACCGAAGCCCTGTATCAAGAAGACCAAGAACCATATTAAAAATGGCTTTCTAGTTCGTACTTAAAATGGATAACTTCCATTCCTAAGACGAACTATAAATCCAGAGTCAAGATGGCAAATAATCTGAATCAAGAGGTCTGCCAATAGTGACAAAGCCGCGCCACAAGAAGGACATAGTCCCAACAAGAGTGCCAAGTGATCCAACAATCCGTACAAGTGGGGGAATTACACAAGCATCATACCAACATGACAATGCAAAGTAACAAGAGGTAGCTGAGGTATCAAGATCAAATTTCATTTATACCAACCATCACAAGAGTTCAAGTACAAGTTTATACACAAACCTCAATACTTTAGCATAGCAACAGTCCAATAAACTTCGAAAGCTCAAACCGGAGATCAATCAACGTATCAAGTACCTCAACTTGTTCACAAGTCTATACAACCTTAAAAATGCAATTAAATAACTTTTTTAATTCCTAATATCTCAATAATATCGAAATAAAACAGGATTATCATCATAAGTAAGCTAAGCCCACACAGATACAATTCTGTTCTCAAAACAGTGATTCTGGCCAGTTTAGTACCCCATGTTGCAATTTAAATTTGAACAGGAAAACAGCAAAAATAGATTTTGTAACCTTCATGAAAGTTGTAGATACATCTCTTAAGATTGCAACGCAACAAGAATCACTGAAAAATACATTTTTTTCAACAAGATATCATCTATACACTAACAGTGGTTCCTACGGGATTTCTGAATCCGAAATCTGGACAACACTTGTCCTGTGTTGCGTCCCATTTTTCACATCCATAACAGCTAATTTAGACTTTCACATAAACATAAGAGTTGTAGATATATGAATTATCTTTCCAAGTCATATTTATGCACCCAAAACGGAGTTATAAAGAACGAGATATTCTAAACGTAACACAACCTACTCAGCTACAACAACAGAGAAATCTGGACAGAACTTGTCCTGTGTTGCGTCCCAGTTTTCACATCCATAACAGCTAAATCAGACTTTTACTTAAACATAAGAGTTGTAGATACATGAATCAGCTTTCCAAAACATATTTATTCACCTAAAACGGAGTTCCAGATCACAAGATATACACAATTTACCAAACACTACCCAACTCGGAAACAGATTTCAGCACTTACCAACAAGGTAGTTTGTCTCCTTGATTCCAGCCAAAAGACCAAGGTTTTTTTCTTGTGATTTTTGAAGAACAGATGATAAGCTAGTTTCTAAGGGTTTTAATCTTCCATTCCCACGAAATTATTCAAAGAGAAGTGGACTATATAGTCAACAAGTGATGCTTATCACTTGGGACACTTGGCTGGCCAAGGTGCTGCCAACCATACTTTATATTTTTATCCTTTTGTGCTGCCCAAAAATGCATATTTACATATTTATATGTATATGCCTCAACCCAATTTAATTACCTATAATTAGGATATAATATTATGTATATACCCCAACACAAATCCATCAATTACGATACACTTTATATTAAGCAAGTTAGAAATTTTTCACAACTCTAAAGTTCCCAAAATGTGAATAAACCATATTGAAGTATTTAAGCAACGGTAAATCACCATGAGACTCTTGTAAGCATTTAGGGGTGTTACAGTGTCACTGCCCCTATTAAATTGAGGTTCATATGCGGAACAATACCAGCAATCCTAATGTGGGAACTATGGAAAAGGAGAAACACTAGGAGTCATGGAAGGAAAATTACTTTTTGTAAGCTGGAGCAACAATGTCTAAACACGATAATACAGCTTATAAGAATTAAATACCCGTGGATAACAGTACCTAAAGAGTGGGAGGCAATCGTGGAGGTACTAAGGAGATACAGTCCAAGATTACACTATCAAGTTGTGAGGTGGATAAAGCCAAAACAAGATAAATGAAGTGTAATACGGATAGAGCTAGCAGAGGTAACCCTGGTGTAAGTGCTTATAGTTTCTGTATTCGAGACTACAGGGGAAACTTGATTTATGCCAAGGCAGATGCTATTGGGCATAGAACAAACATGGAGGCGAAGACAATTGTGATTCTACAAACACTTAGATATTGCAAAAGAAATGATCTTCATAGTATCATTGTAGAAACAGATTCTTTAAAGATAACAAAGATGAT
Organism: Solanum bulbocastanum; assembly: GCA_037074985.1. NCBI lineage: Eukaryota > Viridiplantae > Streptophyta > Magnoliopsida > Solanales > Solanaceae > Solanum > Solanum bulbocastanum. Next base: position 34,412,158 of record CM073607.1, read on the forward strand.
TCGACATGAATGGAGGATTTCATGGAGTCAGGCAGAGAAAATACAAGAAATACAAGAGTTACTACCACATGTTCAGGCAAACATACAACATGTTTTTAGGGAGGCAAATCAACTAGCAGATAGACTAGCAAATGAGGCATGTGACCAAAATGGAAAGATTCAGGCTCAAGCATATCAACAACTATCAGGTGCATGTAGGGAAATATTGAATACAAATAAAGCACAAATATCATCATTGAGAATTAGAACAAGGAAGATTTCAATACATATGCAACAACATGAGTAGAGATAGGAAGATTAACAAAGTAGAGACAGGAAGATTAACAAAGCAGAGAACAGATATGATATGTACAGCCAGTTTAGCCAACACAGGGCATACATAACGGTGCAAAGGACTAACCTACCTAGCTTGAGCTATGTCAGCTTCCAAATAGTTCCAACAGCTAAAGTTGATGTCTTCGAAATCAAATGGAGAATTTTGAACCTGCAGCTTGTGAAAAGATCACGGCCGACGAAGAATGCAAGCATCGTGGAATCTACTTTTCTGCTTCAGCTGAAATTAAAGAGATTAGAAATCGATTCGGGAAGGAAAAGGTGCATGAATAAGAGGGCAACTCACTTAGACCGTGGTCAACAACAATCAAGACTTGACATCTTTGGTCGAAACCACCATGGATTCCACAACATCCACCGGAGTATTACCTCTGCAAAGGAAGACAGAATTAAAGGAGCAACGAACAGACAACTCAATGAAGAAGAAGAAATACTTACTTCAGTGAGCTGATAGAGAAGTAAAGACAAATGGAGGAAGTTAACATAAATGGTCCACAACACAAGGAGACGGGAGCCCAGGCGTAGACCAGCCCCAAAGTCAAAGAAAAAGGCGGAGGAAATGGAAGAGATGCAAATTGAAAACCATAGTTTTTAGGTGCTTTTACAGACATGGATTTGTCTTATTTTGGACTAATCTGAACAAATGCTTTAACTCTTTCTTAGGGCCTTTTTGGGCCTTTTTTTTTTTTTTTACAGATTTTTAATTAAATAAAGGAGCTAAAGGCTCCACAAATTTAACCCAAAAAAAAACATACATCTTAAAAGAGTGACGGGATAGAATAAATAGTCATTGGATAAGAAAATAGTGATGGGATAAAAAAAAATTGTGTTTTAATTGGTTGTTATGTTTGGAATAACTTATTCCATCATTTATACCATAGTGATAAGATAAGTTATCTCATATACATGATGAGATTTAATTGAAGTCTTATTCTATTTGGCTAGTATGTCAAATTGGACTACAAAGGATGATTTCACATTGATGAGCCCAATATGTCATGTTATTCTAGAGGCCTAATTTGGTATCACATGTCAAATGACGCGGCATGTTAAGTCAAACGAAAAAGTCAATAGAATCATGTCACATGTCAAAATGACATGACATGCCTAGTCAAATCAAAGGTCAATAAAAATATATCACATGTGCAAACTGACGTGTTCCAACCAATTAAATATTGTCATGTCACTTAAATTTGATTGACCGAGGGAAGATTGTCCTCATCACTTCTCTTCCATTCTACAATTATAAATAGGGGTCCTCATAATTCAAAAAATACACCAAAATTCTATTAAGAAGCTAAAAAGAGGCTCAATTTGGTAGCACGTGTCAAATGACCTAGCATGTCAAGTCAAACTTGGAGCTTCTTGAGAAATCTACGGTGATTGATCCACGAGCTCTTTCTAGCTTTTTATTAGAATTCTTGTGTCTTTTTTGAATTATGAGGATCTCTATTTATAGTTGTAGAATAGAAGAGTTGTGATGAGGAAGCGTTTTTCATATTCAATCAGATTTAAGTGAAATGATGATGTTTGATTGTTGGAATATGCCATTTGTTCACATGTCGCACATTTTTATTGGCCTTTTGATTTGGCTAGGCATGACATGTCATGTTTACATGTGACATGATTATATTGATTTCTTCATTTAACTTGGCATGCCACATCATTTGACACATGAAACCAAATTGAGTCTCTAAAATAAGATGACACATTGGGCTTAGCATTGTGGGCTCATCATTTAGTCCAATTTGACGGACTAACCTAATGAAATTAGACTTTAATTAAATTCAAATTTATTGGACTTAATAATAAATCGAATTATATTATGGAAGAATTACCTAACTACACATCTTTTCTTATCCTATTTTCTACTATTCCGTACCATTCTAAGAAATTACAAAATCTTTTTTTCCACAATTTCTCTCACTTTTTTCAGATATATCACTGTAAATTATCAGCCCAAGATTTTTTTTCTTTTTTCACGCCTAAAATCACTCTATATCATCAACTATCTCCATCACTCTATTTTTGAATTTCAAATCTTTTCTCTTTTCGATTTATGATAGCACGATATTGAAGAGGTGGTTCTTCTTCATCTTCTATTTCGTTCATTTTTTTCTTTTTCACTTCATCAGGTATTGAATTTTATTTTAGCTTTTTCATCTACAAATTTAGTCAAATAATTAATGATGCATCTTCAAATTCAAAATCGATTGTGGAAAAAAGGCCCAAAAAAAGGGGGGAAAGGTTGAGATGTTGGTGGCTCCGGTAAGGACTTTGGGTCGAGATCCATGGGTGACGTCATTGTTGAAAGTGAAAAAAAGCTACGGAAATTGATACAGATCAAAATGTAGAAGAATTTATTTATCTTTTTTTTTTTTTTTTTGCTTTTAGCAGATCAGTTGACTTTTTTTATTTATTTTTTGTTGTTCATCTTTTTCTGATATATATGGGTTTAGTTTTAAATGTATCTAGTTGTTTTTTGTTTCTTAAATTAATATATAATGCATATTTTTCAACATTATGATACATTACAATTTTATTAAGAGTTGTTGGTGGCTCTAGTAAGGGCTTTGGGTCGAGATCCATGGGTGATGCCATTGTTGAAAGTGAAAAAAAGCTACAAGAGTTGATACAGAGCAAAGGAGAAAGTGTGGAAGGATTTCTTCATTTTCTTTTTCTTTTTTTGCTTTTAGCAGATCAAATTGTTGATGTTTTTTTTTTTTTTTTTAAATGTTTTGTTGCTTTTAGCATATCTTTTAATGTATCTAGTTGATTTTAATTCTTCAATTAATGTACAATATATTTGTTCGTTTTACCTTTATGATACATTACAATTTTACAATGTACAATATATCGTTTTGATATATAACCCTAATTTATTGAAACGCAAATTAGTATGTATCATGTTCATAGTTATGTATTGGATACACAACTATTACAAATTTCGTTATCTTTTATTACTGATACATACATTGTCAAATATGTATTTGTAGACATTGTCAAATATTACCGTTGATACATAAACACTAATGTTTTATAACAAAATTAGTTTGTATCATATTCATAGTTATGTATATGACACATAACAAAGTTATGTGTTTAACATAGTTCTGTATCAGATGTTGTTAAGTATCTGCAACACTGTTTTATAAATAAATCATTGTATATCATATTCATAGTTTTTTTTTTTGTATCTGATACATAACTATATAAAATTGTCGACTTATTTTTAATCTGTTATGATTTGGCAGAGATTTGAGAGAATAAATTTTGAAATTTGAAATTTTTGGAGTTGTTATTTGGGAGAGATTGACATCAATTTGATTTGCATGATTTGGGGGATCGACATTTAATTTTATGTTTAATTTTTTTTTTAATCTCAACAAACTAGTTGTATAATGTATCAAATGTGACGTATCCGGAAGAATGGAATGTATTTGGATGACAACAATTTTAGGGAATTTTAGTAAATTGAAAAAGAGTAGGAATAAGATGTAATTTGCCCCTTACACTATGAGATTCTTAAGATTTTTACTTATATTATATATATACTATTTTTTGGTAACGTGCATTACACGTTTATCTAAAATACTTAATATAAATTTTGTGTTATAAATGATATGTTTTAAATGGTACATATATTATTGGACTTAATTTCTTTATGCTATAAAATAAAAATCAAGAACAAAAAAAAAATTATGTAAGTGGAGGTTGATAAATCTTGCAAACTTGATGCTATATAAAATTTGTTTTGATTCAAACACATGAATATAAAAAAAAAAAGAAAAAAAAAAAGGAAATGACTGAATAGTAATATAGTTATTGCGAAGCATAAAATACAAAATCGAGCATGAAAATATTAATATTGCAACCAAAACCTAAATATATATAAGAATAAGCTACCAATCGTTATGCTCCATAAAGTACATAAAACTGAAGATGATGGAGAAGAAGAAGTGAATTAAAGAAAAGAGGTTATGAAGATTATATTATCAAGATAATAATAATAACCCACAATGTAACGATCTGATCCGCTCATTATGAGTAGGCATTTGGAAGAATTTAGGCCAAAAAACTTTTCGGTAGTGACTTAATTTTTTTTTTGCTAGGTCAGCCTCAAATGAAATTTGGGCTAGGTGAGATCTAGGGCCATATGGGACAGGGTTGGGTGTAATGTTGAGGCTTAGTTGATATATTCTCGTAGCCAAGACGTTAAGAAATCCAAAGGGTTTCACTAAACTAAATTTTGATAAATAGGGATTCCATAGGGTTTCACAAAACTCAATTCTGATACGTAGGGATTCTATAAGGTTTCAAAAAACTAAATTAAGGTAAGTAGAACTCTCAGAATTGATCTTGCCGTGAAAATGATATGTCAGGACATCAAGAAAAGAAGTTGTGTTATGAAAAATGACTTTTCTCAAATTTCCGAGTTGCAGTAATTTCGCCTATAGCATTCTAATGAGATAGGATAAGCTGGACTCATAACTAATTAATCCTAATAGAGTAGTAACTAATTAGTAGAAGCCTAACTTCCTAACTGATTACTTTAATTGTTTACACATATGGATAGTTTGAGGTTTTAGACACAATTACATATATAGCCTATCTTCAACACCATGGGGTGAGATGTATTACATGTCTGTGTGCCACATCAGCTCCATGTCAACAACACGCGTGCCACACTAGCAATTCATTAAAACCTTCACACCTCTTTTTTTTCTTTTTACATTGATTAATTCTTAAAACCTATCTCCTTCATACCCCTATAAACAAGAGCATTAAAGTTCCCATCAAAATAGTTATGTATAATTTTTAAAGAGTAAATTTTAGGTTTAGCAAACATAAATGTCATTTTTGTATGCTATAGCTATAGTTTGTATAATTGTGCTTCATAACAAACTTGATGTTTGCTATGGAGCATCAAATTTGTATAAAATCGCTGGCAGCCTCTCATTTGTATAAATCGCTTGCAGCCTCTCATTTATATAAATCGTTGGCAGCCTCTCGAATCAATTTTATGTGTTTGTATATCTGCATAAAATTTGAATTTGTATACAATTGAATCAAAATAAAACATTGTATATCAAAATCTCTCTCTCACGCGCACTTTATACAACACAAATTATACATTGTAATTTGTATAATCTATGTTTGTATAAAGCGAGAAAGAGAGAAAGGCAAAAGAGAACTACGCAGAAGAAGATCTGTATTTGTATAATTATAAGTGTATAGGACAAAAATATATGTATTTGTATTTGTATATACAGTTTTCTCTCGTTTTATACAAACAGAAATGCATTTTATACATTTGTGTTTGTATAAAGTGAGAGAGGCAAGGGAGAGAGGAGAGTGGCGAGCGAGAAATCTAGGAGAAAGGCGAATGACAATTGTTTGCTACGCGTAACAATTAAATCAAATTGTGGTTATAGCATTTAATTTGAATTAATAATTTGCTATTTTATACAATTTTTCCTTATTTAAATAGTTGTTTAATAGATTGTTCAAATTTTCATTTGCCTTAGAGATCCAATGAACAAACAAAATTGGCTATCTCTTTATCATAAATTCACACAATCATCTTTCTTTTCCATTCTTATCTCCCACTTACTTGGAGCACTGTCAATGACATCCTCACCAAACACCTCTTTTGAAATTACAATTAATACTCTGAAGTAGGGGTGTGTAAAATCGAATATAAAACAGAATCAAACAGTAAACTAAGTCAAACTAAAGAAAAGAATTCGACTAGTTTTGTTTTGACTTGATTTGATATTGAAAATGAATTCGACTATACTTGAGTTGGTTTGATTCTAACTAAAAAAGACCAATCCGAGACCAAATTAACTCAACATTATACATAATTTTAAATTTTTATTTTATATATATTAATATTTACTTTGTTAAAATTTTAAAATATTTCTTATACTTTATCATAGTTTCTATCTTTTAACATATTATTTCAAGTTTGAAACTTAGAATTTTGAATGGTCCAATAAAGATTATAGTCTATAGATACTAATAACTCAAATAAAAAATCAAAATCAAATGAATACTAATGCTTAAAAATATCAACTCAACACTAAGAATGACAATAATGTTGAATATTTGTTCTTTAGTTTTACATTGGTTTGGAAAATTAAAATAAATAATTAAATTTTAATTTTTCTTTAATATTTAGTAATATAATTAATACTTATCAGACTTATTTTAGCATGATTTAGTACTTTTAAATTATAATTATTTTTATTATGACTTATTAATTTATCATATTTGTTTTATCTGATTTCATTATTATTTTTTGTTGAATATTTTAGTGTCATCACTCATCTCATATTTTGTCTTCTTTTCTTAAGAAACACTTTGATAGTTGTATGTAAGACTAAAGAAATATTTGAATCACAAGTTATAATATATTTGTATGAATACTTTATCAAAAAAACCCGAAAAGTCTATAAAATCCAAAACAAAAGAAAGTGTTCCTAATAAATAAAAAAGGAAATGGGTATGGGATTGAGGAGAATCTTCTTTCCCCATACATTGAATAAGTTAAAAGCATGCATCATCTAACTCTTTTCACCCCACAAGTGAAAATCCTCATCATCTCTTCACTCCTATATGTGCTTTTGGACATTATTGGATGAGTAAAGCTTTTGTAGTTTTGTTTTATTGTTCAATTATGTGATCTCATCCCAGCTTTACATCTTATTATAGGTCACTACACAAAAAGTGAAAAAGTATAAGGCTTCAATCAAAATTATTTCCTCATAAATGGAAAGAGAACAAAATCCTATTGGATTATTGTACTCATTTCTTTTTTTCCTAATGTTTTGGATTGCAGATCTTTTTTTCTATCAGAAAATGTAGTGGAAAGCATGTTTTGAAGTGGTACATCTATTACTAGAAATGGAGGGTTTTTCTATCGTGAATCAATGAAAATTTTTAATATAAAATATTAATTTTTCAATTTCATTTTCTATTGAAGTAGCTTGTTGGAAAAATGCATGATGAAAAATAATTTTTTTCTAAAATACTGGAGAAAACTTTATAAATTTTTTCATACGAAAATACATTATATTTCTTCTTATTAATTCAATTAAAGTATTTATGAAAATAACTACAAAACATTTTTTCCATGGGAAATTTCAGTTAAAAAATAGTGATGTCATGTTGCTAAGAAAATGCATACCACGTAGATTCTTTTAGGAATGCTGCAAAAGATGAATGTACATGCTTTGCTACGTTATCAGTCTTATGCAAATATTTAAAGTTGGATGAAGTTTTATTTAGATACATTAATTAAAAATTGTATTATTTAAATACTTATAGTAGAATATGACGGTGTAATGATCCGTTAGGTCGTTTTGAGTATTAGGACTATTTTGACTCTTTCGATAAAGTTTTAAATGGAAATTTTGAACTATTTAATAACTATGAGTATTTAGTTGATGAATATTTATTAAATAATTAATATAGTTGATAGTTAATGAGTCAAGTTTTAAATTTATTTAATATCATTTACCATTTGGCCCATATAATTAAATTAGTGGAATTCAGAAAATTTGGTTCATAATTAGTTTTAAAGGAAATAAATTAAGCGAGAAGAGAAGACATACCTGTACGGAACGAAAGCAGTTGCGCAAGTCTTCAGGTGAAAACTACATCCAAGTGCAATGTTGGTTTTAAAATTTTAATTATTAAATAATATGAATACCTAAAATTTCTATATGTTGGGGTATATAGGAAGAGTTGAATTTTTCTTCTTAATTTGATGGAGAGCCACGTTACAGATTGGTGGGTAAGTGTGATTTTTTTATATATTAATAATTATTGTTGACAAACCAGTAACAATTAATTATTGTTAGTTAAATGATTCCAGTGAATTAAGGCAAAGATTTGAAAGTAATAAAAAGGGGGAGTATTGACTGTTTGGCTCATGCCATGGTTGCCGCCTGCCAGTGATGGGAATAATAATTAGGCAGTGATGGTGGATTAATCATTCGCGAATTGAGATAATAATGAGTTAGTGATGAATAGACATGGATAAATTGCTATTTGCAAAATTATGCACTTGATTTTGTCGTTCTTTTCTTATGGTTCAAATTCAATTTTCTCTTTTAACTTGATTCTGTATTGAAATTTTTCACATGATATCACATTATGATTCAAAATTTTGTCAGATTAAGATATGTAATTAATTATTAGGTGTATTAAATTATATTAATATCATTAAATTTAGGGTATTTAGAGAAAGTGAGACTTAACCATAAGCTTGAATTTATGAAATATGAGACCTTACATATTAGTTGGTATCAAATTTTGGAACTTGATGATAAATTCATGCTTTATAGTTTATGGGAAAATTAAGTATATATGATTGTATTTAGTTTTACTAAGATCAAGTTATATCCTTATGAGCCTAGATTCAACTTTCAGGTGATTTTTGGGGTTCGAGGTGGAGGTATAGCAATACAGGTGTCTATGAACTCGTTTACTTATGAATAATGCATATGTGATAGATGGTGAACGTCTTGAAGCTTTACAAAAGGGAAAGACAATATCTTGAGGATTTATGGCACATTTTCAACATTAGAGGTATGTTGAGACTTTCTAGACTTCGTTGAGGGACGTTTTCTAATTAAAGATTAAAAATGAAATAGACAAATGGGTAAGGGCGAAAGATGAGGTCTCATATCAATGGTGTGACGGGTATTAGTACGAGTACCGATGTTATTAAAGGCAAAGTTTATTACTATATGATAAATTGTAATTCGAGAATGCCAAAGCATATGGGCATTAGCTGATGTATTTAGTGACTTGATTTCTTGTGTGGTTATGTTCTTTATTGAACCCGTATATTTGTGATAATTGAGGTGATTATATGTCATAGAGACATTTGACTTATTGAGATGCTTCATCATCCTCTTTGATTGATATCATATTGTGCACATGCATTGACATGAGATTGAGTATGAGTAAAGGTCTAACACGTGGAGGTCATCCGTGTTGGGATTGAGTTATGATTATAATTTGGGCACGTGGAGATCGTCCGTGTGAGTGATTGGTTATGATTATAAGTTGGGTACAGATCGTCCGTGCTGGGGATTATTTGATTTTTATGATAGTGCGTTGAGATCGTCCGCACAGACGCGTGGAGATCGTCCGTGTCGGTATATGGACCTCGCGAGTCCCCCATGGATCATGAACTCTCGATGTATTTTCGAGGAGTATCATGTATATACGATTGAGAGAGTAATTGTCATCTGATGCATATCATTTCATGGTGTCACATTGCATTACATCTCATTACATCCCTCATTCTTGTTGATTATGTGTTTATTTGGTGGTTGGACATTACATGAATTTTGATTGTCCCTATTGATGAAAACTTGGTTGATAAATATAATATGGACTTGTAAAATTAAGGGATTATTTTCTTATATACTCCTGTCACTACTTCTTCGTTGTCAGTCTATGAGATATACTGGATACACGTTGTTTCGTACTTATACTACACTTGCTGCACTCTTTTGTGGTGCAAATTGAATTTCAATTTCGAGCGCATTTCGTGGAGCTTTCAGAGCTGAGTTTTGAATTATCTTGGAGTTGTGGTGAGCTACTTGGTTGTTTCGTGGCCCACACCTCCCTCTATGTCTTTAGTTATCATTTTATTTTAGTATTTAGACAGGATATTCCTCACGTCTAGGTTTGGCATTTAGTTCCAAACTTGTATCGTAGGTTAGAAGCTCTTGTACTTATGACACTACATCTTGGGGTGGTATTTTAGGTTTCCACATTTCATACTTGTAAATGACTTAGTGTTTAGATATTATGTTTTCACTTATCTTTCTACTTTAAATATTGAATTGAATTGGTAAAAGTATTGGGTTGGCTTACCTATCGATTGAGAACATAGGTGCCATCATGACTTGTTATTTTGGGTCGTGACAGATGATGTCATTTTGATATTTTTTCGCTACTCAACTAAATATATAATGGGTGTGTGGGGTGTTCATCGGTTGATTTGAGTCGATCATTTGTCAAAATCAAATCAATTTAATCGATTTTTAAATTATTAAAATCAAACTAAACCAAATATAATATACATTTATCGATTTGATTGTTATCGATTTTGATTCGATTATTAACCATACACAAATTGAAAAAAAAAAACAATCTCAAAAAAGGAAAAAAGACAACAGTTCATTCAAAATAAAAAATAATTAAAACAATTAACATTATATAACTTTCGATCAATGAATTTATTGTGATCTAACTTCAGTCAAGGGGTTAAACTCCGGCTAGAGGCTCACCCTCTTTAGATTGAACCAGTAACATAAACTTATTATTTTTTTTTTTCTCATTTCTAAGATTCGAAAGTTCATTTTTGTTCTTCAATTTTTTAGATCATAAACTTTCAAATTTGATTTTTTTTAATTTCTTCATATTTTTTTATTTGAAAGTTCGAGAAAAGAGACGAAAGAGGGAAGGGGTCATTGAGGAAGAAGGTGAAAAAGGGAGGGTTGTCAGAAAGAAAAATTGATTAGCTTTTAGGAAAAAAGATAATCCCAAATTAATTAGGTCTTAATTGGTTAGAGACTCGTGCTAATAACGTGTTATAAAATTATTACCAATATAGAATAATATAAGACAATATATATAGACAAGATATATGGGAGATAATGCTTTCTTATTTCTTTCTTCTGTAATTTTTGATTGTCTTCTATAGAATAATCATCACTTATTTATAGTAGAAAATTTCTTCACAAGTTACAAGAATTAAATGACGTTCATTCATTTAGTACATGAACTTCAAAAAGAGATATGGGAGAGACATCCACATTAATGCATTTATAACAAAAACTATAAAAAAAATCATTCTTCATGCGTCTATTTGGTGGGTGAGTCATGCAATTTACAAGTCAATGAAAAGTGTCAAAATGACACAATTAGACTCTATTAACATTTTCATAAGTATTGATTATTAAAGCCCGAAAATATTATGAGATGGTAGAGATTCTTCTGCGTTGATAAAAAAGATGTTTTGAATGTAAATTATGAGAATGAAAAAATTCTTGGAAAGAGCTGTTTGTGTCCCCCTTTTAATGAGGGTCTATTCAGAGATAATTTAAATTATTCATCTCATTAATTTTTTTTTATATTTATCGAAAGTTAAATAAAAAAAGTATTTTCATTTATATCTTTCAACATACAGAGTCTTTTGAAAATAATCTTTATCGCTTTACAAAATAAGAATAAAATATATGTACACTATACTCTTTTCAAACTTTATCTATGATACTATATTAGATATTTTATTATTGTTTTGTATCTTTAAACAAATCTTTGAGAGAGAAAAAGAGATTTTGGGTGTGTTTGAGATTTTAAGTACCAATTTAGTAATTAATTAGGTATACTAAGAATATAATTCTACTATTGATTTTTTGTTTTGTTTTCACCCCGTCTATCTAGTATTTGTATTGAAGTCATGACTAATTTAAGTTTATGGCATATATAAGTCTCATTTAAGTTGATACCGCTTGTTGGGTTTGAAAGAATCATGATGTCATGTAGAGGCTTAAAATTGCAAATTATAACATCGATAAATCAGATGACAAATAAAAGCATACTAAAGACTTATTATAAATATGGTTTGGTCAAGTGACCTACATATTGAAAACTAATATTAAAAAAACATAAACTCTATTTGGAGAATAATTCCCTCATAAAAAAAACTTTTTAATTATTATATTGTGGATGTTATTGTGTTTTGGTATGAAAAGAGGGTCTTCAAATTATAGAGTTTCATAAATTTCCTCTAACAAAAGAATAACTAAATATGAAAGATAATTATATTTTTCTTTTAGGAAAAGTTAAAGCATTTTTGTTAATACTTCAACTTTCCTTCTAGAGAAAAATAAAACTCAAATATGATGAGAAAAATAGAATTCAGGACAAATCCTTAACAACACCCCCTCACAAAAATCTGGTTAAAAGTGAAGAGATCCTACCAATTTCCTGTTTTAACAAAAAAAAATTATCCAATATCCCACCACACAATAGTGTAATAACTATATTATATAAATAAAAGCGTAGACAATTAAACATGCTTTATCAAAAAATGAACTTAAAATCAAATATCACTTTTTATTAGTATCATATTTTATTCAATTTTAAACCTTCTTATGTTAAAACAAATTTATCCAATATCCCACCACACAATAGTGTAATAACTATATTATATAAATAAAAGCGCAGACAATTAAACATGCTTTATCAAAAAATGAACTTAAAATCAAATATCACTTTTCATTAGTATCATATTTTATTCAATTTTAAACCTTCTTATGTTAAAACAAATTTATCCAATATCCCACCACACAATAGTGTAATAACTATATTATATAAATAAAAGCGTAGACAATTAAACATGCTTTATAAAAAAATTAACTTAAAATCAAATATCACTTTTTATTAAAACTCAGATTTTATTCAATTTTAAACCTTCTTAATGAGATTTCTGCTTCACCACTATCACCATAACTCTTTTCGGTGAAAAGCATATAACTCTCTTTTACTTTATTAAACAGATCTAAACATATCATAATTTTTTTAATTATTTTTTGGCACGACTTGTCACATGAATCTATTTTGTTTTTAGTAACATATATTCATTCTATCATATTGATTTGTCTTATTATTAAAAAGAATCCAGGAAAATCCCACATATTATACCAAAGAGAGTTTATTCATTGTTCATTAAATAAAAAAAAATATTTTTATTTATTTATTTATTAATTATATGAAACATCTTAATTATATTATTTGTTATTCTTTAAAGTCATTCATATTTTTAACAGTGCCACATTGACTCTCACTTGTCCTTGAAATTTGAGTGGAATGTATTTTACATTGCAAAACACTTTATAAATAGGTTCAGATTTAATTGTACATCTACTAAATTTAATTATATTTTAAAATTATCTTCTAGTTAGGATTTACACTAGAACTCTGCTAAGGTTATATAAAATATTTTTGTATATATATTTATATAATAGAAAAGTGTAAAAAGGTTAACAAAAACTTTTAGGATATCTTCATCAAATTTTAGAATTATAAAGTACACTTAATCTTATTTTATTAAAAAAATTGCCACATGAATTGTCATGTGGAAAACAATTCTTTTTGGGTAGGAAAAAAAAAGAAAGAAAGGGGACAAAATGAAGAACAAAATAAATAAGCCTGAAGAAAATAAAGAACAAAATAGAGAAAGATGTTGATAAATATAGAAACACATTCTGGTTGTGGTGGAGTGGTAAGTACTCTTTCATCTTTAATCAAGAGATCTCGGGTTCGAGTCCTCTTGGTACGGAATTGCCTTTGTTAGAAAGTTAGTGTGAATATAGGATGGAAAACCAAAAAAAATATATAGAAGAAAAAAATGAAGAGGAGAAGGCGGAAGGGGAAGAGGTTGAAAATAGTGTATATATATGCAATATATGTGGAAAAAATAGAGAAAAATAGTTGAGATATGATGAGGAAGAAGGGGAACAGTTTAGAGTTTTTAAAATAAATGGAAAAATACAAAAAAAAGACTAAAAATATGTCAATGAAAAAAAAAAAGGGTCACGTGAACGAAAATTCAATGTCAAATGCACCTAAGTGAGTGTGTATATAGTATATATATCTCTAGTTAATATTAAGGCGTGTTTCTCAAAGTGATAGTCTAGGTATGTTTCTCACACTATTAATAATCAGAAATGAAACTAAAAAAAATTAAAAAATTTAAGAGATCGCTTGGTAGAGTATATAAAAATAATGCTCAATAGAGTGTATTAATAATGTTTGTATTAATTATGTTTGCATTAGTTATGAATAAATTATTTTTATGCATTGTTTGATTTTATATGCATTATATAAAAATATTTATTTATAAAAGGGTAATAGAATCTCTAACCATGCTAATGCATGCATTAAATACATTTGCATTACCAGTACCCAGAAATTCATGGTATTAATAATACACTCATCAATACACAATAAAATATATATGAAATACACAAAGTTAATGCATACATTTATTTTACTAATACACTTTTACCAAACGACCTCTAAGTGTGTCTTTGACCCTTTTAACTCTACCTTTCATTCATTAGTTGAATGTAGATATCGGATGCAAGTAAAATTTTTACCTTAAAGATGAAGGGTATGTATGCAATTAACCACTTGTTGTGGGGTGAAATAAGGAGTAGAGAGTTTTTTTCTTGGTGGGAAAGTAGAGGACCAGTTCGTTATATTCGAAAATTCAAAAGATAAAGGACCAAAATGGAAAGCATCTTTTTCAGCGCATTATATAAAGACACACACACTTCAAATTCAACTTTCCCTAATAAAATCATACCGTCACCTTCGCCTTTTTCCGGCAACTGCCTACAACTTCCTCATTTTTACTCCGACTCAAAACCCTATGTTTTCTTCACTGTTGAGCCAGTGAAACCCCATCAAAAAGTTCTATTTTTTTTTCAAGATTTTTCATGTTTTTGACCTTTTAAGTGAAGTAAAGATAACCCAACTGATCAATCTTTTGTTATATTGAAAGTTTTGCAGGTATTGCCTTTCTGTACGTTGTTTTCTTATGGGTCGCTCTGTTTTATGGATTCGGAGCTTTGTGATAGCAAAATTTTGGCTAAATTGTTGATAGGTTATTGGGTATCTCTTAAATTTTTTGATTATGTTGACTTTCTTATTCCAATATTTTGCACTTTTTTGAATTTCTAAGTGAAGAAGGGAAAACCCAACTGATCAATCTTCTGTTATATTGCCAGAAAATAGTTAAAGTATTTCACTTTTTGTATGTTGTTTCTAATGGGTCGCTCTGTTTATGGATTTTGGAGCTTTGTGATGATAGAATTTTGGCCAAATTGTTGATAGGTCAATGGATGTCTCTTCAATTTTTATGATTATATTCACTTTCTTATTCCAAGATTCTTCATTTTTTTTTTTTTTTTTTTACTTTTTGAGTGAAGAAAGGAAAACCCAACTGAACAATCTTATGTTATACTGAAAGTTATGCCAGAAGATAGTTAAAGGTATTTCACTTTCTGCACGTTGTTTCTTATGGGTCGCTCTGTTTTTTGGATTTTGGAGCTTTGTGATGATAGAATTTGGCCAAATTGTTAATAGGTCAATGGGTTTTTTCTTAAATTCTTGATTATATCCAAGATTTATCATGTCTTTGGCTTCTTTTTTTTCTTTTTTTCTTGATAAGGTAATTTCTTACTGAGGTTACGAAGGTATTGGATTTATGTGTGTGAATTGTGGTGTTTCCAAGACATTTCGTTTGTCTACTATGTATTGGCATGTTTTTTTTCTTGTTTCTTCTCTTTTTTTGATTCATAAGAACCGATAAAGTAATCTCAAGTGATTAGTGGCGGAACCATGATTTTCACTAAGGGGTTCAAAATATGAAAAGAAGCAAGGAGATTAAACATCTACTATATATACACGTATACAATAGTTCTAACCTTGAATATACAATGTAATTTTTCACTGAAGATGAACCCCTTACTCCTACCTGGCTCCATCCCTGCAAGTGATCAGTCTTCAGCTATAGTGAATGTGGTGCTTGAAATCCGATTTATCCATTGGTGTCTTACCTACTTTTTTGTGTGTGTGTGAGAGAGAGTGAGTTTCGTGGACATTCTATCTCATTAATCTGTCTTATGGAAGTGTCTGATAGTATGTTGATGTTTGAACTGGTTATATTGGAGAGATTATCTACATAATGGTGTGTTTTGAGGGGTTCCTTCAATGGTTTCATTGCCATAAATGGTTAATCTGTTGAACTAACTGTGAGAAATTGCGGGATTGCTCAATTT
This sequence comes from Solanum bulbocastanum, assembly GCA_037074985.1. NCBI lineage: Eukaryota > Viridiplantae > Streptophyta > Magnoliopsida > Solanales > Solanaceae > Solanum > Solanum bulbocastanum. The sequence goes on from CM073607.1 coordinate 34,428,372, forward strand.
TTACTGAATAATATCTGTGGTTTGACTATTGTTATCATCAATTTTCAGTGTTGAAGATTTTGATTCCCACAACAAAGAAATGGAAGCTAACGGGAAGGACGAATTGAAGAAACCGCTTTTGCAAGATGATGATGCTGTAGCTGTCACTGTGGTTCAACTAAGTGACAATAGGAATAAAAAGATTAGAACTCTTCTCTTCAAAGTTAATGGCATCACTTGTGCATCTTGTTCCAATTCCATAGAATCTGCATTGGGAAAGCTGAAGGGGATTGAGAGTGCTACAGTGTCTCCACTTCAAGGCCAAGCCATTGTCAAATATGTGCCAGAACTTATCAGCGTATGTCCAATTTAAGACAATGGGATACTCTCTTAATTTTAAGCCAAGAATTTAATCATCAAATATTCAAGGACTTCAGAGTCCTAGACGACCAATAGCTTTGTTGCCTTCTCATGTTGTCGACAGTCCATTGATTATAAAATTCACAAAATCTATTGTTGTTAACTGATAGATTGATTCTTTTCTTTGTGCTTTTCTTTTTCCACTTCCAGTATTATGTCTGCTTCCAAAAGTAGTGCTCTTTTGGAGGATCCAATAGAGGTGCGGCTACATTTTTGGAGTGTGAGCAAACATGGCTGTAGCATACAACACATATTTATGCATGTCTCACTGTAAAGAGGAATTTTACAAATACATGTTTATGACTTCAGAGATTGATTTGATGGGGGTTGATTCCTCTTTGTTTTTCTTCTTTATTTATGTTTCCGTATTTCTAACTAAATATATGACTATATCAGGCAAAAAAGATAAAAGAGGCTGTCGAAGACACTGGTTTTCTAGTTGATGAATTCCCAGAGCAAGACATTGCTATCTGCCGGATCAGAATCAAAGGGATGGCATGCACAAGCTGTTCTGAGTCTGTTGAGCGTGCTCTTTCGATGATTGATGGAGTAAAGAAAGCTGTGGTTGGTTTATCTCTTGAAGAAGCAAAAGTTCATTTTGATCCAAATGTTACAAGTACCGGCCAGATTATTGAAGCAGTTGAAGATGCCGGATTTGGAGCTGATATAATTAGTTCAGGCAGCGATTTAAATAAAGTACACTTCAAGTTAGAAGGTATCAATTCTCCAGATGATTTTACTGCTATTCAATGCTGTCTCGATGCTTTGGAAGGTGTAAACACTGTTGACATTAACCAGCAAGAGCATAGAGTGACCATAAGTTATGAACCAGATATAATTGGTCCAAGAACCCTAATGCAGTGCATCCAAGAATCTGGGCATGAGTCAAGTACTTATCGTGCGAGTCTTTTTATCCCACCGAGACAGAGAGAAATAGAAAAAGAGCAGGAAATCCATACTTACAGGAACCTGTTTTTGTGGAGTTGCTTATTTTCAGTGCCAATATTTGTTTTCTCAATGGTACTTCCAATGCTTCCCCCTTATGGAAATTGGTTAGAGTATAAGGTTTTCAACATGCTAACTGTTGGAATATTGTTAAAATGGATCCTTTGTACACCTGTGCAGTTTGTTATTGGTCGAAGGTACTCTTTCCTTCATGGAATTTTAAGTGCAATGTGATTTTCTTTTTTATTCCAAACTGTCTTTCATAGAGATATGAGTAAAATCTTATCATTTCTAATTCTAAACTTCTACTTTAGGTTCTATGCAGGATCATATCATGCACTAAGACGGGTATCTGCAAACATGGATGTTCTGATTGCATTGGGAACTAATGCTGCCTATTTCTATTCAGTTTATATAATGGTAAAATCATTGACCTCAAACTCCTTTGAGGGGCAAGATTTCTTTGAGACTAGTCCCATGTTGATATCATTTATATTATTGGGGAAATACCTAGAGGTTCTTGCAAAAGGAAAGACATCAGATGCATTGGCAAAGTTGACAGAGCTGGCTCCTGAGACTGCATACCTGTTGACACTGGACGGTGCTGGGAATATTATTTCTGAGACAGAAATTAGCTCTCAATTAATACAAAAGAATGATGTACTTAAGATTGTTCCAGGGGCAAAGGTTCCTGTAGATGGCATCGTTATTAATGGTCACAGTTATGTGAATGAGAGTATGATCACAGGAGAAGCTGGGCCTGTTTCTAAGATGCCAGGTGATAAGGTACTCCAGATTTGTTGGCCAGGCATTTCACACTTTTTGTTTTCAAATGCAGGCTATTATCAACAGATTGTATATCTTTTAACATGCTTTTTAATAATAAACATGTAACTATTAGGTCATTGGTGGAACTGTAAATGAGAATGGATGTGTACTCATCAAGGCCATTCATATTGGTTCGGAGACTGCCCTCTCACAAATTGTTCAGTTAGTTGAAGCTGCTCAGCTTGCCAGAGCACCGGTTCAGAAACTTGCTGATCAGATATCAAGATTTTTTGTACCCACGGTGAGTACTATCAATATTAGTAGAAACCAGTACAAATCCTGTAAGCTTATTTTGTTTTTATGAATGACATGAAATCCAAGCAGTTCATACAAAACTATTCAGATCTGCATGATGGCAAATTTTTTTCCAGACAGAATCTTAATTGTCGTATGCTTGTTTACGCAAAAGAGGTACTCCCTCGATGTGTGATCAAGATATATCTTGCAATTTATATCTTCAGTATATTCATTTTAGAAGTCTTTAGTGAAAATGGACCATTATTTAAATACTGGTGTATGCAAACACTGAAATCTATAGCAAAGACCATGGCCAAATATATTCTGGTTTATTCTAAGACCTTAATCTGAATGACTAGGATAAAGAATAATTTGGAGCCTGTCATAGTTTCTAATGTGTGTGTACAGCACCGTTCATACGATATAGCTTTTAATATCTGAAATGGCTTGAGTTGATCTTATTCTCAGATATTGCCAGTTATCTGCTAAAGAGCTAAAACAACCCATTTTATTATATTTCAGGTTGTTTTAACTGCAATTATGACATGGCTGGGATGGTTTATCCCTGGAGGACTAGGTGTATATCCTTCAAGTTGGATACCAAAAGGAATGAATGTGTTTGAGCTTGCGTTACAGTTTGGTATATCGGTATTGGTGGTCGCTTGCCCCTGTGCGCTCGGGTTAGCTACTCCTACAGCAATTATGGTTGCTACTGGAAAGGGCGCTTCTCAAGGTGTGCTTATTAAAGGTGGAAATGCTCTTGAAAAAGCACATAAGGTTTGTTCACCTCTCCAGCCTTATAAGTAGCATGTAGGTGAAATTATTTCAATTTCTCACAAGAAAGTTGTCCCAGTCATCCTTTTTTTTTCTCTTTTGAGCTGAGAGGGAATTGAGGGGTCAAGGGTGTGGGAGTTGTCAGTTCATTGCCTTGAAAATTCAAACTCAGAGCCAGAAATGAGATCAATCCTTGGTTCTAGAAGTTCTTGTTTACAACTATGGATAATACTCCCTCTGTCCCTAATTACTTGTCCACTTTTCCTTTTTTAGTTGTCCCTAATTACTTGTCCATTTCGACAAATCAAGAAAGGACAATTTTTTTTTTACATATTATACCCTCAATTAATTACTTTGAAAAAGGTAGAACTTCTTGAAAATCTTAAATTTTTAATTCACCCACTTTATAATTAATAGGGGTAAAATGGTAAACTCACTATGTCAATCATTGTTTTCTTAATAGGTGTGCCAATTCAAAAGTGGACAAGTAATTTGGGACATAGGGAGTAATAGATAGTTAACTGGGAGTTCAATTGTGCTTGCAGACTAATTTTAATACCATATATTTTAATTCATGAACAGAAAAGAAATTGCATTTTTCTGTTTTCTTATGTGGGTGTTAATGTAAACACATCTTGTTCTTGCACAGGTGAAACTGGTTGTGTTTGATAAGACAGGAACACTGACAGTTGGGAAACCCACTGTTGTCAGTGCTGTCCTATTTTCTAACATCTCCATGAAAGACTTCTGTGATGTAACTATCTCTGCTGAGGTAGGCTTCTTTCCCTTGTGTTCATAATTCTTTTCTTTTATACATTCTTAGATGTGATGCCTACCCTATTATTCGGTATCTTTGCTATGTGGAGATGTCCCCAACATTTGGTCTAGTGGTAAGAGAGCAGCACCTTGTGTAGGTTAGGCACACATCACAGATTCAAACCCCTCTGATTACTAAAGCTTGTATGTAAGTGGAGAAGGTTAGATGTGTCAAGTTTGTTGAATGAGTGCTCTCATATTGAGATTTCTTCCATCAAGTAGAAAGAATTCTGATTTACATGCCTTGCCTTTACATTCCCAACTATTTGTTATTCCTAGTTGTAATATCTCTAAACTTATGCTACATTAATCCCTAATATCTCCTATACATTGAAAGCAATTGACATCATAATTACACAAATATCTAGAGTTATTATATAGAAATGTACAACTATTAGAATTTGTCCAACATGCTAACCCCCCCCCCCCCCCGGGTCAAATTGATGCTGGTGGATCAAAAAAACATCAATTTGCCTACCAGAAAATGATGATGTTTCCGTGCCGTAGATTTTGTAAACACATTAGCTATTTGAAGATCACTTTATACATCTGGAAGAGTAATGACTCTCTTATACAGTTTCTCTGATAGAATGACAGTCCACTTTAATGTGTTTGGTTCTTTCATGATACCAGATCGCTAGCAATTTGAATGAAACTTGTGTAATCAACATGGAGAGGAGTCGGATTAGATTGAGGAAATCCAATTTCCACAAGTAAACCATCTTTAGCTGAAAAATTTGAGAAAATGGTCTAAAACCCCCCCAACCTATACCCGAAATCCCAACTACACACTCTAACTTCACGGGTGTCCTATCACCCCCCTAAACTATTTAAAACTAAATTATCACCCCCCTAAACTATTATAAATTGAAATAATTACACACCTAAAAAGTCACAATTACATTAAATGTTGATAAGTGAAATGCACGCGCTTGACACGTGGAAATGCACGCGTTTGACAGGTGGAAATTTTATTAAAATAATTTAGTTTTAAATAGTTTAGGGGGGTGATAGGACACCCATAAAGTTAGAGTGTGCAGTTGGGATTTTGGGTGTAGGTTGGGGGGGTTTTAGACCATTTTCTCGAAAAATTTTGATCACGAACTTTTGACTCCTTTTATGAAACTTTAACTTATTCTTGGTCTAAAATAATAACACTAGTACAAAATAAATCACATTGACCTAAACATTTCTGGATTATAACTTAATCCCAAACCTCAAGTCAACCTCATGATTTTTCCACCCAATTTAGGGCTTTTCCACCATTAATTCACCTAAATTTAACAATTCTATGGTTACATTAGTGAATGACGGTAAATAAATCAAGAATATATGTGTTTATAAACAACCTAAGGTCTTACACCCAAAATCCTCATAAACCCGAATTTTCCCCATCTTAGGATGAACCCAAACCCTTCCTAGTGCTACAATTAGCGCCTCTAAGGCTTAGAAATCAAAGTATCACATTGGAAAACAAATTACTTACCTTTACGAAGGTTGCTGATGAGAAATGGTTGAAAATTAGCCTAACTCGCCCATGCGCTTCCCAAAATGTTCTTGGACAACAATAGGTGGTTTTGGTTTTTTTTTTTTTTGCATTTACAACGACTAACCACGCTATCAAGGCGACACTGTAGCAGGAATTAAATCCACTGCTATAGCGCTGTGTCACCCTCAATAGCAACTTGCATGTGACAGACTCGAAACTCCTCCAAAATTAGCTTATTTCCACCCTCAAATCTTGACATTCCAAATCAAATCTTTCACGCTAAGTTTGTTATAGGGAGTTCTATTCACTTGAACTCACTTTCGGAAAGTCCTACGGACTACTATTGTCTTAGCTACAAGAAAAAAAAACTCATTTCATCTGAGACTAGCCTAACTTGAAATTTTCAACTACTATTTCGGAAGTTTTCTTGCCCAATTTCTTTTACAAATAGTTTGCCCTTAACGATGAAAAAAGTCGTTACAATAGATACCAATTTACCTAGGGGTGGGCATAAATACCGAAAACTAAACCGAATCGAACTAATTTGGTTCTTTGATTTTCGGTTCGGTATCGGACCGTTGGTGTTATTTTTTCAAAAGTTTAGTTCTTCAGTTCGGTGTTTGATGTGGGGTCTGAGAACTTCACACCGAAGAACTGAACTTTTGTTAAAGAAAATGAAAAAATAAATAAACTAACAATTGAATCATTCATGAACAAATCAAAGTAGCAACAAATGTACAATTCAATAGTTAACTCAAATATTATATCCCAGGAGGAACTCAAAACATATTTTTATCAATGTACGTTATGTAGACGAACATGTTTTCATACTTGTTTTTCTCGAGAAGTAGTTGGAGGCTCAATGTTCTTGATAAAGACAAATATAGTATTTTAGTTAGCATAATAAGTGTTCCACGATGAGACACATCGTTCCTTAAAATAGTTTTTAATTTTTAAGTATCTTATACTTTGATTTTGCCCTCATTTTATATTTTGTTCACACCAAAAAACCAATTTAAAAACACCGAACTAATCGAACCGAAGTAGACAAAATCGAATCTAATTAGTTTGGTTTGGTATACAGTACACATTTTTTTAAAATCGAAAAACGACGAAACAAAGTTTGATAAAATTGAACTGAAGAACCGAACGCCCATCCCTAAATTTACCCATCGTTTGTCCCTGAACAATCCAACAAGAAAAAAGTGAGCTAAATCTAGAAGAAGGTAGTACCTGAATCCTTGAACAAGTGAGGGTACACGTCCTGCACGTCCTTCTAGGTTTCTCAAGTGGCTTTTTCATTAAACCTTTACTGACCTTATTTCTTTAGTCCTCAATTTTTGGACATCCCGATCAAGAATGGCAATCGACTTTTCTTTGTATTGAAGATCCTTATCGAGCAAGGCAAAATCTCATTTGATGATGTACTCCTCATCCCTAGGGTAGCTCTTCAATATGGATACATGGAAAACTGGATAGACCCGGACAAACTGGGAGGCAATGCTAATCTATACGCTACTGGCCCCACACTGTCAGGAACCTTAAATGGATCGATATATCAAGGACTAAGCTACCCTTCTTACTAAACCTCATTATCCCTTTTTGTCTGCTCTGGGATGTTAACAACTTGGTTTGGGATATCCCTCATCTTTTCCTGAGTTTCCTTACTAAGTCGACGCCTAGAGGATTTACATCGCCTGCCTCAAACCACCCTATGGGTGATCTACATCCCCTCCCATAAAGTGTCTCGAATGGTGCCATATTTATACTAGAGGGGTAATTGTTGTTGCATGAGAGACTTACACAGTGGTAAGAACAGATCCCAATGGTCTAAATTGAATCATACTTCCCTTAAGTCTTAGGAAGACCCACCACAAAGTTAATGACTATCCTTTGAAGCAATCATGCAGGCCTCTGGTGCTCATCCACAAACTGTTTGGCCTTGATTTCCTCCCTAAATGTGGGTATAACCTCAATACTGACCAGCACTCCACCCTTCTGGAGCATTGCACAAACTATGATTATATTCAATTGGTGTAGTCACTAGTTTACACCCTAATTTTCATCTTTCTTTCAGTAAATCAAACACATATTTTTATTGGGAAATAAAGATTTCTTGTTTTGAGTGTGCCACTTCAATTTCCAAAAAATACTTTAATTTCCCAAGCTCTTTGATGTCAAATTCCACGAGTAAACACTTCTTCAAATTTTGTATCTTCTTACATGTTACTATGATGTCATCTACATAAACTAATAATATTGTCACCTCTCCTGTTTTCGAGTGTCATATGAAAAAGGTGTGGTCTCCTTGACTTTGTAGATACCCTAGCTTGATCATAACCTTTGTAAATCTTCCAAACCATGCACGAGGTGATTGCTTTAATCCATAAAGTGCCTTCTTAAGTCTACACACCATTCCCTTCTTGCTTTCAAAATCGGGTGGCACCTCCATATAGATCTCCTCATCTAAGTCCATGTAAAAAATTGTTGTAGGTTCCAATTGAAAACCGCAACCAATGATAATAAGATTCTCATTGTATTCATTTTTGCCAATATGGCAAAAGTCTCCAAATAATCAATTCCATAGGTCTGTGTATAACCCTTTGATACCTAACGTGCTTTAAATCTTCCTATGGACCCATCTGACTTATATTTCACAGTAAACACTCATCTGCCTCCGACCAACTTTTTCCCTTTTGGTAATTTCACATTTCCTAAGTTTTATTTTTCTCAAATGCTTTCATTTCAACCTTTATAGCTTTCTCCCATTCTCTGTTTCCTGTTTCCTAATGCTTCAAACAAATTTCTAGGGATAGGAATTGTGTGGAGGTTACACAGAAAAGCTTTATGACTTGGGGATAAATTTTGATATGTCATGGAAAGGCTCAAAGGGTATTGTGTGCAAGTTTTGGTTCCTTTTCTGAGTGAATGGGAAGGTCAAGGTCATTAGGTTTGTTAGGTTCCTCTTCATGATCAATTTGGTTTGGTGTTTCTGATGGTTCAACAGGTTCACGATGGGTATAAGGAGTAGTAACCTTAGGAGATGATTGCAACTGAGTAGTTTGATCAATTAGCCTCTTTCTTTTGGAATAAACCTGCAATGGTAGGTTATTTTTTAGAATTCCAATATCTATATGTGGATTAAAAGACTCAGTGAATTCATTTGGATTTAGAGACTCGGTTGACCGAAGAAATGATGACTCATGCAAGGATTTGGCATGACTAGAAATAGACAAATCAAATAGTGACAAGTCTAGAGATCCTTCTCCCTTCAATGACTCTCCCTGATTGTAAGAATGATAAAAAAAAAGATTCACTCTCATCAATGGTGACATCAACTGAAACAAAGAATTTCTTTGATGATGATTGAAAACACTTGTAACCTTTTTGAGTAGGAGAATATCTTGTGAAAACACACTTAAGAGCACGTGGGTCTGATTTGCCTCTATTTTGAGAATGAATATGAACATAGGCAACACTCTCGAAGATTTTAGGAACCAATTTATTGGAAATTTCAAAATTTGGAAAGAAATTCCTAAGAGTATCAAGCGGACTTTTAAAGTTCAGAATTCTTGATGGCATTCTGTTACTAAGATGTGCAGCAGTTAGGAGCTTCCCCCCGATACTATTTTGGCACCTTTTCGTAAGACAATAGTGATCTAGTAATGTCAAGTAACAGATTGTTTCTTCTATTTGTTATCCCATTTTGTTGAGGAGTAACGACACATGAAGATTAATGAATTATCCCCCTTTTTTGGAAGAAAATAGAGAGGGTTTGATTGAAGTAGTCCTTGGCCATATCAGATCAGGATCTTTTAATAGGCACATCATATTGGGTTTTGATCAGATTAAAAAAGGTAGGAAGAATTCGACTAACATCTGATTTTTGCTTTAGCAAATAGATCCATGTTACTCTTGTACAATCATCAATGAATGATACAAACCATCTAGCACCAGAAATATTAAGAATGACAGAGGGTCCCAAATATCACTATGAATAAGAGAAAATGAAGTTTGACATCTTTTGTGACTAATTGGATAGGGAACACATTTGTGTTTTGCAATTTCACAATCATCACAATGAAAAGACTCAACAATCAAATCTTTGAACAAGGATGGAAACATCATTTTGATTACATAAAATGAAGGATGACCTAACTAATGATGATAAAGCCATACTTTCTCTTTATTGGAATAACAAATTCATACAACATGAACTAGATAAGGAATTCTTAGTTGTATCTTCACCATTGTGGACATCTAGATTATAAAGACCACTGTTCTCACTAGCACACCCAATCATTTCCTTCGGATTCTGTACCTGAAATAAACAATATGAAGGGAAGAAAGTTACTTGGCATTTGAAATCTTTGGTGAGTTCTTGGATAGAAGTGAGATTTGCAGATAACTTTGGGACATGAAGGACATCTTTAAGTATCAAGGATTTTCCCAGCGGTATGTATCCTTGTCCAGCTACACTAATAACCGAATCATTGGCTATAGTTATTTTTTATAGCTAGGACAAGGGGAATATGATATGAAGAGATGAGAGGAATTGGCTAGGTGATTAGTTGCCCCGGAATCAACCACCCATAATGGAGATAGTTTGTCTATGACATCAGTAACAACAGAGCAAGAAATGCCTTTGAAGGCCAATGAACAATTACCTGCTGAAGTTGAGTGTGGATTTGTTTCATCAGTTAGAGGATTGCTAGCTATATGTGCCTGCTTTCCATAAGTAATGTTTTTGTTTGGAGGTCTACCATTGAGTCTCCAGCATCTCTCTCAGGTGTGTCGATATCTTTTGCAATAGGTAATAAAGATTGTCCCTATTGAATGGCGGTTTGAATGAACCCGCGGGCTTGATGGTGCTCTTCCATTGTGAAACTCCAAATTCTTTTGAACTTGTCCATTTTGCTAGAAGAGTTGATCCTTCATTAATTTGAGTTTCAAGCATAACACTCCTTTGTCCTTCTTCTGTCCGTATAATGGTCATTGTTTCATTTAATGATGGCAGATCTTCTTTTCCTATTATTTGCACTTTGATGGAATCAAATTCTGCATTTAGCCTGCTAGAAAATCATAAATCCTTTCCTTTTTAATAAATCTTTTCAAAATTACAACATCATCTTTACAACCTACTTCTTTTCCTAATATTTGCACTCTCACGGAATCAAATTCTGCTTGCAAGAAAATCATAAATCCTTTCTTTTTCAATAAATATTTTCTAAATTACAGCATCATCTTTACACCCCACTTCTTTTCCTAAGATTTGCACTCTCACGGAATCAAAGTCTGCATTTAGTCTTGCAAGAAAATCATAAATCCTTTCTTTTTCAATAAATCTTTTCAGAATTACAACATCATCTTTACAATCCATTTGAATGCATTGATAACCATCCATTTCTTTCCATAACCCCTGTAAAAATTTAGAATATACAGTGACAGGTCGAGCTATGTGTTTTGATGCAAAAAGTTTTGTTTTTATTTCATAGATCCTGGCAGCATCATGTACTTTAGAGTATGTCTCCTTCACTGCATCCCAAATTTCCTTAGTGGTGCTAAAAAACATAACACTATCACTGATTTTTGGAAGCATAGAGTTCCGTAACTAAGACATCATTGCATCGTGTTCATCCCATGCATCAAACATGGGTCTTCTTTAGATGGTCTTGTACTGAGAAGGTGTCGTATTTTCCCTATACCATTTAAAAAGGTATGAACTAGTTGAGCCCATTTTTGGTAATTTTTTCTATTCAACCGATAAGAGGCTTGAATGTTTTGCAAATTAGAGTTATTCTCTACGGTTGCATAAACATTTCCAGAGGTTTGAATATTTGCAATAGCCACATTTTCTAACATGGTTCTTCAATGGTTTCAATCTTTGGGCGGATAAAGATAGCAAAAAAAAAGATTTTTCAAGACAAGATGAATAAAACTAGTTAGGATTAAGCCAAAAGCTCTGATACTATGTGGAATAAGATAGTTGAATAATTTTATTAACATCTTTCTATGTCATATACATGGCTCTATATACACAAGAGATTGTGGAACAAAATCATCAAGATCCCATGAAATATGGGATTATACAAAATCATATATTTTACATAAGGAGAAAGAATCATAAATATAATATTCTAGATTACAACAATTATCTTAAGATCTTAGATGATCAAATCTTGATATGGCTCTATCTTTTTGGAAATCCTCTATAGGCCAACAAACTAACAAAGTCAATTCAAGAACTTAGATTAAAAGTGATTTAGACCCCTATTGTGAAGAAATTATAGACAACAATTAGTAAAAACTAATCACCTTCTTTAATTTACTTTAATAGAAATCAAAGATATAAAGTTAAGAATTAACCTTACCTCTTAAAATATTATTTTTACAAGGTTGTAAGATAAATTCATTGTCACCACACACAAAGTTGTGAAGAAGAGAAACCTCTCAAATAATCATAATCATGTCTTCTAAAAAGCAACAAAACCCACCCCTATATATAGAGAAAACATATCCCAAATAGAATGAGATCCAAATCCTACTTTTATGGAAATAATAACTAGGAAAATTTAAACTAGGAAACTTTTAAATATGGAAACTTTGGCTTTGAACATTCAGTGTTTTGGGCTGGCTCAACTTTTGGGCTTCATGTGGCCCCAATCTTCTTCCTTTGGGCTTGCATTTGAACACTTCTTCCGTAATAAACATTTTCTTGATTTTCCATTGAAGCCCACCAATGTTAATGGAGGTATGCCAATGTGGATGCTATCAATAAGTGGAAGAATCCAAGAACTTAATCCAAGTTTAACTTGGTTTTCATTTGCGCGTCAGCCTCCTTTGTGTTTCTCCTATTTCCAAAGTTCTTTCCATGTGTGCAATTATTGTAATATTTTCATTTTGATTTCTTGTTCCTTGATCTATGTGATTAGCTGTAATCCCATTTCCTCAAGGAATCCTTCATGCACTTGGAATTTGCTTTGTTCCTGATCAACAGTCTTCAGTAGTATCCTGTGAAGGACCTAATTGCTTTGCTTCTTGCAGTGTACTTCTGTAGTCAGATCTTGCAATAGACATGTTAAGGAATTGGTTCTTCAGTAATTCTTTGCCATAAACACAATAGACATGTTAAGGAATTGGTTCTTCAGTAGTTCTTTGTCATAAACAATATCTGTCATTATTTGAGACATGTTTAACATCCAGTTCTTGCATCATGTTTGTTATGTTTGTTAATCATCAAAACTCCATATGTGGCATAGCTAAGGACTCATAGCTCATATATAGCTCAACATGACTGACCTTCAATTATCACCATAAAGTTTCTGAATTAGTCTACCTCCTATCCTATAGCCCTCTCCATGAATTGAAGCTTCAGTACTATCGTAATAGTAAATTATTTGAACTGAATATTGTGGCCCTCTGGTAGATGATTTCTTCTCAACTTGTATTTGTAAAATAATAATGCATCGCTTCCCAGTTTTAGTTCCGTCTTTTTTTAGTGTAACCTTGATATTGCAGGCAAATTTGACTTGGGAACATATTATATTGTTCTACAAGAGAGTGTTAATTGTTGTGAATGTAGTTACATCAGTTATCGCAGCTATATAGTTACATCAATTACCACAGCTAACATTATTAATTCCATTGAAGTGAAAGATTTTTGGACTTCTCAATAATGAAAGTGGATTACCTGCAATCGTGTTCAGTTAGTAATCACTAAACCCATACATGCGCCTTTTGATGCATACGGTTCAAAAAAATTGTGAATCAATGTATAGATTCCGGTGCTCATTCTTTTTTTCTAGAAAGGTTCTTTCTTACTTCTAACGAAAGGGTTTTTCTTCGATTTTTCAATAAAGACGAGTTTTTACTCCTTTTATATATTTTTGATTTTCCATTATAAAATTAGGCTATTCAAATATGAACTCAAATAAAACGAGGTATTTTCATTGTGTTATCATCAGTGAAGAAGTTATTTTAAAAAAAAGTTAGTGAAGTATCAATTATCTTGGGCATATCTGTGTTAGATTCATTTGTCCAGAATTTGATTTTCAGGCAAATAGTGAGCATCCTATTGCAAAAGCAGTTGTGGACCATGCCAAAAAGTTACGCCTGAAGCACGGTGCTGAAAATGAATTTCACCCTGAGATAGAGAACTTTGAAGTGCACACTGGAGCTGGTGTAAGCGGAAAAGTTGGAGAACGGAAAATCCTAGTCGGAAATAGGAGGCTTATGCATGCTTTCAACGTCCCAGTAAGCAGTGAAGTTGATAACTACATTTCAGAGCATGAACATCTTGCTCGGACTTGTGTCTTGGTTGCTGTGGATGAGAAAATAGCTGGGGCTTTTGCTGTGACTGATCCTGTAAAGCCAGACGCTGCACGTGTTGTTTCTTTTCTCCACTCAATGGACATCACAAGTGTCATGGTGACTGGTGATAACTGGGCGACAGCAAGAGCAATAGCAAGTGAAGTGGGAATTCAAACAGTGTTTGCTGAAACTGATCCGCTGGGAAAAGCTGATAAGATTAAAGAATTGCAGGCAAGCTTTTCTCTTCTCTTCCTTAATAATATGCATATTTTTGTCAAGATTCGTGATTAGCAGTTGATGTAGTGCAAACTATGCTCAACTTAGCTTCTAATTTCTACCACTTTGATGCAGTTGAAAGGCACTCCTGTTGCAATGGTAGGAGACGGGATAAACGATTCCCCAGCACTCGTTGCAGCTGATGTTGGGATGGCAATTGGCGCAGGCACTGATGTAGCTATAGAAGCCGCTGATATTGTTCTCATCAAGAGCAACCTTGAAGATGTTGTCACAGCAATAGATCTCTCTAGAAAGACAATGTCACGTATCAGGCTCAATTATGTTTGGGCACTCGGATACAATGTGCTTGGCATGCCAGTTGCTGCTGGCGTCTTGTTCCCCTTCACTGGAATCCGTTTGCCCCCATGGCTTGCTGGTGCTTGCATGGCTGCTTCTTCCATTAGCGTGGTCTGTTCGTCATTGCTACTGCAGTCTTATAAGAAACCTCTCAACACTCGAGTCAATTAAGTTTTTTTAAAAAAATAATCACCATTGTTGTATTTAGTTTTTCTCAGTATGATGAACCTTATCAGCTACTTTATAGTGAACATCTTACCAGTAAAAACTTTTGGTTAGGTGTTTTATCATTGTGTTTCTGTTGCCACTTGCTAAGTATTACATACTACTAGTATGTATTGTAGGCCATTTGTCTCAATTTATGTGGCAACCTTTTCTTATTATTCTATCTTAAAAAAGAATGTCATCTTTCTATAATTCGAAATAACTTAACTTTAAAATTATTCTTTTATTCTTAAAATGATTATAGTTACGTAAATATCTACAATTTGTTTTAAACGACAAATTGAGTCCTGCAAATTTTGAAATAAATTTGATGTAAAGCTTTTCCTCTTCCAAACACACGTCTGAACAACAATAATTATGTTTTTTCTAAATATAAATTGATGTTGGCTATATGAATTCTTTGCCAGTCATATTTTTCCAATCAGATGTTTGTTTACTGAAGAATAACTTTCGTTTTGTGTACTTTAGCTTTCTCACGACTTCATAAAGAACAAAATTTCCTACAATTCTCTTGCCATCTATTATTAAAGAAAAAAAATTATGTTTTTATATCCTTTGCTATCAGTATCAGTCTTCCATTTTTCAATTTGGGAGACAAAAAAATAGCATGATAATGACATTTATATAAATAGAAATAATATTCGCTAATTGTCATTTATATAATAGCAATAAAAACAGAAAAACTAAAGTACAATTAATTAATTAGAATAAAAAGAATGATAGTGACATTGTGATTTTTTTTTTAAAAAAAGAACTTTCTGAAAAAGTGAAGACACGGAGGGAACAACTGATTTCACTATTTTACTTATGGTTTAAATAAAACAGAGAAAATCTCAAAAATAACTATCGTTAAGCATAATTATAGATTTATAATTATAGTTTTAGTATTTACAATTTATAGCTACTATTTGACATGCTAAATAAAAAACTCACCTCTCCTCAAGCTCGCTCACCTCTCTCTCTCCCTTTCTCCTCTCTCGCCCCTTCTCTCTCTCTTTCCTTCTTTGTATTATGTATTTTCAACTTTCTCTCTTTGTATTTCTATATTTTTATAAGTATTAGGCAACTATATTCAACATGCGTTTTACCATGCAATACCATATCACGATATGATATCGTGAGATGAAATCAGCATTTGGACATGCGATTTTACGCTAATTCCATATCATGAGATGTGATTCCATATTCTCCAAAAACCATGATATGGAATTATATGAGAATTCCATATCATGATTTGAGATATTTTAATGCAAAAATTGATCCACGAGTTTATATTTTTTTTTAGAACAACTCTATATTTATATCTACTAACCATTTATTTCATATATAATCACATCATTACTTTTTAAAATTTATTATTCTCACTGACATAAAATTTATTATTTTCACCAACATATAGTCACTTTAACTCACACCAACCAATTGTTGAGTAATAAATTTGTTCTGTTCATTTACTCCAACACTTAATTTATTACTTCTACCGTTTTGTATTTATTACAACTATAGTTATATCTATTTGAACATGGAGTGAAAGGTCTTCTCTTCATTTACTCTAATAAATTGATATGAAAGTTAGGTTGAAATTATGCGATTTTATAAATTTTTGTTTATTTGATAAAATTGAATGAACAATTGGGACTATTTTAATAGTTTTACAACTTATGAGATTTTAATTTTATGAGAAAATATACAACACAAAAATTTCATATCGCATGTCCAAACAAAACTTCATTTTCATCTCATGATTCCAAATCATGATACCATATCATAATTCCATATCATGATTCCTTATTGCATGGCCAAAGAGGGCCTTAGTATATTCATATGTGCATTTAAGTTATATCATCTCTTCATCTCTCAACCCCTCTGTATTCTATATTATTTTGAAGTGTCAGACAACAATATTTATCGTATTCATATATAACAATAAAAAAATGGAAATCTGAAAGGATACAACTTGAATAAGGAGACACTAACTCCGTTGAAAAAAATATGAAAGGTGCATTGAGCCAAGGCCAACGTCCTAAAGTCCATCTTAAAAGGCAATGTCCAAATTCAATTTGATATTTTTGATTACTTGTCAAACTTATAACCTTTCATTGAAAAGGCAAAAAATATACCAAATTTCGTTTCCGTTGTTTTCACGCGGAAGACAATTTCCACAGCACGCCAACACTCCTTTTCCCACATACCAAACGCCTCATCATTGACTTTCAATTTTATAACACATGGAGAAAATAAAATTTTCTTCCATTTTAATTTTTTTATTTGGGCTTGACTTGAAAAAATAAAGATTTTTTATTTTTGCGATCTTAATTAAAAATATATAAAATGTATTAAAAATATATAAAATGTATTAAAAATATTTTTTTTAATTTTATAATCTTAAACATATCACGTGGAAATTAAAAGTCAAAAGTTGTCAAAAAAGGAAAAAGATATTTTTTTTAAACACTTCAAAAAGAAAGTAAGTAAAAGAAATTGAAATGAAAACTTCCTCCGTTCCTTTTTAGTTGTCATGTATATTTTTTACTTATATCCCTATTTACTTGTCCAGTTTTTACTTGACACACATATTAAGAAAATAATAATTGACATAGTGTGTTTACTATTTTATCCATATTAATTAATAGAATTTCAAAATCAATTTACTCATTAAAGAGGTTCTACCTTTTTCGAAAACATTAACTCTCTAAACAATTGAGGGTATAATATGTAAAAAAAATATCATCTTTTCTTGATATGTCAAAAATGACAAGTAAGGGCAAATTGGACAAGTAAAAAGGGACAAAGGGAGTACTAAAAATATTTGTTCTAAAATATTTCCTCCATTTTAAAATAATTGAATTGTTGGGGGAGTTTCACACCCTTTAAGAAAAGATAATTAGGACATACATTATACATTACTTTTCATATTTACCCTTATTAATTATTGTCAAATTAATCTTTAAAATGACTAAACATTAATTATAATAACTAATCTCAATATTAACTGAATTTTTAATTCATTTCTAGTACAAAATTTAATACATGACTCTTAAATTTACTTAATTTTTTTTTTTTTGTTGAAACCAAATTTTTGGAGGTTAAACCTTGACAAAAATTTATGAATATCAACCACATTAATGTAAGAAATTTTCAAGAAAATAATTCAAAACAATTAAAGTTTCTTGACTCACATAGAAAATACAAATGAAGATTAAAAATAGAAGAATATTCTAAAATTAGTCTTGAAGATTGAACAATTAAGTTAATATGAAATATGAAAAATGTCTCAATAATTCAATTATTTTGAAATGAAGGGAATACTTTTTTCGTCCACTTTTAGTTGTCATGGTTTCCTATTTTTAGAGTCAAACATAAGAACTTTGACTATCATTTTATGATGTATTTTTTTCATCATATTGATATGCAAAAAATTGCAATTTATAGTACTTTTCATATAGTTATTGAATATCTAATTTTTTTTGTTTAAAATATCGAATTAATGTAATCTAATTTGATTTTAAAAATTAGTTAAATTGACTTTCGAAAAACGCAACATGACAAGTAAAAAATGGACAGAGTGAGTAGATATCAATTTAAATAATCAAAAGAGAATTAATTATCTTTTTTCAATTTTGCCCTGAACATTAATTATTCTAAAATTAAGAGAAACATACATAAATAAAGATTAAAGAATTAATAATAAATATATTGGTCAAAAATCACTATTTATACTAATTTTTGTTTAAGAATTGTGTTAAACATTATCAATGAATGGAGAGAGTATCTGATAAGAAATAAATATATTGGTCAAAAATCACTCTTTATACTAATTTTTGTTTAAGAATTGTGTTAAATATTATCATAAAAATGAACGGAGAGAGTATTTGATAAAAAATAAATACTGGTGAAGACGTCTAGAAACAAATAATACTAGAATATTAAGATGGAGTAACTACATTTAGTGGCTGCCACAAATTTTAATGCCCAACTTTGTGGATTTTGACCCAACAATAATTTACGCCGAATCTCGTTCTTCCTTGTCTCTTTCAATAGCCTTGGGGGTTTGAATTGACTTAACAAGCTTTTAAATTTATTTTAATCTTTTGAAATATTTGATAAATTAAAAAAATGCTTAAAATAAATTAAATTTATTTTTTAAAGTCAAAAGTTACAAGTTGGTGTCCCCTTACTATTTTCTTTTTGATTTAAACGACATTTATATTTAATCAATAATTATATTTCTTTATCCCTAATTTTTTTATAATTTCCATATTATTCTCCTCCTACTTTTTTTTCCTTCTTCTTTTACTTTTTTTCATATAAATTATTTGGAAATATAGTCATTATTATTTATAAATATAAATAAAAAATGTATCTCAAATTTTTTATGTGCTTTATTAAAATCATATATTTTAAAAATTAAAATAACTTACCCGTATAAATTAACTTATATAATCAATTTATATTAAAGTTGAATTAAAATATAAAAGATTTATCATTTATCATTGTGAAGTATTTGTCGACACCGAAGCGGGTTCATGCAATGACTCGAAATAAAAAATATATTTAATATTCCTTTAAGCTCTAATTTATTGTTATTTATATACCAAGTCTCAAAGGATATAAAATACATTATGGACTTGACCCATTAATTACCAATTGAATTAATTATTTAAAAGAATATTCATCGATTAAATAACTTTAGTTAAATGAATAGTTCAAAAGCCTATTAATATTTACAGAAAGAGCCTTTCATGATAGAAAGAGATCTAGTGCTCAAAACAATCTAGAGGGTCGTTTTATCATCTACCACTAAAGCAAACACTGGTACAAGAGATTTTTTATTTGAAACTATGGAAAGAGATTTTGTTATATAATTAACTTATGTAACAAGATTTCTTTCTATACTTACAAACAAAAAAAGTAACACCCAATGAAACCTACACCTTTTCAAGAATCAATCTTGGACGAGAATTTTGTACTAGATAAAAAATTCTTGCACCTAGTTACGAGGAGGGTTGGATGAGGAAGAAGGTACATGGTGATTAGAAAGAGAAAGAAATGGGGTGGGGTGGGGTGGGAAAAGAAGAAAGAAGTGAAAAAAAATATTTTAGCCTGAATTTTGATGTGCACACTCCTTCAATGCATGAAAACGTGTATTTGTGCTAACTCAATAATTAAGTTGCCACATAAGCATGGTTAATGGTCACAAGTGATTAAAATATTGAGCTTTATTGAATTTAAGGGTTCAGTTGACAAATGGTCAAGTAGAAGTGTCGAAAATACAAACTCATACAAGTAGAAGGGTCCATCAAACTATTCCACCTTAAATTTATATATCATAACTTTAATAAAAATAGATAAAATTATTTAATACCCTCTCAATTTCAAAATAAGTGAATTGTTAAGGCAATGCATACTCATTAAAAAAAAATTTAGGATATAGAATAAACACCACTTTCCACTTTTGTCATTTTAGTTGTTTTCAAACTATTCTTAAAAATATAAATAATTCAAAGTAAAATCATAAATATGAGCAATTAATTCTCTTGAAATTATCATTTTGAAAATATAAATGAAGGGCAAAAATGAAAAATTTTTCTAACAACTCTCCTAAACTTTGAACAAATCTCTTGAACTATGAATAAAAATTCAAGAGTTCACTCATTTTAAAATAAGGAGAATATAAATTTAAATTAATCAAATCAATAAATTTCAAACCATCAATACCTAAAAAAAGAGGTCGTAAAATGGAATCATGCGCCCGCGAAGTAGGGATTGAAAGTCAAATTCCTACAAAAATATTCGCAAAAATAGGTCAGTGAGGCAGCCAACCCAATAAAACCAATATATATAGCAGCGTTGCATTCGCCGTTTCAACTCCTTTCACCCCTCTTTCTCATCATCGTCTCCTCGTTCTTCTCCTCTCCATCACTGCTTTCGAGGCGAGTCGAACGCAGGTATAATCTCTCTCTTTCTCTAATGGCTAGATATAGATCGTTTAGTTATTTTTTTCAGATTTTTTATCTCCGTTTTGCTGATGTATATGTGTTCATTTTACTGTTTTTTTTTTTTGCTGTTTTCTGATTAGATCTGTAAAATATAGTGATTGTTCTGTTTTGTAACCTTAGTGCGGCTCATTTCTGAGTAGTTTTGAAGGTGTTATGGAGATCTGCTTTTGTTTTTGCTAGAAATGTGATTTAGTTTAATGGATCTGATCTTATTTGTGTTTTTCAATGCTTTTTTAGTGGTGGATGAATGTTTTGACTGTTGAGTCCGCAGATCTGGTCAATGCGTTATAGTATTGCTATGTTCTGCTCCATAGACAAACGTATAGTGATTTTTAGTAGAATTTTACTAAACGTTTTGTAGAATTGCTGGTTGTAGTACTTTATATAGTCCATCCTCAGTTTATGTGATTGTGGTTGACTAGGGTTGACTAGTCACGTAGTTTAAGAAAGAATAATTTTTTAAATGTGTGATCTAAAACAAGCTATATATATGTTTTTTGTGGCTATAAATAATCTAATTTGTAGTATGAGAATTAAATTGCTTTTCATTACAAGAAATGTGTCAGACTATGAAGGAAGTATTATCAACTAAAACTTGGGTCAGAGAAAGACTAATTTTATTGTTTAAATTTATTAATGAATTGTGGGTTCATTCATGCTCGAATTTAGCATTGAGGTTGAATCAGGGGAATCTCTCTTATCTATATATATTAGGTTTGTCTTATGTTATATAATTATAGGACTCGATTAGTGCAGGCACGCTATGCATACTGTTGGTACTTTGTGCACAAGATATTGAACGCCACTCTGAAATTGATATGACTGTCTGTTTGTAAATCTAAATCAGCTAATGAAATTGGAATTGATTCAATGCAAGAAATGTAAATCTAATTCTTGTTCATTATTTGAATTCTTGCTAATTGTGAAATTTATGCTTTTGGTGTGAACTTGGTTTTTTGAGCTTTTATAATGCACATTTTCCTGCCTAAAATATTTTCAGATTTTACTTGAACAAGAATTTTCTTGAGACTTTAAACCTAAAATTTTGAGTCAAAGTTTTGCTCACTTTAATTGCTATGTAGAGATCATAAAAGTGGTAGCTGTTGACATTTCTAAGGCTGCAAAGGAATTGTCATTTCAAATGGCGGGTAAATATGAGAATACCATGTTTAACTGGTTTAGTAATGTTTTTAAGTTTGTGTTGGGGTATGAATATATTGTGAGTAGATAGATGGTCTTAATTGTTAGCGCGCAGATCAGCAGATGAATGATGAAAACTCGTAGTGCTAATGGCAGCAATTTTTTTGTACTTTGCTGGATTTATGGACTTATTTTGTCAATGTTGGGCTTAAGTATAGAGATCTGATTCATGCTCAATCTGTGCAGGACTTTTTTAAACGTTGCAATGGCAGATATGAACCAGCATCCAACTGTTTTCCAGAAGGCAGCTAATCAGCTGCACTTGCGCTCTAGTCTATCCCAAGATGTCTATGCTCGCTATGGGGGCGTTCAGCCTGCTATTTACCAGAGGCATTCTGCTTATGGCAACTACTCCAATGCTGGTCTGCAAAGAGGCCAAGCCACTCAGGATCTATCATTGATCACCTCAAACGCCTCACCTGTGTTTGTGCAGGCTCCTCAAGAGAAAGGATTTGCAGCTTTTGCCACTGACTTTCTCATGGGTGGAGTTTCTGCTGCTGTATCAAAGACCGCTGCTGCCCCTATTGAGCGTGTGAAACTATTGATCCAAAACCAGGATGAGATGCTCAAGGCTGGTAGGCTCTCAGAACCATACAAGGGAATTGGCGATTGTTTCGGGAGGACAATAAAGGAAGAAGGTTTTGGGTCTTTATGGAGAGGAAACACTGCTAATGTTATCCGTTATTTCCCCACTCAGGTTTACCATTTGTTTCATTTTGATTGCTGAAATTTATGCATCAAAGATACACGCACATTTATTGCTCTGTTGTTTGTTTAAGTCGAGCTTTGACTGACTGATGCTCTGTTCCACAGGCCCTGAACTTTGCATTCAAGGACTACTTCAAGAGACTCTTCAACTTCAAGAAGGACCGTGATGGCTACTGGAAGTGGTTTGCTGGCAACCTTGCATCAGGTGGTGCTGCTGGTGCTTCCTCTTTGTTCTTTGTCTACTCCTTGGACTATGCTCGTACCCGTCTTGCTAATGACGCCAAGGCTTCAAAGAAGGGAGGTGAGAGGCAGTTCAATGGTTTGGTTGATGTCTACAGGAAGACACTTAAATCTGATGGAATTGCTGGTCTATACCGTGGATTCAACATTTCATGTGTTGGTATCATTGTTTACCGTGGTTTGTACTTTGGAATGTACGACTCCTTGAAGCCTGTCCTCTTGACAGGAAACTTGCAGGTTAGTGTTTTTATATGTTAGCTTTGCTCTGCTTGTTCATGTCTTTATACTATTCTGAAAATTGTCTGCTGTGTCGAACCAAAATGTTGTTGGTCTTACCATTTTGTTGGCTGTATATATGCATGAATGTTTTCATGTTATTTTGGTTGGTCTTACCATTTTGTTGGCTGTATATATGCATGAATGTTTTCATGTTGGAGAAGCTGATGTTTAGAACTTGTTGTGGGAGAGTGATGTAAGAATCCCGTATTTTTCGTAGAAGATAGTCAATTTCAGCTGATTTTTTCATCTTCCTTGAGTTTGCTAGAAAGTGGATAGTTGTAATTGATTATAGAGTTTCTTGTGTGAGGTTAATATGGATAAATAAATGCTTTAGTATAAAAAACTATAGTGTCTGACCCTTGTTATGGTGCTGTATACAGGATAGTTTCTTTGCTAGCTTTGCACTTGGTTGGCTCATCACCAATGGTGCTGGTCTTGCTTCTTACCCAATTGATACAGTAAGAAGAAGAATGATGATGACATCTGGCGAGGCGGTTAAGTACAAGAGCTCGCTCGATGCATTCTCCCAGATTGTTAAGAATGAGGGTCCCAAATCGCTGTTCAAGGGTGCTGGTGCTAACATCCTCCGAGCTGTTGCCGGTGCTGGTGTGTTGGCCGGATATGACAAGCTTCAGGTTCTTGTTTTGGGAAAGAAATACGGATCTGGCGGTGCCTAAGTCTGCCTCGTAACATCCTTTTAGAATTGATATGGTGATGAAAATCTTGTTGGTGATACATTTGAGTATTCAGTTGGGTAGACAATTAATTATCATTTTTCCTTTTGCCTTTTTGTAATAATTCAAAACCTTAGAGTGGGTTAAAGCTTAAAAACCCCACACTCGTTTCCCTTGTTGAAGGGTTATTACTGTTTTGTTTGGGCGGGACCTAATTTCAATTGCAGAGCTTACAGATTCTGAATGAATTTTTCGATAAAATCAAATGCGGATCAGTTTGGGACTAATGTTATTATAAGTGTGGTATACAATATTTTGCCCTGACCATCTTGCTTTCGTACTTCTATTGTTGGTGTACAATTTTATTTGCTTGCCCCTGTGTCTATACAAAACTATGCTACGTAGGAAGACTCCTGAGAGTACAGAATCAGAACCTGCAGCCATCAGTTGTATCTCTGTTTTGATACTCTCTTTATACTTTTAATAATTGTCATGGTTTCTTATTTTAGTGTCATCAATCTATAAAATCTTTGACTAATATTTTACAATGTATTTTTCATTATTTTGATATGTAAAAAATTACAATTTATAGTATTTCTCGTATGGTGTTGAATATTTAAATTTTTTGTTTAAAATATTAAATTAATGTAATTTAATTTAATTTTGAAAATTAGTCAAATTGACTTTCAAAATCACAATATGACAATTAAAAGTGGACGGAGAAAATATAAATTAAGTTATAAATATTTGTGTGATTATAAATTATGTATTTTAAAGTTAAATTGTTACTCCCTTTAAACCATATTAGATGAAAAAAATACATCTGAGTATATGAATAGCTTATTGGGAATTGTTCACATTCCAAAGACCCCATCAATTGTGAGATAAAATAGAAAAATATTAGTAATTAATTCTATCTTAATTTAGTAAGTGAACAGTAATATGGAATAATTATTTTATGGGATGGAGGGAGTACTAAATAAAGACCCCATCAATTGTGGGATAAAATAGAAAAATATTAATTAATTCTACCATGATTTAGTAAGTGATCAAGTAATATGAAATAATTATTTTATGGGATGGAGGAAGTACAAAATAAAGAGATGTCTCGTTCTTTTTAAAATTGATTAAAAAAAAGAGAAGAGACATAAATTCCCTCCTGAACTTGTTTCGAAAAGTCAGTTACACACTTAAACTATCATGATGATCTATTATACACTCAATCTTGTTTAAAGTGAAATTAATACCCCCTTCCGAAGACAATACCAGTTTTTGTGTGACAATGTGTTATACACGCGTGTAGACAATAAAATTTGCGTCAAGAAAACAATAATCAAGAACGAAAAATTATGCAACAATCATTTTATTATTTTAAAGTGCTAGTGTTACAATCTCTATGATTCCTCTGAATTCGCCTTTTCAAATATAAATTCAAGGGCTCTTGTGCTAATTCTTGAATCTTTGATGAACTTGAACTTTAACTTTATTTTGATCTTGACTTATAGTTGAATTCAAGGGCTTCGATTGGGCTTGATCTTGAATCTGGTAGTCTTGATCTTGATCGTTCTTGAACTTGAACTTTATCTTGATCTTGACTTCTTCAATTCTTAATCTTGAACACTTGAATTCTTGAATCCTTGGATTCTTGAATTCTTAAACTTGTAGCTTGTAGAGAAATTTGTGGAGCTTTCTCTAGCTTCTTGTTAGAATTCTTCCTTCCTTTTCGGAATTATGAGGACCCCTATTTATAGTTTTAAAATAGAGGAGTTATGATTGGAAGATGACTTCCTTTGGCCATTCATATTTAAGTGACATGACATATGAGATTTATGGAGCGGGTTTTAATTAAATCTATATTTATTAGATTTAAATAATTAACTCAATTATATTAATTCATAATATTTATTTGGACTAATATATTCATAAATTTAATAAAATCCGAATCATTTTATAAATTTATATTTAATAAATTTTAAATGACTACAACGCGTTTTGACACATAAATAAGATTATTTTAATTTTTTAAACCATTTTTGCTTAATATATTCTTAGACTTTTGCAAAAAGTAGAAACCTAGGCTTTCTTCCTCTTCTCACCTTACATTTCTTTCTTCTTAAAATCCATTTCTTCTTTCTTCTTCATTATTCATAAATTAAAGGGAAAACAAGAAATCTGAAGAGAGAACCTGAGGCAATAAGACAATTATGAAATTTAGTGATGTTGGCGGCGGTGATAGGCGTCTCACAAAATAAAGAACATAATCTGGGAATGGGAAAGATAAAAAGAGATAGTAGAGGAACATATTTCTTTTTATTACGTTGTTGTGTGAAATCATATTCTTCTGAAACAAAGACTCCAATTTATACTAAACTTCTACTAGCTAATTAACGAAACTGACTCCTAAAAGAATTGAAATTACAACACATGAATTAATAAACTGAGATAAAGTCAAATTCCTAAAATAAAGCATACTAATAGCAACTGCCAGACTTATTCAAACTAAAGAAATTTATCCAAAAAGAGAGAGACAGGTCAGCACTAATTTGCTACACTCTCCCTTAGTGCTGACTGTCGATCAATAACACCAAGATCAGTGCGAAACGTTTCAAACTTAATACGGGAAAGAGCTTTTGTCAACACATCAACAACTTGATCATTTGTTCCTATTTTCCTCAAAGCAATTTCTTGATTTAAGACCTTTTCTCGAACAAAATGATGATGAATCTCTATGTGTTTTGTTCAAGCATGAAAGACCGAATTTCCAGCTAGCTTGATCGCACTTTCACTATCACAAATAATAGAGACCTGATAATTTATGTCAAGTCCAATGTCTTGGAGTAGTCGCTTCAACCAAATGCATTCCTGAGTTGCCATAGTAGCAGCTACATATTCAACCTCTATGCTTGAAAGAGCTACGGTTTTCTGCTTCTTGCTACACCAGGAAATTGCAGCAGACCCACATCTGAATAAATAACCTGTGGTTGATCGCCGATCGACAACGTCTCCAACCCAATCAGCATCTACAAATCCATGTAAAGAAAAATCCACATCCTGTTTATATAAAAGCCTAAACTGCACGGTACCTTTCACATAACGAAGGATTCTCTTTGCTGCAATCATATGACCAACACATGGACTATCCATAAATTGAGAAACAATACCCACAGAGTAAGCTATGTCCGGCCTTGTGATAGTTAAATAAAATAAACTACCCATAAGTTGACGATATTTAGTAGCATCACTCAACAGCTCTCCCTCAACCTTTTTCAACTTAACTTGTTGTTCCATAGGAGTAGTTATCACTGTTGAATCACTCATACCAAACCGGTTTAATAGACTTTTAGCATAAGCACCTTGAGATACAAAATATCCACATGTTTTAACAACTTCTAAGCCAAGAAAGAATGAACCTCTCTTAAATTCTTCATTTCAAATCTAATAGATCGCTCATCTTGAAGACATGAAAATTTAGAATTATTGTTTCCAGTGATTATCATATCATCGACATAAAGAAGAAGTATTGTGAACTTAGATGACTCAATATTAACAAATAAACTAGGATCTGAACTAAAGGAGTTAAAACCACAAAAAAAAAGATATTGAGCAATTTTTCCATACCAGGCACGTGGGGCTTGCTTTAGGCCATATAATGCCTTCTTGAGTCGACATACGTGACTGGGATGCTCTTGTGAAATAAACCCCTGAGGCTGCTCCATAAAAAATTCACGATCTAGCTCACTATACAAAAATGCATTCTTGACGTCAAGTTGCCATAAGCTCCATCTGTTGTAGGCAGCCAAAGAAATAATTGTTCGAACCGTAACCATTTTTGCAACCGGACTAAAGATTTCGTCATAATCCAATCCATATTGTTGTGAGAATTCCCGTGCAACCAAGCGAGCTTTATGCCTATCAATAGTCCCATCTGCCTTTTTCTTTGTCTTGTAAATCCATTTACAAGTCACTAATTCAACGTCTTTTGGCCTTGGTACTAGTTCCCATGTATCATTTTTGTGCAGAGCTTCCATTTCTTCTCTCATAGCATCTTCCCATTCAGCTGCACCTTCAGCTTCTTTATAGCTCTTAGGTTCATCATTGCATGTTAAACCTATGAGAAAACAAGCGGTTACAGTGGAGTAATTTAACTGCACATCATACTCACTTAGATGGCTGGGTTGCTTTCTTTGCCTTGTTGACTTTCGAACTAAAGTGGAAGCTTGCTGAGAATTTTCCTTTTCTTCTGAATTGTTATTGTCCACTTCTTCACCAGACGTAAGACTTGAAAATGGCTCAAAAATAACTGCATCACCGTTAATATTTGAAATAGGATAATACGAGGATACTTCATCAAAAACTACATCTCGAGAAACAGTAAACATTTTAGTGTCAGGATCCATACACCGCCATCCCTTTCTTTGAGAATCATAACCAACAAAAATGCATTTTTGAGCTTTTGAATCACGTTTAGTTCGCTTACTTTTGGAAACATGAACGTAACACAATGATCCAAAAACCCGAAACAGACTCACATTCGGCTTAATTTTATATAAAATCTCAAAAGGTGATACTTCTTTACCTGGCCATGGAGGCAATATGTTGATGACATGACAGGCACACATAATAGCTTCTCCCCAAAGTTCCCTAGAAAGATTCTTATCATGAATTCATGATAAACAAACTGCAGTCAGGTGAGTCAATTTTCACTCTGCAATGCCATTTTGCTGAGGCGTGTCTGGACATGTAAACTGACGTTGAATTCCGTATTTTTGACAGTATGAGAGGAACTCCACAGACATATATTCCCCACCATTATCAGTATGTAAACACTTAATATTTTGCCCAAACTCCTTCTCCACTTTCATCTTGAACTGAGTGAATGCAGAAAAAGCCTCACTTTTGTGTTTCAGGAAATACACCCAAGTGAAACGAGAGAAATCATCCACAAAAATCATCACATATTGAAAACCACTGTAACTAGCAGTTTTTGTTGGATCCATTAGATCTGAATGTACCAGTTGCAGCACAGTTGAAGCTCGATTCACAGACTTTGAAAATGGTTGTCGATGAGATTTTCCAAATTGACAACCAAAACATACCACATCAGTATTTAAGTCCTTAAAGGCTGGAATACCTTCAAGAAGGTTCTTTGAAGATATTTGATGCAGTAGCTGATATCCAATGTGCCCCAATCTGGAATGCCAAATAGAAGCACTAGCATTCTGACTTATTTTTCTAATATATACTTCACTTGCAGATAAGACATATAGAGAATTTTTCTTTCTCCCAGTAAAAACAACATTAGCATCGATACAATTTATGTTATCAAGAATTTGCACATCATTTGGACCGAATAAGACATACTTACCAGATTCTGTTATTTGAGAAACTGAAGCAAGATTCTTCTTTAGCCCTGGGACAAGATACACATCATTGAGTGCAATATTACCTCCATTAAAGTTATTAGATGGCACCGTAGAATTTCCTTTATTCATTACAGGATGCAATGAATTATCTGCAGTCACAATTACCCGTTTTCCATCATGTGGGCGAATGTTTGACAGTAAGGTAGCATCTCCTGTAGCATGGTGAGAGCAACCAGAATTCATGATCCATTCCTTTGTGTAATCAATGAAACCACCAGTTGATTTTTCACCAGCTTGGTGAGTTACTGCATTCATGTTGTCGGGTGTATCGATAACTTCAATAGAAAAACATTGCTCCCACTTAGATTCATCATTATCAACTTCATCATCATGAACAACATTTGCACTTTCATTTTGAAGTTGCGCACAACAATTTTTCATTATATGGCCTGGTTTTCCACACTTGGTACATGTTAGCCTTACACGACAATCCCGCTTGAAATGCCCTTTTGAAGTACTAGTATCCCCAGCAGCTTTAAAGCTATTTCCAAAACCAACCCTGAAATTTCCTGCAGCTCCACTGTCAGTTCAATCTCTGCTATATAAGACATTGTCCACCTGAGAAGAAGATTTATTTGACATCTGATTCACCAAGGCTTCTTGATTAGAGAGTAAATTCTCTAATTCAATGATTGATGGTTGCTTGGCCCATCCTTGCATCGAAGAGATGAATGGCATAAACTCTTGCCGCAAACCACGAATAAGATACCGACGCATGCGTGCTTCACTTACAGGTTCCTCTGTATCTAGTTCTGAAATTTCAAAACAAAGATTTTTAACCTTCAAAAAATATTCTGAGATTGAAAAAGTACCTTGAACCATCCCTGGAAGTTGTTCTCTAACAACTGAAGTCGCATGGTATTTTTCTGAGTACAAAGCCTTTCTAATGTCTCCCATACTTCCTTTGGTGTTGTCACATCACGAACATGCTCAATGTACTCTTTGCTGATTGATGTCCGCAAAGCAAACATAACTTTGGCACATTTAATCTTCCACTTCCGTCGCAATTCAACATTTTGTTGAGTTTCTTCTGGAATTACCTTTTCAGCACTAGAAATAAGATCCCATAAGTCTTGCCCTTGTAAATAGGATTCCATACACATCTTCCAATAATTATAATTCTCACCAGCTAGCTTATCAACACCAGTTTGACCATTAGCATTATTCATCTTGAATTAGCTAGTCTAACTAATTTTCCCAACAAAGATAATTCAAACCTAAGAAAAATACTTCACTTATGAATGGTCAAAGCTCTGATACCATCTCACAAAATAAAGAACATAATCTGGGAAAGATAAAAAGAGATAGCACAGGAATAGGTTTTCTTTTTATTACGTTGTTGTGTGAAATCATATTCTTTTGAAACAAAGACTCCAATTTATACTAAACTTCTACTAGCTAATTAATGTAACTGACTCCTAAAAGAACTGAAATTACAACTCATGAATTAATAAATTGAGATAAAGTCAAATTCCTAAAATAAAGCATACTAATAGCAACTGCCAGACTTATTCAAACTAAAGAAATTTATCCAAAAAGAGAGAGACAGGTCAGCACTAATTTGCTACAAGGCAGTGGGCAACATCATTGTTGCGGCAAAACAAATATGAACTTTTAGATCTGTAAAAGTTCTTTTGAAATTTTGATAGAAATTTTGATAATTATGGATGAAAATCAAGCATTTCATTAGTATTCTTTGTGTGTAAAATCAAATATGTTATTGATGGCTTGAGACAAAAATAACATTGTGATGGTTGTGGGTGGTGCTCCGGCAAGAATAAAGAAGACAAAGATAGAAACTTATCTTCTTCCATGAATTTTTGAAAAATGTTGGCAATGAATCATTAATTTTATGCATAAATGTCATAGGATTTTCATTAGAAGCCATTATCTTTGTCATAATTGTACTGACACTATTTATCAATAAAGTTATGCCTTTTTTTTATTTTAAAAAAAATGTTCAAAACATTGTGTAATTCTCAGTTTCTAAATAAAAATCCATAAAACACAAAATCTGAATTTTGTTCACTACAGTAAAGTTGCATTTTCTAATAACAAACGAAGTATTTCTGATTGAACTAGTGAAGATGTCATGAATTTTTTCTTATAAATATAAAAAAAATAATTATAGATAAATAAAGGAAATGCGTATAAATTAGTGCCTACATATGGTTTAAAACATTTATTTCTGTCAAAAGGAAATGAGATTTTATAATCTAAATGAACAAAATATAAAACTAAAATGCTAATAAGTAAAACACAAAATATGGAAGAGCCTATATGAAAGGAGAGCTTAAAAATAAATAATTACGTGAAGAAGAAATTACAACTTCATCTCTACCTGCAGTGGTGATAGCATACTGCAAATGGAAGAGACAATACTATACAATGACTCCCTTGCATCACCTTCACTAATTCAAAGAACAAACAGAAAAAACAAAATAGCTAATGAAAAGAAAATGACATAACTCATATCATAAGTCCTATTATTATTTTACTCTTCTATATATAGGCATTTTTCGTAATTGACAAATACCCATTTAATCACTGAGCACAAAGACATGTAACAACACAGCAGGGAAGAGAAAAACACCATGTCACCAAAAGATGACATTTCTGCAATGAAGATACCATAACAAAACTTACGGAAAATCATTCATGTGTCAGCTCCTGGGGTAACCAGTAATCTCATAGTAGTCCTTCCCAACGATCTTAGTGAATGCATCCCATCCCTCAAATCTGAATCAGTAGTAATCAAAATCCAATCGTCATCTTCATCTTGATACTTGATTGAGAACCTTTGAAGTGATATCTTAAGCCTCTTTTCCACTTCCCCCTCCAATTCTACCCTCGTTGATAAAAGGGGGAGTTGAAACTTTATGATATCACCTCTATATGTAACCTTTAAAGTCATCAAACTATCACAAGGTTTTCCTGTTGCGGGATATTCTTTGTTATCCAAATAAACGGTGCCTTTTTCTTGGGAAAGAGCAGGACATTGTTGATCGCCCACATATGGTTCAGCACCTTGAAAAGATACGCCTTGGCTAACACGGACATTAACCTTTCTAGTCTTGTGATTTGGCCATCTAGCGATTTCATGTTCTCTACACATTCGTTTCAGTGTTGCTCGACTAACTGCAATAAATGAAGTCCACAAACGGGATTTCAATGAACCTATGCATAAATCATTTTGATTTAAACATACATATAATAGCACAAAAATAATTACAAACCTCAGATGCGCTGAAGTTAGTGAACTTACCATGTAGTTCTTTGGCAGCATCTTCAAGAGTCATGCCATAATGCTGCTCCAGAATCTTGCGAGTAATCCCATGATCTTTTTCTATCCTTTGTATTGCGTTTTTCTTATGTGAATGAATCATCTTGTTGTTAGTCGTTGCATTTCCTGCAGAATTAGTTTCTAAATTTGGTTGCCCAAAGTGTGAATCAAGATGAATTATTTCAGTTATATCCTCAATGTGGTCATCATGTGCTACATCCACGTTAACCGTTCCTCTGTTTGTCACAGCTTCCTCTATTGGATGAGGCAGTGACGGATCAACTTCAACTGTCCTTTCACAGTTGAGTGAGTCACGCTTGTCTGATGAACAAGAAGGAACAAGTAGTGCAGCAGCAACATTATTCTCCCCATTCTGTAAATTTGACTGTTGACATAAAGAATCAGTTTCTGTTGTTTCTCGTCCATCCTGAAGAGATTGAACACTCGGCAGACGTTGGCCAATTTCTGTTGTTTTTCCTCCATCTTGATGAGATTGAACACTCGGCAGAGGTTGGCTGATTTCAAAGAAGTCAAATTCATCACTCGGGGTAACTTTAACAACTTCAACGAGCATGCTCTGCCCTAGTTCATTTCCAGAAGCAACTATGAAACCTGGAAGTTGTTCTTTCATTGTGGTTAAAAGCATGTTTAAGAAAGTCTTTGTATCTCCAACAGCCATTTCGTTGCATGGCAGAAAGTACTCAACTACGAAAACAAAATTGCTGGCGCATATACTTTGCAAACAAATTGCAAAACTCTGAGTGAATCTAGCTTTTCGTGCACTTGGCAACAAAGGGTACTCTTTGATGCTTAATAGAGTAACATCTTTGCAAAAGCATGAACCTTGGGATTTAAATGCCCTCCCAGCCAATGCCTCACCGCTCTCAATAATACAGACCTCAGAAGAACACTCAAACGCATCATACATTGGTTCCGGATGCTGATATATGGAGGCAGCAGCACCATACAAGACTTTCGAAGAGGCAGATCGGGACATAGGAATCCAAATTTGGGCTAAGGGTATACTATGTCTTTCAAGGATCTCATATAACCTGCCCTCTATATCGTAAAGTCTTACATCTTTCAGCTGCTATAAAAAAGATAAGTTATGAAATTAGTGGGACTGATCTCTTTTTTCTTACTTTCATTTATTTTGTTTAGTTTCGCCAAAATAAAAAAGGCAGCAACTCCTTACATTTGAAGGTCCAAAACGCATGTCCAATGAGTTAGGACTGTACAACCCAACTGATTCGAAATCCAAGCCCTATGAATGGAAAATTAAACAAGGATTATGGAATTGTTCAAACGGAATATAAACAAAAGTGTCGTTGAGCAAATACCATAGTAATAGGTCTGGGAATATGGACATATGTTTGTGTAGATACAATCTCAAATACACCAACGCGCAGCTGATTATGGAGGTTGGAAACTGGAAATGCATAATAACAATTAATTCCCAAGGGAATTGCAGTTCGAAGCAGTGGAAACTCTGCAGAGGTGTAGCTTGGGACGTCGGGGTTATATTCTGGCAAGCGTCTTGAGAAAACTCGTCCAGGGGGACCAAATGGAATTTCCTTGTTGTCGATGGGAATCAAAGTATCTAGACAGAGCTTCCTGTATGAAGAGAGCCTCTTATCAAGTTTCTGATAGAAAGCAAATGGTTGATCCGCAGTGGACAGGAAAGTCGATCCATTGACCTTGATGGGTGACCAGAATTGAAGCAGAGAAATATTTTGAGTCTTCACTTTCTCCATAACAGATTGGATCCGCCATTTCTCAATTGGAAACATGGAAACAACAGAATAAGCTGTATCAAAAAGATAATAAAAAGATTAGTGCTAAACTAAAATTGGAAAATATTCACAACAGACTCGCTCACAAAAGCTGGACTTACTAGATCGCTGGTAGTCCAACTCGTCGTTGTGTTTCATGCTCCAAAATGCCCAGCCATTGGGCTTCAGTTGACACCAGTCCAGTTGACAAGGCATTACTGAACATACCTCTGAAACTTGCTGAACAAGATGCTCCATACTATACAATACAATTTCACTGCCTTTGCCTTGTCGCTCTGCTGCTTATGAAGGAAAATTGTGGCTCAACTCTTGAAAAGTCGTCAATTAAAATGCCATTACATTTAGAGCGGCTCAATTTGTAAGGAAACGGTGCAAATGGATCAAGAGGTTCAACAAGCTCCACGATGTGGAAATTATCAGAACGAAGACAAAAAATCGTAGTACTATTTGTTTTTTTATTGAATTTACAGAATAAAAAAATACTGTGAAATTAATAAAAATGTATTTTGTTTATATTATGGTTTTAAAATGTTTTTATCATCAATATTTTGATTTTAAAATGTCCTTAGTATTATCTCTAAAGAACCTTATTCTTATTTTCTTTCTTTTACACTTACGGGTGTGAATTATGAAATATATTTTTTTAGGAGCTTTCGTATATAGCCACTATAATAAATTTGATAATGTTTCATAGCTATAGTTTGTCATATTTACGGGTTATAGCTACAATTTAAGAGGTCTCGTTTGTATAATTCGCATGTTTGTGTAATTTGCGGGTACATTTGTATAATTCAGTTATTTTTGTATAAACTCGAAATAACAAATTTATACAATACAAACATCAGAAGTGTAAACAGTTATACAAATTTCGAATTATACAAAACTTAAAAGCTGAGCCGCATACAGCTTAAAGTAGGTCGCGAATTATAATTAAGGCAAAATATAGCTATGTTAAATAACTAACTAGTATATGTTTGTTTATACGCGTAATTTTCTCCCTTTTTTTAGAGTTAATACCTCAAAAGGTCACTCAACTTTCACAATTTGTCTAAAAAAGTCATTAAACTTTGTTTTGTATCAATGAAATCACTCAATTTTTTATATCAACAAAATCATCCAACTAACTCTATCAATAAAAAATGTGATTTTATTGATATAAAAAAAAATCATTGAGCAAAAAAATGTTTTTTATTGCATTTATACCACAATAATTACTACCTTTGTCCATAGTTCTCTATTTATATCACAATAATTACTCCCTCTATCCATAATTCTCCATTTATATCACAGTAATTACTCCTTCTGTCCAATCATAGTTTTCCATAGTACTATTTTGGAATGTCCAACAATACTTTTCTACTTCATAAAATCAATAAGTAATTTTATATTTAGTTCCTAATTTATCCTTATAGTTAATTAAAATCATTTCTCTATTATATTTTTCAAGACATTATATTTATTATATTAAAAAAGTGATTAGTAAAATTATTCTTTTATTTGTAATTTCTTAAAAAATGTGCAAAATCAATAATGGACAAATATTGTTGAGCATAGATTAAAGGAAATAATATTTGAAATATCATTACATTTCGATTGGGACCATGAATCAAGAAAAGAAGGGAGCCAAAGAAATTAGAGAAATCATGAAAGGTTCAAAAGGTTATGGCTTATGACATTAAGGTTCAAAATGTTATAATTTTGTTATTAATCGGAACTTATACAATGTTGCTGCTAGCTTTTAAGTACGTGCATGCATGTGAATTCCTTATTAATATTAAAAGAAAGTTAAAATTCATATAAATTATATTAAAAATCATATTGAGTTAAATAAAAATTAACTACAAAAAGTTTCTAAATTGTGATAATTATTAATAATCTTATTAATAGCCAACTCAACAAAGGAAAAGGTTATAACGAAATTGTATGTCATGGCAATAAATTACATTATACTTCTAACAAAACAAAATTAGACCCTCTCATTTATAAGTTCTGCCAACTATTGGATTACGACCCACATTTAATGTATTTTAATTTAAATATTTTTAGAAAGGATCAAAAGTTTAATGTGTAGACAAGTTCAAGTGGATTAAAAAGCTCAAAAGGTTCAAATAAATTCCACCTTTTTTGTGAAAATACATAACATGTGTAGTAGATTTTTCCACGCTATAGCCACTTTGAAAATTGCCAAAGGGCAAAAGAAAGTCAAAGAAATTTCCATGTGTAGTACTATTTGTTCTTTATTGAATTTAGTCTCAAATTTCACTCATACTTTCGATTGGGACCTATGAATAGCGATAATAGGAAAATCTTGAAAGGTTCAAAAAGTTGTGGTGTATTTCATGAAGGTTCAAAAGGTTATGATTTTGTTATTTGTTCTAGTTTTTAAGAATGTAGATGACATGTGAATCCTTTATCAATATTAAAAGAAAATTAAAATTTGTATAAATAATATTAAAAATCATATTCTAGTTGAATAAAAATTACCAAAAAATTCCTATGTGAAAAATATAAATAGTTTATCTATTTATATCTATATTATTATACAATATTAAAAGAATGAAGGTTCTTACAAATGTTAATTGAACTGTTTGTCTTTCATTAAAGGGAAAAAGCTCAAATATGCGATCGAACTTTTAGAAAAAGCTCATTTATGTCATCCGTTAAAAGTTTGGCTCATCTATGCTATTGCTATTAAAGAAAAGGCCCATTTTTTTAACTCCGGTTTTACAAAACCACTTTTTACACCCCAAAGATTTAACATTTTTCAATTGAAGTTTTCGAATCAAATGTACTCTTTTTGCTTGTTCTTCCTTAAGAACACCAAGAATCTTCTTAAAGGTGAGCATTTCGATTTCCTACTTTTGTAGTTCAATTCCTAGTCCTTAAAGAAGGTATTTGTGCCCTTAGGGGATAGTTTGAATTCATCCTTATCACAATCCAAAAGACAGGTGTGACACCTGCCTTATCCCACCAATACAGACAAAGCTTAAACAACCCTTGGCAAGGGCAATAACAGAAGTAAGAAAGAAATCAAGAACTAAACATAACATAATAATGCAAAACTCTTAATATAACACAATTTTTCTCCAAAACCTAGTGTCACGCGTACAAGCCTCTAAATAATACAACAGATTCAAAAGAAGTGCAAGTCTACAATAATTGGATAGTAGAAAGACATAATCAAGAGTATGTGATGACTGTTGAGATGATCACGAACTCCAAAGGCAAGTATCGAATGACGATGCAAGAGGATGATCAAGATGATCTAGACTTGTAACCTACACAAGTGCGGAAAGCAAGGGAGTAAGTACCAAATAATAACTGTACTCAACAGGCATTCCTAGCTAACCCTAAGTAAAGTGATATCGAACACAAGCACTATGTCACACCTTCTGAATCTCCTCAAACTACAATCTGCATAGAATTTAGAACCAGCTTATCCTAACAGTTTCACAAGTAATAGAGCAACGCGTTACATGTAATACACCTTTATTCACATATAAGAGTGTCTGTAATATCATCACAACCTGTCATATCTAGATAGCCACGAAAATAGAACAACTCACTCATAAAAGACAAGAATGACAATGAGGTGTGAATACAATGCAATGCAATGTCATATAGAATGAAACATGTCTGTTCCATTGATACACACTCGTTGTCTAGTATCCCAGGACATATGGAAGACCTATATGTCCATGCATTCACTACACAATTGCTGACTAGAAGCTTAAGACCCATAACGGATATATTAGTCCATGCATCCGTTGGATTCATTTTTCATCAATATAAACATTAATAATCGGAATCATTTTTCATCAGCATAAACATCAATTGCCGGAATCATTTTCCAGAAGCATAAACATCAATTGCCGGAACCATTTTCCATCAACATATCACAAATTCAAATCTCACAATAGTGTTTCAGATTAAGTGAAAATAAGCATGTTCATATGTAGAATAAGAAGATGATAAATTCCACATCAATAACCAATCCACACACACAATTATGGCACGTCATCAAAAGTGAGTCAAGATAATCATTCAAGCTACTCATGACACATCACATAGTATTATATCTACCAATTCATTTTCCCCCACATGATCATTACAAATATTCAGTCAACGTTTAATAACAAGTATAATATAAGAAGACCTTTACCATTCCCCATTACTCCCAATTACACAACAAGACATACAAGGTTCAATATACTTCACAAAAGGTTAAAGAGGTCAACTGTAACATTCCGGAAAACTAGTAGACTAAACTAGAGCCTCAAGTTAGGGTTCTATAGTTTGATATGAGAGTTAAGGTTGTAGATAAGACTTCACGTGCTTAGAATGAGGGGTTTGGGGGTTAAACGTCAAGGTACGTGTTAGACCCCATAATTTAATAGACCATATAGGGTTTAATTGAGGGTTGCAAGGGCAGGGCCAAGGCAAAAGGGGCAAATCCTAAGCCAAAGGCCAAGGCTGCCCAAACCTTGGCCAAACACTGCCCAAGTTCACGACCACCTTCACGACCTGTGGTCTTGACCACGGTTCGTGAAGCTCTCTTAGAATTGTGGAAGACAAGGCCTTGAGGCCAAGCTACTGTCTAAGGACCACGAGCCACTTCACGACCAGTGGTCATGACCATGGCTCGTGGGAAGGCTCATGGTCATGCCTTAGCATTATGGAGGCCAAGGCACCAAAGATTAGCCACTGCCCAAGGACCACTGGCTGGACCACGGCTCGTGAGCCTGCCGTAGTGCTTAGGAGTGGGCTGCCTAAGAAGGGTCTTTTTGGTAAATTCCTTTTTAGTTGGTTTTAAGTGGGGGGTCATTTTATATGGACTTTATATACATATATAAACTATTTTAAGTCATAAACCACCCCATTTTCTTCATTAACCCCCAAGACCCAAATCAAATCAAAAAGTTCTTCTTCCTCACAATATTTCTCTCTCTAAAACTCCAAGAAGAAGAAGAGTAGAATTGGAGCTAGGGTTTGGAGAATTCAAGGCTTCTTCCTCAAATTCTTTGAAGATTAATTATCAAGGTATGGTGGCTTTTCATCTATGGGTAGCTTTCACCCATAGAACCCTTCCAAAACTAGATTTCAAAGCTTTCAAATTCCCAAAAGTTGGGATTTTACTCTAAGCCACGGATTCCTTTTCAAAAATGATTTCAATGATTTATATTATGACCAAATTGAAGAATTACTACTGTTTTAATGATGAATTACCCAAGAATCCATGAATTCCCATTTTTCCCAAATTGGATCTCAAGTGTGGGTGTTGGTTGGTACTAGTAGAATGTGATAGAATTATGTATGTAGTAGTTGATCCAATTGAGTGGATGTGGGTTGATTATGATGAAATTGTATGATTTTAGTATGAATATACATGTGTTCTTGATTAACCTAAGATTCTAGGGTGAAATTGGTATGGTCAAGTGTTGTGCCATGAAAGAGGCATATTGAGGGTTTAAATGTGACCTAAGATTGATTAACTTATTTATAAATTGCCTTAGATTAGATGACCTACATATGAATTGCTTATAAGTAAAGCTTGTAGACATGAATGAATTAGGTTAGGACTTAAATAATGGATCATGGTTGAGTAGTATTGTGATTGCGTTTACTTGATGCTATATGACTATAATTGGTCAAGAATGAAGCATGTGGTTAGTTTACCTTGAGAGTTAGGTTTACATGATGACCATGTGAGGTTTTGCTTGAGAGCAGAGGCGGATCTAGGATTTAGAGTCTCTAGGTGCCAAATAGACTCATCGCCTAACTTAACTTTATGTTTGATTCGAATTACTCGTCTTTTCGATTTATATGACAAATCAATCAATAAAATAGGAATAAACATGTATAAATTATTTAAAAAGTGCTTGTAGGTTTTTTACGAAAAATTTATGGTGGTTCATAATGTTCATTTGTCAAAAATCCAATAAAGATAAATATATTAATATTAATTTTGATTTAAATTCAAATAATTACGTATTTAAAAATAATTAAACTAAGATAAATTAAGATATTTGTTTTTAACCTCATACAAAATCAATTGTATTATTTTTAGGATAAACATAAATAATTATTTAAAATTACTTGTCAATCAAAAAAATATAAATATAATTAACCAATTTTTATTTTTTCATTTTACTGTCTCCATTAATGTATAGGTTATTTTTTGTTCTTGAAAGTCAAGCTATAAGGTGTGTTTTTTTTTTCCTTTTTTTTTTTTAATTATATAAACATGATAAGAATCACAACTAATAATGTTTTTGGTTAAAATGCAACTTAGCGAGAAGGTAATATTTATGAACAAACATAAGTTGCAATTCTTATCATGTTAATGTAATAATAATAAATATTTTCTAATATTTTAATTAAATTTCACGTAGCTTGAATTTCAAGAATAAAAAAATATCATATAAATTGAGAGAGTATGTATATATGTAGGAGTTTATGGATGATTTTTGATTTTGGGTTACATGAAAATAGTACCAAAACTTATATAATTATTGGTTAAAATTACTGATGATCTTTCTGTTATATTTTCTTGTTGGAGAATATTTTATGCATTTAAGTGTTTATGAAATTATTGAGAAGAGAGAAAAACAATTTATACCTCTTTCTATTAGCTATTAACTTTTTCTTTTACTTCTTTAGGAAATTATAAATAAAAGGGATAAGAGTCTGAAAAATACCCCAACTTTGATCGAATTAATTGTTTGGATAATGAAAAAAAAAATTAACAAATTGTTGTTTAATTTTGTTAATTGACAAATAATTTTTAATAACTATTTTTAGTAAAATGTAAAAAATTAATATAGGATAGAAAAATAATATCTAATGTTAGGAGTAGGATGAATTAGGCTAAATTTCATACTTATAAAATTATTTAAAGATAAAGAAAGTAGCAAATAATTTGAAACGTAACAATGGTAAAAAAGAAAAAAAGAAAAAGGTCGAAAAGTGTCAAAACGGGTTCGATCCCGCGACCTGAAGCTCAAACATTTGGCCTTTTACCACGGGCACCACAGAGTACTTCGGTACTGTGGGTGGCAGGTTTATTATTTATATATAGACTGTGTATATATATACCTATATACATAAAGTTTCCGTCGAAGCTCGTGGGTGGCATGACACCCCCACCCGCCTGAGTAGATCTGCCCCTGCTTGAGAGTAATGCTTGTAGTATGAAGATGACTTCTAAGGCTTAAAGGGTAAAAGCTAAAATGAATGAGCTATGAATGTTGAGGCTTTAAGAAGAAAGCTATTATGCATGTTGAATTGTCTATGGTATTACTGTGGAAGGACTTTACCCACATGACCTACAATATGAGTACATGAGCTTATGCATACAATGAATGAACTACTTGAATTACGATTATATCCATGTCTAATATAATGAATGCTAGATGTGTTGATTTGATGTGATCTATGATCCTTGTATGCAAGATATGAGAATTATGCATGGTTGTGATATTATGTGCATGTTTTATGAACACTTTGAAAGTGAAGTGTCTATGATGATGATATTGTGGTAGTATCTCTCATACACACTCCATGCATGTACATGATTATGATGTAACTATGGTGTTCTTGAAAGGCTATGCTCACATACACCCTTACACATGTCTATGAATGAAATGGCCATGACCATGATAATCTTGCTGTGTTAATTGAAAGGCTATTATCATAAACACACTATGAACTTGATGTGAAAGGTTTACTCACATATTAATGATTCTAAGGTTGAAAGGCCATTCTCACCTAATGAATCTATGAGCTATATCATGATATTGTGTTGGATTGAGTGTTAAGTCATTCTTCCATAAACACGAACTTAAGTTAAGACTTAATATGAACTTAAATGGAATTATGTCTAGCATCGAGTGAATATGAAAATGAGATGGAAGCTTTTACGCCAGCAGTCCAGCTTCCCAATGGGTTCCTTTTACGCCAGTAGTCCAGGTTCCCAAAATAATTATCTCATGAGATGGAAACCTTCTGCGCCAGCAGTCCGGGTTTCTAGAAGCAATCTACCTATCCCATAACTATGTGCCCACATAGGTCTTTAGCTAGTGGATCCACCTAAGCTAATAAACTTCAGTTCTACCTTAGGCAAGTAGGACACCTTTTTTCGGTGTGGGGCAATACACCGAATTCCATGTAGCTTACATGGTCTACGTCGGTTAAGGCTATTTCCCTCCATGAACAAGAATACGAACAAGAACATGAGTTATGTACTACTTAGTATGAGTGGGGGTATGAAACTTCATTCATGCATTGCACAAGTAGGATTTGAGAGTGTTCATGGTATGTTTCTCTTATGATATGATGATTTATGAGTTAATGCATGTTTTATATGAATTATGAACATGAACATGGACTATGCTTACGACTTCTCAAGGAGCTCAACTTAGTGTGAGTGGGGGTATGGGACTTCATTCATGCATCGCAAAAGTAGGCTTTGAAAGGGGCTATGGTGTGATTTTCTTATGCTATGAATATATATGAGTTTATGCATGTATGGTATGGATTGTTGCTAAGAGTGGTTTTCATTGTTATAAGTTAATGAACATGAATGTTTCCTTGTTTATGAGCATTGATTATGGATGAGGACAAGGTATGATATGTATGATTAAGGTGGCCTAAAAGCGGTACATAGTGTAGATGGGATTATGAGATATTATCTATGCATTGCACAAGTATAACTTAGGGTTACTTATGTGATGGTTCTACTATGAAGATGATGATCTTGGTATTTAACTATGTATGTGAACTATGTATTATGATGATTGGTGTATGCATTATGTTTATGTTGGAGGCTATGCTTGTGATTATGTTGATATCTTTTATGCTATGATGAATTGTACATGAGCTGTATTATGAGTTACATTCTCCAACTATTTCAAGATGATGTTCAAAATTGGCATATAGCATGATTTCAACTAAAATGTCCCTTTTAGCATGTTTTAAAGGTTTTTATGCATGACTTCCATACTTGGTGTATTTTTGTACTAACCCATATTTCTACATTTTTCTATAAGTGTAGGGCCCGGTCGTTGAAGTGTGTTTCTCCTAGAGTTCAAAGCTTGGATTGATTCTCTCCACGCTTTTGGTGAGTCCTCATAGTTCGAGGACGGAAGTTGTTCATTTTAGTGTCTTTCTTACATTCCCTTTTGGGACTATGTTGTAAAAGGGGTGTGACCCTTATTGATATTCGATTGTATTAGATGGCTTAATGAGATAATGTCTAGACTTCCATTTGGTTTTTATGAAAAGAGTTTGATTGTAAAAAGTTTTAATTCCGCATAATTTCTATTACTTATGTTATGATATGCTAAGGGCTTGTATAAGACCCCTTCGGGGTCGAGTACGCCGTGTTACATCAAGGGGGTACCTCTGGGTCGTGACATTAACTTACCTTAAAAAAAAAAAATCAACTCGGTACTATTCATGTCGATTTATTTTAATTTTCAAACGTCTATCTATTCATATGAATTTATTTTAATGTGTTCAAATTCAAATTAACGCAATCTATTTTTAAGTTTGGATCACCCATTTATTTTCCACCTCTAAATAAAGTCAAAAGTTAAGTTTGTGGACTAGTGTAAATGGGTCAAAAAGCTCAAAAGGTTCAAACAGACTTAGCTTTTTTTTTTTTTTTTGGAAATTGTACATTTTTCTATGCTGGTAGTCCCTGTTGAAATTGTCAAAGGTAAAAAGGAAGGCAATAAATTGTGGCGTTCGTACCATTTGTTCTTATTGAATTTAAATAATATCATCCATAATACTACAAGCAGGAGGAGGCGGAGGAAGCATATACTTA
Source organism: Solanum bulbocastanum (assembly GCA_037074985.1). NCBI lineage: Eukaryota > Viridiplantae > Streptophyta > Magnoliopsida > Solanales > Solanaceae > Solanum > Solanum bulbocastanum. Next base: position 34,472,396 of record CM073607.1, read on the forward strand.
GGGGTTCATTCGAATTCACTCGACAGAAAATATTACTATTTATAGATGATTAAAATTATTTTTTAGATATATATAATAAATGTCGAATCCCCTTTCACTAATTCGTGTGTTTATTTCTCAGATTTTGAATACCTTAATTAAAAATTCTGGCTCAGCCACTGAGTACAAGGTAACATTTCTTAATAGTTTTACATTACACTGTCTATTTATACGTAGTGGCATTGAAGCCGGGGGGACACAAAATCTGGCTACCATTAATAGGTGGTTTCATATTACAAAAAGTGGAAGTAAAATACTATTAATATAATAGTATTAACTAAAATCTTCCTTGTGATTCCTCTTCTATATATGCATCTTTCGTAATTTGACAGCTCTCATTCTAACCGCATTAATCACCTTACCATCAATATAAACATATATCAATATGAATTATATACACCTTACTATAGCCATCATGAAATTTTCCAACAAACATTAACAAGGTTTGACTATATTAAAAGAACAATTATTTTTGATAATTACTCCGTTGTATTGAGTTTTATCTTCAACACCATATTACTATATATATATATACAATCACACTGGACAATAAACTAAAAACGAATTCTAACTACGTGAAAAAATATAACTATTCTCTCCATCCCATTTTATGTGGCAGTTTTCAGATTTCAAGATTCAAACAAGTTTATTTTTATTGTAAATTTTTCATAGATTTTTTAAATATTTTGAATTTTCAATTATTGTGACTTATAGTACTTTTTAAGTAGTTTACAAATATATAAATTTTATTTCAAAAAAATTGAAGATTCCATGCGCAAATTCCCGATTAAACATAAGCTATTTGACTTTCAAAGAACGAAAAGCGTCACATAAATTGGGATAAAGGGAGTAATTAATTATTAGGAAATTGTGTATACTGATAAACTATAACATGATAACAACAATAAAAAATAACCACGTATTCACTATAATTCCACATTATGGAATCTAGAAACTATAACATGATTGAAGTAAAAAACAATACTACTAAAGAATTGTCACTTTCTTCCCACATTTAAACTTTGAATGTATTTTAAAATATTTCAATGATATTGATAAATTTGATCTCAAAAAACAAACAACTCAATGACAATTTGAATTAATCATTTAAAAGCACTTGTTCTATGTTCTTTCAATTATAATTATTTACTAAAATACTTTAATTTAGTAATATTAATTCTATTTAACAACATCTTATACTATATGATACGATACACATGTGCAACACACTGTCATGAAACTAGTATAAAAATAAACATAAAGAAAATTATTGTAGATAAATAAAGCAAATATATATAAATTAGTGCCTACATGCACAAAATATAGAACTAAAATGCTAATAACCATAAAATGGAAGAGCCTATAGGAATAGAGAGGTTAATAATAAATAATTACGTGAAGAAGAAATTACAACTTTATATATATTTTTTAATGTATGAAAGATAATTAGGTGCATTTATATTATCTTTCCTGCAAATAATTGGGCAAAGAATATTTTCATCTCATTTTTTCCTATAAAAAAAAACAGTATGAATAAAAGGGATATGAATAGTGTCTTAGTAGCCGGTTCATTAGCTATAATTTAAGGAGCTTGACATTGTGGCCAAACTCCTATTGTTTCTCCAACAGCATGAATTGGAAGCTGTGAGTCCTGATGTGATTTCACAATATCAGCCACCTCCGGTGTTACTATCATTGTAAGCTGACTCTCACACAGAGATGATAGTTGTAGCCTCTGAAATCTCTGAAGCCGTGGAGTCCGATTTCATCTCCGCCTGCAGTGGTGATAGCATACTGCAAATGGAAGAGGCAATACTATATAATGACTCCCTTGCATCACCTTCACTGATTCAAAGAGGGTATTGAACTGAACATCGAACATGGTAACAGGGCAGATAGGCATGGAGTAGGAACAATAATGTAACAAATTAAGCTTTCTATTGATCATCAAAGCAACTTACAAACAGGCTGTTCATGTAATCAAAGAACAAACAGAAAATACAAAATAGCTGATGAAAAGAAAATGACATAACTCATATCATAAGTCCTATGATTGTTTTACTCTTCTATATATAGGCATCTTTCATAATTTGACAAATGCCCATTTAATCACTGAGCACAAAGACATGTAACAACACAGCAGGGAAGAGACAAGCACCATGTCACCAAAAGATGACAGTTCTGCAATGAAGATACCATAACAAAACTTACGGAAAATCTTTCAAGTGTCAGCTCCTGGGGTAACCAGTAATCTCATAGTAGTCCTTCCCAATGATCTTAGTGAATGCATCCCATCCCTCAAATCTGAATCAGTAGTTATCAAAATCCAATCGTCATCTTCATCTTGATACTTGATTGAGAACCTTTGAAGTGATATCTTAAGCCTCTTTTCCACTTCCCCCTCCAATTCTAGCCTCGTTGATGAAAGGGGGAGTTGAAACTTTATGATATCACCTCTATATGTAACCTTTAAAGTCATCACACTATCACAAGGTTTTCCTGTTGCAGGAGATTCTTTGTTATCCAAATAAACGGTGCCTTTTTCTTGGGAAAGAGTAGGACATTGTTGATCGCCCACATATGGATCAGCACCTTGAAAAGATACGCCTTGGCTGACACGGACATTAACCTTTCTAGTCTTGTGATTTGGCCATCTAGCGATTTCATGTTCTCTACATATTCGTTTCAGTGTTGCTCGACTAACTGCAATAAATGAAGTCCACAAACGGGATTTCAGTGAACCTATGCATAAATCATTTCGATTTAAGGCATAAGGCATATGAGCGTACATACATATAATAACACAAAAGTAATTACAAATCTCAGATGCGCTGAAGTTAATGAACTTACCATGTAGATCTTTGGCAGCATCTTCAAGAGTCATGCCATAATGCTGCTCCAGAATCTTGTGAGAAATCCCATGATCTTTTTCTATCCGTTGTATTGCATTTTTCTTATGTGAATGAATCATCTCGTTGTTAGTCGTTGCATTTCCTGCAGAATTAGTTTCTAAATTTGGTTGCTCAAGGTGTGAATCAAGTTGAATTATTTCAGTTGTATCCTCAATGTGGTCATCATGTGCTACATCCACATTAACCGTTCCTCTGTTTGTCACAGCTTCCTCTATTGGATGAGGCAGTGACGGATCAACTTCAACTGTCCTTTCACAGTTGAGTGAGTCACGCTTGTCTGATGAACAAGAAGGAACCAGTAGTGCAGCAGCAACATTATTCTCCCCATTCTGTAAATTTGACTGTTGACATAAAGAATCAGTTTCTGTTGTTTCTCGTCCATCCTGAAGAGATTGAACACTCGGCAGACGTTGGCCAATTTCTGTTGTTTTTCCTCCATCTTGATGAGATTGAACACTCGGCAGAGGTTGGCCGATTTCAAAGGAGTCAAATTCATCACTCGGAGTAACTTTAACAACTTCAACGGGCATCCTCTGCCCTAGTTCATTTCCAGAAGCAACTATGAAACCTGGAAGTTGTTCTTTCATTGTGGTAAAAAGCATGTTTAAGAAAGTCTTTGTATCTCTAACAGCCATTTCGTTGCGTGGCAGAAAGTACTCAACTACGAAAACAAAATTGTTGGCGCATATACTTTGCAAACAAATAGCAAAACTCTGAGTGAATCTAGCTTTTCGTGCACTAGGCAACAAAGGGTACTCTTCGATGCTTAATTGAGTAACATCTTTGCAAAAGCATGAACCTTGGGATGCAAATGCCCTTCCTACCAATGCCTCACCGCTCTTAATAAGAGAGAGCTGAGAAATATATCTGAACTCATAATGCATTAAAACCGAATGTTCACGGAAGGAGGCAGCAGCACAACGCAGGAGTTGCGAAGAGGCAGATGGAGAAGAAGGAATCCAAATTTGGGCTAAGGGTATACTATGTCTTTCAATTATTTCGTATAAGTCGGTCACTATTCCGTAAGGTGTATCATCAACAGGCAGCTATAAAAAAGATGAGATAAGCTATGAAATTAGTGGGACTGATATCGTTTTTCTTATTTTCATTTATTTTGTTTAGTTTCGCCAAAATAAGAAAGGCAGCAACACCTTACCTTTGAAGGTCCAAAAAGCATGTCCAATGAGTTAGGAATGTACAACCTAACTGATTCGAAATCCAAGTCCTATGAATGGAAAATTAAACAAGGATTATGGAATTGTTCAAACGGAATATAAACAAAAGTGTCGTTGAGCAAATACCATAATAAGCCTGGTAAGATGGGGAGATGGTTGTGTAGATACAATCTCAAATACACCAACGCACAGCTGACTATGGAGGCTGGAAACTGGAAATGCATAATAAGAATGAATTCCCAAGAGAATTGCAGTTTGAAGCAGTGGAAACTCTGCAAAGGAGTAGCTTGGGACATCGGGGTTATATTCTGGCAAGCGTCTTGATAAAACTCGTCCAGGGGGACCAAATGGAATTTCCTTGTTGTCGATGGGAATCAAAGTATCTAGACAGAGCTTCCTGTATGAAGAGAGCCTCTTATCAATTTTATGATAGAAAGCAAATGGTTGATCCGCAGTGGACAGGAAAGTCGATCCATTGACCTTGATGGGTGACCAGAATTGAAGCAGAGAAATATTTGGAGTCTCCACTTTCCACATAACAGATCGGATCCTCCATTTCTCAGGTGGAAAGATGGGAACAGCAGAATAAGCTGTATCAAAAAGATAAAAAAGATTAGTGCTAAACTAAAATTGGAAAATATTCACAACAGACTCACTCACAAAAGATGGGCTTAATGGATCGCTGGTATTCCAACTCGTCGTTGTGTTTTATGCTCCAAAATACCCAGCCATTGAGCTTCAGTTGACACCAGTCCAGTTTACAAGGCATTTGGGAACATACCTCTGAAGGTTGCTGAAGAAGATGCTCCATAATATACAATTGAATTTCACTGCCTCTGCCCCGTCGCTGATCTGCTGCTTATATAAGGAAAATTGTGGCTCAACTCTTGAAAAGTCGTCGAGTTACTACTATTTTCATCCATCCATTTATATCACATTAATTAAATAGTAAGTAGTACTGTTAAAATACCATTACATTCAACGGGAAATTGTCAAATCGTACTATTTGTTTTTATATTGAATTTACCGCTTTAGTCAAACAATACTCGCTACTCATTACTCTATCTCTCTAATAATAGTTATTCAGTGTACTATTTTATAATATCCAATAATATTTAACTATTTTATAAAATTAATAGGTAATTTTATACTTTGTTCCTAATTTATCCTTATCGTTAATTATAATCATTTCGTTATAACATTTTTCAAGACATTGTATTTTTCAAGCTTGTTGGTTCTAGATAGTTGCTCTCGAAAAGATGAACTATATTCTTTATGTTAGTTTATTTTAATAAAATTTCATTTTTAATCAACTCTTATACTTTTATTGAATATCTTTAGTAAATTATTTATTTTTATTTTCAATTAATAAAAAATAGTTTTCATGGTTTAATTGACCAAGTTGGTTCGAATTATTATTTCTAAAAATGATTTAAATAAATTCTAATTAATCTAATTTTGTTAAATCCTAATTAACCAAGTTGATTCAATTAGGGTTTCATTTTTTTAAAATTTAATAATTGTTCTTTTAACTTCTTTCTCAAGTTAATCGAATGTTGTAAATTATTGTCATTATTATTATATAATAATAAACCATATTTTCTTAAAAAATAGTCGAAAAAATATTTTTGTCAACTCGTAGGATAACCGCGTGTTAGCGGACATTGCAAATGCTTTAATAACCTTTTTGAAGTGTAAATGAGAATCTCTTATTTATTTTTTCTAAATTTATAAAGATTTGATTTGTTAGAGTCTTTTTGAATTAAGTTTTCTTAATTTCTTTAAAAAAATTAAGCGACGATTCCTTTTTAAATATTTTTCTCAAATTGTTTTACATTTAAAACATTTCAAAAAGTAATTTTTCTAAAGATAGTAAAATCACGACATAACAGGAGTCACTTATGGATACTTACATTTTTACATTATTTGTTTACGTGTTTTTCTTTACATGTTATACTTGCTTGTGTAATTTAGATATTTCTAGTTTGGAGTCGTAATAGTTGACTTAGTATAGATTTTTGGATTTGGGTACCTTTAGTTAGAAACAAACTTTTATAGTTACTTTAGCTTTTATAAACTTCATTTGGCAAATTCTTTTTTTTTTTAAAATACTTCTTTTTGCACCATTTTTAAATCCACTAGATTTATTAAGTTTTGTTCAAACTAGACAATGTCTGTCAAAATAAAATATGAAAAAATTACAGAATATGGCAAACATCCCTATATATTCAAGAAAAATAGCTACATTTTTTTTCAAGATATATGGATATAACTACACAATAAATAGCAAAGTTAATTATATACAAATAAATATGTTTTATATATATATATATATATATATATATATATATATATATATATATATATATATATATATATAAATAAATATAAAATAGGAAGGTTATTATTGAATTCCTAATTAATTATGGCAGACGCTTTTTATGTGATCTTTTTCCAATGTTTACCATCATCAACTTTTTCTCTTTTATCTATATTCATATATCTTTATCTCCTTTTTATGAAGATTATCTATTTACTCATCTATATTTTCATCTATTTTCATAGGATTTTGATTCAAGAATTTGTATATCTATTTTAATGGTTGAAATTGGTACGAGGAGGGTTACGAGAGGTATACATTTATTTGACATTGTTAGACGAACTATCTTCTTTTGATTTGTGTATTACTCAACAACAAGCCAAAATTGCTGGCTCTATTGTTGATATAGTGAACGGAAAAAGAACAAAGAAGGTTAATGACCCTATACCCTTAAATCTGCTTGAAGAAATCGAACATACAAAATTAGTAAAGAGGAAAGAAGGTTCAGAACCTTTAGAAGTGAAAACTTATCTTGAAAAAGGAGAAATTCGACAATCTTGATTCAAGTGGATGTGAAAAAAAGAGCAATCCAGCAGGAACAAGAGGAAAATGAGACTGAGGTTTGTATGCTTTATTTTTTTAGTTTGATGTCATTTACTTATATATCTCAACACATGTATTGTGCTCTTGTATTGAAATTGTTAAACATATTGATTTCACATGTATATAGTTGTTAAAAAATGAGTACAAGAAGAACATGAACAAAAAGAGATTGAGGGTTCTCTAATTTCCAATTTTGTATATAGAATATATATATATATATATATATATATATATATATATATATATATATATGATATTTGTATTATTATATAAGCACAAATTAAAATGTTGATCTCTGAATACAATTTATCTGAATACACAAGTACTCTATCAAATTTAAAAAGCTGATTAGGAAATTCAAGTATAGTTGGATACATTAACACTATATTTTTATAATAAAATGCTTGAGTTAACGCAAAACCTCAAGTATTACAGAAAAAAATTGACCAAAAAAAGATTGACATTTGTTGGCATTTTCAATTTTTTATATAGAAGCATACTTATACAGTTTGATACCCACAAATTGTATCTTGTTTATCATTTGTCTAATGTATCCATCTTTTTGTTTAACAACAATATTGAAATGTATCCATCTTTATATACATAGATACTTGTATTGTTATATAAACACAAGTTGAAATGTTGATTTGCGAATACAGTTATATCTGGATACATAAGTACTATATCCAATATAAAAAAGTTGATTCGAAAATACAAGTATAATTGAATACACTAATATTGCATTTCAATAATAAAAATTCTTGAGTTAACACCAAACCTCAAGTATTATGGGAAAAAATTGACCTTAATACTTATACAATTTGATACCCACACCTTGTTTATATATCTAGTTTGTCCAACGTATTCATTTTTGTGTTTAACAACAATGTATTCATTGTATTCTATATTGGTATATTCATTTTTTGTTTAACAACTAGTGTATTCATTTTTTAAATTGTCGTGATCATATGCTAAATTTATATACTTACATTGTTTGATATATTGATACATTAAGTTTTAATAAATACTTGAATCCTGAATATGTTAATACTTTGAGTTTTATATGCTAACCGTACAAGTAATACATTTTTCATTTGTAGGATATCAATTTATCACAACACATCGATGTGGTTCTCTATTACTTGCGTAAAAAATGCAAGTACAACGTTAACAACCGATACAAATACCCAACTGTTGTTGATTGTGTGTTCAAGACAAAGATTGCGGACATTTATGTTGCATATGCTAACGTTGAAAGCAAAGTTTGTGTTGCAAACATTGAAAACGACATACGTGAATACATAAATGACTACAAGTTGATGGCTGCTATTCTATGAAATACAGTCGACAACGTGCTCATACCAGTTAATGTGAAGCAGATGAACCATTGAGTATTGCTTGTTCTGTCATTGGTTGAACGACACATTCATGTATGACTCATACACATCAGCAGGACAAGATTCTTTTGTTAGGATGGAAATTCAAAAGCTTGCTCAGCTTCTGACGATGTATTATGACGTTAACATGGACGATACGCAAGATCTGAACATTCAATTCGATGTGACATACGTACAAGATATATCTCAGCAGCGATATGGTGCAATGTATGTTTACAAAATTGTTTCATCATTCTATAAATTGATATAGCTCTACGAAATCTATTATTTAACAAATTATATATATGTACAGGGATTGTGGACTGTATTTGCAGAGTACTTGAGTGATGGCGAAGGTATTTCTGTTGAAACCACTTTGAGAATACGCTGCAAAGAAGATTGAAGATGGATCTGTTAGCGACAATGAGGCACTGCCTAAGTTGAACAGGATGCCATGCGCAGAAATGGACTGTAGTGAAATTGTCATGATCAGCAAGTAGCCTATCCAAGCTCTTTATTTTAAGATGTTTTGAAACTACTATTTCGTTTTGGATATATGTCTAGTCATTTTTAGGTTAAAGTATTTTAATTAATGAATAAGTGAATTTTTTTCTGGGCAATTAAGAATCGTTGACAGGCTTCATTTTTGTATGCATATTCTTAATTTGTATCTTTTTTAACTATATTTATGTATATTAGTATTTAACTATATTTTTGTATGCATATTCGTGTATCATATTTAACTATATTTATGTATATTAGTATTTAACTATATATTTTTGTATGCATATTCGCTGTCCAGGGGCGGCTCAACGTGATTGGGGGGTCTAAAACGAAATTTCAATTCGGGACCTAAAATATAATCAAATTTCATCTACATATTTATTCAAAATTTATTTTTCTTACACTATTTAGATGAAAATTATTAGTATTTTAATATTATTTTTTTAGTTATTAGTTTTAGGTAAGATTTTATCAATTCAACATTGAAAAACATCCTTTTAGTGAGACAATTATTATATGAATTATTAACATAATTATACAAGTAATAAGTTGATAAATATTAAATAGAAATAAGATTTAGTACCATAGAATTTGACGCAAGAAGTTGATGACTTGATATACCCCATTTTAATATGATTGTAGTAATGCTTGAAACTAAAATTTAAAACGAAATAAAAAAGAATTTGTAATTCACTTTGTTCAACACTTGTCACTATTAATTCTTATTTTTAACAAAGTACTAAAGATGTTAAAGTGGGTAAAATAATATATTTTTAAAAAAATTATACTTTTTATCATAAATAATCAATTTTTTATATAAAAAATTTAACACATAATTTATTCTTGATAAAAATTTGAGGCCCCCGAAATCTGGGGGCCTAAGGCAAAAGCCTTATTTCCGAAAGCATTGGGCCGGCCCTGTCGCTGTCTCTTATTTAACTACATTTATGTATATTAATATTGCTAAATAGTAATTGCTCACATGATTTAGTCTTGTTTAGCCATTTTTATCAAGGAATATTGGTAACATAACTTTGTTCAGGATGAATTTATAATCGGATTTATTGTGGCTCCTAAAATATCACATTGGTTATAACATGTTCATGTTTAAAGTTAAATCCAATCAAAAACAGTTGTATGCAAATAAAATCACTTTTATTCAATAGTTGTATATTTGCTCAAAAGGTATATTCTAAATATATGGGTATGTATTCCTGTGTATTTTTAGTTAAATGTATTTTAGTTTTTACCTTCATTGATTTTTTAGTTAACGTTTTCACTAAGTTTTATTCAGTCATTATTATGACATATCAATACCACATCTTTTGAGACAACAAGAGAATGGATTCAGAATATGATCAGATATGTCTTTAAATAAGTAATTATTAGTTCTAATGTTAATAATGGGAAGTTGCTCATTGTATGGACGAAAATAAGGATAGTGGGTTATATTTAGAGTCAATTCCTTATTTAGTTTATTGTACTTAAATATGTATTAGTGTATAAATAGAAAAATAAAAAATGTATACAAAAATACAGCGAATAAAAAATATAAAATGTAGTCATTTATTGTAAATAACATACTTATAGCTATTGAACTTCAATAACCCTATACATATAGTTATTTTTGTAAGTTGCTCAAAAAATATTTTGTTATAAACACTTATTTTTCTAAAACTTTTTCTAAAGGGAGCAATTTGTCAATTAATGAACTAATGTCTATTGTTTTAATTACATTTTTTTAGCCATGAATTACAAATTTGTCTAAATTGATCTAAAGATATTATTCTTTCTTAAATCTTTTTCATTCTAATACAATTGTAAAAAAGGCTTTCAAAATAAAAATGTTTTTCAACTTGGTTACTCAATTACTTAATCTTTTAGCACTCATATCTGGTCGGTAACCGTTTTTAACGGATCTTAAAAGATGCTTAACCCCTTTTCTTTAGGATAACTTGAACCCTTATCTAGAATCACTTAAGTTAAGTAGACCTTAATTGGAGTCAATTTTAGTATTACTTAGTTAAATATTTAGGTGTCCTAATTCACCATAATTAATTAGGTGGCGACTTCTTAAGTTAGTTAATAATTTGAAAATCACCAATATGTTGTACACCATTTGGACCTCGAGTTGAAATGAGGTATAACAACAAAAATATAACAACTCACTCATAAAAGACAAGAATGACAATGAGGTGTGAATACAATACAATACAATACAATGCAATGTCATATAAAATGTTGCATGTATGTTCTGTTGATACACTCACTGACTAGTATCCCCGGACACATGGAGGACATATATGTCCATGTGTTCACTACATAACTGCTGACTAGTAGCTCGAGAACCATGAGGGACATATTAGTCCATGCATCCATCAAAATCATTTTTCATCGGCATAAACATCAATTGCCAGAACCATTTTCCATCGGCATAAACATCAATCGCCGAAATCATTTCCCATAAGCATAAACATCAATCACCAAAATCATTTTCCACCAGCATATCAAGAATTCAAATCTCACAATAGTGTTTCAGACCAATGCAAATAAGCATGTTCACGTGTGTAATAAGAAGATGATAAATTTTACATCAATAACCAATCCACACACAATTATGGCACATCATCAAAAGTGAGTCAAGATAATCATTCAAGTGTGGCACATCACACATTATTATATCAACGAATTCATTTTTCTCCGCATGATCACTACAAATATTCAGGCAACATTTAATAACAAGTATAATATACGAAGACCTTCACCATTCCCCATTAATCCCAGTTACACAACAAGATATACAAGGTTTAATATACTTAAAAAAGGTTAAAGAGGTCTGCTTACCTTAAAAAAAAAAAAAATCAACTCGGTACTATTCATGTCAATTTATCTATCTATTCATATCAATTTATTTTAATTTGTTCAAATTCAAATTAACGTGATCTACTTTTAAATTTAGATCACCCATTTATTTTCTACCTCTAAATAAAGTCAAAAGTTTAGTTTGTGGACAAGTGCAAATGGATCAAAAAGCTCAAAAGGTTCTAACAGGCTTTAGCTTTTTTGTGGAAATTCCTGTGGAAATTGTCTAAGGTAAAAAGGAAGGCAAAAAATTGTGGAGTTAGTACCATTTGTTCTTATTGAATTTAAATAATATCATCCATAATACTACAAGGTAGCATTTCTTACTAGTTTTACATTACACTGTCTATTTATATGTAAGTGGTATTTGTTGGATATTATATGCCCTGAGTTTTTTATCATAAAATTTTTCTTTTCCTAAAAGGAAAACTTAAAGTCTTTCATATTTGGATAGTCCTTTTCTCGTAGGAATAGGTTTAGGACTCTATATATAGATATTTGTTTATTCTAACTTAATCAGCATTCACAATGTAGTCCATTTGAGAATTTTGGTGAGGGGAAATTTGTGGGACACAAGTGATACGTTATCGCTTGTGTGAACCTCTTTGTATTCCGAGTGAATCGGTTGATGTTATTTCTCTCTATGTTGTGTATTATCATGTTTATATAGTAGATTGCTCATTTCTTTTGTGAATGTAGGTCGGTTGACTGAACTACATTAAATATTTGTGTCTTTTGGTGTATTTCTTGCTTGTCTTATTACTCATGATCTATCGAGGTTTACTTTGCTAGCTTCTGCATGATACCTAATTATTTCAGTCCTAACAAGCATTGAAGCCGGGGTGACACAAAATCTGGCTACCATTAATAGGTGGTTTCATATTACAAAAAGTGGAAGTAAAAATACTACTTATTAATATTAACAGTAGTATTAACTAAAATCTTCCTTGTGATTCCTCTTCTATGTATAGGCATCTTTCGTAATTTGACAGTTCCCCACTCTAACAGCATTAATCACCTTGGTTCACTGAGAAGAAATACATGTCACAACACAGCAGGGAAGAGACAAACACCATTTCACCAAAAGTACATAACATTTCTGCAATGAAGATGAACCATAACAAAACTTACAGAAAATCGTTCATGTGTCAGCTTCTGAGGTAATCAGTAATCTCATAGTGGTCTGTCCCGACAATCTTAGTGAATGCATACCATAACTCAAATCTGAATCAGTAGCTATCAAAATCCAATCGTCATCTTCATCTTCATACTTTATTGAAAACCTTTCAAGTGATATGTTAAGCCTTTTTTTCACTTCCCCCAACAATTCTACCTTCGTTGATGAAAAGGGGAGTTGGAACTTTATGATATCACCTCTATATGTAACCTTTATAGTCATCACACTATCACGAGATACTCCTGTTGCAGGAGATCTCGTGTGACCCAAATAATCTTTGCCTTCTTCTTGGGAAAGAGCAGGACATTGTTGATTGTCCACATATGGTTTAGCACCTAGAAAAGATACGCATTGGCTAACATGGAAATTAACCTTTCTAGTCTTATGATGTGGCCATCTAGAGATATTATATCCTCTACATATTCGTTTCAGTGTTGCTCGACTAACTGCAATATAAAAGACAGTCCACAAAAGGGATTTTAGTGAACCTATGCATAATTCATTTTGGTTAAAGGCATTTGAGCGTACATATATATAATAATACAAAAAGAATTACGAACCTCAAATGCACTACAGTTAGTGAACTTACCATGTAGATTTTTGGCAGCATCTTCAAGAGTCATGCCATAATGCTGCTCCAGAATCTTGCGAGTAATCCCATGATCTTTTTCTATCCTTTGTATTGCGTTTTTCTTATGTGAATGAATCATCTCGTTGTTAGTCGTTGCATTTCCTGCAGAATTAGTTTCTAAATTTGGTTGCTCAAAGTGTGAATCAAGTTGAATTATTTCAGTTGTATCCTCAATGTGGTCATCATGTGCTACATCCAAGTTAACTTTTCCTATGTTTGTCACAGCTTCCCCTATTGGATGAGGAAGTAACGGATCAACTTCCACTGTCCTTTCACAGTAGAGTGACTCACTCTTGTCTGATGAACAAGAAGAAACTAGTAGTGCCGCAGCAACATTATTCTCCTTCTGTAAATTTGACAGTCGACAGAAAGAATCAATTTCTGTTGTTTCTCCTCCATCCTGAAGAGATTGAACACTCAGCAGAGGTTGGCCAATTTCAAAGGAGTCAAGTTCATCACTCGGGGAAACTTTAACAACTTCAACGAGCATCCTCTGCCCTAGTTCATTTCCAGGAGCAACTACGAAACCTGGAAGTTGTTCTTTCATTGTGGATAAAAGCATGTTTAAGAAAGTCTTTGTATCTCTAACAACCATTTCGTTGGGTGGCAGAAAGTACTCAACTATGCAAACAATATTGTTGGCGCATTTACTTTGCAAACAAATTGCAAAACTGTGAGTGAATCTAGCTTTTCGTGCACTAGGCACCAAAGGGTACTCTTTGAAGCTTAATGTAGTAACATCTTTGCAAAAGCATGAACCTTGGGATGTAAATGCCCTCCCAACCAATGCCTTACCACTCTCAATAAGACAGAACTCAGAAACATATTCAAACTCATGATACATTGAACTCGAATGTTCATATAAGGAGGCACCAGCACGATAGAGGAGTTGTAAAGAGCCAGATCGAGAAAAAGGAATCCAAAATTGAACAAAGGGTAAACTATGTCTTTCAAAGATCTCATATAACCCGTTCTTTATTTCGTCAAGTCTATCATCAAGTGCCAGCTATTAAAAAAAAGATAAGAGCTATGAAACTAGTGGGACAAATATAATAGAGCAATGGAAATAAAAACGACTCTTTTTTCTTTTTAACTTTTATTTATGTTGTTTGGTTTCGCCAAAATAAAAAAAAAGAAAAGGCAACAACACCATACCTCTGAAAGTCCAAAAAACATGTCCCTTGATTTACAAATGCTATATAACCCAAATGATTTGAAATTCAACCCCTATGAGGGAAAAATGAAACAAATGTGAATTAACCAATGTCCTTTGGTTGAAATCGAACAATTTAGACAACCAAAAAAGATGGGTGGGCGTGGCAAGCTTGTTCTTCTTTTTTTCGTACCATGCCTCCAACCCCATCTATCCGCCAAGAAAATGTTGATCTCATGTCTAACTCAATTATACACTTAATAAATCGAAAAGCTATGAGCAAATACCATAATAAACTTGGGAAGACAGAGAGATGGTTGTGTAGATACAATTTCAAATACACCAAGGTAGCGCTGATCATGGAGGTTGAACACTGGAAATGCATAATAAGAATGAATTCCCAAGTGAATTGCAGTTTGAAGCAGTGGAAACTCTGCAGCGGAGTAACTTTGGATGTCGGGATTATATTCTGGCAAGCATCTTCTGAAAACTCGTCCAAGGGGGCCAAGTTGACCTTCGTTGTAGTCGTCAATTGGAATCAAATTATCGAGACAGAGCCTCCTGTATGAAGAGAGACTCTTATTGAAAGCACATATTTGATCCGCAGTGGACAGGAAAGTGGATCCGTTGACCTTGATGGGTGCCCAGAATTGAACCAGACAAATATGCGGACTCGACATTTTCTCAATAACAGATTTGATCCTCAATTTCAGCATTAGAAAGCTGAAATCGAGAGAAGCAGGAGCAGCTGTATCAACAAGATAAGATTGAGAATATAATAAACAAAACACTCATGTTTTGATATTCACAACTCTTAACTCACAGATGAAAGGGGAGATCGTTCGTTGGTACTCCAACTCATCGTCTTGTTTTATGCTCCAAAATGCAGAGGCATTGCACTTCACTTCACACCACTCCAGTTGACTAGACATTAGGTCACATATCTCTAAAACTTGCCGAAGATGATACTCCATAGAATTTCACTGCCTTTAGTCCATTTCCTCTCCTCCTTTTATCATTGGCGACTTGCTTTTGTTTTTGTCTACACTATTTTTTTTCTTTGAGGATTTTGCCAAACCTCTTTGGAAAGTCATTTGCTAATTGGATTTGGTGTAATTCACTCTAATTGTAATCTTCATTAATTAGATATAATTTGTAGTGTGTGATTACACTCTTCAATTCACCATGGAGAAATTGTGAATTATTGAAAAATACATAATATAATTACAAGCTGATTACTTTTTAAGTTCTTTGTTTTATTGAACTTGCTTTTGTTTTTGTCTACACTATTGTTTTTTTTTTCTTAAAAAAAGAATTTTGGCCATTGATATAAGTTTGTATTAGTATCATTTTATAATAGTAAAATGTTTGGTTAACAAGTAACCTTTATAACATAATTGATGACATTCAACAACAATATGGGTAAGAGTAGTATAATAATCACATATTCACACATGTCACTGATTCAAGATAAACTATAATTCATTAAATATAAATTATTCTTTTTAATGGAGATGGTTGTACATATATGTTAAAATTGGGATTAATAGATAATGGATGTTTTTTATAAAATAAAAAAGTTTTAGGTAATTTTTAGATATTTCCAAACACTAGAATTTGGCCCAAATTCTAGTTTTTTCTAGAACTTGGAAACTTTGAATGCTTGTCAAATATATCTGTCAAGTAATAACAAATTATATACTTCAATTCAAATTACTCATAAATAATAATAATAATTAAAAAAAACAATTTCAATCTGTATTTAGGCCAAACAAAACTGGTACAATTTTCCAAATATCCTTTTTTACTTGAAAATAAAAACTACTTTTTTTTCTTTCAAATTTCACTATAAAATATGCTGAAACATCATAAATTTAGTACTATGAAAAAAGCCTCAAATATTCATTTAATATAGAATAGAGAAAAATTTCCTTCATAGTTTTTAAATTTTAAAAAATAGTTCATAACTCAGCACTTAAATTTAAATGCATAGTAACTTAATATATTACAAGAAAATTGAGTTTATCTAACTTTTTATAAAATTTTTATGGTTAAACACCTCAGTAACGTAGTATGGCCACTTGCTTCTTCTTCTTCTTCTTTTTAAAATTTTTTGTTTGACCTATTTTACCTATAGCAAAACAAAATTAGACCCCTTATTTATAAGTTTTGGCCAATTATTTGGATTATGATTTATATTTTATTCTATTTTAATTTAAATAAATTTTGGAGGAATCAATAATTCATCCATTTATATCAGTCCATTTTATTTTTAGAGGAATCAATAATTCATTCATTTATATTAGTCTATTTTATTTTGTTCATACTCAAATCAACTTGATCTATTTAAATACAGGACACATGTCACTTTTAAAATAAGAGAAAAAAGAAGAAGTAAGATCCGTGTGAAGCAAGTGAATCAAAAAGCTCAAGAAGTTCAAAGAGATTTTTATGATAGTGACACACTTGGTACGTTTTAATAGCTCAATTTATTTAAATACCACATATAAGTTTTTTTTCGTCTTTTAGTTCTCTCGAATTATAATATCAAAAGAGGTCGTTGCAGATGTCGGGGGCAAACACGACTTCTTCTAAGGCTAGAAGACTACTGGAAGACACCCAGGACTATAGCTGAAAGAAACACACTAGATGAGTGTGCTTCGATCGTGTCTCCGGGCACGGTTGAATGTAGATATCATGAATGGTTCTATATTTGTATTGGAGCCTGACTATTTTAGATTCGCGTCGTGTAGGGCCCATTCAAGGGGAAGTGCTCACAACCCAAGGTTTTTTTGTACTCAAAACTCAAATGCGAGACTTCTAGTTAAGAAAGGAGTAACTCCACCACTGCACCATCAACAACGAAGTTAGAAATTTCGCTAAGCATATCTAAAATTTAATATATACATATAAAAAATAATTTTTGACTTATATATTTCGTATATTTTCTATTATATATAGTATAATTTTTTGACGAAGGGTGTCCAATTATACGTAGCTACGCCACTATGGGACCACATTCTTTTCTGGTGGTATCAAATATTGTCACAACTTAATTAAATATTATTCAGATACCATTACTATCTAGTCTCAAACTTCCCCATAGTTTCGATTGGGACCCATGGATCGGGAAAAGAAAATAGTAAAATCCTGAACTGAAGGATATATATGGCATAAGATACTAATGATCAAAAGTTTATGATTTTAAGCATGTGCATTGCACATGAATTTCTTATCAATATATTTTTTTTAGAAAATCATATAACCAAAGAAGTTCCTAAAATGTGATAAATAATCATCTTAAATAACTAACTCATCAAAGGAAGAAATTATTACGGAATTGTATGTCATAGCAATAAATTTAAAAATTAGTACATATAACAACAAATTTAAAAATTAGTAGTACATATAATTCAACAACATTAGACCGCTTCTACCAGAAAAAAAAAAAAAAAAAAAAAAAAAAAAAAAAAAAAAAAAGCATTAGACCCCCTCATTTTAAAGTTCTGCTCAATTATTTGGATTATGCCCTATATTTTAATTTAGGCCGCCAAAGTCATCGGTGACTTTCTAAAGTTGGCTCTAAGTTTTACTTAGACACCTCAACTGAGTGATGTTCATTTTAGACACCTCATGTAGGATCTTGTTGTGTCATTTTAACACTTTTTGCGGGCATGTCAATGTGAGTGTGTGTGATACATTCAACAATAGAGCGTGAAAGGCTCAATTAGCTATTTGTTTATTTTGTTTTCTCTTCTTCTTCTCCATTTTTCAAGCTATCACCTCCTACCATTTTTTGAAGCTTAAACTCCTTCAATAGAGGTCGAATTTTATTCAAATTTGTTTTCAAGTCATTTTTCATCTCCTTCATTGTATTACTTTTGTAAATCTACAATCTCCTCCCTCCACCTTTTTTGCCGGAAAAATGAATACCAACACTCATATTTTATATTTATTCTCTCTTTCTTTCTTCCTCACCCTCTTTTCTTCCCACAAAACAACACTAAAAAGAAAGAAAAAAGAATAAATATGAAAAATAGTAAAAGAAAAGAATTAATTATTAAAAAGTACAAACAAGATTTTGAGTGTAATGAAAAAAGATGATTTTTGATGGTAAAAGAGGGTAAGGTACCATCACCGCTCTCCACTTTTTTCGTCAGAAAAAATGGATACATACCCTCATTATACATATTTTTTCTTTCTATCCTTCCCTCCTCCTCCTTTCTTCAAAACAACACCAAAATAGAAAGGAAAAAAAGAGATCCAAAACAATTTTAAAAAGTAGATTAAAAAAAATAAAAAGATTGTTGATTGTAATAGAGAAGACAACTACCTTCAGGGGGTTAAATTGATTTTTGTAGGATCATACTTTTATTTTATTTACTAAATAGATTTTCAAATAATTTTCAACTTAAAATTACACATGTAATCATTTAATTGGTTGTTTGTCACGTCATCAACGAGTGTATCATACTCTTCTTCTGTTTTTTTGCTTATTATTAAAAAAATATCAAAATGACATAGCAAAATCCTGCATAAGGTGTCTAAAATAAACATCATCCAATTGAAATGTCTAAGTGAAACTTGGTGCGAATTTTAGAGGGCCACCAATGAATTTGGCCTTTAATTTAAATACATTTTGGAGGGTTCAAGGGGATGACTATGACCGGCTCAAATCATCCATCTATTTGACAAAAAAAAATAATCAAAATTTTAGTTTATGAATGGGAGCAAGTGGATAAAAAGGCTCAAGAGATTCAAAGAGACCCCGCGTTTTTTGTGGAAATTGTACATTTTCCCACTAAACTATGGAAATTGTCAAAGTAAAAATAAAGGTAAAAAATTGTGGAGTTAAGTTAGTACTATTTGTTCTTTATTGAATTTATAAAATCATCCATAATTCTTGATTTGTATGACAATGACAATCTTTTCAAATAAGAAAATTCACTTCAATACAAGTTTTGTACACTTTATAATAATTCAACTTAAACACCACATACTATCTCTGTTTATTTTTACTTATTCACTATATTAAAAATACTTATTCATAAAATTACTTGTTTAGTTTGGAAAATAAAAGATATTTTACTCTTTTGTGTCTATTTTATCATTGCTATTAGTTACTATTCAATGTCTAATACATTTTCTAAAACATTAAATTTAATATATTCAAAGGATAATATAGTAATATTGCCCATATTATTTATTGCTTCTTAAAGTATGTATCAAGTTAATAGCGGATAGCAATTATTGTCGGACAAAAAAGAATATATTAAATTAACCTGTTAAATTTGTGCATTCAGTTAATTATTTTTACATTAAATTGAAATGGGTATTAAATATTGTCACATCACCATTACACATAATTTTGATTGGGACCCATGAATCGGGGAAATGAAACATGAAAATCTTGAAAGGTTCAAAAGATTATGATTTTGTTCTTCGTTACTATTTAGAGGAGTTGCTAAATTGTGTTCTCACATAAGAGGGGATGTAACTCAAGAGAATAATGGATCATCATTCAATAAATAGTATGCTATTATTATCCATATATTAGAGGATTGACATTCTAATGGAAGAAGGGATGAGGTAAACTTGTCTGTATGTTTAGATTTTGTTTTCGGTATAAAAATGTTCCTTATTGTGAAGTATCATAATTGCCCTTAACAGAAATGAAAAATTTGTTTTTATTGGTTATCATCATTAGTAGAAGGACTAAAATAATTGATTTTAATTAATTAAAGGGTAAATCTGGAAAGTAAGATATTGCAAGGATCAAAACCAAAATAAGGCAATAGCATATGGACGAAAACAATTATTTTCCCTATAACTTATTATTTAGCAAAACAATAGTATTGAAAATTAGATAAATATTATTATGATAATATACAAATAATAGTGTACAAAATTAATATTTGAGTTGTGAGTCCTAAGGACCCGTTTGGTAGGCAGTATTAATTAGAATAGTCCATGGATTAAAATTTAGTTCATTTGATATATTGTTTGGTAACTTTATTTAACTTAATACATGGATTAATTATACACTATACGTGGTCTTATTTTATCTCTAGAAAATGGAGGGATAACTAATCCAAGGTTTAACAATCCTTGGATAAGACCCCTAATAAATGACTAAACTATCCCTCAATTCCTTTTGTAATTTGATTTCTTTTTTATTTATATTGGAATGGTTATAAATTAATGTTCTTATTAATTCTCCAATTTCGTTTAGTGTAACTTGATGATTTCATTAATATTTGTTTTCTCTATATTTTTGAATTTTTTTATTCAATGTAGTTCGTCGATTAACCACCTGAACTAATGTTAGCATATGTATAGAATTACCCTCGGGAATTTTCAAACCATTTGTTCGAGTTATAGCATTTCGTAATACACGACCATTAGCAGCTGATCCTTCCCAACCAGGTAATACATAAGTAAAATTAAGATTTTTATCACAAACTCCTAGTACATTAGTTGCTATTTCTCCCTTTCTTGTCCTGTATCTTGGTTTGTCCTTAGATGGAACTTTAATCTGAATGTAAGTACCATCTAATGCACCTAGACATCCCTATAAAAAAATTATAACATTATCTCAAACAACAAAAATTTCTTCGTAAAATTATATTTATTTTACTTTTACATAAATTAATAGATACCCAATTGAAAGTGCATATACCTTAAACCATCTCCATCGATCGTCAAGCTCATCTTCAAGCACTGGTTTGGGGTTAACAAGTAACAGTGGAGCTAGTTTTAGAATAACTTTCAAGCATTCATTGAAAGCTTGACTTGCACTCCAGCCCGATCTAATATAATCAACCTTAGTGGATCTATTCTTCTCATGATGAGCCAAAATATTTAAAAACATTGCTAACTTTTCACTACTTGACATATATTTGCTATCAGTCAAACCTCCAACTTCCTTAGTTAAGAGAACTAAAGTGTGAAAAGAATTTCTATCCATCCTTAACTTATCAATACATGTTGTGTCACTATCTTGTACAATACAATTTAAATGAGATATAATTTTAGGAACTCAACTACTCATAAGGTACCTAATCACATGCCTATTCTTTTTATAGAAATACCATGAATAACCATGAAAAGAAAAATAAACATAACAAGAAATTGTTGGCACAATATCTCCTCAAGTATGATAAAACATTCAATATCGGACTGTAGTTGATGATCCATAAGAAACCCTATTTTTTAATTAAAAAATGAAAAGAATTAATACAAAAAAAAAACAATTAAAAAGAATCAACGAGGGCAACTTTAAAATGAGGACAACTTGAAATTGTTTACAAATATTTCAAGCACATAAAATGAACAAACTTTTTTCAAAATTTACAAAAACCCTAAAACATAACATTCTAGAATTTTTTTTTTTTGATTTCTTCCATTAAGTAGAAAAGATGAGTTTATCCAAATTATTATGCAACAGATCAGAGAATTATTAATGATGACAAAGAAAGAAAAGAGAAACAAATTCTTAAAAAAAAAAAAATTAACCTTGTTAGAAACTTGAAAGTTGAAGGTTATTGGTAAAGAAGTTCTCCAATCACCCATCTATGGCTTCAATCGAAAATGAAAAGTTGAGTGTACTCAAATCAAAGAGTGATTCTTATTGCAATGAAGAAGAGAAGAAACTTGGAAGCTAAGACCATAAGTGGCACTTGTGAAAGCTTATCAATTAAAGGGTTTGAAGGGTAGTTTTGTCATTTAATAAATTTATCCCATCATAAATTGTGATGGAATTACTATACCACCCTTTTGGAAGAATAACTTCTCCTGGTACTATTTATTAATCCTAGGATAAGTTATCCCAAACTTTCCAACCAAACACTAAATTAAGTGTCACTAAATATTTATCTCAGGACTATTTGTACCTATCCTTCACACCAAACGACCCCTTAGTTTCTAAATTTGGTTGCTCAAAGTGTGAATCAAGTTGCACTATTTCAGTTGTATCCTCACTGTGGTCATCAAGTGCTACATCCACGTTAACCGTTCCTCTGTTTGTCACAGCTTCCTCTATTGGATGAGGCAGTGACGGATCAACTTCCACTGTCCCTTCACAGTTGAGTGAGTCACGCTTGTCTGATAAACAAGAAGGAACCAGTAGTGCAGCAACAACATTATTCTCCCAATTATGTAAATTTGACGGTCGACAGAAAAAATCAGTTTCTGTTGTTTCTCGCCCATCCTGAAGAGATTGAACACTCGGCAGACGTTGGCCAATTTCAAAGAAGTCAAATTCATCACTCGGGGCAAGTTTAACAACTTCAACGAGCATCCTTTACCCTAGTTCATTTCCAGAACCAACTATGAAACCTGGAAGATAAGGATCTTATATAACCCACTCACTATTTCGTCAAGTCTATCATCACCGGCTATAAAAATGAGAAGATAAGGTATGAAATTAGTAGTACAGAAATAGTAGAGCAATGGAAATAAAAACGAGAACAGTCTCCGGTCTTTTACTTTTTTTATTCATTTAGTTTGGTTTGGCCAAAGTCAAAAAGGCAACAACAACATACCTCTAAAAATTCAAATAGTATGTTCATTGATTTACAAATGCTAAACAACCCAAATGAATTGAAATTCGAGCCCTATGATGGAAAATTAAACAAAGATTATGTACTTGTTCAAAGGAAATATAAACAAAAGTGTGGTTGAGCATTCTAAAAATAAAATAAAAGAAGAAATGAGATGAGATGAGCGAATACCATAATAAGCTTGGGAAAATGTAGAGATGGTTGTGTAGATACAATCTCAAATACACCAGAGCACCATTCACTGAGGCTGAACACTGGAAGTGAATAATAAGAATGTATTCCCAAGGGAATTGCAGTTTGAAGTAGTGCAAACTCTGCAGAGGAGTAGCTTGGGACATCGGGGTTATATTCTGGCAAGCGTCTTGAGAAAACTCGTCCAGGGGGACCAAATGGAATTTCCTTGTTGTCGATGGGAATCATAGTAACTAGACAGAGCTTCCTGTATGAAGAGAGCCTCTTATCAATTTCTTTATAGAAAGCAAATGGTTGATCCGCGGTGGACAGGAAAGTAGATCCATTGACCCTGATGGGTGCCCAGAATTGAAACAGAGAAATATTTGGAGTAGACATTTTCTCCATAACACATCGGATCCTCCATTTCTCAGTTGGAAAGATGGAAAAAACAGAATAAGCTGTATCAAAAAGATAAAAAGATTAGTGCTAAACTAAAATTGGAAAATAAGTTTGATACTCACAACTCACAAAATATAGACTTAATGGATTGCTGGTAGTCCAACTCGTCGTTGAGTTTTATGCTCCAAAATGCCCAGCCATTGGACTTCAGTTGAGACCAGTCCAATTTACAAGGCATTAGGTCACATACATCTGAAGGTTGCTGAACAACATTCTCCATACAATTTCACTGCTTTTGCCCTGTTGCTCTGCTGTGCCAATTTGTCGATCAACTGCCGAACTACTATATCTTCAATATAAAATCATACATAATTCTCTGAAGGAGAGTGCTCCATTTCCATAGAATAGAATGGAATTTAATAGGTGGATTTTGGGCGGGTTTAATTAGTAATCGTGGGTAATGGGTGGATTTATAAATTATATTAATATATTAAATTATTATCAATAGTTGAGCGCCACTTATTTAAAAAATATATTTATATACTTAAAATTTAAAACCGTTAAATAAGTGGTCTATTTTGGACCCAAAGATGGATGACATGGTATTTTGGAGCCAATAAGTGGATGAAGAATAGTTTTGTACCATTTCCAATACTTCGAAGATATTTTAGGCCCATTTCCACTAATCTTATTAATAGCTAACTCAATGAAGGAAAAAGTAATACTGAAATTGCATGTCATGGCAATAAATTACATTTTATTTCTAACGAAACAAAATTAGACCTCACATTTATAAGTTCTTCCAACTATTTGTATTACGACCCACATTTAATGTATTTTAATTTAAATATGTTTAGAATAGACGATCAATAATTCATTTGTTTGTATTAATTTATTAATTTGATCAAATTCTAATTAATATGATCTATTTTTAAATTTAGATCACTCGTTCTTTGGACACCTCTAAAAAAAATCAAAAGTTTAATGTGTAGACAAGTGCAAGCGGATTAAAAAGCTCAAGAGATTCAAATAGATTCCACATTTTTTGTGGAAATACATAACATGTGTAGTAGATTTGTCCACGCTATAGCCACTTTGAAAATTGCCAAAGGGAAAAAGAAAGTCAAGAAACTTCCATGTGTAGTACTATTTGTTCTTTATTGAATTTAGTCTCAAATTTCACACATACGACCTATGAATAGCGATAATAGGAAAATCTTGAATGGTTCAAAAAGTTGTGGTATATTTCATTAAGGTTCAAAAGGTTATGATTTTGTTATTTGTTCGAGTTTTTAAGAATATAGATGACATGTGAATCCTTTATCAATATTAAAAGAAAATTAAAATTTGTATAAATAATATTAAAAATCATATTCTAGTTGAATAAAAATTACCAAAAAATTCCTATGTGAAAAATATAAATAATATATCTATTTATATCTATATTATTATACAATATTAAAAGAATGAAGGTCCTTACAAATGTTAATTGAACTGTTTGTCTTTCATTAAAGGGAAAAAACTCAAATATGCAATCGAACTTTTAGAAAAAACTCATTTATGTCATCCGTTAAATGTTTGGCTATTCTATGCTATTGCTATTAAAGAAAAGGCCCGTTTTTTTAACTCCGGTTTTACAAAACCACTTTTTACACCCCCAAAGGTTTAACACTTTTCAATTGAAGTTTTTGGATCAAATGCACTCTTTTTGCTTGTTCTTCCAAAAGAACACCAAGAATTTTCTTAAAGGTGAGCATTTTGATTTCCTACTTTTGTAGTTCAATTCCTAGTCTTTAAAGAAGGCATTTGTGCCCTTAGGGGATAGTTTGAATTCATCCTTATCACGATCCAAAAGACAGGTGTGACACCTGCCTTATCCCACCAATACAGGCAAGCTTAAACAACCCTTGGCAAGGGCAATACCAGAAGTAAGAAGGAAATCAAGAACTAAACATAACATAATAATGCAAAACTCTTAATATAATACAACTTTTCTCCAAAACCTAGTGTCACGTGTACAAGCCTCTAAATAATACAACAGATTCAAAAGAAGTACAAGTCTACAATAATTGGATAGTAGAAAGACACAATCAAGAGTATGTGATGACTGTTGAGATGATCACGAACTCCAAATGCAAGTCTCGAATGAAGATATGAGAGGATGATCAAGATGATCCAGACTTGTAACCTATAGAAGTGTGGAAAGCAAGGGAGTAAGTACCAAATAATAACGGTACTCAACAAGCATTCCTAGCTAACCCTAAGTAAAGTGATATTGAACACAAGCACTCTGTCACACCTTCTGAACCTCCTCAAACTACAATCTGCATAGAGTTTAGAACCAGCTCATCCTAATAGTTTCACAAGTAATAGAGCAACACGTTGCATGTAATACACCAAGGCAAAAGGGGCAAATCCTAAACCAAAGACCAAGGTTGCCCCAACCTTGGCCAAACGCTGCCCAAGTTCACGACCACCATCACGATCAGTAGTCTTGACCACGGTTCATGAGAGGTCTCGTGAAGCTCCTTTAGAATTGTGGAAGGCAAGGCCTTGAGACCAAGCTACTGCCTAAGGACCACGAGCCACTTCACGACCAGTGGTCATGACCACAGCTCGTGGGAAGACTCATGGTCATGCCTTAGCATTGTGGAGGCCAAGGCACCAAAGCTTAGCCACTGCCCAAGGATGACGGGTAGGACCATGGCTCGTGAGCCCTTCCGTGGTGCTTGGGAGTGGACTGCCTAAATGAGGGTCTTTTTGGTAAATTCCTTTTTAGTTGGTTTTAAGTGGGGGGTCATTTTATATGGACTTTATAAACATATATAAACTATTTTAAGTCATAAACCACCCCATTTTCTTCATTAACCCCCAACACCCAAATCAAATTGATAAGTTCTTCTTCCTCACAATAGTTCTCTCTCTAAAACTCCAAGAAGAAGAAGAGTAGAATTGGAGCTAGAGTTTGGAGAATTCAAGGCTTCTTCCTCAAATTCTTTGAAGATTAATTATCAAGGTATGGTGGATTTTCATCTATGGGTAGCTTTCACCCATAGAGCCCTTCCAAAACTAGATTTCGAAGCTTTCAAATTCCCAAAAGTTGGGATTTTACTCTAAGCCACGGATTCCTTTTCAAAAATGATTTCAATGATTTAATTGATTTATATTATGACCAAATTGTTGAATTACTATTGTTTTAATGATGAATTACCCAAGAATCCATGAATTTCCATTTTTCCCAAATTGGATCTCAAGTGTGGGTGTTGGTTGGTACTAGTAGAATGTGAAAGAATTATGCATGTAGTAGTTGATCCAATTGAGTGGCTGTGGGTTGATTATTATGAAATTGCATGATTTTAGTATGAATATACATGTGTTCTTGATTAACCTAAGATTTTAGGGTGAAATTGGTATGGTTAAGTGTTATGCCATGAAAGAGGCAAATTGAGGGTTTAGATGTGACCTTCTAAGATTGATTAACTTATTTATAAATTGCCTTAGATTAGATGACCTACATATAAATTGCTTATAAGTAAAGCTTGTAGACATGAATGAATTAGGTTAGGGCTTAAATGATGGATCATGGTTGAGTAGTATTGCGATTGAGTTTACTTGATGCTATATGACTATAATTGGTCAAGAACGAAACATGTGGTTAGTTTACCTTGAGAGTTAGGTTTACATGATGACCATGTGAGGTATTGCTTGAGAGTAATGCTTGTAGTATGAAGATGACTTCTAAGGCTTAAAGGGTAAAAGCTAAAATGAATGAGCTATGGATGTTGAGGCTTTAAGAAGGAAGCTATTATGCATGTTGAATTGTATATGGTATTATTATGGAAGGACTTTACCCACATGACCTACAATATGAGTACATGAGCTTATACATACAATGAATGAACTACTTGAATTACGATTATATCCATGTTTAATATAATGAATGCTAGATGTGTTGATTTGATGTGATCTATGATCCTTGTATGCAAGATATGAGAATTATGCATGGTTGTGATATTATGTGCATGTTTTATGAACACTTTGAAAATGAAGTGTCTATGATGATGATATTGTGGTAGTGTCATTGAAAGGACAATCTCTCATATACACTTCATGCATGTACATGATTATGATGTATCTATGGTGTTCTTGAAAGCCTATGCTCACATACACCCTTACACATGTCTATGAATGAAATGTCCATGACCATGATAATCTTGTTGTGTTAATTGAAAGGCTATTATCATAAACACACTATGAACTTGATGTGAAATGTTTACTCACATATTAATGTTTCTAAGTTGAAATGCCATTCTCACCTAATGAATCTATGAGCTATATCATGATATTGTGTTGGATTGAGTGTTAAGTCATTCTTTCATAAACACGAACTTAAGTTAAGACTTAATATGAAGTTAAAGGGAATTATGTCTAGCATCGAGTGAATATGTAAATGTGATGGAAGCTTTTATGCCAGCAGTCCAGCTTCCCAATGGGTTCCTTTTACGCCAGTAGTCCAGGTTCCCAAAATAATTATCTCATGAGATGGAAACCTTCTACGCCAGCAATCTGGGTTTCTAGAAGCAATCTACCTATTCCATAACTATGTGCCCACATAGGTCTTTAGCTAGTGGATCCACCTAAGCTAATAAACTTCAGTTTTACCTTAGGCAAGTAGGACACCTTTTTTCAATGCGGGGTAATACACCGGATTCCATGTAGCTCACATGGTCTATGTCGGTTAACGCTATTTCCCTCCATGAACAAGAATATGAACAAGAACATGAGTTATGTACTATGGTTCCTCAAGAGGTACTACTTAGAATGAGTGGGGGTATGGAACTTCATTCATGCATTGAACAAGTAGGATTTGAGAGTGTTCATGGTATGTTTCTCTTATGATATGATGATTTATGAGTTAATGCATGCTTTATATGAATTGTGAACACGAACATGGACCATGCTTATGACTTCTCAAGGAGCTCAACTTTGTGTGAGTGGAGGTATGGGACTTCATTCATGCATTGCACAATTAGGCTTTGAATTATGGTGTGGTTTTCTTATGCTATGAATATATATGAGGTTATGTATGTATGGTATGGATTTTTGCTAAGAGTGGTTTTCATTGTTATAAGTTAATGAACATGAATGTTTCCTTGTTTATGAGTATTGGCTATGGATGAGGACAAGGTATGATATGTATGATTAAGGCGGCCTAAAAGTGGTACTTAGTGTAGATGGGATTATGAGATATTATCTATGCGCATTGCACAAGTATAACTTAGGGTTACTTATGTAATGGTTCTACTATGATGATGATGATCTTGATATTTAACTATGTATGTGAACTATGTATTATGATGATTGGTGTATGCATTACGTTTATGTTGGAGGCTATGCTTGTGATTATGTAGATATCCTTTATGCTATGATGAATTGTACATGAGTTGTCTTATGAGTTACATTCTCCAGCTATTTCAAGATGATGTTCAAATTGGCATATAGCATGGTTTCAACTAAAATGTCCCTTTCAGAATGTTTTTAAAGGTTTTTATGCATGACTTCCATACTTAGTGCATTTTTGTACTAACCCATATTTCTACATTTTTCTATAAGTGTAGGGCCCGGTCGTTGAAGTGTGCTTCTTCTAGAGTTCAAAGCTTGGATTGATTCTCTCCACGCTTTTGGTGAGTCATCATAGTTCGAGGACAGAAGTTGTTTATTTTAGTGTCTTTTTTACATGCCCTTTTGGGACTATGTTGTAAAAGGGGTGTGACCCTTATTGATATTCGATTGTATTAGATGGCTTAATGAGATAATGTCTAGACTTCCATTTGATTTTTATGAAAAGACTTCGATTGTAAAAAATTTTAATCTCACATCATTTCTATTACTTATGTTTATGATATGCTAAGGGCTTGTATAAGACGCCTTCGGGGTCTAGTACGTCGTGTTACGTCTAGGGGTACCTATGGATCGTGACATCAACTTACCTTAAAAAAAGAAAAGAAATCAACTCGATACTATTCAAGTTGATTTATTTTAATTTTCAAACGTCTATCTATTCATATCAATTTATTTTAATGTGTTCAAATTCAAATTAACATGATCTATTTTTAAGTTTGGATCACCCATTTATTTTCCACCTCTAAATAAAGTCAAAAGTTAAGTTTGTGGACTAGTGTAAATGGATCAAAAAGCTCAAAAGGTTCAAACAGACTTAGCTTCTTTTTGTTTTTTTCGGAAATTGTACATTTTTCTATGCTGGTAGTCCCTGTTGAAATTGCCAAAGGTAAAAAGGAAGGCAATACATTGTGGAGTTCGTACCATTTGTCCTTATTGAATTTAAATAATACCATCCATAATACTACATGCTGGAGGCGGAGGGAGCATATACTTATGGGTTCATTCGAACCGATTCGACAAAAAATATTATTATTTATATATGATTAAAATTATTTTTTAGATATATACAATAGATGTCGAATTTTTATTCACTAATTCGTATATTTACTTTTTAGATTTTGAATTCCTTAATTAAAAATCCTGGCTCTACACTGATTACAATGTAACATTTCTTAATAGTTTTACATACACTGTCTATTTATACGTAGTGTCATTGAAGCCGGGGGGACACAAAATCTGGCTACCATTAGTAGGTGGTTCCATATTACAAAAAGTGGTAGTAAAATACTATTAATATAATAGTATTAACTAAAATTTTCCTTGTGATTCCTCCTCTATATATGCATCTTTCGTAATTTGACAGCTCTCATTCTAACGGTATTAAGCACCTTACCATCAGTATAAACATATATCAATATGAATATATATACACCTTACTATAGCCATCATGAAATTTTCCAACAAACATTAACAAGGTTTGACTATATTAAAAGAACAATTATTTTTGATAATTACTCCGTTGTATTGAGTTTTATCTTCAACACCATATTACTATATATATTTACACAATCACACTGGACGATAAACTAAAAACGAATTCTAACTACGTGAAAAAATATAACTACTCCCTCCATCCCATTTTATGTGGCACTTTTCGAATTTCAAGATTCAAATAAGTCTATCTTTATCGTAAATTTTTCATAGATTTTTTAAATATTTTGAATTTTTAATTATTGTGACTTATAGTACTTTTTAAGTAGTTTACAAATATATAAATTTTATTTCAAAAAAATTGAAGATTTCATGCGCAAATTCCCGGTCAAACATAAACTGTTTGACTTTCGAAGAACGAAAAGTGTCACATAAATTGAAACAAAGGGAGTAATTAATTATTAGGAAATTGTGTATACTGATAAACTATAACATGATAACAACAATAAAATATAACCACGTATTCACTATAATTCCACATTATGGAATCTAGAAACTATAACATGAGTGAAGTAAAAATAATACTACTAAAGAAATGTCACTTTCTCTCCATACACATGTGCAACACACTTGTCATGAAACTAGTATAAAAATAAATATAAAGAAAATTATTGTAGATAAATAAAACAAATATATATAAATTAGTGCCTACATGCACAAAATATAGAACTAAAATGCTAATAACCATAAAATGGAAGAGCCCATAGGAATGGAGAGGTTAATAATAAATAATTACGTGAAGAAGAAATTACAACTTTATATATAATTTTTAATGTATGAAAGATAATTAGGTGCAATTATATTATCTTTCCTGCAAATAATTGGGCAAAGAATATTTTCATCTCATTTTTTCCTATAAAAAAAAAACAGTATGAATAAAAGGGATATGAATAGTGTCTTAGTAGCCGGTTCATTAGCTATGATTTAAGGAGCTTGACATTGTGGCCAAACTCCTACTGTTTCTCCAACAGCATGAATTGGAAGCTGTGAGTCCTGATGTGATTTCACAATATCAGCCACGTCCGATGTTACTATCACTGTAAGCTGACTCTCACACAGAGATGATAGTTGTAGCCTCTGAAATCTCTGAAGCCGTGGAGTCCGATTTCATCTCCTCCTGCAGTGGTGATAGCTTACTGCAAATGGAAGAGACAATACTATATAATGACTCCCTTGCATCACCTTTACTGATTCAAAGAGGGTATTGAACTGAACATCGAACATGGTAACAGGGCAGATAGGCATGGAGTAGGAACAATAATGTAACAAATTAAGCTTTGTATTGATCATCAAAGCAACTTACAAACAGGCTGTCCATGTAATCAAAGAACAAACAGAAAATACAAAATAGCTAATGAAAAGAAAATGGCATAACTCATATCACAAGTCCTATGATTATTTTACTCTTCTATATATAGGCATCTTTCGTAATTTAATCACTGAGCACAAAGACATGTAACAACACAGCAGGGAAGAGACAAACACCATGCCACCCATTTCTGCAATGAAGATACCATAACAAAACTGACGGAAAATCATTCATGTGTCAGCTCCAGGGGTAACCAGTAATCTCATAGTAGTCCTTCCCAACGATCTTATTGAATGCATCCCATCCCTCAAATCTGAATCAGTAGTTATCAAAATCCAATCGTCATCTTCATCTTGATACTTGATTGAGAACCTTTGAAGTGATATCTTAAGCCTCTTTTCCACTTCCCCCTCCAATTCTAGCCTCGTCGATGAAAGGGGGAGTTGAAACTTTATGATATCACCTCTATATGTAACCTTTAAAGTCATCACACTATCACAAGGTTTTCCGGTTGCAGGAGATTCTTTGTTATCCAAATAAACGGTGCCTTTTTCTTGGGAAAGAGCAGGACATTGTTGATCACCCACATATGGATCAGTACCTTGAAAAGATACGTCTTGGCTAACAGGGACATTAACCTTTCTAGTCTTGTGATTTGGCCATCTAGCGAATTCATGTTCTCTACATATTCGTTTCAGTGTTGCTCGACTAACTGCAATAAATGAAGTCCACAAAAGGGATTTCAGTAACCTTTGCATAAATCATTTCAGATGCGCTAAAGTTAGTGAAGTTACCATGTAGATCTTTGGCAGCATCTTCAAGAGTCATGCCATAATGCTGCTCCAGGATCTTGCGAGTAATCCCATGATCTTTTTCTATCCTTTGTATTGCGTTTTTCTTATGTGAATGAATCATCTTGTTGTTAGTCGTTGTATTTCCTGCAGAATTAGTTTCTAAATTTGGTTGCTCAAAGTGTGAATCAAGTTGAATTATTTCAGTTGTATCCTCAATGTAGTCATCATGTGCTACATCCATGTTACCCGTTCCTCTGTTTGTCACAGCTTCCTCTATTGGATGAGGCAGTGACGGATCAACTTCAACTGTCCTTTCACAGTTGAGTGAGACACGCTTGTCTGATGAACAAGAAGGAACCAGTAGTGCAGCAGCAACATTAGTCTCCCCATTCTGTAAATTTGATTGTTGACATAAAGAATCAGTTTCTGTTGTTTCTCGTCCATCCTGAAGAGATTGAACACTCGGCAGACGTTGGCCGATTTCAAAGGAGTCAAATTCATCACTCGGGTTAACTTCAACAACTTCAACGAGCATCCTCTGCCCTAGTTCATTTCCAGAAGCAACTATGAAACCTGGAAGTTGTTCTTTCATTGTGGTTAAAAGCGTGTTTAAGAAAGTCATTGTATCTCTAACAGCCATTTCGTTGCGTGGCAGAAAGTACTCAACTACGAAAACAAAATTGTTGGCGTATATACTTTGCAAACAAATGGCAAAACTCTGAGTGAATCCAGCTTTTCGTGCACTAGGCAACAAAGGGTACTCTTTGATGCTTAATTGAGTAACATCTTCGCAAAAGCATGAACCTTGGGATGCAAATGCCCTTCCCACCAATGCCTCACCGCTCTCAATAAAAGAGAACTGAGAAATATATATGAAATCATAATGGATTATAACCGAAAATTCACGGTAGGAGGCAGCAGCACAACGCAGGAGTTGTAAAGAGGCAGATGGAGAGAAAGGAATCCAAATTTGGGCTAAGGGTATTCTATGTCTTTCAAGGATCTCATATAACCTGCCCTCTATATCGTCAACTCTTTCATCTTCCAGCTGCTATAAAAAAGATAAGATAAGCTATGAAATTAGTGGGACTGATCTCTTTTTTCTTACTTTCATTTATTTTGTTTAGTTTCGCCAAAATAAAAAAGGCAGCAACTCCTTACATTTGAAGGTCCAAAAAACATGTCCAATGAGTTAGTAATGTACAACCCAACTGATTTGAAATCCAAGCCCTATGAATGGAAAATTAAACAAGGATTATGGAATTGTTCAAACGGAATATAAACAAAAGTGTCGTTGAGCAAATACCATAATGAGCCTGGTAAGATGGGGAGATGGTTGTGTAGATACAATCTCAAATACACCAACGCACAGCTGACTATGGAGGCTGGAAACTGGAAATGCATAATAAGAATGAATTCCCAAGAGAATTGCAGTTTGAAGCAGTGGAAACTCTGCAGAGGAGTAGCTTGGGACATCGGGGTTATATTCTGGCAAGCGTCTTGAGAAAACTCGTCCAGGGGGACCAAATGGAATTTCCTTGTTGCCGATGGGAATCAAAGTATCTAGACAGAGCTTCCTGTATGAAGAGAGCCTCTTATCAATTTCGTAATAGAAAGCAAATGGTTGATCCGCAGTGGACAGGAAAGTCGATCCATTGACCTTGATGGGTGCCCAGAATTGAAGCAGACAAATATCTGGAGTCTCCAGTTTCTGCATAACAGATTGGATCCTCCATTTCTCAGTTGGAAAGATGGGAACAACAGAATAAGCTGTATCAAAAAGATAAAAAAGATTAGTGCTAAACTAAAATTGGAAAATATTCACAGCAGACTCACTCACAAAAGATGGACTTAATGGATCGCTGGTATTCCAACTCGTCGTTGTGTTTTGTGCTCCAAAATACCCTGCCATTGAACTTCAGTTGACACCAGTCCAGTTCACGAGGCATTAGGGAACATACCTCTGAAGGTTGCTGAAGAAGATGCTCCATAACATACAATACAATTTCACTGCCTCTGCTACTTATATAAGGAAAATTGGGGATCAACTCTCGAAAAGTCGTCGAGTTACTATCCAATTAAAATACCATTACATTTAGAGCGGCTCAATTTATAAGGAAACGGTGCAAATGGATCAAGAGGTTCAACAAGCTCCACGTTGTACCCAATGTGGAAATTGTCAAAACGAAGACAAAAAATACTGTGAAATTAATAAAAATGTATTTTGTTTATAATGTGGTTTTAAAATGTTTTTATCATCAATATTTTGATTTTAAAATGTCCTTAGTATTATCTCTAAAGAACCTTATTCTTATTTTCTTTCTTTTATACTTATGGGTGTGAATTATGAAATATATTTTTTTTAGGAGCTTTCGTAAATAGTCATTATAATAAGCTTAATAATGCTTCATAGCTATAGTTTGTCATATTTACGGATTGTAGCTACAATTTAAGCTGTCTCGTTTGTATAATTCGCATATTTGTGTAATTTGCAGGTACATTTGTATAATTTAGTTATTTTTATATAAATTTGAAATAACGAATTTATACAATAAAACATCAAAAGTGTAAATAATTATACAAATTCCGAATTATACAAAACTTAAAAGCTAAGCCGCATAATTACAACTTAAAGTAGGTCGTGAATTGTAATTAAGGCAAACTATAGCTATGTTAAATAATTAACTAGTAGATGTTTGCTTATACGCGTAATTTTCTCCTTTTTTTTTTTAAGAGTTAATACCTCAAAAGGTCACTCAACTTTCACAATTGTCTAAAAAAGTTATTGAACTTTGTTTTGTATCAATGAAATCACTCAATTTTTTATATCAACAAATCATCCAACTAACTCTATCAATAAAAAATGTGATTTTATTGATATAAAACAAAATCATCCAGCAAAAATATGTAATTTTATTGATACAAAACAAAATCATCGTGCAAAAAAATGTTTTTTATTGCATTTATACCACAGTAATTACTCTCTCTGTCCATAGTTCTCTATTTATATCACAATAATTACTCCCTCTGTCCATAATTCTCCATTTATATCACAGTAATTACTCCTTCTGTCCAATCATAGTTTTCCATAGTACTATTTTGGAATGTCCTACAATACTTGTCTACTTTATAAAATCAATAAGTAATGTTATATTTAGTTCCTAATTTATCCTTATCGTTAATTATAATCATTTCTCTATTATATTTTTCAAGACATTATATTTATTATATTCAAAAAGTGATTAGTAAAATTATTCTTTTATTTGTAATTTCTTAAAAACTGTGAAAAGTCACTAATGGACAAGTATTGTTGAACAGGGGAAGGAAATAATATTTGAAATATCATTACATTTCGATTGGGACCATGAATCAAGAAAAGAAGGGTGCCAAAGAAATTAGAGAAATCATGGAATGTTCAAAAGGTTATGATTTATGACATTAAGGTTCAAAATGTTATAATTTAGTTATTAATCGGAACTTATACAATGTTGCTGCTAGCTTTTAAGTACGTGCATGCATGTGAATTCCTTATTAATATTAAAAGAAAGTTAAAATTCATATAAATAATATTAAAAATCATATTGAGTTAAATAAAAATTAACTACAAAAAGTTTCTAAAATGTGATAATTATTAATAATCTTATTAATAGCTAACTTAGCAAAGGAAAAGGTTATAACGAAATTGTATGTCATGGCAATAAATTACATTATACTTCTAACAAAACAAAATTAGACCCTCTCATTTATAAGTTCTGCCAAGTATTGGATTACGACCCACATTTAATGTATTTTAATTTAAATATTTTTAGAAAGGATCAAAAGTTTAATGTGTAGACAAGCGCCAGTGGATTAAAAAGCTCAAAAGGTTCAAATAAATTCCACGTTTTTTGTGGAAATACATAACATGTGTAGTAGATTTGTCCACGCTATAGCCACTTTGAAAATTGCCAAAGGGAAAAAGAAAGTCAAGAAACTTCCATGTGTAGTACTATTTGTTCTTTATTGAATTTAGTCTCAAATTTCACACGTACTTTCGATTGGGACCTATGAATAGCGATAATAGGAAAATCTTGAATGGTTCAAAAAGTTGTGGTGTATTTCATTAAGGTTCAAAAGGTTATGATTTTGTTATTTGTTCTAGTTTTTAAGAATGTAGATGACATGTGAATCCTTTATCATTATTAAAAGAAAATTAAAATTTGTATAAATAATATTAAAAATCATATTCTAGTTGAATAAAAATTACCAAAAAATTCCTATGTGAAATATATATATAATTTATCTATTTATATCTATATTATTATACAATATTAAAAGAATGAAGGTCCTTACAAATGTTAATTGAACTGTTTGTCTTTCATTAAAGGGAAAAAGCTCAAATATGCCATCGAACTTTTAGAAAAAACTCATCTATATCATCCGTTAAAAGTTTGGCTCATCTATGCTATTGCTATTAAAGAAAAGGCCCATTTTTTTAACTCCGATTTTACAAAACCACTTTTTACACCCCAAAGATTTAACATTTTTCAATTGAAATTTTTGGATCAAATGTATTTTTTTGCTTGTTCTTCCTTAAGAACACCAAGAATCTTCTTAAAGGTGAGCATTTTGATACCTTTAAATAAAAAATTTGACTCTATCATTGTCCACCCATACACTTAAACACCATTAAATAAGATCACAAATGTAATTTGTCGATGGGTACAAGTGGCTGATGTTCCAGTATATTTTTCCACGTGTAACCACTGTGAAAATTGTCAAAGGAAAAAGAAATGGAAAAAATTGTGGCGTTAGTACTGTTTGTTCTTTACTGAATCTATATCTATATCCAATATATAAAAGGTGATATGACACATCTTTACGACCTTCATTTGCATTTATTTATTTTTTTCCTTTTTTCTGAATTTTTCTTCATTTTTGGGTTTTTGTTTATCTTATTTTAATAACAATTTTCAAATTGCCTAGATAATTACTCAATTAAATGAAAAACTTCAGTTTCCTAATTAAATTGCATGGTTTTTCGATACCTCATTTCATTTTTTATAATTAACGAGGGTGATCTTATGTACATATAAATTGTGCCAAAGAGTGTTTCAACGTTAAATCACAAAGGAAAAGTAATAGACAATAAAGATTATGTGCATATATGATTCCTCCTCCTCTTTTCATTTACATTTGCAATTGTATGATTCCAACAATTGAATGTAGCATTTCTACCTTATGATAAACTTAAAATTGTTGATAATAGTAGTAATAATACTAATTAATAAGTTCCCAACTAATCTTGAATAATTTTCACACCATTAAAGACTAAACGTTTTTTTCCCAATTACTAAACATTTTTTTTAAAATACTGAGCAGTAAGGCGTAGGAACTCGTACAACTTACAAGTAGCAGGTCGCCTTGCACCTTGTAAGGCTCATGGGGCACAGCGCCTTCCTCTATTATTTTTCACGGCATCACTCTTTCGTCTAGAAAGTTGCCCTTTTGATTTCAATCTTATTTTTTGTTGCCCTTTTGAAAATTTCACTTAATTTTTTATGTGCAATTGTGCATATATGATTCCTCCCCCTCTTTTCAGTTCAAATCTTGAACATAATATTTCTTTTGTATTCTATATTTCTCAAAAGAGGCATGTACATGAATATATAACTACTACTAAGCTACAATATATGGAAAGAATTAATGTATTCCTATTGTACAAAGATTACTAGAATCGAGTTCCGATTTATAAAGATTACAGAATCAAGCGCTAGAATATCTCTATACTCCCCCTCAAGTTGGTGTATATATGTAGAACATGCCCAACTTGCTCCCAAACTTGGAGAACATTTTACTTGAAATTGCTTTAGTAAGAAGATCAGCCAATTGGTCCACCGATTGAATCTTGGGCAACTCTAATATCTTTCCATCCAGCTTTTCCTTGATGAAAAACCTGTCTACTTCTACATGTTTGGTACGATTGTGTTGTACCGAATTATGTGCAACATCACGTGCAGCCTTATTATCAGAATATAGTTGGATTGGTGCCTTAGGTGGATAACCCAAATTTGTTAAGAGAAGTCTCAACCATAATGCTTCACATATTCCAAGTGTCATTCCTCTGAACTTGAGCGAGCAACAACATTTTGTTTTTTGTTTCTCCATGTAACAAGATTTCCTCCCACAAAAGTGAAATATCTCGTAGTAGACCGTCTGTCATCAATAGCTCCAGCCCAGTCAGCATCCGTATATATATTTATTACTAGAGGATCTGTACATTTTGTGAACAAAATTCCCTTTGCTGGAGAAGACTTCAAATATTTCAAGATACGCATAATTGCATTCATATGTTGCTCTCCAGGATTATGCATAAATTAACTTACCATACTTAAAGAATAAGCAAGGTCTGGTCTTGTGCGTGCTAACATATTCACCTTGGATGGACCACAAACATTTGAATGTATAATCATAAAAGGAATTGAACTTTTATTCATTCTTGATGAAAAAGACACACGGTGACTCTTTGAAAGTTCACAGCCATCACAATGGAAATCAGAAACATAAAATTTTGTAAATAACTTAGGAAACAATTTATTAAGATATCCAAAAGAAACATGTCCCCATTGTCGATGCCATAGACAAATATTAGATTTCCTTGTTTTGTCCTCACAACTAAACACATCAACCGATAATGCTTAGCGCAACTGATTATAACTTTTTGACTCCAGATCCAAGAAATACAACTTCTCTCGTCTAGTACCATAACCAATCGTCTTCCTTGTTTGGATGTCATTAAACACACAATAGTCAGGCCAAAACATCACAACACAAAATAGAGTAGTGGTAATTTGAGAAATAAACAAAAGGTTACAATCCAATGATGGCACTACTAAGACACTGTCTAAATTCAAATTATTAATGAGAGACAAGGATCCTTCCCCATTGATAGCTGCCGAAGAACCATTAGCGGTGGAAATATACTTTTGTGACGAGGGTTTAAAGGATGAAACTTGTCTAGAATCAAATGTCATGTGATCCGTAGCTCCGGAATCAATTATCCATGTACTATTAGAAACAAGTGCAGATGAATTTAAAGCCTTACCATTGTTACCTCTCGTTGCTACCAAGGCTGTGGATTGTCCAGCAACAGCTTCCTTGACATTTGCAACAGTGGAACTCTTGTTTGCATTTCTCCTTCTTGAATCACGATTATGATCCCACCATTCTGAATATCCCACAATTTCAAAACAAAGATCTTTTGTGTTCCCCGGTTGATCACAATGAGTACACTTATAAGTGGACTTATTGATACCCTTAGACCTCATTCGATCTGGTTGATTTTGAGAGAACCGATTTTGATTAGATCTATATTTGCTCACCATGGCTGCTGCTTCAGATTTTTCAAGATCTCCATTCACTGTTGCATGCCGGACAGATTCACGATGAACCATTGAGTAACATTCTTCTAATTCTGAAACAGGATCCTTCCTCCAAATTTTTTCATGAATCTATTCAAACTCATCATCCAAACCAGCAAGAAAGATGTGCACCCTTTGTTGTTGAATAGACTTGCGGTAAGAACTGACATCCTTCTCATTTTCATGATCACCTTATCACGGTGATCCAACTCACAAAAAATTTCAATTAGTTCTCCTTAGTAGGAAGAGAGAGATCTGTCACTTTGTTTGGCAGAAAAGGCTTTTTGATTCAAAGTGAAGACTTGTAGTTCATTTATTCCATTATAAAAGGCTGTTGACAAAGCTTTCCAGATTTCTCGAACAGTAGGTAAGCAAATATATTGCTTCAAAATCTTAGGAGACATAGACATCAATAGTCACCTCTTAACCTTTTGATTGTCTGTGTACCACTTCACATATCCTTCATCTTTTTCAGTAGGTGGTAGTGTACTCCCACGAACAAACGAGAGTTTCTCTTTTTCAGCAATATGCATCTCTATGATTTGAGACCACGTATCATAAGTTTTTTCATTTAGAATAATCCTACATTGAAAGAGAAATTTTCAGATTGAATGATAATCAGGGTAGAGTTAGAAGCATCTGATTTGCCCATGGCTCTATACCAAGTTCAAATCTTGAACAAAATATTTCTTTTGTATTCTATATTTTTCAAAGGAGGCATGTACATGAATATATAACTACTACTAAGTTATATATGGAAAGAAGTAATATTTTCATATACAAAGATTACTAGAATCGAGTTCCTATTTATAAATATTACAGAATCAAGCCTTAAAATATCTCTACACTTTTCATTTGCATTTGCAATTGTATGATTCTAACAATTGAATGTAGCATTTCTCTTCTTTATGATATATATGTTTGTCTTCTTCTAATACACACAGGAGCGTAGTTAAAATTTCAGGCTTATGAGTTTGAAATTTTAATTCTTTTATGTTATTGGATTCTAATTAAATTAATAATTTGTATAGAGTTGATAGATTTCATAAGATAAATATAGAGTTTGGATCAAAGTTACTGAATTCACTCAAACTTAATCCCTGAATACA
This sequence comes from Solanum bulbocastanum, assembly GCA_037074985.1. Taxonomy (NCBI): domain Eukaryota; kingdom Viridiplantae; phylum Streptophyta; class Magnoliopsida; order Solanales; family Solanaceae; genus Solanum; species Solanum bulbocastanum. The sequence goes on from CM073607.1 coordinate 34,513,788, forward strand.
TATGAAGAAATTTTACTGTGCATGAAAAAGTTAATAATTTTCTTAAATTTTGCTAGCTCTGTTATTGGAATTCATTTATTTACTGCATCGACATAGTGCATAGTAACAAATTAATTAGGAGTATATAGATTTCCGTAGAGTGCTTCAGTGAGTCTTCACTACAAGAAATATTTATTGATTATAGTGCGTTAAGATCGAGTGTTATTTCAAAATTTACTTTTGCAAATGATAATTATTTTATTTAAAAAAAAAATGTGTGACGCAATCTATATATTCTGTACAAAAGATTTACTATTCCTATTCATCATTTATACATAACCCAATTAAATTATAGTTGAAGATGTCTCTTATTTTCTAGTGCATTTATCATGTTAATTATTTGCTTCCTTCGCTTTTCCTAACGTTACTTTTTCTCATGGCTTTTTATAGTCATGCCTTAGAATATAATAAGGGTGGTTAGTTAGACGTATAGCTAGCAACAGGACAGGTAGCGGGACTACCGGATCGGGACGAATCGGAACCGGAACGGAATCGGGTACCATGGGGTGGAATCGTACCGAAACTTGTAGTTCCGGAAAATTATATGTATATCTGTCCCGGACCGGTACCGGACCGAGATCAGACCGGACCGAAAACCAGGTCCCAACGGCTACATTTTAAGAAAAAAAATTTACTTATTACAATTAAAAAATTAGGAACATTAATCAAGTAATATTAAAACTTTTAATAATTTTAACGTTAAAAATTTATACTTTTAAACTTTTAAAGTTTAAAATACAAACTTTCAAACTTTAAAAGTATAAAAGTTTAAATTTCACACTTTAAAAGTTTGAAATTTAAATTTTAAACTTTAAAACTATAAAAGTTTAAATTTCACACTTTAAAAGTTTGAAAATTTAAATTTCAAACTTTAAAACTATAAAAATTTTAATTTCACACTTTAAAAATTTTAATTTTAAACTTTAAAAGTATAAAAGTTTAGTTCACACTTTAAAAGTTATGAAAATTTAAATTTCATAACTTTTAAAGTACAAATTTCAAATTTTCAAACTTTTAAAGTTTAAAATTTAAAATTTCAAACTTTAAAAGTTGTAAAAGTTTAAAAGTATAAATTTCAAACTTTATAAATTATAAAAGTTGAAGACAATAATAAAAAAAATTAAGGCGAATAACCTATAATTTTATTAATATTAATTAAATAGTACAATTTGAGTTACAAAATATTAGTAGAGTATTAAAAGATCTAATCTACACAGCCACCTTCTACGAAGGGTTCTGTTTGAATTAGACCTCGACTTATCCTACTCATACTAATAGACATTTAAATTTAATAGTTCATGCTACCAAGGAAATCTTTTCTTAAATCATTTAACATTTCTCTAGTAACGTGATCTGGAATTGGTTGATTAGATAGTTCCTCCAATGCATCAATGCCGTCGTCACTAAAATCTTGCATTATTTCATCAATATCATTTTCAAATTAGTCGATAAAGCTGGACGAACATAACTCCTTCTCTCGCCATTAATCTAATCTCTAAATAGTACCGATATCTCAAGGCTAGCTGTTGCTAATGAATATCTATGCTCTCCAATTTGAAATCTTGTTGCACTATAAGCGCCTTCCGAAGCTACTGAAGATGCTTGAAAAGCTAACATATCTCGAGCAACCGGTTAAAGTTTTGGAAATCTCTTGCCGCGATTAGCAAAACTAAATGGCCAACCCATAACAACAATTATTTTAGCTAATTCTTCAAGATCTTTTTCTCTACTATATGACCATTGTATACTAGAGCCAGAAACATTAGAAGAATTTAATTGTGTTTGGACCATATTAGAGCCCCCTACTCCTACAGTTTCAGGGAGGGTGGTACCATTCTTTTTAGCTTTGGCAACAACTTTAGCATGTAAAAATTCATTTTTACAACATGACATTAAATGATTACTTAAATGTCCCGTCCCACCCTATTTTCCTACAGTTTTATGATTCATTATATGTTTACATTTATTACAAATAGCTTGTATTTTATCTTCATTCTGAGTCATAAATTGCAACACAACCATGCCTGGCAACGGAACCGGCACCGGAACTACCGGACCGGGACGGACCGGAACCGGAACGGAACCGGGCACCACGGGCCGGAACCGTACCGGAACCGGGACGGACCGGAACCGGTAATTCCGGAAATTTATATTAATTCCCGTCCCGGACCGGTAACGGACCGGTACCGGACCGGACCGGACCGGACCGGAAACCGGGTCCCGTCTTCTATATTTAAAAAAAAAAAAAAATTATCAAAATTAAAAAATAGGAATATTAGTGATATTACTCAAATAATATTAAAACTTTTATAATTTTAAAGTTAAAAATTTATACTTTTATACTTTTAAAGTTTTAAATACAAACTTTCAAACTTTAAAAGTATAAAAGTTTAAATTTCACACTTTAAAAGTTTGAAAATTTAAATTTAAATTTCAAACTTTAAAACTATAAAAGTTTAAATTTCACTCTTTAAAAGTTTGAAAATTTAAATTCAAATTATAAAACTATAAAAGTTTAAATTTCACCCTTTAAAAGTTTGAAAATTTAAATTCAAACTTTAAAATTATAAAACTATAAAAGTTTAAATTTCACACTTTAAAAGTTTGAAAATTTAAATTCAACTTATTCAAGAATCAAGACAATAATAAAAAAAAATTAAGGCGAATAGCCTATACTTTTATTAATATTAACTATTTAGTACAAGTTGACTCGTTGAGTTACAAACTTACAATTTACAAAATATTAGTAGAGTATTAAAAAAATCTAATCTACACAGCCACCTTCTAGGAAGGGTTCTGTTTGAATTAGACCTCGAATTATTATACTCATACTAATAGACATTTAAATTTAATAGTTCATGCTACCAAGAAAATCTTTTTTTAAATCTTTTAACATTTCTCTAGTAACATGCTCTGGAATTGGTTGATTAGCTAGTTCCTCCATTGCATCAATGCCGTCGTCACTAAAATCTTGCATTATTTCATCAATGTCGTTTTCAAATTTGGTCGGTAAAGGTGGACGACCATAACTCCTTCTCTCGCCATTAATCCAATCTCGAAATAGTACTGATATCTCCAAGCTATCTGCTGCTAATGAATATCTATGCTCTTCAATTTGATATCTTGCTGCACTAAAAGCGCCTTCCGAAGCTACCGAAGATGCTTGAATAGCTAACACATCTCGAGCAACTGGTTGAAGCTTTGGAAATCCCTGGCCGCGATTGCTCCACCATTCTAGAAGATCCACAGTATTAGGTTCTGTATTTTGATTAATATATGCATCAAAATCATTTCTATCATTATGAGAAAGTTCAAGATAACAATCTATCATATCATCAAGATCATCTTCATTATTATATCTACTCCTAGAACTTTGAGGTTCTTCATTACGTACTGCATTAATTATATTTGAATTATACAAGTCATATAATTTTCTAGCTTCAACTTTTATACTATCTTTAACATCTTCACAACTAGGTATTTCATCATCTTCACTATCAATACCTAAATTAAAATATATTTTATCAACCATTCGTGATGCTCCTTCATCTTTATAATATGGATTTAATAAACAAGCGGTTAAATAAATTTGAGGAATAGGAATAAAATATTTTCTAAATTTTTCAATCATTTTATTAACAGATTCTTCAAATCTTGGTTTATTTTTGAATTTATAAAATTTACTAGAAATAGCACAAATATTAGGTAAAACAGAGCAAATAGTTGGATTATAAAGTGCAGATATTTTTTTTGTAGTTAAATAAAAAACTTTTAAAAATTCTATAAGTTCTTTTACATCATTCCAATCATTATCATCAAGTCTATATGTCATATTTGAATTATGAGCATTCCAAACCATTTGTAAAGGTTTCCTATATTCATAAGCGACTTCAAGCATTTCATACAAAGAATTCCATCTAGTACACACTGATTTAGGAATTTTTCTAGGTGGAAGATTAAATTCACGACAACGATTTTCAAAATCTCTACGTCTAGACTTAACTTGACATTTAAAAATAAAGTGACATGCAGTTTCAACTTTTATGCAACCATCATTATACATTGATATACCATCTCTAACAATTAAATTATATATGTGTGCAGCACACCTAACATGAAAACCATCAATATAAATAGGGCAAAGAGACGGTTTTAGTATTTCAACAGCAGTTCTATTATTAGAAGCATTATCTAAGGTGACACTACTTATTTTATCACAAATTCCATAATTTTGTAAAACATCTATGATTGTTTGAGCTATATAACTACCGGTTTTATGCATTTCACAACATTTATAACCTAAGATTCTTTTTTGCAGTGTCCAATTTTCATCAATCCAATGTGCAGTAATAGTAAAATAATCATTACCATTTACACTACGACCCATATCAGAAGTAATAGCTATTTTACAATTATTATAATAAAATAAACAACGAAGATATTGAAAATGTTGAGCTTGATAATCAAAGATAGCCTTTTTAATTGTATTTCTAGTAAAACCTTTAAAATGTGGATTATACACAATTTGAATATAATGAATAAAACCGGGATTTTCAGCAAAACTAAATGGCAAACCCATAACAACAATCATTTTAGCTAATTCTTCAAGATCTTTTTCTCTACTATATGACCGTTGTATACTAGAGCCAGAAACATTAGAAGGATTTAATTGTGTTTGGACCATATTAGAGCCCTCTACTCCTACATTTTCAGGAAGGGTGGTACCATTCTTTTTAGCTTCGGCTACAGCTTTAGCATGCAAAAATTTATTTTTACAACATGACATTAAATGATTACTCAAATGTCCCGTCCCACCCTGTTTTCCTACAGTTTTATGATTCATTCTATGTTTACATTTATTACAAATAGCTTGTGTTTTATCTTCATTCTGAGTCATAAATTGCCACACAACTGATTTTTTAGCGCGTTCTACCTTAGTCCTAGGATGCACGGGGGGAACGGGAGCAGGACAACGAAAGGGAGCGGGAGGGGAAGGGGGATTGGGAGTGGGAATAGCCGTAGTTGGCTGAGTTTCATCATCATCATATTCATCAACATTATGATCAAAACTATCAATATAATCATTAACATCATCATGTTCATCATCTTCAGGTAATTCCTCATCAAAATTACCAAACCTTCTTTGTAAATGTTCATGATAAGGATCTAATCCACTATTACTATCAATATTAAAAACACTATCATCAACATGCGTATAATCATCCGTATTTATTCTTAATTGAGAAGTTTTTTTAGTTGTAGATTTAGACGTACTACCGGTTTTTTTATTTTTTTTGGATTTTGAGCTCCATAAATTAGTGATCGAATCAACTATTGTTGTTTTACCCTTCTCAACATTGTTTTTACCGAAATCCATATTCAAATATAACAAGTAGTAAATTATATATAATACAAAAATGTAATGCAAAATTTTAAACAAATAAATAACTAAATAAGTAGAGACTAGAGACTAATTACTCACAAAATAAACAATTAAATGCAAACAATTATATAACTAAATAAAAAGTGAGTTGGAACGAATGTACCAAACGTCTACTTAAAAAAGTAGACGTGTATGACCGAAAGCCGAAAATTGAAAGTTGAATTTTGAAGCTCCAATTTCCAAAGACCAAATTCGTAATTTTAACGAGAATAAGAGAATTAAGAGATTAGAGAGTAGAGAGAAGATAATATTTAGAGAGTAGAGAGAAGATAATATTTGTGAATTGTGAGTGAAAAGAATTAAAGATTAGGAGTATTTATAGGTAGAAAAAAGGGATGAAAATGTAGTTTTTATAATGTTGGGGTATTAAAAAAAGTTTGGGGGGTAGGGTGGTGTAAAGGGGAGTGGGGAGGTGAAAAGAGCCGTTGGTGGGGCCCAAAAGCCGTTGCCCAACGGCTCTCAACGGCTAATTGCCAAAAAAAAAAAAAAAAAAAAAAAAAAACCCGCGAACCGGACCGGACGGACCGGGACCGGAACCGGGACTAACCGGACCGGGACAAACCGGTAAAGCCCGGTTTCCGTCCCGTTACCCCTCCCGGACCCGGCTATTACCGGTTCTAACCGGGACTAACCGGAACCGAGACGGAACCGGTACCGGACCGGAACCGGAACCGGCACCTCCCGGTTCCGTTGCCAGGCATAAACACAACTGATTTTTTAGCACGTTCTAGCTTAGGCCTAGAATGTACAGGGGGAATGGGAGCAGGACAACAAAAGGGAGCGGGACTAGGAGCGGGAGGGGGAGAGGGACTAGGAGTGGGAGTAGTAGCCGTAACTGGCTCAGTTTTATCATCTTCATCACTATCAACATTATCAATATAATCATTTAAATTATCATGTTCATCATATTCAGGTAATTCCTCATCAAAATTACCAAACCTTTTTTGTAAATGTTCATGATAAGGATCTAATCCACTATTACTATCAATATTAAAAGCAGTTTCTTTAACATGCGTATAATCTTCCGTATTTATTCTTAATTGAGAAGATTTTCTAGTTTTAGATTGAAAACTACTACCGGTTTTTTTTATTTTTCTTGAATCTTGAGTTCCATAAATTAGTGATCAAATCAACTATGGTTTTTTTACTCTTGTCAACATTATTTTTACCGGAATCCATATTCAAATATATGAAGTGAGTAAATTATATATAATACGAAAATGTAATGCAAAGTTGTAAACAAATAATTAACTAAATAAGTAGAGACTAGAGACTAGAGACTAATTACTCACAAAATAAATAATTAAATGCAAACAAATAAATAACTAAATGAAAAGTGAGTTGGAAGGAATGTACCAAACGTCTACTTAAAAAAGTAGACGTGTATGACCGAAAGCCGAAAATTGAAAGTTGAATTTTGAAGCTCCAAATTCAATTTCCAAAGACCAAATTCGTAATTTTAATGAGAATAAGAGAGTAGAGAGTAAAGACTTGAGTGAGACTTTTGAGAGTTGTTGAGAGAGTAGAAGATCATATTTTTGTGAGTGAAAAGAATGAAAGATTTGGGGTATTTATAGGTAAAATAAATGATGAAATGTAGTTTTTAGAAGGTTGGGTATTAAAAGAGTTTCGGGGGGTAGGGGGTGTTTTGGGGAGTTATGGGAGTGAAAGAGCCATTGGTGGGGTCCAAAACCCATTGCCCAATGGCTCTCAACGGCTAATTTTTTGCAATTAAAAAAAAAAAAACAAACCGGATCGGACCGGGACAGACCTGGACCGAAACCGATATTTATCGGACTGGGACTAACCGGTAAATCCCGATTTCCATCCCGTTACCCCTCCCAAAACCCCTAGACACCGGTCTTAACCGGTACAAGCCGGAACGAAACCGGATTGGTAACGGATCAAGACGGAACGATACCGGAACCGGCACCTCCCGGTTCTGTTGCCAGCCATAGTTAGATGACAAAGATATTTTGGGATTAATTATACGGCAAAGGGTCAAATATACTCATGTACTATTAGAAATAGTTTACATATACCCTTCGTTATACTTTCAGGCTAGATATACCTTTCCCGCTATACTTTTGAGCGAAATATACCTTTATAACTAACATAGGACATGTGGACGACTAGGATTAAAAGAACTGTTCAATTTAGAACAAATCCAATTTGGATATAACCCGCTCCACCCCAATAATATAACCCGACCTAATCTATAACATTGACCACCCAATTTATCTTTCAAACAAAAAAACCTAATGCACGATTAAGTTCTCTCCAGCAATCAAAGAGACATACAGTCAAAGAGGTATGTAGCAACATAGTTTGTCAGTCCAAGTTCAAGGCCAAATTGAGGCGGCTCACGTTCTATGCGTATTATGTCATATAGGACACGTGTGTGTACTTGTTAATTTTTATACAAATTTTAAATGTCTACTTGTGCACACTCAAAGATAGAGGGCATTGTTATCCGTTGAAGTCAAGTTAAGAGTCATATTTATGTAATATGCATTTACATTACACTATCTATTTATACGTAGTGACTAGTGACATTGAAGCCAGGGGGAAACAAAATCTGGCTACCGTTAGTAGGTGGTAATATTACAAAAAGTGGAAGTAAAATACTACTATTATATATATAGGCATCTTTCGTAACTTGACAGTTCCTCATTCGTAACAGCATTAATCACCTTGGTTCACTGACCACGAAGACATGTCACAACACCTCAGGGAAGATATAAACATCATGTCACCAAAAGATAACATTTCTGCAATGAAGATACCATGACAAAACTTACGAAAAATCCTTCATGTCTCAGCTTCTGGGATAACCAGTAATCTCATACTAGTCCTTCCCAACAACCTTAGTGAATGCATACCAACCCTCAAATCTGAATCAGTAGTTATCAAAATCCAATCGTCATCTTCGTCTTGATACTTTATTGAAAACCTTTCAAGTGATATCTTAAGCCTCTTTTCCAATTCCCCCTCCAATTCTGCCCTCGTTGATGAAAAGGGGAGTTGGAACTTTATGATATCACCTCTATATGTAACCTTTAAAGTCATCACTTTATCACAAGGTTTTCCTATTGCAGGAGATCTTTTGTGACCCAAATAATCTGTGCCTTTTTCTTGGGAAAGAACAGGACATTGTTGATCACTCACATATGGTTCAGCACCTTGAAAAGATTTGCCTTGGCAAACACGGACATTAACATTTCTAGTCTTGTGATTTGGCCATCTAGAGATATTATATATTCTACAAATTCGTTTCAGTGTTGCTCGACTAACTGCAATAAAAGAAGTCCACAAAAGGGATTTCAGTGAACCTATGCATAAATCATTTCAGCTAAAGGCATAGGAGCGTACATATATATAATAACACAAAAAGAATTATGAACCTCAAATTCGCTGAAGTTAGTGAACTTACCATGTAGACTTTTGGCAGCATCTTCAAGAGTCATGCCATAATGCTGCTCCAGAATCTTGCGGGTAATCCCATGATCTCTTTCTATCCTTTGTATTATGATGTTCTTCTGTGAATCAATTTTCTCACTGTTAGTCGTTGCTCCACTGGCAAAGTTACTTTTTCTGTTTATAGCTTCAGCTTGAAATGATTGTCTGACATATCTAAAATCATTATGCTCCACTTTGTCATTATTCCTTGCATTTCCCGCATAATTAATTTTTAAATTTGGTTGCTCAAAGTGTGAATCAAGTTGCATCATTTCACATGTATCCTCAATGTGGTCATCATGTGCTACATCCGCATTAACCGTTCCTTTGTTTGTCACAGCTTCCTCTATTGGATGAGAAAGTAACGGAAAATCCTCCACTGTCCGCTCACAATTGAGTGAGTCATGCTTGAGTGATGAACAAGAAGGACCCAGTAGTGCAGTAGCAACATCATTCTCCATGTTCTGTAAATTTGACTGTTCACAAAAATAATCAATTTCTGTTGTTTCTCCTCCATCCTGATGTGATTGAACACTCGGCAGAGGTTGGCCGATTTCTGTTGTTTCCCCTCCATCCTGATGTAATTGAACACTCTGCAGAGGTTGGCCAATTTCAAAGGAGTCAAGTTCATCACTCAGGGAAACTTTAACAACTTCAACGAGCATCCTCTGCCCTAGTTCTTTTCCAGAAGCAACTATGAAACCTGGAAGTTGTTCGTTCATTGTGGATAAAAGCATATTCAAGAAAGTCTTTGTATCTCCAACAACCATTTCATTGGGTGGCAAAAAGTACTCAACTACAGAAACAATATTGTTGGCACATTTGCTTTGCAAATAAATTGCAAAACTCTGGGTCAATCTAGCTTTTCGTGCACTAGGCACCAAAGGGTACTCGTTGAAGCTTAATAGAGTAACATCTTTGCAAAAGCATGAACCTTGGGAAGCAAATGCCCTCCCCACCAATGCCTTACCGCTCTCAATAAAACAGGCCTCAGAAACATCTTCAAACTCATGATACATTGAACTCGAATGTTCATAGATGGAGGCACCAGCACAATACAGGACTTCTGAAGAGCCAGATTGAGAATAAGGAATCCAAATTTGAGCAAAGGGTAAACTATGTATTTTAAGGATCTCATTTAACCCGATCTCTAGTTCGTCAAGTCTATCATCGACCAGCGGCTGTAAAAATGATAAGATAAGCTATGAGATTAGTGGGACAAATATATTAGAGCAATGGAAATAAAAACGCGAACAGTCTCTGATCTCCTTTTCTTTTACTTTTATTTATGTTGCCTGGTTTCACAAAAATTAAAAAACCAACACCACCATACCTCTGAAAGTCCAAAAAACATATCCCTTGAGTTACAAATGCTATACAACCCAAATGATTTGAAATTCAACCCCTATGATGGAAAAATAAACAAGGATTATCGACTTCTTCAAACAGTAAATACAGAATATAAACAAAAGTAATTAACCAATGTCCTTTGGTTGAAATCCAACAATTTAGACATGTATTCGCACAACCAAAAAGAATGGGTGGCACACTTGTTTTTTGTCTAAATTCAAGCATATGACCATGCCTCCAACCTCATCTATCTTCCAAGAAAGTGTTGATTTCAAATCTAAGCCCTAACTCCTACAGATATCATGATGAAGACAGAATTGATCATCCTAGCCAGAATATATTTAAGGTAAGCCTCATACAACAACATACCTAGTGTAGTCCCATACAATGGGGTTTGGGGAGGGTAGAGTGTACACAGACCTCAACCTCAGAGCTAAGATAAAGAGGTTGTTTTTGATAGACCCTCGGCTAAAGGAAAAAACTGGCTAGGAAAAGACATAATGAAAGTACAATAGACAAAAGATAGTAACAAAACAATAGATAGAAACATAATAGTACTGCAATAAAAAGACTACTAAAAACAAACTACATGAAATAACAAATAGTCATAGAAATCGGAGAACAAGAGAGTAGTCCTACGACTACTCGGTAGGGCAACAAGCACTCCTAACTACTAGTATGGACATTCTCCAACCTATTAACCTTCTACCCTAATTTGTGTCTTCCACACCTTCCTATCTAAGGTCATGTCCTCAATAACCTATAATTGTGTCATATCCTATCTAATCACATCTCCCGGTACTTCTTTGGTCTACCTCTACCTTTTCTGAATCCATCCATAACGAACCTGTCACACCTCCGCACTGGGGCATCCATGCATCTCCTCATCACATGCCCGAACCATCTCAACCTCGCTTCCCACAGCATGTCTTCTGCCGAAGTTGGGTTAAATTCTATCTCTCATAGTATACCCACACATACATTGCAACATCCTCATCTCTGCCACTTTCATCTTCTGAATATCAAAGTTCTTGACTGGACATTGCAACATCCTCATCTCTGCCACTTTCATCTTCTGAATGCCAGAGTTCTTGACTGGCCAACATTCTACACCATACAACATAGCTGATCTAACTACCACTCTCTAGAACTTCCCTTTGAGTCCATGTGGCGCCTTCTTATCACAAAGACTCCAAATGCAAGCCTTCATTCCCTCCACCTTGCACCAATATAGTGGGTGCATCCTCGTCAATCTCTCGATTTCCCTAGATAATCCACCCAAGATACTTAAAACTACCTCTCTTTTGGATGACCTATTTTTCAAGTCTAACTTCCACATTAGCCTCATGTGTCACATCATTTAAGTTGCACTCCAACTATTTAATCTTGGTCCTTCTCAACGTGAACCCAGACTGCACTCCAGGGTCAATCTCTAAACCTCTACCACTAAAACAAGGTGAAATCACTACCACCACACAAGCAGGAAATGGCAAGAAAAACTAATACCGCACAAGATTCTAAGAACTAAAATTTGAAAACTAGAGAGCAGACAAGAAAGTCAGACAGCAAATGGAACCAACCAGCAAGAGGCAGCCTAGTAACTAGTTGTAAATCTAAGTAACAATGACCCGTGTACTACTCTAATTAGAGAAAACCAAGTACAAGAAATAATGAAATAAAATCAGAGGTGAAACTATAAGCATGAATCAGTCAACCACTAATATTTAGACTCAGCCAACCACTAATACTAAATATGAATTTGCGATACAGAAACACAAGAGCAAGAAGCAATATATATATATATCTACTAGGGTCGAATATAAAGAATTGACCAGTGCAACCAGAGGTACCAACTTCAGCCGGTAGAACCTGTGTGAAGGCAGTAGATATCAATGTGTTGTTGTTGTTGTTCTAGACTAAAACGATTTGTACTCTCCTACACGCATTGGCGCTGCTGTCTCTTGAAATTACTGGTCGTAGGCTGGAGTTGTCTCGGGGGGTGGGGGCGTGAGGGTGGGTAAGAAGACCCTCTAAGTTGAGCGTTAGAAGAGAGAGAGGGAGTGCGCGTTAGAAGAGAAAAAATCCCAGTAGATTCAAAAAAGGCTAGCAGCCAGAAGCAATCGAAAAACTGCTGCTATTCAACATTTGAGCATTCTAAAAATAAAATAAAAGAAGAGATGAACAAATACCGTAATAAGTTGGGGAAGTCGTACAGATGGTTTTGTAGATACAATCTCAAGTACACCAAGGTACCGCTGATCATGGAGGTTGAACACTGGAATTGCATAATAAGAATGGATTCCCAATCGAATTCCACTTTGAAGCAGTGGAAACTCTGCAGCGGAGTAACTTGGGAGGTCGGGGTTACATTCTGGCGAGCAACTTTTGGAAACTCGTCCAAGTAGACCTTCCTTGTACTCGTCAATTGGAATCAAAGTCTTGAGACAGAACCTCCTGTATGAACACAACCTCTTATCAAGTTCCTTACTGAAAACAAATACTTGATCCGCAGTGGACAGGAAATTCGATCCGTTGACCTTGATGGGTGCCCAGAATTGAACCAGAGAATTATGTGGACTCCACATTTTCTCAAGAACAGATTTGATCCTCAATTTCACCATTACAGAACTGGAAACAACAGAATCAGCAGCAGCAGCAGCTGGATCACGAAGATAAGATTCAAAACAAAAAACTGACAACTGAAGCAAAAATAGTTTGATATTCACAACTGAACTCACACATGAAAGGGGAAATCGATCGCTGGTACTGCAACTCATCGTTGTGTTTTATGCTCCAAAATGCCCAGCCATTACAGTTCAGTTGATACCAGTCGAGTTGACAGGGCATTACGGCACATACCTCTGAAGCTTGATGAAGAAGATGCCCCATAGAGGAGAATTTCACTGCCTTTTGCCCCTCTTCTCTGCTGCTTATATAGGGGCCACTTGCTTCTTGTTCTCTACACTAATTTACTGTAGTATCTCTAAAAAACCACAAATTTAATGTGGACGGAGGGGTGCAAGAAGCTCAAGAGGTTAAAGAGGCTCCGCGTTATGTGGCAATACATAAAAAAAAAAAATGTACTGTAGTATCCACGCTGTAGCCACAGGAGAAAGAAAGGCAAAAAGTTGTTCAATTTGTTCTTTATTGAAAGCATCCATAATTCTCAATTTGTATGACAGTGACACTTTCAAATAGTAAGAAAATTCACTTCAGTCTTTAAGTTTAGTACATTTATTTAGTATTCTTTTAAATTCAAGTTTTCAATAAATTTAGTTTTAAATTTGTGAATTCAGTTAACTATTTTTACATGGGTGTTACATATTGTTATGTCATAATTAAATATTATTCAAATATTATTATCAGCAGTAAAATCACACTAAATTAATACTCCTTCCATTTTAAATTAATTTAATTGTTCAATTTTCAAGACCACTTTTAAAATGTTCTTTCAATTTTACCCTTCATTAGTTCGTATTAGAATTAGTTATTAATTAATGTTTTGTTATTTTAATCATAAATTTAACAATAATTAATAAGGATAAAATTGGAAAATTATTTTTTAATTTATATCCTAATCTTCTTTTCTTAAAGGATATAAAACACCTTAAAAATTTAATTAATTTAAAATGGAGGAAGTACTCGATAAATTAATAATCTAAATGATAAGATATGTAACCCTTTCTCATATGTTGTGGTGAGCATTATGTTTAGGGAAAGAAAGTAGGTAACTTTACATTGTATGAAAGTGAACAAAATGAAATGTATTGCACTTTATATACTACTCTCTTTCTCTAATTACTTATTCGGTTTTGAATTGGCACGCCTATTAAGAAAATAATAATTGATATAGTAAATTTATCATTTTACCCTTATTAATTGTGAAGTGGATGAATTAAAAACTTAATATTTTAAAGAAGTTCTACCTTTTTCAAGGTAATTAATTAAGGGTATAATAGATAAAAAAAAAACATTGTCCTTTCTTGATTTATCAAAATAGACAAGTAATTAGGGACAACTAAAAAATAAAAAGTTAACAAGTAATTAAGAACAGAGGGAGTGGCATTCAATTTAAAATAGTGGAAGAGACTTTACAATATTAATGTAGTAATAGTTACAATATGATTGTTGTAATTTACTATGTGTCCCTAGTTACTTGTTCACTTTTCTTTTTATAGTTGTTCCTAATAATTTGTCTATTTTGACAAATTAAGAAAGAACAAAAAAAAAAATTATTTATTATACCCTCAATTAATTACTTTGAAATTTTTCTTTTGAAAATTTTAAATTTTTAATTCATCGACTTCATAATTAATAGGGATAAACTGGTAAACTCATTATGTCAATCATGATTTTCTTAATAGGTATGTCAATTCAAAAGTTGACAAATAATTAGAGACACAGGCAATATTAGACTTCAAAAATTTCATTCTTTCTTTTATATTGTATATAGACACTCATGAATTATTTATTGCCCATTTTATTATTTTTCTATTATATTAGAAGAGTCGGTAAAATTATTGGTATCAACATGTCTCCTAGGCATTTCAAGGGTATTTTGGTCATTTAAATTGTAATTGAGCAATTGCATTTAGGACTGTTCAAAATCGAATCGAATCGAAATCGATAATCTAAATGTAAAAAGAAGTTATTGGTTTATCAATAATGAGTTATTGGTTTAATGATTTTGATAAAGGTTTTGATTTTTTTTGTTATCGGGTTATCGGTTCTTAACGGTTTAAGGTTTTTTCTTAATGGGTTAACCGATAACCCGATAGTAAGTTAAATAATTATATTTATACCATTTTGTATATAAAATCCTTGACTTAGAGTTTGATTTCCTACTTTTATTTTTTGTTGTCTCAAACTCTTGGTTATTCTACAATATAAAAGTGTTTACTTTTGAACAAGATGTAACTTATGAACTCATATGCATGGTTTATTTGGTTTGACACCTTGTTTCTAAGTGATTTTCAATGATTTTTTTTGTGTCAAATCTTAACAGTTAAACTGATAACGATCAAAAATCGATAAACCAATAACCGATAAGTCAATATCTTAATGGTTCTATAATGGTTTAGCATCTCTACAACCAAGGCCGACTCAACAAGATTTGAGGCCTAAAGCCAAATCTTAAAGAGGGGCCCTAATATTTTTTAAAAAATTCTTTTTTTATAAAAAAAAATCATATATGCTTTTATTTAAAATCTACTTTTCTAGTCTTTTTAGATGCAAAGTTATTAATTATTGTTTTATAATCGATATGTTTTAATAATTCATTTTCAATTGATAATATAATTAATCCATTCAATCTCTCTTAAGACATTGTTGATCTAGACAAGATTTTATCAATTTTCGTTTCGAAAAACTTCTTTTAGTTGAGGCAACCGTGAATTGTTAACATTATTCTATAAACAATATTTTTTTATTCAAAATTTTTATAGAATTTTTATTTTTTATTAAAAAATCTATCAGGGCTCCTTTTTGGGATTTATTTAATTCTTCAAGTTTTCTCTTTATCTCTTTTTTTGTCAAACCGAAATTATATTTTCTAATTATCATATTTAAATCGAATAATTTTAGAACAATTAAAACGACGACACACTTATTATTATATATCTTGTCGAATTATGTAACTATCTTTTGCTTTCATTAGTAGAATTTATTTCATTGATTTTCTTGTGTATTTAATATTTTATATTTTGGACACTCGATAAAATTCTGACTTATCACCGGTACAGTTGCCACTAATTTATAGGCGGGTGCAAGTGGCTCAAGTAGTTCAAAAGGTTCAAGAGGCTCCGCATATTTTTTTTTTTTTTTTGTTGTTGGAAATACATAAAGTAAACTGTACTACATTTTCCCACGCGGTAGTTGGTGTGGAAATTGCCGAAGGAAGAAAAGAAAAAGGCAAAAAGTTGTGGAGTTGGAATATAGACATCTTTCCATGAACCCAAACGTAATTTGATAATTCCGCATTCATAATAGCAATGTTTTAAAAAATTATGTTGGGACTCGTCTCGGGGCTTGCTTTAGGGCGGAACTTTAGCAAAACACCTCGAGACTCAAGTATGGGATTTAGTTCCATGAGACTTATGCCCTAAGCGCCCAACTGTACACCCTAAACACGCCCAACATTTCAGGCTCGCCTAACATATCTTACATAGTGTTAAAATCTTTAGTTAAGATTATTGACCCTCATAATTTTTGAATAATTGAATGATACATAATAATTTTTAATTTATGGAGATAAAGAAAATTGAGAATAACTCAAATAACAAGTTTTAGTATCACATCTTTCCTATTTGGTAATTATATTACGTAACATTTCTTTTATAAATACGTCACGAAAAATTTTACTTTTTCACTTATTATTGATCTTCATGATTTTGTCATCTGTCTCAAAATTATTATATTTTATTTAGCTATTTGAAAGTAATTTTATTTTTATTCAAGATGGAGTGATTTTTTTATTATAATACTAGTAAGACTATTAATTATTTTCTTTTAAGGGGGTGAATCGTATAGTATGATAAAAAATATTTTTGAGAGATAATGATTCTTTTATTTAGAAAGTTAAGATATTAGATTTTTATACTTGTATAATCATGTTAGAATTTTTATTTTCTATTAGTTTATTTAATCATATTTGTAATTATTTCAAACTATTGATTTATTTTTATGATTTTGTGTTATTATATTATTATACTATAATATTAATTAAAAATTTAAAGATCCATAATGCTTATGCCCCACGTCTCAAGGCTTGCGCCTCACGCTATACTAAGTAGAACGCCTCGCCTCGCCTCACGCTTAAAACACTGCATAATAGCATTAATCACCTTAGTACATTGAGCACAACGACATATCACAACACCTCAGCCTCAGGGAAGAGACAAATACCATATCACCAAAAGATAACCACTTTTGGAAAATCCTTCATGAGTCGGCTTCTGGGGTAACCAATAATCTCATAGTAGTCCTTCCCAACGATCTTAGCGAATGCATCCCATCCTTCAAATCTGAATCAGTAGTTATCAAAATCCAATCATCATCTTCATCTTGATACTTGATTGAAAAACATTGAAGTGATATCTTCAACCTCTTTTCCACTTCCCCCTCCAATTCTACCCTCGTTGATGAAAGGGAGAGTTGAAACTTTATAATATCACCTCTATATGTAACCTTCAAAGTCATCACACTATCACAAGGTTTTCCTGTTGCAGGAGATTTTTTGTTACCTAAATATTCCGTGCCTTTTCTTGGGAAAGAGCATGGTTCAGTAGCTTGAAAAGATACCCCTTGGCTAACATGGAAATTAACCTTTCTAGTCTTGTGATGTGGCCATCTAGTGATTTCATATTCTCTACATATTCGTTTCAGTGTTGCTCGACTAACTGCAATAAAAGAAGTCCACAAAAGGGATTTCAGTGAACCTATCCATAAATCATTTCGGATAAAGGCATAAGAGCGGACATATATATAATAACACACAAGGAATTACAAACCTCAAATGCGCTCAAGTTAGTGAACTTACCACATAAATTTTTGGCAGCATCTTGAAGAGACATGCCAAAATGCTCCTCCAGAATCTTGCGAGTAATCCCATGATCTTTTTCTATCCTTTGTATTGCATTGTTCTTATGTGAATGGATATTGTCGCTGTTAGTCGCTGCATTTGCCGCAGAATTAATTTCTAAAGTTGGTTGCTCAAAGTGTGAATCAAGTTGCATCATTTCATTTGTATCCTCAATGTGGTCATCATGTGCTACATCCAAGTTAACTTTTCCTCTGTTTCTCACAGCTTCCTCTATTGGATGAGGAAGGAATGGATGAACTTCCACCGTCTCATCACAGTTGAGTGAGTCACGCTTGCGTGATATACAGGAAGAAACCAGCAGTGCATTAGCACCATTATTCTCCCCGTTCTGTAAATTTGACTGTTGACAGAAAATATCTGTTGTTTCTCGTCCATCCTGAAGTGATTGAACACTTAGCAGAGGTTGGCCAATTTCAAAGGAGTCAAGTTCATCACTCGGGGAAACTTTAACAACTTCAACAAGCATCCTCTGCCCTAGTTCATCTCCAGAAGCAACTATGAAACCTGGAAGTAGTTCTTTCATTGTGGATAAAAGAATGTTCAAGAAAGTTTTTGTATCTCTCGCAAACATTTCGTTGGGTGGCAGAAAGTACTCAACTACGTAAACAATATCGTTGGCAGATTTACTTTGCAAAAAAATTGCAAAACTCTGAGTGAATCTAACTTTTCGTGCATTAGGCACCAAAGGGTACTCTTTGATGCTTAATTGAGTAACATCTTTGCAAAAGCATGAACCTTGGGATGCAAATGCCCTCCCAACCAATGCCTTACCGCTCTCAATAAAACAGACCCCAGAAGCATATTCAAAGTCATGATACATTGAACTCGAATGTTTATCGATGGAGGTAGAAGCACAATACAAGACTTTTAAAGAGGAAGATGGAGAAAAAGGAATCCAAATTTGAGCAAAGAGTAAACCATGTCTTTCAAGGATCTCATATAACCCCTCTATTTCGTCAAGTCTATCTTCAACCTGCGGCTATAAAAATGATAAGATAAGCTATGAAATTAGGAATGTACTTCCAAATATTATGTTTAGTTTCGCCAAAATAAATTAGGCAACAACACCCTACCTCTAAAAGTCCAAGAAGTATGTTTATTGGGTTAGGAATGTACAACCCAACTGATTCGAAATTCAACCCCTATGATGGAAAATTAAACAAGGATTATCGACTTGTTCAAACGGAATATAAACAAAAGTGAATAACCAATGTCGTTGAGAAAATACCTTAATAAGGTCGGGAAGACAGAGAGATGGTTGGGCAGATACAATCTCAAATACACCAAGGCACCGCTGATCAGGGAGTTTGAGGAGTGGAAATGCATAATAAGAATGTAATCCCAAGCGAATTGCAGTTTGAAGCAATGGAAACTCTGCAGCGGAGTAGCTTTGGACATCGGGGTTATATTCTGGCAACCATCTTCTGAAAACTCGCACAGGGGGGGCAAGTAGAGCTTCATTGTAGTCAATGGGAATCAAAGTATCGAGACAGAGCCTCCTGTATGAAGAAAGCCTCTTATCAAGTTCCTTATTGAAAACAAATAGTTGATCCGCAGTCGACAGGAAAGTCAATCCATTGATCTGAATGGGTGACCAGAATTGAACCAAAGAAATATGTGGAATCAACATATTGGCTATAAGAGATTTGATCCTCAATTTCACCATTCCAGAGGTGGAAACAACAGAATCAGCAGCAGCTGGATCAAGAAGATAAGATTCAAAACAAAAAAATTGACCAGTGAAACAAAAATAGTTTGATATTCACAACTGACTCACAGATTGTTTGCTGGTACTGCAACTCATCGTCGCGTTTTGTGCTCCAAAATGCCCAGCCATTGGGCTTCAGTTGACACCAGTCCAGTTCACAAGGCATTACTGAACATACCTCTGAAACTTGCTGAACAAGATGCTCCATACAATACAACAGAATTCCACTAACGTTTGCCCCTTTGTGCTCCTGCTTATTTAGTCCACGCTTGCTTTTGTTTTTGACACAAAATTAGACCTGCTCATTTATACCCGCGTTTTTGTGGAAATACATTTTTCCACTTTGTAGCCACCGTGGGAATTGCCAAAGCAAAAAGTTGTGGAGTTGGCACCACTTGTTCTTTATTGAATTTAAATAGTGTCATGTCATGACCAAATATTATTCAAATATCATTACAATTTAGTCTCAAATTTTACACGTTGTAACGATTGGGACCCAAAAACCAGGGAAATGAGTGCACCAAACGAGTTAAAATTCCACCAAGTTCACAAATATCAGTATAAACTAATTCTAATAAATCAGTTTTTCTTTCAACTTGAAAATGAGAGCTTTTTGTGATTTTGACTTTACTACAAGCCTCACATTTTTCAAAATTCTTTTTAATCACTGGGATTAATCCTACACTACTCATGATTACAACATAACGATCATTAATGTGACACAAACGAGCGTGCCAAAAATTGGTAGAAGAAAACATATAAACAAAACTAGAAACTTTATTCATTTCAACATTTAGTTTGAACATCCCATTACAAGCATACCTCTTTCCCACAAAAATACCCTTCTTCATAATTGCATATTGATCAAATTCAATAATTTGTTTGCAGCCTGCTTTATTAAGAAGAAAACTAGACTTCAATTGTTTTCTCATGAAAGAAGTATAAAGTACATCTTTCAAAGTTAACACCCTTCCAGATGTAAAACACGATTCGACAACTCCTGTTCCAAGCACTTGAGTAGTGTGTGAATCACCAAGCATGATGGTTTTGGGCTCCTCAAGATGAGTATATTTTTTAAACCGATCTTTGTCAGAACAGACATGACGGTTTACACCAAAATCAACCCACCATCCATCAACACTCTCAACTATGTTTATGTCTGTAATAACCGCCACAAAAGGTTCTCTGGTAACATTTGCCTGAGGTGTACGACCACATTTTCGAAATCTGCAAAATCGAGCAATATGCCCACTCTTGCCACAAACAAAACACGGTCTCTTATCTTGAACTTGTTGGTTTTGTGCATAGTTATTTTCACCATTATTTATCTTGGGAGGTTGCCATTATTTTTCTTGAATTTCTTCTTCTTAGGCTTCAAAGAAGTATTTTTGTGAGATTTAGGAGTAGCATTATTTGAAGTAATTAAATTTACTTTCGTTGTGATGTTGCTTTCTTCTGATTGTATAAGTGCATCTTGGCCTCTTGCCTCCTCTTCCATAGGATTTTCATTATCAACGTCTCAAGAGAGGTCTCCTTTTGTTTGTGGCACATAATTTTTTGAAATTCCTTCCAAGAAGGTGGCGGCTTATTTACAATGCCACAAACAATAAGGTTATCTCCAATTTTGACCTCCTCAGACCTGAGCTCTCCAACAATCATTATAAAGTCTTGAGCTTGGTCTGCCACTGATTTGTTGTCCATCATATGGAAACGAAAAAAAATCTACTAGCCGCATATTTTTTTGCTTTTGCCTCTTCGGTATCATACTTACTCTGCAATGCTTTCCAAATTTTTTTTTGCACTAGAGTAAGTTCTATCATAATAATCATAAAAATTATCAGATAATAATCATAATCCAAGAGAACCCTCATCGTGGCTGATTACAAGCAGAAGACTATCTCAAGCATGCATAAGCATCAAATTGAAAGAAACGTTTAAAAATAGCTTACTAAATCTCAAAACTTTGTTGAATACACTGAGTATGAATCATAAGTTTAAATAAAACATCTGAAAACTGAAAGACTCTCCAACACTATCTATCTATGAAGTCTCTACTATATATAGACGAGTGTCAGGACAAGACCTAGGACTACTCAAAATGTTACTAAAACTAACAACTCACAAAACTGGAGTCCTCTGAAAGCAAGGAGGTCTTACTCAAAAGCTGGCGAGCAGACAAAGTGATCTCAACAGACTCTTTTTGAGGATCCTAAGAACCTATATCTGCATTATTAAAAAATGCAGGTCGAATGACTTTAGTACATTGAATGTATGAGTATGTAATATAGTTGAATAACAAATAGCTGAATGAAAGTACTGCAATAGATATATATATATATATATATATATATATATATATATATATATATATATATATATATATATATATATACACACACACACACACTCAATTGAATGTAAAGAAATAAAAGAGTGATATCATTAAAACTTTACCAAAATACTTACCCATCTTTGAACTCAGAATATTAAGTGATATAATAAAAATACACTTTTAACTCTATTTGGGAGATTCTCTAACCGACAACCATTACTATGAGTTATGTGATGAAACAACATCTCGCTCACGCTGCCAGAACTATCGTATACCTTGCTGGGGTATAGAACACCTCAACTAAGTGGATCCACTATGCTTTCCTCGAAGGCACTAACGATTCATCTAAAAATTATGATTCTTTACTCATGTTGGCATACATGGTTTATGAGGATTTTGAGTTGTTTGAACTCATCCCCATATCGGTGCTCAATACTACTCACAATAATATACTCATGCTCAAATGTATAAAACATACTCCTTCTCTGTTTTGAGATAATTACTCAAAATAACCTCTTAAAAGAGGTAATGCTCTAAAATATTTTTGAACTCATAAACTCATTTAGAAATCAAGTTGCTCTTTCTCAATGTAAAAGTAATACATTTGAGAATCAATTAGTTCCCTTAAACTTTACTCAAAATTTCTTTTTAAACTCTACTCAACTCAGCTTTACTTTCTCAAAAAAAAACAGTTTAAAACAAATGTTTATTGTGATCTAATCATTGATGACTCCGGAAGTCATACTGCATAAACATTGATGGCATATCTAGATGTCATACTGCTTACACATTGATGGTATACTCGACTGTCATACTAATCATGAATCATAGTTCTCTTCTCAGTGTAAAATAGAACATTTGGGAAAAACTTAATTCCCTTTTACTCTTGCTCAAATCTTGGTTAAAACTCTTTCTCAAACTCCTCTTTACTTTCTCAAAAAACTCAGTTTAAAACATAAATGTTGGCTCTAAAAGATTCTCAAAATTTATAACTCAAAATAGAGTTCATGCTGAAATATAGACATGAACAAATCAACTCAAGGATCTTACTAACAATATAGAAAACTCAATACTCAAAAGAATTCACAACTCAACCATACTTCTCATCTCAAGAATACTCAATTCGTAGGGTTCATGTTGAAATATAGACATGAACGAATCTATTGAAGAATCTTAATGCATAACATATAGCAATTCAATAATTAGGAAAATAATTTCAAAAAGAATCAGGAACTAAAGAACTCAAAATCAACTCATCTCAAGAATACTCATATCTAGGGATAGAGACCTAGATTACTCTTTTACTAAATTGAAAGTAGATGTAGGGTGTGAGGACGAACTAATCCAACACTATGATAGCCTTACATGCCTGGAAAGAACAAAGTCATTGGCGAAATTGATGAAATTCGAAGAACGATAGAAAACCCTAGCTTTTCTCCTCTTGAATCCTTGCTCTAAGTCTTTGAAGTGTTAAAGAACGTAAAATAATGTTTTAACATTGTAGACCTTAATTAGGTGGAAAAAAAGTCATGGGTTAGGCTTAGAAAGGGTGAGAAAAGACTAAACTATCCTTCTTAAAACTAGCGAAAAAACCTTCTACGGGTCGTCGTTTGACTTACGGACCGTAGATCCCGTCCCTGGATTCTATATTGAGTTTTTTTAAGGCTCAAAATTCCATTTACGGGTCCAAACAACGGCCCATCGGTTGGGTCCCAAAAGTTGACCTCTAGTACTCTACCGACGACCTGACAAGATGGGTCGTCGTTCAACCTGCGACCCGTCGGTTGGGGTCGTCATTCACAAACTCAGAAAACTCTGGTTTGATAGTTTTTGGTAAAATGGTCATAACTTTTTACTCCAAACATGAAATGGGGTAAACTTGGTAGAGTTGGAAAGAGGACTCAAAGGCCTTTAATTTGGTAGGTCATAGGCCACCTAATTCATTATGTGATGGGATATATGATCGTTTGAAGTTAACTAAAGTAGAATCTTATGTCAAAACTTAATCGGAAATGAAGATTTCAACTCAAATTGTGCTAGGAGTTTCTAGTGACCTTAATTGATATCCAATATCATTCCCACACTAAAGAATTTACCTTTACACATATAGTCAATTTAAGAATCACCCGATACGACCTTACATGTAAATGAAGAATAGTACGGTTCTTAACTTAGAAATTTTTGGGGTGTTAACCACAAAAAACTTACGCCTAAAAGGCTAAAACAAGCTCGGGACCTCTCAAAAATCAACCAAGACATCACCTAGGCCTAAAATCACCCACCGAATCCAACGAAACTCTAGAATTCCGATCTGAGCATCCGAACCCCAAATGTTGACCAAAGTCAACCCAAAGGTTTCCACAATTTCACAACTTAGGACCTCAAATCCTCAAAAAGACTCGAAATCAAAAACCAACCACTCGCGCAAGTCAAATTCCATATTTTGGGACTGATGGAATTGACAGAATTCCATTCCGACACTTGAAAGTCCGATAAACCACTTTCTTAACAACTTTGCCTTTCAAACTCAAACTTACCAAATTCTCAACTTTTAACTCAAGTTTTTTTTAAAAAAAAAAACAACTTTTCAAACTCAATCATAGAAGACTTGGGGTCAATATTGGGAGGGCAAAATGGTAATTTCACGAAACTTTCCAAAAATGACCGACCAGGTCATTACAATGATAAGGGAGAGGTTTGGGGAAGAAATATGTGATCGTGTGAATACTAATTTGGGTATTGGTCTAGCTTCTAATGAAAGGGACAAACCATGGTGGATGCCCAACAGTAAAGGAAACTTCACTGTTGGAAGTGCTTGGGAAATGTTGAGAAAAAGGAAGGACAACCAGCAGGATATGATGATCATTTGGGAAAAAGGAATTCCTTTCAGAGTTTCTTTTCTTCTATGGAGAATGTAGTTTAAAAGAATCCCCCATTGGAGAGGTATTAATTAGGTGCAGAATTGTTGACACTGTTACCTGCGTTTGTTGTGACAGCTCAATGTCAAAAACTTTTGATCATTTGTTTGTAGCATGCCCAGATGCCAATTTTCTATGGAGAACTCTATCAAGAGCTGCAGGGATACAGGTTTACTATGATTAAAGAAGTCAACAGGAATGTCCATTTATTTGTTGTAAATAGATATCCTTGCGAAAGGGCAATGCAAAGTCAAAATCCAACAATTGTGAAAACTCCATAGCTACCGGTTGGTTGTCAACATCCTCAATCTCAAAATTCAGATTATGTGCGGTGGTCTAAGTGATGACAACCGAAGCACTAGACCGAATGTCGGAAAACATTTTTTTTGGTATTGTTTCTCCAGAAAGCTGTCAATCCAGAGGTGATTTCACGACATCAGCCAACTCAGTGTTACTATCCTTGTAGTCTGACTCTCACACAGAGGTGATAGTTGTAGCACCTGAAATATCTGGAGTATCTGAAGCCGTGGAGTCCGATTGCATCTCATCCTGCAGTAGTGATCATACGGCAAATGGAAGAGACCATACTAGAATGACTCCCTTGCATCACCGTCACCCAATCTTGCAGTGCCTTCACTGATTCAAAGAGGGTGTTGAACTGCACATCGAGCGTGCTAACAGGACAGAGAGGCACGGAGTAGGAACAATAATGTAACAAATTAAGCTTTCTATTGATCATCAAAGGAACTAATTACAAATAGATTGTTCATGCAATCAAAGAACAAATGGAAAATAGACGAGGGAGATTCTAGACTGTTATTATAAAATAGCTAATCAAAAGAAAATAACACAACTCTTACACCTTGTTTGGATGGTTGTTACCCGTTGTATTGTATTGTACTGTTAGTTTAAATACAATGGGTGTTTTGATTGTTACTTAAATATTATTCTATCGTATCGTTAGGTAACAACAAAAAGTCCCATTTTGTGTAATAACCGATTTGATGTGATCACGTCGTTACCTTAATATTTTCTTCTCATTTTATCTTTACTTATTATTTAATAATCATATTTTATCCTTTTACCTTTACCTTTATATAGTAGCTCTACCATATATCTTACTTTTCTTGTAGTTTTATCATTCAAATTGTTGGTGTGAGACATTATGTAACGACGGAAATGAATACAATTTATCCAAGCGTTGTATTTATTAAAATAATATAGTACGATATGAACAATTTGTAACAATCATCCAAGTAGAGTGTGCATAAGCCCTAATGGATTATTTTCCAATTCTATATATAGGCATCTTTTAGGACTTCAAGCGTAATTTAACAATCCCCCATTCACAACAGCATTAATCGCCTTGGTTCACTGAGCACAAAGGCATATCACAACACAGCAGGGAAGAGACAACCACCATG
Organism: Solanum bulbocastanum; assembly: GCA_037074985.1. Lineage (NCBI taxonomy): Eukaryota > Viridiplantae > Streptophyta > Magnoliopsida > Solanales > Solanaceae > Solanum > Solanum bulbocastanum. Next base: position 34,540,061 of record CM073607.1, read on the forward strand.
TCACCAAAAGATAACATTTCTGCAATGAAGATGAACCATAACAAAACTTACAGAAAATCCTTCATGTGTTAGCTTCAGGGGTAACCAGTAATCTCATAGTAGTCTTTCCCAACAATCTAAGTGAATGCATCCTATCCCTCAAATCTGAATCAGTAATTATCAAAATCCAATCGTCACCTTCATCTTGATACTTGATTGAAAACCTTTCAAGTGATATCTTAAGCCTCTTTTCCACTTCCCCCTCCAATTCTACCCTCGTTGATGAAAGGGAGAGTTGAAACTTTATGATATCACATCTATATGTAACCTTTACCGTCATCACACTATCACAAGGTTTTCCTGTTGCAGGAGATATTTTGTGACCCAAATAATCTGTGCCTTTTTCTTGGGAAAGAGCAGGACATTGTTGATCGACCACATATGGTTCAGAACCTTGAAAAGATACGCCTTGGCTAACATGGACATTAACATTTCTAGTCTTGTAATTTGGCCATCTAGTGGTTTCATATTCTTTACATATTCGTTTCAGTGTTGCTAGACTAACTGCAATAAAAGAAGTACACAAAAGCGATTTCAGTGAACCTATGCATAAATCATTTCGGTTAAAGGCATATGAGCGTACATATATATAATAATAACACAAAAAGAACTACCAACATCAACTGCGCTAAAGTTAGTGAACTTACCATGTAGATTTTTGGCAGCATCTTGAAGAGTCATGCCAAAATGCTGCTCCAAAATCTTGCGAGTTATCCCATAATCTTTTTCTATCCTTTGTATTGTGTTTTTCTTATGCGAATGGATTTTATTGTTGTTAGTCATTCCATTTCCCGCAGAATTAATTTCTATATTTGGTTGCTCAAAGTGTGAATCAAGTTGCATTATTTCAGGTGTATCCTCAATGTGGTCATCATGTGCTACATCCAAGTTAACTTTTCCTCTGTTTGTCACAACTTCCTCTATTGGATGAGGAACAGATCAACTTCCATTGTCCTTCCACAGTTGAGTGAGTCTCGCTTGTCTGATGAACAAGAAGGAACCAGTAGTGCAGCAGCAGCAACAACATTATTTGACTGTTGGCAGAAAGAATCAATTTCAGTTGTTTCTCGTACATCCTGAAGAGATTGAACACTCAGCAGATGTTGACCAAATTCTGTTGTTCCTCCTCCATCCTGAAGTGATTGAACACTCGGTAAAGATTGGCCAATTTCAAAGGAGTCAAATTCATCACTCGGGGAAACTAACTGCAATAAAAGAAGTCCACAAAAGGGATTACAGTGAACCTATGCATAAATCATTTCAGCTAAAGGCATAGGAGCGTACATATATATAAGAACACAAAAAGAATTTTGAACCTCAAATTTGCTGAAGTTAGTGAACTTACCATGTAGACTTTTGGCAGCATCTTCTAGAGTCATGCCATAATGCTGCTCCAGAATCTTGTGGGTAATCCCATGATCTTTTTCTATCCTTTGTATTATGATGTTCTTCTGTGAATCGATTTTCTCGCTGTTAGTTGTTGCTCCACTGGCAAAGTTACTTTTTCTGTTTATAGCTTCAGCTTGAAACGATTGTCTGACATATCTAAAATCATTATGCTCCACTTTGTCATTATTCCTTGCATTTCCCGCATAATTAATTTTTAAATTTGGTTGCTCAAAGTGTGAATCAAGTTGCATCATTTCACATGTATCCTCAATGTGGTCATCATGTGCTACATCCACATTAACCGTTCCTTTGTTTGTCACAGATTCCTCTATTGGATGAGAAAGTAACTGATAATCCTCCACTGTCCGCTCACAATTGAGTGAGTCATGCTTGAGTGATGAACAAGAAGGAACCAGTAGTGCAGCAGCAACATTATTCTCCATGTTCTGTAAATTTGACTGTTCACAAAAATAATCAATTTCTGTTGTTTCTCCTCCATCCTGATGTGATTGAACACTTGGCAGAGGTTGGCCGATTTCGGTTGTTTCCCCTCCATCCTGATGTATTTGAACACTCGGAAAAGGTTGGCCAATTTCAAAGGAGTCAAGTTCATCACTCAGGGAAACTTTAACAACTTCAACGAGCATCCTCTGCCCTAGTTCTTTTCCAGAAGCAACTATGAAGCCTGGAAGTTGTTCGTTCATTGTGGATAAAAGCATATTTAAGAAAGTCTTTGTATCTCCAACAACCATTTCATTGGGTGGCAAAAAGTACTCAACTACAGAAACAATATTGTTGGCACATTTGCTTTGCAAATAAATTGCAAAACTCTGGGTCAATCTAGCTTTTCGTGCACTAGGCACCAAAGGGTACTCGTTGAAGCTTAATAGACTAACATCTTTGCAAAAGCATGAACCTTGGGATGCAAATGCCCTCCCCACCAATGCCTTACCGCTCTCAATAAAACAGGCCTCAGAAACATCTTCAAACTCATGATACATTGAACTCGAATGTTCATAGATGGAGGCACCAGCACAATACAGGACTTTTGAAGAGCCAGATTGAGAATAAGGAATCCAAATTTGAGCAAAGGGTAAACTATGTATTTTAAGGATCTCATATAACCCGATCTCTAGTTCGTCAAGTCTATCATCGACCAGCGGCTGTAAAAATGATAAGATAAGCTATGAAATTAGTGGGACAAATATATTCGAGCAATGGAAATAAAAACGAGAACAGTCTCTGATCTCCTTGTCTTTTACTTTTAATTATGTTGCCTGGTTTCACAAAAATTAAAAAAACAACACCACCATACCTCTGAAAGTCCAAAAAACATGTCCCTTGAGTTACAAATGCTATACAACCCAAATGATTTGAAATTCAACCCCTATGATGGAAAAATAAACAAGGATTATCGACTTCTTCCTACAGATATCATGATGAAGACAGAATTGATCATCCTAGCCAGAATATATTAAGGTAAGCCTCATACAACAACATACCTAGTGTAGTCCCATACAATGGAGTTTGGGAAGGGTAGAGTGTACACAGACCTTACCTCAACCTCAAAGCTGAGATAAAGAGGTTGTTTTTGATAGACCCTCGGCTCAAGGAAAAAACTGGCTAGGAAAAGACATAATGAAAGTACAATAGACAAAAGATAGTAACAAAACAATAGATAGAAACATAATAGCACTACAATAAAAAGACTACTAAAAACAAACTACATGAAATAACAAATAGTCATAGAAATCGGAGAACAAGAGAGTAGTCCTACGACTACTCGGTAGGGCAACAAGCACTCCTAACTACTAGTATGGACATTCTCCAACCTATTAACCTTCTACCCTAATTTGTGTCTTCCACACCTTCCTATCTAAGGTCATGTCCTCAATAAGTTATAATTGTGTCATATCCTATCTAATCACATCTCCCGGTACTTCTTTGGTCTACCTCTACCTTTTCTGAATCCATCCATAACAAACTTGTCACACCTCCACACTGGGGCATCCATGCATCTCCTCATCACATGCCCGAACCATCTCAACCTCGCTTCCCGCAGCATGTCTTCTGCCGAAGTTGGGTTAAATTCTATCTCTCATAGTATACCCACACATACATTGCAACATCCTCATCTCTGCCACTTTCATCTTCTGAATGTCAAAGTTCTTGACGGGACATTGCAACATCCTCATCTCTGCCACTTTCATCTTCTGAATGCCAGAGTTCTTGACTGGCCAACATTCTACACCATACAACATAACTGGTCTAACTGCCACTCTCTAGAACTTCCCTTTGAGTCCATGTGGCGCCTTCTTATCACAAAGACTCCAAATGCAAGCCTTCATTCCCTCCACCTTGCACCAATATAGTGGGTGCATCCTCGTCAATCTCTCGATTTCCCTAGATAATCCACCCAAGATACTTAAAACTACCTCTCTTTTGGATGACCTATTTTTCAAGTCTAACTTCCACATTAGCCTCATGTGTCACATCATTTAAGTTGCACTCCAACTATTTAATCTTGGTCCTTCTCAACGTGAACCCAGACTCCACTCCAGGGTCAATCTCTAAACCTCTACCACTAAAACAAGGTGAAATCACTACTACCACACAAGCAGGAAATGGCAAGAAAAACTAATACCGCACAAGATTCTAAGAACTAAAATTTGAAAACTAGAGAGCAGACAAGAAAGTCAGACAGCAAATGGAACCAACCAGCAAGAGGCAGACTAGTAACTAGTTGTAAATCTAAGTAACAATGACCCGTGTACTACTCTAATTAGAGAAAACCAAGTACAAGAAATAATGAAATAAAATCAGAGATGAAACTATAAGCATGAATCAGTCAACCACTAATATTTAGACTCAGCCAACCACTAATACTAAATATGAATTTGCGATACAGAAACACAAGAGCAAGAAGCAATATATATATCTACTAGGGTCGAATATAAAGAATTGGCCAGTGCAACCAGAGGTACCAACTTCAGCCGGTAGAACCTGTGTGAAGGCAGTAGATATCAATGTGTTGTTGTTGTTGTTCTAGACTAAAACGATTTGTACTCTCCTACACGCATTGGCGCTGCTGTCTCTTGAAATTACTGGTCGCAGGCTGGAGTTGTCTCGGCGGGTGGGGGTGTGAGGGTGGGTAAGAAGGCCTTCTAAGTTCAGGCTCCGCGTTTTGTGGCAATACATAAAAAAAAATGTACTGTAGTATCCACGCTGTAGCCGCATGAGAAAAGAAAGGCAAGAAGTTGTACAATTTGTTCTTTATTGAAAGCATCCATAATTCTCAATTTGTATGACAGTGACACTTTCAAATCGTAAGAAAATTCACTTCAGTCTTTAAGTTTAGTACATTTATTTAGTATTCTTTTAAATTCAAGTTTTCAATAAATTTAGTTTTAAATTTGTGAATTCAGCTAACTATTTTTACATGGGTGTTACATATTGTTACGTCATAATTAAATACTATTCAAATATTATTATCAACAGTTAAATCATACTAAATTAATACTCCTTCCTTTTTAAATTAATTTAATTGTTCAATTTTCAAGACCACTTTTAAAATGTTCTTCCTATTTTACCCTTCATTAGTTAGTATTAGAATTAGTTATTAATTAATGTTTAGTTATTTTAATCATAAATTTAACAATAATTAATAAGAATAAAACTGGAAAATTATTTTTTAATTTATGTCTTAATCTTCTTTTGTTAAAGGATATGAAATACCTTAAAATTTTAATTAATTTAAAATGGAGGAAGTACTCGATAAATTAATAATCTAAATGATAATATATGTAACCCTTTCTCATCTGTTGTGGTGAGCATTATGTTTAGGGAAAGAAAGTAGGTAACTTTACATTGTATGAAAGTGAACAAAATGAAATGTGTTGCACTTTATATACTACTCTCTTTCTCTAATTACTTATTCGTTTTTGAATTGACACGACTATCAAGAAAACAATAATTGACATAGTAAATTTATCATTTTATCCTTATTAATTGTGAAGTGGATGAACTAAAAACTTAATATTTTCAAGAAGCTCTACCTTTTTCAAAGTAATTAATTTAGGGTATAATAGGTAAAAAAAAATATTGTCTTTTCTTAATTTGTCAAAATAAACAAGTAATTAGGGACAACTAAAAATGAAAAGTTGACAAGTAATTAGGAACAGAGAAGAGAGTAGCATTCAATGTAAAGTAGTGGAAGAGACTTTACAATATTAGTGCAGTAATTGTTACAATATGATTGTTGTGATTTACTCATTTGTTCCTAGTTACTTGTTCTTTTTTTTTTTATAGTTGTTCTTAATTATTTGTCTATTTTGACAAATTAAGAAAGAACAAAAAAAACTTATTTATTATATCCTCAATTAATTACTTTGAATTTTTTTTTTGAAAATCTTAAATTTTTAATTCATCCACTTCATAATTAATAAGTATAAACTGATAAACTCACTATGTGAATCATGATTTTCTTAATAGGTGTGTTAATTCAAAAATTGACAAATAACTAGAGACACGGATAATATTAGACTTCAAAAATTTCATTCTTTCTTTTATATTGTATATAGACACTCATGAATTAATTATTACCCATTTTATTATTTTTCTATTTTATTAGAAGAGTCGGTAAATATATTGGTATCAACATGTCTCCTAGGCATTTTAAGGGTATTTTGGTCATTTAAATTGTAATTGAGCAATTGCATTTAGGGTTGTTTAAAATCGAATCGAAGATAATCTGAATCTAAAAAAAAGTTATTGGTTTATCAATAATGAGTTATTGGTTTAATGATTTTGATTTTTTTTGTTATCGGGTTATCGGTTCTTAACGGTTTAAGATTTTTTCTTAATGGGTTAACCGATAACCCAATAGTAAGTTAAATAATTATATTTATACCATTTTGTATATAAAATCCTTGACTTAAAATTTGATTTCCTACTTTTATTTTTTGTTGTCTCAAACTCTTGGTTATTCTACAATATAAAAGTGTTTACTTTTGAACAAGATGTAACTTATGAACTCATGTGCATGGTTTATTTGGTTTGTCACCTTGTTTCTAAGTGATTTTCAATGATTTTTTTTGTGTCAAATCTTAACAGTTAAACTGATAACGATCAAAAATCGATAAACCAATAACCGATAAGTCAATATCTTAATGGTTCTATAATGGTTTAGCATATCTACAACCAAGGCCGACTCAACAAGATTTGAGGCCTAAAGCCAAATCTTAAAGAGGGGCCCTAATATTTTTTATAGAATTTTTATTTTTTGTTAAAAAATCTATCAGGGCTCCTTTTTGGGATTTATTTAATTCTTCAAGTTTTCTCTTTATCTCTTTTTTTGTCAAACCGAAATTATATTTTCTAGTTGCCATATTTAAATTGAATAATTTTAGAACAATTAAAACGACGACACACTTATTATTATATATCTTGTCGAATTACGTAACTATATTTTGCTTTCATTAGTAGAATTTATTTCATTGATTTTCTTGTGTATTTAATATTTTATATTTTTGACACTTGATAAAATTCTGACTTATCACCGGTACAGTTACCACTAATTTATAGGCGGGTGCAAGTGGCTTAAGTAGCTCAAAATGTTCAAGAGGCTCCGCATATCTTTTTTGTTGTTGTTGGAAATACATAAAGTAAACTGTACTACATTTACCCACGCGGTAGTTAGTGTGGAAATTGCCGAAGAAGAAAAGAAAAAGGCAAAAAGTTGTGGAGTCGGAATATAGGCATCTTTCCATGAGCCCAAACGTAATTTGATAATTCCGCATTCATAATAGCAGCGTTTTAAAAAATTCTATTAGGATTTGTCTTGGGGCTTGCTTTAGGGCGGGACTTTAGCAAAACACCTCGAGACTCAAGTATGGGATTTAGTTCCGTGAGACTTATGCCCTAAGCGTCCAACTGTACGCCATAAACACGCCCAACACTCCAGGCTCATCTAACAGATCTTACACAGTGTTAAAATCTTTAGTTAAGATCGTTGACCCTCATAATTTTTGAATAATTGAATGATACATAATAATTTTTAATTTATGGAGATAAAGAAAATTGAGAATAAATCAAATAACAAGTTTTAGTATCGCATCTTTCCTATTTAGTAACTATATTACGTAACATTTCTTTTATAAATACGTCACGAAAAATTTTACTTTTTCACTTATCATTGGTCTTCATGATTTTGTCATCTGTCTCAAAATTATTATATTTTATTTAGCTATTTGAAAATAATTTTATGTTTATTCATGATGGAGTAATGTTTTTAATATAATACTAGTAAGAATATTAATTATTTTCTTTTAAGGGGTAAATCGTATAGTATGATAAAAAAAATATTTTTGAGAGATAATGATTCTTTTAATATTAGAAAGTTAAGATATTAGATTATTTATACTTGTATAATCATATTATAATTTTTATTTTCTATTAGTTTATTTAATCATATTTGTAATTATTTCAAACTATTGATTTATTTTTATAATTTTGTGTTATTATATTATTATACTATAATATAAATTAAAATTTTAAAGATCCATAATGCTTATGCCCCACATCTCGAGGCTCGCGCCTCCCCCTATACTAAGTAAAATGTCTCGCCTCACGCTTAAAACACTGCATAATAGCATTAATCACCTTGGTACACTTGAGCACAAAGACATGTCACAACAGCTCAGCCTCACGGAAGAGACAAACACCATATCACCAAAAGATAACCACTTTCGGAAAATCTTTCATGAGTCAGCTTCTAGGGTAATCAGTAATCTCATAGTAGTCCTTCCCAACGATCTTAGCGAATGCATCCCATCCCTCAAATCTGAATCAGTAGTTATCAAAATCCAATCATCATCTTCATCTTCATACTTGATTGAAAAACTTTGAAGTGATATCTTAAACCTCTTTTCCACTTCCCCCTCCAATTCTACCCTCGTTGATGAAAAGGAGAGTTGAAACATTATAATATCACCTCTATATGTAACCTTTAAAGTCATCACACTATCACAAGGTTTTCCTGTTGCAGGAGATTTCTTGTTACCTAAATATTCGGTGCCTTTTCTTGGGAAAGAGCAGGCCCACATATGGTTCAGTAGCTTGAAAAGATGCCCCTTGGCTAACATGGAAATTAACCTTTCTAGTCTTGTGATGTGGCCATCTAGTGATTTCATATTCTGTACATATTCGTTTCAGTGTTGCTCGACTAACTGCAATAAAAGAAGTCCACAAAAGGGATTTCAGTGAACCTATCCATAAATCATTTCGGATAAAGGCATAAGAGCGGACATATATATAATAACACACAAGGAATTACGAACCAAAAAAGCGCTCAAGTTAATGAACTTACCACATAGATTTTTGGCAGCATCTTGAAGAGACATGCCAAAATGCTGCTCCAGAATCTTGCGAGTAATCCCATGATCTTTTTCTATCCCTTGTATTGCATTGTTCTTATGTGAATGGATATTGTCGTTGTTAGTCACTGCATTTGCCAAAGAACTAATTTCTAAATTTGGTTGCTCAAAGTGTGAATCAAGTTGCATCATTTCACTTGTATCCTCAATGTGGTCATCATGTGCTACATCCAAGTTAACTTTTCCTCTGTTTCTCACAGCTTCCCCTATTGGATGATGAAGGAATGGATGAACTTCCACTGTCTCTTCACAGTTGAGTGAGTCACGCTTGCGTGATAAACAGGAAGAAACAAGCAGTGCATTAGCACCATTATTCTCCCCGTTCTGTAAATTTGACTGTTGACAGAAAGAATCAATTTCTGTTGTTTCTCCTCCATCCTGAAGTGATTGAACACTTAGCAGAGGTTGGCCAATTTCAAAGGAGTCAAGTTCATCACTCGGGAAACTTTAACAACTTCAACAAGCATCCTCTGCCCTAGTTCATCTCCAGAAGCAACAATGAAACCTGGAAGTAGTTCTTTCATTGTGGATAAAAGAATGTTTAAGAAAGTTTTTGTATCTCTAGCAAACATTTCGTTGGGTGGCAGAAAGTACTCAACTACGTAACCAATATCATTGGCAGATTTACTTTGCAAAAAAATTGCAAAACTCTGAGTGAATCTAACTTTTCGTGCACTAGGCACCAAAGGGTACTCTTTGAAGTTTAATTTAGTAACATCTTTGCAAAAGCATGAACCTTGGGATGCAAATGGCCTCCCAACCAACGCCTTACCGCTCTCAATAAAACAGACCCCAGAAGCATATTCAAAGTCATGATACATTGAACTCGAATGTTTATTGATGGAGGTAGAAGCACAATACAAGACTTTTAAAGAGGCAGATGGAGAAAAAGGAATCCAAATTTGAGCAAAGAGAAAACCATGTCTTTCAAGGATCTCATATAACCCCTCTATTTCGTCAAGTCTATCTTCAACCGGCGGCGATAAAAATGATAAGATAAGCTATGAAATTAGGAATGTACTTCCAAATATTATGTTTAGTTTCGCCAAAATAAATTAGGCAACAACACCCTACCTCTAAAAGTCCAAGAAGTATGTTTATTGGGTTAGGAATGTACAACCCAACTGATTCGAAATTCAACCCCTATGATGGAAAATTAAACAAGGATTATCGACTTGTTCAAACGGAATATAAACAAAAGTGAATAACCAATGTCGTTGAGAAAATACCTTAATAAGGTTGGGAAGACGGAGAGATGGTTGTGTAGATACAATCTCAAATACACCAAGGCACCACTGATCAGGGAGTTTGAGGAGTGGAAATGCATAATAAGAATGTAATCCCAAGCGAATTGCAGTTTGAAGCAAAGGAAACTCTGCAGCGGAGTAGCTTTGGACATCGGGGTTATATTCTGGCAACCATCTTCTGAAAACTCGCACAGGAGGGGGCAAGTAGAGCTTCCTTGTAGTCAATGGGAATCAAAGTATCGAGACAGAGCCTCCTGTATGAAGAAAGCCTCTTATCAAGTTCCTTATTGCAAACAAATAGTTGATCCGCAGTCAACAGGAAAGTCAATCCATTGACCTGAATGGGTGACCAGAATTGAACCAGAGAAATATGTGGAATCAACATTTTGGCCATAAGAGATTTGATCCTCAATTTCACCATTGCAGAGGTGGAAACAACAGAATCAGCAGCAGCTGGATCAAGAAGATAAGGTTCAAAACAAAAAAATTGACTAGTGAAGCAAAAAAAGTTTGATATTCACAACTGACTCACAGATTGTTTGCTGGTACTGCAACTCATCGTCGTGTTTTATGCTCCAAAATGCCCAGCCATTGGGCTTCAGTTGACACCAGTCCAGTTCACAAGGCATTACTGAACATACCTCTGAAACTTGCTGAACAAGATGCTCCATACAATACAACAGAATTCCGCTAACGTTTGCCCCATTGTGCTCCTGCTTATTTAGTCCACACCTGCTTTGTTTTTGACACAAAATTAGACCTGCTCATTTACACCCACATTTTTGTGGAAATACATTTTTCCACTTTGTAGCCACTGTGGGAATTGCCAAAGCAAAAAGTTATGGAGTTGGCACCACTTGTTCTTTATTGAATTTAAATATTGTCATGTCATGACTAAATTTTATTCAAATATCATTACAATTTAGTCTCAAACTTTACACGTTGTTACGATTGGGACCCAAAAACCAGGGAAACAAGTGCACCAAACGAGTTGAAATTCCACCAAGTTCACAAATATCGGTATGAACTAATTCTAATAAATCAGTTTTTCTTTCAACTTGAAAATGAGAGCTTTTTGTGATTTTGACTTTACTACAAGCCTCACATTTTTCAAAATTCTTTTTAATCACTGGGATTAATCCTACACTACTCATGATTACAACATAACGATCATTAATGTGACACAAACGAGCGTGCCAAAAATTGGTAGAAGAAAACATATAAACAGAACTAGAAACTTTATTCATTTCAACATTCAATTTGAACTTCCCATTACAAGCATACCTCTTTCCCACAAAAATACCCGACTTCATAATTACATATTGATCAGATTCAATAATTTGTTTAATGCCTGCTTTATTAAAAAGAAAACTAAACATCAATTGTTTTCTCATGAAAGAAGTATAAAGTACATCTTTCAAAGTTAACACCCTTCTAGATGTAAAACACGATTCGACAACTCTTGTTCCAAGCACTTGAGTAGTGTGTGAATCACCAAGCATGATGGTTTTGGGCTCCTCAAAATGAGTATATTTTTTAAACCGATCTTTGTCAGAACAGACATGACGGTTTACACCAAAATCAATCCACCATCCATCAACACTCTCAACTATGTTTATGTCTATAATAACCGCCACAAAAGGTTCTCTGGTAACGTTTGCCTGAGGTGTACGACCACGTTTTCAAAATCTGCAAAATCAAGCAATATGCCCACTCTTGCCACAAACAAAACACGGTCCCTTATCTTGAACTTGTTGGTTTTGTGCATGGTTATTTTCACCATTATTTTTCTTGGGAGGTTGCCATTATTTTTCTTGAATTTCTTCTACTTATGCATCAAAGAAGTATTTTTGTGAGATTTAGGAGTAGCATTATTTGAAGTAATTAAATTTACTTTCGTTGTGATGTTGCTTTAAAAGTGCATCTTGGCCTCTTGCCTCCTCTTCCATAGGAATTTTCATTATCAACGTCTTAAGAGAGGTCTCCTTTTGTCTGTGGCGCATAATTCTTTTAAATTCCTTCCAAAAAGGTGGAGGTTTATTTACAATGCCATAAACAATAAGGTTATCTCCAATTTTGACCTCCTCGGACCTGAGCTCTCCTACAATCATTATATAGTCTTGAGCTTGGTCTGCCACTGATTTGTTGTCCATCATTTGGAAACAAAAAAATCTACTAGCCGCATAGTTTTTTGCATTAGCCTCTTCGATATCATACTTACTCTGCAATGCTTTCCAAATTTTCTTTGCACTAGAGTAAGTTCTATCACAATAATCATAAAAATTATCAGATAATAATCATAATCCAAGCAAACCCTCATCATGGCTGCCTACAAGCAGAAGACTAACTCAAGCATACATAAGCATTAAATTGAAAGAAACGTTTAAAAACAGCTTACTAAATCTCAAAACTTTGTTGAATACACTGAGTATGAATCATAAGTTTAAATAAAACATCAGAAAACTGAAAGACTCTCCAACACTATCTATCTATGAAGCCTCTACTATATATAGACGAGTGTCGGGACAAGACCTAGGACTACTCAAAATGTTATTAATACTATCAACTCACAAAACTGGAGTCCTCCGAAAGCAAGGAGGTCTTACTCAAAAGCTAGTGGAAGACGAAGTTATCTTAACAGACTCTTTTTGAGGATCCTAAGAACCTGTATCTGCATTATTAAAAAATGCAGGTCGAATGACTTTAGTACATTGAATGTACGAGAATGTAATATAGTTGAATAACAAATAGCTGAATGAAAGGACCGCAATAGATATAGATATATACTCAACTAAATGTAAAGAAATAAAGGGGTGAAATCATTAAAACTTTACAAAAATACTTACCCATCTTTGAAATCAGAATATTAAGTGATATAATAAAAATACACTTTTAACTCTATTTGGGAGATTCTCTAACCGACAACTATCACTATGAGCTATGTGATGATACAACATCTCGCTCACACTGCCAGAACTATCGTATACCTTGTCGGGGTATAGAACACCTCAACTAAGTGGATCCACTAAGCTTTCCTCGAAGGCACTAACGATTCATCTAAAAATTATGATTCTTTACTCATGTTGGCATACTTGGTTTATGGGGATTTTGAGTTGTCTGAACTCATCCCCATATCGGTGCTCAATACTACTCTCAATAATATACTCATGCTCAAATGTATAAAACATACCCCTTCTCTGTTTTGAGATAATTACTCAAAATAACCTCTTAAAAGAGGTAATGCTCTGAAATATTTTTGAACTCATAAACTCATTTAGAAATTTAAGTTACTCTTTCTCAATGTAAAAGTAATACATTTGAGTATCAATTAGTTCCCTTAAACTTTACTCAAAATTTCTTTAACTCTACTCCACTCAGCTTTACTTTCTCAAAAAACAGTTGAAAACAAATGTTTATTGTGATCAGATCATTGATGACTCCAGAAGTCATACTGCATAAACATTGATGGCATATCTAGATGTCATACTGCTTACACATTGATGGTATACTCGACTGTCATACTAATCATGAATCATAGTTCTCTTCTCAATGTAAAAATAGAACATTTGGGAAAAAATTAGTTCCCTTTTACTCTTGCTCAAATCTTGGTTAAAACTCTATCTCAAACTCCTCTTTACTTTCTCAAAAAACTCAGTTTAAACCACAAATGTTGGCTCTAAAAGATTCTCAAAATTTATAACTCAAAATAAAGTTCATGCTAAAATATAGACATGAGCAAATCAACTCAAGGATCTCAATAACAATATAGAAAACTCAATACTCAGAAGAACTCATAACTCACCGATACTTCTCATCTCAAGAATACTCAAATCTACGGATAGAGACCTAGATTACTCTTTTGCTAATTTGAAAGTAGATGTAGGGCGTGAGGACGAACTAGTCCAACACTGTGATAGCCTTACATACCTGGGAAGAACAAAGTCATTGGCGAAATCGATGAAATTCGAAGAACGATAGAAAACCCTAGTTTTCCTTGCTCTAAGTCTTTGAAGTGTTAAAGAACGTAAAATAATGTTTTAACATTGTAGACCTTAATTAGGTGGAAAAAAAGTCGTGGGTTAGGCTTAGAAAAGACTAAACTATCCTTCTTAAAACTAGCAAAAAAACCTTCTATTTTTCCAACAACACCAAGTTTGCCCCATTTCATGTTCGGAGTAAAAAGTTATGACCATTTTACCAAATGCTGTCAAACCAGAGTTTTCTGAGTCTGTGAATGACGACCCCAACCGACGGGTCATAGGTTGAACGACGACCCATCTTTTCAGGTCGTCGGTAAAGTATTGGGGGTCAACTTTTGGGACCCAACCAACGTGCCGTAAGTGGACCTACGGGCCGTTGTTTGTACCCGTCGGTTGGGGTCGTCATTCACAGACTCAGAAAACTCTAGTTTGACAGCCTTTGGTGAAATGGTCATAACTTTTACTCTGAACATGAAATGGGACAAACATGGTGTTGTTGGAAAGAGGACTCAAAGGCCTTTAATTTGGTAGGTCATAGGCCACCTAATTCATTATGTGATGGGATATATGATCGTTTGAAATTGACTAAAGTAGAATCTTATGTCAAAACTTAATCGAAAATGAAGATTTCAACTCAAATTTGTGCTAGGAGTTTCTAGTGACCTTAAATGCTAACTAATATCATTCCCACAATAAAGAATTTACCTTTACACATATAGTCAATTTAAGAATCACCCGATACAACCTTACATGTAAATGAAGAATAGTACGGGTCTTAACTTAGAAATTTTTGGAGTGTTACAATTTTGACATCCGCGAAAATCACAAAAAACTAACTTACGCCAAAAAGGCTAAAACAAGCTCGGGACCTCTCAAAAATCAACCAAGACATCACCTAGGCCTAAAATCACCCACCGAATCCAACGGAACTCTAGAATTCCGATCTGAGCATCTGAACCCCGAATGTTGACCAAAGTCAACCCAAAGGCTTCCACAATTTCACAACTTAGGACCTCAAATCCTCAAAAAGACTCGAAATCAAAAACTGACCACTTGCGCGGGTCAAATTTCATATTTTGGGACTGATGGAATTGACGGAATTCCATTACCACTTTCTTAACAACTTAGCCTTTTTTTTTTTAGAAAGGTAACATTTACTTCTATATATCCACAGGTATACTACATCAAAGTGTAGTTCCCCTCAAAAAATTTATACTTACAATAGCCCTAAGATCTTTTAGTTACAGCCACTCAATAACATTAGAAACATCTTCAGAATTTCCTATTACTACTTGCTTACACCAAAAATAATAAAGACCTAGGCAGTTTATCTTTATCTTTTGAATATTGTTGTTCTTTCCTTCAAAACATCTTTGATTCCTATCATTCCAAATTGTCCACCAATGCATGCTAGGACAATCCTCCATCTCTCCTCATTTTTTCCTACATTTCCATCACTATTCCAGCATTTTAGAACTTCTGTGATTCTCCTTGGTTTTGTCCACTTGATCTTCCTCTTGTGAATGAACATCTGCCATAATTGATCTGTCCATTTGCAGTGTAAAAAGAGATAGTTGACTGTCTCCACCTGTTCTTCGCATAAATAACACCTAGAACAAAGGTTGTGTTTCCTCTTGTTCAAATTTTTGTGTGTCAAGACTTCCTCCTTTGCCAAAAGCCATGTGAAATAATTCACCTTGTATGGGATTTTTGTTCTCCAAATCACCCTCCAAGGCCATCCTGCTTGCTACTCTTCAATAGGTCTCAATTCTCGATATGTAAATCTTACAGTGAACTCTCCCTTTCTCTCCCCTTTCCATATCAGTCTATCTTGCTCTTCTGTTAGATTGGTAGCCCTAGCCATTGTGTCATGAAATCTTGCTATGGATGTTATTTCCCAGTCATTTAAGTTTCTTCTCAGATGTAAATTCCACCCTTGTCCTGTCTATAAGTCTGCCACTGATGCTTCCTGTGCTTGACTTAGACTATGTAGCTCAGGGAATGCTTATTTGAGTGTCTCCTATCCGCACCAGATGTCATTCCAAAAGGCCACTTTTTCTCCATTACCAACCTTACATTTTGTTCTATTTTTGACCAGTAGCCATAAGTTCCTGATTGATCTCCATACACTACAATCATAAGCGCTGGTCACCCCCTCTGTCATCCACTTATCCTCCATGCCATATTTTGCTGTTATTACTTCCTTCCATAGAGATACTTCTAGTGAGGCAAATTTCCACAACCATTTCATCATCAAGCTCTTATTCTGCGTACTCAGATCTCTGATGTTGAGTCCACCCCCTCTCTTGCTAACTAGTAACTCCTCCCATTTGACCAAATGATACTTCTTGTCTTCACTGCCTTTCCATAGAAAGTTCCTCCTAATTGCATCTTGGTTTCTTTGGCTGGTATAAGGAATATTGACATCATGTATGATGGCAAGGCATCCAGGACACTGTTAACTAGAGTTAGTCTGCCACCTGAGGATAGATATTGACACTTCCAGTTCACTAGCTTCCTTTCATATTTTTCAATTACACCACTCCATATTCCACTTGATTTGCTCTTAGCCCCCAAAGGCATTCCCAAGTAGGTTGTTGGTAGTTCACCTACTTTCCCTCCAAGTCCTCAATATTTGGTACTGTGTTTACTAGATAAATGAAACTCTTGTTCCAGTTTATGTGCAAACCTGACACTGCCTCAAAAATATTTAAAATGACTCTCAAAATTAGCATGTGCTCCTTTACAGCTCTACAAAATACTAAAGTGTCATCTACATAATGTAGATGAGTGATCTCTAGATTGTTTCTTGTATTCTCCCCCACTTTGAAACCTCTAATCCAACCATTTGCTCTTGCAGTCTGGAATAGGTTGCTCAACCCCTCCATAGCCAAGATAACAAGAAAAGGAGATAGGGGGTCCCCTTGTCTCAAACCCCTATTTGATGGAAAAAACCCACATGGGTTCCTGTTGATCAGAATAGAATAGAGAATTTCACTGAGCTTATGCGATGTCTGATCCACTTTAACCATCTTTGACCAAAACCCATCCTCTGCATCATCTTCATCAAAAAGTTCCAATTCAGGTGATCATATGCCTTCTGGATATCCAGCTTGCATGAGATCCCTGGTTGTTTATCCTTTTTCCTGGAATCAACACATTCATTGGCTATCAACACTGCATCCATGATCTACCTGCTCTTGATAAAGGCCATTTGTTGCTTGTTCACAAGCTTGTGCATCACCTTCTTTAGTCTTTCAGCCAAAAGTTTTGCAATTATCATGTAAACTCCCCCAACTAAACTTATTTGTCTAAAGTCATTAAGTTCTTCTGCCCCTATCTTCTTAGGTATCTAAGTCACAAAAGTAGCATTTATACTCTTCTTAAACACTCCTTCCACATAGAAGTTTTGAACTGCTGCAACCAATTCTATTTTGATGAAATCCCAATACTGTCTAAAAAAGGCCATTGAAAAGCCATCCGGGCCAGGGGCTTTGTCCCCCGCACATGCTTTGATACATTCTAGAATTTCCTAAGCTTCAAAAGGGGCCATCAGTTGGTTGTTGTCATCTTCATCAATCATAGGACACCCTCTCATTTCCAATTCTAGCCTCCAATCCTCAGTTTCAGAGTATAGATTCTCATAGTACTCAGTGATCTCTCTTTGAATTTCAGCAGGTTCAGTTAGTAACTCTTCCCTGACTTTGATTTTATCAATAGCGTTGACTCTTCTTTGTAAATTTGCTACCTTGTGGAAGAAATTGGTATTCCTGTCCCCCTGTCTAAGCCAAACTACCCTAGATCTCTGTCTCCATGTTGTTTCTTCATTTTGACTATTTCTTCCAACTCAATGGTAAGAGCTAATCTGGAAACAATCTCCCCTTCCCCCAAAATTCTCTGATCCTGTATCCTTTCAATTTTTGCTAATTGATTGAGTACAAGTTGCTTTTGTTGTTTCAGATTCCCCTGACTGGTCTTGCTCCACTCTTTCAACTTTTCTTTCAATGCCCTCAGCTTTGCTACCAGTATAATATCTGGTTTTCCCTGAAAAATGAAAAGACCCCTACCATCCCTTTACTCTATCATTGAAACCTTCTGTAGCCACCAATTTTCGAACTTGAAATATGATTTGGTTGACCCCCATTCTCCGCATTGTAGCATCAATGGGGAATGATTAGAGACAATTCTCTGACTGCTTGATATTCCTGAATTTTGTATCCCAATCTTCAGAGATCATGAACCTGTCTAATCTTGCTGTTGTGGAATGTCTTTCACCTTTCCTCCAAGTGAACTCTCCCCCTGCTAAGTCTAAGTCCATTAATTCCATGTCTTCAATGAACTCTGAAAGATCTATCATTGATCTGCTGATTCTACTGCAGTTGAACTTCTCAGAATGATATCTCACTGTATTTGTATTAAAATCCCCGCATAAGACCCAAGGACCTATAAATAGACCTCTAGCTGCCCCTACTTCCCACCAAGTTTCTTCCCTTTCAACTCTGTCATTTAGGGCATAGACTCCCGTTAGGTGCCATTTAAAATCCTGGTTTTTGCTAGAGAAACACATGAAACTGATTATGCTCCCACACTACTTACTTACCCTTCCCATATTCTTTTATCCCACATAATTAGTATGCCTCCCCTAGTCCCACTAGCTTCTAGTTGCATGTAATCTGCCCATCTACTACCCCAAATTTCTTTAACTATGTTTGCAATCTCCCTCTCCAGTTTTGTCTCTTGAAAACACAACATCTACTTTCCAGATTCTTAACATATTCCTAATCATACACCTTTTCTTCCCACAATTCAATCCCCTCACATTCCAAGAAACAATGTTTAAATTCATTGATCCATGATGGACAAGTACCCCCCTTCTAGAGCCATTGTTGTGAAACTTAGAATCTAGTTGTAGGTTCTTTAGTTCCAATTGCCCTTTCTTCTTGCATGTTGACTGTTCACTCTGTTTCCCCTTACTTTCTCGCTTATTACTGTCAATTTTCATCAATAATTCCTTCGCTCTCTCCTCACAACCTTTGAAATTAACCCCAAATTTCGAGCTCAGTTTGATTATATTTTGTTGTATCCATTCTGAGGTGTTCAGTGTGTTGTAGTCTTCCTCTCGGAATTGGATACCCAATGGAATAACATCCTCTGCTCCATTTGTATTCTCCTCTGCCAATGATTGTACCATTAACGTACTTTTCTCCCCCAATTCTTCCTTATTTTTTCCAGGCATGTCTACCATATGTCTCGCAACTTCCAATTCCTCATCGTTCCTATTCCATGGTGTAATCTGGCTTTGAGCTTTATTTTCCTTCATTTGATTCGTTGCTATCTCAATGTTAAAAATGTCTTCTGAAGAGATTTGTAAAGGTTGGCTCTAGCCTTTTCTCCACCAATTGGGTCCAAAAGAATTGGGCCGAAATTTAGGCCCACTTTTCTTTGACCTAGTTTTTGTCTGCTATCTCCCCTTTTAAATCTCAGGCCCACTTGCATGAGAGACCCCTCACTGAAAGACCCCACGTGCCCATCCACCTTTTTCGTTGTTATTACCTCCTTTATTATCTGCAAAAGCTGATCTTGGGTATTAACTGCTGGGTATTTTCCTTTCTCCTCTCTCCTCTTCTCTGAAAATTTCACGGTGACCGGAGCTTCACACCAGACCGGAATGGTTTAAGTGAAATCATCGCAGGTTATTTCTACTTCTCTAGGAATCCGTTCGCCGTCGCCTTTTACTTATTCTAGCCCAATGAAGATGATTTTTGAAAGAGGTCTCCTCCTCCGTCTCGATATAGCCTCCACATAGGTTACCGATCTCTTTGAAAACTTTGTGCGACCATAGATTCATAGGTAAACCTAGCAGTCTGATCCATACCCAATCTCTCCTTACCTCTGTCGGGCAACAGCCAGTTGTTGGTTTCCACCATTCAAGTTCCAACTTCATCTTCTTCCAGGTCTATTGGCCTGATAAGCATGCTCTGCTGCTAGTCTTAACGGTAGTTCAAACATAAAATGGCCGTCATTCATGGCATACACTTTAACTTCTATCGCCGCCGACTTCCAAGAGTTACAGGCCCATCTTCTTACATTGTTCAAGTTAGGGTTTTCATTTGTTTGGCACTGGAATTTCCCTACTAAGCATTTGTTCAAGAGGTCCTTTTCTGATTGCAATTTGCCTCCTATGATCCTTACTCTATTTGTTGTGCTTTATATCTCTGCCTTCTCTGTTGCCTCCGCCACCCATCTGCCACGGAATAAAGCTTCTCTGTTTGTTTTCCTTTCATGTTATCCCCTGTGTTTCGTCTGGTTCATAAATAAACCCAGCAATCTTGTGAGTTATATTCCCCCAACCTCTTTCGAATGTAGATTCTGGAGTAATTATGACTGATTTGTTTTGACCTTGTAATGCTATAAAACTGATGTATCTCCCGTTCTCATTGTATTTGAGAGTGCAATAGAACTCTGCAAAGTGGTCTTTCATGTTCCACCTCTTAACTGTCCTCCCCTGCACTTTGGAAGCTTCAATAAATATTGTAACTAACCATTTCAGGACTTTAATGCTAATTTCCACTCTTCTCATCAGACTGCGTTCCACCCATACAAACCAACTTCCAACTTTGTCTTTACATCTCGTAATGTCGTAGGACTTGAAACCTGCGTTGTAAAAGATGCTATCCTCCCCTATTGGATGTGTTCCGGCGAGCTTGCCGGATCCACCCATCTGAAACCTAAATTTAAAACACTTTAAACTAAAATTTGACAGGCCTCGATATCTGTGCTTGAGAGCATTTTTACTTTTGGTAAATTTTTAACGCCTACTTTATTTTACCAACCAAATTCAATAGTGTTTTTGACTATTCATATCGCATGGTCATTAGTGTTGGTTCATCTTCTTGATCATTTGATCGAGAAATGTATGTTCAACATGACGAGATTTTCCGTAATATGTGAGAGGATTACATTAAAGAGTACTATACTACAACTCGTGTTAAATTTTACTTGTTTATTAGAGTAAAGTTCGATCAATAAATGTTGTATTATTTTTTTGAATAGCTTTGTGATAGTGTATTATACTTTTGTTATGAACTTTTGCTTATTTAGTAAAATTTTATAAAAATTAGAGCAATTTTGATAGTTTTCCAATTTATGGGTTTTTTTTATGTTTATGAACAAAAAATTAAAAATCCAAAATTGCATATCCAAACAAATCTTCATCTTCATCTCATATGATTTCATATCATTATTTCATCTCGCATGGTCAAGTGGGCCCTTAGAAACAAAAGTCAAATGATGTAATAACCATGGCGTTGGGGCTAGCTTTCGTGCACCTCAACTAATTCCATGGAATATCTTTCATCAGCAACAAGCAACAAATACTAGGTAACATTGTTCACCAAGGTTAGGACAGATGGGAAGAATCACCTAATGTTTTTGTCTCTGTTGGAATTTGAACCTGAGACCTCTTGTACTCAACCCACTTCATTGGCCACTTGGCCACACCCTTGGGTGCCACATGATGTGTTAATAAATGGTAGTATAGCTTTAAGATTTGCCACAACACTTAATAGGAAGAGAGAGAGAGAGAGAGAGAGAGAGAGAGAGAGAGGAATTAAATTCTGAAGGCACATGGATATAACTAAAGAACATTTTCCAGCAGCAAATGCAATGATCAGATTAACACAATGGAAACAGTCTCAGAGCAATTACCTCACTGCTAAAGAACCAGAGCAACATGTAGCACACATTCCTCCGATGGTTGCCCCAGGTCCTGAAACAATGCCATGTTCACACTTCTCAGAATATAAGTACACTTACGGCATATCACCTGAGATGAGCAGAGACTCCGTACATAATAGTGAACAAAATTTTAAATTAACAATGGAGCGAGGACAAAAAAAAAAGGAAAAAGATATAATCTGCTCAGCACTATTTTTTTAGCCCAACATTACCAGTTTCAAAAAAAAAAAAAAAAAACTATTGTCTTAGCTCATGTTTGTTTTTTATTTGGACCAACTTAAAACAGGAATCCTTCAAACAAACTAATAAATCACTTCAGAAAGATTCTTTTTTTTAATGATAAGTAACATCAGAAAGAGTTTTGCACTTCCAAAATTGTTCAAATCTTTTGTTCTACATTTCTCTTACAGTTGAATGGAAAAAAAGTGCATGTCCTTGGCTCTCCTTTTTCTCGAGAATAATACAGAAATACCTTTGACATTTTTTTTGAACATTAACAAGGAAAGTTTCTGGTTACACCAGCACAGGAAGTGGTTTTCCAATTATCTAAAACAATTACAATCAGATTCCAACAATTTACTAGATCATAATCGGAATCCAACATTTTTTTATGAAGATCATAGTCTGATCTAACTTTTACTGATACAATTTTGAGCACTTATTGTCATGTGATATGGCAACTGATAAGCTAATATGAAAGGATGGATGGTATTGAATACTGGAAACCTATGCATAGAATGTGTCTGGGAAAAATATACATTGCCTAATTTTCCACTTTACTGTCAAAGTGCTTTTATCATTTCCTACTAGCTAAATATAATGATAATGAACTTTTTAAATGCCTTAATCATGTGTATGGAAAACATCAATTTTTAGCTGGTGCACAATGTCTAAATGACTGTTCAGCAGTACTCCCAAAAAATCAATAATAAGTTTGAAACATCTTAAAGCCCAAGAAAGGAATTTATTCTGAGAGAGAGAGAGAGTAGGAGTGACAGAAAACTACAAACAATTTTAACCAAAGAAATATAACAGGACTGACCAGGATCAAGGGGAAAAAAGAGTCCATACGACTCCAAGTATTCATTGAGCTCCATCCATCCAATGCCTGGTTCAACCACCACATCCATGTCCTCAACATGCAAAGCTTTGACACGCTACATTTTAAGTAGATTCACAAAGAAAAGTAAGGACTAGGGGCAAGGACCAGGGAATAATGCAAGAATATGATTGCAAAATGAATTTTTTCATGACTGCAATTGCCTAGACAGCCATCATGTTTAACTGAAAGTGCATCATCACACTGGACACAGCTGACTGGAGTTACCAAATTAATATATTCACAACTTACAAGTTAAATATTTTTCCTCTTGCAAGCTCATATAATAGGTTAATTTCCAGGCGAAAGATACGAAAAAATTGTAAAAATAGGGAGGAAAATAAGAACCATGGTGGCACAAAGTAGACTCCGTGAAAGGCCAAAGCACCTCAGAAAAGACTAAAAGAAATGATCACTAAATCCCACTTAAAGTATCCAGCAAAAGCTGACCTTGGTAATCCACTTAACCCTTCTGTTATACAACCTGTGGAGGCATGGACTATAAAAAGAGAAATTTCCGCAGTTCTTTTTATATTATATTAAAATGGGCAGCTCCTGCAGCAATTCAATAACTAATTGGTATTTCACTATCTGTAAAGCATCAATGATGGTTTTGAAGAGCCTCTTACGGATCATTGACTATTTACTGATGGACCCTAACAATCATATTCGAAAAATAAACCAAATATATGCTTTCAAACATTTTGGGATATCAAGCCTAGGTGGGCAGCCAGGTGGAATCTTCAATTAAATACAATAGGCTTTTGCAGAAAAAACACCGAAAGGCAAAAGCAAGGGACAAGCCCTTAATCTTCAGTACAATCTGCTCTCTGAAAATACAATTTTGAATGAATAATCTCAATTGTTTAGTTATAATGTGAAAATGGTCGATGAGATACTATCAAGAACCATATTAAATCACATCCTAGATGTGGTCTATTATGCTTAGGATCCATCCATCTGAAGTAATATAATTATGTGACCAAATCAAAAAAAATAGAATGGCATATAAATGAAATTTTATATATAAGCCCTTACATTCATCAATGTCATATCAATGCAAACACCACCATAGGGTGATAAGGTGTGTCCCTCGATAGAGGTAGCTCCACCATAGGGAACAATGGGGACCTGCAACAACAATATTCTCAATTGAATTGGATGGTGTAGATGAATCAAACAAGCATAAAGTCATATAAACTGGGTAGTCAAGGTTCCTTACAAATATTCACTTAGGGAACATAAGGTTATGAACAACTTATACATAGATTCAGTTGAATTGTGGTTTTGATGATTAACAAATATGGCAGCTCAGTTGGTTGGTTATTACAAGCTAAAGGACCAGGTCCGGTTAGTCGGTTCTTGTATAATGCCTGGCACTTACTCCTGCAGGAGTAGGATTCACTTTCGCGCAAGATATTTCATAGGTGATTTCACGACATCAGCCAACTCGGTGTTATTATCCTTGTAATCTGACTCTCACACAGAGGTGATAGTTGTAGCACCTGAAATATCTGGAGTATCTGAAGCCGTGGAGTCCGATTGCATCTCATCCTGCAGTAGTGATCATACGGCAAATGGAAGAGACCATACTAGAATGACTCCCTTGCATCACCTTCACCCAATCTAGCAGTGCCTTCACTGATTCAAAGAGGATGTTGAACTGCACATCGAGCATGCTAACAGGACAGAGAGGCATGGAGTAGGAACAATAATGTAACAAATTAAGATTTCTATTGATCATCAAAGGAACTAATTACAAATAGATTGTTCATGCAATCAAAGAGCAAATGGAAAATAGATAAGGGAGATTCTAGACTGTTATTATAAAATAGCTAATCAAAAGAAAATAGCATAACTCTTACACCTTGTTTGGATGGTTGTTACCCGTTGTATATTGTATTGTACTGTTAGTTTAAATACAATGGGTGTTTTGATTGTTACTTAAATATTATTCTGTCATATCGTTAGTTAACAACAAAAAGTCCCATTTTGTGTAATAACCGATTTGATGTGATCGCGTCGTTACCTTAATATTTTCTTCTCATTTTATCTTTACTTATTATTTAATAATCATATCTTATCCTTTTACCTTTACCTTTATATAGTAGCTCTATCATATATCTTACTTTTCTTGTAGTTTTCATTCAAATTGTTGGTGTGAGACGTTATGTAACGACGGAAATGAATACAATTTATCCAAGTGTTGTATTTATTAAAATAATGTAGTACGATATGAAACAATTTGTAACAATCATCCAATTAGAGTGTGCATAAGCCCTAATGGATTATTTTCCAATTCTATATATAGGCATCTTTTTAGGACTTCAAGCGTAATTTAACAATCCCTATTCATAGCAGCATTAATCACCTTGGTTCACTGAGCACAAAGACATATCACAACACAGCAGGGAAGTGACAAACACCATGTCACCTAAAGATAACATTTCTGCAATGAAGATGAACCATAACAAAACTTACAGAAAATCCTTCATGTGTCAGCTTCAGGGGTAACCAGTAATCTCATAGTAGTCTGTCCCAACAATCTAAGTGAATGCATCCTATCCCTCAAATCTGAATCAGTAGTTATCAAAATCCAATCGTCACCTTCATCTTGATACTTGATTGAAAACCTTTCAAGTGATATCTTAAGCCTCTTTTCCACTTCCCCCTCCAATTCTACCCTCGTTGATGAAAGGGAGAGTTGAAACTTTATGATATCACCTCTATATGTAACCTTTACCATCATCACACTATCACAAGGTTTTCCTGTTGCAGGAGATATTTTGTGACCCAAATAATCTGTGCCTTTTTCTTGGGAAAGAGCAGGACATTGTTGATCGACCACATATGGTTCAGAACCTTGAAAAGATACGCCTTGGCTAACATGGACATTAACCTTTCTAGTCTTGTAATTTGGCCATCTAGTGATTTCACATTCTTTACATATTCGTTTCAGTGTTGCTCGACTAACTGCAATAAAAGAAGTACACAAAAGCGATTTCAGTGAACCTATGCATAAATCATTTCGGTTAAAGGCATATGAGCGTTCATATATATAATAACACAAAAAGAACTGCGAACATCAACTGCGCTAAAGTTAGTGAACTTACCATGTAGATTTTTGGCAGCATCTTGAAGAGTCATGCCAAAATGCTGCTCCAAAATCTTGTGAGTTATCCCATAATCTTTTTCTATCCTTTGTATTGTGTTTTTCTTATGCGAATGGATTTTATTGTTGTTAGTCGTTCCATTTCCCACAGAATTAATTTCTATATTTGGTTGCTCAAAGTGTGAATCAAGTTGCATTATTTCAGGTGTATCCTCAATGTGGTCATCATGTGCTACATCCAAGTTAACTTTTCCTCTGTTTGTCACAACTTCCTCTATTGGATGAGGAAGTAACAGATCAACTTCCATTGTCCTTTCACAGTTGAGTGAGTCACGCTTGTCTGATGAACAAGAAGGAACCAGTAGTGCAGCAGCAGCAACAACATTATTTGACTGTTGGCAGAAAGAATCAATTTCAGTTGTTTCTCCTACATCCTGAAGAGATTGAACACTCAGCAGACGTTGGCCAAATTCTGTTGTTCCTCCTCCATCCTGAAGTGATTGAACACTCGGTAGAGATTGGCCAATTTTAAACGAGTCAAATTCATCACTCGGGGAAACTTTAACAACTTCAACGAGCATCCTCTGCCCTAGTTCTTTTCCAGGAGCAACTATGAAACCTGGAAGTCGTTCTTTCGTTGTGGATAAAAGCATATTTATGGAAGTCCTTGTATCTCTAGCATACATTTTGTTGGGTGGCAGAAAGTACTCAACTACGTAAACGCTATTGTTGGCGCATTTGCTTTGCAAACAAATTGCAAAACTCTGAGTGAATCTAACTTTTCGTGCACTAGGCACCAAAGGGTACTCCTTGATGCTTAATAGAGTAACATCTTTGCAAAAGCATGAACCTTGGGATGCAAATGCCCTCCCGACCAATGCCGTACCGCTCTCAATAAAACAGGCCTCAGAAACATGTTCAAACTCATGATACATTGAACTCGAACGTTCATAGATGGAGGCAGCAGCACGATACAAGACTTTTAAAGAGACAGATGGAGAATAAGGAATCCAAATTTGAGCAAACGGTAAACTGTCTCTTTCAAGGATCTCATATAGCCCGTTCTTTATTTCATCAAGTCTATCATCAACAGGCGGCTATAAAAATGACAAGCTATGGAATTAGTGGGACAGATATAGTAGAGCAATGGAAATAAAAACGAGAACAGTCTCTAATCCCTTTTATTTATTTTGTTTGGTTTCACCAAAATCAAAAAGGCAACATCATACCTCTAAAAGTCCAAAAAGCATGTCCCTTGAATTACAAATGCTATACAACTGAAATGAATAGATTTTCGACCCCTATGATGGAAAATTAAACAAAGGATTACAGACTTGTTCAATCAGTAAATACGGAATATAAACAAAAGTGAATAACCAATGTGGTTGAGCATTATGAAAATAAATAAAAGAATTGATAAGCAAATACCGTAATAAGATGGGAAAGATGGAGAGATGGTTGTGTAGATACAATCTCAAGTACACCACGGTACTGCTGATCATAGTTGTTGAACACTGGAACTGCATAATAAGAATGAATTCCCAGGCGAATTGCAGTTTTGAGCAGTGGAAACTCTGCGGCGGAGTAACTTGAGACATCGGGGTTATATTCTGGCAAGCATCTTGTGTAAACTCGTTCAAGTGGGCCAAATAGACTTTCGGTGTAGTCGTCAATTGGAATCAAAGTATCTAGACAGAGCCTCCTGTATGAAGAGAGCCTCTTATCAATTTCGTTATAGATACCAAATGTTTGATCCGCAGTGGACAGGAAAGTAGATCCATTGACCTTGATGGGTGCCCAGAATTGAACCAGAGAAATATTTGAAGTCGACATTTTCTCCATAACAGATTGGATCCTCCATTTCACAGTTGGAAACATGGAGACAACAGAAGCAGCAGCTGTATGAAGAAGATAAGATTCAAAAGATTTACTAATTGGAAAATAAGTTTGATATTCACAACAGACTCACACATGATAGGGTAAATGGTTCGCTGGTAACCCAATTCATCTTTGTATTTTCTGCTCGAAAATGCCCAGGCGTTGGACGCCAGTTGACACCAGTCCAGTTGGCAAGGCATTTGGGAACATACATCTGAAGGAGAGTGCTCCATTTCCATAGAATAGAATGGAATTTTCAGTGCCTTTTGCCCCTCTGCTCTGTTGTTTATATAGAACGCGACTTGCTTTAGTTTTTGTCTACACCAGTAGACGAAACTTTAGACTTCACATAAGCAAAGTTGTGCCAATTCAATTTGGGGGATCAAAAAGCTCAACAGGCTCCACTTTCGTCTTCAACTTTATTATCAATATTATTTTTCTAATGATATCTATAATTTGTTCTAAGTTTTATACCTCTAAACATGTATTTATTTTATTACAGTAATCGAGATCATTAATCATGACCTCAAATTCACGTTTTCAAAAGTGGTTCTTTCAAATTCTTTGAGATTTCATCTTTAAACAATTTTTTTGCTATCGAACATTCTTTAAATTAATAAATATTAATTTATCGATTAAATAACATATCTACAAAATAATAATATTTCATGGTTCAGCCTATATTAATTTAGAGAGGTTTTACTGTATTTGTTCAATACTTCTTATGTCCAACAATAGTTGTTCATTATTGACTTAACACACCCTTAAAAAATAATAAATAATAGAGATAATATTACTATATTATCCTTCACTTTATTAAATTTAATTTTTTTTTAAATATGTTAGATGATAAATAATATTTAATAGCAAGAGTAAAATAGACACAAAAAATAAATTATCTCTTAATTTTTTAAATTGAACATTTATTATTGGATATCATACTTTTAGTATAATGAAAGACTGTTATTGGAGAGTATATGAAATCATCCATAATTCTCCGTTCATATGACGGTAATTAAATAGTATTGAAATACCATTACATTTAGACCCGGGTGCAAATGGATCAATAAGCTCAAGAGGTTCAAGTGGAAATTGTCAAAAGAAAAAAGGGAAGGCAAAAAATCGTTTGAGTTAGTACTATTTGTTTTTTTTTATTATTGAATTTACAAAAAAGAGTAAAAAAAAGTTGTGAAATGAATAAAAGTCAACTTTGTTTATAATGTGGTTTTAAAATGTTTTTATAGTCAATATTTTGCTTTTAAAATGTCCTTAATATTATTTAACATGTATTAATTATTTGTTTTGTTGTAAATTATATACATTTAAAATTAATACGGGTGAATGTCTAATTTACCACTTTATTACATGTATAACTAATACCTTTGTTTGTATCAAAAGCTCTCAAAAGAGATGCAACTGGAACTACATCGTCTAAGACTAGTTCATTTTTATATGGATGAACCTTCTAATTGAGTAAATAAAATCCTTCCATTTCCGAAGCAAAAAAAAAAAAATTATTCCACTTTCTATCCCACATAAATTATACATAGATTCCCTCATAAGTTATATAAGTATTAATTACGTTACGATTAACAAAAACGCAACCAAACACTTTAAAAAATAGTACATGAATAAATTTTATACAATATTTCAAAACCAACCAACCAAATATTGGACAAAATTAGTAAATGAATAACTATTAACCTATTTGCAAATCAAACATGATTTAAAATAAATACATAAATAGCCAAGTTATTCATGTATTAGGTTTAGACTTATCTAGCTACCAAACGAGCCTTGATACTTTTTGCATCTATTGTTGCACAACTATTCTCTTTGGTAATGGATGTGAACAGTGTTGCTCATCTTGTATTCCTAAGATACTTAGAATAAAACTTTGAAGAACTTGGTAAGAAACAACAAAGTTTAAAGAGTATTTTCAAACTAGAAAATTAAAACTAGTAGAGAAAATAGAATCAAAAACAGATTAGAAACAATATAAAAATATTTTTCTCAAAGAAATAAAATCGTGCCCACTGAATGCACAGTATCCCCTTAAGGAAATTATTCCCCTCAAGTACCCGAGGTTAATGATTATATCCTCCCAGGATCAAACGATCTTACTCACCAGTGTATCGGTACCTAAAATCACGGTGTCAGTGAACCACTCAATGGCAATAAAGTACACTTAGAATACTAGATTTAGTAGTAGTAGAAGAAGTCCAAAAAAATTCGTTCAACTAAAATGAGAGGAAATATCTCAATTTATAGAAAACAAAGGGTAGTGTGAAAAGTTTCATATTATGCCTTACCGGAAAGGTCACAAACCTTTGGAAAAGTCACAATCTTTCGAAAAGGTCACAACCTTTCATAAAAGTCACAAGTTTTCATAAAAGTCGCAATTTTTCATAAAAGTCTCAATTTTTCATAAAAGACGCAACTTTTCATAAAAGTCACAACTCTACATAAAAGTCACTACTCTTCATTTTCCATTCACACCTTTTAAAACCCAACAATCCCCCGTATGAATGGGGAATGACTCCAAGACAAAGAAACAGACAAGTATGTGCACTTTATAAGCAAGAATTAATTGCATCTGGATAAGTACGCTTCCCCTTGGACTTTCTGTAGTGAACATTTGTCAGATATACTCGGTAAATCGGTAGATGCGATATCTTTCAACCGTCGAGCTTTAGTGTATACCTAGACAACCATATGTCACACCATTAACCCTTTACTGTTTATGGTTCTTACAGCTGTGTTCGTTTCAGCCATGAACACCTCCTGGTTTCATAAGTGTATAGAGAATAGGCTTTTGACAATAATTCTCTTTGAAGCGGCTTACACTTCACAATCACATAGGTGATTTCTAACCGTGTCATCGCGTAGATACACTATTTGGTCAAATCTGTCAAACTTAGCAAATCATTAAAAACTTTAAGTTTTATTAACTCATTAACAAGCCTTAGTGTTTTAACCTCGTTCCTGAACATTGTCTTCATCATGAGAATGGATTGAGTTGATTGACAATGTCGAACCGTCAGTCACAACTTTGTTTTTCTCTTTGAATCTAGCTCTTGGGATCTCCAGTCTGCTAGATAGAGTTACTGTTATGATGACTTATCCTAAGCCGTAAACTCATTCCTTTTAGATGATCTTTCAATTCTCTCTCTAGTTAGGCCTTTTTGTAAGTGGATCTGACACATTATCCTTTGACTTTACATAGTCAATTGTGATAATTCCACTAGAGAGTAGTTGTTTTCTAACGGTATTATGTCTATCTCTTATATGATGAGACTTTCCATTATACATCATACTTCATGCCCTACCTATTGCATCTTGACTATCAAAGTGTATGTATACTGATGCCAAAGGTTTGGACCAAAAAAGAATATCTATCAAGAAATTTCAGAGTCTTTCAACTTATTCACCGGCCTTATCTAGAGCACCTAGCTCAGAGTCATTGTAGAGCTAGCGACACATGTCTTTTTGGAAGATTTTCAAGAGATTGCTCCTCCACCAAGAGTAAATACAAATCCACTCATGGATTTTACTTCATTTGATCCCGGTGATCCAATTTGCATCACTATATCCTTTTAATACGTCTGGATATTATTATAATGCAAGACATAGTTTTGAGTATGTTTTAAATACCCCAAAATTCTTGTCATTGCCATCCAATGAGTTTGATTGAGATTACTCGTAAACCGACTCAGTTTACTAATAACACATACTATATCTGATCGCGTACACTTCTTCATATACATCATACTTTCCAATACTCTAGCACAATCCAATTGTGAGTCACTTTCGCCTTCACTCATTTGAAATGCAAAGCTCACATTTATTAGAGTTTTGACAATATGGAAATTCAAATATTTTAATTAGTCAAGTACCTTTTCGATGCAATGAGACTGTGACAATGCTAAACATTATGGAGTTCTAAGGATTCTTATATCTAAGATCGCATCAGCAACTCTAAGATCTTTCATATCAAACTTGATTTCTAGCATACATTTAGTAGCATTTATATTGCTAGTACGTGTCTCCACTGATGATCAACATTTCATCAATATACAAACAAACAATGACCTTTGTGATTTTAATGTAAACACATTTATCACTTTCATTATTCTTAAATCCATTTGCCAACACGGTTTGATCAAATTTCTTATGTTATTGTTTGGGTGCTTGTTTTAGTCCATAGAGTGACTTAACAAGTTCGCACACTTTCTTTTCTTTACCAGGAACCACAAAACCCTCGGGTTGTTCCATGTAAATTTCTTCCTCCAATTCTCCATTTAAGAAAGTTGTTTTCACATTGATTTGATGAATTTGGAGGTCATATACTGTTTTTTTCTAAAGCCTTTGACGAAAAGTCTTGCTTTATATTTGTCAATAGTTTCCTCGACTTTTATTTTTCTTCTGAAGATCACTTTGAACCCAAAGGTTTATTTATTGGAGGAAGATTAATCAACTTTCAGTAGGATTGCTCAAGATTGAACCAATCTCATTATTGACACCATCTTTCCAAAAGGATGAGTCCATTTAAGACATAGGATATATTATAAAATCAGATCTGAAGGAAGTAGATGTCCATTGACATTTTCTACGCCTCTGAATCTCTTTATTAAGTACATTCACCTTTTGTTCTTTCCAAGGTCTTCTAGACCCTTCACTAGACTACTCAAGTCTAATTTTAGAATCCATGGTCTTAGATCCTATTTTAATCCTTTTAGGAATAGGAATTTGGACTTTGGCTAGACACCCCCCACACTTTGAAATATTTCAAGTTGGATTTCCTCCCTTTCCATTTCTCATATAGAATAAATTGTGTCCTGAACAAACAAAACTTTTTATTGCTTTTTTTTTAAAAGACAAAACTTTTTGTTGTTCCCTTTTGCTATAAGGATAACTTCTCCACACAAGTTTTGTGGTAAACCTGAACTTATAAGTAATGTTGCCATCATTTCCTTCAAAGTTCGTTTTTTTTAATTCTGCAATTCTATTAGATTTAGGTGAATAAGATAGTAGTTTGATGGATAAATCTACTTTCCAAACATATTTCTGCAAAATGAGATTTATATTCTCCATCCCTATCACTTATTATCTTTTTCTGAACTAATTTCAACTTCAATTTTATATTGTCTAGACGTTTCTATTGATTCATCCTTACCATTTAGCAAATAAACATAATCGTATCAAATGCAATTGTCAATAAAAGTTATGAGATACTTTTTCCCAACACAAGATGGTGTTGACTTCATATCACAAATCTCAGTGTAAATCAACTCTAAGGGATTAAAATTCCTTTCAATCAGATTTATAAGAATGCTTAACATACTTAGATTCCACACAAACTTGACATTTTTATTTATTGCACTCAAAGTTAGACAAAACTTTTAAGTTGTTTAGTTTTCCTTACAAGGTTTTGTAATTGACATGCCCCAAGTGTTCATGTCACAAATAGTTTGACTCAAGCAAGTAAGAACAAATAAAAATATTGAGTTTGAAAAGCTCTCCGCGAGATAGCTTTTTCTCACAAATATTTTATTCCAACTTCTTACAATTTTGTGTGATACAAACATTGTTTAGAGTTGGTACCTTGTCAAATGTCCTTTTCAGAAGAACCTTTCCATAACTTTCAATTTGATTATTATAGAACTAGCCATGAACAAAGTTTCATCGGGTCCAATAAAGACAATATAGTTCAAATGCTTCTTTTACAAAACATGACAAATGATATTCACCAATATTCATGTCTATACAAATAGTTATATTTAATAGACATGTTTACATGAAAAATCACAACATTTTAAGTGACATTTTTTCATAAAAGAACTCAATCATTTTGAACAAGTATACATATAATTTGGTAGTTTCATACTAGTCATACCATATACTAGTAAAAGAGAAACTCAACAACCACAATATCAAATATACTCCAAAAAATTTGTGGGTCTAACATAATACAAAAGTATCATTGAATTTCATATCTTGTGCTCCAAATTAAAATTACAGACTAAGCGTGTGTTTGGTATGAAATGTTTTTTCAATTTTCTCATGTTTGGTTGGGTTATATGTTTTGGAAAATATTTTCCAAATCAACTCATTTTCCTCAAATTTAAGGAAAATGACTTCCCTTCCAAACTTAAGGAAAACATTTTCTAAAACCTCTTCCAACTTCAAATTACAATTTTTTTTTTTGAAAAAATCAATCCACCACCACCCCCCACCCTCCAAAAAAAATAAAATTTAAAGCTTGTTTTTAAAAAAAGTTTTTAACTTCAATTTTTTTTTATCTCAGCCCCCTACCACCACCACCACCACCCCCAAAAAAAATATTAAAAGTTATTTTTAAAAGATATTTCTAATTTCAATTTATTATTTTTTTACCCTCCCCCCCTCCCACCCCACCTCCTTCAAAAAAAAAAAATTTAAGTTTGTTTTTAAAAAATATTTTCTACTTCAATTTTTTATTTTTTCACCCCGATCCTCGACCCCCCATACCAGCCCCGAACCCTCTCCAAAAAAAATTCTAGTTTGTTATTAAAAAATATTTTCAACTTCAAAATTTCATTTTTTCACCCCTACCCTCAAACCACTCCCCTCCACCCACCCACCCACGCACTACCAGCCCCCCCTCCCCACCCCTAAAAAATAATTTAAGTTTGTTTTTTAAAAAATATTTGCAACTTTAAAATTTCATTTTTTCACCCCTACCTTCAAACCCCCCAAAAAAATCTAAGTTTGTTTTCAAAAAATATATTCAACTTCAAAATTTCATTTTTCACCCCTACCCTCGACCCCCCCACCCACTCACCCTACCAGCCCCCCACCCCACAAAAAAAATTTAAGTTTGTTTTTAAAAAATATTTTCAACTTTAAAATTTCATTTTTTCACCCCTACCCTCGACCCTCTCCCCAACCTGCGCACCCCCTACCAACCCCCCACCTCCCAAAAAAAAATTAAGTTTGTTTTTATAAAATATTTTCAACTTCAAAATTTCATTTTTTTCACCCCTACCCTCGATACCCCCCCACCACCCACCCCTACCAGCCCCCCACCCCAACCCCCCAAAAAAAAAATTAAGTTTGTTTTTAAAAAATATTTTCAATTTCAAAAATTATTTTCTACTCTAGTAAAAATAAAAGATATTTCTCAAAAACATTTTTCATTCATAAATCAAACACTAAAAATCTTTTCTGAAAAATATTTTCTACTCACCAACCAAACATGTGAAAATAAGTCAAAAATCTACTTGTTTTTCAGGAAAACATTTTCTAGAAAAACATTTTCCATAGAAAACATTTTTCTTCATACCAAACACACCCTAAGTCTAATTTTATTTTGTCATAAGCAAAGAACCGCCCCCCCCCCCCCCCATATTTTAAATATGATCTCAAAAATATTTTTCAAATAGTTGAAAATAATTTTTCCACATATTTTTTCAGACTATCAAAATGTCATTGACAACATGACACCACTTTTGGAAATATTATTATACGGAAGAATTATAGTGTTTCAATTCTCTTTGACAATCTTTTCATAGTGTCAAAGTTCATTCCTAGAGGCACCTATTCCAGACACAAAATCACACACTTTAAGTCATTGGTCTTTTTTTTTTTTCTATCACAGTTAGACATACCAATTAATATTTAGAATACTATAAGTAAAGACAAAAATTTTTATACAATTTGTTTCTATTTGACAATGAGTTTGTAGAAAACCAGAAGTACAACACTAACTTATTAGGTGAAATTTTCATATTCTTCAAACCAATTGCATAGTACAATTTATTCAGAGTAGAAAACTATAAACGGTTTTAGTCTACAACAATCAGACACAATCAAATTCACAAGGAGTACAAAACTACAAAAGTTTTTTTTTCCCAAACAGAATAAAACATATTCTTAGATTATCATATAGAAATGCTTTTCGTTTCAAATAGCCTTCCAACTATAACATTTTGACATACTATTTTATCAAACAAAAATGTTCTGCAAACTAAAGAATTTTAAAAGCAACACTATTTGCCAAGAAAAATTCATTCTAAAATCATATGGTTTGCAGATATTTTTTCAAAGACATACATGATAAATATCAAAATTGTCAACTTTTAGAAACTATTTTCCTCCTTAGATAAATAATAAGAAGGTTACCTGGTGTAATCTTTAACCGAAATACCACCAATTCTACTAGTACATTCTCACTTCAACCTTGCTAAACAAAGCACCGAATTCTGAAGAAGTAATGCATTAATCTTCTACTTCCATGATATATTTCTCTCAATCAGTAGAATACAAGAAAAACCAACAGTATAATAATTTCCTTAAGATTGTTGTTCATTTTATATTCCTAAGATATTTAGAACAAAACTTTGAAGAATTTGGTAAGAAACAACAAAGTTTAAAGAGTATTTTCAAACTAGAAAATTAAAACTAGTAGAGAAAATAGAATCAGAAATAGATTACAAACAATATAAAAATATTTTTCTCAAAGAAATAAAATCGAGCCCACTGAATGCACAATGTCCCCTTAAGGAAATTATTCCCCTCAAGTACCCGGGGTTAATGGAATATATCCTCCCAGGATAGAACGATCTTACTCACCAGTGTATCGGTACCTAAAATCACGGTGTCAGTGAACCACTCAATGGCAATAAAGTACACTTAGAATACTAGATTTAGTAGTAGTAGAAGAAATCCAGAAAAATTCGTTCAACTAAAATGAGAGGAAATCACTCAATCTATAGAAAACAAAGGGTAGTGTGAAAAGTTTCATATTGTGCCTTACCAGAATTGTCACAAACCTTTGAAAAAGACACAATCTTTCGGAAAGGTCACAACATTTCATAAAAGTCACAACTTTTCATATAAGTCACAATTTTTCATAAAAGTCGTAACTTTTCATAAAAGTCGCAACTCTTCATAAAAGTCGCAACTCTTCATAAAAGTTGCAACTCTTCATTTTCCATTCACACCTTTTAAAATACAACAAACAGTAGGAGACTAGCTTCTTTCTAGCAAAAACATTATTCAACTATTATCTATTTTTCATTTCAATTTATGTGATATAATTTGACTTGATACGGCGTTTAAAAGATTTATGAACCTTGTGATTTGAAATAAGTATAAATGTTTGTGTGACTACAAATCATGTATTTTAAGATCAAATTACTATTACTATATAAAGAAATGTGACATTCTTTTTTAAATTGATTAAAAAAGGAAATGAACTCATATACAAGTTGGAAGTTTTATTCTTTTTCCTTATTAACATCACACGTTTCCCCTTGTTCTCTCCGATCAGTTCTTTATTTTTATTTTAATGATTTTCATGTTTTTTTTGTTTATTAACAAGTGAAAATTATTTGCATCGTCTTTGATTTAAAAATCATACTCCATCCTCAATTTTGAATCATAAACAACTTCTAAAAAAAAAGTAGATAACTTCAAAAAATATATTTCAGGTAACACAAAAATAATGACGTAATAAAAATAGAAGTATGATTATAATTTTTTTTAATAAATCATCTATTCAAATTGTAAATAAATGTTAAATTAATTTAGAATATTTCATTAATATAACATTTACTTGTCTTTTAACTAGGGGTAACCAAACCAAATCAAACTAAATTTTTATTTGGATTGGTTTTTTGGATTTTCGAATTGGTTTTGGATTAATAAATTACTTTTTTTTGTTTGGTTTCGGATTTTAAAAAATAAAATCCAAAAACCCAAAAAAAACCTATATATATATATATAAGTTGGTGTTAACCACTTTTGTCCCTTTTTGGTTATTGCCTTTCATGATTATTACGTTTATATTTTTTGTTTGAATTACATCTATAATAGGTATACTTATAAGTATTGTGTTTTAAGTTTTACTTATGATTTATATTAGAAAGTATATTTAAGGGATTAAATATTATTACTTTGGTTATGTTATTAATTATTGACATAACCTATTAACCAAACCGAAAAAAGCCGA
Organism: Solanum bulbocastanum; assembly: GCA_037074985.1. Lineage (NCBI taxonomy): Eukaryota > Viridiplantae > Streptophyta > Magnoliopsida > Solanales > Solanaceae > Solanum > Solanum bulbocastanum. The sequence goes on from CM073607.1 coordinate 34,577,969, forward strand.
ACCGAATAGAGGAAAACCAAACCAAACCAAATTTATTTTGGATCGGATTGGATTACACTTTTACAAAATCAAAAATCGAAAAATCCAAACCGAATGCACACCCCTACTTTTAACATAGCAAGAAAAAATCATATATATATATATATATTTTTTTTTCATATTTTACTCTTTGGATTTTAATTATTTATCCTCAAATTATTTTACAAGACCTAATAATAAACATCAATTAATAGAAATAATGTGATAAAATATTGTATACAATCTAAAAAGATAATGGAGGAAAATAGATATCGTTCAAAGTTGAAAAGAGAATTTGATTTTTAAAGCAAAGTTAAAAGATGGTAAACAATTTCTCACCCTATACTAATTATTTCTTCAAGTCTTCAAAAATTGGTAAACTTCCACCACAAATTCTAAGATTGCTCAAAGTAAATACTCATTTTTTATTTTAGGAATTGAACAAACTTTGCTTTAAAAAAACAAAACAAAAAAAAATTGCTTTTATCAAAGTCTAGTTTAACAGCAAAACTGTTAAAAAAAAATTTCTTTTTTTAAAAAAAAACGTAATGCGTCAAGTCTGCAGAGCAAAACATCGCAAGGATAAAATAGAAAATCAATTAACTTTAACCATGGTTTAGGAGTTATTTTGAATAAATAAATATTGACTGAAGAAACTTTACCCCGTACAAGAACCAAATTCTTGTTAATTTGCCTAGATAAAGACGCAACAAAATAAAAGAGTGATTTTATCGTGGAAAAAATGCACAATTTTATTACCTTCAAGAATAATTCAAGATTACAACTCAATAATCAAAGAAACTAACTTTAGTATCTTTATTCTTCAATGATTAACTACAATTGAAGATTCTACTCTCCGAAAAGCGAAACTCACTTCTTGTTACAATTACCTCAAAACTCTCTTACACACTTGGAACAATAATTCCTAAGCATGATTCTAAAACGAAACAATGCAAACTAAACTTTAGAAGAAAAAAAAACAAATTCTAGTTCTTCTTTCTTCTCTTTTTTTGATGTCTCTACCTTTGCTGAAAATTCTCTCAATTTGATATTGAGAAAGCCAATATTTTCTTCTTTGACGTTGTTCTTTTACAGAAGTAGATTAAGCCTTAGTAAAATCCTACAAGGATTTGTTTGTCTCTTTACTTTTCGCATAGGAGTCATCTTCCATTTATTCTTTCCTTATTTAACTTGGATTACTGTTTAAAACATGTTTTGCAATTTCTTCCCGCCTTTTCATTTTATGTCTGGTAAATGTTTGTGAACCTGATTCATGTTGTTATCATCAAAAGCTATTTCAGAGGTTGTCGAATCATCAATTTACCCCTTTTTAATAATGACAAATATACTCCTTTTTCGTGCAGCTGTTTCAGCAAAACACAACATTTTTCATCTCCTTTTTGACATATCAAAAGGAAGGGATAAAGACAAAAACAACAGAATATAATAACAAACTCGGAGCCACGAGGGAAACACCTAGGTAGAACAACCAAATTAACGAACAAAATCTAAGGATATTAATCATCCAAACCAGATACAATGAAAACACCCAGCCAAAGATAAATAAGCAATCAAAACATAATGCACAATAATTTAAGCTCAGTAGGAGCTCCAGCAAAATATCTAGCATACATACAAAACATAGCAATTAACAGGGTGGTCTTAAAAAAAGCAAAAAAACGTTGGAATGAGGATTCATGAGGAGGAGTTAGAGGTGTGTGAGATAGGGGCAAGAGTTGTAACACACTATCTACACGAGCATTATTGTCCTGTTGTTGCTGTAACAACTAGTCCTTCAACCTAGCTACTTCCTCGCGACTCAGCCAAGTTAGTTCTAAGAGACTCAGTTTTGGTTAGGAGTGTTGCATTCTGGTCCCTAGCAGCACGAAGATCATTAAGAAAAATGTCAGCTGGGCCAGTAGCCCTAGGAGCAGCAACATGAACCTGGTCGTCATTACCAAGTAGTCTTCAATCAACAAAAGTCTACCTAGTGATCATATCCTTCTTATTCTGATGCCTGCCTTCCCTTAGAGGTACCTCAAAAGTTTTAAGCATAGTGATAAAGAGGTTCCCAAATGTCAGCTGATGTGGATCAGGTTTAGAATCAACTACTCGAGCCATATGTTTAAACATCATGGAGGGCTAGTCGATAGGTTCTTTTTTTTCCAATGCATTGGTTATCCCATGTCCAAAAGGACGCGATGTCTCTCACCTCTTGGCAGAACACCCTTGTGCACCAATTCATACATTAGTTTGTGAAAGGGTGTCAGTTCTCCCTTAAGCACCTTCCTAGGTCGTGTAATGACCCACCCTTGAGTATACTTAGATATGTGAGCATACATTCTTCATCTTTCGTCCAGACATATTCAGCTAACCCAACAGTTGGAATATGAAAAAATTTACCGAGATGGACATCATCTAAAACCAATTCAAGCCAGTTTACAAAGTAGCAACGTTGTCCTCTAATACAATAAGATTTGCATAGAATTTCACAAATAATAGAAGTCAGAATAAACACTTAATCCGGAAGAAAATGCTCAAAATATGTGAAGAAAATAGAAGTTGAGGTCTGGTGATTGATCAAGCAAGGTAATTTCTATTTTGGCTAAATAACTAAACATGATTAAGAGTTTTGTACAAGCTCATATCTTCTCAAATTGAATATAACCGAACAACTATTCTAATCAAACAAGTGTAAGAAGCACCACAATGAAATGAACAAACTCTAAGGATTTTACTTCCTTATGAGTTGGCATAATACATATACAAAAAAATATGTTTACCGGAAGACACATAAGATATAAAAAGACCTTACTGAAAGCTAGACTCCAGGGAAAAGTTTAAAGTAAACATTATATTCCAACATATATTAGACAAAGACAAGAATTAAATAAGGTATATAATCTTTTGTGGTTGAAAAAAATTACTTATTAAAATCTCCTTTTTAATGTGAAAACTATAAAAAGAGGGCAATTCAATTTTCATCTACATTTTTTTGTGGTAAGAACCATGAAGCAAAAGGTATTTCTCATGTTTTTCCGTATTTCCTAACAATTCAAATAGTATGAAAATATTTTTGTTGGGGCGGTAAAAATTAACATTGAGATTTTTTTTTGATCTCGACTCATTAATTAATGGTATAAAATCAATGTAAAATAACATGTTAAATATATTTTTCATACTGTCCTTTTTATCATAGTATGAAAATTGTCGAACATGAGAAATACTTTTAAAGTGTGGAGGAACAATCTCAATCAATAAATTGATTTATCAGATTATGCACACAATAAATATGTTTATAGAACAAAAAAAAAAAAAGAAAAAATAAACCCAACAAAAGAATCTGATAGTATGACTTAGCATATAACAAGCAAAAAAATAGAAGGAGACATACAAATTTATTATCAGAAATTAGATTGCTGATGATTGTTTTATCAAGAGCTCTATTGCATTAGTTAACTTTATCTTTTTAGAAATAGAATTAAATTTTGTTGGTTTTGTTTATTTTTCGTTGGGCTATTCCTATTGAATTTGCACCATATTTTTGCTGGACAAGTCCAACGGCATTTTATTTAATAAAAAATAGTCACTGGCCAAAATTTGTTTTAGAAAAAAATTAAATTTAAATGAAATTATTAGAGTAAATTTTAGGAATAACAAAAATAAAAATCATATCAGCGCTATGTAGCTACAGTTTTGTTATTTGCGCTCCATAGCCAATTTATGTTTGCTATGGAGCATCTGATTTGTATAAATCACGGCAATTTGTATAAATCGGACGTTAATTCATTCGTGTCTATGAAAATTGCATTTGTATATGTATATATTCTCTGTGTTAGGCTAGAGTGGTGAGCGAGGTTGGGAGAGAGAGGAGAGAGCCGAGCGAGAGAGGCCAGAGAGTGGAGAGAGGTGAATTGTATATCGGTTAGATAATTTTATATTTATATAATAACTATGTATATGTATCAATGATTGTGTTTGTATAAAATTTGAATTCGTATACAATTAAATCAAGTTAAAACATTTGTATTTGTATATCAAATCTCTCTCTCGCTCGCTTTGTACAAACACAAATTATACATGTATAATTTGTGTTTGTATAAAGCGAGAGAGAAAGACAAAAGAGAACTGGCAGGAAAAGATTTGTATTTGTATAATTATAAATGATTAGGACGAAGAGATATATATTTGTATTTGTATAAATAGTCTCTCGCTTTATACAAACACAAATTACACATTTGTGTTTGTATAAAGTGAGAGAGACGAGGGAGAGGCGACTGAAAAAGAGGAGAGTGGCGAGCAAGATTCTAGAGAGAGGCAAATGGCTAGAAGTTTGTTGCGAATTGAAATTAAATGAAGTTATAGTTATAATATTTATTTTAAATTAATAATTTGCTATAATGCACAATTTTCCCAATTACAATTATGAATGCAACTTGCACACTCGATGATTAGGATTCAATGGTAAATGAGTAAATTCGTGTATAACATGCTACAAATTATATGGTACTCACTATTTCTAATTTTTTTTCACAATTTATTTTAATTTATAAATCTAAATTAAATAGCTTTTTGCCTACAAGATGACCTTAACCTAATCTCGCTCAAGCCTCAAGGGTCAGAGACAAAACAAGGGCTGGACTCACAAACATCAGTTTTAAATGAATTTTAAAAAAATCTTAATACAATTCTATCTAAATAGCGGATCAGCCCTAAGGGCCAAATTCATTTTAACGTCTCTAAATAAAATTGATTAATTTATATACAAAATATCACCTTCAAACTTGACAGTAAAACTTACTTTAATAGTTGAGTTTTATGATTTTTCTTTTGGACCCCTATGTTAGGTTTTAGTAACATTTAATGTTATGTTTTGAAAAGTGAAAACTTGTGTTATTTTGAAATAATGAATCTTACCTAGTATATTTATGTTTTTTTCCCTTTCTAGTTGGGCTTGACTATGGGCCTGCACAATTTCGTGTTTCTTCAGCCCAAACTCCACACCTCCTCTCTCTGTCTCTCTCTCGGAAAACTGTTGTTCATATAAGGCGATACAAACACAAATTCCAAATTCATAATCTTCAATAGATTTATACATTCATATATATTTTTATATATATGTAGCTCTCGCAGCATCAACAGCAGCTATACTTAGTTTTCTTCTCTATTTAACTATTTAATTAAATAAGAAAAATATAGAACTAGGGTTAGGGTTTTGCTGTTTAATCCGCTTTCATGGCGGAAGACGAAGAATCTATGAATAAACCTATCATGGCTAACCAGCAAAAACTCGACAACGTTACCGGATTGGGCGCCACGTCACCATCACTGGTAGTTGAGACGGCTTTGCCGGCACCGGAGGTGGGCCCACCAGTCGAAGAATCAGAGGTTGCCCTAGACAGTTCACAGCAGGCTGACGTTGGTGATGCCGACGTGGGTGCATCGATGGGAGAATCAGAGAGCTCTCAGCAGGGTAATGGTGATACTGAGGAAGTTGAGGCGGTTAGGGTGACTGAAAATGAAGCGGTGACAGAGGAAAATGTAACGGCTTTGGAGAAAGATGAGGTGACTGAGGCGGCCTTGGTGAGAGATGAGGTGACGGAGGAAAATGTAATGGCTTTGGAGAAAGATGAGGTGACAGGGGTGGTTTTAGAGAAAGATGAGATGGCAGAGGCATTGAAAGTCACAAACGAATCAGAAAGTTGTATGCCAGAGGGTACTGGTGATGAGAAAGCGGTCATGACTACAAAGGGAACTGAGAATGATGAAATTTTGGCTGGAAATGATAATATTGAGGGGACGGAGAATGGTGAAACAGTGACAGAGGTAAATGATTCAACTGTTGAAGGAAGTGTAGGTTTAAGGAAAAATGGGGAAATGGAGGAAGTTAAGTGCGAGGAAGTGGAAATTACTCCTGTTGTGTTAGATGATTCAGGAGGGATCACTCTAGAAAAGGAAGCTGAAGCAATGGAAACTGACAATAAACTTGCTAATGCAGAAGAAAATGATGATATGGTGTCACATGTAGATATTGCAGCTGTTGAAGCTAGAGTAGAATTGGAGAAAGATGTCGAAATGGATACAATTAAGCATGAAGAAGTGGAATATCCTCCTCTAGATGAGGAGGACAAAGGGGCAGGTGCTGAGGACGAGGCTGCTAATGGGGAAAAAGTGGTAGTGACTCAAAATGAGGAAGATGATGAAATGGCGACACAGGTAGATATTTCAGCTGTTGAAGCTAGAATAGAGTCTGAGAAAGATGTCGAAATGGATACAATGAAACATGAAGAAGAGGAATCCATTCCTCTAGATGAGGAGGACGAAGGGACAAAACATGAAGAAGAGGAATCTGTTCCTCTAGACAAGGAGGACGAAGGGACGAAACATGAGGAAGAGGAATCTGTTCCTCTAGATGAGGAGGACGAAGGGACGAAACATGAGGAAGAGGAATCTGTTCCTTTAGACGAGGAGGATGAGGGGACGGGTGCTGAAGACGAGGCAGCTAATGCAACTCCTACTGAAATAGAGTCTGAAAGTGAAATGACTGAATCGGGAAAATCCTCCGGAGGAAAGAGGAAGAGGAAGAATACTAAGAGTACTGGTAAGTCCAAGTCTGGAGGAAGAGCTTCAAGTAGGAAGACTATAGGAGAGGATGTTTGCTTCATTTGCTTTGATGGAGGGGATTTGGTGCTATGTGACCGTAGGTAAAGTTTGTTTATTTTTGAACCATATTCATGTTATATTTTGCTCTGTTTGTGTTTTGTGGAATTTGCTCACGTGGTGGTACTCTTTGGTGCTTGTTGTGGTATAGGGGTTGTACCAAAGCATATCATCCTTCGTGTATTGATAGGGATGAGGAATTTTTTCGTGCCAAGGGTCGTTGGAATTGTGGTGAGTGCATTAATCTACCTCTTTGTTGACTCTTCTGACTTTATTGAGTAACATGATTAATGTAGAACCAAGTTCTCTTGTTTTATATTTTTTAAAGATAGATATACACATTGATATGTCTTCCACATTTTGATTTCTAAGGCTTCTCTAAAATAAGCTAAAAGTACTCTATTTGAACTAACAAACAAATTTGTGGGACAGTATTTTTGTCGATAAAGCAAAACTTCATTCATTAATAACATACCAAGATGGCTTAGCTACCTTGAAATAACATCCAATTCCTTTTATTCCAAATAATCTGAAGTTGCATGATGGAGTGGTTCTCAAGCTGGTTTCCTATCTTTTCTAATCTTCTGAACATTAGCTTGGAACTGCTTCTCCGAGTCTTTAGTGGGACCCTGCTTCTGAGGAAAAACAGTCAGATAATATGGTTGATTAGGGTGAAAAGGGGTTGGGCAAGACAAGGTAAAGCAAAAGAGGAGGGGTGATGGTCATTTTTCCATTCGATGTGGAAACAGGAAAGCTGTGCAATCTACATGCTAGTCTTGACAACTTCTCCAGATTCTGTTATTGGAAGGAGTAAAAACCAAAATCTTTTCTAACCCATCAGAAATTGGATATAGTTCAAGGAGAAAATCTCCTGCCATTCCCTAGTTTGATGATAAATGGGATGTCATTGATGCATTTTAGTAGTGCTTGCAATGCATGCATGCTTATTCAAATTATTTACGTTGTTCTGATACTATACAGTTTTGGGAGTTCAAAATTCTTCGGTCAGTAATATCATACAGTTTGCTTCTGATAAAAATATACTATACAGTTTTGGTACATAAAATTCACTGATCACTTGACTTTAGTTGCTTTTAGGGGTTTAAACTGTACTACGAGGTTGTCAAGGCTATTTTAACATTAAATCCGTTCTATATTTGTTAGTACCCTAAAATATTTTTTATTGTTTCTTTTGACGACTTTTTTTTTTTCTTTTCCTTCCTTTCTCTTATTTTCACTTCTTCATTAAATATTGTCTCGACTGCTTTATTCTTCGGAGATTGAGGATGAGCACAATTAAGCACTAGTTGTAGGGTTGACCTCTTCATAAGAGTTCAACCTTTTACTTTCCTATTTCTGTTTTCTCTTTTGTTTTGTTTTGTTTTGTCTGAAATTTGTATCGTTTTGTTTTCTCTTTGCTTTGACTTTGGGCCTGACCTGTTGGTGGTTGGGCTTCTTGTGTTTGTCTATATATTCTTAGTTAATAAAAAGGTCTTGTGCCAAGATTTAATTGGAAAAGAACAATTGAGCACTAGTTCTTTTGCTCTGGTTTCTCACAGGAAAGTATGCATTTGTCACCTTTGAATGTGGCTGAAGTGACTAGGCTTCATCTAAATTGAGCCAGTACTATGTGCTTTGTCTTTCCTCACCCCATCTAAATTGAGCCATACTATGTGCTTTATATTTCCTCGCCCATATTTTTCATACTTTGGCATCATGTAATTACATGACAACAATTCATCCTTTAAAAAAAAGGAAAAATACATGCCAATAATGTTAATGGAGCTTCTTGGCTGTGCTTCGTGAACCAAAGACTTACTTGTGGTTTATCAAAACATGGAAGATCCACATCACATCTAAATGGAGGAGAAAGGACCACAATTTTTTTTATTTATCCAAATGCACTATACATCTCCCCACACTATTTTAATGATGTTCTACGTGCTTGCTTATCGAGAAAGGAAAAGAACATACACTTACTCCTACCCACGTGAAAGATCCATGAAATGTGCAAAACTACAATGATAGGTTTACTCAAAGGTATCGATTTTCTTTATATGCCAATGGACTTTGCCATTGTTTCCTCTAAGTAGATATAGAAGCCACCCGATAAAGAGAGATTTGGGACATCATTGAACTCATCAAAATCTCAACTTGAGCACAAGTCACATTTAGAACAAGAGATATGGCAGTATAGCCTAAAACTCAAAACAACGATGACTTCGGTACCAAATGGAGAGTATATAGGCTCCAATATGTTGCTACTTAATAGATTCTTGAATATGAATCATTCCGACGTCAACTTATTAAGTGCATTCCTTTTTCCTTCCTTTTGCAACCACCTACTAGCTCTTACCACCTATTAGCTCTTAATAGGTTTGAATTATTCATTATTCACGTATTGTCCCAAGTCCTAAAATTGTTAAGATCTTAACTTGAAGGTCTTGTGAATGTAACAATACCACCATTCAACTACCTCTGCCATCAATTTTTTCCATAGCCCGACATCACTATCAATCACTTTTATCACCCGGCTTGATTGCACAATCATCTCCGTCAATGACCACCACAAACCACCAAGCACCTCTACCATCAACTACCTCCACCACCACAAACCATCTTCTCCCTAGCCTCCCCTGTATAACCACCACTATCAACCATCACCATCGGCAATTTCCTCCACTAGTAGTCACCATTAGCTACCTCTACTACAAACTTCCACCGCACACCCACTACCACTAACCATCACCATCTGCTACAACTGCACATCCATCATCTCTTGTCATCAGCACACAAACACCTCCAGCAATTGTGCACAACCACCACCACCACCAACCTCCTCGACCAGGCACCATGAACCATTATCATCAAGTACCACCAATGCCCACACTTTTGGAGTGTGGTTCATCAAATAAACATTATACAACATCATGTAAATTAATGTATTGAGGATATAAAATTTATATTTATTAATTTCTACTAAATAAAGATGAATTATATAACATTCTGATGTTGTGGAAAAAAAAAATCTTAGCTATCCAATGTTCAGATTTAGATACAATATCTGAGTGATCAGATGTGCGTTTGGATCCAAATATCTTAATAAAAATATAGGGGGTCTTAGCCATATATTCCATCAGTTTAAAACACAATGTTATTAGTGCTACATCTATGGGGTAGATCCATGAAGTCAATGAGCTGAACTATTAGTTGATTGAAAGATGGAGAAGGTTTACAATACATATTAATGGATGTATTTCATAAAAGTGGCCATGAAAACTAATAAAGAAGTTTGGGAACGACAGAGAGGTGGTTTTTGGTGTTAGACTAACAATAGAATAGAAGGAAATTAACAAAGAGAAAGGTGGATTTGTCCTTTGACAAATGATTGTGCAGTACCAATTGGGTCCTGTAGATGAATCATGAATGATATAGAGGAGGAAGTGTGTGGAATACTGGTACATTGAATACATTAATCAAATCTATTTCCATTTTTATAGGAGGTGATTGTAATTATTTTAAGTTGGAATGGAGTTCTCTTGAAGTTCCACTTTACTAGAGTGAAATCAGTGTCAATATCTATGCATAGTTTGTGTGCTATTTACCTCCTGTGGGCAGATTTCAATCAATGACTTACTTTGGGTTCTTGAATAGAGAAACGATGACTTTTGGGAACATGTAAAGTTATAGTTATATTGTTCACTTCTGCCATCTGATTCATAACTCCTCCCGTGTTCCCCTGAGTTGATGGGAATTTGTATTGGCTTGTGCTTATAGTATTGCATGGAAAAATTTATTAACACACTATTAGATTGAGAATGTCTATTATAAAAAGTTCTATCATTGAGAGCTCTGAAGTATCATCTTTAGTACTTTTCCTTATTTGAATTCAAGACATGAAAAAACAAACTGTCTGCTATACCATTTAACTTTGAAATATGTTTCTTCTTCTAGTTGCACTGCTTTTACATTGTAGTTCTTTTTGTACTTTTTCAGGTTGGCATCAGTGTACTATTTGTCAGAAGAATGCTTGCTATTTGTGCTACACATGCACATTTTCATTATGCAAGGGGTGCATCAAAGACGATGTCATCCTATGTGTAAGAGGAAACAAGGGATTTTGCAAGAACTGCATGAGAATGGTCAAGCTAATAGAAGGCCTTGGTAAAGAAGAGAATGATGTATGTAGTTCTACTATACTTGCTATCTTTTTGAGTTGTTGATTGGATTAAGCTATTCTCAACCAATGTTGTCACACATCCTATGCATATGCATAACTTAAAGAAAGATTCCTAGAAAATTAAAGAGCACAACCATAACCGATTGGCTAAAAAGTAAGGAAGTTGGGCCTGGGAGTTACCCTATCATATCCATTATCCAATCCACTTAAGAGCATGGTGATTTTGGTTATAAACTTTTATGCTACATCAGGTAGTTACGACTTATGAGAGACCTAGTTAAATACTCTAGGTGGGTTGGGTTTATTGGTGGTGTAGTAGCATATAGAGTTATACATATTGAGATCAATTTTGTAAATTAAATTTTATAGCTAAAATATTATCTGATGTAGTATAAATAGACTGTCTAAGTTCTCTTTTATACGGTTGCTAGCAACATGAACTATTCTGTGTTTTTAGTTTCTGGTGGTAATTGATTGATGCTCCTAACTTCTTCCTCCTTAAACTGGGTAGTCTTTTTAATCTAAACCTTTAGCACAGTTCTGATCTTCTTGCTCTTTGCTGGCCCAGGGTCCGATAGATTTTGATGACAAGAGTAGCTTTGAATATCTGTTCAAGGACTACTTAATGGACTTAAAAGCGAAGCTATCTTTATCTTCAGATGAAATAGCTGATGCCAAAAGTCCTCGGAAGGGAGCTGATGTGTCAGCTTCTAAACAAGAACTGTCTCAGGCACAACGTGACAATAATGATGATGGAGATTCTGGTTCAGATGCATCCATTGACACATTGGAAGCAAGTAAAACCAAAAGAAGAAAGCTAAGAAAACGATCGAAATCTGTCAGAAAGGAAGAGGATGCCACAACTACGGCTGTTACTATTAGCGAAGGCTTCTCCACAGCTGGCACCACTGAGTGGGCATCAAAAGAGCTGCTTGAATTTGTTAAGCATATGAAAAGTGGTGACACTTCTGTTCTTTCTCAATTTGATGTGCAAGCTCTGTTGCTCGAATATATCAAAACAAACAAACTGCGTGACCCTCGTCGTAAAAGTCAAATTATATGTGATTCAAGACTTGAAAGGCTATTTGGAAAAGCACGTGTTGGGCACTTCGAGATGTTGAAACTACTTGAGTCTCATTTTCTTATGAAAGAGGATTCTCAGACTGATGATGTTCAAGGTAGTGTAGTTGATACAGAATTTAATCAGTTTGAAGCTGATGCAAATGCTGACACTCCTACAAAGGGAGTCAAAGACAGGAAACGTAAACGTAAGAAAGGTGAAAATAGGGGACCTCAATCAAATCTTGATGAATATGCAGCTATTGATGTGCATAACATCAGCTTAATTTACCTACGACGAAAATTGGTGGAGGACCTTCTTGAAGAGAATGACAAATTCCATGAAAAAGTTGTTGGAACCTTTTTGAGAATACGAATTTCTGGTAACGTTCAGAAGCAAGACCTTTATAGGCTGGTGCAAGTTGTAGGTAATTACATGTAGTTTTCAGGACATTGCTTGTTTGTACCTGCTTATTATTTTCTTGCTTTTATGATATTATTATGTACATGCATTTTATTTGAAGCTCCTCAACTTCTTTTTCTGAACAATGTGTTCATGACTGCAGGTACAAGCAAAGCCGCTGAACCATACAAACTTGGCAAGAGGACAACTGATATTCAGCTGGAGATCTTAAATCTGAACAAGACTGAGGTTTTATCAATTGATACAATCTCAAATCAAGATTTCACAGAGGTGATTGAATATGTGTTTCGTGTGCTAAATCATGAAATACAATTTGAAATACCTAGTTTGACATTCTGAAATTGGTGCATGATAAGAAAAGCTGTAGGAAAGAAAAAAAAAGAATACCAAGATTCTAATTGAACTCCTGATGAATAATAATAATCAAAAGAGAAGAGAACGAAATATCTCCACAAAATTGATTTATTTCTTGTTTTCATGTCACAAGCTTTTGATTACAAATATACTTATGAGAAAACACAATTTTTTGGTAAATTTTAGGCTTAATTCGAAAGCAAATTTCCGAAACATGGCTCAGTCTGCAATTTGCCACATCTAAATTATCTGAGGTGTTTTTACCCCCTTGACTACTATTTCTAGTGTCTATTTTCACCGAACGTGCCAAGTTACAGGAGGATTGGTTTCAGTTCTTTGTTGACCCATGAGCATGGGAAAGTGTTAAATAAGCCTGTGTGGTTATTTGTTCACCATCTAATTGCCACACAATCATATACCATGACTAGATGATTCAACTACATATTTTTTTGTTGCTTTTTTCCCCTCTTGATTTCTTCTTTTTTTGTTTAGAAAATTTGATCTAGCCCCAAAAATGGAGTTGCGACCAAACTTGTTACAATCTAGTCAAAAAATGGAGTTCCAAATATGCACAAGTATAAACAGAAAAATAAATTTAGTTAAAACAAATGCAGATTGCATAAAATATAGTGGTGGTTAGACCAACTATGTTGGATGGGGCACAGTGGCAGCCGGTCAAGAACTCGCACATCCAAAAAATGATATATAGGATCAGGAACGAAGCTATCTGGGATAAGGTGGGAGTTGCCTCTATGGCGGACAAGATGAGATGGTTCAAGCATGTGAAGAGAAAGATGTACTGATGCCCCAATGAGGAGGTGTGAGAGGTTAATTGTAGTGGGTATTAGGAGAGGTAGAGGTAGACCGAAAAAGTTTTGAGGAGAGGTGATTGGACATGACATGATACACTTGCAACTTGATGGAAGACATGATCTTAGATAGGAAGATATGAAGGTTAGGATTATGGTAGAAACTAGAAAGTTAGTAGGTAGTCAAATATTGTCTAGTTCCCTTATCAATAGTGTTTTTTTTTTTTAAAAAAATCAGTAGTGTTATTATTACTCTAGTACTATCTTATTTTTCTATCTTAGTATTACTTGTGGTTTCCTTTGCTTCAATTATTGTATTATTTCTTGTTGCTACAGTTCTCTTCTTGATTGTTTTTAGCATGATCCCATTGCTCCTGTTTTTGCTTTACATACTTGATTTTGGTATGCTCTCCTTGAGTCAAGGGTCTATCGGAACAAACTCTCTACCTTCATAAGGTAAGGGTAAGAGTGCTTACACACCACCCTCCCCAAATCCCACTATGGGATTAAACTAGCATGTCTAAATAGCAAAATAATAGATTTGTTTGAAAAAAAAAGAGTTTCCGTCAAGCTTGTTACATGGATTACCAAAAGTGCGTGAGTTTTAACAGAAATAATTTAATTTGAAGTCAAATGAAATGTTTACAATTTTAGGAACTGTTACTATGTCCTAAAAACTGATACCTTCCATCCTTTTTTTAGTTCTGGCAGGAAAAGGTGGTCTATGTGAGATAAAAATAATAATAAAATGTATCCAAATTTAAAAAAATCCCACATGCTTGGCGCGTGAAAAAGAGACCATCAAATTTTCATCCAAGGTAGAAATAGGGATTGAAAGTTGTAATAGGGGTAATAGAAACCCTAAATAGTCAAAATGTTTAAGTTGCAGACAAGCAAAGTCTAGAAAAATTGAGTTTGACTGCTGTTTTCATTGTTGGTTGGCAATTGAAGAGGGGGTTATTGGAGTGTACTAGGGGTTGGAGAGGTCACCCCCGACTAAGTTTACCTCTGCCATATCTCCTTTCTCCGCATGCTTTACAAGGCTGTGCTTGGTATCAACCACCTTGCCTTGTTTTTCTATATCATCTAAACACAGAAAGGACCTTTGTTTGGTGGGGCTGGGGGGCATCACTCTCAATTCCTCAGTAGTAGAACCCTGGAATCCAGATGTTGCATGAAGGGAACCCTCAAGATGAGGGAAAGTGGTTATATTTGGGGGGGGGGGGGGCATCACTCTCCATCCCTCAGTAGAACCCTTGAATCCAGACGTTGCATAAAGGAAAACTCGAGACGAGGGAAAGGGTTATATTACAGCCAGAAAGGAAAACATGGAAAGAAGAGGGGAAGGGGTTATATGTCAAGCAGTAAGTTTGCCACTACATTGGTGTTTGGGTTACTTTTCTAGCATGAACTCGATTAAATATCATTTCCCCAGACTCCCAAAAGAACTATTTGTATTTTTGCCTAACTAGCGTATTGCTTCATCCATGCTTACTCATATGTGATACTTTTATGATCTTCATCTGACCTCTTGGAAAAGATGCAACGATCTAGAAGCTGGAGTTGATTTGTCTTCTGTTCATTCATATTCACACCTTTTTGGTGCAGCATTTAATGCAGAGGTGGACCTATATGTAAGGGTGAGGGGTCACCAGCACCCGCAAATTTCAGAAGAAGTTCAATATTTACATGTAAATATGTTGAAATAATAGTCATATAGTAACTGTGCCCCTTGTATGAATAAACAATGAGCTGGTGCACTGGTTAGTGGTTGCCCAAGCCCAAAAGTTTCTCCATAGGAGAAACCCAGGTTTCGAACCTGGTATTAGTCTATTTACTTTTGTTATCAGGCTTTCCCACCCTCTCAATCATTTGTTTTTATATATTATTCTTTTAATTTTTTAAAATTTTGATTCCTTTAGGTAGATTTTTACACTACCTTCATTTCTGTTCTGATGCTTTTGTTTTTCTTTTCTTTTATTACTATCAACTCTCTTTCAACCTTAGATTAACATAAGTGTTGAATTTAATTAATTAATTTGTATTTATTTGCTACTTATTTGATCATGAAAAGTTGTGATGGCTTCCTAAATTGCCTTTGATTATTTGTTATTAATTTCAGTATTTTTAATTTTTGAATATAATAAATAAAGAAGAAATCAGTCCTATAAAATATGAAAAGAAAATAATAGAAGTGAACTATATTCCATAAAACCAAAATAAGAGTGAATAAACGTAATAGTTGAACTGATTTTGGTCCATTGATCTGACAAATTTGTATATAAAAAATTGATTACACTGAGTCTGTTCAAGCTGTTCACATGAATCTTCTTTTGACATTTCAGGAAGAATGCAAGCGTCTGCGCCAGAGTATAAGATGTGGACTCATTAATAGACCAACAGTGGTATGATGCAGGCTGATGTTGATAATTACTTCAGGTTTGCACTTATTTTCATCTGCTTATTAAATTGGTTTATTCACAGGGTGACATTCTTGACAAGGCCATGGAAATACATGCAGCAAGAGTTAATGAGGTTAGTGAAATGGAAACACTTCTTTGGATTACTTCTATCGATATGCATATGGTTGTCATTTAAAGATGTGCCAGTGATTAATAAGGTTGAAGAAAGTTATTCAGCAGTTGGTTAGAAGTTCTATTTTTGGCAGATTATTTCCTCTATTACTTTCTTTGAACTGGAATCAAGGGAGTCTCTCTCTTATCTGTGTGGCCATCTCTTCTGTCCCTGAATACATGTGCAATCTTCATGAGTTACCTTGTTGAAATCCTATTTATAAGCGTCCCTTTTTGGACTAGCTAACTGTTTATTTGACCTCCAGTGCCTGGTCCTTGACATGCATTTTTATCTACTCAAATAGCTACTAGGGTAAGATTCTCTGCTTTTTTTTATATCTCTTGTATAGTGGGATTTACTCCTAACATTAATACAATCTTTTACCTTATTAAAGACTAGAAGTTTTGGCAGTCAGCACTTTGCAGATTAAGCGTCGGAGATGCTACTGTTGAGCTAGGAGTTAGGACATTTATTAGAGAAAATAGAAAAGGGCATATCGTAAGCAATATTGTAAATGGATGAGGGGAATTTGTGTCTTGTAATTGACCTTTTCATTCTAAGGATTGGATAACCTTTTGGAGTTCAGTTACCCAGTCTCAAACTGTTTAGCTAGTGATGATGGTTAGATGACATTCAGAAAGTCAAAGGAAGCTGCATTGGAACTTTCTACTTTTGGTGTAAAGAACATTGTATAGAAAATACTGAACAGTTAGTAGATCTTTTAGGATTACTGTAATTAATCTCTTGTTTTAGCTTGTTCCTACCCTTTTTGAGGTCTCCAGCATACCTTAATGCTGAGGAATACAACATTACCTATTTCAAAAAAATAAATAATGGTTAGACGACAAACTATTTTATTCATGAACTTTCTAAAAGTTGATTATGATTTACTGGCTGGTCGTTTTTGTCCTCTTAGTACACTGCCATAGTTGATGATATCTCGTGAAAAGATAGTTACTGTTTAAAGAGGGCCTTTAGCATAAAAATTTCTATTCCTCTTGGTGTGGACAAAATTTGTTAGGGTATGCTCTGTAATGGTTGTGTTCTTTGATTGCACTTCTAATGGATTCCTTCTGCTTGTGGTCATCCTCTACTGGGTTCCCAACTTGTTCTAATATATCTTACCTGATTCTTTTTGCTGATGTTCAGTGGCTGGAATCAGAGATATCCCGTCTCTCTCATCTTCGTGATCGAGCTAGTGAGAAAGGGCGCAAGAAGGAATATCCTTTGTTCGCCAAAATTTTATCATTTCTATTCCCTTCCCCTTCCCTCTTGCCATTATCAAACTGTAGTGTAATATTTGCTTGAATAAGTCTTTATTGGTGTCCATTTTCCTTCTCTGGAGGCAGGACTGTTGCGTCGATAAATTGTGTGCAATGCTAGGGCCTAATAACAATTTTTCTTGATATAAGAGGATGGCTTAAAGTTTGCTGATGAAAATTATGAACACTTCTATTTGCATATGTACTTCAGGTTATGGATGGGTTTGCGTTAGTATTCAGTCGCCATATTACTAGTGTTCTGTGCTCATGCAGTAATTCATGACTTCATATGTACCCATTTTTATTTAGAGCTCCTTTAATTATTGAGTAATTCATGACTTCATATGTTCCCATTTTTATTTAGATCTACTTTAATTATTGTTATATATGTTGTTGAACGTAGATGGGTATATTGGTGCTATTGAAGTAAACTTATCCTCACTTCGGCATTGCTTGAATTTTGGACCTTGAATACTGTGTTGCCTAACATATATGATACCTTTAGAAGCAGTTCTTTCATCCCTTATTCTATTGGTCTTTGCTTCATGTTGCTTGGGCTGAATCAGTCGCTCTTAATATACTCCTTAACTAATGATTACACTTAGAGAATGTGTAGAGAAACTACAGCTCTTGAAGACTCCCGATGAGCGTCACCGTAGACTTGAGGAAGTTCCAGAAATACATGCAGATCCAAAAATGGACCCAAGCTATGAGTCAGAGGATGAGGACAGTGAAAGTAATGATAGACGAGGTTCTATTAGTTTCCTTTCTTCTTCATATGCTATGAATAATATGCTTTGCAGCGTATAATTTGAAAGTTGCTACTTCTCATGCAGATGCTTTTATGAGGTCTAGGGATTCAAGCCTTAACCGGAGAGGACGTGGGCCAGTTTCTCCAAGAAGCAACTTCTCTCCAAAAGATTCTTGGGGGGCTGCAGGAAAATTTTCTTCAACGAACTTTGAACTAAACAGGAGTTCCTCTGGTAAAAACGTTTTGAGCAGAAGTGAAGATGGTGTGCATTCTGGAGGGGGACTGAATGAAGACACTTGGATTGAAGGAAGAGATAAGGAGACAGAATCTATGAATATAGATAAACCGACTTCTGGTGCTATTTCTGAGCCAATGGGACGGAATAGCCAATTTTTGTCGAGAATGGAGTCATTTTCTGGTGCATCATTGGTATCTTCTCCAGCTACACTCCAGGGTAAGGTTGTAGAAAGTTCCATCAAGATCAATGAAGCTGAAAAAGTGTGGCATTACAAGGACCCTTCTGGTAAAATACAGGGACCATTTTCTCTGGTCCAGTTGCGTAAATGGAGCAATACAGGATACTTCCCTGCTGATTTGAAAATATGGAGATCTTCAAATAAACAAGAGGAGTCTATTCTTTTGACTGATGCACTGGCAGGGAGGTTTGAGAAAATGCCATCAGCAGTTGACAATATACTTTCAGCAACAGTTCTGCAAAATCAAAATGGAGAGAGACCTCGAGTCGACCAGAATGTTGGATCTCAGAATTCTCGTCGTTTGGTTCCTTCTGGTGGTGGAATGACTTCTGGTGATGTTTCTGCGCTTTCTACTGAAAGGTGGAGTAATAATGATTCTATGAATCTCCCATCTCCTACTCCAAAGCAGAATACTGCCGGTTGGGTTGCGGGAGATGGGCCATCTGTTCCAGGTGCAAATTCGTGTTCTAGCGGCAACAGAATTCTTCAATCTCCTCCAGCCCCACCAGATGATGGGGTTAATGCATCTGCTTCTGTTCAAAATTTCGGTGTGCCTTCAATTAGGGGATCGGAAAATAATTTTGTGAATTCTGGTAGTGATTTTGGTCTAGTGCCTACTTCTGAACAGGTCATTGCTGCACAGTCTGGATATTCTTTGCAAAATGCTCAATCATTTGCAGCTGGTGAACAACAGACAGCACTGATTCATAGCCAACTTGGTGCACAGCATGCAGCTCTCCAGTCTGTATCTCTTAATATGCAGAACCCTAGTGTGGGTGTCCATACATGGGTTGCGGCAGCACCTTCTAAGGGAGAGCCAAACATTTCTACTCTGGCACCAGGGCAGTCCCAGGGATATGGTAATTGGGGTACTACATCCTCATCTGTACAGAATCTTGCTGGAAATTTTTCAAATGCAGGTGCCTCAGTTTTGCCTCAGCCTGATTATTGGAGCACACCAGCTCAAGGCAGCCAACAGATCATACAGCCTACAACTGTGCCGAGTGTTCCATGGGGTGCTGGTTTGCAAGAGAATGCGAGTTCTGCTTCAGCACTAAGACCTGAGAATAACACTGGCTGGGGTATGATGCCTGGAAATCCAAATGTGGGCTGGGGTGGACCCGTACCAGCAATCATGAATGTAAATTGGGGAGCAGTTCAGGCAATGCCTCCAGGGACTGTAAATCCTGGTTGGGCTCCGACTGGGCCACTTCCTGGGAATCCAAATCCTGGATGGGTTGCACAATCTGGGAATGCTGGTGTTCAGGGCTTGACGCCTGGGAATGCCAATCCAGGTTGGGTTGCAACAACAGGGAGCATGGGATCAACTATTCAAGGGCCTACATCTGGTAATGGGTGGGGTATGGGAGCTGGAAATCCTGGAGTACTTGTCCAAAGACCACCACCACAAGGAGATTCAAATCAAGGTAGGGGTGGACCTAATGGGAATCGAGGCACAAGAAATAATGATCAGCATCAAGATGGGAGATTCTCTGGTCAGAGGGACAAGGGTAGGAACTGGGATAGGCAATCGTCTTTTGGGAGTAGAGGACCGTCTAGAGGTGGCTTCAAAAAGAATAATGTGCCCTGCCCATATAATACAAACAATCGATGCATAAAGGGTGATAGATGCAATTATCTTCATGGCTAATCAGGAGGAAACAGAGTAGTAGTAGGAGTAAAGTGATTTTGTACAGTGATTTCGTCTCAGTTGTCTTTAATATATAGGTTATTTTGGTGTTCTATAATTGTAAACTTGTGCAGATTAGTAGCTCCCCGCCCTCTTCTGATCTGATGCAGTTTTCCCAGTAGCTAGATTTACCCGGCCTATGTTATCAGCTTCTAATAACGCAGACAAGCGGGCATTATTGCCAAATATTCGCCTAGTTTCATATTTATGGATTTTGCTTTTCCAGACTTGAATCATGACATTTATGAAATGTCTAACTGAGTTCTGGGACAAGGTAGTTTTTGGCTTTGTTTTGATGTGTTTAACTTGTTGCTTTTTAGTTTAAAAGTTAGTTGGTAATTTACTATTATACCCTTTTCATGTTTTAATAATCTCGAAAAAGCCCACTCCAGTATCTTTCGCCCCCCCATAGTTCATAGCAGTCACCTCTTCCTAGTATTTCTACCCTTTGTAGCTTGCAGTGATTTTATTTCTCTCGAAGCACTCCTCGTATCTTTTTAGTTCTGACCAAAGCAATAAAACAAAATTTTATTTGCACCTGAAAATGTCCTGGAAACTGGAGGGATGAGATTGTTAGGGCCCTTGAAAACTAGTTTCCAGTCTCACGGAATCACTCTTGCTATTTTGCCCTTTGTTTCGCCACAAAATTATTTACCCCCTAAAGCTCATCTCTGTGAAAACGTTTTGGAGATGGACCTTTTACAAAAATCTATTTATTTTAATATCATATTTTTAATTTTTATTTTTTTAACATGTATTGTTTTAATACTAAACTATACAACATATTAATCAATTCAACAAACAAAATAACTCTACTCGCTTGTGTGAATAGAGTTATAAACTAAGATAAATTTCAGATGATATACTTAACTAAACAGAAAAAGAAACCAATATATTTTTCAAATTAAATAGCGATTTTGAGTTTGGCAGCAAAGTCTGCTTCTTGTATGCTGGTTGCCTTTATAATGATGCTTTAACTTATGAAAAGGGGAGGGATACATTTAAGAAAAAAATTATATTGTAAACTGTGGAAACTTGAAAAAAGTCAATAAATAAATAGAATTATGAAACTATGCGGACGTTTGTTATTTGACCATAAAAATCAAAACAATTTCACTTTATTTGGAATTTTTAAAGTTGAATTAGAGTTGTGTTTGGTCATTGTTTTTTGCAATACATATTTAGAATTTAAATTAGGTTATTTTATAAAAATAGAATGACCTCAAAAAGCTTTGTATTGACTTCGTTTATCGGTTGGATCCTCCTATTCATTGCCAACAAAATTCTTTAAATTCAAAGAAACTCAGCATCTTAAACCCAACCTGATCGTTGTTCAAACTTATGTGGCAACTTATTAATAATTGAATTGGAACAAATATATAATTTCACGCGTAAATGGATCATAGACATAAAATTTGACTAAAAATAATTACAAAAAATAAAAATAAAATAAAAAGACAAGAAAATGAAAATAAGAAATAAAAAATATCACTTCTTTCTTCTTTTTCCCACCCATCCCCATTTTATTTTTTCTCTTTCTACCCTCCATGTTTTTCCCACCCAATCCCCCATTTCTTTTGCACTCTTTCTCCCCAATTTTCGAAGAAATTGTGCTATTGTTTTTGATTTGTTTTTATTTCCATTTTCGGAATAATTTACAACTTGTGACGTTAAAAATCGATAGTTTTGAAGGGTAAAAAGTGATTGTTAAATATCTTTGTGGAATTAGGTGAAGTATGTTATGTAAATTTATATACAAATATTAGAACATATTAAAATATTTTATGAGTGATTCATTGACATTAATAGAGAAAAAAATGGTGATCTAACTATTGGAAGTAGACGGTAAAAAAAAATATATGATTAGAAATTGTAAATGATGCAAACTTGGATAGGAATAGTGGTTTTTTAATTATTCAGAGAAGTGATCGAACTGTTAGAAGAAAGCTTGTGGTGGTGTCTCTAATGTAGAAAATGGAAAGAGATGGTCAAGGGATAGAGACAATAGTGAGGAATGAAGTGAATTTCTTTTTGAAAATTTAAAATAAAATAAGAAGTAAGTGACGTGTCATTTAAAATTTGAATTTGATGTGAATGATGACACATCATTTTAAAAAATGTTTAAAATGTTAAGTTTCGTTGGATTTAAGAGCTTCATAGGTAAGTACTGAGCATGATTATCCAACTGACAAACAAAATCAAGTACAATAGTTTCTCAAGTTATTTCGTACACTAATGAATTTTATAAAAGTAAAATTTTTAGGATGAATCTGAAAAAAAAAGAATTTATAAATGTGAAACTAGAGTCTTGAGTATTTTTAAATTTTAAATACAATTTCTAGTTGTATTTAAAAAAAATTATGGCCATTAGACACTTTACAAGAAAAAACCTTTTAATGACAACAATTTTATCACTGAACATGATATTTTACTATGTTGAAAACAAGTAAAATGAATTCGATAAAAACCTATAAGTAAAAAGATATTTTACTATATTGAAAACAAGTAAAAAGAATTTAATTAAAAAATAATAAATTTAATCATACAATATCATAGAATTTAAGTAACAATCAAAATAAATTTTATATTTAAATTAACAATGGAATATAATACAATGGTAACTCCCATTCTGTTAGGTTCCCATTTTCTTATAAGAAGTACAACCCTTCTCATTATTCTAGTGTTTTTTAATTTTTTGCTCCATGTTCGATACTCTTAGACCATCTCCAACCCACCTCTATTTTACTCTCCATTCTCTATAATTGGAGAGTAAAATAGAGAATGGGCACTCCAACCCAACTCCAAATCACTCTCTATTCTTCAAATTTAGAGAGTTGAATAGTAGTTCTCCAAATTTGGAGAACTACTATTCACACTCTCTATTTCACTTTTTCATTATTTTATTATTATTTCTATTACTTTCTAATTAACATATTATTTTACATATAATTCCATTAATTAAATATCTAATATTCATAATTCTTTTTTAAATGTAATATAATATTTTTTAAAATATTATTTAATATATACTATTTTAATTTCAAATTAATAGTATTTTAATTTTTTTTCTAATTTTCGTGAATAGTAAAATTTTATTTTATTATTAATTTTCATTATAAAGAATACGCAAAATTAAAATGGCAAGATGAAAAAATTTAATTTAAAAATACAATACATGATATGATAATTTAAATACAAGATAACTATACAATACATAACATAATAATTTAAATACAAGATAACAATACAATATAATACATAACATAATAATTTAAATACAAGATAACATACAATACATAACATAATAATTAATTGATCACAACAATAATTTAGAAATCCGGTAGGTCATTTTCAGATAAAGCACTATTGGAAAAAAAATTAGGATATGATTCTGAGAATTGTTGCGATTGTGGTTGTGATTGCGGTTGTGATTGTCGATTTCTTTTTTCAAGTATTCGTTGTTGTTCTCGTTGCAGGTATTCACGAACATTTGGATCACTAATAGTTTCTAAATTTTTCATTAAAATTTTAGTTTCGTCTCTAAATTCCTTGGCTTTGATATATCTATCTAGCCTTTCGCCGTCCTGTTGTTTGGATGTAGCAGACTCTGATAACATCTTCCCAAGTCGATTATTTTCGGTTTCGAAAAGTTTCATAGCTGACGAAAGACCTTCATCTTTTGATCTCTTTAATTTTGATTTCTTCACCCCAATAGGCTGTTCAGATGAAGTATGATCTGAAAAATTCTCATTTAAATTAAGTGAAAAAGATGATAAGTTAGGAGATGATACTATAGGTGATGTAGGACTAGGAGCCTCGGACTCCGATGATTGCAAAGTAGAGCCTTGTCCTCGAACTTTTTTCTTTCCGGTGTCGATATCCTTAAACTTTTCAAAATCTTTCATTAGATTCCATACATGATCAAACTTAAAACCTTTTTTATAAGTTGGTTCTTGCATAAGTAGTATTTTTGCTTGATTAATCTGCAAAAATATGAATCAAAATTGTGTAAGTATATATATAAAAATGCATTATAAGTAGTTAGAAAATAGTCACTTACAATATCTATATCTGAAGCACCACTGGGATGCAAATTTTCTATTTGTCTAATACATGCACTTAATTTTCTTACTGCCTTCTCAATTAAGGCTATTCGACACTGCAATGATTTCTTATTGCGATATATCCATGATTCTTCCTTTAAATTATTATAGCTTTGTTCAATTCGAACCCAAAACTGATCATAGGATTGGCATATGCCGGTGATTGGGTCTTGAGATATGTCTACATAGATTTGACATAATAATTTATCCTCATTGAGAGAGTATCCAGAAGATCGAGACATTTTTTTTTTAGTTGTTTTATGGAAATGTGAGTATACTATTGCCTTTGTGACTAGAATAGACTTCTACATATATTATATATATAGAACGTAAGTTTTGCTTTTTACCATGGAATAGATTTCACTATATTTTTAACCATTGGATGAGATTTTCATCCTTATCTCAATTTTTTTTTTAGATAAGTAAAAATTATCTATAAATATTAATAGGATAGTGTAATCTTCATTTTCACCATGGGATGGATTTCACTATATTTTTAACCATTGGATGAGATTTTCATCCTTATCTCAATTTTTTTTTTAGATAAGTAAAAATTATCTATAAATATTAATAGGATAGTGTAATCTTCATTTTCACCATGGGATGGATTTCACTATATTTTTAACCATTGGATGAGATTTTCATCCTTATCTCAATTTTTTTTTTAGATAAGTAAAAATTATCTATAAATATTAATAGGATAGTGTAATCATCATTTTCACCATGGGATGGATTTCACTATATTTTTAACCATAGGATGAGATTTTCATCCTTATCTCAAAAAATTACTTCTAGATAAAATAAAATTACATGTAGATAAATAGGATAGAATGTAATTTTGATTTTTACTATTGGATGAATTTCACCATATTTTTAACCGTAGGATGAGATTCTCATAGTTATCTCAAAGTTATTTTAGATAAATAAAATTATATGTAGATATTAATAGAGTAAAACTTATCCGCACATAATGTATACAACAATCTAATACATGCATCTCATGTGTTTGAATTAATAATTCATTTTACGCAATTTTAATTAATTAACACGTGTTTTACTTTATTACGTAACAATAAAAATTGTATTCGTTTAATGTATACACCGTGTGGATAAGATTTTACCGTATTAAGATAGAATGTAATCTTCATATTCACCATTAGATGGATTTCATCTTATTATAAACGGTTGGATGAGATTTTCATCAGTGCATTTAATATTTTTTAGATAAAACATTACATATTATATAATGAACACCATTAGCCACTTGAAGTCTGCACATTCATTTCATTTCAAAACATATTAAAGTAATTTGGTTTGTCCTTTGAAAATGAATTTCAATCTTGGAGATTGTTCTAATAATAATGATGAAGATTTTTCTTCTTCGTCATCATCTTCGTTAGATTTGGATTTTTTTCCTAGTACAGAACACCATGATAATTTAATAAATCAGCTACGTATGAACAACTACATGTTCCAACAAGTTCTACAAAACCATACTAATGAAGTTTTCATAGGTGGCTCCATTCCAGGTCATGTGGTAATCAATCGTGATCGTGAGGCGGCTGATGATAATTTATTTCGTGATTATTTTTCAGCCACACCACGCTTTAATGATGCAATATTTCGCCGTCGTTATCGAATGTCCCGCAATTTGTTTCTTCGTATCGTTGATGCAATTAAAGATCACGACATGTACTTCGAACAATGCATTGATGCACTAGGTAGATTTGGATTATCTACTTTGCAAAAAATTACCGCTGTGTTTAGAATGTTGGCATACGGTTTGCCAGCGGATGCCACTGACGAATACGTGAAAATTGGAGAGTCAACTACGATTGAAAGCATGAAGAGATTTTGTCGAGCTATTGTAGAGGTTTTTGGTGAGCGATATTTGAGATCACCAACACCTAACGATGTTGCGAGGCTTCTACACATTGGTGAGCAGCGTGGTTTCCCAGGAATGTTAGGTAGTCTAGATTGCATGCACTGGAAATGGAAAAATTGTCCAACGGCATGGGCTAGGCAATACGCAGGTCGTAGTGGATCACTAACAATTATTCTTGAAGCTGTTGCTGATTATGACCTTTGGATATGGCATGCTTATTTTGGTTTGCTTGGCACCAATAACGATATTAATGTTTTAGAGTCATCACATTTATTTTCCAATCTTGCTAGCGGTATTGCACCTCCCGCCCATTATGTTATTCAAGGAAAAGAATACGATATGGGTTATTATTTAGCTGATGGTATATATCCTAAATGGTCTCCAATAGTTCAAACTATTCGTGATCCTCATTCCCAACAAAAGAAATATTTCGCGATGAAACAAGAATCGTGCCGAAAAGATGTTGAACGTGCATTCGGAGTTTTGCAATCACGTTTTGCAATTATTGCAGGACCGTCACGTTTTTGGAGAAAGGAAGTGCTACATGATATAATGACTACATGTATTATACTGCACAACATGATAATTGAGGATGAACGTGATCTCAATGCACCAATTCAAGATGCCGTAGAGGCTCCAACTCCAACTATAGAAATGGTGATAGATGAAAATCTACAGTTTGAACAATTTTTAGCTAGACATAAAAAAATTAAGGACAAAAATGTTCATTTTGAACTCCGTAATGCATTAATAGAGCATTTATGGGAGCAACGTAATAATTTTGAAAATTGAGTGTTTATGTAATTGTATGTCACTTTTATTTGAATTTGTCCTCTAATTTATGTATTATATTATATTTTCTTGCAATTTATGTTATTTAAAAATTTAGAATAAAAAATAATTTTATATCACGTTAAAAATTATATAAAGTAATTATTTGGGAAAAAAGAAATAAAGGATTTATAGTATGAAATAAGAAAATAAGAATGAAATAGAAATAATAATATAATATTGAGGAGAGAGAAAAAGATTCCTTTTTAGAGAGTAAAATAGAGAATTGGGTTGGAGTTGGTTGTCTGAAAAAATAGAGAACTCTATATTTGGAGAGTAAAATAGAGGATTGGGTTGGAGATGCCCTTTACTAAAGTTGATTAAATTCAAATTCATTTTAAAAGTCCACATTGGGTTAAAGCTCTCATTGTTCTGTTACCAACAGTTGCATATGGCTAAAGTTGCTTTTTTTCCAAGAGAATGATGCATATCATTTCTCAGTCCTTCAGCTCTTCATCACTTCACCATTGTACACTAAAACTTTTCTCCAAAACCATTTCTTCTTCTTCTTCTAAATTACCCCATTACAAAACCAAATCCCAATTCAAATGGAGGACAAATCATGTTTTTGTACAAACCAATCCACTACTTTCTCTTTTAGAAACCAAATGCAAATACATGAACCAACTCAAACAAATCCACTCACAAATGATTCTCACTGGCATATTCTCAAATGTGTTTGCTTCAAGTCGTTTAATAGCCTTTTGTGCACTTTCAGAAAAGGGTAATCTTGATTATTGTAAAAAAATATTGTATAATATGGAAAACCCAAATACATTTTCTTGGAATATGGCTATAAGGGGTTGTTGTGAAAGTGAAACCCCAATTGATGCATTCTTTTTGTATAAACAGATGCTTATGACAGTAGAGAATGAATTTAGTTGTTTGATGCCTGATAATCATACTTTCCCTTTGTTGTTTAAGATATGTTCTAGATTGGGTTTGTATTATATGGGTCAAAAGATTCTTGTACATGTTTTGAGGATTGGTTATGATGGAGATGTGTTTGTGCATAATGCAGTGATTCATTTTTTGGTTTCTTGTGGATTCTTGGAGGATGCATATAAGGTGTTTGATGATAGTTCCGTGAGGGACCTAGTTTCTTGGAATTCAATGATTAATGGTTATGTTAGGAGTGGGAGATCGAGGGAAGCGTTGATGGTATTTGAGAAGATGAAAATGGCATCTGTGGAGCCTGATGAAGTTACTATCATTGGGATGGTAGGGGCATGTGGTCAGCTCGAGAATTTGGAGTTTGGGAGAAAGTTACATAGCTACTTTAGGGACAAGTGTTTATATTTTAGTATACCACTTTGCAATGCACTCATGGACATGTATATGAAGAATGGGAGTCTAAATGAAGCAAAAGCTTTGTTTGATAGGATGGATGAGAGGACTGTGGTAAGTTGGACTATAATGATTAGCGGGTTTGCTAAATTTGGATGTTTGGATGAAGCGATGAGGCTTTTCAATGAGATGCCGGAGAGAGATATTGTACAGTGGAATGCCTTGATTGGAGGTTATGTCCAAGCTAAGCGCAGTAAAGAGGCATTGGTTTTGTTTCAGGAAATGCAAACGATGAATATAAAACCTAATGAAGTGACAATGGTTAGTTGTCTATCAGCTTGTGCACAACTTGGAGCACTTGATATTGGGATTTGGCTTCACCACTACATCAAAAGACATAAGCTTTGTTTAACTGTTTCTCTGGGAACTGCACTTGTTGATATGTATGCCAAATGTGGTCACATTGAAAAAACGCTTCAGGTTTTTCATGAGATGCCCATCAGAAACTCATTGACTTGGACAGCTGCAATTGGTGCCCTAGCGCACCATGGAAATGGACATGATGCTCTATCATATTTCTTAAAGATGGTTGACAGTGGCCTGAGACCAGATGATGTCACATTTCTTGGGGTCTTGTCAGCTTGTCGTCATGGAGGTTTGGTTGAAGAAGGGAAAAAGTTTTTTACTCAAATGACCACAAAGTTCAAAATTCCGCCTAAATCTAAACATTATGCTTGCATGGTGGACCTTTTGGGCAGGGCAGGGCTCCTGGAAGAAGCTTATGAGCTTGTCCAGGGAGTATCAAATGAGGCTGATGCTTCAGTATGGGGAGCATTGTTTTTCGCTTGTCGAGTTCATAGGAACATTGAGATGGGGGAAAAGGCAGCTCTGAAACTTCTTGAATTGGATCCCGGTGACAGTGGAACTTATGTCTTACTTGCTAACATGTATGTTGAAGCAAATATGCAACATAAAGCACGAGATGTGAGGAAGATGATGGGCGAAAGGGGATTACAAAAAACACCTGGTTGCAGCTCCGTTGAAGTAAACGGAAATATTTTTGAGTTTTTTGTTACAGACAAGACACATCCTCAATCCGATCAGATTTATGAATGTTTGATTCAGTTAACAGGACACATTGAAATAGTTGAATATTTTCCATATATCAGATATGACCTGTTATTTGATTCTAATGTTTACAGTGCATGGTAAGAAAATCTGGTTCGTCAGTCACCAAACCTACGTAGACAACAAAAGGACTTGGTCCTGCTAAAGATGTTCCAATGATTAGGAGGGCAGGAGTTGAGTTGCAATCTTAAGGCCACGGGAATGACCTAACCCACTCCTCTGTTCTACTGAGGTACTGTGAATTACATTTGATCATTTCACTTCTGCATTGCTTCTTGGCTCATTATAGGATCATATTATCTGAATATTTGGCGGTATCCTGTTAAATGCAATTATTGCTTAAGCGATAATTTGGAAGTGCTTTAGGATTTAACACCACTTCAGATGTCAAAACATCGAGGTGTCTTTGTCTAAGAAATGATCTTAATAGTTGAGAGCCTAGTCGTTATCTTCTCTTTTTGACGGAGTATATTGTTGGCATTAAACTAACCAAATGTCATGGGATCAGTTGTAACGACAATGATGTTGGCAATTAAGTACGAATGGATGTATATATGAAGTGTAGTTAGATATACGAATTAAGTTGAAAGATACTGATTGTTTTGAGTTTCTTTCAGACAGGAGAGCAGTTTGCTGGCTCTGGGTCAAGGATGATGAATTAAGCTAAAAGCGTTTATGAGTGAAAATCTTTTTCAACGTTTATTGGTAGCAGCCAAATACAGACAGCATAAGGATGGATCCAAATATTCTTTTGTTTTAACTGGAGGCATCACTAGTGCTGGCAAACAGACGGGTCGAAAACAGCCGATCAATAATCACTCAAACAATGTTTTCTTGTCTCACAATCTTTGACAACTGAGAGATTATATATGGCTATAGTGCTCAAGCTTAACTAGCCCGCGCGCACACAAGTGGTGGAGCCACATTCAAGCAAGATATGTTTCATATGATACCTCTTGCTTCACTTTTTTTTTTTTTTTTTACTTATTATGCAGTTATATTAAGTCAAAAATAAAGAAATATATGATACAGTAAGATATAGGAGTTGAATTCCTTTACTTGAAACAAAAGCTTGGTATAATCTATAAAGTTGAATTCTTGAAATTTTTGGCTACACAATTATTCTAAAACCAAGTGGCATTAATTTGCTGACATCCACGAGATGAAAATCACTATGATCCTACCTAAGCATAATCACTATTAAATGGTGGCTAATGAGTGGATTGTGCTCAATTTTGATGGGTTAAATTGAGTTGAGTTTAAAAATGAATAGGATATTGACTCATCTAAAAGTTAGGGAAAATGACATGGTGTGGCTGCCAGAAAATTTAGGGTCATTCGCACAAATGCCCCTATTTTGGGGTGTCAAATTTGTAGTCTTTAATTATTATTATTTTTCCTACTGTTCATTAAATGGAAATTTGAAGGCCAAAATATTCTTAACTATGACCTAATTTCATTGTACAAAACTAATTTCGCATGACAATATTTTAGAGAATGTTTGCTATGGAGCATAAAATCTTTAGTGTCTTATTCACAAGGTAAAACTTTTAGAGAACTTTGCTCTAGGACATAATTTGTACCACTGAACTTATGACATATGACACAACTTGTGCTTTGAGACACAATCTCTTTTATCTTAAAGCATAACTCGTGCCACTAAACTTATGCCTTAGACATATGTTTTTAATTATTACTTACAAATATAAAATTTATTAAGTTGTATGTTTTTTTAATTTCAATTAATTGAAAAGAAAAAAGTAAAATAGCAACCATTAAAGTATTGGCTAAATCGCTCAAGTCCTAGTGACTACTTTAAAAATAATAGTCGACTTACCAGGAAAAAACAGTGTCCCTTTTATGACCTTTTTGGCTAAAATCAGCTATTCTTCCCAGTCCCAGACCAATCAACCTACACGATGACTTTGTCCAATGCTCCAATACAGTTAAACAAGCCCTTGAAAAGCTCAACAGAGATTACCGTATATGAAATGCGAGAATATTAACTACAAGATACCATTTTCAGAACACATCTTACAAGAACCTATTTGTATTTTACCCCATGCAGTAGGATCAAGACAGTAAAAAGTACAAGTAGAGATCCTTTCTGTGACAGTTTTGAGATCAAGGCTAAATATGTAAAACAGAACACGTGGTACAAAGCTCCATCGTTAAAAGAAACTGTCGAATGTGGTGTTTCTTTATGTTCTTTATTTACCACTAAACTATTTCTCTAATGCAACACAAGGAACAGGAAATATAAGATTCTATAACGAAAATAGAAAGGGAAAATGCTTTGACCAAGAAGAAAAATATGATTTCAGTCCCCCGCAGTGCTTGTTATTTGCTTCACCGCTTTGATGTATCGATCACCACTTCTGAGTAGCAAATTGGGCAAGCCTGACACATTAGTAAATGACTCAACAATCTGATATATATACAATGATCGATTGAGGGAAATAGTTTTGAGAGAGTTCAGTTAATTACTTTGTTGATACTTAGCCATCTGCTTCCACAACCAGCATGATAGACATGTTTGCAAGGAAGCGTGACCTGCCGATCCTTTCGTTTGTACTCCATCTGGCAGATCACACACCTGGAAATAAGAAGGTAAATCCATCGTGTTCAGTGTAAACGCTTTGATACAAAACCTTGCCCAAAGTACTACACCAAGATAATCATGATAGACTAATAAATTCTTTTTGAGATTAGTACTATAATAGATAATAATGACAAAGAAAAAAGAATTTCATCAATAACCTGTGGGGAGAGAAACAAATAAAAACACACAGAGCCACATACTAATATTAAACTCCACAATATGCACAAGATGGCATCTATCAAAGGAGGTCTAGAAAAGCATATGTGCATGTGAAACATAAAAGTACATGATACCCACCCAAGGAAATAGGTAATATAAAATTGTGGTAACATACCTATACTTGAGTTTACAAAAGGTAAACAGTAGATACCTATACACTATTTAGATGAAGAAGATTGTTGATGAGAAACATAAAAAGTCTACCAGTTTCTCAAATTAACAAAAATTTATCAACTAAAGTAACAATGATTTGTATGACCTGGTCACATGTGGAAAACAATCCACCAGCCTATTATCCTTGAAACAAACATAACAATCAACACAGAATGAGAAGCAAATGAAGAAAATTATAATACGTTACAGGCTTACAGCTAGAGGAAAATTAAACATAAATTTTTTCATTAGTTGCCCTTATTTATAGGAAGAGATACTCAATGGTTTGTTCTACCTTTCCTTTCTTGATTTCTTTCTTGAGAAAAAGCCACACTTAAACTTTGTGACCGGAAGCGAGGAGATTTGATCTTGGGAAAGGCCTCTGCTTTGAGTTCCAACAGCCTCCCCCAACTCAAGTAATTCCTGAAATTCAATCCACATTTTATCTAAGGGAATCAAAGCGGCAAGTTTTACCAAGTCTCCAATATAAATCTTCAAACAATCCAAAACAAAAGTCTACAATATAAATCTCCAAATAATCCATAATAAAGTAAACTAAAACATTACTTGTGATCACTAAAACAAGGATAGTGAAAACAATCATTAAATGAAAAGATCATTGTTGTCTTCAATGAATTTCTGCAGATAAGAATGTGAACACTGAAGAGTATGTAACGCATGTCTGTTAGTAACACCACTCATCAACTACACTATTTCTAGTATGATTTGTCAAGAAAGTAAATCAATTCACTTAAATAATAGCCATGACTGTATTGTATACGGAAATGGTTCGATGACAAGAATGATCGAATATGAAAATTTTCATAAGGAGTTGTGAGCATCAAAATACTCTTTAGCCTCAAAAGATAAAGTAGAATAGAAGAATAAACTCAACAATCCCCTGAATCAATTACTTGCCTACTCCATCTTGAATCAAATATTCTTTTTATTATACTCTTGATGTGATGGCCAGCTTGTGGCACCTTGACTAATTCCATGAGGTACCTCCTACCTACTAGCTCCCACCGATTTGAGTCAAATTTCTCTATGCACGAGTATTGAAAATGACATTATTACTGGAATCCTAATCTTCTATTCAGGACAAGGCTTGCAAAAGGGACCTATGACATTCCCTCCCATGAATAAGGATGTTTAATTCAACCTAGAGAAAAAAGTGCGGAAACTATCACAACTGAACCGAGAAATTGTATCAAAGTATCAGTGTCATCTTTCATTCGACACTAAGCCACCATTCTCGTCAGCGATGCATGTCACATATGTCTACAACAACAATTAAGCCTCAATCCCAAGCTAGTAGAGATTAGTTATATGAACCCTTCCTATCCATTTCACTCCATCTAGACTTATCTCGCTCTAGGGATAGAGGTGATAGAGATCCCACAAAAAATATATTGTACCTTACAGGGCTCTTTCATGTCAACCTGCATAGCTTTGAAAACTAATTCTGTCTTCATAACCAAAAGAATTCCGATATGAGATTCTTGGTGTCCCATAGTGGATTACGAGACAATGATACTATCTGATGACGCACAAGGTAATGATAATACAAGTCAAATAAGTGGAGATGACAGAAATGTTACAAATCAAACCTCATAGGTCATGTTGTCAGGGTCGATACTATCTTGCCAAACAACCTGCATTAATTTACAACATAGATGAATGAAATAAGTAGTCAGTAGTTCTAATCATAAGAGGACGATAAAAGCTTCTTCACCCTCTGTAAAAGAAACAAGTATGACCACTTCTTACTCAGCAGCCAGTAGCAATTTCTGAAAACATTAGCAGGAAGAGAAAATACAAGACTCCTCTAGTTACTATTACATTTTTACCTTTTTCTTTTGGGAATGGTAAACTACTATTACATTTTTTTTCTTATTCATCAAAAGAGTAGTTTTAAAACTATTAAGCTGTTATATTGTGTGTCTGCTTTAAATCATTACTTACAAACACAAACACAAAAAACAGCTTTATTCTTGTTGTAGTATGCAAATACTTTGAATAAGAAAAATAGAGGTTATGGTGGTTATACATCAGCTAGACTAAAGGCCATGACATGAAAGAGAAAAGAAATATAACTACTTCATACCTCACTGTCACGAGTATTAATTTGACCCCTGGGACCTGAAAAAAAGCGAAGGGTCATGCTTATCCATAACTTAATGTATCATAAAATTAGCAAGCTTTTTATGAATAGGCCAAGCAACAGTAGCAGAAAACGGAGACAAATGAGACTGCTAATACTCAAAGGCACAAGGTCCAACACAAACATATTCCATACACTTTTTGCCGTGTTCAGATCGACATATATCCTTCTTAACTCTAATACTCTATCCCATCACAAATTTCAGATGCATAATTGATAATTCAATATAGTTGCAGCACATAATGCATAATAGAAGAATGTGCTGGATACATGCTTCTAGACGGCTGCCTTACAAAAGAAAACTGTCACTATTAACTTTCAGAAATTGGTACATGGAAAACATAAAGAAACATATAACCAGTTATCGTAAAGAAGAAAAAGCCATTGAGTTTTTCGGAATAATATGTGGCATTGAAGCAGCAACCAGTAGTGTTTGGAGACTACATAAAGAAGAGGGGAAGTTAAATTAGAGAGTGTAATAAAGCAACCTTAGCATCACTTTGACTTAGGAATGTATGATGTACTAGTATTTTATGCATTTTATCACTCTCCACACACTTATAACCTGTGCTTACAGGCATATCTTCAATTGAATAAAAGATCTGTCCAATCTAGAATCTTGGCATTGTGACCAGCTATTTCAGCGTCCATACAGAATTGGTACCAAAAGAGACGATCTTCAGAAATGCTGTAGCAGAGGTCCTTTTTATATAAACAGCAGAAAAACGTCTCAGTGCCTTCTGAGGATCATTTAAGTCAACTGCTGCAGACCACAGGACCAATTTCATATGATGAGCATGAATCATTCAAGGAGTTATCAGACAAGGATTTGTTCATTTTGTTGGATGGCCTTCTCCTAAGTCAAATTTTGTTGGTTGACTAATGCACTTTGAGTGGGCACTGCAGAACACTCATCCAAACGTTGAGGATTACAGCTCAATGGCTTTCAAGACATCAAGATAACCATTGGAAGGTGAGTGTTTTGATTTCACCTATAACCTTAAGATGCAAAAGAACAGTAGATCCCTGTCCTCAATGCTCAGAACTTTGGGAGCGATGAAGAGGGGATGTTACGATCTAGAATTATGGTGTTAAGCGACTGAGACTAGTATACAAATGGCAGTGAGATTATCTAATATCGTGTTTGCTAAATAATTTACAGATAATAGTAAATAAAACGTGAGCACAGGGAGACACCTTTACAGTAGGAATGAACTAAAAGGGTGCTAACTAATGCAGACAACTTATGGTAGATGATCAATAAATTATTCCTGATGCATTTTCCTTGCAATATTTTATTATGTATAATATATACACAAGGCAAAAAGAACAAAGAAAGGAACTGTTGAAGAAGTTTCCATATGCACAGGCTTTCAACATTCTAGCTTTGTCGGTTTTCTTTTTTAAAATTTGTACATATCAACCACGGTGGAAGATACTGAAAAGGAAACTTACATTCCACAGAATTAGGGAGTGAATTGGAGCCTGAAATTTCCTCTCTATGCACATTTGCAGCTACATTTACAGTGGCAGTTGAAGGGTTCTCTAAATGTCTATCATGTTCCTCGATTCCAGATACATGATCATTCACCACATATTCATGATCATAATCGTAATACGAGAAACTACCTGCTTCAGAATAACCAAATTTGTATGGATTGGTGCTGATGGATGGATATAAACTCTCCTGCAAGAATCAGAGAAGTCATATGGCAGTGTTATTTAAGAACATGCTCTACTTTCCATGTTACTGACAGTTTGATATAGAAGAAACCAAAGATGTATCAAGAAAATGTACATGTTGCAGTTAAGTGAAATCCAAAGGTATCTCTAAGGTCTTCATATGCTTAGCAGATTGTAGCAGAATTTCTTAGTTTGCTAGAGCAATTTGAAAGCTAGTGTCCTTTAAATGCAACATAGTTGCTAATTATTCAGTTGATACATGTTATATATGTGTACTAAGGCATGGTTCTAAGTTTTCTCTATGCATGCTACTAGAGTAAATGTATGTACGTATAGAACAGCACATACTTGATAAACAAACTTCCACTTTCTCATGGACTATTTTTTTCATATTCATGAGCACTGTTAGTAATATCTGCTTATCCTATCATGATTTCAAAATGTACAGGGTTGCAAAGTTAATTCTGCAAGTGTAAAACTAATCATTGTTCCAATTGTACCCTCATTAGTACAAGTTATTTTGCACAATCATGCATAACAGGGCAGAAGATGGAAATAGGGGATCAAACTGGAAGTAGTGGAAGGCGCAACATGAATATAGAAGAAAAATGATCAACTTCTGGGAAACTACTGAATACCTGAGCATAGGGAGGATCGGCAAATATATAATTAACATGGTCATATGTAACACCTCCAAAGAAATCCATAAAACTTCCAA
Source organism: Solanum bulbocastanum (assembly GCA_037074985.1). NCBI lineage: Eukaryota > Viridiplantae > Streptophyta > Magnoliopsida > Solanales > Solanaceae > Solanum > Solanum bulbocastanum. The sequence goes on from CM073607.1 coordinate 34,614,999, forward strand.
TTGAATTATAAGGCATAGCACCATTTGTGTAATAAATTTCCGTTTGCTGATTCCAGTTCATGGTGAATTACTATTCTGCAGCAGACTGAAAATTTGCTGTGTCAACTCTTAAAGCTTAAGTGGCTATGACAACTACAAGACAACAAAAATCATATTTACCTCTAATTCTTCTGGAGAGCACAAAGATGAACAATCAACATATGAAACTCTGATTCCAAGATAATAAACGTGGATCCTCTTCAGATTTGGCAATCCTATTAAAACAAAACAGTCAGTTTCTTTATCATCTATAAACAAAACCAAAAAGAAAAATCAGAAGACAAAAATACATATATTATATCCTTGCTGATGTACAAAGATTAACATAAGGGAAAAGCAAAGAAAAAACACTTCATTACCAAGAAATTGTAACTAATTCTTTTAAACAGAAAATTCAAGTACCTTCCCTTACATCTCTTCAAAAACAGTACTACATTTTCCAGCACTCCCTCAGTAACCAAAATTCGCAACAACAATCGAGTTAAAAAACAACATATAGGCACATTATACTTAAGAAAATCAGATATAAAACCAAGCTGCTCCATATCAACTTCAAACAAATCAAGCAATAATAACTTGATATTTCAAAACACACACAGTATCAAAAGAAAAAATTATGCTTTTTCCTCTTATTCTCCAGCATTAACAGATTGCAACAATGTGGACGAAGTTAAACACCAGATTTCGCACATTTTACTTGAGAAACTCAGAGATACAATCTAATCACTCTGTAGCAAGAAATCTCAACTAAATCAAACAGTAATTCCTGAAAAAATGCACAAGAAATTTTATACTTTCAGGTTTATTCGTTTCCTTTCAATTGTTGTTTCAATAAAACGGATCACAACAACAATTAGAAGGCAATTAACGCCACATTTGCTTCTAAAAACCAAACTTCACCATAACCTATCATCAATTCGTTGATTTTTCCATAAAAACCGGCAGAATGCAGAAATTCCCTTTGTTTTCCTTTTTGTTCAGAACAAAAGAGTACCTCAACAGATCTCAACACAATTCAACAGAAATTACCACCATATAGTAGCACATTATATTTTTAAAAAAAGAGTAGCAAAACCAAATTTCAACTAAATCGAAATTCCTTTAATTTTTTGTTCGAATAATCTCAAGCATTTTCTCAGCAATCAAACGGATCGCAATAACAATTAGGAAGCAAATAACGCCACATTTGCTTATAAAAACCAAACTTCTCCATAAACCTATCATCAATTCGTTGATTTTTCCATTAAAACCGGCAGAATGCAGATTTCCGTCCGGAACCGAACAATTGCAACGAAATTAAAACGGAATTTGAGATTGAAAAATTGTTGGGTTAGCTCACCATTTTTTGAGATTGAGAAAATGAAAACAGAATGAAAATGGAAGATAAGGAGGTGAAGAAAGGAAGAATAATAAAGAGATTAAAGAACCGACATTTATTTGTTTGCTTTATTGAATGCCTTATGCAGTTCATCAAAGTTGTTCTCTCTTCTTTTTTTCTCCTTTGTATGTGAAAATGGCATGAGAGAGAGAAGATGAAGACAGAGTTGCAAATTGAGTTTTTTCTCACTTTTTTTTCCTCTCTCTCTCCTCACTTCTATAAAGATGGATAGGGAATAATGTACTACCTGTAAAGCACACTGTACAATGACTAGTATGTTTTTACTCTTTGTACTCTCTTTATACAACACATGCTAGTTATGAGTAAATAATAATATAGTACAGAAATTGTTTTTTTTTTGCGACATTAATGAGAGTGTAATGCAACATAGGAGTATCAATTATGGGTTGACAAGAGATTTGTGATAAAGTGGTAAGTTTCAAATTGCCTTTAATTATATGATCATCTGTATTAAGGAGCGTTTTATTTTTCAATGTGAAATTTTTTGACGTAAATTTAGATTTAATCGGACTTCAATGTGGATATGGACATCTGATGGGAAATTCAAAATTGTAACACCCCGAAAATTTCTAAACTAACTTATGAACTTTTCTGCGTATGTGTTTAAGACTGTACTGAGTGATTTCTAATTGTGCATATAGGTGTTAAGATCAATTCCTAAGTGTGGAAAGTGTTTTGGAGATGAATTATATTCATAATAATCCTTTAGCACAAAGTTGAGTTGAAAGGTTCCTTACTGGTTAAGTTTTGGTGTAAGATTTTACTTGGGTCCACTTCAAATAAGTATATCTCATAAATTATGAAGAGTTATGTGTCTCACTATCAATCAAATTAAAGGTTTTGAGTCGTCTTTCTAACGTCGCCAACCTATCGTCAAATCGAATTTTGAGTCAAAAGTCTTGATCATTTTAGTTTTGTCAGACATTATGTCTTAGACATGCATTTCACAGGCATTGGACAATTCTGAACTGGCGAAGTATCGGTTGAGAAAGCATTAAGAGGTTTTTTGTTTTGAACGTGTGTTCACTGGCGTTGAACAATTTTGGATAGACGTTTCATTGGTCAAACGTAGTTGAGCGATGATAAATCATTTAAGTCGGTTTTAGTATAATTTTTCTCACTTTTGGTCATTCTTTCAAGTCCTAAAAGTGGTTTTCTCTCCTCCTCTCATCCTCGTTCATCAAAGTAAGTCATTCTCCGTGGACTTCAATCTTCTCAACTCAAATTTCTTCATCTATTCATGAATCATTGATAGAAATTTTCGCACTTGACCATATGGCTTGCAAGAAACTAATTCAAGAATCTCAAAAAGTAATTTATTGCTAATCGTTCTTCATCAAGTTATGGTTCTTCTTAAAGATTTGTGGAGCGTTTAAGGTATGTAAGGCTATCATAGTGAGAAATTGGTTCTTTCTCACGCCCTACATCTACAGTTTCAATTAGTAAGATTAAAACTAGGGCTTTTATCCCAAAATCTATGAATTTGAATTCCTCTATCTCCTATCGTTGATTTTTAATTTTATCATCAAAATTATGGTACTTCATATAATTAATGATCTTTGATTCATGGTTTATGTATATTATACCACGTGGACCCTTTCTAGCCAAAGTTATTTGAAAGTCTTGTCAAGATATTTCATACGTGTTATTTTCATGAGAAAAGTAAATTTTATGATTTTCAAGAAAAGTATTTTTATCTTTGATTTCTAGTGCATTATTTCATGAAAGAGTTTAAGAAATTATATTTTTGCCTCAAGTGCATAATTTCAAAAAGAAAAGCATAGATAGATTTTTAGAAAGTTGACCTTTTAATCTCAGACTAGATATAATTATATAGAAAAGACTAGCTTCAATATATTGAGAGCTAATAGTCGCACATATCAATTTTTATAACTAGTATATTACGTATATGATTCATGATTAGTATGACAATCAGATTTGTCATCTATGCTTAAGCAGTATGACATTTAAATGTCATCAATGTTTATGCAGTATGACTTCTCAATTTGTTATCAATGATCAGATCTCAGTATGTTTCAGCTAATTGTGAGTTTAGTCTTAGCAGCGATACAATTTACAAATTTTAGCAAAGATTCACAATATGATTTCAGTTATAATTTTCATATTATATTATAAGCATATATAGATTATTTTGGGAGGATTAATTATTTAATACCGAGTGAATGAGGGTTCTTAATAGCTCAAGTTTCAAAACTATGTATCACTATAGAATTGTGTTTTACCGTAATATCGGTTGATCATTTGGCCTTGAGAGACTCATATTAGTGGATCCATATTAGATAGGTAGGGTCTATATATATACCTTGATAAGGTATTGGATAGTCCTCCCCAACCGAAATTGTAAGTTGGTGCATCATGAGCTCACATGATGTATGTCGGCTATAAAAAAACTCACTTAAAGATTTTATATACATTTTGATCAGTTAAGCGTATATGATTATTAATGGAGTTACAAATATGATGATTTCTCGTACTTAGATTTTTATACATGTTTTCATGTCAATGCATAGAAATAGTTTGCATTAATATATGATGAATGTGTGTTAAATAACTTGTATATTCCTTTATTTCTAAAAATTAGAAAAATCACCCAACTGAATAATTTGTCTTAAACATACAATTAAATCTGCTCTAAACTAGTAATATCTCAAAATAAATAATATATAATGGTGTAAATTAGATTCCATTTATGGGCTACTACATATTATGACAAATAATTTTTTCACTTTATTTGAAATTGTTGAAGTTGAAGTTCTTGTGTTTGGTTTTAATTTTTGTAAATAAAATTTGGTTGTTTAAATGTACTTTTTCTAAGGTAAAAAAGAACATGAGATATAATTTAAATGTCATTTATATATAAAATAATAGGGCAATTTTTATTTTTATTTTTTTTAAAAAAAATATATATATATAGTAAAAAAAAAAAAAAAAAAAAAGGGTTCTAGATGTTTTCCAAAGCCAAAAGCTTATATTCAACCTAACTAGAAAAAATCGGAAAAACTGAATAATTCTAGTGGTTAAACGGATCCTTAGCTTGTATTTGGATATGTGATACGAAGCCATGATTTCAAATTAGTGTTTAGACATACTATTTATCATTATGATTTCAAATTTCAAATTCTCCAAAAAATATGTTTTGAAATTCTAAATCGTAATTTTAAAACTTTACCCAAAAATTTATGTTTGTAAAAGAAATTCATAAATTGGCAGAAATATTTATATTATCAACCTGATTATTGTGTTTTATTTATGGAAATAATTTCATGTTTAGAAATATTTTTGAAGTACATTTTTCTTAGTCTAGTTCATTCTTCAACCTAATTTCTATTTACATCAATCTTAGAAGCTTAGTTGTAATTAGAGAATCGTTATAAGTTGAGATCTCAAAACAAAAGCTTAAATAAAGGTCTTCTAATATCTTTGTCGTTAAAACTATACCGGATAACTACTCTCTCCATCTAAAATTTAAATTTAAATGTTCATTCCATTTGACATCCTAATGATATTTACCAACAAATTGCTTTAAGTAATAATGTTGGTTTATTTTTTTGGTTATTCAATCGAAAAATGCATGTTCGATGAAAGAGATTGTTCGTGCTCATTGTTGTATAAGAGAATTATATTATAGAATAGTACACACATCTTATGATCAATTTTACTTTTTACTGAACTAAAGATATACCAATAAATGTTGCATGTTTTAGAATGGCCTTGTGATAGTGCATTATTATACTTTTTATGAACCTTTTTGTTCATTTGTAAAATTGTATAAGAATTGAATTTTTTTTGACAATTTTCATAACTTGTGGAATTTTATATTCATGAATTTTTTTAAAAAGAAATTTAAATAACATGTTCAAATAAAATTTTAATTTTATATCAATCTAATTTCATATCATAATTTCATATTGCACGGTTAAACGAGCCACTAAATTTCCTCTTTGTGAATTTTCCAATATCAACTTTTTTACTCATTTGTTTTCTCATGAGTCATGATGATTGAAAGACAAGCGTTGATCCACTCACACATAGCGTGTGAAGCCTGACATCTTTGTGTAGGACATAACACCAAGGCATGCAAACTCCGTTACTCATCACGTAAAAAGAAACTAATCATGCAACAACATCATATGTTAAATAATTCGATTGAATTAAATTTGAGCAGATCAAAATTAATAAATAAGCAAGTCATTAACTCGTTCAATACTTTTCATGTTATTCTTAATAGAATTATTTCTAATTATATAAATATTTATATTTTATTTTAAATTATAAATTTCAATTTTTTTTTTCATGTTAAATTTTGTATTCAGTCAAACGCTTTCGCGAAAGGAAAGAAGTATTAATGTATCGCGGTAGTAGATACCCCACTTCACTATATTTTATAGTAGCAAAAGAAAAAAAAAAGTAGAAAAAGGCAATAATTGGTTTCTTATTCTTTACTTCTTCATTTTATTAGTGGGAAGCTATGGGATTCATCTTAGCTTTATATTGGCTTTGCCTTTACGGTTTGTCCAATTTATATTTATAACATATATAGATATAGAAAAGACAAATAAGAAATCTTTCTAAACACCAAATGGACTCGAATAAAGGAGGGAGGTCAGATTTGAATTTTGAATATAAAAAAATCTTGTTAGGAATTGGAACGTTTTTCCTTTTAAATGGATCTTACATGGTGCGAATCATGATAAATCGAGAACCTAATATACAGAATTATGAATATCAAATACTGATTGGAAACTTAAAAAAAAATAAAAACTAATTTAAGAGTACTACTTTGGCTTTGGACAACAATAAATTAATCCTAGGATTCGAATAATGAGTAGTTGGCTTATTTGTGGATGGATAATTAATATTAATAATATGGTAGAAAAGGAAGTTAACCAAAGAAAGATACTTGGTCTAAAGAAAGTTAGCAATTGGTTATGGTTCGTCAAGAAATTTGCCCCACATACACTCCAAACCTTTAATCAATGTGAAGGGGAATTTTCCATACAATTAGTTGTAACTAATTTCCTAATCAAAGTTTATTTGTCCCTTAATTTCTACAAAGTGAGAAGCAACTTATGTTGTGAAATACATAAGAAACTATTATTATATCATTTAAAATTTATTTTGATATAATGATGTAAAAATATTTTCACAATCAGATAATCTTAAAACCACGAAAACCACAAAATAATATTAGTAAACATCTACCTCAAATAGTTGCCACCCGTATTGTTCAGGCTGGTTGGAGCGCTAAATTTGCCTCAAATATTTGATAATGAAGTGGGTAATTAACATGTTTTGAGTATGTCAAATTACAATGAACATATATAATCCATTTTTGACATTTCTATTTATTGTCAAATGATTATGTTTGTTTGACTATCATTAGGTGATGATATGGACTTTGGTGGTTGCTTTTTAGTTTTTAGGTAAGAAAAAAATCCTTAATTTTTTAAAAAAGAATGTTTTGCAATAGCCTATTGGCTAGCAATCGTGATCTTAAGAACTACCATAATCCTAAATTCCTAATCCATGTTAGTTTTAGGAAATAAGAAAGCTCGAGTGAAAATAATATTAGAAGGAAAGGGGAACATAAAGAAAGAAAAAATAAAATTTAATAGCTTTGTGACAAGTGTTACAATACAGAGTGAACATTGTCAATTTTACACTTAGTCGACATTTAACTATAGATCTTAAAAATTTATCTTCAAATATCTCTTTAATTATGAAATTTGCTTAGAGTTTAAAATTTTACAACTTCAACTATTTTCAATCAGTTTTTGAGTTTTTGGAACTTTCAGTCACAAAACTTGGATCTTTTCCAAGTAAAATGAATATCCAAATCAGCGAAAATTTAAATTCTAAAAATCACAACCTCAGAAGCTCAAAATTTACAAGTTCAACTTAAACTTTAAAATCTATGATCAAACAGGACCTTGTAATATAATTTAAAACTTGCATATGGGTGTAGTACATGTGTTTCTTGAACATTTATTAGTAACATGAATCAACATTGCATGCTTCTTCCTACTAGAATAAAACCCTTATACAAAACATACCATTTTTTATTTAATTTTTAAAACATAGTTTTACAAAGAAATGCCATAGAAACATGTTCCAATTTTTTCATGTTTTTATTTTTTATATTCCATAGAAATGTTCAATAATACTTCTAGGAGTAAAGAGTACTAATGCAATATTTTATACTAGATTAAATAAATTATATGCAGTGTTCAAGACCAGACGCTCTATTTTGAAGAGAAAAAAAATACTAAACATTTATACTGGTCTTTATATCCAACCATGTGAATATATTTTAGTTAAATGATAAATTAATGTAATACTCTATTATTAACTAATCATGTGATAAAGACCTTTTTTTTATAAATAGACATAGCTATACATTTACAATTGATTTGTAAAAACATAATACAAGCACAATTATATATTCTTCCATCGATTAGTCATTGATTTACCACTTCAATTTTTTCCCTTTATAAAAAAAATTAATACTCGTATAACAAAAACATATATACAAATCGAGTTACAAGATCTAGTCCAATCAAAACTTAGGGTGGGGAGGACGTACAATTAACGTTGAATGTTAGTATATCTAACACTCGATTTTCCTATTTTTGCTGGGAAAATCAAACTTATTTTTTTTTAAAGAATTGATCATTGAAACATGAAAAAATTGGAAAATATGCAAAAACACCCTTAATGCTCAAATTATTTGTTTCTTGTCAACTCTAGTGACGTGCATGTGGTAAGTAGCTAGATCAATAGTAGAGTCAGAATTTTCATTAACAAATATCAAAATGTATATAAAAGTAAATTCACAAAAAAATCAAGAAATATAAGATAATTTTTCGATAAAAGAATATTAATTAGCACCCCTCAAATATATGAGGCTCCGCCACGGATTGAGATAGATCGAAAATCAAAAAGGGAAAAAGTGATCTAAAAGTGTGAATGATTGTGAGTGTGGAAGAGAACAAAAATTGTCGTGCACTGCGCGCAAGGAATGTCAATATATTCCCTCAATTCCTTTTGTCACTAAACATGGCAGGGACTACTCATCATATGCATAATGCAATTCTTCTAGATATAAAAAAATCATATAATATATAAAAGACCCCACCCCACATATATATTCTCTATCTATACTTTGGCATGTCTTCTACTTTTCTCACTTGCAGCCTTTAATTCTAATTTCTATTATTTAGATGGACAAATTGATTGCATAAACAATAGTTTAAATTGTACTATTTGTATTGTTGGGTTCATTGATTTCATTGTTAATTGAGTTTCTTAGGTGTTTTTTTCCTATAAATATGAGTCTTACATCAAATTATGTGTATCATTAAATAGATACAGTAAACTCTTTATTATTTAAGTAACGCATTATTTATGTTCTGAAGTTCAATATTTTTTTGCAAATTCACTTTTTTCCTTGATTTTTGAGTGTCTTCTTTTTTCTCTCATAATTAATTTCTAACAAATGATGTGTGTCGTGCTTTTGATATAGTCTTCACAAAACTTGACATTAGTGTCATTATGAGTTCAATTATTGGATTAATTAGCCATGGCTAAGATCTGAGAATTAACTGAGCAACTTTTATTAGTCGTTTCTTATATTAATTTATTTTTAATATTTGAAATGCCTATATTGTCTATGAAGTTGTACTTTTGCATTAATATATCTACAAGTGTAGATATTTGTGTTAATTAATGTATCTTCTTAATGTAAGTTTTTCATCACTAAATGACTATATATGCAAAGCATTAAAAATATAACAGCCTTTCGTAAGTAATATGTTGGGCACGGGCCACGCCCATCTAATTTCTAAAAAGTATAAGTTGCAGAGTTGTTTTGGATCAATTTTGAAGTAAGTTCTGTGAGAAATCTTACGGAAAATACCTTCTTACGAACACTTATAGACATTCTCATAGCTTGAGGCGTGCTAAGATAGTATCCTTAAAGATATTTTACCCGATGTAGATGTATCCCTCATAATTCAACAAACTCTTCTGGTTTAAAAACCAGAAGCCAGAAACAAACAACAATTCAATCAAAAAGAAAACATAACACTAACTCAATATATTTTATGGAAAAAGAATGTATATATCTATTCTCTTATTCACTCTGATGAGAGGACTTCTAGATTATGTATGTCTTCTTCTTCTCTTAATCAGAATGACAAAAGGAAAATACCATATATGTAACCATAAAACAACTGTCACAATCATAATTTTATCATTATAACTGTTGAGAATATAATTAAATAATAAAAATGTGTTCTCTAACAACTTAAACTTTTAAATGAGATGGTTACACACTTTAACATATTATCAGAGCAGGCAGAGGTCCTGAGATCGAATCTCACCGCCACCCATATTAAAAAGAATTTTCACGTGCTTGGCCCATGAAAAAAATCATAATGACTAATTAAGGCTAATTACTCGATTTTTTCGGGGTTTTCAACCTCGAGTTTTTAAATATCAGATCAAACCATTTGTGTCTAATTTTTAAATTTATAAATCAAACCAAACTAATAAACCTTGGATTTTTTCGGATTTTCATATTTTTCCGGCAAAATATTCATACAAACATATAATTAACTTATGCTCCAAATATTTCTTTAGTCCAACCAAAATACAACTATCTAAGGTGTTTCTTTAAAAAATGACATGAAATACGAATGAGTGATGACATTAAATATTCAACAAACAATAATAATTAAATCGTATAAAATAAATATTGCAAATTAATAAGTTATAATGAAAATGATCATAATTTAAAAGTACTAAATCATGCTAAAATAAGTCTAATAAGTATCAATACATGATTAAACATTAAAGAAAAATTAAAATTAGTTTATGTATTTTAAATGTCTAAATCAATGTAAAACTAAAGAACAAATATTTCAACATTATTGTCATTCATGTTGTAACACTTAAGAACAAAAGAACAATATAAAGAAGAAGACAAGAAGAAAATAAGACAAGAGGAACAATATAAGATCACTTTCTTTCTTTCAAGCGTTCAAGTGTATACAATATGAACCCTTATGCCTCTATTTATAGTGTAACATAGAGGCATACAAAAGGTTAGTCAAAAACATGACATTAACATGAATATAATATGAGAGGTTATGGAAGTGAAAGGTTACAAGAATAATGGTTATAAATGTGGAGGTTATGGTTATCTTCATAATGGAGGAAAGTAATGGAGTAACTTCTTGATGTAATGGACATCCACAATATATTGTTTTATAACACTCCTCCTTGGATGTCCATAGATAATATGCCTCGTTAAAACCTTACTAGGAAAAAGCCCCATGGAAAAAATCCTAGTAAAGGAAAAAGAGTACACATATCTTTTAATATGCTTTGAATGTTGTCAGAAAACTCAATTAGGATAAAACCATGGTTAAGTAAAAGAGTACAATGCGTATTTTTCTACCCTTGATAAAAACTTTACTTGATATCTTGAAAAAATGCATTCCAATCTTGTATCAAAACTTCTCAAATATTGATGTTGGCAATCTTTAGTGAATAAGTTTACAAGATTGTCACTTGAATGGATCTTTGAACGTCTATCTCACCATTTTGTTGAAGATCGTTTGTGAAAAAGACTTTTGATGAAATATATTTTGTCTGATCTCCTTTGATTGTATCCTCCCTTCAATTTAGCTATATATCATTTTCGTATATGGTGGCTGGAATATCCTTTTCAAAAGAAAATCACATATTTTTTGAATATTATAGATCATGATTCCAACCAAACACACTCCCGACTTTCTTTATAGATCAATATTATTTCTGCATGATTTGATACTTTGAATGCCAAGATTTTGTTGTGCCTCCATATATAAATAAATAGTCCATTTGCGGTCGAGCTTTATGCGGATCAAATAAATACTCTGCATCTACATAATTAAATTATTTTTGAGTCGGAGATTGATTATTTAATTTTATTGAAGCTCGTCTTTTCTTCGCAAAGAAAATCACATATCTTCTATGTGTTGAGTCACTTGCTTTGTTAGTTTCTTGTCATAACTTGAATGATAATATGACTTGTTATGTATATCAAATAATCTTCTACCATTAGCATAACCAACAATCTATAAGTGCACCAATTGCACTAAGACATAACATTTAAAATCATTTTCATGAGATCAAAAAGATTCTTTCTCTGTGTAAAGAAGTTTGAAAATCATTGGGTACTCAATGTAATTGCTTTAATACCTTTTAAATCCTTCAAGGATTTTCATATAACATCTAGTTAGACATAATTATCATTCATTATGCATATTCAAGTATTTCATCTATTGCCAGACTGAAACAAGTCTCATTGCATCCACAACTAGAGAAGATATCTCCATTTAATAATGTCAGGATTTTTGTGAAAACTCTTTATGCCTGAGGCATGAACTGCACTTTATATCTTACGGTTATACTTTTGTACAATGATTAATTTGTACCACACTGACATTATATTTTGATGCATGAACTATAAGATCAAAAACATCACTTTTCTAAGTGAAACAAAATATACTTGAATAGTGTCGATCATTTATCTATCCACTCTATATGAAAGATTTGAATTTAAGATCATCGTAATCATTTATAACATTGAGTGCTACTTCATATCAAAGATACCGTCGACTGTCATTTTGATATCGATTCCAATACGACATAACTTATCGAGATCTCTTCATTTTTTATCATTTTCAAGTATGTGAACCTTTGCCAAAGTTTTATAAAGTGTTATGTCATAGTGCTCTTTCAAAGCACTTACCTCGTTATCATGACTATTTTGATAATTTGCTCCTCTCCTTCCTCAAGGAGTTTTACGTTTAGAATCAATTGATCTATCACGCTTCTGGCGTACCATAGACTTTGTCCTTCAAGGACTATTTATTGAAGCATTTGCAGCTTAATTAAAATCTTGGGTCAGCAAATACATCTGGCAAATTATTTGCAACATTTTGCTAATGAATTATCTCTTGAACTTAAAGTTTACATTTTTTTTAACGAGGATCTAGATAATTCACCCACACATAATTTTTAGCTGCTAAACATATCTCTCCCTAGTGCTAGAAAATCTAACATTTACCCCCAACCTCATTTGGGGATCCATCTTTGTGCGTGGTGGAGAAATAAAATCATATGTGCACACATCAAATTTTTAGATGAAATTATTTGGTTCCTGACCCTGAACCAATTATGATGGGAGAACCTTGTTGGTTTAATGCATACACATTAAATAAACTCATCTCATACTAAATTTTATGTGAAAGATTTGTTCTCATAATCAATGGTCTAGCTATAATGGGAGGCAAACAATTTCTGCTAAACCAACCAGTATTATCAATATAATTTTATAGTTTGGAACTGTGCTCTTAATTTAACAATTTGAGCAAACAACCTTACAAAAACCAATTTGTAAGTTGATACAAATGCACATGTGACCATAACATAGATGCATCTATTAAATCATAATAGTAAGCGGTCGACATGGCAGGTGAACGGGCCCATATTCACCTTTTTATATGTTCCAAATAATTTCAGGGGATACAATCTCAACCTTAGCCGGTACAATGATCATTTTATCATGAGAACAAGCAACATATGATAATTCTTGAAGAATATTTTATTTCTTCAACATATAACCACATGAATTTTCATTTATTTTGCATCACATTTGAACCGAAATGGTCAACTGATTTTGTCAACTGATATTTATTCTAGTAACTTCTAGTTTACTTTTGCTTGTGATTTCATCATCATGCCTATATTTGTATACAACAAACAAGAGAAAGGCGGGTAACCTTTTATGTAAATATTCATAACCCACTTTGATTGTAGTAATCTGAAGATATTTAATCTTTCAATAATTTATAGTCTCAATATAATAATTTTTTTTTCAATTCCTCCGAAACATAAAAAGTTTCTTTTGAGACTTACTACAACCTCAATATTATGAACTATTTTCATATCTGGATAGTAACAAATTAGTTCTTCCGAAACTCTTAATTAAGTTTGTGTACTGCCACAAATTTCACAACACTATTCTTATGGTGACCATCTCCTTCAAGGAGAAAATTATTATTATTGTCATGGTTAAAATTATTACATGCAAGACTTATTTCTTGACAATCAATGACAAATTTGTGTTGCCACAGAACAACATTTATTTTGGTCATGACCACAACCTTTATAGAAAAGAATTATTTCTTTCTTTTGTCCTCCAATAGTTCATAATAAAACATACCACAATATTTGTGTAGTACTCAAAGTATATCACCAAAATGACATTTTATGTCAAAATATTTTTTTTCAATTTCTCAAACCTCCCGTAGAGGTGAGATGTGATATTTATCCAACCACACATGAACATGTCCTTATCCATACAAACACAAGTCACACTCTCTTTAAGAAATGAACCATAACCATTTGTACATGCTCCATAAGTTTTTACCAGAAACTCATTGTCATGCTAAATTTATGTGACTCACCTCAACATCACTTTAAGAGGTCAAATGTGCCAAATGTACTACCACTTTGTATTCTTTATTTTAATGGAGGATTTACAAAACTTTTCAAATTGGCTTGCATCAACAACAATGTGCCCAATATCTTTTCATACCACTTTGATGGATAAAAATTATATTCACATTTGAAGGACCATTTTAAGAAACAATGTGCCCAATAACCTTTCATACCACTTTGATGGACAAAATTACCTTCACATTTGAAGAACCATCTTAAGAATCCATAATGTTCTTCCTTTTAATTACCACAATGATGACCATTAACATTTTACCACACCCATATTCATACATTCAACCACTTGTCATTTTTAAGACATATTATGCACTGCTACCACATTCACATAAGAGAGCAAATTAATTGGGTAAATTTCATGACTTTCAGTCAAAAGTCTACAACCTTATGTTAGTCATCATATCATAACTATAGTGCATTAGGACTTAAACCCAATGTCTTACCCATATAAAGACGCCTTTGGTCATAAATCAATGAGACTTGAACCCAACTTCTTATTATCATGGTGCACTGAGACTTTACTCGATGTCTTACCCACTGGGTGCGGTGAAACTTGAATTCACCGTCTTACCCTCAATCAATGTCATAATAAACCAAATGCATTACCAAAAACTAAATATTAAATACCATAAATATAATCTGAATTTGACTTAAAATTGAGTAAAAATGAACAAACTAATTAATTAGAACATGTTGGAACCATATAAAAAAAATCCCAAGTAAAATAAATTAAAACATTTTAATAATAGTCCCTCACAATATTGTTATGAAGATTATCATAATTTACTAACCATTTTAAAATAACCAGAAAACAAGCTTTGTTAGTACAAATAATATATAGGATATGAAGTATACCTTGCAGCTGAAGAATTACTAGGATAATTCATAAAAATCAAGAAATACCTACCATTGATTCTTGATGGAGAATGAGCAAATTGTGTTGATAACATGTTGTAAAACTTAAGAACAAAAGAACAACATAAAGAAGAAGACAAGAAGAATACAAGACAAGAGGAACAATATAAGATCACTTTCTTTCTTTCAAGCGTTCAAGTGTATACAATATGAACCCTTATGCCTCTATTTATAGTGTAGCATAGAGGCATACAACAGGTTAGTCATAAACATGACATTAACATGAATATAATGGGGGAGGTTATTGAAGTGAAATGTTACAAGAATAATGGTTATAAAGGTGGAGGTTATGGAGGTTATGGTTATCTTCATAATGGAGGGAAGTAATGGAGTAACTTCTTGATGTAATGGACATCCACAATATATTATTTTATAACAATTCTTAGTGTTGAATTGTTTTTTTTTTTTTAGCATTAGTGTTGATTTGATTTTGAATTGAACTTTATTAGAGTTTACTAATATCTATGGACTAAACCTTTATTGGACCATTCAAAATTCTAAATCTCAAAAAACTTGAAAAAATATGTCAAAAGATAAAAATTATGAAAAAGTATAAGTAATATTTAGAAAATATATCAAAGTAAATACTTTTATGTATAAAATAAATTTTAAAATTATATATATAATGTTGGGATGGTTTGATCTCGGATTGACTTTTTTTTAGTCAAAACCAAACCAACCCAAGTATAGTCGGGGGGTTTTTTTTTTTTTCCCAATACCAAACCAAATCAAAACAAATCATTAGGCGGATTTTTTTTGACTCAATTTACGATTTGATTCAATTTTGTACACCCCTAGTAATGAGTAATATATGGCAATGATGGATTGCTGCCATTAAGACTATTCAAAACCATATCAAACATCACAAATATAAATTTAAATATTAAAAATAATAATTTGTTTTGAGATACTTAAAATTATTTTTCCAACAATCCCTTACATATCTCAAAAAGAATTATAAAAATAAAATTAAATAAAAAGTTTTACTGGGTTTTTCATATATCAATACAATGCATCGAATTTGGTGTCTGCAGACTATGAATCAGACCTAGATAAAATAAGATATAAGTTTTCTGGGTGAAGTTTTTAACTTCTATGAACCAAAAGCTCTTTTGTAAGCTTAGAGTTTTATTCTATCACATTATACTTGCACAATCTCTATAGTTTGAGTTTGGATTTCATGAGAGGACCAAGTATGTGTTTATAGCTCTATGAGTGAACTTGACTTTCTTCTTCATAATATAATTATTGCATGTTGTATCTTTGAGTGGTCTGAATTACTTGAAAGGTTGTATGAATTATATGTTATCATGTGAGACATGGTTCATGTTACTATAAGTCAGAGTAAGAACTGAGAGCTATTACTTGTGATGGTTGAGAAATTGTTATTTTTTGTTGACAACTCAGTTCTTAGGGATTTATTTCTGCATAGTTGTTACAAAATATTGAAATGAGTTTTTATGGGAGCTCAATTCTTAGTTGTTTCTAAACTATGTTCCCCATTTATCATGATGAACTTTATTTTATAAATGATATTGGATTTAGTTTTGGTATGGATAAATTGGTCTAAGACATCAGTTTAATTAACTATTCCAAAAAAGGGTCTGAGAGTTGACATGAGAATTTGAGAAAGAATAGCAGGTTGGTTGATATGGAGATGGCATAGTTTTTGTAAATATTAATGTGGTGGAAGAGTTAGGCTATGATTTGACACTATGCTAGTCCTGTATTCGGGAATATTAATATAGATGATAGTAGAGCTAGGCTATGATTTAATATTATGATGATGTAAAACATAGAGGTATGAGATCAATGTGCATTAGTATGACATTTACCTGGGGAGGGTGAGAGTATGTGGATAGATATTTGGGGTGGTATAACTTCCTTATTGCATGTGTTCTTCGAATTATCTATATTATATTTTCTGGTAGGCTTGGGTCGATCGATGATGTCTACTAGTATGTGTTGTTTGTGCTGATATTACTCTTGCTATGCCATTTGGCATAGTCTGGTTGCAGCGTTAGTGATGTTTCATAGGTGAAGACAATGACGATATTCGGCAACTTTTATTTTTCCTTCCTTATGATGGAAGTTGTGTCTTATTTTATTATATGAATTGTACTCCTTTAGTAGCTCTTGTACCTGTTTAGACTAGTTCCTCAAGGAGAATTTTTTGATCATTTGTAAAAGGTTTTCATTAAAGTGGATGTCTTCATAAATCTTTAAGGTATTGAAATTTTTGCTGTATTTGTTAATTTTCGTATTGCTTGTTTTGAATTGGGTGGTAAGAATTCTCCTATCTAGGTGTTAGGTCGTAACAATGTTTCAAGATCTTGAAATATAGTAACACATAATTAATCAAATTTTCTATTTCATTATTACGTAAGGTTGCTTGATTTTTTGTTTTTCCTAGATGATTGTAATTGATGCTATCACATCATTAAACTCTTTAACTCTTTGAAACCTTTAAGGATTAATATAATGAAAAACTAGTGAATTAGATATACTTTCATACCATATCAACTAATCTAATTTATACTTTCAAATAATTGTCTATTATCCCACTTCTTAACAATTATGTATCGAATTTAGAGTTAAATACATTGAAATACACCACTCTTTAAAAATTAGCCTAAATAAATCTTTATTTATCTAACCACTTAATTCTCTCCTTAATTTACATCTTCACTCTAAATTAGACCACACTCTTTCCTTATTCTCCCCTCCCACGTTCAATTCTCTCACTTTCTTCTTTCACACAAGTTCTTCTTCAGTTTCTTCATAAAAAACCAAATGTAAAATGGAGAAAAAAGTGGGCTGCCACTGTGTATCCCATACATATTCTTTTGACCGTGTATCTAAGAGCGAGTTGCGATAGTTGGTTGTGGGTTGTTTATTAGTCTATTGATTTTGCTATGAATGTGCTATATATCTCAACATGTATATAAATTAAATTTGTTATTTATATGTGATGTATTTATTATGTATCTGCGAATTGCGATATATGTATTATGTATCTGTTGTATAACTAGGTACGTATTTGAGTTGCACATAGTATATTTGATATTCATCTGGTCTGATATATATCTATTGATTCTTTCATGTATGTGTTATTTATCTTACAAATGTATATGAAGAGTGAACTCATGTATCTACTCGCAACTTATTTTCTATAATACCTATTTAATTTTTTTCATTTTCTAGCATATGGATGTCATTGTGTATCCCAGAAAGCTCAAAATTCAAATTAATAGAAATAACAATTGGAAACGAAATTCAAGATGGAATACGTAAAAAGATTTTGATTCTCGAAAAAAAGGGAATGAATTTCAAATTTCTTTTGGATTAATAATATATTAGATACTCTATAGTAGTTATACGCATGATACACATAGTTATATATATGTTCTAGTCTACATGGGCGGATCTACGTGTTACGGTGGGAGTGCCACGGCACCCAGTGATTTTGGTTAAAACTTTGTATATATATGTATACGATATCAGTATATATTAACTTTGCCACTCAGTAAACAAAGTTGTGAAAGGTGCTGCTGGTAGAAGGTGTGGTCTACCACATTCGCAATGTAGGTTCAAACCTTGCTTTGGACATTACTTTTTTTTCCTTTCTCGAAGAGCTTCTTAGATCTTTTTTTTCCTATTAATGTGGGAAGGGTTTAGTATTTATTTTTTTCTTCCATTGGTTCTTATTTATATGCTATTCTATAATAATTCAAATCGACTCATTTTTGCTTTAACTAATTCTTAATTCTTTGTACTTTCTCTTTCACTAATTATTAATCTCTTGATGTGAGTATTACGTGTGTATTTTTTTATCAATTAATGACTACTGAATTATGAACGTCACATAAATATTACTAATATTATATTTATATAGTATCTTTTTTAAGTTTTAAAAATGATGAATACTATTATGTTAGAGTTCTTTTAATTTAAAGGTTCTTCCGATCTTCAACGACTTTCTTGCTAAGTAAGATGACGGGGTTGAAAGTATAATTTTTATTCTTTCTCTACTATATTTCAACAACTTATAAAAGTTCAAATTTTTAATATGGAATATCCTTTTTATCGCAAAGTTTTAGAGAATAAGGCCTCTAATTCCTTAAAATAAAAATTAAATTGTTTACTTATCTCTAACCTCAGGGTATTTAAAAAAAAAAATTACTAACAAGTAATATACATGTTTGATCAATTTGTTTAATCGAAAAAGATAAATAACCTGAATTATAATCTAAGAATGAAGGAACCGATCTGTTTATCTTACTAGAACGATGTGACACCCACGATCTCCAAATTCTAGATCCACCTCACTAGATATGTATCTGAGATATATCTATTTGGACGCGCAAAATACATATACTAAAATTCGAAATATGATAGTAATTATAATATAAAGAATTCATGAAAAGACCTGTAATTTATTTTTTAAAAACGAATAGCCTAGTTGAGAAGTGCAAATATCCGTAAGAAGAAAATAGAGATACCTAGCCAAAAACCTCCAATATCGTATATTTTAACAAAAACCAGTAACATAAAAATCTCGAGACGAAAAAATCAAAATCCTTTCGATTTGGGAATTGCTTCAGAAATGGCTCCGAAGCCGAAAGAGAAAGCAAAGGCATCTGCAGTAGCAACCCCTGCTATATCAATTGAAGATCTCTTCACTTCGCTTAATCGCCACATTCAACGATCCGAGTATGAGCAAGCAGTCAAAGTTTCTGATCAAAGTAAGTTCCTTTTCGAGTTATAATTTCATCAATCTGTAATAATCCAATGTATCGATCCAAAAAAGGCATTTGATGATTTTTGTTTGAAGTTCTTGCGGCTGCGCCTGGAGATGAGGACGCGATACGGTGTAAAGTGGTGGCGTTAGTGAAAGCAGATTCTATAGAGGAAGCATTGGTTACTATTAAAGACTGTAGCAAAAAGGGTTCTGTTGATCTTAGCTTCTTTAAGGTAATAATGCATGTTTGAACTATATATATATAGTTTAATTTAAAGGTGACTTGAAAATAGGCATTATGAACCCATATATATCTAGGGATTTTGGTTTTGCTTTGACACTGAAATTGGAAAATGGTGTAAAAGGCGGAGTTTGGTATGACAGATGTTTTCCACATGAGAAATTACTAATTACTTTCTGGTGTTGATACTGACTTCTCTATTATTGGCAGAAGTCATTGTACACTACAGCATTCTCTAACTCTCTCCATTTCACTTGCCCCAATCAACACTTTTACAATATTACTTCCTCTGTTTCAATTTATGTGATTTTTTTATTGCACGCGGAGTTTTAAAAAGAAACGCCTGTGAAACTTGTGGTCTAAACAAGCCATAGAGATCTGTGGCGGTAAATGGTCTCATTAAGGGAAAAATTAAAAGTGCAAAGTTATTATTCTAAATATA
Source organism: Solanum bulbocastanum (assembly GCA_037074985.1). Taxonomy (NCBI): domain Eukaryota; kingdom Viridiplantae; phylum Streptophyta; class Magnoliopsida; order Solanales; family Solanaceae; genus Solanum; species Solanum bulbocastanum. The sequence continues at coordinate 34,635,364 of CM073607.1, forward strand.
GAAAAATGTGTTCTTTTTGGGACATGCTAAAAGGGAAAGAATATCATATAATTTGAGACGGAGGGAATATACATCTTTAGTACTCAAAATCACCAAAGCACTATTTTATGTTTTTAGTGAAGTAAATAAATTGTATGGAAGAGGTATCAAGAGGATGAAGAGTTACAAAACATCCACCTGTTAGCTTCAGGGCATAACTATATGAAGCTAAAACTAACCAATAATCTGAACTAACAGTCAAAATATACCTCTAAGACCATTGCTAAGTCAGGGTCAAGGAGCTAATAAAATCCAAAAATCTGTCAACGCTGTTTACAAGGGAGTGAAATTGCCTAGTAAACATACTAACTAGACATCTAGGCTTTATAGTACTTGTAGGAGTTGAAATTCTATCAAAGCATCTGCTATTCCTTTCCTTCCAAATACACCAAAAAATTGCTGCTGGGATCATTCTCCGGATCTTTTGGATGGTTTCATCAACTCTCCAGAGTATCCAACTTTCATAGGCATCTTTGATTGTGTGGGGCATGACCCATTGGAGTTCAAACATAGAGAAAAATAGATGTCAAATGTCATCTGTTCGTGAGCAATGCAGAAGAGGTGGCTGACAGATTCATTATTCTGCTTGCAAAAGAAGCATTTGCTGACAAGGATAATACCTCACTTTCTAAGATTGTCTTGTGTCAGGCATTTCCTATGGTGCTGTCCAGGTGAAGCAACTAACTTTAATGGGCTGTCTAGTCATTCAAACATAATTTACTGGATAAATATTGTTTTTGATGGAGTGGGGCATGACCCATTGGAGCCCAAAGATAGAGAAAAATAGATGTCAAATGTCATCTGTTCCTGAGCAATGCAGAAGAGGTGGCTGAAAGATTCATTATTCTGCTTGCCAAAGAAGCATTTGCCGACAAGGATGATACCTCTCTTTCTAAGATTGTCTTGTGCCAGGCATTTCCTATGGTGCTATCCAGGTGAAGCAACTAACTTTAATGGGCTGTCTAGTCATTCAAACATAATTTACTGGATAAATATTGTTTTTGATGGAGCGGGGCATGACCCATTGGAGCCCAAAGATAGAGAAAAATAGATGCCAAATGCCATCTGTTCCTGAGCAATGCAGAAGAGGTGGCTGACAGATTCATTGTTCTGCTTGCAAAAGAAGCATCTGTCGACAAGGATGATACCTCTCTTTCTAAGATTGTCTTGTGTCGGGCATTTCCTATGGAGTGCTGTCCAGGTTAAGCTACTAACTTTAATGGTCTGTCTAGTCATCCAAACATAATTTACTGGATAAATGTTGTTTTTGAGCATATTGGTATGTAGACAGAGATAGACTCAAAGACCATTAGAGTGATGTTGAGATTGTGGACTGTCTGCTCCGCAAAATCAAAGTATAATCTACATAGAGCAAATAAGAAACAGTGATAGCGGTGGAGGGATTCCTGCCAACTTGGAACCCTTGAATCCATTGGAGCTCTTTAACCATTGCCAGCATTTGAGTGAACCTCCCTTCCATTGCCAGAATAAACAAAAAGGGGGAGAGAGGGTCTCCCTGCTTGCGACCCTTTTGAGGAGAAAACCCCACAGGGCTTCTATTAAATAGAACATAGAATTTTACAGTTGAAATGCAAAAATATATCCACCTTATCCATCTATTTCCAAACACTGTCGCCATCTACTTCAGTGTATCAATTAAATAAGCCCAATCTAATTGGTCAAAGGCCTTTTCTTTGTCCAGTTTGCATAGAAGACCAGTATCCCCAGTTTTGAGCTTCCCATCAAGAACCTCATTGGCTATCACGGAGGCATCAATGACTTGCCAATTTTTCATAAATCAATTTGCTCACCACTTTTGTCAACCTTTCATCTAGAACTTTAGCCACTAGCTTGTTGACACTGCCTATTAAGCTGATGGGTTTGAAATCTCTAAGCTCCACAACTCCCTTCTTCTTTGGGATGAGAGCAATGAAAGAAGCAATGCAGGACCTCACCATCTGACAGTTTTGGTGGATAAAGTCAAAAGCACACATCATGTCATCCTTGATGAAGCTCCAGGTTTCTGAAAGAAGTCCATGGTGAACCCATCAGGTCCTGGGGTGGGGCTTTGTCTGGGGCACAAGTAGGGGTGTTCACGACAACAACATATCTCCCACAAAGTGGAGTCCGGGGAGGGTAAAGTGTACGCAGACGTTACTGCTACCTTAGAGGTATAGAGGCTGTTTTTGATAGACCAAACCAAACCGATGAAGTAAACTGATTTATATTTGGGTTTGGTTTTACATTATTAAAAACCGATAATATTTGGTTTGGTTTTGATTTTGTTCAAAAAAATCGGAGAAATAACTGAAGTGAACTGACAAATTATATATACATAATATATTATTTTTGCGAACAATTTTAAATATCTTTTATATGTTTTCATCAAAATTTACATATAATATAGTGATATTTGAGTTAAAAAATAACAAAAAGACTTGATAGTCCTCAAAGTTGGCCTTATCTAGCCTGCAAGTAATTTTCATTTTTCTCTTTGTCTCCTTTGTATTCTGTCTCAAACTTAAGAGTTGTATTAATCTTGTTTAGTGGCAAGTAGCTGTTATTTGTTTCTATAAGTTTTTGTTTGTAATCTCACTGGATTAATATTATTTTGTTTTGCATGATTTAGTAGAGTGAGGATAACCATTAGTTATTTGCGTCTGGAAAATAAAAGTTATATATCATGTCGGTAAATGTAATTGCATACTTTATTCTTGTTTAACCATATAAGATCAAACCTCTCCAAGGTTTGCAAGGCCATAGCAAATGGCTTGTGGGTTGTTTGGTTATACTTTGTAGGGCTGGGCATTCGGTCGGTTCGGTTTTCGGTTTGATGAAAGTGCTAATTGAAACCGAACTGAAATATATTTGGTCCAGTTCGGTTTTTACAATTTCGGTTCGGTTTATTTCGGTTTGGTTTTTCGGTTTGAATATCATCCTTCTGAACCTTTCTTTGGTCAAAATTAAATTTTAATATTGTATCAATTAAAAAAAAAAGAGATTTTCAATGTGATTTTAAGGATTGAGGGTTGTGGCATCAAGTATCAGTCGTTGGCAATGGAAAAAACCGACTGAACTCAAAAGTGTCGTGATGCAGGAAGCTTGTGCAATGGGTTGAGAGTTGGTGAGTTTAGGCATTTATCTATTGGGAAATTGGCTGGGCCTTTTCTTTTACTTTTTAATGGGCTGACATTTGGTTTGGGCTGACATATGGTTTGGGTTTGTATAAAATTATAAATGTATTAAATAAAATTCGGTTTTTCGGTTAACCGAAAAATAATAATTTAAAACTGAAAACCAAACCGAATTACCGAAATTAAAAAAATTTAGTTCGGTCCGTTTTTTCAGTTTGAACCAAATTATGCCCAGCCCTAATCCTTTGTTTGCTAACTAATTTGTTTTTCTCTTTTCCCACCTTGTCTTTTGATTTTATTTTCGTGTATGATTAATAACCGAACCAAACCAAACCAAAACCGATAACAACCAAACCGATAAATGTAAATTTTATTTGTTTTGGTTTTGATAATTTAGTAACCGATTAAATTGGTTTGGTTTTGACCCATAACCAACCCAAACCGTCTCGTGAACATCACTAGGCACAGAAACTAAGGGCAGCTAAGTGCAGTTGAGGGTCTCCATGATTCTGTCTCTTTGTACAGTTTCTGGTAGTAATCCAGAATACCTTCCTTGATCAACCCCTTGTCATCAGTTATGCTCTCCCCTATTTTCAATTTATCAATGGTGTTGCCTCTTTTGTGTGAGTTAGCCATTCTCTGAAAGAAGTTTTTGCTCTTATCACCCTCCTTCAACCATAGGCATCTAGATTTTTGTCTCCAGCATACTTCTTCTGCAATTGCTATCTGCTTCAATTCTAATTTCAGGCTTAGTTAGTGACTTCAGCTTCTCATCAGGGTGTGAGCTCTATGTTCTGCAATCTGCTCTAAGTCTCTCTGGCTCTACTAAACCCTTGCTCCTTTGAGTTTCAATTTTGCCAAAACCCTCTCAATTCCATCTAGTAATGTCATTCAGGTTCCTTAGCTTTTGTGTGAACATAAAGTCTGGGTTATCCATAACTGTACAAGAGTTTAACCAAGCTTTCACCATATCTATGAAACCATCAGATTGCAACCACATGTTCTCGAATTTAAAATATGAGGATGATGCTACCCAATCCCCACTTTACAGAATCATTGGCTTATGATCTGAGAACACCATGGGCATGGTATGTTACTTAGTGGCTTTGAACATTTCACTCCATTCAGCGGAGATTAAAAATCTGTCAAATCTTGACGCTTGGGAAAGCTCCTCCACTCTTGACCAGGTGTACTGTGCTCCTTGTAGTAGGGGGGTCAATCAAATCCAAATCTAGGATGATTTTTCAGAAGCCCCTCATGGCATGTTATTATTAATCTTTGTAAAAAGAGAAAGAGGAGAAAGAGAAGAAGGTACAATTTATGTTGCAAAAAAAATTCTGAAATGAACCCACATATAAAAGTGGGCTGGTCTGCTCATTATTTGTGTACATAAATATTTTCATTAATGCAATACAAGTAAGACCTCCACTGTACTAGTTATGGAGATTGGAGAGGATTCGCGCCGGATGGAACATGGCACTTCAAACCATAGACTACTATTTGAATGAAATGATGCTTTGGAACAGAATTATGTTTCTTGCTAGGCCCTGATGGCGGAACTGACATTTTGGGAAAGAAAGTGGCCCCCTTTTGTGGTCGAGTAAAAAGCTGAGCTTCCCCTCGTCTCCATTCAGAAGGAACACAAAAAGGAGAAACAACATTATTAAGCTAGTTAGGAATTTAGGATACTCTTATCAAAGGTCTATTTCCCAGGATGTTAGAGGCAGCGATTTTTTTCATCTGATAGTCTTGTATTGTATACCTGAATGATATGATTACAACTGAAACATCCTTACGGCTTCCTCCCAAGGGCAATTCCAACTAAGAAGTAGGAAGTATAATAGGAAATATACAAGCAGTCATTGATCTTTTCTACAAGGTATAGTTAACCATTTCGTAAGCTTCTTTTCAGCTCCAAGTTAGCTTGGGTTGTTCCAGGCATCCAGTATCCGTCTTTATGCAAATTATTTACATATATTTGCATTATGTTTACTCACACCTCCTCTACTTGATGAAAAGAAAAATAGGTTCCTTTCTCTTCAATTCTGGATTTTGTTTATCTCATTAACATTTTTCCTTTTTCATTGTCATTCTTACTTTGAAAAGGCATATTGCTTATATCGGCAAAATAAATTGGAGGAGGCTTTAGAGTCCTTGAAGGGGCAAGAAGGAAGTACTGAGTTAATGCTGTTGGAATCTCAGATTTTGTATCGTTTAGGAAAGATGGATGCATCTGTCGATATTTATCAAAAGCTCCCAAAGTCTACGATAGATTCCTTGGAGATAAATCTTGTTGCTGGTCTGGTTTCTGCTGGAAGGTCTTCTGAAGTGCAGGGAACCTTGGATTCACTGAGATTTAAAGCAACTAGCAGTTTTGAATTGGCTTACAACACTGCCTGCTCTTTAATTGAACGGGAGAAGTACAAAGATGCAGAACAACTGTTATTGTCAGCTCGAAGGCAAGTTGCTTCTAATAAGCTCTTCATAACACCATGAAAGAATAAGATTCAGTTAGTCCTGACTTGTTTTATTTGTATGACTTTTATCCATGTTCTTAACAGTTGATGATGCACAATCTATGACTAGTAGAAAAGCATCTGATATTTCCTTGCTTTGAAGTTATTTTGGAGGGTTTAAGTTGGCATCAAGATGTACTTGCTTTAGCTATTGATATATTCTTGTCTCTGAACTTTAGGAGAATCTTAAGCATCCTTTATTTTCTTATTTGGGTTTAAAATTTTTGTCGGTTTGTTAACCCTTTAGTAATGATAGACTGACAATTTAGAACTAGTCTAATTGAAAAGACGTGCCATTACAGTTAAAAGTGCTGTGCTTGTATGTTGGGGGTTACAATGTCTGCAAAGCTTCTATATCAACTTATTTGTCTTATGTAAATGGAGTTTACAGTTCTTTATACAAGAAAGCAAGTTTTCTTAGCTATTCCAATTTTCAGGATCATGCAAATGATGCTTCTGTATCTTTGGTTATAATTGTTCTTAATGTCTTCTCTTTGGTTCGTTTTTTTTTTTTGGTGGGGAGGGGGCATGTTATATGAGTCTGTAAATCATAACTTGTTTTTGTAGGATGATTTCCTCTTTATATCTTGTAGACAGTTGAATGCAGTTTATTATTTGCTGCGAGGGATCGGAGGGCAAACTGTGGAATATCTATTTTTTTTTTTTAATAACGGTAAAGTTGTATTCTTCAGCATTAAGGGTATGCTGGCTACCTCCAAAAAGTTACAAGCTATATCCAAAATATCTTTATGAGAATGTCCCTAGGGACAAACTGCATTCTGATCTATTCATTTGGAACAATCGTAAAATGAAATTTTCTCTTCCTTGGTCTTTTTAAAGTTTATGCACTTTTAGAAGTCTCAAATCAAATGGGGTAAAATCTTCCACTTTCGAATTCTCTGTGAAACTTCCAGTTTTTGCATGAATGAAATGAGAATATAAAAGAAAGACGAATATCTTATTGTGGACATTGGAATTACAGAATTGGTCAGGAAACACTAATGGAAGAGAATTTAGCTGATGATGATGTTGAAATTGAATTGGCACCTATAGCTGTTCAAATTGCATATGTACAACAGGTAAATTATCTTATGACATGAGTTTGACTAGCCTTCTTTTGCTTTGATAAGTTGCATTTATGCAAGTTGCTTTTTCTCTCTCTCCAGATTCTAGGGAACACCCAAGAGGCTGTTGCATCGTATACTGATCTTGTCAAAAGAAATTTGGCTGACGAGTCTTCACTTGCGGTGGCAGTAAATAATCTCATTGCTTTAAAGGGTCCTAAAGATGTCTCTGATGGCCTAAGGAAACTTGATAAGCTAATAGAGAAAAGTGATGGACCAGAGAAGTTCCAGCTTGCTCGTGGACTGGACTTGAAGCTCTCACAAAAGCAAAGGGAAGCAATATATACCAATAGGGTGCTGCTGCTACTTCATTCTAATAAGATGGATCAGGTATATTATCTGAGATTTACATCTGTTTGCGATGGTTCTCCTTTTAACATTTGATGCATTAGAAACAAGGTGAGCCATGAATAGACATCCAACTGCTACTGTTTATTCCCAGTGTCTTTTTTCCAATGTTTTTTGTCATTGGATCATTACAGGCTAGAGAACTTGTTGGTGCTCTACCTGGGATGTTCCCTGGTAGCTTGATACCTGTACTACTTCAAGCTGCTGTACATGTGAGAGAGAACAAGGCTGCTAAAGCTGAAGAAATACTTGGACACTATGCAGATAAATTTCCTGACAGGTCCAAGGTTATCCTGCTTGCAAGGGCTCAAGTTGCTGCAGCTGCTGGCCATCCGCAGATTGCAGCTGATTCCCTGGCGAAAATACCTGACATACAACACATGCCTGCAACTGTTGCCACCATTGTTTCTCTCAAGGAACGGGCTGGAGATACTGATGGTGCCGATGCTGTGTTTGATTCCGCAATCAAGTGGTGGTCAAATGCCATGACTGAAGACAATAAGCTCAATACCATCATGCAGGAGGCTGCTGCTTTCAAGCTCAGGCATGGAAGGAAAGAGGAGGCAGCACGCCTTTATGAGCAGCTAGTGAAAAGCCATGGAAGTATTGAGGCTTTAGTTGGATTAATCCAGACTGCAGCCCATGGTGACATTGAGAAAGCAGAAGCTTATGAGAAGCAGTTAAAACCACTACCTGGTTTGAAAGCAATAGATGTCGACAGTTTGGAGAAAACCTCTGGTGCCAAGCATGCCGAGAAAGGCCCGAATGCTGGTGTCACTGAAACATACGAAGCGAAGAGTAAGGATAAGGCAAAGAAAAAGAGGAAGAGAAAGCCAAAATATCCAAAGGGGTTTGACCCAGCTAATCCAGGAACTCCGCCTGATCCAGAGAGGTGGCTTCCCAAGAGGGAGAGGTCTAGTTACAGACCAAAGAGAAAGGATAAGAGAGCAGCTCAAGTTAGAGGTTCTCAAGGTGCAGTGGCTAAAGAGGCAGCGAGCAGTAGCGATACAAAATCAAACCAGCCAGCTAATCCCAAAGGAGGCTCTCAGAATGCAAGCACTGTGCAATCAAAGGCTTCATCCAAATCTTCCAGGAAGAAATCGAGGAAGTAATCCAACAACAGCTAACCAATGTTTCTTTGTTATTGTTTCGGTGGATTCTTTTTGCCTGATTCATTTAGCATTTTTGTTGTACAACACGAGTTAGTCTCGGAGATGTCCATTTATCTATTGGTAGCTTTTTGTACTTTTTCATACATAAGGTTGTAGGGGAAGGGCATTGTTGCTTGCATCTGAAGTTAACCTACCTTAATCAGATTTGGAAAGGTCTCATATACTTAGTTCTGTTAGGTCTAAACTATTTAGGATCGTGGCATCAATGGATGAGCTATTATTTTCCTTCCTTTATGGTCTGTTCTGGAAGCAATTGTTTCGGTAGTGTTATTTTTAGGGATGAGGTATAAGTATCTCCTAGATTATGATCGAAATCCCAAAGACACACATTAACTAAACTAAGGTCTTATTACGCTTCTGAACCCTTTTTTTTTTGTAATTTTGTGCATCTTTTTTGCTTACGTGACATTCAAATATCTCCCATGCGCCTCAATTGCGTGGAGTTACGGAGTGTGTTATGTAAGACAAAAGGTGTATAAAATTACAAAAAAATGAGTTTAGGGATAATAGGACCTTACTTTAGTTAAGGTGTGTCTGAAATTTCGGTCATAATCTAGAGGGTACTTGTGCCTTATCCCTTATTTTTATATCTCGTACTTCTTCAGTCTAATCTGCTGGGGATGTGTATTATTTCCTATGTGGAAGGAAGTCGATTTAACTAGAGAACATTAGGCTTCTATTTCCACACATAGTTCTGTGAACTTGAACAAAATTGAAAAAGTAATCTTTCACTTTTGTAGAAGGAATATCTTATATTAATAAGACTAAAATAATTCTTGGTGATTGTTGCAAGTAGCAACTAGCAATGGACAATAGATAGCAACAGAAGTCGAACGAACAAGAAAGTAACTATGTCTATTAGTATGGAAGGATAAGTGAGATTGTACTAAACCATCTACTAAACTTTTACCTTATTTTGTATTCTCCATAATCTTTTAAGGTCGTGTCATTGACAAGTTAAAGTTGTGCTATGTTTTTTCTCATCAATATTTCTTCAATATATCTTTATCTCAATTGAAATCATTTCTAGCCACTCTCCCACCTCTGTGCTGAGATAATTTGCCTTTCCTCTTTACTAGGACTGTTCAAAATCGAATCGTAACTGATAAGTCAACCTCAAAATTGATTTATTGGCTTATTGGTATTGGATTATTGGATTAACAGTTGATCAATTGATTAAAATTTTATAGTTAACGGTTTATCGGTACGGGGACGGATTACATAATTTTCTTATTGGGTAAACCGTTAACCCGTTAAGAATTATTGTAGTTACATTTTTACCATAAGTATATTTATTAAGCAAATATTAAAGTGCTTGCACCCTTAAAATTTAGACTTTCATATGTGTCTCACTGTGATTTACAATTACTAAATTACCAACTTAAGTAGGGCTAGGAAAATTATTTTGTTTGATGATAGATCAATCTAATTGTGAGTGAAAGTGAAAGAAGGGAGCATGAAATATTGAAGCCAATACACCGTCCGATAACCGCCCGTTAATTCCTAATCCAATACCAAATCAACCGATAGCTTAATGGTTGACTAGTGAATTTGTATATTTAAAATTCGATATTTGATAAGCCAAATAGTTAAGCATAATTATCCATCCAATTTGTCCAATAAACAACCTTACTCTTCACATGTTTTCTTTCATTAGAAACTTTTGTATCACCTAAAATTTTCATTAAAGCTAAATTTGAGTAACGGTTGAAAAGGTCCCCTTTAGTTGGATATCATGATAAAGAGACCTTCCTCTCCATTATTTTTGAAGCAACAGTTTTCATACTTAGGGTTCATTGGGACATAATTGAACTTTGAAGTTTGATTCAAAATTAGATTGATTTAAAGCCAAAAACATGTAATTTGAATTTTTAAATTGTATTTTTTTCTTATAAACATAAATCCTTCATAATTTGTGAAAACTTTCTCCATTTCTTCAACTTTTATACAATTATACCAAATGAGCAAATCACAGTTCATAAATAAGGTATCATAATATTCTAACGTGCTTAATTAATAAATCACACGTTTCTATGCTCTTTTTATAAATAAATATTTGCAGGTACATATTATTTCAAATTTTCAGATACACATAATTTTACAAAGATTCATGTGTCCAATAAATCAACAATATCATTATTAACTATTCTTTGATAAAGTATTCCTTCATGATGTAGACAATCTCTTCACATCGAGTATAAGTCTTTTTTTTTTTTTTTTTGCAAAATTTAAAATTATTGATCTTTTTTTTTTTGTAAAATATAATCTTATGAATCAAGTTTTTTATTTAGAAAGTTTTGTAATCACAATAAAATATTAAATTCTAGTTTTTGAAGAATTTGAAATTAAATTTTCTTAAACAAATGCTCATCTAAAATCAAATTTGAAATTAAATTTTCAAACTTTATGGCCAAACTTTCCTTCCATGAATCCTGGAAAAAACTTACCTGCATCGAGTGTATACTAATGCAATTTTCATTATTGTGTGACTTAATGAAGTAAAACACATGATAATTAATTAAGATTTAATAAAATGAACTATAAATTTAAACATATGACATGTATGTATTGAATTGGTGTATACATCCGATGTGGGTAAGTTTTACCCATCCTTGCCTTATAGGCCTTGTGCCTTGCAAAAACTCTCCTTTTATCTTATTTCATTTTATATGACAGGTTATTATTAAAGATTCAACCAATTTTTTCTTCATGATTTCTTCAAATATATTCCTGATTTATTTTAGTTTTAAAAACCAAGTAATTTGGAGTGCTCGTAAGTTTCTAATGTTACCAAGGAATTTTAAAAATTAATGTCTAATCATACGCTTTCAATTAAATAATCGATTTTGTACTTTAAATTTTTCTCCTGAATTATTATTAAGAGAAAATGACAAAAATGATCCTTTGAGGGTACTGAATATTTTTCATTAGGTAAGTTTTTACATTTTTTTCTATCACCTTTCATTTTTATCAAATATTTCATAATTTATGCTTATGAAATATGATAAAAATAATGAAAAGAAAGTTTTTTTTTTAAATATCAAGAAAGTCTTATTATATCTTTTAAAAAAATGCAACACAAAGTCGCTCTAGAGTCGCACTATAAAATGAAGGGAAAATTGTATAAAATAACAAACTATTAATTAAAATTAAATACTATAACCACAATTTCATTTAATTATAATATGTAGCAAACACTTTGCCATTCGTCTCTCTCCCCATATTTCTCGCTTACCACTCTCCTGATTTCGCTCGCCAGTTTCTCTCTTGCCTCTCTCACTTTATACAAACAAAAATGTTTAAATTATGTTTGTGTTTGTATAAAGCGAGAGAAAACTATATATATACATATCTTTTCGTTTGCCTCTCTCCCCAGATATCTCGCTCGCCACCCTCTCTCTCGCCTCTCTCACTTTATACAAACACAAATGTATAAATTGTGTTTGTATAAAGCGAGAGAAAACAGTATATACAAATACAAATACATATCTTTTCGTCCTATACACTTATAGTTATACAATACAAATCTTCCCTTACCAAGTTCTCTTTTGCCTTTCTCTCTTTCTTGCTTTATACAAACACATATTATATGAAAAAAAAAACTTTCTTATTTGTATGCAGATTCCAAATATATACTTATACAAGTGATTCTTTTGTATCAGTATACCGAAATATATATATATATATATATAGCCATAGCAAACATATGTATGAATTTTATGTTTACTAAACCTAAAATTTACTAAAAAAAGATATACTAAATTTTGTAATAAATGAAAAATAACACAAACTATGAAAATTATAGGAAAAATTGTATAAAATAGCAAACTATTAATTCAAATTAAATACTATAGCTATAGTTTATTTTAGGCCAAACACATATGCAGACCCTTAATCTTGTCCCTAAATTTCATTTTGGCACTCCAACTCAACCTTGTTCCATTTTAACCCTTTAACTCCAATTTTTATGTTTCATTTGACACTTCTAAGTGATGTGACAGAGTGTGTGCATCACACTTTCTCTAAGAGAGTGAAAGACAAAAAAAGTATTTTTTTTTTAAAATAATAAATGTTTTAACCCTTCAACTCTATTTTTTTATGTACCATTTAAACACAAACTACTAATTTTATGATTTCTTTAGTTCTATATATGCTCTTCAAATGCAATTTTGCATTTTAAAAATTTTCATTCATCCGTTAGTTATTGTAAAAAATTCAAATTGAGGGATGATCATTGATATTTTTTTAAAAGTAACAATTTCTTTTTGAGAGTTTCCCTGTATTTTTGCATGAAAAATAACCAATGAAAGTGTGTCGGTTTTCTTTCTTAAGAAAATCAATGATAACCCAACGAATTATATTGAGTTTCAACATTTTTTTATAGTATTATTAATTAGCAATGAACATGAGTTTTTTTTACTCGTATTTAGTTGAATGAAAAATTAGAAAACTGGTATTTGAGTTTGTCCAAATATATTAGATATGAAAAAAAATATGTGGTGTTATTTAATTTAATTAATTGTTTTTAAAATAAAATCAACACACTTTTGTCGATTATTTTTCACACAATAATGTACAGAAACTCTAAAAAAAATAAAAAAATATTGATGTTATTAAAAAAAGATATGACATTGATTTTTACAATGAAAAAGTGGAAATGAAGAACATAAATAAAAATGAAGAAACTTGTCATTAAAAATACAACATAAAAATATGACGATTTTAAAATGCAAAGTTGCAGTTCAAGAGCATTTATAGAAATAAAGAAATCATAAAATTAGTATTTTGTGTTTAAATGATACTAAAAAAAAAATAGAGTTGAAGGGTTAATCTTTTATTATTTTTTTTAAAAAAACATTTTTTTATTTTTCACTCTCTTAGAGAAAGTGTGATGCACACACTTTGCCACATCACTTAGAAGTGCCAAAATGAAACATAAAAATTGGAGTTAAAGAGTTAAAATGGAACAAGGTTGAGTTGGAGTGCCAAAATGAAATTTAGGGACAAGTTTTTTAAGGGTTTGCATATGTGTTTGGCCTTTATTTTAATTGTATTTCGCAGCAAACATCCCCTTTTTTGCCATCTGATTCGATATACAATTAGCCATTTTCGGAATACAATTAGTCATTTTATACATTCTGGTATGAAATGTATAAAATGCATTTGTGTTTGTATAAATCAAGAGAAAAATGTATATACAAATACAGATACATATATTTTCGTCTTATACACTTATAATTATACAAATATTGATCTTATTATACAAATTACAATGTATAAATGAATTTATACAAAACTGAACCGTTTGTATAAAATTGAATGATTGTAGCGAATTATACAAATCAAAAGCTCTATAGCAAACATAAAATTTGCTATGGAACACAATTATGCAAATTATAACTATAGCATATAAATATGATTTTTATGTTTGCTATATGTGAAAGTTGTTCAAAATTATATCTCTAAATTTGTGTTACGCTAATCCCTCCATAGTTGCATCAAATCTAAAAAAATCAAAATTTTATGAATATTTAACGAAGATTAAAAATATTAACTTTTGACAAACTTAAACATCTAGCCCTATCCTCACTCTTTTTTCTCTACATTCACTATGTTAATTGACTATCCTCACTCCTTTTTCTCTACATTCACTATGTTAATTGAGAAGTGGGGTCAATATTGCAAAAATGGGTTAATCGAGCGGGTTATTACAACCCGACCCGACCCGAGTTGGAATAAATTCAGAAACAGTGTGTTTTCTCTCTTTGGGGGGGTTGAAGATGGCGGCATCATTCAGATGGGTGTTACAGCTACACAAGGACGTACCAAAAGCAGCAAGATTCTACTCAGAGGGCTTGGATTTCACCATTAATGTCTGTACCCATAGATGGGCTGAGCTCCAATCTGGGCCTCTCAAACTTGCTCTCATGCATTCATCAACGTATTTTTCTCTCTCTATCTTGCCAAATTTCTTGAATTATCATCTAATCAGTTGATTCTGGATGAAATGCGTTAAATTTCTCAGTTTGGGTTATGGGGTTAGGTAGTTTACTGTGCTTATATTTGAAATTTAGTGTTTCTCTCCTTTCAAGCAGTTGAATGTTTGTTGATCAACATGTTATAATGTCCTCATTTTTGTCTTCTGTCATTGGGTAGTTTTGTATCTTATATAGAAGAGTGGTTTTCGACAATTATAATTCCCATTTTTCCTCATATCAAAATGGTGAGAGTATACATTTTAAAATTTTTGATCAAAGCTCTCTTAGTTTGAATATTGGGATGCAGTTGGAGTGGAGTTAATCACTTAAGTGCGTTCAGAACAGAGGAAAATACTTTCTAATTTTTTCATGTTCAGTTTCTCTAGGAAAACAAGTTTCTTAAAAATAAGGAAAATGACTTAGTGGAGAAATAATAGATGCTTTAGTGGGAAGAAAGAGCATATGTCTTAAGAGTCCTTCTTGCTGTGTAAGAAAAAAATAATAACTGATTTGTTTCTTTTTCTGAAGTTATATACTCCTTCAACCTATATACGGAACAAAACTTCCTTGTACTACTGTAGTACCTCCTTGGAACATATTTAATACAAAATTACCTTTTTCAAAATTACTTTGGAACATTGGGAGTATTTCTTTGGGTGGCTGCTGACGGGTGATGTAACAGGAAAAGCCATATGAGAAACTCTAGCAGCTCCCAATCATTGGTTGAATTTCAGGGATTTTGAGTATGTTCTCAATGCATCCATCGAGGTCTTTCTCTTGTTGGATACTTATCTTTCTCTTGTTGGATGCTTATCTAAAAAGTAGTTTCAGGGTGCTCAAGATAGTTGACGTGTTCTTATCTTGGGATTCTAGGATTGATATTTAAGTGTGCTGGAACAAAATTTTAATGATGCCACTTACAGAGGGTGATTTCTAGAATTGATGTTGTCATCTTTTCAAGATGTATGGTTTTATATGTATCTTTTCCCTAGCTAATTTTATATTGCGTACTCCGCTCAAAATGGTTTGAGGTACTTTAACTATCCGCCTATGCCATAAATATTTGATTGAGGATCAAGATGTATCGAGATTCTCATTTTTGGTATTGGGAGTTGAGCGTGCTTATACTAATTTTGTAATGCAATTCATACTAGGTGGCTTTGAGAACTTGCTCTGGTCATGATCTTTTTTTATAGGAAGTAGGGTGCTTAAGGAAGTTACATTAATTGTTTCGATTCAAATTCTCACTTTGCTACCTAATCCTAATGTGCTAACAATTTTGCTAGTAGCATGGCTTTTTAGATCATTGGCTCATATCCTTACAAAAAGAAGTATTTCTTTAGTAATAGTTAATTGGATTAGATTTTTTTTTAACATCATAATGAGTCACACGTGCTATTCTACTTCTTTCTTCTTCTTTTTGATCGGTGAAAGATGAATATATAGATAAATAACATCAAGTAAGTGGTGAGGAGAATGTACAGAATAACCACACTGCAGGTTTTGTTATCTGCTCAAAAAATCTAACATGACTCCTTGTTCTCAAAGATTCCAGTGTTCCTTCCCTTCCAGATTGTCCACCAGGTAGCTGCTTGAATCGTGCTCCATAACCTGATTGATGTGTTTCCTAGACCTTTTCTATGCTAGCATGACAAAAAATCCAAGGTAGAACAGGGCATTGTCAAAAAATTGCCATAATTGGGAGGTGAATGAGCAATGGAGGAAGATGGTTGGCGTCTTTTAACTGATGTTCGCAGAGTGAGCATCTGCTGCATCAGATTATTAGACCTCTTTTTTTGCAGATTGCACTGTGTTAGAACAGCTTCTTTTGTTACCAACCAAGTGAAGCACATGACCTTGGAGGGGGCTGCAATTTTCCAAGGCCAGGAAGAGTTTAAATCACTATCACTGGAGAGAAGTAGATAACCTTTTTTGATAGTGGATCTACCATCAGGAGCTCCATTCCATGACAATGGATCAGGCATATGAACAGGAATCACATACGAAGGAATAATTCTTGCAGGAAATTTGTTTGTGAGGAGGAATAATAAAATTTTGGACTAGGCATTGTAAATTATGCAAGTTTGGGTTCCAATCATTTTTTAATGATGTCGACAGGTACTCATTGAAGCTCCTTCCGAAGTATGATATACCATCATATTAGCAATCTTACATTATGCTGGTGTTCTATTGAGGAATTACACATTGCTCTGATAGGATAATTAGTTTATAGGCGTTGTAGATAATGATGCAAAGAAGCTCACTCAAGCTCCTTTGGGAATAACTAATACTATGCTGGATATTTGTGGGCTACCAAACAGAAGACGCATCTTGGATCAGATTCTTAAGCTGTAATGAGTGTTCAGAAAGTCTAGGAAGATCTAAGTTTTTACCACATCCATACATGCTTAAGTGTTGGAATATTCCAGCCCTTCTAGTGCAACTATGAACCATCTAGTATATGTACAAAGGCAAGTTCAGTGTGTATAAGGATGATTTGTCGTTTGATAGAGTTGCACATGTCAAGATAAGGTCAAGTTATGATAAACCTCAGCTCTTACACCTTCACAGTCCTGGATATGCCTTAAGCTTAGTTTGTTTAGTTTGCATTCAGACATATGGTAGCATAGTTTGATATCCTTTGCTTGCTGTGTTATGCTGCATTTTTAGCCATTGCTCCTCTATCCAATCATCCGTTTCTTAATTAGTTCTCAGGAGCCGAGAATGTGTGTGATGAGCCTATGGTCCTTTTTCCTTTTTGTTCTTTTGTCTTAACTTTATGCACAAGCCTTCACATTGTTGCCAGCTGTTACTTCAAGTTTTTGTCTGCAGCTCAAACTCCTACATTAACTATGGGAATTGTCTGTCTTTCGCTTACTGAGTAAAATTATTTCATATCAATCGAATCGGTCACTTTTTTCTGTTTGTGATTCTTTTTCTTGTTATTGAACATCATACAACCGGTTAACTGCTAACTTTAGTTTTACAGCGACATTGTTGTGCAGAAGGGATACTCATCCCTCTTATCCTTTACAGTTGGTGATATAAACAACTCGGTGACCAAGCTAATGGCTTTAGGGGCTGAGTTGGATGGCCCCATCATATATGAAATCCATGGAAAGGTAACCAAAATTTCATAAGGTTGCTCTTCTACTTTATTGTTGCTTCTAAGCATTAGTACCACTGTTATTGTACTAATATCATTATTGAATAATCAGAACTATTTGCCCTAGTTGCTAGCTGTGATTTCTGTTTCACCAATTAGGCATTCTATATTTTTTCTTTTTCCCGAGAAAGAGATAGCAAATTATGCTGTCAACTAGCATAAAATGTGAACATTGATATGCTTCTCTATGCGGAATGGTTCATATTTATGTAATTTGCTTATAGTTGTTGACTGGCAATCTATTACTGGTTTATGCTTGTTATTTACATATTGATTCAGAGTTTTGTGCTGCAATCAGCATCTGTTTCTCCCCATCATTTATGTCCATGAAAGCTGACTATCGCATACTGTATATGGTTCTCATAGGTTGCTGCCCTGAGGTGTGTGGATGGGCATATGTTGGGTCTTTATGAACCGTCCTAAGACTTCTTTGAGACAACTACTTGCAGGTAAGCGGAATTGCGACTTGTATTACAAGAGGCAAATTGGATGCTTGACACAAATTTTGCATAAAAGAAATTTGACTCTTTGTTCATGGAGGTGAAGCACAAGAAGATAGAGGAGATGGTGATTACTCATTAATGTACCAATTGTTTACAGCAAGAGACAACCATTACAGTAGTAGAATTCCTACTGTTGATTTCAACTTCATCCTTTTTGTAATACAGATGCATGTCATGATAGTATTAAAAATCCTTCATACAAATGAGTTTTTTCAAGTAATTTGGGTAGGTTCTCTACCAAGCTTGTATAAGGGGGGTGGGTGGGTTCCATCATTAGTATATTATGAGAGAATGAATTGTAGCTTTATACATGTCAAATGTCCAGTAGCAATTCTAAAAATGAGAATATGCTGTGATGCTAGTATATCCAATACAGAGTTAAAAAAAGAGAGGATAGAGCAAGGATCAGATGACGTTCTTAAGGGATGAGGCTCGAATATGTCATTGAACTTTGAGAAAAGACTTATTTATGTCATCCATTAAAAGTTTGGCTCATTCATGCAATTTTCGTATGAGAAAAAGCTCATTCATGTCATTATTTGTTATTAATTACATTGAACTAATAACCACACCAATAAAATATTTTTCATCAATTTTTGATTTATTAATTTGATGCTTAACAGTTTGATTTTTGGCTTAATTAATACAAAAATGCTTATAAAATAAATATATGACTACTCCAATACTTTGACGCGACAAAACAATAATGTAACGCTACAAATGCTCATAGCACAGAAACAATAATAACTAACATGAAAAGAACTATACAAGTGTAACACAAAGAAAAATTAAGAGGATTAGAGTTTTTACTTTAAGTTTTGGCGTTTTGTATAATATGAAGTTGTAAACTCAAAGTCATTGTGCAGTGTGAATTGAAGGCTAAAGTGCAAAGACAGTAACTAGTAAGGTATTGAGATTAATATTCAATATTTATGTACGGATAAAATAGTAAATTACTACAATCTCAATAGGTTATTGATTTACCAAATAACCTAATATTAAAAAATTAAAACCGAACCGATAAATTGATAATTTTTTTTATAAAACCATTAAAAACCCATTAACCTAATAGCAATAGATCAATAACACTTTTTTCGATTCGATTTATCGATATTTCATTTTTGCACACATCCTGAACAAAATTTTATGTTTAATCGTGTCTTTTCCGGTATTTCATATCAAATGTAATTTATTTTTATTTGTTAATTTTAGTAAAAACTAATTATCCATTCAATAGAAGTTAAAAAAGAACCCCAAGGTTTAGAACTTCAAAGGAAACATATTATTTATTTGTGGGTGATGGTAGTGTAAAGCTCTTCTATAAATTTTGGTTTCTTTTTAAGTGAATACATGCCAATAGTTATACACGTAACATATGATTAACTAATTTAGTTCTAAGTAAATGCCTATTTATGTCCCTTAACTTCATATTTGTGGTTTCAGTATAACTTTTCATATTATCACAAATAGGCTTGACAGTTCACATTAATATTCATTTATGCACATTTTTAATTCATGAATTTCAAGTAATTATATTGAACCTCATAACTCTGAAACCTATATCTCACTATTAAAATAAAATTGCACCATTAATTTGATGTCTTTATAGTATTATGGATAAGATATATTGCCATATTTATCACAACAAAGTTGTTATGTGATATTTATAAAGCTGTCTTGTTATTATATAATGTTCTTGTTAAGACAATTTCTTCAATTTTATTTGATGTTTTCCCTGTTATTGAAGAGCTTTTCATTGATTGTTTTGTTGCACATATGACTCATAGCTAACACAGAATAAATTTTGTGGACATAGGAGATACATGTAGCTATTTTGTAAATTAATTAAATGTGCAATCAAAATTAATTATATGTTTTTATTTTTT
Source organism: Solanum bulbocastanum (assembly GCA_037074985.1). Classification (NCBI taxonomy): domain Eukaryota; kingdom Viridiplantae; phylum Streptophyta; class Magnoliopsida; order Solanales; family Solanaceae; genus Solanum; species Solanum bulbocastanum. The sequence goes on from CM073607.1 coordinate 34,655,230, forward strand.
TATGGACATAGGACATATATGTGAGTATTTCATGGAGTATCGTTCTCCTATAAATTACTCAAAATAGATAATAAAAAATACTGTTAAAATAGAGTTGTAGTTGGAAAATTTGGATCCACATGAAAGATTATATAATATGAAACATCGAAAAGATTCTCATGAAATGACTATTATATCCAATTTTTCATTAAAAAATTGAGTTGTAGTTGGAAGATTTGGGGTCTATGTGAATGATTATATCTTTGAGAGCATTGAAAAGTGTAGGTAGTAATTATGTAGGTATTAGTTATGTAAGATTTAGTTATATAGAAATTACAATACATAAATTATTGCATATTGAATATTTAAGGGTAAAAAACTTAAGTATACAAATTAAGTACCTTAATTACTATTATATAGCAATAATTTTTTTTTTCGTCTATATGACAATAGTTTTTCTTTTTCAAAAATAGGATTTAATATATATAAAAAAAAATAGCAGAAAAAGTCAGCCACGATTTAGTAAGATTCCCTGATTTCCTCCAATTCATTTACCTTTCCACGATTTACTCAAATCAGTTATATATTCTTTCCAACAAAAAAAGGTTTTTTAACAAAAATAAAACTCTCTTTCTACACGTTCTGGTTGACTGTTTACTCATGGATACTAACAAATTTTCAATCTTAATTCAACACAACGTACGATGAGACGCATCAGGTATTTCAGATAAATCGCAATTGATTTGGTGTATTTTAAGTGATTTTTTTCGTGATTACATGTTTTTTGTGTTACAATCTGAATTAAGGACGTTTAAAAATCACTTTTGTAGATTGAATTTGTCTATATTGAGTGGTGTAATTGATCGTGTAATTGGCGTTGTTTGTATTAATCAATTTCGTGATATTTTTTTGGTAATTATTGTTTGATTTACTTTGTAGGGTTTTGTGGTTTATTATAGAATTCGTATTTCGTGACTCTGTTTTAGTAAATTAGTTGCTGAAAGTAATGATGTTTTTTAGTTGGTGTATAAACAATACAGTTTATACAGAAATATTGGTAGATTAATGTGTAATTGATATATAGTGTGAAAGGTGAAGATGATTTGGTGTAGTTGGTATTGCTTATTATGTTTTCATAAATAACATAAGTCATAAAAAGTGAATAAATTTTGGTATATTATTAGGAGAAATTAATATTTTATTTGACATAATATGGTATATTATGATTTAAAGGGACGTCGACATTCTTTTATATTTTTTGGTTTATATTAGTTGGTGTAAATTTTATCAACTTGTTATTGAAGTATATGGTATATGGTGTAAATGTGTATATGGTGTAAATGTGCGAGTTTGGTGTAATATCTACTTGTAAAATTTATGGTATATATATTGAAGTATATGGTATATCAAATTTTTATATTAGGTTTTTAATACCACCAACATTCTTTTAGTATTTGGTATATTTTGATAGTGTAGTTGATGTATTTTATATATATATATATATATATATATATATATATATATATATATATATATATATATATATTTTGAAGTAATTGTTAATTTTTTAGTTATTCATAAACAACATATCTGAGATAATATTTTCATGTAAACAAAAACAATCTGAATACAAAAAGTTTGGATACATTGAAATCACCATTCTATTTGTAATACAGGTAGATATGTTGATTACGATATTAAAGGAGTGATCTATGATGCGAACGTCAAATATTCCAGCACATATTTTGGAAGTGATAATGATACCATCAATTACAAAAAAAAATAACCGGCCAGACCACCAAGTAATGACCGTAAGAAGGGATTCAACGAAGGGAAATTCAAGAGGAGTAAAGTTACTTGTAGTAAATGTGGTACATTAGAGCATAACAAAAAGACTTGCCCAATATTGCTTGTCAGAATTAACATTGATGTATTATTTTCAATTATTTTTTTTGTTGTTTTTTGGAAAGAATTTTGGAATTTTTTAAGAATGTTAATTGCACTTTTGACCAACTTTGATTACTATTGATTGGTATTATATTGATCAATTCATTGTCATATCATTGGTATTGATAAGAAATAAAATGTGTGATTTTCAACCATTTGAACTATGATAAAAATTGATTAGGCAGTTAAAGATATTGGTATAATTATTGTCAAAACGCTGGAAATTGATTGTTAGTTAAATACAATGTTGCATTCTGGTGAAAAGCACAATACAAAATGTTCCAAATAATTGGTTCTATATATTATGACTGAATGTTGGTGTTATATACAAACCTACCACAATAAATTCATACCATGATCAAAATATAAAGAGGCATTTTGACAACCACTGAAATACAACATTATGATGTATTCTTCATTCATTTGAAAACAAAATGTGTAATTTCTTAATATTGATGTAATAAGCATATGCACATAATTAGTGTAATAGTAGTTTAATGGGACAAGGAGAATAGGAGCGAGTCGCTTCCGGCCTGTCTTGTAGTCGTAGTCTTTTAGCTTATGTAGTCGTCGGCCTTCCTACACGCATGCGTCCGCCAGAATGCCTCCTTGGTTCGGGACGAAGCCAAGGTCTTCACTTGGTCACCACCTCCTTTGCTGCAGGTGAGAAAGGGCCTTTTCAATTTATTCGTCCTCGGGATTTGACCCGCACCCCCTTTCTTTTTCTTTGTTTAGTGGAGATCTACTCCGATGCCTACTGGAGATAGGCTCCTATCTATGCTAACTAAGATCAGGTTTCACTCCAAAATGAGCTATCATTAATTAGTGATAACATGCAGCATGTGTACTTACTTAAGAGTAGGTTCTGAAAAATACCCTAACTTTGGTTGAATTTGCTGTTGCGATACTAAATTTTCATGAGGACCTATTACCTCCCTAGACTATTTAATATCGTATTTTAAACATATATATTTGCCCACGTGAACATAAAAAATAATACAAAATTATAAATAGTAATGTGTCCACGTGGGCACATATATACCTTTAAAATACACTATTAAATAGTTCATGGGGTAAAAAATATGGTATTAAATAGTCTAGGGAGGTAATAGGTCCTTATGAAAGTTTAGTATCGCAACAACAAATCCGATCAAAGTTAGGGTATTTTTCAGACCCTTATCCCTAGTTTAATTAGTTCACACGTTCATAATAGTAGACGTATGAGTTAGCAAAAATATTGATATTATATACCAACTTCAAATCACCATAATATTAGTGTAATAATGACATATGGAAATAAAATCGGTGGTATATATTGGCTAAATTATTGGTATTATACACCAACCTCACATTGATGTGTGTGTGTGTGTTTTTAATGTTTTGGTCTAGAATTCTAAAACTTTTATCCAACTTTCATTACAGTTGCTTGGTTTATTGGTAATTGAATGATTAACGTACACATATACAATAGGTGTACTAGAATTGTAATTAGTTCACAAGTTTGTAATGGTTCAAGAAAAGGCAAAAGGGCCTGGTAGACCCTTTTATTTGTATGAGTTTGTATTGTGAACCCTTCTACTTACCTATTTGTCATCTGGATCCCTGAACCCATCTAAACTCAATATTTTAAACACGTTTTCTGACTTGGCGTCCTATGTGGCAGACACAACCAAGGGGCGTGTGATACATACACCTGAGGAGCGTGAAATCTGATTAAAAGGGTCTAATAGCCACATTAGGGTTTTATAATGTCATCTTCTTCCCCATTTGCATTTAACACCATTATTAGACAAATTTGAGCTTTTTCTTGCCTCTTTTTTGATCTTCTTTCTCCAAATTTCTTCTCCATTTTTTTTCACCGTTATACTCCTCTTTTATTTCTATGCATTTCTAGTTAATTCTTTGCTTCATTTTGTGGTTGATCCTTTTGTAGTTTTCTACATCATCATGAAAGTTGCTTTTCTTAGAATCCTATAATCTAATAGAAATCATGAAACATGTAATTGAAAGCATAACAAATGTAATCCCCAAAAAATTTCAAAAAAATTAGTATAATCGACTAAACCTAAAAATTAAACAAAGACTTAAATAGAAGATAAATCTAGATTAAACAACATACAAATACGAAAATAAGTTACAAAATTTACATAGATAAAATAAAAATCAAACAAAACCAACAACAATACTCAAAACAATTTTGTGGGAATGAAGAAAAAAATGTGGGTATATATAGCCACACACAAATATTGGTCTAGGACGACGTTGACACACTATACACTCAAGCGGTGAACCTCTCATCTTCGATTTGGATGAAAACAAAGACGGATTGCCTTGATTGCTGCTGGTGTTTTTTCTTCAATGAAAAGAGGTTGAAAAAAAAGTGCAAGGAAGATGAAAGAGAAATGAAATGAGATTGTGGGGGAAACTGGTGGGTTTGGTGGTAGAAGGAAAATAAAAATCAGAAATATATTAATTAAATATAATAAAAATGTCAAGATGACATGAAGTGGTATCTATATACACGTGTCATTTTATAATTATTTTTAAAATTACATGTCAGGCGTTTGTGGTACACGCAAAACTAAAGGGTAAAAAAAATATTTGAAATGTTGAGTTTAGATGGGTTCGGGGGTCCAGATGACAAACAGGTATGTAGAAAGATTCACAATACAAACTTATACAAGTACCAACCAGGTCATTTTGCCCAAGAAAAAAATTAAACGGAAGAAGATGGAAGGGTTTAGACATTTGACAGATGAAGAAGAAGGTTTGAATTTACCTAGGGAGTAACTACCAACTTTATTGGTAACATAAAAGGTTGCATTAAAAAAGGAAGAAAATAAATATGATCCGCAAGGCCATTAAATGTAAAACGAGGAGAGAATAAAATCAAGGAAACGTGTATGGATGAATCTGTAATTGGAAAGACAAAATTGATAAAATTTAATATCCTAATTATACCCTACACAAAAAAGGCACGTAATACAAAAAATATGAGAGAGAAGATCGAAAAAATTAAGAGATAAACTTGATAAAATTTAATACCCTAATTATAATCCACAGAAAAAGGCACGTACTACAAAAAATGGAGAGAGGAAAATCAAAAATATTAATTCACATAAATACGAAAATTAATTATTTTGTTATGTTTGTAAATTAAAAACTATGTTTGTAATTAAATAGAAGTATGTTGATATTTTGTTAATTAAAGTGTTAAGTAGTATATTATTGTAATTTTTAGAATATTTAATTTGTTTTAAGTTAATATACATTATTATAACGACTTATCCGATCATTATGAATGGTTCCATAGGGAAAGAAATTGGGCCAAAAAACTTTTTGTGAAGTAACTTGAAAATTATTGGCTAGGTCAGCCTTGGACGAAATTTGGGCTAGGTGAGGTCTAGGGTCATCCGGGGAAGGATGGGGTTTTGTTTTGATATTTGACTAATGTATACTTGTTGCCAAGACATTAAGAAATCCATAAGACCTTTCAGAATTAATTCGGGTATGTAGAACTCCCGAAATTGAACTTGGCGTGAAAGTATGAGTTGGAGCGTAAAGGAAAGAGTTTGTATTATAAAAAGGGCCTTTTCTGGAGTTTGTGTTGCAGAACTTTCACCGACCTTGCTATAGAGAGAGGCACTGTGCTATAGCGGAGTGTGCATACCGCTATAGCAAGGTAAGTGTCGCTATAACACGTCGCTATAGCAAGATCGAGGCCGCAATAGTGAGCTGAATTGGGATTTATGCATGAAACTGCCCAAAATTGGATTTTGTGTATTTGTGCCCTTGAAAACAAAGAGGGGAGATTTTGGACAACCTGCACCCATTTTTTTCATGAAAATCACCTGTAAAGGTAAAAATTTGACTCTCCGATCTTGTTAATTGTTTAGTAAGCCTTAGAAACTAGGTAATTAACCTTGGTGAAGGATTTTAAGAACATATTCATGGAGGGAAAGAGTCCTGGGTTGGGGAAGGTGATCACATTTTGGCCAGGGTTGGGATTGTTAGTAAATTCGGGTAAATCATTAAGCCATTTGTGGTTAATTATTATTTGTATTATTTATTCAGACTAAGAACAAGTCAAGGCACTTCCCAAAGGGAAAACTCGGACTATTTAGAGCTTTCAAGGGATTGATTCGAATTAGGTGAGGATTATATGATTCCGGGATATGTGTATATGCATGTTTATTTATTGTAGTGTCATTGTGCAATGTGTGAAAGGAAAAATATGAAATAAACTTATGATTGTAAGTGTGGCGTCAAGTAGTCCGATTCATTGTGTTATGTGTTGATGGATGCTGTGGTGTAATGTAATTATGCATGCTTATTGTGTCTGTTGGTTGGATCGGGTACCATGTCGGTACATGATATTGCTTGTTGGTTCGGGTACCACACCAGTACAGGTTATTGTTGGTTGGCTCGGATACCACGCTTGGTATGATACTACATGGTTAAGGTTCCATGAGAGAATCAATTTGCATTCTGATCACGTGAGACATGTTATGCATGAAGTTTCTGTTGTGATTTTCATATCATGTGACTGTGGGTCTAAGTGTGACAGATAATTGTTGTTATATTATATGTTGCCTTGTAATTGCTATTTAGTGATAAATTATTTATATGTGTATGTTGGACTGATCACGCGATCCTACTAGTACACTATGATATGTATACTGATACAGTACTTGCCTCTTTTCTTGTTGAGTGCATCAAATCTTCCGACGACTGATTTGAGACCCGAGTTGAGAGATATCTGATTCGAATCTAAGGGTGAGCTTCGTTTCAGGCTCCCAAGGATTTCTCTACATTTCTTGTTAACTGTCCGGACACAAATTTTTAAGTTAGTATGTGTAGGTTTCGGGGTTGCATGCCCATTTAAATTTATTTTAGACTTTTGATTTGGTGACTTTCAATTCCTAGGGTATTTCTGCATTGGTTATTTTTAGACGATCGAGTGGAGTTTGTGGGATTCAATTCCTTTATGTCTAACTTTTCCTTATTTTTATATAATAGACTTGGTTTGCTTAGATGACATTGGGTTGAGTCGGGTTAGATGGTTCTTCCACTGGGTTGTTTGGTATGGGTGTCGCTCAAGACGGTCTGGATCATAACAATTATTTAGAAACAAATTAGACTGAATCGATCGATTTTTGTTAGTGTACAATTACATTAAAAATATATATAACTAATACTCACATGCATATAGTACAACTTAAACTAATCAGTGACTCGATTAGTTGTAGGTGGAAAGACTTTCAACTCTTCTTTTTAAAAAATTAAACAAATAGTATAATTTTTTTAAAAGTACACATAAAAATAAAGATTTTGAAAGTAAATTGATAGGGATAAATATGTAATTTTATTATTTTAATCCATGTATAACTATCCACATAACTTATCCCACCTTCTACCCCGCATAAAATTATATGTAGATTTCCTCATAAGTTATGTGAATATTAATTATGTAGAATTGCTAAAACCGAACCAAACACAATATATAACTAATACATTAATAAATTTTATACAACATTTGAAAACTACCAACCAAATATTATATAACATTAATAAATGAATAATTTTTGTTCTATATACAAATCAAACAATGTAAATAAACTTAATTCATGAATAACCAAGTCATTGATGCATTAGGTTGAGCCTTATACAATAACCAAATGGATTGTTAGTGTATTCAAGAATCTAAAGACTTTTCTTATTGAATTTAGGCTGCCTTTGGGGATAATGGGAGGTATGAAAGATAAAGGAGGTCAAGGTTCACTCAACGGCTCATGAGGCTAGTAAAAGCGCCTACTTCATGTCCAAAATTTGGAATCCCCAAAAATTTTTAATAGTGTTTTATGATTTTAATTTTACATGAAATAATATTGAACATTATTAAAAAAAAAATTAAATTAAAAAGAAAAAAAAAGAACTATCTAGTTTTTATCAAAAATATTTTAGAATTTTGAATTAAACAATTCAATTTTCATATTAATAAAATAAAGTTTTTACAACAATATCCAAGAATATGTATTGCAAACAAATGAACAACTTTCTTGTTAACTCGAATTAAGACCACCTGCAAAGGCAAAGAAAAAACATAAGGATAGACCCCACCACATTAAATGATAAAGGGGCATATGACAAAAAACTTTTATAAATTTGAAAGCATCTTTGAAAAATGTTTTGATGGTTTCACTATTATCTGACCATCTCCCTGAAAAATGTTCTATAATATTCAGAACCAAAGTATAAACTGCATTTTGAGTCATTCCTTGATCCTCTTTCTTGACTGCTAAGAGAATTTTATCTCTTTGATCCTGATTGAGATAGTTATCCCACCAACCTTTTAATTGGCCTGTGAAACCTGATGCTATCATATCAGCAATAGTTTTATCACTATTTTTATTTGTCTTACAGATAGTACTATACATAAGCATTTGATGTACTGTTGTATAGATCTGTCTATCTGTATACCCATCTATGTTTCATTCAAAAATTTCTTTCCCATTATAACTATTAGTTATAATATGTTCATGTTCTTCCAAGAGCACATCTTGAGGAGTAGGTCTAGGATAGTAGTACATCCTTTAAATTGGGTTTCTTGTTAAAATTTTTCCCTGATTTTCTTACTATAATTTAAGATTTATTTTTCCTTAAAGAAAAGACAAAACATTACCATAAATGTTTTTTCTTTTTCTGAAAGGAAAATATAATATTCTTTCATAGTTGATTTATTATTTCCCTTTAGGAGAAGGTTTTGGAGTAGCTAGTCCTTTTCTAATAAGAAAAGGTTTTAGGACTCTATAAATATAGGTTTGTTTCTTCTAACACAAGAACAATAACATCCACAATGTAGTCGTTTAAGAGTCTTGTTTATGGGGAGATTTATTCTCTCTAAAGTTTCAATGTTTTTCTTTGTATTAATTTTAATATAATAATATTTTGAATTTTAGTATAAGTTTTTTGGTTATCTGATTTATCAACTATATGATTTACAAATTGTAATCTTTCGCATGACACCCTAATCACCTTCATAACCCAACAAGTGGTATCAGAGCACATGATTCAATGATCCTATAGTTCAATGAGGTTGAAGATAGACTCAAGATGATTTCAAATCAATTTGTAATCAATTTGATGATAATGAAGATTTTTTGTCAAGCTACATGTGGAGAATAAGTTTCAACCATATTTTCAACGTTCCTATTTCTGCAATTTTTAAGAATAAAAATAAAATATTTTTAACCCACTTTTAACCCATATATTTTAAACTTTATTTTTAACCATGGCAAGCAACAATGATGATGATTTTGTGAAGAACAAGATTATCATGCAATGAAGAAGACAGATCAAGCTTTGTCAAGAAAATCCAGCCAAAAGGGGAGATTTGTTAGAATTTTGTCCTGATTTTCTTACCATAAATTAAGATTTATTTTTCCTTAAAGAAAAGACAAAACATTACCATAAATGTTTTTTCTTTTTCTGAAAGGAAAATATAATATTCTTTTATATTTGATTTATTCTTTCCCTTTAGTAGAAGGTTTTGGAGTAGCTAGTCCTTTTCTAATAAGAAAAGGTTTTAGGACTCTATAAATATAGGTTTGTTTCTTCTAACACAAGAACAATAATATCCACAATGTAGTCATTTAAGAGTCTTGTTTATGGGGAGATTTATTCTCTCTAAAGTTTCAATGTTTTTCTTTATATTAGTTTTGATATAATAATATTTTGATTTTTAGTATAAGTTTTTTGTTATATGATTTATCAACTATATGATTTACAAATTGTAATCTTCCGCATGACACCCTAATCACCTTCATAACCCAACATTTCTGGTTAAGGTTATTACCTTTAAAGGTCTTTTCTAGGAAATTTTCCAAATCAGAAAAATCCTTTAACTTGAAATCTTCAATTTCTGGTGGAGGTTGAATGCTAGGTTGAGCAATCTTACTTTTGCCTTTCTTATCAAGACTTAATTGAGATAGAAGTTTATCAACTTTATCATGAAGAGAAACAATATGATCTCCTAACATGCTCATATAAATATTTGTATAATTATGCTGCTTTATCATGATATTAATATGTTGAGTAGTAACTAAAGTAGTATTATCTTCAAATAATTTTGAGAAAGCATTAAAATGCACAATTTTATCATCTTTATTAATTTGAAAAGATTGTAATGGAGGAAATATTGATTTAGTAATTTCACCATCACTTAAAGTAAAATCTTTTTCTGTCACAGAAACCTACTTCTCAAGATGTGCTCTTGGAAGAATATGAACATATTATAACTAATAGTTATAATGGGAAAGAAATCTATGAATGAAACATAGATGGGTATATAGATAGACAGATCTATACAACAGTACATCGAATGCTTATGTATAGTACTATCTGTAAGACAAATAAAAATAGTGATAAAACTATTGCTGATATGATAATAGCAGGTCTCATAGGCCAATTAAAAGATTGGTGGGATGCCTATCTCAATTAGGATCAAAGAGATAAAATTCTCTTAGCAGTCAAGCAAGAGGATCAAGGAATGACTCAAAATACAGTTTATACTTTGGTTCTGAATATTATAGAACATTTTTCAGTGAGATGGTCAGATAATAGCAAAACCATCAGAACATTACTCCAGAATTTGAGGTGTAAGACTTTAACATCTTTTAGATTTTATAAAGATGTTTTCCTCAGTAGAATCATGGAATTGCCGGAATGTAATAGCAGTTATTGGAAATTCAAATTTATTGATGGATTGCCAGCTCTTTTTGCAGAAAGAGTTCGGAAAATTCTAAGAGGTGATGGTCATAGCATCAATTATGAGGACTATACATATGGAAAATTAATAAGTGCATGCGTACATGAAGGATTATAAGTTATTATATTATTATGTGAAGTTAAATGCTTTATAATAACTACACAAAAAACAAGTTGTATGTAATAACTAAAAAGATAACCTAAATTAATATTAATTTAAGACATATGTATATATATATTTATAGCATCTTATTATAATTAAACTTTAGACCACTAATTTTATTGAAACACTCTTGCTACTTATTGATAGGACCAAGACCTTAACCCCACAAAAAACATGAATAATATGAGTTAAATTATCAAATAATCAAAACCAAAAAAATTATAATTAGGAGTAAATTTATTACCAAATGTACCAAGTGATAAAAAATGTCACTATAAAAAGTAACAGCGTGGCTCACAACAATTTTGTAAATACACTCATTTTCATGGTTAAATGTAATACATGTATTTTTTAGCCAATCAGAAGCTGGCATTTCTTTTCATTTAAAATATTTTGTAATTTTCTTATTATGCTACCTCACATCATAAATTAGAACATTTTTTTTTCTAGTTTCACCATCCAAGATAAATGTATTACTTTTATCATCCCAATTTCATTCTACAAATATGGCAAGCATGTCCTTTCCCACAAGATAAAATATTACCCTTTCAATTCTTGAAAAGGACCTTGATTAATTTCTTAGCATTTAAGGTATAATTTAGTTCATATCTTCCCTTTTTGTTCCTTATCTTCTTCTCAAATTTTGTTAGTTGGTGATACTACTATGGTGACATTTCTTTGTCTGAGAAGAAAATGGTTGAAACTTCGGGTTAAAGAAAAATCTAAAATAGAAATGGATCGTACTTTTTTTTCTTCTGTTTTTTTCTATTTTTCTCTTGCCCAACTTCTCCATTATTCTTTTATGATATGTTTGTGTGCAGTTACCATCTTTTGTGATTTGGTTGTGTGCAGTTACTCTCTCATTTATCTTCTTCAAGGTGTTTTTCTTCTTCTTCTGGAATTGAGTTGGAATATTTGTGGGAGAGAAACCTAACAACAAAAGGAATAATTAAATTAGACAAAAATTTAAAAAAGAAACATCACTATAATATATTAAAAAATGGGGTTTGGTGTGCAAAACAGAAGTGACTTTCGTCAATGAGATTTATGTTCGATAAAATGAATAACTTATACGTGTCTTGGTTAGGAGCTTTTGGTGGTGGACGACAGGGGCGGCTTTAATAAATCGTGGTGTAAAGTCAAATTTAAATGGAGCCTTTAAATTAGAATATATCTTTCTTATAAAGTTTATTATAGTCAATTATTTAATTTTTTTGGAGACATAGTATTCATAGTTTTTGTCAAATTTTTATTACTTCTTTGTTCTTCTATGAAAAAAAAATTATTTTCTACAAATAATACTTGATATTTTTTTTTTTAAAAAAGCACTTATAACTTATTTATTTTTTTAAAATGAGACCCCTCAAATTTGGGGGCGTAAGACAATTGTTTATTTTTTTCAAAGCTGTAGAGTTGTCCTGGTGGACGATGTAACTGGTGGAGAATTCCAAAACATTAATCATTGAATTGTGGATAAAACTGGGCATAAAATATAGAACTGAATAGAAATTTTTGATTATTTGGTATTCGATAATTTGATATTTGATATGGTATTTGGGAGTAAAATCTTAGAATTATGGTGTTCGGGTTTGAGTTAGGTATGAGACACTAGTGCTATTTGGTATTTCTTGAATACCAAATTATTTACTTAATAAAGGACAAATGTCAACATGTCAAGTGCTCATTAGTACAAGTTTCAAGAGAAATTTAAAGAATAAACATAAACAACCCAAATACATGTCTTTTACTTGTATCAATTTGTTTTTTCTTGATGTCTTGTTACTTGTTGATTTTTTATGATATCGTGTCTCCACATTAAATATAGAAATAATTGGAAAAATAGTAACTTGGTAATATAATCGGCTATAATTTCAATACGATATTTCCTAATACCATATTAAATCGAAGTTTAACTTACCGATTACCGAATTATCAAATTGATATTTTAAAATTTGGTATATGATATCTACTTTTAACTACTAATTATCGAATTACCAAATCCGAAATTTAAGAATCTCAAACAGAATACCGAATGTCCATCCCTAACTGTGGAGTTTGGAGATTGCACAACTTTTCAATCCAAAAGATTAACTTATATCCACTGACAATGGACACGAAAATTACACCGTCAGTTCAATTTTAAAAATATTTGTTTCTCTTGTGAACTGACACTACTAAGTATTTCTAAAAATGAACTGACAGTGTAATTTTCTTGTCCACTATCAGTTGATACAAGTTAATCACTTTCGATTTAGTTTCAACTCAGTTACTTTAAGGTATATAATACTAATTTAACCACTAGGGGGGAGCTTGTGTGCAAACCCTCATTAATTCTATAGTATATCAATGAAATTGTCAATGACTTCTATTTGACAGGGACGACTCAACAATATTGGGGGCCTAAAGTGAAACTTAAGAGAGAGGAGCCTTAATATTTTTTTTTATCATATATACTTTTATTTAAATGAACTTTTCTAGCTATTTTAGATACGAAGTCATTAAGTATTGTTTTATAATCAATTTGTTTTAATAATTCCTTTTCAAATGATAATATAGCTAATTCATTCAATCTCTCTTGAAAGTTGAGACATTGTTGATCTTAAAGAAGATTCAATCAATTTTAATTTCGAAAAAACTTCTTTCGGGTAAGACAACAGTTATAGGAACTGTTAACATTATTCTATAAGCGATATGTGTATTTGAAAAAGAATCAAGTCTTTTTATTTGATTGAGTATTTTCATTAGATCATTATCTTCTATTTGTATTATTTCTCTTAACACTTTTAATTCAAAAAATAAATCTAAACCATCAATATCAAAATAACTATTACGTGTTAAAGAAAGTTCAAAGTTAACACAATATTTTTTAAATTTCTCATCATCTAGATATCTCAATATTTTACAACTAAATAAGAAATCAAAAATATTTTCATATGCTTCAATTGGTTCAAATCTATTTTGAAATGAAAAATTAGTTTGATCTTCTCTACATATATAAAGTAATCAACTCTAAAAGATTCTTCAAGGGACTTTGTGATTTCGTTATCCATATTTTCATCAAATTGATTTTTTACGAAATTCAGATTTATATTCATCTCATATGCAATTTCCTTAGTAGAAATCATAGCACTCATAGTACATATATATATATATATATATATATATATATATATTTTAAATAACATACAAAAGTAATTGTTTTTTAAAAATGGGCCCCCAAAAAAATATGGGGCTCCAAGCGATAACTTTAGTAGCCTAGGGATTAAGACGACCCTGCTATTGGATACAAATATTGAATGATTATTTCTTGGATAATATATGTGTATTAATCTGTGATTTATTCATAATTTTTAAGTTTGCTCTCGAGCATTAATATAAAAGTTAGCATAAACTAATAATAACTAAATTTCACATGAATCTATATATAATAATAAGGAAAAATTACCTATCTACACACCTTTATTTACTATAATTTCTATTATTCCTTACCATCCCATAATATTATCAAAATCCCTTACTTTATTTCCAAAACCTCAACCTCCGAATACATAACTTCACACTCCCAAAATCCATGTTTCTCTTCCTTAATTTACTCCATCAATTTCTCCCTATTTCACTTTCAGAGTCTTATCAGTTAATTCCTTCCTTACAATTTGACATTCGATATTGCTCTCTGTCCGGTCAAATCAATTTCAACTTCTTCAACTTCTTGAATAGGTAGTTTCTGTTTTCCTTGTTTCTCTCCGTTCATTCTTGATTTTTTTTGATTCTTCATCAAATTTACTGATGTTAATCCAAGTCTCAATTGGCACATGCCGGTAAACATATGAAAAAAAGTGTGTGCAGAATATGCTTACCATACATGACATATTGACCCAATACCCTAATATTGTAGTTGATGACATGGTCGAGCCTGATGAGAATGAAACCCATAAGGGATCAAACTACAGAGGGACAATAAGGATCTGGGGAACTTGGTAGACTTTGTTAAAAAGATAGATATTGAATTTGTTGGAGAAGGCAAAATCGAAGAAGGGTGTATCTTCGCGCCTATCTTTACTAAAGTTAAAGATTTTCAATGTATCTTGTTTATTTTGTTTCTTAAATTAGCCTTTGTTAGTAATATGAAATTTCAGATATATCAATGCTACAATAAATTTGTGTATTATGCAATGTATCAGATATATATTTATTACATTGATACATAACCCTAATATTGTTGAATATTCAACTAGTGGGTTGCATGTTCAATACTTATGTACTTGATACATAATTAATGCCTACTATATCATTTACAATATATCAAGTTCGATAATGTATCATCAATATTTTTTTTTAATTTTCAAAGGATATAGATAGTAATAAATCAGTTTTGTTTGTTGTGTATCAAGATTACCCAACAATAATCTTGGTACATAAATCATAATGTACTATAATTGATACATATTAATGACTATTGTGTATCACACGTATATGATACATATTAATGGCCATGATACATTTATACAAATTACTGCTAAATATTCATTCTTTGGCAATGATACATTCATACAAATTAACACTACATGTATATGATACTTAATATATATCGCACAGTAATATTTCGATATAAAACAAACATTTTACAAGCAATCTTAACTTCTCTAATGGGTCCGATTCTCCGTTCATCCTTGTTTTATGCAATGTATCATATTCATATTTAAGGTGTTGATACATTACCCTATTGTCGTTAAATCTTCGATTAGTTTTATCATGTTCAATATAAATGTACTTGATACATAAACACCACCTAATGTATCATTTACATGTATCAAGTTATTTAATGTATCATTAATCTTATTTCAGTCTTGTCAAACTTAGAATGCGATGTATATGTACATATTATCCAATAATAATCTTGATACATAAAAACTCAGACGACGTGGAACAATCTGCAAACATTAAAAAATTCAGTGATACATTATATGAAATACATTTTTTTTAATTTTCAAAGCAATACCTATCTAACAACAAACTAAGACATATTCGGCAAAATTTTGTAGCCACCTTATAACATGTATCAGATACATTACAATAACCAATGATACAACTATTCACAAAAATTCAAGATTGATATAGATTAATGTATCATCCACAATTTTCTTTATCAAAACAAGTAATTTACACCTCTTGATTGTTACACTATTTATATGTGCAATATACACAATAATAACCTAATACATTATACGAATATGTGATACACACACTCCATATTCAAAACGTATCTGATCTGTCTCAATTGTTAATTCCTTTATTACATGTAACATATACAATATGTTATGATGATGCACTTTATACAAATCACATCCAAATGCAAAATAATGACCACATCATAATCTATTTATACAAAATTACAATACATGCGCGTCGTTTACCACTAATGTATTTGCCATGCCCCGAGAGCACCCCCTAGACGTAACATGGCGTACTCGACCCCGAAGGGGTCTTATACAGGCCTCATAGCATTCATTCATCGCATAAATAATAGAAATAGTACGAAATTAAAACTTTTCTTTAATAAAACCATACAATTTAAAACATTCATCTAACAATCTTTCAAAAAGACACAACGGAAGACTAAGTCTCACATGGCCATCTTAGACACAATCTCAAACATACTAAGGACACGGTCCTTTACAATTGAAAACTACTAAAGTGTCTGTTAGATGAACAAAAAGGGAACATAAGAGTTCTTGTCCTCGAATCCATGATGACATACCAAGACTTGGAGGAAAACTCTATCCAAGCACTTCAATCTAGCTAGGATCAATCACTTGCCGGAACCTGCACTTGTAGAAAAAATAAGAGAATATGGGTTAGCACACAAAAATGCACTAAGTATAATGACCATGCAAAAAAAACATGCTTTAAAAAGGGACATTTTGATTGAAAGTCATGCTTTATGCCATTTTAGTAAAACTTCATGAACATTTATAAAAAAGGCATAATATAAGTCACAACCAACGTACAAGTCACCTTACCACATTTGAACAAAATCATATACACCTCTTTACCTTTATCTTGAGCCTCCACCTCAAGTAATCCTCAAGTTATACCTTGTGCAATGTATGGGCAGCGTCCCATACCACCACCCACACTAAGGCACCACCTTAAGATCAACAAAAGTGAACTTATCATTTATCATGCTTCACATTACAAGTAATCATGCTCAACTAGTACCAACATACAACACATAAGCATATTCGTCAAGTAAATCATTTCATCATCTTAGGATCCCTATCTAAAGTTACCCTATAATATGCCTAAGTAAGACATGAAGGGGCGGCCCATTCTACCTCTTCATACCACACCTAGATATTCCTCAAGGCTACAATAGACATGAACCTTTACATTTCAACACAACATGCTAAGTAACTAGTTTCATCAATATAAGCTACTCATTCATCATTCCATTTAGATGATAAGTCAACATTCTTCATTAGATTCATTTAGAACACCATCATGCATTTAGAGGACTTCACACAATAGTCATTAACACTTAGAGAACTCACTATAGCCCTCTTGAAGTCTGTTAACACCCAATTTTGGCCTAACATTTTCAAAATTCGCAACTTTTAAGTTTTATTTATTTAATAGTTCAAAATAATTTTTTTATAATTTTAAATAAGTTTATCGATAACTATCCTTATTTATCAAAATTTAGGATTGTTTATCAGTTAATTTTAAAATTTTATTTTACATGTCATTAGTTACATTCATTATATTTTTTTTAATATTCATTTTATTTGTTACATTTGTTAATATTTATTTTGATATTTTGCACAGTCTAGAAATTCATTCAAAATACGAATAAAATTTGCATACACAGATTGATCGATGTTTTTGGGCCACAATCCCAAGCCCACAATTTGAGCTCATTGTATAATTATTTTTCTATTTAAATTTTACTAGGTCAAAAAATAAGGGGGTGGTGGATAATATTTTTAGACTAGGGGATGAAAACTTTCCTAGATAGAAAAACCCTAAAAGTTTCTCCTCCTACTTGATGGCACAAAAACAACCGCCACCCAACCACTCCGGAATTCGGCGAAGCTCCGGTAACCTCAAAACCCCCATTCGTTTTCCTCGGTGAAACCTTGACGAAAACACCACCAAACCGAGCTGTTAACAACAACAACACAACAACAAACCAAACGAAACCCTTGCCAGAGAAGCACAAAAAAATCAGCTCCACTAGTCCACCACCACCCCTTAAACAACCCCACTGTTCTCCCTCACAACCAGCTCGCCTAACCCAACCTTTTCCGACCCCAAAACCACCAAACGACCACCATTTTCCATCATCTTCTCCAGATCCACCAAATCTGCCCTCAAACCCAGCAGCTCAAACAACCCTTCACGCCTCCGACCACCAACCAGACCACTCTACCACCACGAAGCCTCCATGAGCTCAAGCCAAAACCACTAATTTTTAGAAAGAAATCACCACCAACAGCTAGCAACCCCAAAATTTGTACTGCCTGTAGAATATATATTTAGGATTCAGATCCTCCTCATTTTCCTCCCTTTTTTCGACTTCTTTTGAATTCTCATTTATTGAAGTTTTTCCTCCTTCTTATTTTTTTCACCCCTTTGTTTCGACTTCTTTTGAGTCCTTATTTGTAGGAGCTTTTCTTTTATTTCACCCCTTTCTTTTGAATTTTTGTCCTCTTTTGTTGGAGTATTTTCCTTCTCTTCTTTCATTGACCTTGTAGGGGCGTTTTTGTCTTTCTTTATTTCTTTCAAACTTTTTTCTCTTTCTATTTTCGTTCTTTCTCTAGAAGTCATTTTTGCTTCCTTAACTTTGGGTGACTTAATATCTTTTGTCTTAGGCAACTTCAAACATGGATCTTCTCTTATATTCTGCACATCTTTGGTGCACTCAAGAAGGTTGGGTCAAGAGAGGGATAGTGCACGTAAGCACTCAGAAGGGAAATGGCTAAGATGTGTTTATCCAAAGAAAAGGCTTCAGTCTCAAAGCGGAAAAACTAGGGATTAATGTCATTTGGTAGGCTTTGAAAGGCACAATCGGGTCAAAGAAGGCCTACAATCCTTTCTCAAACCAAACATTACTTAGGATTTCACCTCGATAACATTCAGGCTAATTTCCTGATCAACAGTGCAATGCAATTGAATTTTAATCTAAAAGCTCACAACATAATGCACATGAAATCATGAGATTGGCTTTGTTCTTATCTTGAATGGATGCAAGAGAATTTTCAAGCATCACAAAAGTACAAATGAGAGGTACCAAAAGAATCTATGGTTTACCACAAAGTCAGTCCTCTCCATCATATCGAATATTTTTACATATTCCTAACTGCATTTGTCTCAACTGAGTAGAAGACATGACTCTTACGATATATAGACAATATTTTATTTTATTTTTGAAATAATGAATACCAAACCCAAGAAGGGTTGCCTACGTATCTCATAAAGATGAGAATCAGGTGTGCGTAGTTCATGCAAATATGACTTTGAAAATATGCACAAACTCTTTTACTTTTTATTTTTGAAATTTTAAAAGATAGATACCTAACCCAAGAAGGGTTGCCTACGTATTTCACCGAGGTGAGAATTAGTTTCGCGTAGTTCGTGCAGATATGTCATTGAAAATATGCACAAACCTTTTTTTAAAAAACTTTATTTTAAAATTTTTGAAAGAATGAATATCGAACCCGAGAAGGGTTGCCTACGTATCTCACCGAGATGAGAATTAGGTTTGCGTAGTTCATGCAGATATCGTATAAAATAATTTAGAATTTAGACAAACTCGAAGCGATTCATTGTATCATCTTAACTGTCGACCTTTGTACTGCCTGTTAAATGTCGTCTATCATTTTTATTACAATAACCACTTGTTGTTGTATATTCTTTTTTGAATGCCTCTTGGCACTGTGTCTTCTCCTAATTATCTACAAGAATAAAAAATTATTATGACCATCCCCGACTGCTGTCGGGGATAGTTTTCCTGAAAAAATATGAGAAATGTGTGAAAGCAGGGCCAACATGTAAATATAATAAAAAATAAATTAGTGCGGCCTCATAGTCAAAGATTCCCTTGATTTTATCTTTTCAACTTGATACTAATGTCTTGTGAAATACAAAGACTCGAATTTCACGAGTACTCTTGTCCTTTGCAACGTTGGACGAACAATGACTTTCAAATTCTGACATGAATCAATCTGTCGCTTTAAAAAGAAGAAAAACTCAAAAAGTAAAAATGTTAGTTCACTACCAACAGCTAGCCCTACATGATCTCATTCCAAATTTTCTCACATTAGTGGAGATTTACAGAAGGGTCAAACATATGGTATCACAGTTGCATACACTAAACATTCTTGTGAGTGTGAGTGCACTTGGAAAAATGTCCTCAAATCAAATACTTTAAATATGTGCGAAATAAGACTTTTGTTGTTGTGAGGGCACTTGAAACAGGGGGATTGGATTGGTACAATTTAAAGCCTTTGTTTGAAGTAAGATGAACAAATCTGGTTGATACTTAAATATGTTTGAGGTACCACTTGAAGTTGTAGGAATTACCTTGACTTCAATCTTAGATAGAAAAAGAAAAAAAAAAGAGAATGAGAGATTTACCTACAATCCTAACTGTTGGTACCAATTTTAGTCAAGATTTGACTATCTAATCACATTTTTTATTCTAAAAAAAAAACAAAAATGAAAAAAAAAAGGTGATCAAGCACCCACTCTTTAATATTTTCAAAGCATTTTTTTAAGATTCTTTCTATTAAAGAAAAAAAAACTGTCTTTCTTTTTTGGGTTGTTCATTGTAAAAAGTGTCATTAAGCTAATCTTGTCAGTGTGAGACACATATTTTACTTTATTGGATTGTCCATCCAAAAAATGTGATATATCTTGTCTGTAAGCTTTGAATATCGCGGGGAATGCATTTTTCTATTTCATCATGTTCATATTGTACATTTTCTATCTCAGATTCTTTGTAGTATTCATCAACTACAGGTTTGGATCTACATTTGAGCTGATTCCTAGCTCAACAGGATATGTAGGCACCACGACGGCTCGATCATATACCCAATGTGATTTTGTTTTGTCCTTGTAATAAAAATCGGGACAGATTTTTTGATAATATCTCAAAAATTCACAATAAAGGAGTTATTTCCAGCAAGTCAAGATTGGAAATCATTTTGAGATTTGCCAAAAGTTCTAACTAGGACAAACTTTTTGAGGAAGATCTCAAAAAGTCCAACAAGTACTGTCGGAAGCTTGATAGTCAACTTCAAATGATCCATCATTGCTTAAAGTTCAAAGTCAACTTGCAAATCTCCAGCATTGTCATGGCAAGCTAGCAGCTCCTCGTACAAATCCCCAATAAGACATGATTCACAATAAACACAAAATGGTCAAGAGTAAAAATGTTGGTTGCTCACATATGTCATAGTGATCAGGCATTTTGTACACATTCTCTTTTAAAGAATCTTTTCTGAAGGTTTCTTGACTAAGTCGCTAGCTAAGGCGACATTGTGTCTACTAATTGTTCCTTTCCAAGTACAGGAACAGATGAAAGCATTGAGACGATGACATTTTCAAGACAAATCATCGAGCCATCCACCTCGTTACTGTTGGGGCAATCACCGAGCCATCCACCTCGTTACAGTTGGACAGTTATCTAGTCATCCGCTTCATTACACCTCGTTACAGTAGGACAATCATCGAGCCATCCACCTCGTTACAGTGGAAAATCATTGGGTCATCTATCATTTACATTTTTCATTTGCCAAGAGGGCCATTGCATTTTTCATTTGTCGAGAGGGTCATTGCATTTTTCATTTTGCTAAGAGGGCCATTACATTTTCATTTGTCGAAAATACCATTGCCTTTATGTCGCATCTATTCGGAGGTGAAGGATGCGCACCATATCTATTCAACGTTCAAGTCGAAGGAAACTTGCATTGAAAGATATTTGCATCTAAGTCGCATCTATTCGGAGGTGAAGGATGTGCACCCTATCTATTCAACATTTAAGTCGAAAGAAACTTGCATTGAAAGATATTTGCATTTAAGTCGCATCTATTCGGATGTGAAGAATGTGCACTATATCTATTCAACGTTCAAGTCGAACGAAACTTGTGTTGAAAGATATTTGCATTTAAGTCTCATCTATTCGGTAGTGAAGGATGTGCACCCCTATCTATTCAACGTTCAAGTCGAAGGAAACTTGAGTTGAAAGATATTTACATTTAAGTCGCATCTATTCGGAGGTGAAGGATGTGCACTTTATCTATTTGTGTTCAAGTCGGAGGAGACTTGCGTTGAAAGATATTTGCATTTAAGTCGCATCTATTCGGAAATGAATGATGTGCACCCTATCTATTCCATGTTCAAGTCGGAGGAGACATGTGTTGAAATAATTTTTGGTCATCCTACTGATGGACATACATTCAAAATCCTACCGATGGATCATCTTTTTTTATTCGTCCTACCGATGGACATACATTCAAAATCCTACTGATGGATCATCTTTTTTCATTCGTCCTACCAATGGACATACATTCAAAATTCTACCAATGGATCATCTTTTTTCATTCGTCCTACCGATGGACATACATTAAAAGTCCTACTGATGGTTCATCTTTTTTCATTCGTCCTACCGATGGACATACATTCAAAATTCTACTGATGGATCATCTTTTTTCATTCGTCCTATCGATGGACATATATTCAAAATCCTACCGATAGATCATCTTTTTTCATTTGTCCTACCGATGTTCATACATTGAAAACCCTACCGATGGATCATCATCTTCATTCGTCCTACCGATGGACATGTATTTTTATCCTACCAATAGATCATCTTCATTTGTCGTATCGTAAGAGATGCAACCTTTCTCCCTACAATTTTGTCTCTACTAATGAGTTTCATCTTTGTTTTTTTTTGAGATCATCCAAGAGGGTGCATTCTCAGTTGAGCCACAGGTGCAGACTACTTTAACAAAGACGCAACATAGCGTGGAACCTTTTGGAGGCAAGTCCGGGATCGACTTCCACCACATTCCAATCACACTTTTATATAACGGTCATGTGTTCGGCCAAAATCAAATTTGTCAATTTTCGTTGTCCATAATTTCTTTCATCAATCATATCCAACGAAAGGGACAGCTGTTAACACCCAATTTTGGCCTAACATTTTCAAAATTCGTAACTTTTAAGTTTTATTTATTTAATAGTTCAAAATAAATTTTTTATAATTTTAAATAAGTTTATTAATAACTATCCTTATTTATCAAAATTTAGGATTTTTTATCAGTTAATTTTACAATTTCATTTTACATGTCATTAGTTACTTTCATTATATTTTTTTTATATTCATTTTATTTCTTACATTTATTAATATTCATTTTGATATTTTGCACAGTCTAAAAATTTATTCAAAATATGAATAAAATTTGCATACACAGATTGATCGATAATTTTGGGCCACAATCCCAAGCCCACAATTTGAGCCATTGCATAATTATTTTTCTATTTAAATTTTACTAGGTCAAAAAATAAGGGGGTGGTGGATAATATTTTTAGACTGGGAGATGAAAACTTTTCTAAATAGAAAAACCCAAAAAGGTTCTCCTCCTACTTGATGGCACAAAAACAACCGCCACCCAACCA
This sequence comes from Solanum bulbocastanum, assembly GCA_037074985.1. NCBI lineage: Eukaryota > Viridiplantae > Streptophyta > Magnoliopsida > Solanales > Solanaceae > Solanum > Solanum bulbocastanum. Next base: position 34,678,766 of record CM073607.1, read on the forward strand.
CCCCGGAATCCGGCGAAGCTCTGACAACCTCAAAACCCCCATTTGTTTTCTCTTTTTTCTTGGTGAAACCTTGCCAGAAACACCACCAAACCGAGCTGTTAACAACAACAACTTTACAACAAACGAAACCCTTGCCTGAGAAGCACAACGAAATCAACTCCACCAATCCACCACCACCCCTTAAACAACCCCACTATTCTCCCTCACAACCAGCTCGCCTAACCTAACCTTTTCCGACCCTAAAACCACCAAACGACCACCATTTTCCATCATCTTCTCCAGATCCACCAAATCGACCCTCAAACCCAGCAGCTCAAACAACTCTTCACGCCTCCAACCAACAACCAGATCACAAACCACCACTGTACCACCAAAAAGCATGGGCGGATCTACCACCTGAATATATATCAAAGGAGTAGCCCAATGGTTGAGGGGGTTCAAGATTTCGCTCAATTGAGCTTTGGGTCGCGGGATTGATTCCAGGCAACAACATATTTTTTTGTTATAACTTTTAGCGATTTTGCAAGCTTCAGTTTTAAGTGTAATTTTTAGCGATTTTGTGTTTTTTGTTAGTCTTTCTTCTCTTAAATTTGTGCTTGCTCTCCATTTGCACTTTCAGGAGCCGAAGAGAATTCTAAAGGAATTGAAGAACTTGTAGAACTTTTTGAATGAGTTGTACTACTTTATTATCATTTTATAGATATGTACTTTAAATTTGTTTCTTAAGATAAGTTGTAATTGTAAGAAATTATTTAAACTAAGGATTTTTTTTGTCAATCCGTTTGTTAATCAATCCGTTCATATATGACCCGATCCATTTATTTATGGATAATATTAGCATGTTTAATTTTTTTTGAACCCCCTTGATAGAATTCCTGGCTCCACCACTGCCACGAAGCCTCCATGAGCTCAAGCCAAAACCATTGATTTTCAGAAAGAAATCACCACCAACAGCCAGCAGCCCCAACCAAACACCACTGATTTGTCTCGTATTGATACTTTGTTCCATTTACTTTTGTTATTATTTTTGTTTGTCTATTTGATTATTTTTACTATTGCTGTTTAATTTTATATATCACTTAGTTATCATATTTGTTTGTTAATTTTATGTTACCTTTAACTTTGCTGGTAGATTTTTTTAATCGTGTTTTTCTTTTAGTTTTTGTTCTTGTTCACTATTGGATTATAAATTCGTGTTCATTGAAGTTCGATTTTATCATTTTGTCAAAATCCATTTTTTTAGTTATTAACTTACCACTATTTTGATTTTCCAACAAACCATGATTATTTGATTTTTGCTTAGTTCCTTGGTATTTACTTGCTGTTGCATTTAGCTTTTTTTTCTTCTTATTATTAAAGTAGCTTTTGTTTGTCATTTCTTTATGTCAATTATTGCAATTAATGTTAAATAAATTATTTGTCAAAATTGGCCAATGAATAGATTACCATCGATTTTCAAGGCCTTCCATGTTAATAAGACGGATTTTATTTTTAAAGTTATTATTTAATTCATTTATTTTTATTTATATTTATTTGGTACTAACACTTTTACTAAGTGTTTTTACAGGTACACGAAGTTGCTTCTTATTGGAGCGATTCGAATGAAGTTTGAGTCATATTGTTTGTTCATTATTTTGTATATATCGATATTAGGCAAACTTTAGGTCGTGTCTTATATTATTGTTTTTATTTTATTACTTGTGTATATTGTTTATTTATTATACTTGTATATTTGTTTTTATTTCCTCCTTAATTTGAAAAAATGAACTCAGTTGGAACCCACAATTGTGGATTTCGAAGGATGCCTAACACATTTCCTTCGAAATAACTTGAACCCCTTACCTAGAATCTAATGGTTTCGTAGATCATTTAATTGGTTTCCTAGTTTTTTTCCTAAAATTAGGTGGCGACTCCTTTAAAATTCGTTTATTCTTAAAATTCAATTAAAATTGACTTAATTGATTATTTTTTGAGTCACCACGACGTTTCGCCCTATTTGAATAAAGTAGGGATGTAAACAAAGTCTACTCGTGTCATGTATGGATAGCATCCCATACTACTATCCATACTTCATAGAACTTCTCAAGAAACTATAACGCACATCTCACATGATGGGAATAAGCGTTTAACCGACATAGACCATGCAAGCTAGACATGGAATTCGATGTACTATCCCACATCGTAAGGGTTGGTCTACTTGCCTAAGGTAAACCGGTATTTAGCTTAAGTAGATCCACTAGCTATCCTATATGGGCACATAGTTAAGAGATAAGCAAGACGTTCATTGAAATCCGACCTAATGTAGGGAGGACCTCCATCTTACCTTATCCTTTCGGTGCTTAGCCTACATTCCCATAGAGTAGTTTCATTTCATTACATTAACGCACTTGAGAGGGCCACCAACATTAGGCCTACCAACCCACGGCACATTACAAGGATAGCTTATTGACTTTCCTAGAATGGGCTACCACCATTAGGTCTACCGTTTCAAGGTTCATCATTTCACACAAGAAAGGGCCACCATTATTAGGTCTATCGATTCAAGGTTTAACATCACATTGGGTCCTAGACTCATCATGAAGGATTACCAACATTAGGTCTACCGGTTCAAGACATAAGCTTGAATACCCCATTATTCATTAGTCGTTTATGAAAGGGCTACCAACATTAGGTCTACCGATTCATGATCATTAAGACATTAAGTCAAGACATATACATTATACGAGAATAGGATGCGTAAGCCTACCAATTCAAGATATACAATATGTAGAAGACAACCCTTCACATTCCATCATTATCATTCATGAGAGTCAAATAGAGAAATAGTCTTTCAACACTAACACAAATACATTGAATACATGACCATTATTCCATCATTTAAATCACATGTAAATCCTTCATATTATACACTCAAACAACAATATCATAACAATACCTCAATTCACCAACAATTCACCATAATTAAGCATAGATAATGATACAATTCCACAATCTAAATCAATCTAAGCATAAATCCACCATCATCCATTCATAATTAACAAACCCACTTCTTCACAATTTAGGAATTGAGAGGAATCATGGGTTCAAGAAGTAAAATCATCTTAAATCATCAATTAAACATCAATATAAACATAATATGACGTTAGTAAACCTTTAAAATCGTTTAATGAAAGAACTCATGAGATTGAGTAAAACCCTTGAAATTTCATGAACTTGAAAGCTTTGAAAACTTATTTGAAATTGACTCTAGGGTGAAAACTAACCCTAGATGAAGGATCACCATACCTTTACTAAGATTCCCCAAGAAATTTGATGAAGAAACGACCTTGAATCGAAACCCTAGCTCCAAGTTCTTGACATTCTTCAATGGAGGATTGTAGTGAGAGAAATATTTGAGAGGAGGTGAGTTTCTTTTAATTCTATTTGGAGTGACTTAAATGAGAGAGGTTTAGGTCTAAAAGGGTTTTGTACTTATAGGGAAAGGAATATAATAATAGGGACTTAACTTAGGAAAATAACTAAAGACCCTAAAGTTTTAACTTAAAAATTTTGCCCCTTGCCCACTTAAGCTCACCCTTTGGACAGTTGGGCTCGCCAAGTGCACCCTTAGCTCACCCTTTGTTCCAGTAGGCTCACCAAATGGGCAATCCATTAGGCAATAGAGGGGTGCCAAAGGGCGATACGCTAACCTGGTTGGCGATCTACCCTTTAACTCGCTTTTTGGTCCAGTATCATGACCAAATGGGGCAGCCACTAAGCGATCACAAGGGCAGATGGGTGAGTCGCCGAACCCTTTGGGTGATCAACAACCCCATCACCTAAAAGCCCCTCTAAGAACAAGGTTTCTACCACCCTTTCTTGCTAGTTTAGGTCCTAGCTTACACCCTAGGCTCCTTCCTCACCCCGTCAAGGTTCTAAAACAGCCTAGACACTCACTCAAGGTTACACTAACTCTAACGTCAAGGCTCTAGTTCAACCTATCATTTTCTGAGTCTTTACATTATCCCCCACTTAGGAACATTCGTCCTGGAATGACACTTTAAACACACATGGCAAAACGACTCGAGACTATCAGCCCATCAATCATGCATGCAACATCAATATAAATGCATAAACATAGGAGGAAACATCAACTCCATATCAACAAGCTCAAAATACAATAAGAAAGTAGGAACTGCATCTACAAACTCATTGTGCATCAAAACCTTAACATTTCTCATTATCTTGGACCAATTACCTTCTCCAACTCATTGCATGCTCATCACAACATCATTAGGCAAAAATATGCAATTACACTCAAGAGCACATTTAGGCATGTTCAACATTTAACCTCATGAATCATATAAACAATTCATACCACATGCAAATTACCACAAAGAACATAAATCATGAAACTCATTTTCTCATTTAAACAAGAATTCAACTAGAACATGCATATCATAAGGAATCATGGAAACACATAATCACTTATGAACCCCAAAATATGAAACAAACTACAAGAAACTCTAGGTCTCAAGCTTGAATAGGAATAGAAGGAAAGAGATAAGGATATCAGCACTCTCAACAACCTACTATTCAACATACCATCCCTCACTTTGGAGAAAACCCAACTAAGGCTAACATGAAACAACATAGGAACCTCATCACAACAAAAGGAACTATAACTTACCGGAGCTTTTAAATTAGGAAGGTCCTCTTTAAGCAACTCTTGCTCAACATAACTTTACCAACACCACTTAAGGTCTCATATGAGTCTACCACACCGAATCTAAACTCCTTAACTCACTACCCCTCATAAGGTGAGAATCAATCAAGCCTAACTTATGAACATCAAGGACACTCAACCACCTTGCCATCTAAGCACACTATCCCCCCCCCCCCCCCCTTAGGGGTAAGCCTAAACAAACTCTTTACAACATCACTTCTTTCAATTCTAAGGTCGGAGCAAAACATCACTAAACCTTCACACTCATCACACAAGGATGATTCCAAACAAGTTGAATTACATTCATACCCTCTTTTAAGGAGTCTACTCACTCAACCCATCAACACATCTCTAAAACACCTCATCTCATCAACTCTTTCAACATACCTCAAAACTCACCATGACCTGCTACCAACAACACACATAACCATAAATTCACATTCATACTAAAGACAACATCACAACATATCATCTCAAATCTATCAAGTCAAATAGCCACAATTGACATCAATACTCATTTTTTTCTCCCTCGATCCATGAAGCATTAGACCTTCTAGTAGTTAGATCTTCAAGACCACCGGACAAGGAATAAGAGAAAGAACTTATGGAGTCAAACTCTATGGCACAACATGAAGAATATGAAAGAAGTGTAACTTTCTAACGTCCTATAGCCTCTCACTCATAGATGTGTCACGACTCACACCGATGAACAAGACTCTACTAGACGTGGCTTGTGAGACATAGACCTTAAAACCATTCCCAAAATCTTATGCTCTGATACCATGTTTGTCACGCTCCGAGAGCACCCCCTAGGTGTAACACGGCGTACTCGGACCTCGAAGGGGTTTTATACCAGCCTCATTGCATTTATTCATCGCATAGATAATAGAAATAGTATGAAATTAAAACTTTTCTTTAATAAAACCATATGATTTAAAACATTCATCTAACAATCTTTCAAAAAGACACAGCGAAAGACTAAGTCTTACATGACCATTTTAGACACAATCTCAAACATACTAGGGACACGACCCTTTACAATTGAAAACTACTAAAGTGTCTATTACATGAACAAAAAGGGAACATATGAGTTCTTGTTCTCGAATCCTTGATGACATACCAAGACTTGGAGGAAAAATCTATCCAAGCACTTCAATCTAGCTAGAATCAATCACTTGCCTGAACCTACACTTGCAGTAAAAATAAGAGAATATGGGTTAACACACAAAAATGTACTAAGTATAATGACCATGCAAAAAACATGCTTTAAAAAGGGACATTTTGATTGAAAGTCATGCTTTATGCCATTTTAGTAAAACTTCATGAACATTTATAAAAGATACATAATATAAGTCACAACTAATGTACAAGTCTTACCACATTTGAACAAAATCACATTCACCTCTTTACCTTTATCTTGAGCCTCCACCTCAAGTAATCCTCAAGTTATACCTTGTGCAATGTATGGGTAGCGTCCCATACCACCACCCACACTAAGGCACCACTTTAAGATCACCAAAAGTGAACTTACCATTTATCATGTTTCACATTACAAGTAATCATGCTCAACTAGTACCAACATACAACACATAATCATATTCGTCAAGTAAATCATTTCATCATCTTAGGATCCCTATCTAAAGTTACCCTAAGATACACCTAAGTAAGAAATGAAGGGGCAGCCCATACTACCTCTTCATACCACGCCTAGATATTCCTCAAGGCTACAATAGACAAGAATATATTTCAACACAACATGCTAAGTAACTTATTTCATCAATATAAGCTACTCATTAATCATTCTATTTAGACAATACGTCAACATTCTTCATTAGATTCATTTAGGACACCTTCATGCATTTAGAGGACTTCACATAATAGTCATTAAGACTTAGAGAACTCACTATAGCCTTCTTGAAGCCTACTCGTGCCATGTATGGATAGCATCCCATACTACTATCCATACTTCATAGAACTTCTCAAGAAACTATAACACACATCTCACATGATAGGAATAAGCATTTAACTGACATAGACCATGCAAGACAGACATGGAATCCAATGTACTATCCCACATAGTAAGGGTTGGTCTACTTGCCTAAGGTAAATCGGTATTTAGCTTAAGTGGATCCACTAGCTATCCTATATGGGCACATAGTTAAGAGATAAGCAAGACGTTTATTAAAATCCGGCCTAACGTAGGAAGGACCTCCATCTTACCTTATCCTTTTGGTGCTTAACCTACATTCCCATAGAGTAGTTTCATTTCATTACATTAACGCACTTGAGAGGGCCACCAACATTAGGCCTACCGACCCAAGGCACATTACAAGGATAGCTTATTGACTTTCCTAGAAAGGGCTACCACCATTAGGTCTACCGTTTCAAGGTTCATCATTTCACATAAGAAAGGGCCACTACCATTAGGTCTACAGATTCAAGGTTTAACATCACATTAGGTCCTAGACTCATCATGATGGGCTATCAACATTAGGTCTACTCGTTCAAGACATAAGCTAGAATACCCCATTATTCATTAGTCATTTATGAAGGGGCTACCAATATTAGATCTTGCGATTAATGATTATTAATATATTAAGTCAAGACATATACATTATACGAGAATAGGATGCATAAGCCTACCAATTCAAGATATACAATATGTAGAAGACAACCCTTCACATTCTATCATTATCATTCATGAGAGTCAAATAGAGAAATAGTCTTTCAACACTAACATAAATACATTGAATACATGATCATTATTCCATCATTTAAATCACATGTAAATCCTTCACATTATACACTCAAACAACAATATCATGAAAATACCTCAATTCACCATAATTAAGCATAGATAATTATGCAATTCCATAATCTAAATCAATCTAAGCATAAATCCACCATCATCCATTCACAAACAACAAACCTACTTCATAAGTCACAATTTAGGAATTGAGAGGAATCATGGGTTCAAGGAGTAAAATTATCTTAAATCATCAATTAAACATCAATATAATCATAATATGACATTAGTAAATCTTTAAAATCGTTTAATGAAAGAACCCATGAGATTGAGTAAAACCCTTGAAATTTTATAAACTTGAAAGCTTTGATATCTTATTTGAAATTGACTCTAGGGTGAAGACTAACCCTAGATAAAGGATCACCATACCTTTACTAAGATTCCCCAAGACATTTGATGAAGAAACGACCTTGAATTGAAACCTTAGCTCCAAGTTCTTGACCTTCTTCAATGGAGGATTGTAGTGAGAGAAATATTTGAGAGGAGGTGAGTTTCTTTTAATTCTATTTGGAGTGACTTAAATGAGAGGGGTTAAGGTCTAAAAAGGTTTTATACTTGTAGGGAAAGGAATAGAATAATAGGGACTCAACTTAGGAAAAGAACTAAAGACCCTAAAGTTTTAACTTAAAAATTATGCCCCTTGCCCGCTTGAGCTCACCCTTTGGACACTTGGGCTCGCCAAGTGCACTAGGCGACTCACCAAGTGCACCCTTGGCTCGCCCTTTGTTCCAACAGGCTCACCAAATGGGCAGTCCATTGGGCGATAGAAGGGTGCCAAAGGGCGACACTTTAGCTCCCCTTTTGGTCTAGCATCATGACCAAATGGGGCAGCCACTAGGCGATCACAAGGGCAGATGGGTGAGTCGCCCAACACTTTGGGCGATCAACAACCCCATCGCCAAAATGCCCCTCCAAGAACAAGGTTTCTACCACTCTTTCTTGTTAGTTTAGGTCCTAGCTTGCACCCTAGGCTCCTTCCTTACCCCATCAAGGTTCTAAAACAGCCTAGATACTCACTCAAGGTCACACTAACTCAAACGCCATGGCTCTAGTTCAACCTATCATTTTTGAGTCGTTATAGTATTATAACTTACATATTCGCATCAAAATGACAAAACATATAACCATGATACATTAAAAAAAGCTATATACCAATGGTAGAGTGGGCAGAAGGAATGGTGGAGAAGGTGGTTGACAACCAGAGATGGATGAGGAGATAATACAAAAGATAATTTCTTCGTTGGATAAGAAGCCAAAGAATTAATGACAGAAACACCATATGACAAATCATTATTTCTTCTTATATATGTATACCCCTCCACTCCCCATTATGTACCCCATGAGTTCTTGATTATCCGGTAGTCATCATCTCCTTCGGAACCATATCCTACTATTAGTACTCCATGACTCAAGTTATTTGGACTACTAGAACAACTTCCATCATAGATTCTTGCATGTTTCCATAATACAAAAGAACAAAGTGCACGTCATTTTTTTGATTCTTGAGAGAAGAAATGGCAAAGAAATATGTAAAAAAAAAAGAGTATAGATAATAGTACCCCTCTATACAATTGAAAATTAGCACTCGTTCCATCAATGCTAACACTGATAGGTTGTTAAGCAACAACACAAGAAGGGAAGTTCCTCCTGTGCAACTTTTACGATTTCGAATTGATGGAGAAGATTAAAATTTAATTTTGAATTTTGTGAAGCTATTACATATTGAATGGATTGATATCAATCAGATCTGCGTGATTCGTGGGAAAGAAAATCAATTATACGTTAATATTTCATATTATGCGCAACTTACAAGTTTTATAATGTATCACAATTAATTTATCCGGATGACTGATATTTTAAGAGATTTTTCTGAAATAGAAAAGAGTAGGAATATGATGTAATTTAGGTCTTACACTATGAGATTTACGTAAGTTATACAAAAATATATTTAAAAAGTAACTAGTGAGAACATGATCAAATGATTATTCTTTGATTTTAATCAAATTCCTACACAATAAAACAAAATATTTAACTTAAAATTACTAATTAGATATATTTTTAAAAAAATTAAGTTGGAGGTTAACATTATGGTGTCTTTGCCATATCAACAACATATGATTCTTGAGCAATATAAAATAAGAGAATCAAAATTAAGGAAGATTATTTGTGGCTTTGAATTTGTTGAGCTGAGTTTCCTCTTTTCATTTCAAAATCAACTTTAATAAGAATAGGGATAAGACATAAGTACCTCTCTAGATTATGATCAAAATCTTAGAAACACCTAAACTTAACTAAGGTCCTATTATCCCCCTGAAATCATTTTTTTTCATATTTTTGTGCACCTTTTATGTTTACATGACACGTTTAACCGCCCAAGTTGGTTGTGTTTATACACACTTGCCCGCCACGTGTGTAAATAATTTTTAATTAATTCTTTTTAAATTTTAAATTTTTAATCTTTTTTAAAAAATATTCTTATTTTCTTTATCTTGTATTTAAATTAAGTTAATACACATTTTTTTTTACCTTGTACCGATTTTTTTTACTTTCATTCATTATTATTTCTCTTTTATTTTTCTATTGATTTTGTTTTCTTTGTCTTTCGTTTTGATTTGATTTCAAATTTAATTACAAATGTCTTGTATTTAAAATAAGTTAATTTTGAACAGATATCAAAATAAGTGAAGAAAATCAAATAAAACATTAAAAATTAAAATGCTAAAATTAAAAGACACTTTAAAATTATTTCTTTAAAGAAAATACACATAATTTTTTTAATAATAATTAAAAGTGAAAAGAGAATAAATTATTTTTTTTAAAAAAAATAAAGTGAAAATAAATTAAAATAAATATTTTATAAAGAAATAAATAAAAATAATTAAATATATATAAGTTTTAATATCAATATATATGTGTACTAACTATTTATAAAGTTACCAATAAAAAAATAATATGTGTCCAATTTGTGCATTCATCACTTGCCTTCAAGAGTGTATGCACACTCTCTATGACATGACTGCGTTTGTGGTGTATTTATTCCATTTTAAATTAGTTTAGTGGGGGGTAATAAGACCCTAGTTAAGTTTAGGTGTGTTTAGTCTAGGGGTACTTATGCCTTATCCATTAAGGGTCGTTCGGTGTGATGGATAAGGGGAGTTAATCCCGGGATAAATGGTGTGATGGATAAGGGAAGTTAATCACGGGATAAATTTTGAGCACCTTTTAATCCTTTGTTGGTTACACAACATGAGATAACTTATCCCAGGATTAATAATTCGTCCTGGGATAAATTATACCTATCTTTGGGTGGAATAGTAATACCAGGATAACTTATCTCGATATAAGATAGATAAAATGACAAAAGTATCCCTTTAAACTCTTTTTATTCCTCATTTTTTATATCCATATATTAGCATATATTATTTTTAATATCATGTATAATAATAGACATAACCTTTACTACTCCTTGTTTTTATTATAATAATTCTTCATATTTTTCATTAAAAAATTACACTATGTAAATATAATTTTATTTATGAATTATGTTTATTTATATTTTAATTTAATATCCTTACCATCAAATTACATATTTTTAATTATATATTCTTTTAGCCACTTGAAAATTTATATTTTATATATCAATTAAAATGAGATAGATAAAATGAAATGCTACGGTACTCAATACAAGCTTCTTGTGTAGTTTTCTCTTAAATTAGTTTATGTTGATATTCTTTTTAGCTAGATCTTTTGTGTATTTTTTATTTTTTTGTTATCTTCTTTTCATCTCATGTACGCTAATTTCAGGAAGAATTTTAGTAACATGAAATATGATTCAAAAATGAAGATAACTTTAGTATTTTACAATTTAAGAATGATATGTGTTTAAATGAAGTGACACAAATAATAAATTATTTTATACTTTAACAAATTTAAGATGAAAATTTTATTCTTAAATACATTTGGTACAATTATGGAAATGCACACACAAAATATTTAAGCTAAACAAGACAAAGGTTTTATTTTTAAGAATAAATAACTAAAGCTTGGAAAGAAAATATATTAAAAAAACTAAATAAATTGAAGGGTATTTTTATAATCAAAACAACTTATTCTTAGAATTTATATAATGCATTTTATATTGAAAGCAACCAACCAAACAATCAATAAGAAATAATCTCAGCACAACTTATCACATCATAACTAATTCCATCATAACTTGTATTCAAACCAAACGACCCCTAAGAATATAATTGAACATATATTGTTAGTTGAAGATAGAAAAAAAGATAAAATTAAATTAATGAGATGAGAAGAATCGTTATTTCTAATAATCACTATTAAGTTGTATTTTGATTTTTTTATAAAGAGCAAGGGCGAACTAATTTACTAGTTATAAAATAATACAAAATAAGTGCAAATTCATGAAATATAAGGCATTCAAACAATTTCTACAATATGTGAATACATTCATTATAAAATTACTAGGGCAAGCAAATTTCATCTTGATTTTTAGTATATATCTATGAGTTTCATTTTGTGTATGGAAACCCAAAACGTCTGCATTTCTTGTCAATCGAAAAAATTTCTACTTGAAATGTCTCCATGAAATGTCTAATTAATAGAAATCAAGTTGAGCTAACTTCAATAATGACATGAATGTTTCAATAGGTAAATTCTAATTACTAAGTAATATTATATTTCTAAAACCTGAGTTATTATTTTTTGAATTGTTTTATGTATGTATGTATATATATATATATATATATATATATATATATATATTAGTATTAATACAATATGATACACTTATATTTTCATTTGGTGTGACATTTTCAACTACTATTCTGCTCTATGTAGTATAGGAGATTAACCATGGCCAAGTGATGTCCAATTCATAGATGGTGATCTAACCAAATTGTAACGACCCGAACAGTCGTTAATTAGGAAAGACAAAAATCCGCAAAAAATTTGGGTCCCTGTCCCGCTACAACGGGCTAGATGCCACTGGCACAGCGGTGCTGCAGCGGGATAAGTTGTCACTACAACGGGATAGGAGAGACACAATGTAATTACGGGAAATCTTATTTTCTCCATCTTCCTAAAATACATAGATAAGTCGTAAATTACCCTAGAAACCTCAGAAAAAACTGCTCTAAGCTTGGGAAGGAAGGAGAAGGAATTTTCTAGTGTGGAGATGGCGGAATCTTGCGAATTCTTGGCCAAATTCACCGTTTCGAATTCGGAAAAGCTGGAAACGACGTCAAAAACCCCGTGCAACTGCTTGGCACCCAAGTAGGCTACTTTTATGCATTGAGTAGTTGTAAATCTGTGTTTACCATATAATTTATGTAAATCAATAGTGGGATTATGTGTAGACCTTCATGCACCGGGTGAATTCCATGGGTAAATTCTATCACCCAATGTAATTGGGTTAGTGCTTTAAGAAGAGAATTTGGTGACTTGTTAAGGTTTCTGGAAATTGATACCTTGGGTAGAATTGTTGCAAGAACTAGGGCATGAAATCAAAAGTGGAACTAGACTAATGAATGTATGCTACATTCGATCCGTTGAAGTAATGAACTTGAGGAATTATGATGAATTGTTATTAAACTCTAACAAGAAACCCTAATGATGAACTAGGGCTGATCTTGATATATATATATATATATATGTTGGAAATTGAAGGAGTAATTTGTAGGTGATGGTTATGATTCTATAATTGTGTGATGTTTGTTCTTGCTTCATTATGATGCTATATGTGTATAAATGTTGCAATATTGATCACACTTGTTGTAATTGAGATAGATGAATGATGATTGTCATGAAATCATGATGTAAACGTATGATCTAGATGATGTACTTGTGATTGTGATTGTGGTGTGTAATTGGGATCGGTTGCCACATTTTGGCATAACTAACTTGGATCAGTTGCCACATTCCGGCATAACTAACTTGGATCAGTTGTCATGTTTCGGCATAAATATAGGATCGGTTGCCATGTTCCGACATAAACATGGGATCAATTATCACGTTCCGGCACACTAATTGGGATCGAATACCACATTTCGATATGTTAACAGTTTGGGTGTGGGTTCCATGAGAGGACTATTGAATTGAGTTCCGTGAGAGGACCATTGAATTATGTTGTATATTTAATTGTGAGGATTACGTTTATATTTATTGACAAGTGAAATTGGAAGACTATGTGGCTCCATATTGATAACTAATGAATTCGTAATAGAGGTATATTGATGAGCTTGTGGATATTATAGTATATGCTTGATGTACGCTTGTAAATATAATGTGGTATTAGGGGTAGAGATTGTAGTAGTGGGCTCGGGTTATAACGACTTATAGTTGGTGTGTTGTGAGGATGTAATGGTGAGAGCAGATATAGTAAATGTGATAAAAGATGTTAGGTGGATTTTACTTGGGGAAAAGGAAGATGGGGTTAGTATGACGAAAGTTGAATTAATGATGCATGTGATGATGGTGGGGTAATTATGACAAAGCAAGGGTAAACGTGAGTGGTTAGTCAAATTAGCAGTGATGGTACTTGGGGGTTGACTATGTGTTTAGAATAGTTAAGCCATGATCTAGAATTTGGTAAGTGGGTTGTGTAAAAGGGGTTAATAGCTAGAATGCTAGTGTGTTGAGAGGTAATTCAATGAAGAGGTGAAGGTGGAGAAGTGAGTGGGTTAATTCATAATCTTACTAGTTGGTTTCTTCTGTTATGTGGTGGGCGTCGGATTGACCGATGATGCCTACCAGTACGTGTGTTTGTACTGATACTACTCTTGCTATGTCTTTTGACATAGTCTGGTTGCAGGATCGGTGATGTTCCCTTAGGTGAAGACGAAGAATCTCCAGTAGCTTCAATTTTTCCTTCTATATGGTGGGAGCTGTGTCATTACTCTTAGTAGCTCTTGTGCCTGTTTAGGCTAGATCCTTGGGGTTGTTAATTACTTTACAAGTCTTAACTAGTTGTTTTGAAAAGATTCTATTTATAAAGAATTTTTTTTCTCTATTTATATCCATCTTTCGTTAATTTTCCGCATGTTTTAACCTTTGGGGTATGAGGGTTCTCCTACTTAGGTGTTAGAGTGGGTGCCCGCACCGTCCGATAGGTTGGGTCGTGACACTAATAACGATTTTATATATACTTACCCTAGTTATTTGTATACGATTTGTTAATACATTTAATTTGTATAAGTTATGAAAAAATAATTATAAATTACCATGTTTGTATATTGGCAAAGGAAATACAAATGGAGTTATGAAATTTCCTATGACAAGCAAAATATGAGTCCGAAGCCAAAAGGGCATTTTTCTTTCGAAAAACATAAACGTCACATCAAATATTCTTTTAACCAAAAGGGAAAAATCGCTCCTGACAGAGCGATTTCCTTCTAACAAATATTGACGTTGTTACTCCGTTAATATTATTTTTTTCTTTTTCTTTATATGAGTATAGTTGTACATACATAATTCATTAGGTTAAATTATGATTAGTTCTTGTGAATTTTTATTATGATACCTTTTTGCAACATTCTAAAATGAACATTATGTACTCGATGTTACTGTTTATAAAGTATTGCATATAATGTTTTTAGTTTTTCTTATTCTTTTGATAATTTTCACTATATTTTAATTTTTTTTTATTATTATTAATATTATTGTTATTATTATTATTAATAATAAAAGGTGTCAATTACTACTCTCTCCATTTATTTTTGTTATTTATTGTAAAAACTTAAATGTCTCAAAATTTATTATTCTGTTATAAATATTATAGTGTGGATGTCCACTACACCAAGAAGTTACTCTCACCATTATCTCCATTAATTTCTTCCATTATAAAGATAACCGTAACCTCCATAACCTCGAACTTTATAACCATTATTCTTGTAACCTTTCACTTTCATAACCTCCTCCATTATATTCATGTTAATGTCATGTTTATGACTAATCTTTTGTATGCATCTATGTTACACTATAAATAGAGGCATAAGGGTTCATATTGTATACACTTGAAAATTTGGTGAACACTTGAAGACTTGGAATAATAAGAAAAGCTCTCATCTCTTGTCTTCCTATTTCTATTGCTTTCATCTTCTATATTTCTTGTCTTATTTTGCTTTAGTTTTACAATACGTTATCAACACGAGTTGCTCATTCTCCGTCAAGAATCAATGGTAGGTGATTTTTATGAATTGTCCTAGTAATTTTTCGGTTGCATGGTATACTTCATATCCTATATATTATTTGTACTAACAAAGCTTGTTTTGTGGTTATTTTAAAATGGTTAGTAAATTATGATAATCTTCATAACAATGTTGAGAGGGACTATTAAAATGTTTTAATTTATTTTAACTTGGGACTTTTATACGATTCAAACATGTTGTTCTAATTAATTGATTTTGTTCATTTTTCTTGTACTTTAAGTCAAATTCAGATTATATTTATGGTGTTCAATATTTATTTTTTGGTAATGCATTTAGTTTATTAAGACATTGATTGAGGGTAAGACAGTGAATTCAAGTTTCACCGCACCAAGTGGGTAAGACTTCGAGTTAAAGTCTCGGTGCACCATGATAATAAGAAGTTGGGTTCAAGTCCCATTGATTTATGACCAAAGGCGTTTTAATATGGGTAAGAGATTGAGTTTAAGTCCTAATGCACTATATTGATGATATGATGATGACTAACATAAAGTTGTATACGTTTGACTGAAAATCATGAAATTTGCCCAATTAATTTGCTCCATTCTCTTATATGAATGTGGTAGCAGTGCATAATATGTCTGAAAAATGACAAGTGGTTGAATGTATGAATATGGGTGTGGTAAAATGCTAATGATCATCATTGTGGTGGTTAAAAGGAAGAACATTATGGGTTCTTAAAATGGTCCTTCAAATGTGAAGGTAATTTTGTCCACTAAGGTGGTATGAAAGGTTATTGGACACATTGTTTCTTAAGATGCTCCTTCAAATGTGAAGGTAATTTTTATCCATCAAAGTGGTATGAGAAGTTATTGGGCATATTGTTGTTGGTGCAACCCAAATTTGAAAAGTTTTGTAAATCCTCCATCAAAATAAAGGAATACAAAGTGGTAGTCCATTTGATACATTTGACCTCTTAAAGTGATGTTGAGGTGAGTCACATAAATTTGATAATGTCAAAGCATGACAATGAGTTTCTATTAAAAACTTATGGAGCATGTACAAATGGTTATGGTCCATTTCTGGAAGAAAATGTGACTTGTGTTCGTATGGATAAGAAAATGTTCATGTATTGTTGGATAAATGTCACATCTCACCTCTACGGGAGGTTTGAGAGATTGGAAAGAAATATTTTGACATAAATGATTATTTGGTCATATACTTTCATCAGTACACCACAAATATTGTGGTATGTTCTCTCATGAACTATTGCTAACAAAAGAAAGAAAGAATTCTTTCCTATAAAGGTTGTGGTCATGGCCAAAATAAATATTATTGTGTGACAACACAAATTTGTCATTGGTCGTCAAGAAATAAGTCTTGCATGTATTCTCCTTGAAGGAGATGGTCAGCATAAGAATGATGTTGTGAAATTTCTGGTAGTACACAAACTTAATCAAGAGTTTCGGAAGAACTAATTTGTTACTATCCAGAAATGAAAATAGTTCATAATATTGAGGTTGTAGTAAGTCTCAAAAGACAACAATATCTTGGCATTCAAAGAATCACATTAATAACCACTTCTTCAAATCATGCATAAATAATATTGATCTATGAATTAAGTCTGGAGTGTGTTTGGTTGGAATCATGATCTATCATATTCAGAAAATATATGATTTTCTTTTGAAAAGGATATTCCAGCCACCATATACGAAAATAATATATAGCTCAATTGAAGGGAGGATACAACCAAAGGAGATCGAACAAAACATATTTCACCAAAAGTCTTTTTCACACATGATCTTCAACAAAATGTCGAGATAGACGTTCAAAGACTCATTCAAGTGATAATCTTGTAAACTTATTCACTAAGGATTGCCAACATCAATATTTGAGAAGTTGTGATATAAGATTGGAATGCATCGTCTTCGAGAAATCAAGTAAAGTTTTTATTAGGGGGAGAAAAATATGCATTGTACTCTTTTCCTTAACCATGGTTTTATCCCAATTGATTTTTCCTCGTAAGGTTTTTAACGAGGCAACATTCAAAACGTATTAAAAGATATGCGTACTCTTTTTCCTTCACTAGAATTTTTTTCCACAGGGTTTTTCCTAGTAAGGTTTTAACGAGGCATATTATCTATGGAAATCTAATAGGGAGTGTTATAAATATTATAGTGTGGATGTCCACTACACCAAGAAGTTACTCTCACCAATTATCTCCATTACTTTCTTCCATTATGAAGATAAACATAACCTCCAACTTTATAACAATTATTCTTGTAACCTTTCACTTCCATAACCTCTTCCATTATATTCATGTTTATGACTAACCTTTTGTATGCCTCTATGTTACACTATAAATAGAGGCATAAGGGTTCATATTGTATACACTTGAAATTTGGTGAACACTTGAAGACTTGGAATAATAAGAAAAGCTCTCATCTCTTGTCTTCCTATTTCTATTGCTTTCATCTTCTTTATTTCTTGTCTTATTTTGCTTTAGTTTTACAACATATTCTACGTATTCCTATTTATTGTAAATTTAAAGAGTGAAAAAGAAATTGTAAATTTAAAAGCCTAAATATTTAACTCCAACCTTTCATTTCTTCGTGAAGAATGAAAAATCTATATCTATCTATATATTATATAAAGCTAAATATTTAAAAATTGATTTGACACCTCTCTTTGGCTAATGATTCTATTTATTTTTTTATTGTTGTAATTTTCACTATATTTTTACTTATTATTACTATTAAAAAAAATGTGTCAATTATTATTCCCTTCATTAATTTCTATTATTTATTGTAAGAATTTAAACATCTCAAACTTTATTACTCCACTTATTCCTATTGTTTATTGTAAATTTAAAGGCATAAATACTTATCTCTCAAATATTTTATTTCTCCTTAAAGAATGAAAATTTATTAAAATAGAGTTGTCTAATGAAATATCATTTCAAATAGCTTGAAAAAAAAAAGTTAAACTATCCCTTTAACTCTCCTAATTATGATATTTCTCTTTTTATATAATTTTTTTAAAAAAATTAAAAATGCTTACATAATTAGTCAATTAAAGAATAAGATAATTTCTCAATAAATAAATTAAAAAAATGAAAAGGCGTAACTCTCCAAAAAAAATTCCCAACATCCATTTATATTTATTACATTTCATGAAGAACCCGTGATTAAAGTTGGCAATAAAAAAAAGGTTGCACCAGCCAAAATTAATAATTTTTTAAAAAAATTTCCTTATTTGTTATTTGTTTTATTAGTTTATAAGAATGAAAGTCACAATTATTATCATTTATTGTCCAAACTTTTCATATTCTTTACTAAAAATCAAATTTCATCCACATATTGATTTATGAAATAATTGATATTCACTTTTAACTTCTTCATATTTTTGTAGTGTTTGAATTACATAATTTATTCAGTTTCTATACAAATTAAAATTGATATTTGAGCTCTCTTGTGTATTTATTGTTTTTAATTTTTAGTGTAATTTTATCACGAAATATTAATTAATTAGCAAATGTGTGAATTGAATATAACTCTATTTTCTTTCTTGAATTTAGACGTACACTTTCTATGCTTTTTATATGAAAGTTTTGTGTGGATATATAAAAAAGTTTAGGCTATTAATTTTTATCATTTACACTAACTTATATGCTCATTTTATAAAGTAATAATTAAGAAAAAAGTTAAATTATAAGTAAGAGAAATTACATGAACTCTAAATTTAAATAGTTAAATAAATTTTATAAACGTAAATAGTATTATATAAAGGAAGTTATTAGTAAAATAACATAAATAATTTAAAAACATCCAAAAATGAAATAGCAACGTATATAAAATTGGTGCATAAAGAAATATGTCTTTATATTGTTCCAAGGAAAAATTATAATTCTATTCTTCTTCTTCTTTTCTTAATTTTATTTTTTTTTATTTCTCTTATTGTTATTTTTTGTTTGATTTTTTCATATATATATATATTAGTATTGCAATTCTTAATTTTTTTGTATCAATTAAATATAGAAAAATATGACCGCGTGAAGCGCGATTTGGTTAACTAGTAGTACTATAACCATTGAAATTTTGTGGGACTCTACAAGACGTGTTCAATTTTGAGTTGAGATTTACAAGGCGTATTCAATTCCAATCAACATTCTTTGAGGCTACTCGATCAGAAACCTAGTTCATATCTATATAAAAGATAATATATAGGCTTGAAAAGATATCTCAAATATTTCGCAACTTTATGAAATATTTATAAAGAGATCAAAATCAATCATAGTAATTCAAGAAATGTGCCACCCTTAAAACATGGATAACTATAACAATCAAGACCTGTTCAATTTCAATAATTATATGAGAGCTTTTACGAAGAAAAAAACACCACAAAGGTTCAAAAGGTTGTCTTTTCCTTATTAATTAATATGCTTACCTAAACCTTTGACATTTCCTATTCTTTTTGGTTAGGGGTCCAAAGGACCAAAAAGTTCATTAAAAAAAAAGTAAAATATAACTTTTTGTTCGATAGAGTGATGCTATCTATATACACTCTCTCTGTTCTAGAGTTATTTGATTGAGAACAAGTTATTTTAAGATTAGTTATTATAAAATAAGTTATTTCATCATTAACAAGTCAGTTACTAATGATAACCGATTATACTCAAAAAGATTCTCTTCTACTGTAAACCTACGCCACCCCTAGCCCTCCTACCACATCCGATCCCCAAAATTTTAATTTTATGAGTATTTTTTTTTAACTCTTGTGTGAGTTATTGTGAAGAGTAATGATGTATATTGAAAAGTAGAAAAACATCATGAATAAGCTTGAAGAACAACAAATGAATTTTGTGAATTTATGAAATTAATCCAAAATTATGATGAAAAATTATTGGGTTTATGTTGGTGAGCTTTTAGTGTAAAATATTTCAGGTCAAATAGGAAGGATTAGACCAATTTAACAAGAATTTAGTGCTCAACTATGGACGACTATGAAGAACACGATGTTGAAGATTTTTAGAATGTGCAAATTTGTTTTTTTTTAAAAAAAATTATTTTTAACATTTTATTTCTTATTTGGCATTAAAATTGACATGGAATTTCATGTGTAAGCGATTGTGCTACACGCGCACACATACCGAATGAGAAAGGGATTTAAAATATTGTGTTTTAGTAAGTTAAATGGTTCAATTGACAAAATCGTGAATATAAGGGTCTACTGACAAATGGAGCCAAGTACAAATGTCTCCCAAATCATTCCGCCAAATTATAGTGAGTGTTGATGGACCTATTTGGTTCAAAGTTTTTAAATTTAGATTTTTCAACCTCGAACTTTTCAGATATTTTTGGATTAATTCTCCATACAAACATCTAATTAAGTTGGAAGAGCCCTAACACAATATCCAAACCATACACAACACAAGAAGCAACAAGATTGTCTCAAAATAAGCAAAAAGGATGAGTTGGTATAGGGAATCAGGACGAGGGGTGTGAGATAATGGCAGGAGCTTTAGAACACGATCCACTCGAGCATTACTATCCTATTATTGCTGCAGCAACTGGTCCTTCTCCCTGTGACTCATCCAGGTTAGTGCGCAGAGTATCAATTTCAGTACGGAGGGCATCATTCTGTTCCCTGGCAATATGAAGATCATTCAAAAGACTGGCTACTGGGTCAGTAGCCCTTGGAGGAGCAGTAGGAACCTGGTCGTTGTTATCAAGTAGCCTGCAGTCAACAAGAGTAGACCTGGTAATCATGTCTTTCCTGTTCAGACCCAAATGATCCCTTGGCTAACATGGTGATAAACCTTTCTAGACTTATGATATGCCCATATTCTTTACGTATTCGTTTCAATGTTGATGCAAGTCCAAAAAAGGAATTTTAGTGAACCTATGCAAATACCATACAGATATATGAAGGATAAACAAATACAGATATGTAAAGGATAAAAACCTCAAATGCTCGTATTGCATTGTATGTAATGAGGGAGCAATGCAATACAGAGTAGAGCTAAGGTAAAGTATAAAATAGAAATACTAAATGATAAATTAAGACAAAATGAGAAGGGACAACATTGATCATGTGTCTTTTCATTTTACCTATATATGATCCAATAATACAAACATGATTATTTAAAGTAGCAATACAATAAAATAGAACGAGTTACCATGTAGCAGCATGTTTAAGAGCCATGCCAAAATGCTGCTCCAGAATCTGTCGAGTTATCCCATAATTTTTTTCTATCCTTTTTTTTTCTTTGTATGACTAATTCCAGATCTAGCAATATCAACATTCGATTGCGAATCAATTTCATGGTCAACTTGTTGTTGAAAAGAAGCATCAAGTTGTGCTAGCTCTTTCGAGTTAAATGGGTCCAAGCCAATACTCAGAGAAATTGAGCCCAACGGATGCAAGATCATGGTAACTGGGTTCTGGTTGGGTTGATGATGGAGAATCATAACATTTCAAATGTTCAACTTCTTCAAAAGTTTCGCTCCTATAATCAACGCAAGTTTCTTTGGTGCTAATGTACATATCGATAGCTGCACCTAACACACCAAAACAACAACTGACACCACAAATGTGAAAAGACGGAGTTACTTTCATTCCTAAGATTGTGAATTCTAGTTCTAGTTCCCTCACTTTTCAATTATAAGATTATGAATTTTCTGCAGTTGAAGGAGAAAAAAAAGAAGAAAAATGTGAGAGCTTTTACTAAGCCACAAATATTCTGCCAAGGGTTCAAAAGGTTCTCTTTTTCCCCATTAATTAATATGCTTACCCAAACCTTATCTTTTTTTATTAAGGGTCCAAAAAGCACATTTAAATATATATATTATTACCCTTATATATAAAAGGTCTAACTGCGATGAATACACGTGTGCACACTTATCTTTGGCAATTATAAGTCAAAATATGGGAGGTTGTACGAACACAGTTGGAGATGCCTGTACAAAAGACTTTAACAATTGTACATTATAGCTACCTATATATAGGTAGGTACTTTGAAATAGCTGTCTTACCAATTGCCGTTACTCAACTCCTACACCTTAACCAAAAATTTCCTCTCAAGTGGTTGCTGCAATATAAAAATTTGTTTGACTGTCGAAATTTCATGTGTATCACATAAATTGAGATAAAATGAGTAACATTTATTAGATTCGTATATTCTATCGATGCCACATAAATTAGGACAGAAGAAGTAACATATATTATTTAAAAATTATATGAAAAGTACTATAAATTACAATAATTAATGACTTAAAATACTTACAAATTGAGTTCATGTATACCCTTACTGTTATACAAATGACTCATATATACTCCTATCGTTACAAATTGAGCTCATATATATCCTTCATCTAACATGAGTGAAAAAAATAGTTTAAAATTTATATTTATATTTTTGTCTTTTAATTTTAAAAAATTTCATGTAGGGGCATATATGATTCTTCTAGCAAAGTTCAAGGTATATTTTAATTTTTTTCGTACATAAATTGTTTTTTGACCTTTTTGATTATAATTATTTGAGTTTCTTATTCTTATTTTATTTTTTTCTTTCATTATTTAGTGTAAAGAAAACAAATTTGAAGCTAATTTTTTTGGCTATATTATAATATTAAACTATTTTTTCGGCTATATTGTAATTTAATTTTTGTATTTGTAAAACAAATAAAATTAGGGCATCTATAATAATTTTACAAGAAAATTAGTTAAACATAAATAAATTTGACCATCAAAATAATAAATTTAAATTAGTCGTTGAAACAAAAAAGTCAACAAAAATACGTACGAGGAGGATCAAATATACCCCATCTGGATTATTATTTTAAAAAAAAATATTAAAAAATTAAAATTAATTTTTTCACTTCCTTTAGAGGAAAAGGGTATACATTAACCATTTGTTTAACAATAGGGGTATATATGTGCTACTCTCATAAAGACGAGTATATCAGCTCTAAATGGCAAAATTGAGGGATAAATCAGACCATTTTCCCTTGTATAAATAATAGAGTATATAGGATATAAGTGCAAATAAAAAGTTATTAGGCACTAGGTAATTTAAAGTATTAAGAGAAAATGCTCTAAAGCCCCACCCCCGCCTCCCCCCCCTCCCCCAATTAACCTATACCCGAAATTCCAACTACACACTCCAATTTTACAAGTGTCCTATCACCCCTCTAAACATTTTATTTATCTATTTACTATACACTTGAGCGTTGTCCAGTCCACATAAACCAAATAAATTGTCTCAAGTGTTTGCATGCGCGGGTCCCCACCCACTTCAACCCCCAATTCTTGTTTTTTCTCCATTTCCCTCCTAAAAGAATTAGAAGCCCCAAAGATAAGTTTTTCATCTCGTTTTCTCCATTTGAATGGAAACATTTTTGGTGATTTATTGAAACATTTTTGTGTGTCCATACAAAGCTCATTCTAGTTTGCATTTGTCATTTTTAATGAATTTCGAGAAAATTCAAAAATCAAATTAGAGACCCTAAATAAGAAATTAGAGCAGATTACAAATCCTAACTTTAAGATTTAAAGTAGAAATGAACATAAACAACTAAAACCTACCCAAAATTGAAAAAAAATAGTGCAATTTTCGAAAAAGGAAGAAGAATTAATGGTGGGGAAGAAGGAAAAATGGTTTATTTAACTTGGAAAAGATAACCATGGGAGAAGTACTCAAAATTTAAGGCTATTGCCTCTTCTCACGCTCCTAGAGGTGGTGTTCTCACCTCCTATGACAGGTCAGCACTCAAGTGTGTAGTAAATAGACAAATAAAATGTTCAGGGAGTGATTGGACATTTGTAAAGTTAGAGTGTGTAGTTGGAATTTCGGGTATAGGTTGGGGGGTCTTTTAGACCATTTTCTCAAGTATTAATCATTACAAAATCAAATTCTAATTCACATAATAACCTCCTTTACACAACATCATCCAGTATTTTATATTGTTATGTATTTGAAACTAATTTTTCATATAGAAAAAAATATATTTTTAAGTAATACATGACAGGGAGCAATAATTGTGGCAGAAGCGTAATTGTAGGCAGAGAAAGTGAGTATATTTTTAATTAACATTCAATAGACAACTCTCTGTTTTGTTGCGTAAGGAAAAAAAAAGTGTTAAAGAAACCTCCTAGACCAACACTAGAGATACTTTTTAACCTGCTCCCATTTCGATTTAGAGTCTGGAATGAAGATTTTATTTTATTTTTTCCATTTTGATTTAGAGTCTGGATGGAATTTTTTTTTTTATTACGCTTCCTAGAAATTCTCACCTTTTACTCATTAAATGACTCGAACTCACAACATTTAGGTTGAAAGTGAGGAGTGCTTACCATACAAGCAACTCCCTTTTGTCAATGAAGATTCTTTCAATTGAATGATGAACGTAATAGATATCGACTCAATTCGAAAGAAATTACGTAGAAGCTTTACAAAATTATTATAAAAAACTTACCTCATTGTTATAAATCAAGTCATTGAATATTTCAAATAAACTCCTAAATTCAATACTCTCCTAAAATTCCTAATAATAAACCAAATCCCCTACACCATTAGCTACAAACGCTTTTTGACAAGCATTTGCCTCATTGCTACTAAACAACCAAACGACTTTTGAACATCCTCTGGAAAAAGTATGGTTCATTACCTCACAGATACTGAGGCCATGCATAGAGACCATAAAATGAGCTTGGTTTTATGATTTTTTTCAACTACATTCTCTTTAATTGAATGAACATTCTGATCCTTAATTTCTCAAAATACTTCAATTAGAACATGCAAGAAATAAGCTATTTCAACAACCTTTTGTTCAATTTCTAGTCAAATTCTCATCAGCACGAATCAAGGGAATGGACCCCTAACCTCTTTTTATCTTGTTAGTTAAGCACTAACGACCATGAAAACAAATGTACTATGAAGCCACCATGCCAAACATATTAAGTTCACATTTAAATAAGTAATTCCTAGGATAAAATGTAGATTTAAGTCACTAAGAATGGAACCAATTTAATTCATTCTCAATAGCCACGAGATGATCATTCAAAGCAAAAAAAAATTATCGAAGAATGCTCTTACTACAATCGTAGTCTCGTTTCCCCTGTGGATAGGAAATGCATGTGGAGGAATGATAATGAAACCCTACTGAGAATTGAACTTTATATGAATCGAATGTAAAGTAGCAATTATACTGGTAGGTATCACTTAACGTTTAGATAGTTTACCAAAATATAACTTGACAAATGTGAGACATCCTAAATAATCATAAATGATGACTGTTCCAAGATCAATAAACAATGAAATGATGAAACAACAAAAACATTCATCAAAAAATTTCATTAACATTTCAGAAATTCTAAGTTACATTGATTGATCTCTGCGCAATCACTTAACCATTAATAATTGACTTGTCGTTACATTATAGTAAAGTAATGTTCACCTTTGCTTGACAAGCTCAAGATCTTTGAATTTGATTTTCCTTTTTACTTTCGCTACCAATTTTCTCCTCCGCGCGGGATGGAGAGTGCAGCCTCTAGCAGATCCAACTGCCGCAGCAATGGGTTCTGCATTCCGTGCAACGGTGTCGCTGTAGTCCAGATATAATCAATGAATTCAACTTGAAACTTTATGCTCTTTTTCAAGGTTTTCGAGGATGTCGATGCATCTCTTGAGCAAAGACTTAGCATGCTCATTCTTTTCCATTTCATAGACCTGAACAAACTCGCGGCTGAATGCCACTTCTCCACCAGGCAACTGCCTGATAGCTTTCAGTAAGTTCACCATTTCCACAAGGCACTCTGAAGCTGCTATGTGAACCTGCATGGATAACAATGTTTGAGGTTCACAATAAAATATCAAACAAACAAAAACATTAAAAAACTCAATCGAAATAGCATCACCCTAAACCTTCTAACAAACTTGAGCAAGAAATCATACTATATCCCCTTTCATTTCCTTAAATAGAATTCTATAATTGAAACTACTAGTCAGAAATGCCCTTTTTTTGAGTAATACTAGTCATAAATGTCTGCTGTTGAACTTTTCTCAAATGGATGATGAGATCAGAGTTTATTTCAGAACATTAACATTTCTTATTGAATGCAGAAACACTGCTAAATGCATGCAGTGGAACCTAGTGGAGCCAGGAAAGGATGCCAAATCTATAGAACAGTTACTAAGTTCTATCACCCTAGGCATAGGATTGGGTGACCAGAAGACAGGATCGCATAAAAATAAGTATACAACAGCTATCCATACTTAATTGTCCTAAACAGCAGAGAAAAATAGCTGAATTACTGAAGAAAGGATGATATCACAACTGAAAAAAAAAAAATTAAGGCAGGAAGAGACACCAGCATGGAGATCTCCATTCAACGTAATAACTGACAATCAGGTGTAGATAGTGGACGAGATGAAATAGTAGTAATGACACATGTGAAAGATAGGAAGGCATAATGAAGATGACATACCTGGGCAATTTTTACTGTTTGTATAATTTCAAGTACTTTCACAGAGGTTTTGCAGAACAACTGGAAAGACCAGAATTTTAATTAGAATCCAGGTACAGTACTAGTGAGGACAAAAATGCAACTTTGGGATATGAATCACCTCATGGGCAAAAGAAACTATGCTGGCATATTGAGAAGAATCTGGAGAACCAGCTGTCTCAGTGTGCAGCTTTGAGCAGAGCTCTTTAATTGACGAAAAAACAGACACTTTCACTGCAGAAAGGAAACAAGCATATCAGAACAGGCAAAACTGTTTCACTCTCATGGTAAGGATAAATAATGTTGTGAAGGCAATACCTGGCCATGAAAAGTTTGGTGAAAGTGAAATTAAGAAAAATTCAATCAAGTTCTTCTGCTGTTTAATAATATCAGGTGCCCGTGCTATGTGAATGCATGCTGTTACACAATTTACTATCTTATCATCCGCAGAAGAAAAATCCTCCTTCTCATCTCCTTCTGCAAATAATGAAAAGACATAATCAGACAAATGATATTGAGCTTCTTGCATCATTTGTCGTCTGGATTTAGAAGCATTGACTATAAGAAAGTTTTTGGTGGTTTCAGCAATATGATAATTTCCTTATCTGAATACACCGAGTTTCTTAAGTAAAGGAGTCACGTTAACAGACATATCAGCAACTTGCATCTATTGTCCAAACTGATAACTTCGTCCTGCCTATTTCTCTGATAATAAATCTCTTTTCTCAACTATTTCCTATTCTAAATCCCTTCTGGAAGTCACATTGACCAATGGATCCAAGACCATGACACTTGGAGTAGATCACTTGACCCCTTTACCCCCTTTGACATAAGATTCCTCTCTTTATGCACCTGGTTGCCTCTTAATCTCATCCATTAGCTGTTCATCTCACACACTAAGTCATTCAGTAACCTTTTTGAATGAATTTGTTGTAAGATAAGATTGTAGCATGGGACAAATAAGAGATATTGAGCTTAATTAAGAAGACAGACTTTACTATCTCAATCTTCCAAGATCACCCACAGATTGCCTTTTAATCAATTCCTCGGATATGCTTTCATAGACACTGAGTTCAACCTATTTAAATTTTTTTAAAAAGGTACTTCGTTCATTCCACTTATTCGCCATAAACTGTGAGTCATCTCAACTCAGTAAGCATACTATTTTTTTTTTGACAAATGTAACAAGTTTGTATATAAAATCTTCAGCACTGAGGCTGGGATCCAAAGAATTTACATCACAGAGCTACATACAACTGAGTAGGCACAGCAACCCCAAAAAGAAAACCTATCTCTAGGACCTTATCTCATCTTACAAGGATCCTAAGATGTCTACAATTGCTACAGGATCATCTATATACTCCGAACTACACCAATAGCAAAAAGTGATAATGCAGTTCATTTTAATCCTATGCAAAGAACTACTGAAACATTGAAAACATCTTGAATTTCTCTCCTTCCAAATGGTCCACCATATCACTGCTGGGAGAATTCTCTATCTGTTTTTGTCTGTGCTACTACTCCCCTCATTGTTCCAGCTTACTAGCCTTTTGGGCATAGTCCACCTTACGCCTCTGAAACTTGTAAACAAGTTCCACAGTTGGCTAACCACTTTACAGTGTAAAAACAGATGGTTGATTGTCTCTGCCTTTTGCTCACAAAAAAAGCATCTTGAACACATTTGTATGCCCCTCTTCATGAGGTTTTCTTGAGATAGAGCAACCTCTTTCACTACCAGCCAAGTGAAGACTACCACTTTGTTGGGAATTTTCACTTTCCATACAAGCTTCCAGGGTAAGAAACTAATTTGAGACCCCATCTGATTCGAACTCTTATAAGCAGAGCTGACTATGAAAAAGCCTTTATTATGGCATTTCCATCTGAGAGTATCTTCTCCTTCCTTTGCTCTTGTAAACTGCTCTAAGATGCCATAAAATTCAGCTAGTCTTTCCACCTCCCAATCTTGCATCAGTCCTATATGTCAGGCTCCACCCTATAGGAGTCCGTACTTCTTGCAGAGTAGACCTCTGTTGCTGATTTAGTAGATAAATATCTGGAAAAAGTTATTTGAGACTGCCACTTCCTAACCAATCATCTTCCCAGGACATGATCTTCCTTCCACTATTTACATTGAAGTTTGTTCTTTCAAAGAATGCATGCCCCAAGTTTCTGATTGACCCCCACATACTGATGCCATAAGCAGAAGATACTTCTTTAGTCTTTCAGAAATCTTCCTTCTCATATTTTGCTTGGATCACCCTAACCCACATAGTCTACTCTTCTTTAGGGAATCTTCACAGCCATTTTATAAGCAAGCTTTTGTTATGTTTTCTCAAATTTCTGATACCTAATCCCCCCGCTTTTAGATAGGATTACAGTTTTTCATTTAACTAAATGGAATCCTTTGTACTCCTTATCTCCTTTCCACAAAAAAATTCTCCTTATGGCATCAATTCTTTCTTCTACTTTGGCTAGAATGGGGAAAATTGTCATCAAATATGTTGGCAAGGCGTCTAAGACTGAGTTGATCAAGATTAATCAATCCCTCTGGACAATCTCTTCTCGCATCTCTCCGCCACTCCATTCCAAATATCTTTGGATTTGCTTTTTGCTCCCAGAGGCATCCCCAAATAGATATATATAATTGGCAACTGCCCTATCTCTTCTCCCAAGACTGCTATAAGCTGTTGGATTCTATTCACCCCATTGATTGGGAAAATATGACTTTTCCTCCAATTGATGTGGAGACCAGAAATTGCTTCAAAAATAATAAGGATTACCCTCAAAATCTTGAGTTGTTTCTCCTCTGCATCACAGAAGATTATTATTTGCATATTGTAAATGTGTGACTTCCACTCTTGCATTCCCATCCTTTGCAACATTAAAGCCCCTATCCAACCATTACTGTGAGCTGTCTTTATCATTTATTTAAACCTTTCATTTGTCTCAGTCCTAAATCAGAAAGGAAGAAACCTTCCAGAGATCCATTTATTAGCACTAAAAATCTGACAGTACTTATGCAAAATTTCATCCACTTCATTCCAAATCTCATCCTCTGCATGATTCCAAGCATAATGTCGATAAAACACGTAGTGATAAATTCCTGAATTACAGTGTTGAACTTCCCAAACCAAGCTTAAAAAAACTATTTCAACCATAGAGTTACTTATGTAATCGACATACAAGGCTAGTAAACTCCACCTCCCACGAGAAACAAAATTAGGTGGCTGCTCCATATAGATTCTTCACAGTGCAACAACCACTGAAAAGTGCTCACAATTTGGTACAAAATATATGGATCGTCTTTGAATCAATAGATGAGTCGATTTAAACAAGAAAGTCACTGAAAATCTGGCCAGAACATGCTCATGCATCGGAGTATTAGATTTGATGGTTGAAAGTGGTCACAATCTGAGAAATAAATTATATAGGTAGGCCCAGAATGATGACACGATCACACTGACAAAGAGAATTATATGGGTAGGGTCGAAATGATGGCACGACCCTACTTGAAATTAAAA
Source organism: Solanum bulbocastanum (assembly GCA_037074985.1). Classification (NCBI taxonomy): domain Eukaryota; kingdom Viridiplantae; phylum Streptophyta; class Magnoliopsida; order Solanales; family Solanaceae; genus Solanum; species Solanum bulbocastanum. The sequence continues at coordinate 34,709,465 of CM073607.1, forward strand.
ATTATATGGGTAGAGTCAAATTAACGGCACGAACCTACTAAAATGGAGAATTTATATGGGTAGGGTCTAAATGATGACACGTACCCTACACAAATTAGATATGAAAAAATAGTCACCGGAAAGATGGCATGATGCTACACAAATCAGATATGAGAAAGTAGTCACCAGAAAGATGACACAGAGACAAATAAGATATGAGAAAGTAGTCATAACAATGATTCACGGTGCTACACAAATAAGATATAAGAAAATAGTCACGGGAAAGATACATGGTGACCCAACTTTTGCTAACATAATCATTGGCTAGACGGGCAACATATATGGGTAATAGCCGCCTGCCGACAGCGGAAGCTCTTTGATTCTCTATCAAGATCGTAGAGGTTCGATACCATGTGAGAAATATCGAAAAAGAATATTATTAAATTGTGTATCTACATTATTACATTGAGACCTTATTTATCGACACTATATTAGACTCCTTTTCCAACTAGAAAACTACAATACAATCCTTTTCTATTAGTATTCTATATAGTATATATTATTTCTGTCCTATTCCTATTCTAAGTAGGATTGTATATATTATTCTTGTTCCTATTCCTATTCTAACAGATTCAAAGACAATAAAATATGCATCATTAATTGTCGTACATCTTTAATGAGGGAAATGACAATAAGATAATTCATGCAGTACCTCCTCTAAGATCACTGGACAAATTATTCTGACCAGTCGTATTAATTTGCAGACTGCACATGTCAAATAATTGTGGAAAAGCTTTATTGAAGAAGTCTGGATTATTGAATGCCTTTAAAACCTGAAAGGAGAGATGACCAAAGGAAATAGTATTTAATGCCATGAAACATGAGGAAGCTAAAACGTTACACAAAATGATCAAATATTAAACTAGACAATAAAAAGCAGAATCTAGATAAAGCATAAGTAAATTACTTTCTACCCAGATTATTTTGAAGTGTATATGGAAAGCAAGCAAGCAAGGGTGCAAAGATCATCCCTATCGGCATACAACATATGTACTAAATCCACCTATTTTGCCCAACTTATATCCCAAAGAGCATTTGATTTGCTGTAACATTCAGTACAGCCGTATAATGTAAGTTCCCTGCCTTCCAAATTATAGCATGCAAACAACAACTATGCCTCAATCCAAGAAGTTTGGTGTCAGCTGTATGATCCTCAGAAACCATGTTGCTCCGTTTAACTATACCATATGACATACATTTCCTCTAGAAAACTAATCCAAGCAATTTGGTGTCAGCTGTATGATCCTCAACAACTATGTTGCTCCATTTAACTATACCATATGACATAACATTTCCTCGAGGTAGAAAACTCTCTCTCTGAAAACATTCTGGAATTTCTGACTGAATAGCAAGGAGTCATCAAGACAGTTCCAGTGTGCCAAATCCCAGTGCTCCAGCTTAACAATACATGCAAGTATTCTATTTCATTGAAAGCTTTGCTTTTAGATCCAGCACATATCTATCTGGTTATCCACTTCTTGCTACACATAATTTTCACCTTTCATCCCTTTGGTGCAAAATCTTGAACATTCTTGACATAAGTTATGGTTTTAAGCATTCAACTATTGGGGGTCTTTTTACCTAGAAGAGAGATTTTGTGTGTGGGGGGTGGGGGGTCAACTCACCTGAAGGTTTCAGAAAAGTTAACAAACTTTACAAGCAAATGTCTTAATGATGCTTTGAACCTATACCGCATACATACTGCTTCAGAATATACCTATGCAAAGTAGGCGTATAGCATCATGCATGTCAGTACCTTTTCAGTGCCCGCTGCACAATAAAGTTCCATGTTCTATATTTACATTATCTAAAGCATATTTTATTGGATTATGGAAGAAGCTAAAAGATTGGATCTTCAAAATCCTATCTACCAGTGTCAAGTGTGTCTGAATGATGTGATACTATTCAACTATGAAGGTTTAATTCATTTCACTTGAGGGTGGTTTAAATTGTGTCCCAAGGGATAGCAATCCCAGGAAAAGATACAAGATTATTTTATCTTGCGTTTGGGTTAAGATTTTGCTTCCAAGATTAACAACCCCAGGATTATATATAACACAATTGTATACATAATAACACTATTCTTCCTATTTTACCCTTGAGAGTTATTAGCCTTGAAAGTATGAATTTGACCAACATAGGAAAACTAAATGATTAATTCAGGTTCATTGGCCAATTTAATTAATCAAAATAAACTAATTTATATTCATTTATTGAAAACTTAACTTCAAGAAAACACTAAATAAGGGTACAATTGTAAACTTACATAATTTCTTAATAGACGTGAATCTAAAATGGTGACATATAAATAGGAACAGATGAAGTATAATTTTATACCGCAATCAATGTGGGAAAACAATCCCAGGATAAGACACTAAAATGACAAATATGCTTTTCTCCAAAGTTCTCTCAACTGAAACTTTTATCTACTTCCCATGAAGTGGGTTCATAACCTGAGGTCTCAACCCTCAAGTTCAAATCCAAGTATGTGGGAGGTGGCAGCTAGCCCAGACACCACGGTTTTATAAAAAAATGAAAATATTTCATAGACAAAAGATTATTCACTTAACTACTGTCAGATATTTCAGGCAAAAAAGATTGCATGTTCCTGCCTGCATGAATAAAGGTGCTCAAACAACCAGAGTGCAAATACCTGCTCAAGACAGGAGAAAGCTGCTTCACGATACTTCTTCGTCTTCTTTGAACATGCAGATAATATAAGACTCAAAATGGCATCTGGAGTGTCAGGATCAGCAGCAGAAATTGATTTATGACACGACATACAGAGTGCAGATAACGCAGAGAGTACTGCATCCTTTCCCTGAATCATATCAATGCATTTTTCTGTTAAATTATCACTATCATAATAATTAAACAATAAGCACGATATTCTGTACAGGCTTAAGTAAAAGGATCCGGGTGATAAATTAAGCCTTCAAAGATTGCAAAAAGGGATGGTTACCAATACATATCATTCAGCCATCTAGTTTACTAAACATGGCCGAAGTACACACAACATATACACTCGGTTGTATATGGTGTGTATGTGTGTGTATATTATATGTATATTAGATGTATAGGTATGTATATTTATATAAATTATACACTACATATACGTTGTGTACATAGTTTGTAAACTAGATGGGCCAAAGGCATTGTGTTGTAATTTTTCTCTTGAAAAAACCCTAAACTATCATGGTTTGACATGATCACTCGCAACCCAAACTTGAATCTACTTCAATAATATATTGTAATATGAAGCAAATTGTAACAACAATATACTAGTGTGATCTCACATGTGGGGTATGGGGAGGATGAGGTGTACGAAGACCTTACCCCTATCATTGTGGGGTAGAGAGGACATTTCAGATAGTCCCTCGGCTCAGGAAAAAAATAAATTTCAGAAGAGTTTTGAGAATGCAAGAGTACAAAATCTATGATAGAAATATTAAAGACAAGAAAAATATTGACATCAAAACTAGTAAAGTCTAAAGATAACCAAAGTATAATAAACAACCGTAGTAATACAATGGACAAATAAGATAATGTTAGCTAGGTGCTTACTAGAATCATGCTCTACCACTGAAGAGACAATAACTTGACTACCTCTTATGTAGGGTTATGTCCTCAGTGAGCTGAAGATGTGTCACAACTCATGTCTTGTCTAATTACCAGTGAATTCTTCCCCAGTCTACCTCTCCTGAGACTTGTCATTGCCAACCTCTCGCAACTCCTCATTGGGGAATCTATGTTCCTCATCTTCACATGTTTAAACAATCTCACCCTTGCTTCCCGCATCTAATCCACCACGGAGGCACTCCAATCTTGCCTTATATATCTTCGTTCCTAATTTTGTCTCTCCTACTATGATTAGTTATCCATCTAAGCATCGTCATTTCTCCTACCTTCATCTTCTCAACGTGAGAGTTCTTTGGCCAACACTCTCGTACAACAATGTCGGTCTAACAACTACTCTATAGAACTTACCTTTAAGTATTGTGACATATTCTTATCACATAGGACACCGAATGCAAGCCTCCATTTTATCCACCCGGCTCCAATATGATGTGAGTTATCCTTGTCAATCTCCCCATTTCCTTGGATTATAGAACTAGGATACTTGAAGCTTCTCTTCGGGATGACTTGAGTATCAACCTTCACTTTCTCATCGCCTATTGTGATGTGTCACTTAACTTGCCTCCATGTATTTTGTTTGTCTTGCTCAACTTGAGGCATTTAGACTCTAAGGTTTGTAGTCTATCGCTAACTTTGTCGCTTATCTCGTCAGTCAATATTATGTCATCTGCAAAAAACATACACCATGATACTTCCCCTGGGATACACCGCATACTTGTCTATCACTAAAGAAAATAAAAAGGGGCTAAAAGTCGATCTCCGATGCAACCCCATCACTACCGAGAAGTGTTTTCAATCTCCTTTGTTTTTACTCGGAACTTGGCTCTATCATACATGTTCTTTATTGTTCTAATGTGTGCCATGAGTACACCTCTAGACTCCAAGCATCTCCACAAACCCCTAGTGGGACCTTGTCATATGCCTTTTCTAGGTCAATGAACACCATATGTAGGTCTCTTTCGTATCCTTATACTACTATAATAATCTCCAAACGAGATGATGGCTTCTGTATTTAATAGACCACTCTGGCATGAATCCGAATTGGTTCTTGAAAATAGACACATCCTTCTCATCTTTATCTCCCCCACCCTGTCCCAAAACTTTTTAGTGTGGCTTAGTAGCTCGATGTCCCTATAGTTATTATATCATCATTATTCTTGTACAATGGAACCACAATGCTCCACCTCCATTGATCGGGCATTTTAGTTGTCCTAAAAATGACATTAAACAATCCAGTTACCCATTCCATACCTACTTTGCCTACACTAATCCAAAATTCCACCACGATCTCATCTAGTCTGGTTGCTCTTCCCCTCCTCATCTTACAAAATCACCCATCACAATAATCCTAGACTCCTTTCATTTAAGAGTATATAAGTACGCATGTCATCGTCGTCTAATGTGTGCCTCTTCAACCAATACTTTTGTTATCCTCATCTTTAATACACTTCACTTGTCTAGGTCATGGGCCTTCCCCCTCTCTCTCGCCTTGACGAGTCTATACAACTTCTTATCCCCGCCTTTGTCCTCTAGTTCTTTCTACAAGCGTTCAAATGTTGTCATCTTTGCCACTATAACCACTAACTAGGGCCGGCTCTTGCCTATGAATTTTTAGGCCAATGCCTTAGCCCCCAATTTTTGAGGGCCTCAAATTTCTATTAAAAAAATTATGTTTAATTTTTTCATGAAAAAAATTAATTATTTATAATAAAAAGTGTGTATGTATATATATATATTCTTCGCTAACGCTCATATTATTTATCCTTTTTTACTCCTTCTGTACTCTATTTCTTCAAATCTTTGATAGTTAGAGTAATATTCTATAAAATATATGAATCAATAGCCGAAAAGTGTTGAACAAAGTAAATTACAAATATTTTTTTTTCTTCGTAACTTTTCATATTAAAGTAGGGTATACCAAGTTATCAACTTTTTGAATCAGATTCTATGATTCTAACTCTTATCTTTATTTAAAATTTATCAATTTAGTACTTATAGAACTATATTATTGATTCATATAATTATTGTCTCAATAAAATGATGTTTTTCAATGTTGAATTGATAAAGTCTTGCTTAAAAATAATAATTAAAAAAATATTTGAAAAAATCATTTATAAAAAAAAAAAAATTAAGGAATAATTTACATCTTAAAATTTAGAAAAATAAATAAATACAGATAAAATTTATTTAAATTTTAGGCCTCTAATTAAAATTTCGCTTTAGGCCTCGAATTATGTTGAGCCGCCCTTGCCACTAACTTAGCTCAGTTCTTCGACGTCTTAAACCTCTCTCTATTAGTCCTCTTTTCCTTATCTCTACTCTTCACTAACTTCATATAAGAAACCTTCTTGGCTTCCACTTTACTCGGGACCTCACCATTCCACCACCAGTCCCCTCTCTGTCAACCAAAGTTATCCTTTGAGATCCCAACATCTCTCTAGTTGCTTCCTTGATGCAATAAGTTGTCCTGTTCCACATACTACATGTGTCCCCACAACTAAAATATGAAGTGTTACACATAATTTTCTTATTGGATTCACTGTCATATACTCATATTCCATATTAATTGGATTTAAACAAAAAATAATCATAATATTGATCTTCGTTTATGAAATGAACTTTAGTATGATAAAAGAATAACATGGGATCATAATTCAGAAATCACTCTAACATGAAATTCCTCCAACTAGAACTCTTTTACCCTCTGATTTTAGATGACCACAACACTAACAAAGTAGGAGGATTACAAACTAGTCATTTTGGAAGTATATGATCATTAATACATATTAGCAATTTAACATATATACACACACAAAAAAGCAACACATATACAAGCAGTTTGATGATAAACAAAGCATGCTGTAGTGATCATAGGTAAAAAAGGAATACTATTACAATATTTCTCCAAAAAAAAAAAAAAAACTTTAACAACATGAAAAAACATGTTAAGAAACAGCATAGTACTTTCTTTTGCTTCATTTTACATGATAGTTGTTAGTTTGGAAACAGAGTTTAAGACATAATTTAAATTTTGTATTATATTGTGGCAATGTTGTTCATAACAAGGGAGACATTCAAAATTGCAACTACTAAAGGGGTATCAAGTTGCTAAGCAACACTATGAAGGTTTGGGAGAGGGTGATGGAGTTGAGGTTGAGGAGGCTCGTGAGTATTTTTGAGAACCAGTTCGGATATATGTCGGGACGCTCGACTACAAAAACCAGTCATCTTGTAAGGAGACTAGTGGAGCAGTATAGGGAGAGGAGGAACTTACACATGGTGTTCATTGACCTAGAAAAGACTCATGACAAAGTACCTAAGGAGGTGCTTAGAGGGTAGTAGTGTACCTGTTGCGCACACAAGGTCGATTAAGGACATGTATGATGGAGCTAAGACCCAAATAAGAATAGTGGGAAGGGACTTAGAGCAATTCCCCGTGTTGATGGGGTTGCACCAGGGATCAACCCTAAGCCCGTATTTATTTGTCTTGGTGATGGATGTATTGACGCGACAAATTCAAGGTGAGGTGCCATGATGTATATTATTTGCAGATGACATAATTTTGATTGGCGATACTCACGAAGGAGTTCATGCTAAGTTGGAGTTTTGGAGACAAACCCTAAAGTCTAAAGAGTTTAGGTTGAGCAGGACCAAGACAGAATACCTAGAGTGCAAGTTTAGTGAGGTGACACACGACACTAATATGGAAGTGAGGCTTGATACACAAGCCATCCAAAAGAGAGGTAATTTCAAGTATTTTGGGTCTATTATCTAGGGAGATGGAGAGATACACAAGGATGTCACTCAACGTATTGGTGCAGGATGAATGAAATGGAGGCTCCCATCCAAAAACTTGTGTGATAAAAAGTTGTCACCTAAACTTAAAGGCCAGTTCTACAGAGTGATGGTTAGACCAATTACGCTGTATGGGGTAGAGTGTTGGCCACTCAAGAACTTTCACATTCAGAAAATGAAGGTGGCAGAGATGAGGACGTTGTGATAGATATATGGGTCTACTAGGAGGGATAGGATTAAGAATGAGGATATATGAGACAAGGTGGGAGTGACTTTAGTGGAAGACAAGATGCGGGAAGCAGTAGCCTGAAAAAGTACTGAGAAAAGGTGATTAGATAGGACATGACACAGTTGCAGCTTATCGAGGACATGACCTTAGATAGAAAGGTGCATATGATGCAAATTATGATAAAAGGATAGTAGGTAGAAGTGTGTTCATGCTAGTAGGTAGGAGTGCATTGTCGTGGTGCCCTTACTAGTAGTCTTAGGGTTATGCTTGTAGTTTCTTATTCTTCAATTTTGTTGATATCTTTTTGTTGTGTGTAGCTTGATTGTAGTATTATTTGGTTGTAGTACTTTCTGCTACTATTTGTTGTTAAACCTATTGTCTCTTGTACTCCCATTACGTTTTTCTTTAATCTATTTATGTCTTGAGCAAAAGGTCTACTGAAAACAACCTCTCTACCTCACCTCTAAGGTAAAGGTAACGTCTACATACACTACCCTACCCAGACCTCATAATGACATGTTTTTTTATTTTATCTCATGGGTTGTTTGATTGAACAAAGTTTAAGACGTTGAACGGGTCTATCGGAAACAACCTCTCTACCTCACCTCTGAGCAAAGGGTCTATTGAAAACTGAACATGTTGCATATTACTCCTCTACTTCATTCTATCTGATGTTGTTTGATTGAACAGAGTTTAAGACAATAAGAATTTGTATTATATATGTAAGAAATATGAGTGAAGAATATTATTGAATTGTTGCATCTACATTACTACAGAGAGACTATTTATAGACACTACAATACAATTCTTTATCAAGTAGGAAACTATACACTATTTCTATTCCTATTCTAATTCCTATTCCTATTCTAACTAGGATTGTATATACCTATTCCAATTCTAACACTCCCCCTCAAGCTGGTGCATACAAGTCACATGTACCTAACTTGTTATAGATGTAATTAATACGAGGATCGTGAGGAGCTTAGTGGAGATACTTGCAAGTTGATCACTCGACTTCACAAATTGATAGTCAATCTCAATGTGCTAGTCTTCTCATGAAATACTGGATTTTATGTAGAATGCTAATAAACCACAAAATGATTAGCCCCACTATGAGTCATGCCAAACTATTGAATTACTATGTTGAACTTCCCAAACCAAGCTCGAGAAGACTATATCAGACCATAGAGTGAGCTACGCAATCGACATACAAAGGCTACTAGACCCCGCTCCTTCACCCACCCAGTAACAAAGCCAAGTGGTTTCTCCATATAAACTTATCTGGTATAAATATATGGATCATCTTGGAATCAATAGATGAGTCGATATTAACCACGAAAGTCACCGAAAAGCTGACCAAAACATGCTCATGCGTCGGAGTATTAGATTTGATGGCCGAAAGTGGTAACAATCTAAGAAATAAAATTATATGGGTAGGGTCGGAATTATGGAACAACCCTACTAAGAAAGAGAGTTATATGGGTAGGGTCGCGATCCAACTGAAAAATCGAAATTATATGGGTAGAGTTGGATTGACGGCACGATCCTACTGAAAAAAGAGAACTTATATGGGTAGGATCGCAATGATGGCACAACCCTTCACAAATAAGAAAGTAGTCACTGGAAAAAATGATGTTACGCAAATCAAATAACAAGTAGTAAACGGAAGGTTGGCACAGTGCTAAACAAATTGGATATGAGAAAGTAGTCACCAGAATGATGGCACGAAGCTACATAAATAAGATATGAGAAAGTAGTCACCAGAATGATGGTACGGTGCTTCACAAATCAAATATGAAAAAAGTAATCACCGGAAAGATATGCTCTAATATATCGCCTAGGCCTAACACAACCCCAAAAACCAGTTCATTCCCCAACCAATGTGGGACTTTTACCCGCTCTAACACCCCCCCTTCACGCCCAGGCCCGACTGAAGCATGGACCAAGAGTCCAAACGCAAATGGACCCGACTCTGATACCATGTGAGAAATATAAGAGAAGAATATTATTGAATTGTTGTATCTACATTATTATAGAGAGACCCTATTTATAGACACTACAATCAAAGTTTCTCGAACTCCAAACGCAGATGTACCTGACTCTGATACCATGTGAGAAATATAAGAGAAGAATATTATTGAATTGTTGTATCTACATTATTATAGAGAGACCCTATTTATAGACACTACAATCAAAGTTTCTCGAACTTAGTACAGGTGTCCGATACGGGTGCGGATCTAGAGGTCGGATCCTTCATGATCTAATTTTTAAGATTCGGGGATATGGATCTATGTATGGATACCGGTGCGGGGATTCGCCTAAATATAATTAAAATATCTAAAAATAGAGTTATAAAACCTAAATTATGAGATATTATGTGGAGAACTTGAGGAGAATCTTGGATAAAGATTAAAGGAAAATGAGTGACATAGCAAATTCTATATAAAAGGTATTCCATTTTCTTCAATTTCACCTTAGCTTTTGTATTGATTATAGAAATCATTAAAACTTTCCAGACTTTCTCCATCGATTTTGGTCAAAATACCCAAAATTAGTTGACCAAATAGGACACGGATCCCACACCCACACCCATGTAGTGTCAACACGGGTGCGGCGCCAAAAGTGAAGAGTCCAAGCAACTTAGATTACAATACAATCCTTTATCAAGTAGGAAATATATACTATTCCTATTACTATTACTATTACTATTCTTATTCTTATGCCTAGTCCTATTCTAAGTAGGATTACATATACTTATTCCAATTCTAACAATATAGTGGCACAGAATATATATATATATATATATATGGCCAAGTGAAAAGCTAGTTTGCCTGAGAAATATTACAAAATTTAAAAGTTGAAAAAGTTTAGTGATGTAAATTCTTTACAAAATTGTTGCATGCATAAAATTATATTACTATCAGCGGAATCATGTTGTAAGATCTTGGACCATCCCAAAATGGAAAGGCTACCATATAAACTAGAATGGAGCAAATGAGAAGAAATAATACCAGTTAACCCAAGGAAATAAAAAGGTAAAAGTACCAATTCCTACCTCCCATATGCGTCCAGGGATTTCTTTCAAGAGGGATGAGAGGAGTACATGGTGCTGTGAGGAAACCACCTCACCAAGGATGTCACAGAGCTTACTTACTGCCTGAGCAGCCTGCATGATAAATAAGATAGTAAAACTCTTGAAACATCCCAAAATACCTTTTTCGCTAAGGTGCAAGGGGAAAACTGCAGATAGTTAAATTTTCATGCACTTATCTAGGATTGGGAGTGAATATATGAAAGATCATTAGTACCTTCTGTTTACGAGACCATGAGGATGACATAATTCCTCCACTGATAAGCTCAACGATCTCCCCCAAGTACAATTGAAGAGTAACCCGTTCACTACTCATATTTTCCTCCCACATTTCTTCATACAGATTAGAAACAGATTTTTCATCCTCAAATCTGCATAAGATTATATATTGGTGTCAACTGATGAGCACTAGTCATAGAAAATACCGTTAGGAGAAATTTAAAATACTTGGCATTACAACCGGACAAAACCTGCAAGCTCAAGTAGAAGGTTCAATTATGTAAATATTGTTGCAAGTATGTAAATATTGTTCTAAAAGAGGGGGATGGGGGTACTTGTTACCATTTCCCAATAAAAAGAGAAGGTGGTGGAAGTAGAATAAACAGAAAGTTCAGAGTTCACATTGACTACTACATCAGGCTGTCCTACCACTAGAAGTTCAAGAACTTCATAACACTTCCATTTTAAAATGACATAAAATATTTGTCAAAGGTGGCCCTTTAGTCAGTAGCCAACAAATAAAGCACAGGATTCAATCAGAATTACCAAGGAAGGAAAAATATGAGGATCATGATCATTTGAATAATATCAGAAACTGGACTTCAAACCATAAAGAAGAACATCAATCATTAACTGGAAGTCTAAGGACAACACTTGACAACAGAAGATTTAGTGAAACAAGAGGGCATATTCTTACAGAGAATTGATAGAAAGAAACTGACAGCAAAACCTACCACTATGCAAATTTTTTTTTTTTTTTTGGGGGGGGGGGGGGGGGGGGGGGGACCAAGAAACAGCATGCAAGATTGATGTTAAAAGCAGTATTATCCTGACCTCGAACTTACAAACTTCTCCCAAATCCAAACTCGGAGAGTCGGGCAATAAAAAGTGTCATATCAAGAGAAGTTAGCATTGTCCCATTATCCCAAATCCATATGGCTTAGGTTGTCATGTCATGTAAATTTTTAAGTTCATTTTTACATTTCTATTCTTTGTTTGAACAAGATAACATGACAATATATAGATCCTTCGATAATTAAGGTTACCTCATTTTATACACATAGATATGTTGTCATGTAAGAAGTGACAGCAAATTCTAGATTACTGGGACATGCTAACTTCTCTTGGGAAAATTGACATAACATGATCGCAGGCTATGAAATAGCGAAAGGACAGATAGAGTCTGACCTTGAAATAAATATTACTGGCACAATCACATCATTATATCCACCCAAAACATCAGCAGCTGAGGAAAAGTAGCTTTTCAATAAAACTGCACATGCAATCTGTTCATTCCTGTCCCCGAGATGTAAAGCAGCAGTGTCTTCAATCAACTTCTGGGCCTGGGAAGGAGTTGCATACTTCAGAACTGTGGCACAAGCATTTGCAAACGCACGTTTTGAAGTAGCACTTCTTTCCTCCTTAACGGCTTGAAATAGAAGTCTCAGTAGCATGGTTGTAAAAGGTTTGATATTTACGCCAACTTTCTGCGCTAACAAGCTTATAAAATTTGCAACACCAACCCTGTCAATAGGAGAACAAATAACGTGACATGAGAATTCAGAACTAGATCAATGGCGGTTCATCACCAAACAAATGGGATCTCTTCATTTTTTGAGATCAAAAGGTAATTAATCATTCAAGTCACACATACAATACAGAGATTTTTGGAGAGATTTGGAGCATGCAGGGACGCTACTTGAATTTCAGAAGAATAATCAATGACTGGGAAATTGAGAAATTGACAGGGTAGCTGAATACTAACCCAGCTGAGGTTATTCCAGGGTACAAAACAGACAGTGAAGGATTAAAATAGAGCTCCAGATGTTACTTATGCTGTGAAGATTCAGAGTTTAATAGCCACGTCTCTACACTGTAGTGTCACTTCTCAACTGTTGCAACTATTTTTAAGTATAGTTGGAATCAGGTGGTCTATCCCAAAAACTACAACTGACCCTACCGAGGTACTGGTACAATCAGGGGGGAAATTTCAGGCGAAAGAAATGGTGGAACCTCATCACAGTTTGCATTTGTTGGATAACCTGGAAGGAAAGGAATGCCAGGTGTTCCATTTTGAAGGCAGAAGCAGGCAAGCAGCTCTACTCAGAAGTTAAAAATGAATTGTATCTTGCTGATTATGTTTTGGTGCAAAGAAAATTATGTAAATGATGATGAATCCATAATTGACTTGATAAAATCCTTGAAGAAGAGCAAGGATAGGTTTTTGCTTACTTTTGGAATATGTAACAGTGATATCAAAAGCGAAAGCACAAAAAAGCTATAAGGTTTGTTGGAGATTTAAGTGCAAAGCGCAAATTAAAGTGTGAACTTTATTGAAAAAAGGTGCAAATGGAGAAAAGATACAACTATATATATGTTCAGTCCAAGACTAATAATTATAAGCATAAATAACAAATATATGGACAAGGAAATTGATTGTTTTACGATAAAGTGAAATATCAATGGTTTAGCGTCGCCTCTTCAGGAAATGCTCATTCACAAGGAAAAGTATCTCTTAAGAATCTTGATGACTACATTGAAGCGCACATTAAGCAAGGCGAAGTGCTCAATACGAGCCTCGCTTCAGGGTTTACGTGTGCTTTAACCGCACCTATGTGCGTAGTTACTGTTAGAATAGGAATAGATATATATAATCCAACTTAGAATAGGAATAAGAATATGAATATGAATATGAATAGTCATAGGAATAGGAGTGGTAAATAGTATCTTTCTTGGTAAAGACAGTGTTGTGAAAGGCACTCGCCTTTCGCCTTCGGCGACAAGGCAAGGTGAGGCACTATCGCCTATCCAGTGTTTTGGACGGCGAGAGGCGACAAAAGGCGACGAGGGCCTGCCTCGCCACGCGGCGAGGCGAGCGGCGAGGCGCTCGCCTTTTTGAATCGAGGCGCCAATTAATACCAAAAATTTAAAATATTTAATTGCATATATAAAATATAAATATTCAAAATCTCAATAGCAAATAAGTCAATAACATATATTAGCAAATATTTCAATTCAAAAACTAAAAGTAGATACTAAAAGTCTAGAACTTTAAAGACCCAATAATTCAAAAGACAATACTAGAACTCTAAAAGTCTATTCTTCTTCAAAACTATCCAACTCTTGAAGATCAACATCCTCTACATCATTATATTGCTCCTCATCTTCTTCCTCTTCGTAGTCTTCATCAATTAGTGTCCGAGTCCTACTTGAAGTTGAACTTGTAGATGTAGTTTCTACTCCTTTGCCCTTGTTAAGTGCACTTGATCTTGAAGAAAGTCCCCTAAGAGGATAGATACTCTCATCAGCTCCAATTGCCGTAGCAACACTACCCCAAGTAAGATCATCATCCTCATATACTAGTTCATCTTCTTGATCTTCAGGGCATCCAACTAACCATTCATTTGAATCATCAATGTTATCCAAGCGAATTGGATCAATGAGATCACGAGCATCATAACGACGTTTCAATGTTCTATTGTACTTAATGTACACTAGATCATTGAGACGCGATAGTGCAAGCCTATTCCTCTTTTTGGAATGAATCTGTGCATAAGTTATAGATATTAACTAATAGATATTGATAATAATATAATATGGAAATTAGGATATAATTTTTTTACTTACGTGTTCAAACACACTCCAATTTCGCTCACATCCAGATGAGCTACAAGTTAGGCTTAATACTTTCATGGCAAACTTTTGCAAGTTTGGTGTTTCACTACCAAATAGTGACCACCATTCAACTATAATAAAATAAATTTAAAGGTTAATGAGTATAAATAAGTCAAATAATTTAAGTAAGAGCTAAATCAACTCACTTACCCGGTGACCTTGTGTCTCTAGCTCTTTTAGCCGGACCACAACCAAATAGTCCATCCGCCATTTTGTACCTAGGAAGCTCAGCGACTAGTAAATCTTGTATTGTTGTATCGGGGATCATTTTCTCAACACATGCATAATATTCAGGCCACAGACTCTGTAGTAAAGTTCCCTCTTCTTGAGCTTTATAATACAATCCTGGGTTCAAAACATGGCCTGCAGCATGCAAAGGTCGATGGAGTTGGTCTGACCACCTTGCATCAATAATTTCAAACACTTTCTCATATTGCTTCTTAACTCCACGAAAACCCCGTGCAATAGTTTCTTTGGCTCTGTCCATTGCTTCATAAATATAGCCCATTGGTGGTCTTTTCTCCCCATCCACCAAACGAAGCACTTTTGTCAAAGGACCACAAACTGTAAGTGCTCGAACAACATCATTCCAAAAGTGGGCAGAAATAATAAGATTGACAACTTCTTTCCCCAAAGTTTCCTTTGCAAATTTACTTGAAGTCCATTCGGTTGAGAGGACTAAAGTTCTCAAGTTTTTTCTTTGTATGTACATAGCTCTCAAAGTCAAGAAGGCCGTTGCAAATCTTGTCTTGGCCGGTTTCACCAAATTTCTTTCCTTGGTGAATTTTCTCATCAAGTTTAACAACAATGGCCTTTGACAAATGTAAGAGTGGATTCTGATGGCCTTCTTAAATACTGTTAAAGTAAGATTATATTAATTAGTAGCTAATGAGTATTAAAATTGACTAGAAAGAAAGTTAAAGGATAGGAGAGTGATATTACCGGAAGCATATGGCTTAACCTTGAATATGTCACCAAACATCAAGTTGATGCAATGAGCGGCACATGGAGTCCAATAAATGTGTGGGTACGCACCCATCATCATGCCTCCCGCTTTAACATTCTCACTAGCATTATCGGTGACAATTTGTACAACATTTTCCGGTCCAATTCTTTCAACAGTGCTTTCAAACAACTTGTACATTTTGGTGGAATCGGTAGATTCATTGCTAGCATCAACAGAACCAAGAAATACACTACCAATTGGAGAATTCACCAAAATATTGATGATCATTTTACCATTTCGTGCTGTCCATTTGTCCATCATAATGGAACATCCAAACTTTGTCCATTGCACTTTATGTTCATCAACAATTTTTTCCACTTTCTCCACCTCTTTTTTTAGGCGAGTAACTCTAACTTCATGGAATGTAGGAGGCTTCATTCCGGGGCCATGTTGTCCTACTGTCTCAATAAATTTATCAAATGATTTGTGATTGACACAATTAAAAGGAAGCCCTGCATCATACATCCATATTGCAAAAGCACTTACCGCACGCTCTCTTAAAATTTTCTTTGTTTCATCAATTCCTCCTCCTTTTTCAAAGCCTCCTTTTTGTGTTGATTTCTGTGAAAAATAGAGATTCATAGGGCCTTTCGTCACACTCCGCGCGGTGGATGATGCATCTCCACTAGAAGATATCTTTGGAGTTTTGGAGGGAGGCATCATTTCCGCATATTCATCCATATCATCAAGATCATCAATATCAACATACTCTTCCGGCAGCCTCACTTGAAATTTGGGATTATTAGCGATTTTATTTTGCATATAAGCCCTTACTTCTTCTCTAATCGCCGACGGACAAGCTGTACATTGTTTAACATTCTTGAAACCACCCACTAAATGTTGCTTGTGTCGAGTTATTCCACCATTAAAAGTACTCCCACAAAAGTTACAATTAACCGAATCTTTCGTTGCTCCTTGAGTGCCATAATTCCATCCAATATCCCTCTTTTTGCTAGCATCCGACGCCATTAGATTCACTACTGTACAATACAACATATGCTATTTTAATTACTATGGAAGAATTAATTTATTTTTAAAAAAAATACTAGACAGCAATGCTTTTACAGTGTCACAGGCTCACAGAACAATGAAAGCAGTAGCATGCAGGCTTCAGCAGCATTTCACAGAACAAAGAAAACAGAGAAAAAAACTGACCAGCAGCATTTTACAGAACAAAGAAAACAGAGAAAAAAAACTGACCAGTGAAGAAAACAGAGGAAAAAAACAGAGCAGAGAAGGTAGCTGGTACTCAAAACAGAGCAGAGAAGCCAGCCTGGTACTGGTAGCAAGCAGTCACCAGGTTGAGGAGAAGAGGACTGAAGAGAAGAAAGGAAAAAAAGAAGAGAAGAAGAAAGAAAAGAGGACATACCTTTCAAGTCGAGAAGGTCACGAGGTTGAGGTCTTGAGGAGAAGGTCGCGAGGTTGAGGAGAAGTCGCGAGGTTGAGGAGAAGGTCGCGAGGTTGAGGAGAAGTCGCGAGGTTGAGGAGAAGGTCGCGAGGTTGAGGAGAAGTCGCGAGGTTGAGGAGAAGTTGAGCAGCAAGTCACGATGACCAGGAAACATGAAAAAAAAAAACCCTAATTTTGAGTCCTAATATTATTAAGTGACCTTTTTAAAATCTTAAAAACAAAAAGGCGCCGCCATTTGGGTCGCCATTACGTCGCCTCAGGTCGCCTCATCTCGCCTAATTGATCTCGCCGCGCCTCACTGAGAAATGGCGTGCGGGCCTCGCCTCGCCTCGCCATAGCGCCTTTGGCGAATGGCGAGCGCCATTAAGAACACTGCGCCTATCTGCAGCGAGACGAGGCAATTTGAACATGGCGAGCTATGGCGATGAAAAGGCAATGGCGAGGCGACTGGCATCGCCTTTTTTTTAAAGGTCTGATTTAGTAATTAAAAGCCAAAATTAGGGTTTTTCTGGGGTATTTTTGCAAACTTTCACCTTCACGACCTGCACTCCTCTTCTCCTCAGTCGCAATCCCTTCTAAAGTCGGGCTTCTTCGCAACTGCTGCCAAGTCCGAGACCTTTTTTTTTCTTCTTCTCTTCTAGTTCTTCTCTTCTTTTCTTCTTCTCTTCTCTGTTTTTCAGTAGTGAGTGGTTGAGAACGTCACTGTGCTCTGTTTTCCTGGTAATGTAGTAGTGACCTGAGTGCTCTGTTTTCAGTGGTAACGAAAGTGCTCTGTTCTGTTGCAGTGCTCACTGCTCACTGAAATCTGCCTATATTTTTTATAAAAAAAATTCAATCCTTCTATATTTATTTCTTCCCTGCTCAATTTAGTTTTATACTAAATAATATAATATTTGTTTGTCCATAAATAATGAATTCAATAACCTCTGATGGTAACAAAAAGGACATTGGAGTATTGCTTTTAGAGTTCTAGTATTGCTGGTCAATTGTCTTATGAATTATTGAGTCATTCAAGTTCTAGACTTCTGATATCTACTATTAGTTTTTGAAATGAAATATTTGCTAATGAATGTTATTGTTATTGAGATTTTGGATATTTATATATGAAATTAAATATTTTAAATTTTTTATATCAATTGGCGTCTCAATTCAAAAAGGTGAGTGTCTCGCCGTGAGGCGAGACAGGCCCTTATCGCCTTTTGCCGTCCAAAACACTGGGTAAAGGATTGTATTGTAGTGTCTATAAATAGGGTGTTTGTGTAATAATGTAGAAACAACAATTCAATAATATCCTCCTATATTTCTCACATGGTATCAGAGCCTCTACAATCTTGGTAGAGAATCAAAGAGCTTCCGTTGTCAGCGGGTGGCTATTACCCATATATGTCGCCCGTTTGGCTAACGATTATGTTAACAGAAGTAGGGCCAATGATATATGCATCAACCCCATATTCAGGGGAAGAAAACTTAGTCAAACAGGTCACCGTGTATCAATATTTGGTGACTTCCTAGGGTTGTTTTGTGTCAACCCCATATCCGTCAGTATTTGTGTAGCACCGTGCCATCTTTCCAATGACTACTTTGTCATATTTAATTTGTGTATCACCGTGCCATCTTTCCGGTGACTATTTCTTCATATCTGATTTGCGTAGCATCATACATCTCCTTGGACTCCTTTTCATATTTAATTTGCATAGTACCGTGGATTTTTCCAAACTACTTTCTCATATCTGAGTTGCATAGCACCATGTGTCTTTTCGGTAACTCCTCAGATTTGATTTGCATAGTTCCATTCGTCTTTCTGGTGACTCCGCGAATCTTATTTGCGTAGGGTTGTGCCATCATTGGGACCCTACCCATATAATTTCTCTTTTTCAGTAGGGTCGTGCCATCATTCCGACCCTACCCATATTATTTCTCTTTTTCAATAGGGTTGTGCTGTCAATCCGACCTTTCCTATATAATTTGTCTTTTCTAGTTGGGTCGTGCTATCATTCCAACCCTACCCATATAATTTTATTTCTTAGATTATGACCACTTTCAGCCATCAAATCTAAAACTCCGATGTATGAGCATATTTCAACCAGTCTTTCAGTAACTTTCATATTTAATATCGACTCGTCTATTGGTTCCAACACAATCCATAGATTTATACTAGATTTTGAGCACTTTCCAGTGACCGTTGCATTGTGAAGAAGTCTATATGGAGCAACCACCTAATGTTATTGCTCATGGGAGAGTTTAATAGCCTTGTATGTCTATTACGTAAGTCACTCTATCGCCTTAAACAGTTTATGTACACTTGGTTTGGTCAACATTGTAATTTTATCACTATATTTTATTGACATTATGCATCAAATTAAGTATTTCATGGAAGACCAAATACATTGAGATCGGCTGGCAATATGCATCAAATCTAATATTTCATGAGAAGACTAAGCACATTGAGATTGATTGTCAATTTTGTGAAGTCGAGTGACAAGCTTGCAGATATCTCACCAAGCCCTCATCAGTCCTCGTATTAATTACATTTGTAACAAGCTAGGTACATATGATTTGTATGCACTAGCTTGAGGGGTGGTGTTAGAATAGGAAAAGGTATATATAATCCTACTTAGAATAGAAATAGGTATATACAATCCTACCTAGAATAGGAATAGGAATAGTAATAGGAATAGGAGTAGTAAATAGTATCCTATTTGGTAAAAGATTGTATTGTAATGTCTATATGTAGGGTCTATGTAATAATGTAGAAACAACAATTCAATAATATTTTTCTCTCACAGATATCAGCACAACCTCTGTGCTTTGATTTTAAAACAGATGTTACCTTCCCAAAAAAGAGATAATACAGAGAATAAGATAAATGTAGAATAAAATCCAATCAAATTGCAATTTTCATGCAAAATTACATATGGGACTCGCAAAATACCTGGTATTTAATCCAACACCAACACGAACTAACTGAGCAACACGAGGTACTAATAACTCCACCGACTGGGAATCAATAACATCAATGCAACGATCAAGAGTTTCCCACATTGGTGAGCCCTTTGCTATTGATATACGGAGGTTTTCAAGCTTTTCGGTTTGGATACCAACATTTGCTGCGTGCAACTGAGATAAGGGAGAGGCCCGAAGAAAAGGGGAAAACATTAGAAAATGAAAAGAAAAATAGAATAATGTTCCAGACACTAGTAAGTACCAAAGCAATATCAGAAACCACAGAATTTGCCAGACCTCAACGTAATTTAACCCTTGGTCTTCCAGGCTTGATAAGCTTTCAAGCATGCAGCAGACTAGGTCAGGTAGATGTGGTCGCAGTGCAACACCCGCACCCTGCAATTATTGAAAAAACTGCTAAAGAACCAAATTGGATTGTTTGAAGCTGAAACGAACTTATTGGATCTACGCAAGCAAGAAAAAGGTGGGATATTTGCATGGGCACTAGATTAGAATAGACAAGTTTCTCTTTCATCTAAAACATCTTCTACCATATACACATGATGATCGCCAACCACCAGATAAGAACTTTAGCATTCAACTCTGGTGCAATAATGCAAGAACATTACAGAACGAAGCAAAGAAAATTATTCTCAGTCAAGTATGAACAGAAACACCATAATGATCTAACTGAAATGATTAACAGAGAAGGAAAAGACGTGGCATTATGAGTCTTTTAGAAACTGGAAGGTCTATAAGACAGCTTCATTAG
The DNA here is from genome assembly GCA_037074985.1 of Solanum bulbocastanum. Classification (NCBI taxonomy): domain Eukaryota; kingdom Viridiplantae; phylum Streptophyta; class Magnoliopsida; order Solanales; family Solanaceae; genus Solanum; species Solanum bulbocastanum. The sequence goes on from CM073607.1 coordinate 34,730,278, forward strand.
TTCAATTTTTTAGATAGAATGAAACCTTTGTGAGTTTTGTAACCACTCCAATAGATGCCTTGCGAATGCTTTCAACTTTACTCATTATGCCTTCAGATAGCAGTAACGGCAACACAATCTCCATTGTCTTTGTTGCCTCTGAAACTTGTGTGAGAGAAACATCACATAATCTCAATGTTAGATTAGTAATAGCCCGGCATAATCTGTCACCCGAATTTCGTACAGACTCCTTTATATCATCCATCGCACGGTAAGCAGTAGTCCATATTCTTTTTAAGTGCTTCTCAACCTATATCATATGCAATGCTGACATTGTCAGATAAGGCAACAATTATGCTCTCTGCAATAAGGGATGCCACAGATAAACAGATCAACAAGTACATCAAATTAAAGGATATGAACGATATTCCAAACTATAAAAACGCAAGACTGGAAAATTCCAGGAAAAGCTTATTTATCAATTGCTCCCTTACAGGCAATGCAGAGTTGGAAGAGTAAGCCATAATTTACATCCAAGAAAGTACCTCATTCTGATACGAAAACACATGACAGGCTCCTCTGGCTTACCAAAACTACTTTCCTAGTCCCAAAGAGACTTATTTGAGAATGGATCTCTAAACCCCATCACTGGTAGAGGTTTTGGTGTTTGTACACCTGATATTACATTATCATCCATTCTTCATGTACCTGGTTTCCTATTATCTGTTAGCCCCATCACTGAAGAACTAAGTTGTAGTAGAGAGTTCTTCCTTAACCACTGTGTTTTTAAGGATCTTCAAAAAAGGAACAGGATTGGCAGTTGTAAATTGCATGACGACTTATAACTATTTGGTTGGGACTGGAGACTCAAGAAATGACCCAGTGGCATAGACGGTTGGGGCACCCATCCTTTTTGGTTTTACAGATGTTGTACCCTAATTTGTTTTCCAGACTAAATTTGACTCTATGTTTTATAATGCTTGTGAATATATCAAGCATACGAGAAACTCTTGCCCTTTGAGTGATAATAGAAGCATTAATATTACAATTATTCAGCCAGATGTCCGAGGTCCTAAAACTATTTCTTTGCCTGAAAATTGATAGTTTGTTACCTTTATTGATTATTACCCTATGATAACCAAAACTCCAAAAGTGAGGTTTTCTCTTGTTTTTAGTCATTCCATGAGATAATTTGTACTCAATTTGAGCCTCAGATAAAAAATTTGTGAACTGAAAATGGCCCATAATACATACATAAAACGACTTATTAGTAGATTAATAGAGCACTTCGGAATGGCATATACATCACATATCCTGGATCAAGTAAAAACTCTAGGATTCCAACAAGCTACTGCTACATCCATTTCATTAGGAATTGATGATCTTTTAACAATACCTTCTGAGGGATGGCTAGTTCAAGATGCTGAACAACAAAGTTTGATTTTGAAAAAACACCATCATTATGGGAATGTACACGCGGTAGAAAAATTACGTCAATCCATTGAAATATGGTATGCTACAAGTGAATATTTGCGCCAAGAAATGAATCCGAATTTTAGGATGACTGACCCTTTTAATCCAGTTCATATAATGTCTTTCTCGGGAGCTCAAGGAAATGCATCTCAGGTACATCAATTAGTAGGTATGAGAGGATTAATGTTGGATCCTCAAGGACAAATGATTGAAAAAGATTTGGTGCTTAAGGGAGTACAATGGGATAATCCATCTGTCCCAACACTAGTGCACAAAATGGGGTTGTTGGAAGAACAAATAGGCATTTGTTCGAAGTGTCAAGATCTCTTATGTTAACCCTGAATCTACCAAAAAACCACTGGGGATGCCATTCTAGTTGTTGTATATCATATCAAAAGAAATGCCACTTAAAACCCTCATTCATCAGAGTCCTCTCGAGGTTTTAAAGGGTGAGAATAAACATATTATTCCTCCGAAAAATGTTTAGGTTTGGTTCACACTAGGAGTTCTAGGAAACTTGATCTTACAGCCCTTAAGTGTGTCTTATTGGGTATTCTCCTACACAAAAACGCTACAAATGATTTCATCCTCACTTCAGGAGATCTATTGTCAGCATGCATTTTACGTTATAAGAATTTGAGCTATTTCAGGTTTACACCATCACCTCTTCAGGGGAGAGCATTAAGAAGGAAAAGATGATTCCCCCTAGTTCCACTGTTAAAACCACTACCCATAGGGAAAAGTGAAGTTGGAGAAAGAACTCAAGGGAAGTTGTTGGGTATTCGGATAAATATGCTTTGATAACTTACTCAAGAAGAAATAGAGCAAAAAATCTCATAATGCAATCTGTCAAAGTTGAATTCTCTTCTACTGGTGAGTTATCTATATTTCTCTGAAAACGGACATACATCAGGGCATCAGGCTTGATCTTTAGATGACAAAAGATCTACATCTGATTATTGTACACTCGCAGGAGGAACCTAGTTACTTGGAGAAGTAAGAAGTAAAATATAATTGCAAGATCAACTGTAGAAGCAGAATAGAGTTATGGCCGAGGGCATTTGTGAGCTTCTTTGGCTACAAAAGTTACTAGAAGAATTGATATTTTTCAGGAAAAAGAGAAGGAAACTTTCCTTGTAGTGCGACAACAGAGTTGCAATCTATGTCAGCATTCTTTAAGAAAAAGTTGCAATCTATGTTACCATTCCTCGAAATAAAAATTGCAATCAATTAGCTCAGAATCTTTTTTTTTTTTTTTCGAGAATTATCAATTAGCCCAGAATCTTGTTCAATATACTGAACAAAACATATTGAAATTGATTGGGAATTCATGAAATAGAAAATTACTAGTGGCACCTTGAGTTCACTTCATGTACCTTCAGAAGAACAGCTATCAGATGTACTTACGAAAGGTCTCAGCAAAAGGACTTCTCATACTCTGGTTTGCAAGGTGGGTGTTCACGCCATTTTTGCTCCAACTTGAGGGGAGTGTTGATTGTGTTAATTCATTAGCATGATTTTTTTTTATGACAAGGGAAACCCGCAACCGCTGCCCTTTGGGTGTGAACAAGGTAAAACCCTTGCTTCTATGCAATAGCTTGCAAACCACACAGGAGAGGTAACCCGCACTAGGCAAGCCCAGTGCGACAAGGCTCGACCCAAAAGGCAAACCCCAACATGGAAGTCCCAAGCCCAAACCACTGGGCCACCCGAAGGGTAATTCATTAGTGTGATTTTAGGAGATCATTTTCCCTTTTCCTAGTGTAATTATACGAAAAAAGTATTTTTTTGATTTCATTTGACTGTCTTTCCTTATTTAGTTAAGATTTACTTGTATAATACCCCTTTCTCATGGGATGTAAAGGCATACTGAAATACAAAAAAAGCATTTTCTTCTTTCTTCTCTATCAAATTTTACAATATCTCACCGCATCATCAAACTTTCTGATACTATCATATTAGTTATCTCTTTTGGTATAGCTTTTAGAAGCATCAAGCATCAACAAAATATCCAATGTGACCAAAAGAAACTGCCCAACTGTTTTTAGTTTTTGTAATACAGAAACCACTAGCTCAGTTCAGAAAATGTTTAGTAAGTGAGGGTAGACCAAGTGGACCTCAACAATCAATTATGATGGACAATCAAAAAGAGTAGTCTGCTCTCTCAAATTGCAAGGTTCTGTAATCCTCAGATTAGTTTACTTTTGTGCTCAGACTTGTCAAATTAAGAACATAACAATAACAATATTCCCTCTGTCCCATTTCTGTGACCCTTGCTTTTCTAGTCTGTCATAAAGAAGAATCACACCTTTCTTTATTTAGAAATAATTGAACTTTACAATTCTCATTTAACCCTTAATGATATGACTTTATAGCCACAGAAATGTGTGACATGTTTTAGACCACAAATTTCAAAAGTCTTTCTTTCTTGAATTTTGTGGCCAATAAAACACTGCTTCATAAAATGAGACGGACGAAATAATAAATAAGAAATCATTTTTTGGGATTTGTAAACCTTTTTTTTTTTTGAGAATTTGTTCTGGTAAAGAGATACAAAGCTAGCCAATTTTCTTGATGCTGGTAAAGAGATACAAAGCTAGTCACCAGTACGTGAAGAAAATTAAGTGTTAGTGGGAACAGTTTTCTGTATAGAGAATAAGTTATTTCTGTCATCCTCCAAATTCCCTCTCTAGATCAAGTATAATAACATTTATTTTTGTTAAGTACCTCAATAATAACTATCTTTTTTTCTTCTTTCCTTTTCTTTTGACAAGAGTCATATATGCAATTGTTTCCACCCTATAACCTCAAAACTTTGACCAACTTTCTCGATCATAATGCTGAATAACATTCTTATCAAGCTTTCTAAATGTTTATCACAAACAAGTGCAATTTCCTTGAACATAAGATGACAAATCAATGATTTTACCTGATCAAATTTACGTCCTTGGATTACATCTGAAAGAGCTAGACAAGAAGCCTCTCGTGATCGCCAAAGACGGGATCCGCTTTGAGTTAAAAGATCATCCATAATAAGATCAAAATGCTCATCAATTGTCTTTTTTGAATCAGGAATCAGTGATCTCCAAATATGTGTCATCGCATCCTAAAGGAAAAGATAAAATAGTTCAAACATGGGCATCGTCACTACAGCCAGTACAATATCAATTTCCTTAATACAAAAAATAATTATAACAAACTGCATGGTAACCACCTTTTCTTTTTAAAGAAATAACTGTTCTTGTATTGTGTATTCAACCATACTGTTACTCAGAATTTTCACAAATGGAGAGAAGGAGCTCGAGAGATTATAGCAGGAAATCTGCTACACTCTAACGAAGAAAAAAGAACATGTACAAAGATGTTATCTCCATTCTCCACTCTTAAGTGGTAGGAACAGAAACCAAAACCGAGTATAAGAATCTGCAAACAGAAACAAGAGAGAAGGAGAGAGGAGGGTCCGTAGAAAGATAACATTTTGAAAGCTCTAACACTCAAGCTGCAAATTCAGAATTAAAGCTACCAAAAGGAGAGGTGGACTTGGACCTCTACTATTTGAGTAAATTTAGAAAAGAAAAATTACAAAAAGTGTAGGTGAAAAAATGGACAAAAATATTAGTTGAATAAATACTTGTAACTTGACATTAGAGCATCCTACTGAAGTTGCAGTGTGGTTCCACTAAAATTCTATTGATGAACGGCGAGACATGGCTGCTTGCAATGCTTTCGTACATTCCTCATGTGGAAGATGTCCACAGCCAGATATGGCAACCAGTCTAGAATTTACAAGTTTTGATGTCATCACTTGAACAAATTTTATAGATACAAGTGCATCTTCAGCTCCTCCGATCACCAGAGCTGATAAACTGTCAACTGTTTTTAGCAGTGGTGCTGCATTTTCAGGTGAGAGGACTGTCTCAGATGAATGTTTTCCTACCTCATGGAGTGCTTCATCTCATCCCTCTTCACATACTGAGGGATTGTATAGGCTCAAAACATCAGTTGTCAACTTGGTGGCAACATATCATGCACATCTATTAACAACTTGAGTAATTTCTGTTCCCAACAGTGGATGCACCAAGTGCAATTTCCCGAGAGAAGTACAGAATAATATCCTTGCAAAGGCTGGAACCAGTTCTCCTCACAGGCTAACATCCAATAATACAACCCCTTAATAAGGACATTAATCAAATTCCTGGGTGACTGAACTATTTGTGCAGCCTTCAGTGCAAGCAATCCACCCCCATCATCATGGCCAATCAGTCCAACTGAAGTAAAACCCATACTCGAACAAAACGAGAGAAGCAGGTCAACCTGACTTTCAATCTTGCAGGGATTAGGCAATTGATTCTCCTCCCAGTCTGTCTGACATGGCCAAGATGTCAATCCCCATCCTGGCCTGTAGAAGGCAGTGACTGCACAACCTATCTATCGGACTAGCTCATCCATCATCATTCTCTAAGAGAAAATCCCGGCTCCAAAACCATGCACTAGAACAGTAACAAACTGATTATTCCCTTCAACATCTCATACTGGGAATGAACATCCCACCTTACCAACATCATCTTCATCACCAGTTTCATCTAGGCTGAAACTAGGGATTTCTTCAGACAGAACTGGGGAAGTTGGAGACGCATCTAAAAGAGGCATAGAGAGAGTGTGGGTATGAAATTGACTACTGTGGCACCTCCGAATACAATAATCACTTTTTGACAAAGCATGCAATGGGTGAGAAGAAGAAGGTCTGAAAGACAAAGAACAGTAAGGTGAGCCAGGCAAGCAAAGTTTGTAATGAAGAGAGAGCCCAAGGCAGGAAATGAATGAACTGTCAACATCAGCAAGCAATATAGCAGGGGCTTTCCCATCCTCTGAGCCGATCCTTCAAGTTTTCTCCTCATATCACTCTCAGTTCTTGTTTTACCTGTCGGAATTGGAGATTGTGGTACCTTACTGTATGAAGAGAATCCAACTTTGCACGAAAGGACAGCTTCTGGGTCAACTCACTGAAATAAAAGCTTCCTCCTTGCTCAAAAGCTTGTTCTGTAAGCAATTATAGCATGTCCAAGAGCTAAGACTCCCGAAGAAAGAAACAACACAGGCACACCCCCATGACTTTTTCAGATGAGGCCTTTGCCTTGAGATAGAAGATGAAGCTTCAACCTCCAGATATGAATTGACAGAAAATACAAGCTTTGATAGAAAGAAGAATAATGGAACAGAATATAACCGTTCCGAGGTATGGTCCATGCGAAAGAGCAGGGCCATCACACAAAGAATAAACAGAGGTGATAATAAGAGATCTCATCACAGAAACGAGAGGAATGTCCGTCAATGTGCTTTTGAAGGCATATCTCTGCAAATGTTCTTTGAAACTGTAACATCTTACGCATGTAAAGGTCGAAATCAACACACTTGGTACCAAAACATCCCCAATTGCCACAGTCAGTGGCGCCGATAGTACCAGCAACGATGCCAACATCGCCACCATGAAATATATAATCTTCAAAAACCTCTTCACCTTCTCCAACATTCTCTTTCCCCCGGAAGCCATTATCATAATTCCAAGTCCCAACGCAATATTGACCAAGAATATCTTCCTCTTCAGGTAGGGCTTCGTAAAAATAATAGATCGAAGAAGAAATGAATTCTAGATAGTTCCATGCGACAAGGCGGCCCAACAGCCATATCTCGCCAGCAGCAAACAACACGCCAGCAAGCGATGATATTGAATCTCGATATTGAACGTGTTCCGGGTCGGGTAGGGTATCCATTATGAAAATATGTAAATTTAAGACAGAGAAAAGTAAACAATTTTCTCCATTTGCAAAACAAATTCTTCTGTGTCTGTCCATTGAAAAAATATAGAGAGGAGACTTTTGGTTTATTGCCAGGAGTTCTTTGAACTGTTTTTCTCTCCCCTTTACACCACACCCCCTACACCTCCCCCTGCTTTCTTTGGCCGTCTTCCTTTGCATGGTAACCCCTTTTTTTCCCTCTTACCACAACTTTTGAGAAAAGCATAAGCATATAATAACAAACGAACATTTCGTACTTAGCAGCTAAAACTGCCAAAACAATCACAGACAGTAGGATATCAGCTTATTTAACACAAAAAATTAGCATAACAAATTGCATGGGAACCACCTTTATCTCCATCTTACACAAATTTTGAGAAAAACATAATATAACAAACTAAACAGTTCACATATCACCTGAAACAGCCAAAATGATCTTTAGGGTTGCTTGAATGGAATACTATTAAGTTAAGCCCCTACCAAACTAGGAGTACACAGAACACCAGCTTGTCACAAGCACTTATATGGAAGTACCTGCACATTCTTATCAGGATCGTACTGATAACGAAGGAGTCTTGGAACAAGAGCATGCAAGTAAGGTTGCAGAGCATCCCCGGCGTGCTTGGCTATCTTGGAGAATCCAAAGGCCGCACCTCTTTTAGAATTCAAAGATGCCTGATAATTGGCTAAGTCCATGAACTTATAAATCATGTCTGGCTGCCCCATCTCGTTTGCCAAGTTGCAAAGCTCCTTATAAGTACTTAGTTTCCCTCCACTTGGACTTTCACCAATTGTACCCTCTTGAAACACTTCAGAATCTTCTACAAGCTAGGAACAAATTTAAAAAAAAAAAAAAAAAAAAAAAACTAATTTCAGAGCAAAAAATGGGTATTCATAGTATAACACACGAGGAAAGATTCTCAAGAATTATAGCAAGATAAAAGTAGTCATCAAACCTTAACAGCTCTTTTCCTCTTCCCAGAGCCAGTAAGAGTGCCAACAAGAGCATTCACTAAGCTTTTCTTCATAGAAGCATCACCAAGCTCATACACAACACTAAGTCCCTGAGATGCCAGCTCCTGTGTAAGCTCGTTCTGCTCAGCCAGAAGGTGAGAGAATGCTTCCTACAATAGTACAAGGGTCAGTGGCTCAAAAGGCTCTGGTAAAATATTTTATTCGGAAACATCAAAATAAAAGGAGGTTACTTTGATGTCTATAGATAATTGAAGAAGCATAGGCCTCATAGTTTAAAAGGCACCCCAGTGGTTAGTTATTAAAATTGTATTTATCAGGGGAAGAGAGATGCTTGAAGCTGTCTCAATATCACTCTTCAAAACAAAATTGTGACTATCATAATTGAGACTGACTATGAAACTATACACGTGATCTCTAATGGGAATGATTATTATCAAAAATGTACTAGATGACTGCAGGTTCTACCTGACTACATTGGGAAACACAAGGACTCAGTGTATCTACAAAGAAGCTAACCAGTTGGCAGACACACTAGCTATGCATGGAAGCAAAATCCAAGTTTTTGGTTTACTTTTGTACTATGATATACTGCCATCTTTTGTATTATTTACTTATGAATCAAAGCTTGTAGTAGTTTCTAGATTTTACTAATAATATATGCCAATAATCAAAAGAAATAAAAGACTGTCCTGGCAGCATATACAAAAGGCTAATAGAGCTGAAAAGCAATAGTTTGAGTACTTCTCCCAGATATAAGCATATACAAAAGGCTAATAGAGCTGAAAAGCAATAGTTTGAGTACTTCTCCCAGATATACAACAACATTAGGATTAACCCCAAACCAGCTCAAAATTCTTCCCAGGTATGTATTATAAGATTTTGATATGGAATTGTCAGCATCAAGTTAAATTCAATATACCTGGATGTCAGGAAGCAGTTTCTGGATAGCCTGGTGCTGACCACAATACATTGTCAGCGACAAAAGCCAGACAGTGCCAGCACAGCGCTCTTGTTTCCGGCTACTGTATAATAGATCGTCAAAAATCTTTCTAGTGATTGCATCTCTAACTGTACCATGGCCATCTTCATTGGCTTCAGATTCCACACAGGTAGAACTTGTAGAAGACACATCTCCCATCAAAAAGTTTGAACTCATGGAAAGTGAAGTGTAGTTACTCTTAAGAATCATGTCAGCAGTAACAGGAACACCACCCCATAGAAATGACAATGCCTCCCCAGCAGCAAACAAGATATCTTCTACCTGATCAACAACAAAAATAGGAAAGCCAGATGGAAATAAAATAATGACAACTCAATGTATGCCAGGAGCACAAGAAAGACATTATTTAGCAGTGATATTATTATAACAATTAAGATGTTTTCCTCCAGCTGTGAACCTGAGAAAAAGAGTGTTTGTGCATGTCACCAACATAAAGAAAGACCTTCAGGGCCATCAATGGAGGAAATTTCACTTACCTTTGACTGGCTTAGACTGAAAATCAGGTCAAGAGCAATATTTAGATGCGAAGAGGATAATTCCTTGACACTTAAGTGTCCCAACGAAATAACAATTTTCTGCACTGCTTTCACGTCCTCACCAGCAAGCAGCTTGCTTAACTTTTCACGCAAGACAACCAATATGGGAACTGCAGTTTTAAGCTTGGTTAAGTAAAATTACACTACAAGCATGCTTCACATACAGATTCTATAGTGGCCTCAATAAATATACAAACACACCTGAACTAGAATCTACCAGCAGGAGAGGCAATGGGATACAAAGTCCAACATGGCCCAGCGCTTGCATTGCAAAAGAAGCCAATGTGGCAGTCTCTAAATTGACAACATCGACAAGACATTTAAGTGTACTCTGGAGTAAAGCTTCTGGGATCTGTCACATGTACAGAGAAAAGTAACACAAAGATCTATGTAACCAACAGGAAAGCTTATCAAAACAAAATGAATAAATACAAGATCTATAATGAAATAAACAATTAGTGCATAGGTTTATCCACAAGTTGTGTACATTTAAGATGGTAAATCTTTGAAAAAAATTGATCGCATATTTTTTATTTCTAAGTTACCATGCAATAGATAACTCTCAAGTCTTAACGATGTCAATAAAATCAAAGCATCCATGAGATCCCATATCAGTATCTATTGTTTTTGTGCTAGACTATACACAATATTTTTGCTATCTGGCTGTCCTGCAAAGCATGCATTATTAGGTTTCCAAAAGCTGCAGTCTTTCATTTTGCCAGACAAGCCTCGAAACTAGAATTATCACTAAGCACATGACTGCATTCATTTCTACAACATGATCAGGTTGTTGGTCAATTTCAGGTATTCAATTTGATAATTGGTTACTCAAATGAACATGTGCTAAATTTGCTCCTAGTAGATTCCGCGATTGCAACATTCTCTCCTAAACCAATCATCCCTCTGTCAAGTGAATTACCCCACACCTAAATTACATTCCATAAAGAAAAAAGTGGTGCTATAACCTGATTATTGGTCAATTTCAGGTCTTAAATCAGGTGGTTGCTGACCAAGTAACATGTGCTAATATCAGTAAGAGATTGTAACAGCCCGACCCCTCATTCTGAGTATTTGTGTACCAAATCATGTTTTTTGAGACTTTGAATAGGTTGGATATGTTTTGGAACATGTTGGTAAAGTTCGGGTTGAGACCCAAGGGACTCGGGGTGCTCTTGGACAAGTTGGCAACTTAAAGGGTAGCATTTACACAGACCTTACCCCTAACTTGGTCCTACTTACCAATTAAATAAAACTAATTTGGTCCTACCCTGAGAACTGACTGCCGCGCTACCCTGAACAAAAAACCAATTTTTTTTTTATAAAGTTAACATATTATAGACAGCAATACACCAATGGTGTATTTCAGTGGTAATTACATCAGGAGTATACAGTAAGCAAAACCAAAAGATCTATCATCTATACCCCTCCTAAACAACCAAAAAACCAATTTAACGCAGTTCCACTAATTTTTTCCAGTTCCGTAACCCTTTGCCCCAAGGCTTTATAGACCAAATGAGAAGAAAAGGATGAGAAGGCCACCACTAAGGATTAACATACAGCTATAGCATCAGCGAGCAGAAGAGGGTGTCAGAAGCAGGTCAGGAAAACCAGGCAGAGAAAGGAGGATTAGAGGAAACAAGAAGATTGGAAAGGAACTTCAATTTTAAACAAAGAAGAAATATTTGGTCGTTAAAGGTAGGAACCATGCAAGTAGGACAAAAAGAATGAATGGTATCTGGCTAGGAAGCATAAAGTGGAAGCAACTTCAAAATTTTAATAAAAATTGAATAAGCTCTAGTCGTCCTGAGGGGATGAAAGTAATAGAGAAAACTAATTTTGTTTATCCTACCTTAATTCTTACACAATACACCTACACCTATAATACACTATAAAACATGCAGAATTAAGTATGACCAAACTCTGGAAAATATGGCAATGCATAATTGCTTTGACTCATTTATGAGATCAGCATATTTCAGTCTCAACTTTGACTATCCACAGAGGGTTGATTAGGAATTGGAAGTTAAATGATTTCACTCTTTATATGATGCAGAGCCGGTGTACCACCTACTCTTGAAGCATTGTTTTAGGTCATACTGAGGAAGAGAACCAGAGTTATAATACATGAAGCATATATGCAACAACTAAACTCGGCTAACAAAGTATCCATCTAAATCAAGTACACTGATGTTCTACAATGCATTTTACATCAATTGACAAAAAGCACCTGCATGCACATTGCAGTAACAGTTCTTGACATGCAAAATGCCGAAGGAAAAAAACTTACAGAAACAGTTCTTGACATGCAATTTGCAGTAACATAGCCTAAAGTACATAGCACACCATGCTGCATCTCGAACCTGGAAGAACTGATAATGCATTATATCATCAGGAAGTCAATGCAGTTGCTCCAACAAGGGAGATGATCCACAAGAAGCAACAAACAGCTAAATGTTTAATAATCCAAGCTACAACCTTAACTTAGGTGTTGTACCAATTGAGGCAATCAATTCAGTAATAAGATCAGACAAACTGTGAAGAGGAAGTGAACAGGAAGCAATTCCAATTAAGCGAGATATAGATTCACGTGTATCAAAGTCAATATGCCCCAGAAATTGCTTCATCCATGCAACTTTATCAACATATCGAGAAGTTATCACCTGTCAATTATATTAGAAGACCAAAAATTCCTGAACCCATACATCAGATATAAAATGAGAATTTAGTGTGGTCCTCTTCTTCTAGCATTCGAGGGAAATGTGAGCCTACCTGGGGCATATGAGATCCAACAGATATAAGCGCTTTGGAGGCATTAGCATGCAGGTCAACAGAACCTTCATAAGCCATTGCATGTTCGAGAAGCAAGCATAATTTCTCAACTGTAGCCGAAAAATGGGCACCTTCCACCAAATTATTCTGTTTCATATCTGCCTCAAAGCACCTCAACAAAAACTTGATCATAGCCACATAAGATTTTGATGGAAAAAGAAGCTTTGAACCTCCCACACTAGCAGAATCCAACACCGCAGGCTGCTGTTGGATAATATAGTCTAGCATGTCAGAAAGTTTTGGGTACTTTAAGTTGAGGCTTTTGCTTACTGCTTTCCTTTGATCTTCATCAGGAAATAAACCTTCTAATGCAATTTCCCTACGGAAAAGACAAGTTGCACATTTGAAGACGGTGTATAGAAAGAGGAGATAATATAGCTATTAACCCATCGAAGAAATCACCCAACAATACATTGCATGTAACTTGAAAAGAAACTGTTTCAACAATGAGGAATACCATGTCTTCTGTTTTAGTTACTTCCTACTTTCTTTCCATCACTACTAGTCTACTACTAATCTATCCTCCAGAACCCATTTGAAAAGATAAACAAAATGAGCAGCCAAATATTTGCAGTAGACAGTTTTTCCAGATAAACACCTAGGGAATTACAGGAAGCTATTTCTTCTGGCTTCATCTTTGCAATCTTGGATCCTAGAATCCTCAGACTATCCATGGGCTAGCTTACATTCAGTGGAGGAAAAACTTCAACCATTTTCACTCCATGCGACTCGCATTTTCCGCATTAGGTAGGGAATCCACATCAACTAGACCAAATTCCAGAAAATTAAAATAGTGGAATTTCAAAATGCACCGACCTCGTCCCTCTCCCCTCTCTCCCCCCAGAAAAAGAAAATTACACAAACAAGCACCACAACAACCATGCCTTAGTCCCATACAAGTTGGGGTCCGCTATATGAATCTTCACTGACCATGTTTCACCAAATGAGGAGGGAGACACAATTTTTTTTGGATTAGGGGAAAGGGAAGCACACTTTACTGTAAGATGCTAAAACTTGTTTGATCAAAGGGCTTTTCCTCCTCCATTGTTGAATACAATCTACCTAATTGCATTTTACAATTAGGCCTAAGAGACCATAAACTATTTATCAACAGTTTAAGCTGGTAGAGAGAACTGAACCTGAACATTCATGTTCTGCCAGCTCAACCACAACACTTGGGAAAGGCCGTATTGACAAATTTGTTACATATTCTCTGGTAGAAGAAGAGTTATAAGGGCAACATGTCCACCTACATAAAGTGAACTGCATAAAAGGTCTCTAGATGGATCTCTTCAGTGTTCAATTGAAGCTACAGTCAGGAATCATCCTATTAAAATAGCACCCACAGAGAAACCAGCACTGTTCCATACCCAGACAAAAGCAGACAGCATTCACCTACCTTCGAATAATCTGGTGTTACCAAGTGCAATTTGTTCACACAATTGCCAACTTCCACAGAGTCTTACCTCAAAATTTAAGTGCAATATACTAAAAAAATATTCTCAAGTCGTACACATTTGATGAGAAGGTTGTATAATGTGATATAGGCATATCTTTGGTAGCGACTCACGATATAATTGAAACTTCTGGTTGCAATAAAGCATCCACAACGCCAGTATGTGGGACGGGCGCACTATGACTGGTTGTCCCAAACCTATAGTTAGTTTTCCAGGGTTCTCACATCTCCACCCTCCATTCTACCATCATTATTAGCTCGCAACCACTAACACAAATGGAATACATTCTTCTACTTGAAGGATCCAAATTACAAAATTAGTGCAGAACCACACATGTTGACCAGAAAAAGGGGGAGAAAGCTTCAAGGAATGGTGTTACAGTTAAAATTAAAGTAGAATAGGTTCATCTCTGAGAAGGAACAGCATCACCAAATGACTAATAGAAATTTTTAAAAAAGGTAATAATTTACTGATGTTGTGGACAGTTTTATCAAAAACGAAAAGTGCAAAAGAGTTCTAAGGTTCATTGGGGCTTTAAGTGCAAAGCACAAATAAAGGGTGAGCTTTATTGAGAAAATGTGCAAATGGAAAAAATATACAATTATATATATGTGTAGTCCAAGACTAATATTATAGGCAGGAATAACAAATATATGGACAAGAAAATTGATTGTTTTTACGATAATGTAAAATGTCAATGGTTTAGCGTCGCCTCTTCAAGAAATGCTCATTCACAAGGAAAAGTATCTCTTGGAGTCTTGATGACGACACTGAAGCGCACATTAAGTGAGGCAAAGCACTCAACGCGTTTTGAGCCTCGCTTCAAGGTTTAAATGAGCCTTTGATAACACTGATTGTGGGATTTAAGTCTCGGGATACAAGTACACAAAAAGTAGAGAGCCCATGCCAATATATGGTTTTCTAGAAATTACTCAACATGATTGATAGAATTATTGCCATAGAAAACCACGGAAAACTGATCTACTTTTCAAGTTAGATACAATCATTGATGTTGAGAAGCATAACCATATATCAACGATTAATTGTCAAATGCCAGATTGCCATTCTTTATTACATACCAAGAACGAGAAACCAAAAGAGAGATACAGATTATCTAAATTGACAAGTTAACCAAAATTTCATGTCATTGCATTGAGTAGACTTACAATTGAAGCATTAAGCTACATAATGAGGGAACCTGTAAAAAGCTCAGCAAAGATTCTAAATATGCAAAAGTACTACTATGGTCGTAAGTGAATGTTATAGAAAGATATTGAACAGCTGCTAAACAAGAATCTTCAACAATGAGGGAACCTGTAAAAAGCTCAGCAAAGATTCTAAATATGTAAAAGTACTACTATGGTCGTAAGTGAATATTGTAGAAAGATATCGAACAGTTGCTAAACAAGAATCTTCACTTAATGTTAACCAGCAAAACCAGCAAACCTCATAAGCTAACCTTATATCCAGCTTAGTGTCAGCAGCTCCAACCATACAAATAAATCGGCTTGGGCAATGCTGCATGTCAAACAACAAGGTTGCCCATCTCATAGCACAAAAGCGCACTTCGCTTTCCTCCTTTTGAAAAAGAAAACTAATTAAACAATAAATAACAGCTTGCACCAAATTAAACAATAAATAACAACCTGCATCCATATTATATACAGTCCCTCAAGTTGACAGAAACAAGCATAACACTGGAACAAGTAAAAGGAATCAATAGTACAAATGTATCCTACCACTTGAGAACTTCTCAGAAGGAGTGCCTCCAGATCATTTAATACATTTTGTGGTGCACCCTGAAAACCAAATCGCCATCAAAAGATGTAATAAAAGAAAAAGGGTGGAGACATAGAAAACTTAAATATACGACAAATAGTGTTGACAGCTTAGCAAGTAGAACCTTGTAAGCAAAAGCAAGGGAATTTGTTGCTTCTTGAATAGTAAGACGGAGAAATTGGGCCTCAGATTGCAGGGCAACAAAGAGCCTTGAAGCAACATCGACTTTATCTCTGTAACAAATTCAAAAAGAAAATGGCACATCAAAAAATATCTAATTTAGCTGCAAGCAAAAGAAAGGCCCGGAGGAAGGGAGGGAGGGAGGGGAGGGAGGTCTGGAGAAGAGAGGAAGAGTGAAAAGAAAACACATTATCAGAAAATGTACATACCTAAAAAGTTGAGGCATCCTCTTAGCAAGCAAGCCAATTGCTTGGAAGGCAAATGCTTTCGTCTCCCGCGCAATAACATCTGGACAGATATTACTTGTTAAAAATTATACTAAGCCAATAATATCAATCTCATAGGGCTTAGCCTAACAAAGTTCATTTTTGTATGAGCAATAGCACCTGATTCTGCTGCTGAATAACCATCAAGAGATTTCAGAATCCCAGTCAGTATAACAGGGCCCATAAGCCTCAACTGGTCCATTGTTCCCTGCATATATTGATAATAAAGTGTCAAGAGAAATTAAATTCAATGAAATTGCTTCAGTTATCAAAGAATTGGTGTACATAAGAAGAGTGAATTGTCACTGGAAGCCAAAGACCATCTTCCTCAGGCAAATCTTGGCATTTTCAGCATAAGCAAAAGTGGATCTCCAACTCTCAGGTTCAATAGAAGAGGTCAGTTCCCCTTCTTGTTCTTCCAATTCAGAAAGACTTGTCGAAAATCGCCCGTTGGGTTGGTCCGACCAAGAAAGGCATGGACTTTTGGGCATTGCTTGGGTCGAGCTAGGCTATCTAGTGATTTACAAGCACCCTCGTTTCACACTTTCTATATTCTATAAAAAAATTCAATCCCCAATCAATAACCAATTACATCTCCAATCAACATGGCAGTCCGTGATGGTCTCAACTTGAGGGCTTCGCCTAGCATAAACCTTACCCACGAGTGAGTCTATAACAGTCAAACCTTAGACTCATATTATATTCTTTTCTTGTTGGACACTAACTAATAACTGAACTTTTTTAACACTTGATTCTCATGTTGTCACTTAACTTACTAACCAATGTTGGATGCATTATGGAAAAAGGCAAGTAGTGCATATATAGGGCATCATGTTACGGATGATTATCACATTAAATAATGAGTCTTTAAGGACAACATATCCATAAAGGCATTATAAGGAGAAAGATGAATCCATGAGGTTCTTGGCTCGATTGTTCATAATGGTAATTGGATATTATTCGTCATATCTACGGCTGAGCACAGTGCTAATGAGAGGACACCTCTAAGTGATCTGCTCCCAAGTTTTGGTTCGAACAGCAAAGGTAGTATTTTGCTAACTATGCGGTAGGCACACCTGAGCTTGAACCCTAATCAGTGAACCAAATCTGATATTTAGGTGGAGAAAAAACTACAAATGGACTCATTATCCACCATGTTTCAGAATTGAAATACAACGAATTTCTCGGATATCTTTTAAAAAGAAAAAACTCTAGTTGATCATCACAACATGCGGGGAATAATTGAGAGATATGCTTCAGATGAGTTATCTAGTATTGGAAATAGTAAGAATTAGAGTTTATACAAAAGCTTTACATGTACACTAGGTGCAGATGATAAATTACAGAGAGGACCAAGTATAAGTAGGTCCAGGTGACCTTACTACTTATGTAACTTAAGGGAAAGACGGGATGAAGGGCAGAAGATATGGAATATAACAGCAAAAGAGGAAGTTTCTTTTCCTCCACATAGAGAGTAATCTGGGAATGCAATAGTTAGAGCAAGCAAGTCTTAGACATAGGGAACATATTGTTATTGTAACTTTGTAAGTTAGTATTGTTCATTCAACGAGTGCAAGAAAGATGTACATTACTTATTGTTGCATCATAGTGTGGTTCTGAGTTGGACTAAGGAAGCATGGTACCCCAGATGAAAGTAGCAAACCTTTTCTTGGACAATTTGGAATGATAGGGAAGAGGATGTTCCAATGCAATGGAAGGAAATTAAGGAATATGAAAAGTTCTTTCATGCTCCATTTATGCATTTGGTGTAAAAAAAATCATTTTTGCATATATAATTGGATAGAGAGGTTAGGAAATCAAGAAGAGCACTCAAAGCCACATCGTGCATATACTTTGGTACCTTCACGGTGAACTAGAGAAATGAACTTCAACTTATCTAGTGAAGGCATTCTCCAAGCCTCTATAATCATGAAAAGGAGTCTTTAATTTTTGGAAACAAATGTTCTCAAGTACCCCTAACTGTTATCGCACTTCCCACATCTTTCTTCAACCTATATTGGACAATGTTTGAGCTCCTTTATTAGCACATGACAGGATTGTTGAGCTTCACTATGTTGTGAGAGATTCTCATAGGTCATGAAATCTTACATGCTTGAAGACCCATACAGTGAACTCCATCCCCAGTTGCTTCAACCTTGACGTTGTATTACTTCCTATAAAAGCAAGAAGTATAAATGACTTGTCTTCTATAATAGTAAGACTGGAAGTTTGAAGAAATGACAGAAAAAATCCTAATAGATGTACTAATGCAATAAAAGAATAAGATGCAGCATTTTATAACATGCAAATTAAAAAAAAAAAACTGCTCTATGTTTGAGGTAGCATAAATAGAAAATTGAAACATATAGCTCTTCGCACTCCCCTTGAAAATTAGATTGATTGGGAAGCTCGATATGCCCTTTAAATAATTTAAATTGGTAAATCTTGTGACTTGTAGTACCTTTTATGTAGTTCTTAAATATGTAAATTATTTTTCAAAAATCTTTAAAATTGTATGTCCGAATGCACGGCCAAAACAAAAAAGTGACTTTCGAATCTAAACTATGTATATAAATTGGGACGGAAGGAGTACTTTCGTAGCCCACTCTAAAGAAAATCATAAACATAGAGAAAAAACATTTTTTACCCATATGAGGATGCAAAATAATTTAAGGACACACCACAGAATGGTAAGCATAACCATTCTAAACTAGCAGAAATCTCAGAGTAGGAGTCTACATGAGCTTAAATCCTACATTTGTGGGTATAAAAGAAGCTAAAATACCAGCACACAATCTTGAAGAAACAACGCAAAGCCATAAATGAAATTTTGGACGTTTTTATGGTCCCCTTTAAGAGATGACTCTAATGCTTTACAAGATGTGATAATGGTTTCCGAGCATATCCCAGTTCTACACCAAAAACAGAATTTTTACCGTATATGCAGCCAAAAATACACTGTAGAGTCAACGGAAAACTGTTTGCTGCAGTTATTGATCGGCAAAAAATAGACATCAGTTTTGCTCTCAAAGATGGATTTCCAGGACTAACTCTAGACTCTGGTGGAATTTGGTCAGTTCCAGCGGTACCTACAAAAACAGCTACACCATTAGCATTATCTGCATCTGATAGAGCAAAATAATTTCTTACTCACCAAGATATGCATCAGAAATAAAAATTGAGGCAAAAAAAGACAAAAGCACTTGGGGGTTGTTTGCTAGCTGGTTAGAGTATGGAGGTATTAGTAATGTATGGATTAGCTATGAGTGAATTTATGTATTATTTTATGCAAGTATTAGTTAAGCAGAGATAGTTATTCATGTATTAGTTATGCATGCATGTATTAGTTATTCCACCTTCTATCTTGCATAAAATAATACATAGATTTCCTTCCTAACTAATCCATGTACTAGTTATGCGGGCTTCTAAATTGTCAACCAAACATCGTATTAATTTTATACATGAATAACTTACTTCATATCTACCCACCAAACATCATACAAGTTGTACAGAAATCAATACATGAATAATTTATTTCTTATCCAGCTACCAAATGACCCCTAAAAAATAATTTTCAATAACACCAATAAGTGAATGGCATCAAAAACCTCTATAGATATGTTCCTCACATAATAGTTGCAGGTCATGGTGGAAGTGGGGGGTGAATAACCTGTTAATAACCTGACTAGTTCTATTTGTTGTGTGACTCTTTGTTGGACATTGCACTTTGGGGGACAACAAATCTACCTTCACATGTATGTTTCTACTTTCTGAATGATCTATTTATACGGTACAAATGCTACTACTTTCTGAAATGGAACTGTTCTTATGGTAGTAAGGATATCTGAAGTGAGCTAAACGTATTTATGATAGAGAAATGATAGTTTCCCTTCTAGTATTGGAATTCGATTTGATTCCATAAATTGTTATATTCGGCAACATGTTATTCGGAAGAAAAAAATTTCCTTACAATTTTTATACTCGTGAATAATTGATTTTTAATCAATGCAGATTTAGCTAAAGATAGGGCATATAATATAATGGAGGACAAAGATCATATGGTTATATCTACTAGTGGGGAATACGATTTAGAGGGTGTTTGGATTGGCTTAAAAGTTGGTCAAACCTACTTTTAAGCCAGTTTTTGACTTCCGAAAGTGTTTGGTAATAGAAAAACTAACTTAAAATACTTCATCAAAAAAATAACTTGAAATAAGTCAAAAATGACTTAAAATAAGTTAGAAAGTGTTTGGCAAGGTCATAAATGACTTAAAATAAGTTTAAAATGACTTAAAATAAGTCAAAAACCAAAAATAGGTCTCCCCCTACTTTTTATTTTTTGACTTAAAAGTCATTTCAGTTTGACTTTTTATTTTCGACTTAAAAGCTACTTTTTTTAAGCCAATCCAAACGGACTCTTAGTCTAGTTAGAGAACTTCTACTATTATTAATTTTACTACTCCCTCTATCCCAATTTATGTGACTTATTTTTTTTTTTTAGTCAGTCCTAAAAAGAATGACACATTTCTATATTAAGTAGCAATTTAACTATAAAATGTTTATTTTACCCTTAATAAAATGATTTACAACCACACAAATTTTTATCATTCATTTTGGACCACAAGTTTTAAAAGTCTTCTTTGTTTTTTTAAACTCTGTGTTGAGTCAAACTACCTCACATAAAATGGGACGAAGGACAATATAAAAGAGTATTTGAATGGAAACTTCGCTCTCTTCAAAAAGAGAATGAGCTTTTAAGAGCTATTATCAACAAATATAAGGACGGTAAGAGTCAAAACTCTGATGGTAAGAGTCAAAACTCGGGGAAGGTATGAGTATAATTTTTATATATTTGACTTATTTTCACTTTTGTTTTTATTTGGTGATGATCACATAAGTTGAGCCTAAACGGAGAAGGAAAATTTGCATAGTTGACCCAAACTTATTTGGGATTGAGGCGTAGTTGTCGTGAATATTTGATTTTAAGAGTCCATAATACATGGTTTAAGCTAAGGAATACGTAACTTTTAATGGTTTGAACCAAGATTATTATTGTGCATATTGTTGTTTGTTCATTGTGTTGAAAGAAGTTGATATTGCGCAGAACAATTCTACTAGAAAATAGATAAAGCTATCTTTTTTAATAGCATACCATGTTTTGGGTTCTTAAAAGTCTCTACTTTCAGTTTTGTGTCTAGAAGTATTACTTTAAAAAAGAAAGCATTACAATGAAGACTATGAAGTCTTATCATGCCGCCTAAAAAACATTTGGTTGCAATTAGCAAGTTGAAAGATGAATGGTCCATACAAGTATTGACACAATGAAAGGTGGTGGAAAACTAGAAACACCACTATGTCTTATTGAGAGAGGTGATATGGGAGAAATATGGCACCACAAGAAATGCCACTATGCCTACACCCAAGTGTGTGGCCTAGTAGTCAATAAAATAATGAAGTGGATTGAACACCATGAGGACTCAAATTCAAATTCCAGCAGAGACAAAAGCACTAGGTGATTACTTCCCATTTCGTCTAGTTGTAATGACCCTTCTGGTCATTTCTGTGTTTTGCATTCTGTGTGTCGTTTAGAGCGCTCCTGTAGCGACCCCAATTCATTTATAACTTGTTGGGACTGACAATTCGGTCACCTGGTCGTTCATTTGGTTATTGTGCAAGTTTTAGTGTTTTTGGAGCTTATGAACCTTGAACGATCATTTTCGATCAAAAGTTCAAGAAGATGACTTCAGAATCCTATTTTGACGATTCCATCAGCTCCGGAAGGGTCATTTTAGGCTAATAGCATGGTCGACATGACTCCCGAGGTTTTCAGTGTGAGTCGGTGCGATTACGCGTTTTAACTTTTAATTGAAGCCTAAGTTTGACTATAGTAGACATTCTGAGTAAACGCGCTCGGATGAGAATTCCGAAAGCGCGGTCAGTCCGAAATGTCGAATTTAGTAAGGTAGCATATCTATTTTATCTTTATCGGGTTCCGAACGAATTCCGAACCCTCCGTCGGAGACTTTGAATAGATGGCAATAGCTGAAATCTGGTGCAGCCCTTTTAGTGACCAGAGTTTGGGCTTTTAACGACCAGATTTTGGGTCTTTTTAGCAACCAGTTTCGCCTTTTAAAAGCCTCATTTCAGCCTCAATTGTGAAACTTCAAACCCTCATAACTCTCTCATTTCAAGTCCGATTTTAGTAATTCGAAGGTCCATCTTGTAGGGTTTTTCGCAAGGAACGCATTGGTGAGCTCGGAAACTGATTTGGCATCCCTGTTTGAGGTAAATTTCGTAAAATACCTGCTGCCACGACCCTTTTTGTGAGCCTAGTTTTGGAATTTTTGAGACTTGTTTTCTCAGCCATTTTAGGCCCGATTTCAGTGATTCTTGAGACTATCTTGAGTGGTTTTTCTAGGAGAACGTTGTGATGTCGGAATTCACTGCAAACCTCCCGTTTCTGGTAAATTTACTGATTCAGCTGCTGTCCCATTTCTAGTTCTTGAGAAAATCAGGGTTTTGGTTGCATGTTGATATTGTGATGTTCGCAAGCCCCGAATTGTGTCCCATTTTGGGACATGAGCTCGAGGGACTGATTAGGACCTACTTTTGGGATTAATTCCGAAATTCCAGCGCGGGTCCCACTTTTTCCGTTTTGATCCCATAATTGACCCGTCTCCGTTTGTTGTGATTTTAGTGTCTAAACGACTGTAATAACGTTGTGACTCCATTTTTGATAGCGTAGCAGTGTTTCGAGGTCGTTCGGAAAGGAAAAGCTCCGAAGGTGTGTTTTTGGAGCATGCGTGGTCGGCCTACAGGTAGGCTATGGCTTCCCTCTCTTAGATTGAGCTCGAGAGTATGAATGCATGTTGATTAGTTGGGATTTGGGTTGGTAGTTATTGGATAATGCATAGGTGTTTAGAAACCATGTTTCGGCCTCTTTCAAAATTCATCGGGTAACTGTGAGCATGCTTGGTGTTACTAATTGACGCTCCTTGCTATGTTGAGTACTTGTATGCTTAATTACTGTTTATTTGAAGCATGTTGGGCCTTAGTTTAGGTTTGACTAGGGCTTGCCTTAGAAATGCATGATTCAGAACCGATAGGCCTTAGTTTTTCCCCGACGTCGCTCAACCGACTTAGATCCCTGTACACTGGTGTAGCAAACTTGAGTCTGATAGTTTGGGCCTTAGCTAGGCAATATGCTTGCTCCGACGATAGTTATCCTTGTTTCTCCGATGTTATGGCTTCACGAGTTGCGTCGGCGACACTGGTTCTGATTCGCTATTTGAAGTTGGTTTTCGATTCGGTTCCAAGGACTTGCATTGATTGACTAAGTGTGGACGGTGTTCCACGGACATTTATGAGCATGGATCAACTGGAACTCTTTCAGCAACTACATTGGCACCTTTGTCGGGCATTCGAATTCGAGCTCCGTTCTAGACCTCAGTGATATTTTCGAAGAGCATCCGGTTTAAGGTCCGACCTCTATCACCCAGATACTTATATAGAACATCCGGTTTAAGGTCCGGCCTCTATCACCCAGATACTTATACAGAGCATCCGGTTAGAGTTCCAGCCTCAGCTACTTGATACTTGTGATTGGTTACTTGGGTACTTCTAGTGAGCATCCAATTCGAGGTCCGACCTCCGTACTGTCAGATTCTACTATTGGGGTTGAGGTTATGGTTCGATGTTCTTCGTTCTTGGGTTTTCATATGCAATTTTCTTTAGTTATAGTTATTATGTGTACTCGTCGGGCTTATGGGGGTTCGTTCGGGTTTTTAATTTAACTTGCACACAAGTGTACCTTCTGGACTTATGGGGGTCCCAGTTAGGTGTAGTTAGCTTATAGATTATTTTAGTTAGCTCCTTTTACACTCGTGTGCATTCCATTGTTACTTAGTTTTCCGCTCTTGACCTTCGTTTGTGTTATTCTTTCTTTCATATTGCCTTTACTTTTCAAGTTCAGTCGGTCTATGATGCCTACTGGGTACCTGTTATTTTGGTACTCATGCTACGCTATGTATCTATTTTGTAATGCAGGTCCGAGCACCAGTGACCAGCGTTGATCCAGTTTGGAGTAGTCTGATTCGGAGACGAGGGTGAGCATACAGCGTTTTGTACTATTTCAGTCTCCATCTGTATATATAAACTTGTCTTTTACCTTTCGAGACAGTCCGGTCTTTGTGGTCCACTTTTGGGACTTGTACTTTTTTTGTTAGGAGCTTTGTACTAGTAACTTCCAAGTTTTGGGAGAGATCTTTATTTGTATATATGTTTTGGTTTGCGTCCGCCTGTTTTTTTTTTATTTATTTATTTATTTGTTATCTTAAATTTTGCCTACTCTTGTTTAGTTTCTGCCCTCAGACCCATTACTTGTTGTTCCAGGTTATGGGTTGGCTTACCTACTAGTGGGTTTATAGTAGGTGTCATCATGGCTTGAGAAATCGGGTCGTGACACTAGTCTTGGTGGATAGAGTTGTCGAGTACCTGTTGCTAGTGGCAGGTGTTAGGTCGCAAGTATCCTGTGAAATTAGTCGAGGTGCACGCAAGCTTGCCCAGACACCATGGTTAGATAAAATATATATATATATCACTATGCCTTTTGGGAGTGACCTTCAAAAAAGGGGTGGGAGGAATTTAATGTTTGTATCTCATTCCGTGCGGGGACTAGTCTAGGGTTAATATCTAGGAGATTGTAGTGCAGGAACAACATGTTGAGGATCACTTTCCTAAACATCTATAGTATTTTCGATAACAATCTAGCAAGTCCAAAGATTACATGTGCAAAGCCTATTTTGGGATCTTGAAGTAACTTTGATGAATTGTATATAACAGAGCTTCAAAGTCTACTTGAAATGATCCATAACCAAATCTTACCAGCAGAGCCAGAATTCTCAGGGTTGGGTGTTGGAAGCAAGGAGAAGCTCTTGGATTGAAGTATTGTATGTTGCTAGCAAAACAGAAATAGTGTTTTTCCTCGTATATTAGCTTGGATTCCATGGGTGAAAAAAAAAATGGTGTTTTTCAAGTGATTAGCACCTATAGGTGCGGTTTTGATGATCGAAAACATGAGAAAGAAGAGGATCGCATATGTTTGTTGATGATTCCCGTAAACACTCGAGAGAGGACGTGAATCATCTCTTGTTGCATCGTCAAACATGATGCAACATCACATCTATGGTGAAAGCTTTAAGATGGTTCAAGAAACAATTAACTATGTCGAGTACTGCGAAGAATGAACTCTAATTGGACCTTTAGAGGGTAGAAAACAAGATGTCGGGCGTGGGATATTGCTCAATTAGCACTTATAATGTAGGCAAAACAGAGAAAAATAAATATGAGAGCTTTTGAAGCAAAAGAGCTTGATCCTTATACATAGCTACATATGAGGAGCAGCTTCGTGTTTTGATATCTTTATGGTGTGACACAATTTCCATTCCTTGTTTCTCTTCCGGCGACAGGTAGAGAAGATTTGCTAGGACAATTTTACACTTGTCTTTGTTAGTGGTAAAGTTCTCCTCTATTGGAAGTTCAGATGTTCTTCCTCACATTGCCCCCACCTAATACCCTTTGAAGTTGAACAAATTGATCTTAATAGTAGGATTACTTGTATTTTCAAAGCATCTTGAACTTCTCTACTTCCGAAGAGTTCAACAAATAGTTGATGGGACAATTTTTCATCTATCTTCTTTAGTAGTAAAGTTTCTCCGTGTGCTCCAACATAACAAAAGTACATATGTTCTTCATGACAAAGCCCACCTAATACCCTTGAGATTGATGAACAAATCCCACCACTGACTAGTCACATTATAATGTAGAAACAGATGGTTGATTATCTTTGCCTTTTGTATACACAAATAACACCTTGAAGGCTTGAACATATTCATATTCCCCTTTTTCTTAGGTTTTCCTGTGTAAGGACAGCTTCTCTGGCTACTAACCAAGTGAAGCATGTCATTTTGCATGGTATCTTTACACTCCAAATATGCTTCCAAGGCCATAAATTGAGTTGAGCTCCCCTTTGGTTCAATTTTTTTTATGCTGAGTTGACTGTTTCTGTGTTTTTGCCAATTAAGAGTATGTTCCCCCTCCTGTAGTCCTCTGCATTGCTCCAGAATATTAGCGAAGTCTGATATTCAGGGCATTTCCCAATCAAAAAGAAGTATTCTGAAGGTGGGGTTCCAGCCCTGTCCAGATCAAAGCTCCTTCATTGTAGCCCCCTGTTGTTAATTCAAATCATACCTGTAAGAGAATAATTGCTTGAGGCTTCCTTCCCAACTAGTTAAATAGAATTATCTCTCCCTCCTTTACATTAAAAATCAGCTTGTCAATAGAGTTCCCCCACAGGTTTTTTGTAACTCTCCACAAACTTGTACCATAAGGATGGTTCATCAAAAAACTCTCATTTCCATATGTTTCCTTTAATACCCAGCCCCATAGTGCCTGTTCCTCCCTAGAAAACCTCCACCGCTATTCTGCTTTCTCAAGTTTCTCACTCTGAATCCCCCTTTATGGTAGCTAATGGTCAGAGTTTCGCATTTAACAAAATGGCATCCTCGTTTCTATTTATTTCCTCACTACAGGAAATTTCTTCTCAAGGTTTCAAGCTTCTTTTCTACACTTGTAGGTATAGGGATAACGGCATCAAGTAGGTTGGAAGAGCATCCATCACAGAATTTATGACTTGCCAGTCTACTACCCAAGGAAATGTAGTGTAATTTCCATCTTGCTAATTTTTTTCTCACACCTTTCCAAGACTCCAATCCAACTGTCTCTTGATTTGTTTTAACCTCCCAAAAGCATCCCAAGATAGATAGTTGGGATAACACCAAGTTCCCCTCTCAGTATGGTTGTCATATGTTGTATGTTTGGCACCGCATTAGCTGGAAAGTTTGACTTTTCATCCAATTAATATGAGCTCATAAATGACTTTAAGGCTCTCTTCTACATCACAAAAAATCAAGGTGTCATCTGCATTATTGAAGATGAGTAATTTCCAGCCTGTTAATTTGATAGTTTGCCACATTGAAACCCCTAATCCATCCATTGTCCTGTGTAATTTTTATCATGTTGTTCAAATCTTCCATAACTTGTCTCAATCCTCTTTGAGAAGGAAAGAAACCTTCAGAAGATACTATTCATTGAGATGGAAACTCCGACAATAGTTTTAAACACTTGATCCAGCTTATCCCTAGAGCATCTTCAATTCAAACAGATACTCCTCAAATTTTACCACTTGCCTTCACCTGTAACTTAGAAAATAGCTATAGGATTTGCAATCAAAACTAAAACCCTGAAGTCTAAAAACAAATAATCAGAATGATCCCTAAGTTAATAAGCTAACACTGATGGTGGAGGTTAGCCAAAATCTCACCAAAACCAAAGAAGTTGAGTTAAAGAACAAGGTCAGTGGAGCTAAAGCACAATGCAAGAATGATGCGAGGACATTGCAGATTTTCTACGCTACCAAAAAACTAAAGGAATCAAAACAGCTTCAGATTCTGAAGATGCCCCAAAAGAGAAGTGATAAAGAAATGGACTTTGGGCAACGATGTGGGACTCCAACCCCCCCCCCCCCCCAAAAAAGAAGTTGAGTTAAAGAACAAGGTCAGTGGAGCTAAAGCACAATGCAAGAATGATGCGAGAACATTGCAGATTTTCTACGCTACCAAAAAACTAGGGAAATTAAAACAGCTTCTGATTCTGAAGATGCACCAAAGGAGAAGTGATAAAAAAAATTAACTTTGGGCCTAACTCAACCCCAAAAGCTAGCTCATGAGGGGAGGATTTCCCAAAACCATATAAGGAGTTCATGTTCCCATCACACAAACGATGTGGGACTCCAACATCCCACCCCCCCACCCCACACCCAGGACTAGACATCTAGAGTAAGCACAATATAAGACGGGAGACCCAACCGCGAGCCTGGATATGATATAATGATAAAGAAATAGACCTTATGCCTAACTCAACCCCAAAAATTAGATTATAAGGGAAGGATATCCCAAGACCATATAAGGAGTCATTGTTCCCTTCCACAAACGATGTGGGACTCCACCACCCCCCACGCCCAAGACTAGGCATCTCAAGCGTGGAAAATACAAGACGAAAAGCCAATACGATAAAAATAATGAATTGGGATGAGCCTGGATTTGATATCATGATAAAGAAATGGACTTTGGGTCTAACTCAACCCTAAAATCTAGCTCATAAGGGGAAGATTGTCCATGGCCATATAAGGAGTCCATGTTCCCATCCCACAAATGATGAGGGACTCCAACACCCCCTAGGCTCACGATTGGTCATCTAAAGTGTGGACAATATAAGACGAGGGGGGCAACATCATAAACAATAAATTGGGATGGCTTGGCCCTGATACCATGATAATGAACCTAACTCAATCCTAAAAGCTAGCTCGTGAGGGGGATTGTCCAAAGACCATATTAGGAGTCCATGTTCCCATCCCACAAATAATGTGGGACTCTAAATCAAGACAAAGCTCAGAATAATGGAAAAGCATTGGTGTTGTTGACCTAATTATACTACAAGCAAGGATTTCTACAAATCCTTGGTAAATAATGTGAAATTGATGAACAATCTCCACAAACTTTTGCAATTACCATTATATACTATGAAGATCAAAGCGCAAAAAAAAAGGTTTATCAGGGAATTGCAAGTATAAAATGTCCGCTCTTCCAACCCTATGCAAAGACAACCTAACAGAGATATATTTTCTTTCAATTCCAGCACTAATAAGATGTAATCAATCACCGACGTAACATTATCAGGGTAAAACAAGTTGCATTCTTCATACCATTAAATAGCACAAACAGTTTGCTCACGAGGTTTGCATCCTCCAAATTCACACCAGAAGCATTCTTCTTGTGAAGCTCCTCTCCTCTCTTAACAATAGACTCTTGACTTTCAAACAAAACCAAAGAAGCTGATGTTATTTATTCTGAAATCAGAAAAGGGAGCGAAGACATTCAACTACCTAAAAAAAAACCTAAACACATCAAGTTCCACAGAATCAGCTTCGAAAGAAACAAGAAGTACCAATCTGCAGAGGCAGCCACATAGAGGGGATAAACAAGTTCTGTAGACAGTTCCATAGCTTGAACGATATTCAAGATTCCCAACTGCATAATGTGAGATAGACCAACAATAAGTTTTCTTCAGATAGTCAACAGAGATGGACAAAAATGTATCCATGTAATGTTTACAGAATGGCACGTTAAGCTACCGAATCACCTTCACATTTCTTAAATAGTCATTTGTCAATTGTCGTTTCCCAGTAACACGATCACATTGAGCAATCGAAAGTCCGGCAGGGCAAGTGCCACTGTAATGATAAATTTTATTTTACAACAAATTAGTCAATTAGCCTCCCAAATGTCAAAATTACCAAACTAATATACTCATATAAACTCTAGTCCAACCTTTGAGAAGTTGGTTGATATAAAACCATGTGAAGGCAAAATTCAAGAAATATCTTGTGGTCTGGCAGATCACCAGATCTTCTATACTTTGCCGCTACTTCATCACTTATTTTAACAGAATGGCATTCCCCAATCACCTGAAAATCAGCAAAAGATTTCACCTAGGACTTAACACAGATATGATCAACGTCTTTTGTTGTCTTGTGACTAGAATCCAATGTGATTGATAAAGCACTTTCTAACAATTTATCAAAGGATCTTCACTAAAGTAGTCAATCTGAAACTTTTACACTTCTCAAAGAGCACTTTGAGAGGTACAATGCAGAAAAATGATGAATCCAATATAAGCACCATATGAACTTCAATATCTAGTAAGTAAAATAAAATAAATTGTTTACATGTTAAACTAGTTCAAAGGCATTGAAACCATTGGCTACAGAGATCATTAGTACCATGCAAATGTTCTCCAGGAATTTTTCCACACAGTTTCAACTGCATGGTCCTGTTAGGTAAATAACGAGTAACATAACGGCATCTACAGCAAAACTTCTAATCTGAAAAAAGCTTTAGCTATTGCTTGGACCATTACCTAATAAAACTCACAGAGCCACAGTTGGTATTTCCTCATAACACTATGCATGCTTGGTAACATAATACTTGCAAGATGCACATATTCATCAGACAGATATAATATAACCCCTGTTGACATTCCTCCATCCAAAGCTAATTGTATAGTAAAAATATTCCCTAGGCAGAAAGCAGAGCATAGAAAGCACAGAGAAACGTAAGCTAAGGGGATGTTTGGCTGTCATAAAAGATCAGAAAAAGTGGGAGAAAATAACTTTTCTGTATCCTAAGCAACATATTTATCCCTTAGTTCCCCATGACCAACTGATGGAAGATGTACCTCCTCCTTGCAAGACTCACAAGAAAATCCAGGAAATATCATCTACTCCCTATAACATGTCTCTCTTTTTATTGCTACATCTTTTCTTCTTTTTTTTGATAAGGCAACATTTTTATATAACGATTTGCCACATAAAAACTGCAGTTGTCCACAATTATAAGGGAATATAATAAAATGCACTAAGATATAACCTACTTACAGACTAAGTTGCGAAGACTCGGGTGTAGGTATCCGACACGGACGCAGATCCGGGAGTCGGATTTGGCAAAATCTAAATTTTAAATTCGGGAGTACGGACCCAGGTATGGATATGGGTGCTGGGATTTAGCTAAACAAAATCAAAATTATAAAAATAGAGCTTTAAAAATATTCTAAATTGATATCCTGTGGAAAATTTACATGCATGTTGTAGAATTCAATCTTTCATACTCCAAGATGGGCATTAAAAAAACATAAGTTAATTGTCAAAAGTTAACATGCTAATAATTAATTTAGGGGGTGTTTGAGTTGGCTTTTTCTAAGTAGCTAAGCTAAAAGCTAAAAGTTAAAAGCCATATGTTGGTTATACCCAACTTTCGGTTTTTAGTTTATTTTTGTACTTTTTTAGTCAAAAAGTAAGTGTTTAAAAGCATTTTTTGCCTTTCCCATACCCCTCCAAAAATAAAACAAACCTTAAAAGACAAAAGTTACTTAAATAAGCAAATTCAAACACCCTCTTAGAAACTACCCCTCTTTTCTATGAGAAAGAAAAAATTAATAAATAGCAAACTTTGATCAAGAGGAAAAGCTAAAATGGATAGAAGTTATTCCATTTTCCATGTCTTAAATTTGTTTTTATCTTTTATTTTAAGAAATCAAAATCTTAATTTTCCCCCCAATTTTTTCCATGGACTCCAATCAAAGTATCCGGTAAGGGTAAACCAAACCCCGCTCCCATGCTCGGCAACAAAAATGAAGAGTCCGCATAACATAGCTTATAAAGACCTAGAACATCAACAAAAGATTCTCTGTCTTCCATACATTCATGTTTACACCAGAAATAAGAAAGGACTAGGCACTTCATCGTTGTATAACTACATCTTTGTCTTATACATTGTCAATCGCTCATGAACTAATAACAATGGTCATTATTGTTTATGCCAAATTTGTTTAAGAACAATATTGTACTTCAGTCATTTTTACTAGAAACAATATCGTCCTTAATAATATACATTCATTTTACTTTATGAATATATGTACACACACACACACGGATATATATGTATATTCATTTCACTCTGTCTTAAGAAAATACATCATAATCATTAGAAAGAATATTCATAAGATTGTGTGCGCCCTGCTATGTCCGAGTATTTAACATATATGCTTAAATTTTAGAAGCAGTCCTCTAAGTCTCTAACTTCCCCACAAATTTTTGGACAACAGACACCTCTACTAGAGTCACTCACCTTTTCCATACTGTTCTTCCCTACATCTTTCTTGCAGATTCTGACAACCATATGTAACTAAAAGGAGAACAAAGAACCACATACATTCTAGACTAGATGAGGATGATGTGATTACCTTGGTTATGACCCTCAACAGTATGTCTTGATGTTGAAGAGGTAGCTTTGAAATGTTAGCTAAGAAGTTAGGTGCCATATTTTCTTTATCCTGAAACAATAGATAGTAGAATCAGCAAGGTAATTACGTCTGCCTTGCAAAATGATGTCAAATTCACCCAAATATATATATATGAGCTTCACTTCCTGTGAATCCCATATTAACTCATACCTCCTTTCTTGTACGATCAACTGCCATCTCAACATACATGATGCAGAAATTCCTAACCATTGATGAGGCATTAGATTCCATATACAACTGCCACAAGTCAGATAATGGCAAACCAATGTCATTCTGGTGCTTCACTCTCTTGTTCACATGGCTTAGAATCTCAAGTACCTAATGGAAAGAACACAAGTACAGCTTAACAAGTGTTCAAAAAATTAAGCAACAAACATACACTACCACGTAATTCAAATTTGAGAATGCAACTAAAGAAATTCATAGGGAGTGCAAGACTCATCACTCATCCCAAGCTAGAAGCTTACTGCCCATGTTTACTGAAGTACTAAATAACGTAATTAAGAGTCAAGAAAAGATAAAATTGAAAGATCCATTAGGGTATGTGTCTTGAGAAAGGGGAAAATGGTTAGTCTATATTAGTCCTACCACTGAATTTAGAGTAATTCAAGAAAAGAAAACATTAGTTAACAGGAAAATTAAGAGACCCAATTGGGAAAAATGATTACTTTGTTGCGGACAAGAGGAGCAGGAGATGAAAGGGAAGCAATGGAGAGAGGTAGAAGTTTGGTGAGCAAGTCTTGTAGCTTGGAATCATCGCAAAGTGCGAGCCTTGTGAGCATTCGATCAAGGAGTTCCTCTATCTCAACATCTGATTTTCCAGAGAGCATAGATGACCAAGACGATGCCGTAGTTGAAGAGGAAGAAGAAGAGTCCGCCATTTTTTTTTTCTTTTCTTTCTCTGTTGTCTTTGTGAAAACCTTGGAGAGATCGTTTAATATAGGTTTGGTACCTGGACTTCCCAAAGACAAATATGCTAACCTCTTTCTCAAGAAATTGGCTAATACATATTTTTTCACCAAATTACTATAGTCCCAAATGTAGGCCCTTCATTTTTTGTCCCCATATTTACTCAAAATAAGTTAGGGTTATTTCAAATCGAATCGAAATTGATTAAAAGCTGCTGATTTTATTAATAATGGGTTATTGATTCAGTATTAACGGTTTGAGGTTTTTCTCAACAAGTTAACCAATAATTTGATTGTAAATTATATAATTATATTTATATAATTTAATATATAAAGTCCTTTAACTTAGAGTTTAGTTTCATATTATTTTTTAGGAAAAATACATAAAATTTCCCCTGAACTTGGCAGCATAACTTACTTTAGTACTTTAACTTTACCGATAATTATTTACACCCCTAATCTTATTGCAAGTGAATTTAATAGCACCTTACATATACAATGTCAGTTTCATACTCATGGGTGAAGTGCACGCGTGCCACCTAAGTGACACCTCAGTGCCACATTGATGACATGTCAAGTAATTGGAAAAAAAAATTCTTTATTTTTACTTTCCCACATCTTTTAAAATTTTTATTTTACTCTTCACCCACCTTCTCCATTATATCATTTGGGTTTAAGTCATATACGGCCCCTTAAAGTTGTCTGCAAAATTCATTTAAACACCTCAACTAAGGATTGTACCTATTAAACACTTAAATTATTCAAAACATGTGTCTATTAAGCACAAAATATTGATGTGGCAAAATAAGTGTATCTCACTGCCTAGTAGCGCGTGAATATGTCCCAAATTTTTTTAAAATTTTTTTTAGAATAAACTTTACTTTTTTTGTCCTAATAACTAGCATGCATTAATTAAAATAACTAAAAAAAAATTATTTAAAATAATGTTTTTAACCCAAAAAGAAAGCAACCCCACCCCTGAGGCTATACCAATGGTATTCTTCTTCACCCTATTTTAAGCTTTTTAAACTCTGTTTTTTGCCCATTGTTTTTATTTTTCACTCTTTATTAAATGAAATTGAATTTGTTAGTCGAATTTTCAAGAAGAAATAAAACGAGACATCGAAAATATAAAAGCAACCTTTGTCCATCTTTATTTCCGGTCACTTTGATCAACAAACATTACCAATCATTTATTTAAAATGATATCAGAAAATTTGATATAATTCATTTGAATCCTCTTGATTTCTCTTCATTATCGATTTTGAAATAATTTATCAACGTCGATTTATTGTTTTCAAAAAATCTCAACAACAATCACTCCATTAATCTATCATGCTTAGCCCATAGTTTATTACAAGAAAAAAAATTAATCTTTTCAAAGGAATAGAAAATGACAAGTAACAAAGGATGAATAAGAAGAAGATAAGGCAAATGATTAGGTGGTGGATTTGGGGGAGCGGGTGGGGGAGATTTTCTTTTTTCTTCTTTTTGTTGTCGCCGGAGAAATCGAGATTTGTTGTTGGAATCAGGATGGCTGGTGAAGGGAAGAAGAAGAAACGTGGGTGCGTGGGTTTGTGTGGGGATGGGGTGTTTTCTTTTTTCTCCTTTTTGCTAATTAATTTTTTGGATTATTAATGGTTGGAGTTTTTATTTTTATTTTTTTAAATTGAATATTCATTAGATTGGGCCTATGTGCCACATGCTGCAGTTTTATTGGTTACTTTTTAAAGACACTACGCGTGAATTACACACACAACATTTTAAAAGTTTATTATCATTTTGTGTTCAATAAGTACATATTTGTTTAATATTATAGTGTCTAATAGGTACTAGTCTTAGTTGAGGTGTTTAAATAAATTATGCTGACAACTTTAGGGGGCCGCAGATGACTTAAGCCTTTCATTTGGGTCAATTTCTTAACATCCAAAATTTCACATTGATTGATTCATTTTATTTTTCATTGCTTTGTAATTGTTCACTATTACTTCCATCAATACTTGTATCAATCACCATATTTTTTTTCCCAACTAAGTGAAACTATCAATTTATATCAACAATGGCGATTTTAAATTTATGCAAAATCGATATGCTAATTTTTTAGATTTGCTGTTACTTTTCTTATTTCACTTCTTAATGCATATTCATGTATAGAATTAGTAACATTTAAAGTTAGATGAACAATTATTTTTTAAGAAAAATCGAATCTCAAAAGTAAAGAATAAAGAAAATTATGTTGGTCTTGAATGTGATTTTCTATTTTTGTTTAACGAAAAAATGTATAGGATGTAGAGTTTGATGAAAGAGAAAAAGGATGGGTCGGGTTGGGGTAGGATGCGGTGGGAGTTTGAGGAAGAAGAGACAAGCAGGGGAGGTGAGTTTTGAGAAAGGGGTGGAGGGGTTTTGAAGAAGAAGAATGGGGTAGGTAGGGGCTTTTTTTTTCATTTTATATATATATAAGATGCTAGTGGGACCATTATTTTTTTATTAAAAAAAAGATTTACGCGCCTTCAAATTTTTTACTTTTTTTTTGCCACGTCATCTGTTAAGGTGGTATTAAATTCACACGAAATGAAATTAGGGGGGTAAATAAACACCCGTATAGTTTAAGTTAGGGCTGAGCATTCGGTCGGTTCAGTTCGAGTTTCGGTTTGGCCAAATGTGAAACCAAACCAAACTGAAATAAATTTGGTTTGGTTCAGTTATTATAATTTCGATTCGGTTTGATTTTCGGTTTAACCAAATTTAACTAACAGTGGCGTGTGGCATACTGGCATATGGATAATTTTAGTAAATTGAAAAAAAAAAAGCTTCAGAAATGCAGGAATTGAAAAAAAAAAGCTTCAGAACAACTAACAAGTGTAGACTTCAGAAGTGCAAGTATTTAACATTGTCATATTCTTTTGCAGGAACTCAACAAGTGCATATTCTCATCTCTTGTGAGCACAACTCAACAAGTGCCCCCGTGCAAGACACAACTCACGACTTTTGTGAGCACAACAAATGCATATTCTCATCTCTATACAAATTACAAGCAGGTCACAAGTCACAACTCACAACTCACAAGCCTTTTACTTTCACAACTCACAAATCTGTCAATTAAAAGCAGAAATGGAAAGCAGTTTGACCAATGTTGTAGCAAGCATTTGTTGCCAAGGAGCAGACAAATTTCAACAAACATTTAACTTGCAACTTACCATATCATTGACTAAAATATCCAAACAAAACTGATAATTCTTGTCCAAGCAGTCCAGCAGGCAGCAATATTAACAAACTAGTTGAGAATAAGAATAAAAAGACTATCAAGGGTCAAGACAACAACACTACATAATTCAACAAACTTGTGCCCTGCCTTAAAATATAGTTAGTTACAAACTAATGTCCAACTGCCAGTAGGCAGCATTGCAATTTGCAGCAACCAAAAGATTTAGAAAACCAACAAAACATTGTTGTGCAACCACCAGTGCAATAGCTCCTAAGTTCCAAGTTCCAACAGATAGCAACCAAGAAAATAACAAAATATTGATGTGCCTGCGAGAAAATAGAACTCTTTAGACAAATGATCTACATTTCATAATAAAATAAATAAAACTATCAAGCAAGTTATGTAAGTAAGTTCTTTACTTACCCGTTACCAGTTACCACGCATCACTAGTTGATAGTTGAACTTACAAGTTGCAACTATATATCAATAATATTAGATTCAGTTCTACTACAAGCAAAATCTAAAAAAATATGAAAGAATTTGTTAGTTGTTAAGAAACATAAGTAAGAAAATTATTTTCAAGATAATTAATACAAATACCAAATTCTTACCAAGTTCAAGTTGCTCAAGATACTCAAAATCTTCCTCAATATTGATTGGAAAAGGCTCACTTCTAAACCAATCTTGAACACATATAAGAGATTGCACAAGTTTAGGAGTTAATGAACTCCAAAAGGGATCAAGAACACGACCTCATATGCTGAATGCATATTCTGATGCGACACTTGAAATGGGAATGGCTAACACATCACAAACCATCTCCGCGAGAATAGGAAATCTCAACTCATAAACTTTCCACCACATTAATATATCAAATTCATCACTATCTGGCTCAATATCTTCAGCAAGATATCTTTCCAATTCTGATTTACTACCTGAACTTCCACTAACTTCTTTATGCTTCTCAAATTGTTGTTTCGTTCTCATTCTTCCTCTATTTACAAAGTTGTCTCAACCATTCACATTAGATATACTAGATGAGCTGTCAGATGAAGTGGGTGAAAATGGTACATGTGAAGAGCTTTTTGAGGATTTCTTAACATAATAATCAATCAATTTTTTCATGTATTTTTCCACTTCTGAACATAGCTTGTCCCCTACTTCTTTTCCAAACATATTTAAAATTGCAAATGGAACATAATCAAGCTTGTTACGGGGATCCAACACGGATGAAAAAAAGATCATCTTGTTCATTTTATGTGGTTCACCCCAATACTTTTTGAACTTTTCATTCATACTTTTTGCCATTTCTTTCAAATTACCATCTTCATTTTCCATCATCTCTTTCAAAATAAGATTAAGTTTAGTAATTTCAACAAAGTGTGTATTGCTAGTGACATAATTAGAACCAGAGGCCTTCAAAGTAAGTACATAAAAAGTTTCAAGAAATTTCACCATTGACCTCACATTTTTCCAGTCAGCATTTGTAAGAATATCACTTGTAAGAATATTTGCACTAGTTCCATCTTCATCTTCAGAAAAAAGAGAACCAAAGGTATGAAGATGATTCAAGTATCTAATATCATAAAAACTATATCTTTCAAATGCAAGCTCAAAATGTTGTGCTACATCAAGCATCGAATATGTAGAGTTCCACCTAGTAGGAACATCTAAACACAATGATTTCTTACAAGTTATCAATTGAGATTCACAACATTCTTTGAACTTTCTAAGTCTTGCGGGAGATTGTTTAATGTACTTCACGACTTGTCTCACTAGCTTGACAGACTTATCAATTTCCTTCAACCATCTTGCACAATAAGATTAAGGATATGTGTCATACACCTCACATAAAGATGATCACCATCCATAATGTTAGTTCCCTAATTACTCAATTGTTTAGACATTTCTTTCACAGTAACATCATTAGAACTAGCATTATCAACTGTAATAGTAAACACATTATCCAAACCTCATTCAAGCAAACAATTAGTAATACAAGCTGCCATATCCCGCCCTTATGACTAGAAATATAAAAAAAATTTATTATTCTTTTATGCAAAATCCAATTTCTATCTATAAAGTGGGTTGTCAAACACATGTAGTTGATTTTTTGTATAGAGGTCCTAGTATCTATCGTAAGACAAACTCTTGGACGTGCTTCTTTGAAAACCTTCTTCAAAAGTTGTCTTTCTTAAAGGTATAGTTCATAACAATCTCTCGCCACGGTTCTACGAGAAGGAATATGAAATTGTGGCACTGTAACTCTCATGACATTTTTAAAACCCTCTTTCTCAACAAAACTAAACGGTAGCTTGTCAACAATTATCATTTTGGCTAAAGCTCTCCTACTTTGTGCTTGGTCAAATTTCAAAGTGTTAATCACCCCTTTCTTTGCTCCTGTTGAAGATGGTAGAAGATTAATTAAATTTTGACCTTTATCTACGGTGTCACGAGGAAATTTAGGACATATTCTCATATGATTATTCAATGACGACATACCATTACTCGATGTAGAAGCTGCACAAGGTTTCTTACAATACTTGCATTCGGCTTTCTTAGCTCCACTTTTATCAGTGAACTTGTCAAAATGCTTCCAACAAGTAGTTCTAGGTTCCATGATTTTTCTTTTATTTGAAGTACCAACATCATCTTCAACCTCATTAGGAGATGAGGTGTTAAGTATGCTGTCAGTTGAAGCTCCACTTTCAGTTATCCTACTTCCAATTTGCGTCATTTGTAAAAAAAAGTGAAACAAACAAGAAAAACAACATTTAGAAAGACGCAGACCACAGTACATTACAGTTCACAAACCACACAAATAATCACAAAGTTGCATCATTACAATCTCATATTTGAAATTGAAATGGTCATATTCTTTTGCATATTCCCTGAAGAGGTATTGAAACAAGTGCAGGACACTCCTCTTTATAACTGGGGACACTAACAGTATATACAAACAAATGCACCATTCACCACTAACCTATATGTATCAATCTTCAAGATCAGCTAAACATTTCAAGTAAGACTAAAAATATCTAGTTTGAGAACTTTACATAGTTACCCAAAAAAGAATTTAAGTGCATTTAACATTTTTTTAAAAAAATTCTACAATCCATATAAGCCAGAAAGACTAAAAATATCTAGTTTTTATTTTATTTTTTTAATTAAATGTTAAGTTTACCAATTTCATATTTTTTGAAATTTGGCAAGTTGAGTGGGCAAGCTCAACAGTACAGCTCCTACATTCAGAATGGAGTGGCAGACTAGCAGTGCACCTTGTTTACATCACCTTGCAGATACACTTCCATTTGTTCTCTTCTCAAAATTCAAAAATCTGTCTAATAGTCCTAGATCTGACAAAAGCAATTCTTTTCTATTTCATGTCCAACGATATATATATATATATATATATATATATATATATACATACACACACACTTCATCTAAAAATCGTGCAAATAGAAAAGAGTATATATATCAAAGTGCTTATCCAACCAGAATTTCAGCGATTTTGTGATAAATTTCATGCATATAGATAAACATCAACAATCGAAAGATTCTAGAACAGAAAAAAAATCAAAAATGTACCTGAAATTAAAGCAGAGCGACGACAAAGAGATTGATGATTGTTTAGATTCTCAAGTCTGCAACCAATTCAGCGATTTTGCGATTGCTAATTTAAGTATGAGAGTTACGACTTACGGTGGTCTACAGGTCTGTGTTAGGGAAATCAATTTAGGGATTTCTGATTGGAATTTGGGCCTAATTTGAATATGGGCCGGTTGGGCATGGGCTGACATTTAATTAAGGGGTACATATAATTTCGATTTTTCGGTTAATCGAATTTTTTAAGCTAAAAACCGAAAATCAAACCGAAAAACTGAAAAATTGAAAATAAAAATCAAAATCGACCGAAACAACTGAAAAATCAAAACAGAAATTTAAAAAAAATCGGTTCGATCAATTTTTTCGATTTTAGCCATATTATGCCCAGCCCTAATTTAAGTGGTAAAGTAAGTTGTGTTGCCAAGTTCAGGGGGGGGGGGGGGGTTTATGTATTTTCTCTATTTTTTATCGTCTCATTACTCTCAATTATTCTACAATGTGACATTGTTTGCTCTTGAGCAAGATGCAATATGTCAACTCATGTTCATAGTTCATTTGGTTTTTCATCTTATTTTTAAGTGATTTTCAATTTATTTATTTTTTGTGTCAAATCTTAACGATTAAACCGATAACCAAACTAATAACGATCAATAATCGATAAGTCAATTTCTTAATCGATAATTGATAAACTTACAATCTGAACCGACCAATATGCAGCCCTATAATAAGCTTTATTTTATTTTAAGTAGTGTAAAAAAATATATTTGTGTCCTTTTACCCCAATAGGGCTCTTATTACAAAATGAACTATACCTCGAGGGTGGATGTAATTCAGCTCGACTAAAGTATTTTTAAAAAGAGCAACTTACAAAAATGAGTAAATAGCTATTATTTTACGGTTATTATATTAGAATAGCTATAAGTATTATATTTACCCAAAATAGCTATAGTTTCTGTCTAAATCTCGTTGTATTCAAAGTATTTATAGGTTTTAAAAAAAAATACAATGACACCGTTTTAAATATAATGCACTAAATAAGAGGGGGGGGGGGGGGGTTTGTTATTATAATTGTCCTTTAATTATGTCATTTAAGCTCTCAACTTCTCAATATTAAATTAACAAGAAATAATGACATTTTCACAGCATATACTCTTAGATTCCTATTAGTTTAACAAAAAAATTGGGATACAACATACTCAAAATCTGATTTCTTGCATACAATAATACATTGTGTGTATATTTAGCATGTTAATACAACTATTAAATACACAGGTGAATAGTATAGGTATACAAACGATATGTATACATAAGAATACAACAATTCACTAACGTACATTGAATACAACAGACATAATTTATCCACATTTAAACTTCTTTTAATAATTCAATACAAGTGACAATGGCACCTCATACAATAGAAGTATCCAAGTGTACAAGTATTCTACTATATAAAAATCTGAAAAGTATTAAAAACAATAATTTCTTCCTCTTATTCAAACTATATAATATTCATATGAATACAACAATTGACTAACATACTTTGAATATAATCAACTCATATATTTGTTTGAATAATTATTAATGTATCATGTGCAGCCTAGCAATATGGCAAAATGAAACTAAAACAATACAATTATACAGGTGTACAATCCATCAATATGTCATTATGAATCTTTGTTCGCTTCTTGATCTTCTTTGCAGCAATAATGCCTGAAATTTCGGCTTGCTCTTGAGTGATACACAAATCAAGCGAATGTATTTTTTCAATAATTTATCCAAAAAAATGTGTAGACCTTGTGACCATCTTCGAAGTACTAACTTCCGCCATTGTAATGGTGAAAATAACCTCCAATCGAAACACTATAAAGATAGATGAAACGTGTATACAATTATATTCGCTGAAAAAGAGAAAAAATGGAATTAGAAGATACATGATGAATCTGAATCGCTAAATAGCTTATGAAATCATGCAAATGATTGTTAATTGTAAGAAAATTTGGGGAAAAGAGACGATGATTTAAGGATAGATTGAAAGAGAAACTTTGAAGGTGGAAACTAGGAAAATTGAAAGTAAAAGGGGGCTGAAAAAACATGATTAGGCGTGTAGAATTTTGTTTACTATTTAATAATTAAAAATATCCATAAAAAATAAATAAAGTATATGTGAGAAATAAAGGAGAAAAATATTATTGAAATTATGTGTCTACATTATTACATTGAGACTTTATTTATAGACATTATATTAAACTCTTTTTTCAAATAGGATTCCTATTCCTATTCTACTCTAAATATGATTGTAATACTTATTCATATTCTAACACTTTTCGTCAAGCTGGTGCATACAAATCATATGTACCTAGCTTGTTACAAATGTAATTAATACAAGAACTGGTGAAGGACTTGATAAAGATATTTGTAAGCTGATCATTTGACTTCACAAATTTTGTAACAATATCTCCTGAGAGTATCTTTTCTCTGACAAATTGGCAGCCAATTTCAATATGCTTAGTCCTTTCACGAAATATGGGATTTGATGCTATATGAAGGACCACTTGATTATCACGTACAAGTTCCAGCTGACAAATTTTGCCAAATTTAGCTCTCTCAACAACTGTTTGATCCAAACTAGCTCACAAATTGCTACAACCATATTCTGATTCTTCGCTAGATCGAAAAATCACACTCTATTTCTTAGTCTTCTACGACACCAAATTATCTCCTACTAAAACACAATATCTGGATATCATACGTCTATCAAAGGTTGATCCTACTAATCAGATCTAGTGATATAGTCATGGCTTTTGTATCACTCTGGAAAAATTTTGAGCTTAGACTCGAACCATCCTTCATTGTGAGTAGGATTTTATCGAGGAATTTGAAATTTTCCTAAGTGTTAAGGTAACTAGATGTATTACCTTGAGTTCCAAGAAGGACTAAAGAGAGTTCATTCAAGTCGTTCCTAAGTTCCTTTAACTTTTGGGTCAACTTCAAATAACCATAACTCTCAGTACAGGATGAGTTAGGTGCGCCATAAGATATCAAATAAAAGGTCTTTGAATTATCTTTCAACTCCATTGAGTTTGCTAAGTTTCAAGTTCGGATGAGTGAGATATGCCCTTTTAAAGTCAGGCTGTCCAAATAAGGAAAGTTACCGAAAATAATAAGGGGTATTTTGGTCTTTTTCTTATCCAATCAGATTTAATTCATTTTTAGTAAGATTTTAAAGGTCTAATCCGATTATATTCAGTTTTATAATCCTAATATATTCCTAAGCTTTTAATTTAGAGTTCAAGAAGAGAAAAGAAGAGAAAAAAGGAGAAAAGAGGAAAGAATCAAGGCGTTCGTCAAGGTTCTTGAGTTTTGTTGTGGATTTTCACCATGGGTTTAATCCTAAGATGTATGTAAGTTTACATAGTGTTAGGTTTGTTCACCCACGTGCTAATCATGTTTTCTTTCGGCGTAAGTATGTTCTAGAAAGTTCAAAGTTTGATGTTCTTGAACTGTATTCTTGAAATTGGATTTTGTTCTTGAGTTAAGATGAGATTGATGAGTTCTTGAGAAAATTGTGTCAATTTTAGACTTGTGTTTGATTAGATTCTTGTGTACATGTATTGGTATCTGAATCTAAAGATAAATTAAGAAAAATAAATGAATTAAGTCGAATTAATATATCAGAAAATGAGTTGAAAAATTCGTCGGGTTGACCTGGGGGAGGCTGGGTCAGCGCGCCCCTGATGCACCAGAGCAGCTGGGGAGACGCGCCAGTAGTGCACCATTTTGGGGTCTCTGAACTTCAGGGGCTGGCGCCCCGCGCCAGCAATGTGCCTGGAATGTTTGCCCCACCATTTTTCCGTCATTTAGCCGTCTAAGTCCTTTTAAAGTGTACTATCACTTCATATTGATTCTAACTACTCTAAACAAATTCTAAACATCTAGAAATCATCCATGAACATGAATCATAACCTTGAATCCATAAATTCAAATTCAATGTAGAGTTAAACGCAAATTCTTGAGAGTTTCTTCGAGTATTTTGAGAAAATCTCTTTGAGTCTTTTGAGGAGTCTTATACAAATTATAATAACTTGTTTCAAAACTCAAATAAGTGAGCATGAGAGTGAGGTGAATGTATTAATAAGTCTACACTATCAGCGAGATCCTTCATATCT
The DNA here is from genome assembly GCA_037074985.1 of Solanum bulbocastanum. Classification (NCBI taxonomy): domain Eukaryota; kingdom Viridiplantae; phylum Streptophyta; class Magnoliopsida; order Solanales; family Solanaceae; genus Solanum; species Solanum bulbocastanum. The sequence goes on from CM073607.1 coordinate 34,774,410, forward strand.
GGAATCATAACTCTTGAATTCATAATTCAAATTCAAGAAAGAGTTAAGAGTAATGCTCAAGAAAGTATTTGAGTTTAATTGCGAATCATTTGAGATCAACTATCGATTTAAGATAAGTTTTGAGGAAGTAAGTATGAGAATGAAAGCATGATGGCATAAGAGCATGATATTGATACATGTACAAAAATTTTGAAATGTGTTAGATCTATAGGCTGAATGAGTTGAATGTGTTGGATCTTCATATGACATGATAAGGAACCGGTATGATAGCATGACTTAAGCTAAAACTTGAACTAGATAACTCAATAATTCAATAATGAAACAATGTGCCAAGTGTGTGTGAGAAAAGTTTGAATGTTCATGCAGTATGTGCCAATCTAGAACTTGCCCCATTAGTCATGCTAAGATAATCTAGGCTAGAAGTTGGGAAATGATCATAGGCCCTTGTTCAAATAGGTCCACTCATGCCTAAAAGTCAACCAAAAGAAAGAAATTCTCCCTTTGATCTAAATATTTGAGCCTAATGAATACCACTTATTTCAATACACCTAATTCACCTTTCCTAAAAAGATTGTTTTGGCCCATGTCCTTCATTGGACATGTGCACCTTAACTTAGGCCAAAATCCTAAGTTAAGGGTGGCAAATCCAAAAAGTTACCTTAATCTTAGCCCTGGTCCGATATTGGATATTGTGCACCTCAACTTATGCAAAATACATAGGTTGAGGGTGGCTATGAAAAAGAAAACTGAAAGAAAAAGGGTATGAAAAGAGTTTTGTGTAGAAGATAAAAAAAAGATATGGTTGAACTCAAAAGAAACAAAAAGATGAATGACCAAAATGCTGAGAGAAACAAAGAAAAATGAAGTAAAAAGTGAAAAATAAGAGCAATAAAGTCAAAATTCACATCGGTGTTGGAGAAGTCAAGGGAAAGAGCAGAAAATAAAAAGACGTTAAGAATTGGTTGAGAAAAGAGGTAAAAAGCCAATGTAATATCAAGGAGGGCAGAAAGTTACTAAAAAGTACCCAAATGTACCCTACCTGACCCTAAGCCTACGTTACAAGCCAAGAAAGTCCTATAGTGATCCTAATGACTAGATTGGAGAGTCTATGCAGTGAAAATAAGGGCAAGCCTATAGTATTGAGCACTAACTGTACTTGAAGTCACTTCTGAGCGTGAGTGTTGAATGAATCCTTAAATTTGAAATTCATATCTATTGTGTGAAAAAAGGATTTCTTTTGAAGTGAGGGTACTAGTTACATTGTTGGAGAGTTGGTACATTGGTGATTGCGAAAAGTATATATTGTGGTGTCTATTGATTGATCTATGTCATGCTTTGATCCGCATGAGTTAGCTTGTTGAGTCTAGATGAAAAGATTTGCACTAATGGTGAGGGAATTGATTGAGAAAGCCATGTGATTGCTTGAGTTTGTATGTTTGCTTCAACATAAGTGTCGTTTAGAGTTTTAGTGTTTCGCTTGAGGACAAATAACAAGTATAAGTTGAGGGTGTTGATATATTGTGAGTTTACGGTATTTTTGATATATTTCACTTAAAGTTTGTGTGTCTTGGGCTAGTTTATTATTATAAATAATGTTTTGTGTGTAATTCTTACAGGAAATAGGCTTAGATGCGGTTGATGAAGATGTGAGCTGAAAATTGCAGAAGTGGCCATCGACAGAGCCAACCATGGACCGTAGGTCGATCGACGGTCCATAGGTAGGCAAGCGTAGGTGAAATATCAGGGAAGTCTGACCAAGTGTGGAACCACGAAGGCACCAATAGACCGTAGGTCGACCCATAAATCGTCCTGCACATCCGTCGTTGGTGATCGGGGAGTTGAAGGTTCCAGTATCTGATTATTTTCCCAAGTGTTGAACTACGGAAGGGGATCTACGAACCATAGGTCGATCAATGGTCTGTAGGTCGAGGCGTCGATTGAAACTGCATCTGAGCAGTATATTTCCTTATTTTGTTTCCTGTTTAAGTTAGGATTTGTTTTCTATAAATAGGAGTTGTAATTCTCGTTTTAGGGAGTTAGAAATTATTGTAACTTCTAGTTTTTGTTCTTTGGGAAATAAATTTGCAAACTCTTAGCAAATAAATTTCTGAATTTCGTTTTATACAATTGTCAATTTGAAATTCAATTCAAGATTCTAGGTTTCATCTATTCTAACTGTAAGTTCATGAATTCTTTCAATTAACTATGGATTGTGAACTCTCAAGCATGAGTAGTTAAATCCACAACTAGGGTTGAGAGAACCAGGAGCAATTAACAAAGTGTGAATAATAATTAAGAAATTTTAAAATAGTGTTTATGCATGTATTGTTAATCCTTTCACTTAGAAGTTCTTTTAACGGTGCGCAACGTTAGAACTCGCTTTGTTTCTACTTGCCAGACCAAGGAGTAGGGCTGGGAGTTCGGTCGGTTCGGTTTGTAAATTTTGGTTCAGTTTTTCAATTTTTGGTTTGGCTAAATGTGAAACCAAACCAAATAAATTTGGTTTGGTTCGGTTTATTTCGGTTTGGTTTTCGTTTTAACCAAATTTAATTAACAGTGGCCTATGGCATATGGATAATTTTAGTAGATTGAAAAAAAAAACATCAGAAATGCAGTAATTGAAAAAAAAAAAAAAAGGCTTCAGAATATGTGCAGACTTCAGAAATGCAGGTATTTAACATTGTCATATTCTTTTGCATATTCTCATCTCTGCAGGAACTCAACAAGTGCATATTTTCATCTCTTGTGAGCACAACTCAACAAGTGCAGGACACAACTCACAACTTTTGTGAGCACAACAAGTGCATAGTCTCATCTCTTTGCAAGTAGGTCACAAGTCACAACTCACAAGCCTTTTACTTTCACAACTCACAAGTCTGTCAGTTAAAAGTAGAAATGGAAAGCAGTTTGACCAATGTTGCTGCAAGCATTTGTTGCCAAGGAGCAGACAAATTTCAACAAACATTTAACTTGCAACTTACCATATCATTGACTAAAATATCCAAACAAAACTGATAATTCTTGTCCAAGCAGTCTGGCAGGAAGTGACATTAACAAACTAGTCGAGAATAAAAATAAAAAGACTATCAAGTGTCAAGACAACAACACTAGAAAATTCAACAAACTTGTACCCAGCCCTAAAATATACTTAGTTACAAACTAAAGTCCAACTTCCAGTAGGCAGCATTGCAATTTACAGCAACCAAAAGATTTAGAAAACCAACAAAACATTGTTGTGCAACCTACAGTGTAATAGCTCCTAAGCTCCAAGTTCCAACAGATAGCAACTAAGAAAATAACAAAACATTGATGTGCCTGCGAGAAAATAGAACTCTTTAGACAAATGATCTATATTTCATAATAAAATATATAAAACTATCAAGCAAGTTATATAAATAAGTTCTTTACTTTCCCGTTAGGCCATTACCAAGCATCACTAATTGATAGTTGAACTTACAAGTTGCAACTATATATCAATAATACTAGATTCAGTTCCACTATGAGGAAAATTAGAAAAAATATGAAACAATTTGTCAGTTGTTAAGAAACATAAGTAAGAAAATTATTTTCAAGATAATTAATACAAATACCAAATTCTTACCAAGTTCAAGTTGCTCAAGATACTTAAAATCTTCCTCAATATTAATTGGAAAAGGCCCACTTCTAAGCCAATCTTGAACATAAATAAGAGATTGCACAAGTTTAGGAGTTAATGAACTCCTAAAGGGATCAAGAACACGACCTCATATGCTGAATGCACATTCTGATGCGACACTTGAAATGGGAATGGCTAACACATCATGAACCATCTCCACGAGAATAAGAAATCTCGGCTCATTAACTTTCCACAACATTAATATATCAAATTCATCACTATCTGGCTCAATATCTTCAGCAAGATATATTTCCAATTCTAAATTACTACCTGAACTTCCACTAACTTCTTTATGCTTCTCAAATTGTTGTTTCGTCCTCATTCTTCCTCTATTTACAAAGTTGTCACAACCACTCACATTAGATATACTTGATGAGTTGTCAGATGAAGTGGGTGAAGATATGTGAAGAGCTTTTTGAGAATTTCTTAACATAATAATCAAACAATTTTTTCATGTAAACACTTCTGAGCATAGCTTGTCCCCTACTTCTTTTCCAAAAATATCCACAATTGCAAACGGAACATAATCAAGCTTGTTATGATGATCCAACAAGAATGAAATAAAGATCATCTTGTTCATTTTATGTGGTTCACCCCAATACTTTTTGAACTTTTCATTTGTACTTTTTGCCATTTCTTTCAAATTACCATCTTCATTTTCCATCATCTCTTTCAAAATAAGATTAAGTACAGCAATTTCAACAAAGTGTGTATTGTTAGTGACATAATTAGAACCAGACACCTTCAAAGAAAGTATATAAAAATTTTCAAGAAATTTCACCATTGCCCTCACATTTTTCTAGTCATCACTTGTAACAATATTTGCACTAGTTCTATCTTCATCTTCAGAAGAAATAGAACCAAAGATGATTCAAGTATCCAATATCATAAAAACTATATCTTTCAAATGCAAGCTCAAAATGTTGTGCTATATCAAGCATCGAATATGTAGAGTTCCACCTAGTAGGTACATCTAAACACAATGATTTCTTACAAGTTATCAATTAAGATTCACAACATTCTTTGAATTTAATAAGTCTTGCGGGAGATTGTTTAATATACTTCACAGCTTGTCTCACTAGCTTGACAAACTTACCAATTTCCTTCAACCCATCTTGCACAATATGATTAAGGATATGTGTCATACACCTCACATGAAGATGGTCACCATCCATAATGCTAGTTCCCAAATTACTCAATTGTTTAGATATTTCTTTCACAGTAACATCATTAGAACTAGCATTATCAACTATAATAGTAAACACATTATCCAAACCTCGTTCAAGCAAACAATTAGTAATGCAAGCCGCCATATCCCCGCCCTTATGACTAGAAATAGGACATATATTTATTATTCTTTTATGCAAAGTCCAATTTCTATCTATAAAGTGGGTTGTCAAACACATGTAGTTGATTTTTTGTATAGAGGTCCAAGTATTTGTCGTAAGACAAACTCTTGGACGTGCTTCTTTGAAAACCTTCTTCAAAAGTTGTCTTTCTTCAAGGTATAGTTTATACGATAAGGAATATGAAATTGTGGCACTGTAACTCTTATGAAGTTTTAAAACCCTCTTTCTAAACAAAACTAAACGGTAGCTCGTCAACAATTATCTTTTTGGCTAAAGCTCTCTTACTTTGTGCTTGGTCAAATTTCCAAGTACTAATCACCCCTTCTTTTGCTCCCGTTGAAGATGGTATAAAACTAATCATATTTTAACCTTTATCTACGGTGTCACGAGGAAATTTAGGACATATTCTCATATGATTATTCAATGATGACGTACCATTCCTCGATATAGAAGTTGCATAAGGTTTCTCACAATACTTGCATTTGGCTTAATTAGCTCCACTTTCATTGGTGGACTTGTCAAAATGCTTCCAACAAGTAGCTCTAGGTTTCATGATTTTTCTTTTATTTGAAGTATCAACATCAACTTAAACCTCATTAGGAGATGAGGTGTTAGGTATGCTGTCATTTGAAGCTCCACTTTCAGTTATCCTACTTTCAATTTGCGTCATCTGTAAAAAAAGGTGAAACAAACAAGAATAACAGCAATCAAAAAGACGCAGACTGCAGTACATTACAGTTCACAAATCACACAAATAATCACAAAGTTGTATACTTGCATTCAATGATTAAATTCACGGAGTTCAGTTGCGGTTCAGAACTCAGAAGAACCATAATCACGCAGTACATTACAGACTTACAGTTCACTAACCGACTCACTGATTAGTTCCTAATTAACAGACACTTAAATAGAATAGGCAGAACTTCCATGGACCATGGTAGTTTATCAGGAATCAGGATACTACCAACTTGACTAATAATAAGTAGAGGCACAGTGATATTATTTCACATTAATCCCCAATGTACAAGTCCCCGTAGTTTATACTACAACCAAGCAGCTAAACTGACCTTCGACTTTGAAATTGAAATTGAAGTACAATCAAGAAGCTAAACTACAATCTCATATTTGAAATTGAATATAACATAATAAAGATTTTTAGATAAAGTTAGGTTTAAGCCACAATGAGCACTGACCTTCGACTTTTAAGTCGCGACTTGCGAGCACTGAGCAGACAACAGTTGCGACTTGCGTGCGGTGAGCACTTAGCGTTAGCGAGGATCTAAGAGCAGCGGCAGGCTTGAGATGACGAGCTAAGAGATGAGAGATGAGATTTGAGAGACAAGCTCGGAGCTGCGGCGTCTGAGACGAGAGTAGAAACTTATAGACTATGGTGGTATCAACTCTCAGATTAGGGATTTCTAAATTCAGATTGAAGTTTGGGTTGGGCATGGGCTATTAGGCTATTGGGCTAAGAGTTTTATTTTAATTAAAGGATTGGGCTAAGATTTAATGAAGGGGTAAAGAATATATATATATCTAATTTCGATTTTCGGTTAACCGATATTTTAAGCTAAAAAACTGAAAACAGAATCAAAAAACTGAAATATTGAAAATCACAACCAAAACCGACCGAAATATATCCAAAAAACCAAAACCAAAATTTAAAAAAAAAATGGTTCGGTCAGTTTTTTCGATTTTAACCATATTATGCCCATCCCTACCAATGAGGTAGTGAATGAGAAAAGGATTAAACAATAGAGATTTAGTGGATGCTATCTAACAGTTTGATGTCAATTGGAGTTAGGGTGAAAACTAAACTACATTGATATGACGACTGATTTGGGGTAAAGGTAAGGGTTAGTAAAGCATACACCCGTAGACGGACCAAGTTGCGTGGTGAAATTCCTTAATTACTTGGAGGACCAATCACTTTGGGATACCTAACTTACCAACTTTGCATGTAAAATACTAGGAAATGATTACTATTATTAGGATGACTACGTTAAGAGCTTATGGGGAACACATATACCTAGTTTCCATATCATATTGATAACTCAAAGTTTGAATCTTGTTTACTTGCTACTTAATCAACAATCTGTTATTTTAGTTACAAAAGCCCCCCCCCCCCCCCCCTTGTTTACTTTTTTCGAAAATAGTTTGACTAAAAGGATATAATTGTGAGTTAAGTTTTAGTCTAAACCGTATTTCTCGTGAGATCGACCCCAACCTACTAACGATCGCTTATGCTTCTTTAATAGAGGTGAATTTGATCGTATCAATGTAGCATCTTGAGTTCCAAGAAGAACTAAAGAGAGTGAATTCATTCAAGTTATTCCTAAGTTCCTTTAAGTTTTGGGTTAACTTCAAATGACCATAACTCTCAGTACATAATGAGTTAGGTGGGCCATAAAATATGAAATGAAAGGTCTTTGAACTATATTTACAACGCCACCGAGTTTGCTAAGTTTCAAGTTCGGATGAGTGAGATATGCCATATTGAAGTCAGGTTGTCCAAACAAGGAAAGTTACCCAAAAATAATAAGGGCTATTTTGGCATTTTCCTTACCCAATCAGATTTAATTCATTAGTAAGATTTTAAGGGTCTAATCTGATTTAAGTTCAGTTTTATAATCCTAATATACGCCTAGAGTTTTAGTTTAGAGTTCAAGAAGAGAAAAAAGGAGAAAAAAAGGAAAAGATCAAGGCGTTTGTCGAGGTTCTTGAGTTTTGTTGCGGATTTTCGCAATGAGTTTAATACCTAAGAGGTATGTAATTTTCCATAGTGTTGATTTTGCGCCAATCATGTTTTCTTCCAGCGTAAATTCGTTCTAGAAAGTTGAAGGTTTGATGTTCTTGAATTGTATTCTTGAAATTGGCTTTCATTCTTGAGTTAAGATAAGATTAATGAGTTCTTGAGGAAATCGTGTCAATTTTAGAGTTTGTTTGATTAGATTCTTGTGTACATGTATTGGGTATTTGAATCTAAAGAGAAATTGATAAAAAAAAATAATCGAATTTAGTCAAATTAAGATTAGAAAACGAGTTGAAAAATTCGTCTGGTTGACCTGGAGGAGGCTGGTGCGGCGCGCCCCTGATACACCAGAGGGGTTGGGGTGGCACGCCAGTAGTGCGCCATTTTGGGGTTTCTAAACTTTAGGGGTTGGTGCCCTGCACCAGCAATGCGCTCGGGATGTCTGCCTCCACCATTTTTCCGTCGTTTAGCCCGTCTAAGTCCTTATAAAGTGTACTAACACTTCCTATTAATTCTAACTATTCTAAACGCCTTCTAAACATCTAGAAATCATACATGACACGAATCATAACCTTTAATACATAAATTCAAATAGAAGGTAGAGTTAAGAGATAAGTCTTAAGAGTTCCTTCGAGTCTTTTGAGAAAATCTCTTTGAATCTTTTGACGAGTCTTCTACAAATTCTAATAACGTGTGTCAAGACTCAAGTAAGTGAGCATGAGAGTGAAGAGAATGTATTCTTGAGTCTACACTATCATCGAGATCCTTTATATCAGTAATCATAACTCTTGAATTCATAAGTCAAATTCAAGAAAGAGTTAAGAGTAAAGCTCAAGAAAGTCTTTGAGTTCAATTGTGAATCCTTTGAGATCAACTATTGATTAGAGATAAGTTTTGAGGGAGTAAGTATGAGAATGAGAAGAGTCGTATACACGAGTTTCATATTGTTATGTAGACCTTTCAATCGAGTCGTTCATGCCTATAAATTTCGGATAAACTTCATAAGTTGAGTATCTTTGAGAGAAGTAGTATCTTCAAGTTCTAAGCATTGAGTATTGAGTTTCTAATCCCTTTTGAGATTTTATTCCTAATCACGGGACTATTACATATTACTCATGAAGTCCTTGAATTGAGTAGTTCATGCCCATAATTCCGCATAAACCCTCTGAGTCGAGCATTCTTGAGATGAGTAGTATCCTTGAGTCCTTGAGTTCTAAAGTTGTTGAGTTCCAAGTATTGAGTTCTATGTATGGTTATTGAAAACCTTGAATTAAGTCGTTCACGATTCGGCATGAACTTTATTCTGAGAAGTCTTTTACAATTTTTTCTAAAATTGTTTTAATATTTAAGCACTTGAGTTGAGAAAAATTAGAGTCAAGTTCATTTTCCTTAAAATGATATATGGAACTAAGTCCCAAGAGTAAATGTTTTCACATTTAAAAAAGTAGGAAACTGAGATTTTCAAAAGAGTTTGAGCAGTTTGAGTAACATATCTTTTTAGAGAAAGATTTTGAGTAATAATCTCAAACCACAGAAAAAGTTATCTTTTTAAACATATGAGCTGAGTATATTTTTGGGAGTAGTATTGAGCATCGATATGGGGACGAATTTAGATAACTCAAGTCTCTATAAACCATGTAGCTAATGTGGGTAGAAAGGGTTACACTTTTTAGATGATTTCTTAATTTTTTTAGCATAGAATAGTGAATCCACTTAGTTGAGAGGTTGTATACCTCGACAAAGTATAGGACAATTCTGGCAGCGTGGACAAGACGTTGTATCATCACATAGCTCATAGTGATGGTTGTCGGTTAGAGAATCTCCCACTGAGTTATATTAAATTTTTATATACAAATTGAGTTGTTATTGTATTCTTCAATACATTGAGTTGGTATATATTGTTTTAACAGTTTTTCATATATTGCATCTTTTATTGTTGCTATATCCTTGAGTATCTTGAGTTGAGTATCTTGAGTTGAGTACCTTTGAGTTAAGTATCATATCTTTGAGTTGAGTATCTTATTCTTGAGTTGAGTTTAGTTGAGTGAGTGAGTGGAGAAGAGGTAAGTATGTTTCCTTTTTATCAAGTTCAAGCTTATGTTATGCTTTAGAATTCCCCTTACATGTTTGTACATTCCATGTACTGAGCAATTTGAACTGCACCATTTCATGATGCAGATATAGGTATTCAAGGTCATCAACAGGAGCTTCGTTGATACCACATGGAGTTCGAGTTAGCTATGGTGAGCCTCTTTGCTTTTGGAGGATTTCATTTACGTTTTAGTTTTGTCAAGATGTCGTGGGTCTTGTCCCGACTTCTATCTTTGTCATTTAGAGGCTTCATAAATAGACAGTAGAGTTTGAGAAGTTTGTTTCATTTATTTTGTTAAATGTTTTAAAGACTTGAGTTACCTATTTCTGGTGAGTTGAATATATTATTATTTTATTCAGAGTTAATCAGTTGAGTTAAAGATTTGTAATTGAGTTCAATGAATTTTATTCAGTTTTAAGCTTTATATGCTTGAGTTAGTCTTCCGTTTGTAGTCAGCCAGGATGAGGGTTCGCTTGGGGACCAGCAATGGTTCTCGAGTGCCGGTCACGTCCATGGTGTAGGCTCGGATCGTGACAGCCTTGATCCTCGAAAAATAGTCATTTATCAAGAGCTGACTTTATATACCTCGGAAAATAGAGAGATGGGTTTGGAGTTTTTATTTGGTATGAATTCATTTGGTTTAATGGGTCGGATTTGGATTAAAAGAGAAAATCGAGTCATTTTAATCGAAATTGGGTAATTTTAGTTGATTTGGGATTTTCCATCAAATTGAGGGGTACAAGTGGCAAGTATAGTAACATTGATGGTAAGATAACTTTATTTTAACAGTAATAACATAGTCAACTAATAAACCAAAGTTGAAGAAATATTTTTGACCCTTTTCCCTTTAAAGATATAAATTATAAATATAAAATTAATGTTATTAGACCCGCATAATATAAACCATTAATAACTAGTACTGAAAAGAAATATGAAAAAACTTGAAGGATTGTATGCTTTGACCAGCATACTTAAAAAATAAAATCTTTTTTCTGCATTTTTCATCTTTTTTAAAATAAAGGTCATTATTTAATGAAGAGAAAATACATAAAATGCCTATTAAACTAGTATATATTTTTTAAAAAGACACTTAAACTCTATGGGGTTCTATGACTCCCTGAACAATTTTAAAATAATATTATTGCCTCATTTTTCAATCTGCCCCACTTCTAAGAAAGGAAGTGATGTCATACACCAATTCTTGATTGCCACGTGTTAAAATATCATAAATTTTAAAAATAAAAAGAGAAAAGGACTAACTTTTTATAAAGAAAAAAATAAATCCAAAATATCATACGATTATGCAAGATGGGTGCCATTGTTACGAAATCTAATTTGTGATTATTTCAAGCGCACATCAATTAATATTGGTTTGGGTAGACCATGGAAGTGGAGGAAAAATATCATTTTTTATCGCCGTAAAAATGCTTTTTCGTCGGATAAAATGGTGACTAGCGGTCCTCTCCATTTTTCCTTTGCCTTTTATTATATTTTCATCTTTATTGAAAAAATTAAACACCAATGACGAAATTCATTACCAATGCAAAAAGCATATCTTTGTCATCAGAAAATGCTTTTTCACCAAAAACAATGGTGGCCAAGAGTAACCATCTCCCTCTTTCTTTTTTCTTTACATATTTATTACCTTCTCATTATTAAAAAAACAAACACTACGACGAAAATAACTATCAATGTCGTTGTAGAAGACCGGAGAAACAAAGAATTGAATAGAAAATAAAATTGAAAAATAGGAAAGGAATATAAAAATGAAAAGTACATTAAAAAGAGAAAAAAAAAATACCTTAGTTTATCTCTCTCGCTCTCCTTGAGAGAGTGAGCTACATTCTCACAGGTGGCCATGAATGATATATTAATACCAATATAAAATTGTTTAGAAAGGTCATAAGACTTCCACAAAATTTAGGTATCTTCTTAACAAACAGATACTAATTTAACGAAACACTATTTAAATAAAAAATAACCTACAATTACGTTTTCAACCTTAAACACTAACCCGATCAAGACGTAAAGGAAGGAAAGGCCCATCCTGTGCTTTCGAGCGATTCTTCCCTCAAAAGGAAATTTTCTCTTTAATGAATAAAATTACTCAAAAAAAAAAAAAATACTGGAGAGAGAGAAACATCTCCATATTCCAGGTGGGACTTGTTACCCCAACCTTTCCACATGCATTTGTTCTCCATTGACTAATTTGATATGGCAAACATTAAACCAATTAGTATAAAATATCATGATTAACTAATTTCACTTTTAAGTGGAGTAAATAAACTAGATATTTTATGTGATTAAGTGTATCTTTCATGCAAAATAAAATATTGAGACAAATTATACTTGTGATTGGATGGTTGTTATTCGTTATATTATATTATTTATAATTTTGTTTTGATTGTTATTTAAATTTTATTATTTCGTATCGTTTAAACCCATCGTTAGGTAACAACGGAAAGAACCATTCTATGTAACGATCGATTTGGTGTGATCGAGTCATTATCTTAATAGTTTCTTCTCATTTTATCTTTATTTATTATTTAATAATCATATTTCATTTTTTATCCTATCTTTTCATAATAGCTCTACCCCTTAAGCTACTTTTTTCGTAGGTTTATCACTCAAATTATGAATGTGTGACATTATGTAACGACGAAGAATGATACAATCTATCCAAACATTGTATTCATTAAAACAATATACTACGATACATTACAACACAATATAATACATTATGAAACAATAAGTAACAAACCTCCGAACAAAGTATAAAAGTTGTTCATTTATAAGGAGCCAGATATAGTAATGTAGCCGAGAAATTCAATTATTATCCACCACATAATAACCATATAATAGCATTATTAGCTTCTATAAAAAAAAATCATCTTTGTACTATAATACATACATACATACATAACTTTGTTTACAAACCAAACGACTCCAAAATATAGTAAATCCAAAAAATGAACCAAAAGAATGAAACTAAAGTCCTATAATCAACAAATACCAAAAACTAACGCAAGCATAACGAATACCCAACTCAATTGAATACCTAAAACCTTAGAAAATATCGATAGTGAAATCGAATTTGAAGGTTCAGGACTATCATCAGTACTAACATCACGTGGATGATCGAACGAAGCAGGAACAATCGTATCCGGTGCTGATTCTTCATCACCAGAAATAGGACTAATCGGAGCCGTTGAGTCATCGTCAGACGGATCCTTAAGGGCTCGAGGCAATCCTTGACCATACGTTACGTTAATTTTAAAATGTTGACCATTTTCGCACTGTTCGCCATCGTAATCGCTAGAGAAAAAATATGTAGGTCCAACTTTTAATAGTGGCACTGCTACTGTAACTGGAAAAATTGAAGTTGAAGATGGATCTGCAGATACCCATTGTGTGGTATCATTGTCTAAGGCATTGTTGTAGTCACAACTTTTGTATGTGGTAAAGTTGTAAGTTTGAGTGACTGAATGGTTATTGTCTGTATTAAAAACTGCACGATTAAACACACAAAAGAAAAAGATTTTTTTAGTAATTAAGATGATATTCAAAAGTTTATGAATTCACAACTAAAGAGAGAAATATTGAAAATAACTTGACGTGAATAATTAGTTTCATCTTCAAATTATTGACAGCCTTAAAAAACACTTCATCTACTTGATTAACTCAACTTAAATATACCCTCGATCTGTCACATGACATATCAAGTGGTCTCAAACTTTTGTAAGACTGTGGACTTCTTAATAAAAAGCGAAGAGAAATGTTGAAAATATCCTAAACTTAAGAATTGAAGGGCATATTTCACTCATGTGACAAGATCAATCAGAGGCAGCTAGGTGGGGGCTCATGGGTTCAGACGAATCCATTAGCTTTTCCGTAGACCCTATATTTGTATTAGAAAATTAAATAAATATAAATATGTATATTAACGTGTAAATACCTAATAAAATTGATTGGCGGTTCACTGCTAAGAAAGTGACTGTAAAATGCTTTTCACGCTAGAGTTATGGGTTCGAACCCCACTATCTCTTTTCTAAAGGAAATTTATCGGATGAGGTTGCATCTAAAACAAAATAAAAAGGAAATTTAGAACCTCACACTCTTAATCCTAGTTCCACTTCTAATATCAGAGGTACATAGGTCTCTAGCTCTGGCCTTTGCTATGAGAGAGAATGATGAATTGGCTTCTATCTTTGGACCATGTGCAAGCATATGCTCATTACATGTTACTTGTACAATCTAACAATAGTACCTTATCATAACACACTTCTACAACTAACTTATCAAACTGTAAATAATGCCAACAAATACAGCTGTTTGTGATTATATATAAATAAATAAAAATCTCCAAACCATCAAAATCAAGTGAGGAATTGATGATTTCAAAAAATAAAAATAGGAAGTACAAAGAGCAATGTATTTGGTAAAGTGGTTTGTCAATCATTCATCACTCAAATAAAATTGTCAAAATTCAATTTTGGACATATAAATATAGATTCATCATATATGTAATCATAAGCAAAATAAAAAACCCAAAAATCCATAGATCAAGATTGTTCCATGCTTTATTTTTGTTACACATTGTGATACAGAGTTATCATATAATGATGCCCCCTACCCCACACAAAAAAAGAGAGAAGAAACTTATGGACACCAATAGTTGGAATACATTCAAAAAGCTTCAAACCAAATCATCTTGTAATAATTAAGTAATCCATTCAACTTAATAATTTTAATTTAAATTTTATAAAATTTAAATATCTACATGTAATTTATTCAGAATTCAGTAAGCAAAAGTAATTATGATTCAAAACACATTAAAAAATTTTTTAGCTCTGCCTCTAATTAAATTATATAAATTGCGTTTACACTGTGTATATATTTAAGTTAAATATTAAGAAGAAAACTTACTTAGAAAATCACCAAGGCTGAATTTTTTGTTAGCAACCCATTTGTCATAGTTAACTTGAGGTTTTTCAAGATTATCAAACCAACCTAAAGAATCACCCACTGTGTAATTCTTGTAAGCATCAACTGATTTTGAAAAGGAAATCAAAATAAGGACAAGAAGCCATGAAAGTCTATTGTTGAAAATAGTTTGTTCCATTATTCTTTGTTTGTTTGGAAGAAGAAAGAAAGAATAAAGGCAAAGATGAAGTATAAGTTGTTAAGAGAAGTGGTGGTACTAGCCTTTTGTGCTTTTATATAGAGGACCTTGTTCCTCTCTTAAATTTACTAAAATGGTTCTCTTTTTAGTTTAGCTATAGTTTCTTCTTGATTGTACTGATTTTTCCCAATTAAAGGTATTGTTTATGTTTAATAATAAAGTCTTCCCGACCACTACTTTCTTTATAAAACACAAGTTTTGAAATCACTGCGCAAATTATTAATTTTTTTTAAAAATAATTGATAGCCTTAAAAATATTATTTTATTTGACTAACTAGTTTAGATACATCCATGATCCGTCATAATAATTAGTGGCGAAACTAGAAATTTTATTAAGAATAATTAAGAATAATGATATGTAGCTGTCAAAATAAAACAAAAAAAATATTGAGTCAGCCACTAGAAATTTTATTAAGAATAATTAAGAATAATGATATGTGGCTGTCAAAATAAAACAAAAAAAATATTGTGTCATTTGAGGTTTGAACCCAAAACTCTTTTATTTAGATAGACACGCATTATCACTGCGCCAAAGGCATAGCTTTTGCTAATGATGTCCAACTTAAATATACATTTTTTAAATGTAGAATTTGACATATATATATAATTTTTCAACTAAGGGTGTCCAATTGCTATGCCCTTGCGCCACATGACATAGGTCTCAAACTCTTGTAGGAGTGTGGGGTTCTTAATAAAAAACTAAGAGAAAGTTGAAAATATCCCTAAATTTGGCGAGAATCATGAGGTGTGTTTAAGTTCAGATAATAAAAAAAAATTGTGTTTTTAAGATTGTTAATAGTTCAAAAATATATATTATCAATCCATTTACCCACCCAGACAGCCAATTGAAACAAAAAAAAGAACTATTTTATTGTCTCATCGATATAGAATGGTACATATAGATTCACACAAACTTAGTAGTGTTTGTTCAAACCCAATATATGAATTAAAATATTTAATAAATACTTATATTATTTAATTGTAAATTGAATTTTATTATATTAACTTGAAATAGTTATAAAAACCTGATTTGCTTTATTACGCTAGACTCTTTGTTGCATTTTTCCTTCAAATCTCTTCTTTACCATTTCCAAGATTATATTTATATATGATAAGTACTTTTTTCGTGTCATATTATTTGACTTTTATATTAAAAAAATATTTTATATTTTTTCATTTTAGAAAATCAAATTTTTTTTATCATACTTTCTTTTTCTAGTATTGAATAACTACATAAAATAGTTGTTAAATTTAAAAATTTTAAAATATCATTGATAAGATTAGCTCAATAAAATACGTCCCTAATAAGAACTTTCTTAAAAGGTACTCTCTCCGTCTCTATGTACTTGTCAAACATTTTCTAATTTAATATTTATTTTTACTTGTTATTTTTAACAAACCAAGAAAATATAACTTTTGTATTAACCTTGAGTTAATTAGTGTCTTTGAAAAATGTAACGTGTAAATATGTTTGTGATCCTATCAAGTAAAAAAGATAAAATGGTAAACTTAGTATACTAATTATTATTTTTCTTAATAAGTATGTCAAGTCAAAATTTGACAAGTATAAAAAGACAAAAGGAGTATATCAAATTAACATGAGTCAAGTAATATAAAATCGATCCGAGTATTAAAATTCAAGGAAATATTGGTGTATATATACAAGTGATTACATTACTGATCACATGCAACTTATATTAAGGCGTAATTAATTCCTTACCTTTTTATTATTTATGATTTTATGTCTTTGAGCATACTCTTTTAATGTCAAAAAGGCAACAACTTGTATTACATATTAGTTTTTTTTGAATATTAGTTTTCTTTTAATATCTAAATTTTAGATAACATAAAAAAAAAATAGATTAATTCATACATCAAATTAATGAAGTAAATTAGTGAAAAAGAGCCCTTGTTATTAGTCCTGAGTTCATATCATTTTCCTTGAATTTTTGTTTAGACCTTGTACTGTATCAATAGATATTTATAGTCAATTAAAACAGCTGTCTAATCTAATTATTAAGAGTGGACCACTATGTACTATTATAAAAAGAGACACATTAAATTTAAGTTGGGGCAAGGAGAGTTTGGTTTGATGTCAAATTCATTGTAGTATTAGCTCATTTTAATTAATAGTTTTGTTAAATAAATGAGATGTCAATATTTAGGAATGAACCTTTTTTTAACTCAAAATTTATTAATGATGAGAGATGTTTGAATTGTGAATTCTACTATGGTATATTGATATTCTTAAATGTTTAGAAACTTAGTCTATGAAAAAATGGATTGAAGAACTATGAAAAAATTGATAATATATAGGGGGATTGGGTACTTTTATATTGATGAGGAACATGCCAAATTGATAGTTTCATTATTTTATTTATAGTCCTGCAATAATAACAATGATGAGAGGGTGTGAGAGGTTAGTTAAAAATAAGACTTAACCCTATGGTCATTAGATTAAAAGTTTAAAACTCTATCAATATACATCAATTTTTTTTCCGAGAGTAGACAAGAATAAAAATAGAGAGAGCTTGCATTAAGTATGTCGCTTAAAGTATTTTTAAAAATTTTTATGACAATTGGTGGATAATGAATAGCGATGATGATTGTATGTATCAATTTAGGGATGATGTTAGATTATTGAGGTGGTCGGGGGTGGTAGCAATAGTGCCTACCGATTATAGTGATAGCGACAATTATGAATGGTGAAGATGGTTGGTGATGTATATATATATGATGATGGTGATTGTCAGTAATGATTGATTGTAAATAGTGGCTAGTTGTGATAAAAGGTGATTGGCAATAGAGATAATTATGGTTAGAGATGATAGTTGAGGTAACAGTAGTTACGTTGATAATGACATGAAATGGTTAGTGGTGAAATTAGATAGAAATTTGTCATGTGATATTTGTACAAATTTTTGAATAGACATTTTAATTACTAATATTAAGACTTTGATATAAATCTTAATCATTCAAATTTATTCAAGCATATTAAGTAATTCTAAAATTAAAACACAAAACGATTATGATTATGACCTTCAGTACTAACTAGTATGCATCACATATATTATTTTTTCTTTGTACTACCTTTTTTTTTTTATGCCTTTTGCTTTGATTCTTTGCCTGGATCGCAATTGGAAACTCTCCAAAAAGAAGTATGAGTTATCCTATAGTAAAATCAGTTGTTATTGATTTTTTTTCTTGATTCTTTCATTTTGTATTTTTTTTTTATTTATCTTGTACCTTTTTTCAACATAATTACGCATTCATAAATTAATGTATTTATTGATTGACTCAAAACATGACCAAACCCCCAATATTTAAAAAATATATCATAATAAGGTATGTAAGATGCTTTTAACCATTTTAAAAGAGGATTTCAATTGAGCAAGTACTTCTTGTTAGGCAAAGAATCTACCATTCTGTTTTTTATAATCCAAATGATAAAATTTCACATAAGTTTAAAAACAAATGCTACTTTAGTATTCTCTGTTACACAGAATTTAGTTGACAGTCCATGTGTTACAAGGGGTCACGTGTCCTCTTTCCTTTTGTTATTTACATTTTTTATTACATAAAAACATTATCTTTATTATTTCCAAAAATATCTCACTCAACATTACTTCTCCATGACATTCAAGTACACTGAATTCTCGTGATTTGCTATAGTTATTTTACTATTTTTTTTTATAGAATCTATATTTTTATGTTATGTATTTTACTTCAGTATAACAGTATCCTATCTATAATAGAAATAATATTCATTATAACAATATACATTTTATAAAATTATTCTTTACAACAGTCATATTCAAATATTGTGTAATAATATTTTGTAAGAAATATATTATATAATTAAAATATTTATGATAAATATTATTAATTAAAGTCAAGCTCATAATAAATTTCAAGTACAAATATCTAAAACGAAAAAAAATGTATATAAATAGTGTTCATTAATTAATTAGTCATAATTTCATGAGAAAAATATATTGACTCATCTTTTTTACGTTCATACTCTTTTCATTATTTTCGTTAAATTAATATATATATATATATATATATATATATATATATATATTGAATGATTTAAGTAGAATCTTATCAGTGGCGTGGAAGTGAGAGTGTCGGTGGAATAATACTGTTTGCTGCAAATTTCATGTGATATTAATAAAATAATAATTTTGTAGTAGATATTAATTAATTAATTTATTAATTAACTAATTAATAAATAGCTGTATCCATCATTTCTATTCTTTTCTCCAGACTACTAGTACGCATATTTCATGTGGTTTCTATCAAGGTACTCTACGTACGCACCTACAAAAAATATATATAGACAATTTTATATATATATATATATTTTTCTTATTCAATTTTCTTGTATTTTTTTTCCTATTACTCAATACTATAATGTAATATCTCATATTGGAGTCGCGTACAATAGTTGTCAGATTAAACGACCTGAAGTATGCCTTATTGCCTCGGGCGTTCGCTGTTCTTATGAGATTGTCATGACTTAAAAATGAACGTAATGACACTTGCCTAATCCCACCAAGACAAGTCAGCCTCAATCCAACGAAACCAAATGAATGCGGAAAATACAACAAGAACAAGATATAAAGGCGAAAAACTTATTTATTCTATTTTACTCCATAATCTGGTTGTCATGTGTAGTACAAGTTAAATCACTAATACATAAAGTTTAGAAATGAAAGATAATTACAAGTCTCAATGTCTTGGTTTCTCAAATAGATTAAAACATAAAATAAGAAATAAGAGGACCCGTCGGGATGACAATTAGCTACCTCTCAAAAGTCATTTGACAAGCCTCGAAAATAGGAGAGAAGAAGAGCAATCACACGGTACCGAGCTCGGAACCTACACAAGCGTAGAAGCAAGAAGTGAGTGTCAACCAACACGGTACTCAACAAGTAACCCAAAAAAGGCAAACTAGCTAGAAATTGAATACTTCTTTCATCCCAACCGAACCTCCTAAACTACAACTAGCACAAAAATCAGCTCAACCTAATAATTTCACAATACATGATTCACAAGGCTTAAGCACACAATTCAATAGTCACGGTTCAAGAAACAACATGTATCAAATATGCACTCAATCACAAGTAACAAATAGATTGATCACAAATAACAAAATGCATCAAATCACGATAGTCAACTCTTGTCGGAACCATTTCCCTTCAACATAATATTGCTAGTCGACACTATTTACCTTCAACTTTATATCATATCACTAACCAGAACCATTTTCATTCGGCTTAATATCACATTACTTGCCGGAACCATTTCCTTCGACACATTATCAAATCACTAGCGGAACCATTTTCCTTTGGCTTTAAATTACATCACTAGCTAGAACGGTTTCCATTCGGCTCCATATCATAACTCTTGTCAGAACCATTTTCCTTCGGCATGACACCACATATCTCATCACAGTGTACAATAATCAATACAAATAAGCAATTTCACACTATACGAAAGAGACAACAATTCAAACAATTCAAGTTCACATTAATGTCATCAAAACATTTTATCAATCAACCAAATAGCGTCCACAACAAGGCAATTAACAAAGCATTATGATCAACGCGGTGCCTTTTCATCAATTCCCTTTTTATTCGTTAAGGTTAATCAAGTGGAACAATGAGCTCATCACTTCATTCTCAATACTCCCCAACACACGCAATGAAGAGAAATGCACGATTCTATTAGATTTACAAAGTTTAGGAGATCACTTGTCTTAATTCAATCAAATAGTCCATCAAAGACTTGAGTCTTCTCCTTCCGAAAAATGCCCAAAGCCACACAATCTATTTCAATCAGGCAATCACAATGTATACCAGAAATAACAATTCTTATATCATACTCTTTGAAAATTGGTAAATCAACTCAAAAATCCAATTCTGAAAATGAGGTTTGAATACGAAAATATTTACTTGAAAATGTTACCCAAGGCATTTAGAACTCATAAGTGAAAATCATTTTGAAAAAAGACTTAAAATCACACCATTTTAGTTTAGAACTCAAGTTCTTGAAAAACCTTGTCATTTGCCAATCAAAATCTCAAGTTTTGATGTTAAAATTCATAAATGATTAATGGGAAATGAAGTTTTAAAGTTACAAAGACTTACCCAAATGATTCAGCACAAGAAATCTTTTCAAAATTGCCTTCAAAGATTTTACAAAGCTCAACAATGAAAAATGTGGCTAAAACCCCAAAATTCGCAAGTCTAAAACCCCCTTTGAAATCATAAAAGCGGACCCAGATATAAGCAGACATCGCAAAAGCGAACCACACATTCACTTTTGCGAACCTTCAAAAATTGAGCCTCTCATAAAAGCAAAGACTCCTTTACTTTTGCAAAGTTCGCTTAAGCGAATAAGTCTTCACAAAAGCGAGGCCTGCAGACACCAACAAAACACAACTAAACCCAAATCATTGAATGGACCCTCTGGATTCGCTCGGAATCTTGTACACACAAATCATATATGCAATTTAACTATACTAGATGTCCCAGACTCAATAGAACCGTCGAAACATGAATTCGAGGTCTCCTTGATTCAAAACTCGTGAACGTATCAAGAAATGAACATAACACCTAAAAAGGCTAAATCAAGCTCGGAACCTCTGAAATTTCAATCAAGACCTCACTTAGGTCTAAAATCATCCCTCGAATCTAACGCAACTCTTGAAATTCTGATACAAGCCTCTAAACACCAAATGTTGATCAAAGTCAACCCAAAAGCTAAAATTTCACAAATCTCCAACTTAGGACCTCAAATTATCAAAAAGACTCCGAATTTGAAAGCGATGACTCTCATAGACCAATTTCCACATTCCAGAATTGATGAAAACGACATTTCATTCTGATGCTCGAAACTCCAAAAGACACCGAAAACCACTTTTTAACAACTTTAGTCTTTCAACTCAACTTACAAAATTCACAACCTTTTACTCAAAACTCGAAATCAATTTTCAGAACTCAATCAGAACTAAGTCGGGATAAATATCGGGAGGGATAAAATGGTAATTTTATGAAAATTTCTAAAAATGACCAACCGGGTTATTATAAAGATGTTGATAACTTTTTCTTATTGTTATTAGTTATTGGTGGCTAGGTATTTTGATGAGTTAAACTCGTTTGGTCGTAATGAAGACCTTAAAGCCTTACCGATTGTCTACGATTCGTTTTTTCGATTGGTCGAGCTTCATAGCGACACATTTGAGGCTTCCATTGAAAGGTATGTTAAAACTTCAATTCTTGTCTTGATATGATCCTGATGATCTAATATTGTCGTTATTTGACTTCTAACCTTATCTTATTGAGTTGACTACCATGATATACTGTCTATCAGTAACACTCTTTTTCTAACTTAGCGGTGTAGAAAAATATGTTATGATTGTGTTTAGATCACTGTGATTACTTGTTATAGTTATGATGTTTCTATCGTATGGTTACGGGTGTACATGACCGGATTGGTTCAGATTTTTCAAATATCAAACCAAATCATTTGTGTAAAATTTTTAAATTTATAAACCAAACCAAACTAATAAAAGTTGAATTTTTTCGGGTTTTTCAACCTCAGGTTGGTTCGGGTTTTTCAACTACCAAACCAAACCATTGTGTCAAATTTTTAAATTTATAAATCAAACCAAACTAATAAACCTCGGATTTTTTCAGATTTTTGAATTTTTTTAATAAAGTTTGCATACAAACATATAATTAACTTGTGCTCCAAATATTTCTTTAGTCCAACCAAAATACAATTATCTAAGGTGTTTCTTAAAAAACAACACAAAATATGAGATGAGTACTGATGACACTAAAATGTTCAATAAAAAATAATAATTAAATCATCATATAAAATAAATATTGCAAAGTCATAATGAAAATGATCATAATTTTAAAGTACTAAATCATGCGAAAATAAGTTTAATAAGTATTAGTTACATTACTAAATATTTAAGGAAAATTAAAATTAGATTATGTATTTTAATTGTCTAAACCAATGTAAAACTAAATAACAAATATTCAATATTATTGTCATTCTTAGTGTTGAATTGATTTTCTTTTTCGCATTAGTATTAATTTGATTTTGATTTAGGTTTTATTATAATTATCAACATCTATGAACTATAATCTTTATTGGACCATTCCAAATTCTAAGTTTTAAACTTGAAATAATATATTGAAAGATAAAAACTATGAAATAGTATAAGAAATATTTTAAAATTATATCAAAGTAAATATTTTTATGTATAAAATAAAATTTTAAAATAACATATATAATGTCGGATTGGTTTGATCTCGGGTTGGTTTTTTTTAGTTAAAACCAAACCAACCCAAATATAGTTGGATTTGTTTTTCCAATACCAAACCAAATCAACCAAACCACTAGTCGGGTTTTTTTTCCTGTTTGACTCAGTTTGTGGTTTGGTTCAATTTTCGGTTTGATTTTGTACACCCCTACGTATGGTGACCGCCTATGGGCTTGTTCTGGCCTCATTAGACCCATAAAATTTTGGATACACCAGGCCTACGGGTAGGGCTGATTGAGCCTACGAACCAGACAACAAAATTGATCTTACGGATCGAACAATTTATACCTATGAGGTAATTATTATATTGTACCATTGAGCATGAGAGATGCCTGAAAATTTAAACAATTCAGTTCAGATGAGTACTAGGGTCCAAGTAAGAGGGTTATTGTTGGACCTTATCGTTATTGTTGATAGTTCTGGACTATTGCAGCAAGTTGTTTAAACCCGAATTCACGGTACAACAAAAAAAAATGTACCAATAGGGTTTCTAGAAGCCAGCTGCAAATTGCTCAGACGATCTTCATATTTGACACAAATGATCTTCAGCAAGAATAAGTAGAGCCATATTTGGCATATGAATCAGTCACTACTGGCACATTTACATAAGACTCGAAACAATATGTCAAAAATGAGTTTTCTTACAGTTCCTTTTCCATCAATAAGCTAATAGAATCATTTCAGCAAAGAAGAGAAAAACAGATCATCCTTTGTTAATTCAGACTCGGAACGATTACCTTCAACTGATGATGGTTTACAAAACATGTCTGATATCAGCGAAAATTCCTGAAGAGTGAGCCTTTTTTTGTTCTTCTCTGATCTTCTTGCCTTCAATATCAACATGTAAAATCCATCAAACTATAGGCAGACATCATAAGTATACGATAGATACACAGATAAACACCTCCATACGCTATGATGGATGACAAACAACTGCATTACACGATAAATCACTATCCACAACCCACATAGCAAACTCTTCAAGTCGTTTTTGTATCCGTTCTGAACCCATCTCAGGTGACCAAAAGGCAAACTTCTTTCCATTCCTTGAAGAGGTTTGGTTAGCACCCATAAAACTGATGTTCAAACTAAAATCAGTTTCATCAACCCTGTTAAAAGTAGTTTTCTTTTGTTCCAATAACTTCTCAACTAGATTTACAAAATTTCCCTCTGTGGCAATTGAACCTCTGGTCTTCAAAGCGGCAAACGAGGCAACAACTTTGTTCAAAACATTGTCGACCCAAAATTTTAAAGCAGAAGCTGAATTTCGTATGAAGACAAGTTTAAAGTTCTTCCCCAAAAGAAAGTCATTAGCAGGATCATACGAATCAAGAAATGAATCACTGCTGAGAGGAATCACATCACTATCCACAACCCATGTGTTGTATTTAAGTTCCAAGGACTTTCTAACTACGTGGGCCTTCACAACAATCTCTTTGCCCAATTTTTCATGTGATTTGTCAAAGTTGATCGAGTTTTGTAGCCTAATACTGTCAAAAAATTGGTCTGTGTCAATCACGGGATAACCCCTTCTTGCAAGATCAAGTAGGAAATAGGACTGTGGACCCAATAAGACATAGTTTTGGATATTCAATCTTTCAAAGTGGCAGAGAAGATTCCTAATAATTGACTCTGACACCTGTTGTAGGTTCACAAATAGTATAGTCCTCGATTTCTGAACTGAGTGAAGAACAGACGCTAGATCATCTGAACTGCGTACAATTCTACCAGGAGAAACTTCCTTGAAACAGAAATTGTAACACTTCAGACTGTGCAAAGATTGCATCTTCAAAAGGTTAATATCAAAAGACTTCTCATCCACTAAATAAGAATCTGGCCCAGCCGATTTCCCATAGTTAACACCAGCATCGCGATGAGACACACTAAAAGCTCGCTCATGCAAAAGATTGGTGTAAATATTAAAGTAACCACGGGCATGGATGAATTTAATGAACCAAGGTGTCCAGATTCTTTCCCCCATCTTTTTGTACCATCCTGTTGTCACCTACAAGCAAATAACATCTTACAGTAAGAGTAATAGTTAATTTTAATAGGTTTGTCGATATCTTCACTAAAAAATGCAACGAGAAGAGCAAATTCAGGCAGTACACTACCATCCCATCAAGAAATGGCTTCAATCCCTTGGCCTTGTGTGTGTCATACCATATGCGAAATTCTTTCCAAGGTTTTGGAAACAGAAGCTGACCCCAGGTGCCAACCAACTGGTACAAGAAAAGTTGAGTTCCATCATCGATCTGCATCTTGTGTCCATGCTTACCTGTTTGGCAAAACTACATTCTATCATACAGATATGAGTAGCACATGAATGTTAAAGATTGTTATAGAGGATATTAAGAATGATAAAATTTCTAGAGCATAAAAGTACTCCAATATCCAACCAACACATACACCTGCAAAAAACAATGATGGGCATGTATTCCTCAGTGAAAAAAAAAAAGTAACTTAAAGTAGGTTTTAGGGTATTCTAAATTGTATGAAGCATACAGGATGGCTCATGGAAATTTACACTTTACGGGGAGGACCCCCATACACCAAAATGTGGAATATTAAGAGTGTTGAAGAGCTAGTCTATGAAGTTTTATCATATCTACAATTTCAGATACGAAATTGGAACAGCATGACACACATTTATTTTAAGTTCTCAACATGAATGTTTCAACAATGTAATAACAGACACATTTAAAAATCCCCTGCTGTTATGGACATAAAAGCACATCAACAACGCCAGGTGGGTAGCACAAAAGGCTATAAGGTTGATTCGTACTTTGATGATTATAATTACAATGAGCCAAAATATCTCAAAACAGAGTGTTACAAAGAAGATGATAACTAGCTCAAGGGCCACAAATCTTGTTCTGATAATTAAGGACATAGATAGTTAAGTTTTCTCCAAATTAAAAAAAAAAAAAGAAGGAACAAATTGTCTAGATAACATTTTGGACATCAGCACTCTTCCTCTATAAATTATCTTTTAACATATATTCCTTAGGAACCCCGACCACAGGAAGACCGAATTCATGTGCAACTAATGTAATAGGACCGGTCATAAACACAAAAAGTAGATAGGAGTACTCATACTCAAGGATCGAAAACTCTCACAGTGTCAAGGCAAAGAATAACTCCTATTGGAAGAAGAGCGTTTATAATCAAAGCTGAAGGAGTGGAAGGGAATTAAATAGCAACAGCCGCTACTTCTGCCGCTACTTCTGTCTGCATCTATCTTCTCCTATTGATTAAACATTGAAAGGGATGTTAGAAAGTGAATTTAAAGCATGAACTTCCACAGATAGAACCGCGGATAACGCTGGTCGCCTGGTCCTGATTGATTGTTTTGAAGCGAAGGGCTGTGGCCTATTAATGAATACATATATACAGTCTTCGTGTTAGAAAAAGAATTAAAAGGGATATGTACAAAGTCTACAATCAATACCGGGGAATTGGCCAGGTATTATTTTGCTTGCTCATAGTTTTACCTATTTCTAAGTAATTATTCATCTTCCACTACCAGAGGCCTCCAAAAAGGTGTTCATATGCATTGCACTCTTCATGTCTTAGTTCACCATCGTTCAGAATATGTTAGATAGTTGACCATTCTCGACTGTCTCCAGTCTGGTAGGTCGGTCACCTCTAGCCGAGCTATGGAGCTAAGTTTACACTGCCACGTCGAGACTCTCTTTTGAAAGAAAGATACCGGCTTCCACAAGAGGGGAAGATCACTTTCGCCGTGTATCAGAGCAGTGTTAAAAGGAGTTAATTCTTCAACTATGTTCTTTCTTCATTCATTTTATCTCTTTTAATAGTGAATGCCAAAATAGTCTTTAAGTTGTTATACTTTCCCGAGGATGTCCTTTCTTATATTAAATTGTACATTCCCTGGAAAGAAGGTCTTGAAAGTTACATTCAGAAAGAAGGTCGTGAAAGTTTCATTTAGAAAGAGTTCGGAATTAAGGCCTTGAAAGTTTCATTTGAAAAGAATTCATTAAACACAATTCCAGATATGTGTCTGTATTAAGGGAAAGGTATATTTTATACAACATTTCACTTTCTGCATGAGTAATCCATAAAAATCAAGGACTATATTTGATACCATAAGAAAGCATCCAATACAAAATTATGTCTCAATGCAAACCAATGAGTAGCTGTCAACAATCCACTTTGCCTTCTTCCTCAGTTATGATATATACAATTATCATTACTTTGCCCATTCACATAGATCAATATCTCAAAACCATAATCTTATCCAAGGAAAATGAAAATCTCAAAATCATGGGGAGATTGTTGTGTCCAAGAGAGATTAGAGATAGACAAATGAATGAACTCCTGCAGTTGTATCAATCCCCAGTTTCTTCTCTACAGCAATTTAGACAAAACATGGCATACTATCATACTAAACACCAATAACAGAAAGAAAGAATTTCACCGAAGAAGAAGTTGTGGTACATAATTAAAGTACTTATGATTAAGAAGATAATAGCTGCAGACAACCCAATTTCATTACTTTCCACAAAGAGAAGTGCATTTATCCAAGAACAACTTACATCAGAAAGATTTATTTCACTACCATGGATCCTCAATGAATCTTACCTCAGAGTACTTTTGGCTAAGACCCAAATATATTACTTATTCCTTGGGAAGGGTGATAGAGGTCTTTGTAAGGATTGCAAGGTTAATCTCGAGTGAGAATCTTACAACCCAACAAAAGCTATTGGCAATGGATTTGGAGGAAGAGGAAGAAGAAGGTTGGGTGCGGTCGACCAAGGATCAAAAGAGGTGGCTTGACGACTGCCAACAATTTGGAGTTGGGGGAGATGGAGGCTTGGGGGTGTAGTGGAGATGCAAGTGATATGTGGGATAGAGTGGCTAGTTGCATTAGCGAGGCCACGGGAGAGGTGTTGAGGGTCTTGAGGTGATTGAGGGGATTGGTAGTGGAATGGAGAAGTCCAAGGGAAAGTCGAAGCAAAGAAAGTAGCTTACGTGCAATTGGTGGAGAGCAAGGGCGAGGAGATCAAAAAGATGTGAACAGGGAAAGGTATAAGATGGCGAGGGGATAAGAAGTTGTACAGGCTAGCCAAGGTGAGAGAGGGGAAGGCTCAAGACTTGGACCAAGTGAAATGCATCAAGGACGAGGAAGACAAGGTATTCGTTGAGGAGGCACTCATAAGGTGGAGATGGCAGACTTATTTCCATAAACTCTTGAATGAAGGGGGGAAGGGACATTATGCTAAGTGATCTGGAGCATTCTGCGAGTCGTTGCGATTATGGGTATTGTAGGAGCATAAAAGTTGAGGAGGTTAAAGTTGTTATTTATAGGACGTGAAGGGGTATGGTGATTGGGCAACATCAGATCTTGGTGGAATTTTGGAAGAACATAAACATAGTGGGTTTGGAGTTGTCAACCGAGTTGTTTAACGTCATTTTTAAAACGACAAAAATTTCTGAAGAAAGGAGGTGGAGTACAATGATTTCATTGTACAAGAACAAGGATGATATTCGAAATTGCGACAACTATAGGGGAATCAAGTTGTTGAGCCACAGTATGAAGTGTGGGAAAGAGTGGTGGAGTTAAGGGTAAGGTATGGTGGGACTATTCCTGAGAACCAGTATGGTCTCGTGCCGGGGTATTCTACTACCGAAGCCATTCATCTCGTGAGGAGCCTAGTGGAGAAATATCGGGAGAGGAAGAGGGACTTATGGATGGTGTTCTTTGACTTAGAAAAGATATATGATAAAGTGCCTGGGGAGGTCCTATGGAGATGCTTGAAGGCTAGAGGTGTTCTGATGGCTTACACTACGGAGATTAAGGACATGTACGATAGAGCTAAGACGCGAGTAACAATAGTGCGTGGAGACTCAAAGCCCTTCCCAATCGTGATGGGATTGCACCCGGATCGGCTCTTAGTCCATTTCGTGATGGATAAACTGACACGACATATCCAAGGTGAGGTACCATGGTGTATGTTATTTGTAGACCACATAGTACTAATTGATGAGATTTGTGATAGAGTTAACACTAAAGGTGTATTCGGTATGAAGGAAAACATTTTCATGAAAAATGTTTTCAAAGAAAATAAGTGGAACCCTTACTTATTTTCTTGTGTTCGTTACATAAACAAAAATATTATCCTAAAAATATTTGTATATAATCTAAGCAAATATTATGAGAGGTGGGTGGTGAGGGTGTGTGGTAGGGGTGAAGATGAGGTATGTCGAAGGTTAGGGAGAATACAGTTAATCCGAAATGCCACTTGTTAAACTTGTTTTCCCTACTTCTACTAGGAAGTCATTTTCCTCATTTTTTAAGGAACTAATTTTCCTAGAGAATATTTTTCAAATATTTTGACCAACCAAACATGAGAAAATTAAAAAATATTTCCCTCCATACCGAACACACCCTAAGTTGGAGATTGGAGACAAACTTAGTCTAAAGGGTTCAAGTTGAGCAGGACCAAAATTGAATACCTGGAGTGCAAGTTCTGTGACGTGTTGCAAAAAAGGCGTGGAAGTGAGACATGATACACTCCCAAGAGGAACATTTTCAAGTATATTGGGTCTTTAATTTAGGGCAATGCGGAGATCGATGATGATGACACACATATTAGTGTAGGGTGGATGAAATGTAGGCTCACCTCTGGAGTCCATACCACCAAAACTTAAAGGAAAGTTCTATAGAATAGTGGTTAGGTCGACTATGTTGTATGGAACAAAGTGTTGACCAATTAAGAACTCTCATGTCCAAAATATGAAAGTGGCGGACGTGAGGATGTTGAATTGAATGTGTGGTCATACTTAGGAGAGATAAGATTAAGAATGAAGATATCTAGAACAAGGTGGGAGTGGCCTCTGTGGTAGACAAGATGAGGTAAGTGAGACTGAGATAGTTCGGGCATGTGAAGAGAAAGTGCACAGAGGCCCTAGTGAGGAGGTGTGAGAGGTTGTCCACAGTGAGATTTAGGAGAGACAGAGGTAGGCCAAAGAAGTATTGGAGAGGTGATTAAACGAGACATGGTGCAACTTTGGCTTTTTGAGAACATGACCTTAGATAGGAGGTTATAAAGGTCGCAGATTAGGGTAGAAGGTTAGTAGGTAGTTGAGCGTTGCCTCTTTTCTAGCAGGGATAGGTTTGTGCATTGTGTTTGTTTCCGTGTTTATACCAGTAGTAGTAGCATTTCTCTCGTAGTTGCTTGCCTTACAACTTTTGTTACTCCTTATTTATTGTGCTTAAGTTATTGCATTGGTTGGTTATGGTTATTGCTCCTCTTTTGAATGTTATGTTATGTTTTCCCTATTATATTTTGCCCTTTTTCTTCTATATTTTTCTTTTAGCTG
This sequence comes from Solanum bulbocastanum, assembly GCA_037074985.1. Classification (NCBI taxonomy): domain Eukaryota; kingdom Viridiplantae; phylum Streptophyta; class Magnoliopsida; order Solanales; family Solanaceae; genus Solanum; species Solanum bulbocastanum. The sequence continues at coordinate 34,805,131 of CM073607.1, forward strand.
CTCAGATCTCTGTTACTCAAGCCGGGAGTCTTCCGAAAATAGTAGGTAGAGGTAAGGTTTGCATACACTCTACCCTCCCTAAACCCCCTTTTGGGACTACACAAGATTTGCTATTGTTGTTGTTGTATCCTCAGATGATCCCTCCAAACATACCTGATAACAGATTGCTTACATTCATTGAACACGAACCAATTTGCACTTTTCTTCTTAACCTAAAGCATAATTCGCTAGGAGCATACATCAAGATACTTACAACTTTGATTACAACATCACAATGCTAAGTATAACTTGAAACTAAGAAAAATTGATTAGATTTAATGACAGAACTATAAAAATATAGGTTGCTAAGTTCACGATTCTTTTATCTGGAATGACAAAATGCAATTGCAATTTCATTATGAATCAGCGATTATTCGCAAAAAATCATACCTAGCAAGCACTACATTAGACCAATAAAACACCTAGTGGACTAACAATCTGGCTGAACAATAAAAGGAAAAAAGAAAAATGAGCTAGACAAAACTAAAAACAACCTAGCATTGTTGCAGTAGTCTGAAAAAACTTAAGGACGGAAGGAATGGTTTGTGTACCTACATCTAATCAAAGTATAGCTACTCAACTACCAGAATTGCACAGAAATATAATTACAGCATACTCAAATACATATTACCATAAAGAAATCATTTCTTCTACAAAAGTTAAACAACACTAATATCCTTGAAAGAAATAGCAATGAAAAGAAACTAAGTACCTGGTACAAACCTTGGCCTCTGCAAGGAAGCCCCATAAATCATAGGACTAAAGTTGGATTCATTATAATAATAATTGTCAATCAAACTCTTCAAGAACCGAAAATAAAGAGGTGACAACTCAAGATCATCCTCCACAACAAAGGCAAACTCATCATCAGAGCTAGGCCACCAAGCCTCTAACCACTGAGCCTGAAGTCCAGCATTAGAAGCCCTATAATGAACCAACTTTTCCCCATATTTCCATGAAAACCCATCAACAAAATCAAGAATTTTTTTCGAAAGATTCAATTTTTGGTTGATTTCAACATACCCATTTGGGGAATCTTGAAAGTGATCAATGTAGACATGGAGATGAACAATATGGTTATCATAACGTGCTTTGGAAAGTGAATTGAGGCACCTAGAGAGGGACTCAAGACGGTTAAAGGTGAGAACTTTGATTAAAAAAGTGAACTTTTGGTGGGTTTGAGGGTTGTTTGGGTTAAAGGAGAAAGATTTGGTGGAATTCAAGTTTGAAGGATGGTAAGAGAAGAGGAAAAGAGCAGAAAGAGAGAGGAGAATGAAAAGAGGGATGAAATTTTTCAGGGTTTTCTTAGGTTGTGCCATATGATTGTTCACTCTTCAGTTATGTCATCTTCTTGAAATACTGATAGAGCAACTTTCATGTTGGATCTCAATAGAAAGAGAGAAGAAGAGTGTGAATGTTGAAATCTTACATTGCCCCCAAGATTCTATCATAATTGCAATCATACTCCCTTGAGTATATTTTTTTTAGCGGATTGCTATCTCACTCTCAACATGGGATAAAAACAATAGGCATAATACATAAATTGGACCCTAAACTTGACTTCAAATTTTAAGTATGACCTCTAACTTTCATAGTGCACAAGTAGACACTTTAACTATCCAATTCTTAAACAAAAAAACACACGAATCCAACAGCCAAATTGTGTGATATACAAACGCGCCTACGTGGCTTATTGAGCCACTCAGTGGCTGCCACGTAATTAAAAAAATTACACGTATTTTATAATTAAAAAAAAAATTAAAATACAAAAGGGTAGGGTCGTATTTTCTTTTCCCAATTTGCTCGATTTTGACAAAAAAAATTAGAAGCCATTACATAAAAACGACCAGAAATTGTGCACAAAAAGAGGAAAAAAGCTTGAGTACTAGAATTTGGAAGAAGAAGAAGAAAAATGGAATTTTGATTTGAAAAAAATAAAAATATATTTAAAAGGGATTCATTAAGGGTAAAATTGTCATTTCTGTTTTTTTTTTTACTGTTGTGGGCCTCGAAAAATACCCCTGACGCGCCTGAATTGCGTCTCAATCACGCGTTATGCCAGGTTGGATTCGCGTGTTTTTTTGTTTAAGAATTGGATAGTTAAAGTGTCTACTTGTGCACTATGAAAGTTAGAGGTCATACTTAAAATTTGAAGTCAAGTTTAGGGTCTAATTTATGTATTATGCCAAAACAATATTACAATCTCGAAATAAATTATTTTGTAATTTTATTCAATTAAATACTCTATTTGTTTCTATTTATTTGTCCAATTTTTCTTTTACTTATTCATTTTGACAAATTAAAAAAGAATAAATTTTTTTACATATTATATACTTAATAATTACTTTGAAAAAGGTAGAACTTCTTGAAAATTTTAAATTATTAATTGTGTTAAATTTAAAAATGAACAAGTAATTAGAGATAAAACTCATTTTTAAAGCATACTATTTATCTTTTGTTTTTTGTACCAAATGAACTCAAAGGGATAACTTCAGTCACCTCACCTCTCTCTAGACTTAGCTTTATAACATTCACCTTTATTGTGGGTTACAATATTGTACCTTTGTACTTTTGATTTTTTCTTAATAAAAATATGGTTGAATTAATTTGTCCATTAGCGCCCAATGTAACACCTTTGATATATCAATATGGATTGTGGTGTAATGATATAATTGTTTTAATCTAAATTAGAGGTCTTGAATTCAAATTTTAAGTATAAAGAAAATCTTATTACGAGTGACAGCCTCAATATGAGCCCTGCAATACATGATTTGAAGTTAATCGAAGGTTTAATACGAATATCAAACATCAAATGAGACAGGAAAAAAAAACTCATTCTTCTTAACTCCTAAATATCTTTCACATCCTCATCCAAGTTTTACTTTATTCGGTAATCAAAAGCTTCTAACATATATTACATAAAATGAATTCCAATTGCAAATGCTATAAGAAATTCTTGCTTATAGAATGTTGCTCTTTTATTATTACATTGTAATGATTGGGTTGGTCACATATTTGTTTAATTAGTCCTTCGAAGAGTTTTAAAGGAGTATTCTTTCGAGTAGATGCAACAACTATACCAATTGGTATATGTGTGGTTTTTCCTACGTTAAAATAGTTTACCAAGAAAAGTTATTATAGTATTAATGGTTGTTGGAAAAAAAAATATAAATATTTCAAAATGAATAAAATTATCTTTGCGATTAATTTTAGTCAAACAAGTTGATTAGAGCCCGTTTGGATTGGCTTAAAAAAGTAATTTTTAAGTCAAAAATAAAAATTCAAACTGAAATGACTTTTAAATCAAAAACTAAAAAAGTAGGGGAGACTTATTTTTGGTTTGACTTATTTTAAGTCATTTTTAACTTAACTATAAGTAATTTTTTACCTTGCCAAACACTTTCTAACTTATTTTAAATCATTTTTAACTTATTTTAAGTTATTTTTTTTTATATTTGTCAAACACTTTAAGAAGTTAAAAACTGACTTAAAAGTAGGTTTGATCAACTTTGAAATCAATCCAAACGGGCTCTAAATATATTTATTAGCTTTGATGATAATATTAATCTGTCATTATTTTTTGTTATACATTAATATTCTCTCTATTCCATATTAACTGATCACCATTTTAAAAATATTTGTCTCAAACTATTTGATCACTTACTAAAACAAGATAGAATTAATTAAAGTTTTCTCATTTTACCCCCATAATTAATATCAACATCATGCTTAATATTTTCATAATTTCTCTTTGAAAGCTTAAACAAAATTAATGTTCCTAGAATTTATCTTTTCAAAGAGTTTATTAAATACTTAATTACTCATTTGTACTCTTGCTCTCATGCGCACTTTGGAGTACTTATATCTTTTGTATGTCATATGTCATCATAAATTATCTTGATATCTATCAATATAGATTAATGATAAATTAGTCAAATTAATTAATTTATTTATAATTTCTTAAGTATTGTCTAAAATAAAAAGTGATCAGTTATTATGAGATGGAGAGAGTAATAGCTAATGTTCAAATATTGAGTTTATATAGATTAAATTATCATAATGGACAATTGACTTTATGACCTTGACGATCATTTTTAATTTTTGATTGAATACGTTGGCAGATGGTTGAGCACAGGAGCCTTGTGTTAGGGGTTCATCCGAACCTCCTCCTTCGGCGGAAAATATTATTATTTATATATGATTAAAATTATTTTTTATGTATATATAATAGATGTCGAACCCCCTTCAATTAGTTCGTGTGTTTAGTTCTTCAGATTTTGAACCTCCTTATTAAAAATTTTAGCTCCGCCACTGATTAAGCATATTTTCTGTTAAGGATATTACTTTTGTTATCGTGAATTACGAAAATGATCAATGTGCTATTACTAACAATACCACTATTGTTGCACAAACATCTCATGATGTTATTTTTGTTGTGCTTTCGTACACTTGATCAAACACTTCTCCGATATTTCAAAGGTGAACGTTTTTTGTAGACAAAATTTTAAGAGATAGCAGGGACGTATTTTCTCTACTCTTGACATGTATGGTGTGGCATATGCGGTAACAGATTTAAATCTTGATGAATTTATTTTTAATTGACTAAATCAATGAATTTATGCAAATAAGATACGTAAGCACACTGTGTTAAATATCTTTTCAATAAATTGTTCAATGTATATTGTTTTAATAAAGAATCAATGAAATTTCAGAGTCGTTGCTTGCTAAATATACTAATGAATATGCTACCAAATAAAAGTTTACTATTGATAACTTTTTCAAATGAAAGATAACTGGAGAGAAATATGTAAAGGCCTTGTCAACGAGTTTCACAAACTAGTTAAAAATTTTAAGTTGGAGAAAATCAATCAATTTTTGACAAAATAAAAGAAATTGCTACGAAACTCAATATTATGAAAGATAATGTCTCACAATAAAAATATCAGGTATGAAAAAGAATTTGATTACAAATTCAGATCCAATAATCAGACTTTGAAGAAAAATGACAATTGCTTTGTGTGTGACAAATTAGACCATCATGTAACTCAATGTTGAAATAAAATTGAAAAAAATGACACCTGCTAAGCCAAAAGTAAATTTGACTAAAAGGAAATAATATTATCATGTTGCTCTTTTCCCAGCAAGTGAACACTACATCCAATGTGAGTGATTGGGTGATATGCTATAATGCTATTAGGCATATTTGTGTCAATATAATTGATTTTGTGTCTTACACCTAAGCTAGCGTTTCGCCCCAAGTTTTCAAATAATATTTGGGCCAAGTTTTTGATCAAATTATATCATGTGTTAGGCCTCAAGTTTTTCCAAGAATATTTGACTATTTCAAAAAATATGATTTATACTCATAAGTTTTAAAAACTATTTAAAAAAAAATCATAAATTTGTATTATCTATTTATAGTGAATGTATTCTGTTAAAAAATAGCCTTATAACATAATTGATAACAATCAATAACAACAAAATAACAATATAGGCAAGACAATATATTAATCACATATTCAAATTTGTTATTGATTCAGTTATAATTATAACCCATTAAAAATAAATTGTTCTTTTTTCTCAATTTTGTCACTCAAATTAGAATTCGAACTTTTCGGGAGGATGTAGTAACAAATATTAATTGAAAATAATAAATAATACGTTTTTTTTTTTTTTTACAAAATATGAACGTTTGGGGTAATTTTTGAATTTTTTTAAATTCCCAATATTAGAACTTGGCCCAAACACTAGTTTTTTCTAGTATTTGGGAACTTGGGATACTTGACAAATATATTTGTCAAGTTATATGACCAAACACCACTTCCCAAGTTTTTCCCAAGTATTCTTTGAGTCAAATGGGTCTTAATTTAATGATGAAGAAAAAATTGTGTATCCTGTTAATTTCTACAACCACTCCAATTCTTGAAAAGGAATTTTTTTCTCAAACTCACATATAGGGTTGTTCAAAATCGAACCGAAACTGATAACCCGAACCAAAAAAAAAGTTATTGGTTTATTAGTATGAGTTATTGGTTTAGCGATTTTGATAACAGTTTTGATTTTTTTTGTTATCGGGTTATCGGTTCTTAACGGTTTACAGGTAAACCGATAACCTAATTAAATTAAATAATTATATTTATTTGTATATACAGACCGTGACAAAGAGTTTGGTTTTCAACTTTTATTTCTGGTTGTGTTATTCTACAATGTAAAAATGTTTCCTTTTGAGCAAGATGTAACTTGTGAACTCATGTGCATGGTTCATTTGGTTTGTCACCTTGTTTCTAAGTGATTTTCAATATATATTTTTTGTGTCAAATCTTAACGGTTAAACCGGTAACGATCAATAACCGATAAGTCAATATCTTAATGGTTCTATAACGGTTTAGCCTCTTTACAAACCGATAGCCAATAAGCTAAACCGATAAACTTCAAAACCGAACCGAACCAATCGATACGCAGCCACATATGAAAAAACTTGATATTAACTCAAACTAGTATATGTACTCGTGCACAGATATTTTAAAACGTAATAATTTTTAATTTAAAAATAAATAATATGAATTATCATTGAGTAATATAAGTGCATGTGTAATTATATATAATATTTTTATTTTATATAAACACTTAATGCTAATAAAATTTTACACTACTGTGTAGTGAGGATATGTTCTTGAAAGACACCAAACATTGTTCTAACAACTTGTCCTTCTCCTAGTATAATGAATATTAATAGCATATGTGGCATGTGCTGAATTGTAATGATTCGATCCATCGTTACTCAAGGACATCTCATGTGAAATTTCAAATTTTTGAAAAATCTGTACAAAAGTTTAAAAATTTGAGCACGCAACAAATTTGTCTTATTTAGAAATTGACTAGGCTAACATCAACCTGTCATAGCAAGAGGCTTCCTGCTAAAGCGGCATCGCTATAGCACCTGCACAATTGATATAACGGGATGATGAAAAATCAGACCTAAATTAATGCGGTTATTTTCCTCTCACTTTTAAAAGGAGAAAATAGACAAGAGTTTCTCCAAAACCCTCCAAAGGCACCCGAAGCAGGGGAGCAATGGAGGGGAGAAATTACAATGGAAGGGAGGCGAAAACCCAAGATTTTTTTGTGATCATTCGTGGAATCGGAAGCTCATAGTTGAGGTTCATCGGCTGATGTTTGGTGCCAATGTAGGCAAAATTTCTTTAAATTAAATAATTAGATCCGTTTTTACTACATTATATCTTGTGAGTTTTTGGATATTACATGTATAGGCGTTCGGACATGGAGTCTGAATGGTTAATCTTGTGGCTAAGATGGTTAGGCTGATTGTGGTTGTTAGCTATGATGATTTTTTTATGGTTTGATTGGGTGTTGTCTGGGAAAGGATTTGTGGGCGGATTTTGGGACAATAGGGGATTGTCTAGGAGGTTAATTTTTGGTAGGTGATGATTGCATATTTTCTAATTTATGTATGTATGCATGTCTACTATTTTATAGTATCACTTTGTGTAATGCATGTTGGAAAAAACATAGGGAGCAAATGAAATGACATCATGTTAATAATCTTATGCAATTAACTTACTTGTGGCTTCAAGTGTTATTTCTCATTGTGATTGTGATTGTGCTTGATTATTTGTAATTGTTGGTTGGCTCATATACCACGTATGGCATGAATACTAACTTTGATTGACTTGGGTACCGTACTAGTTGACTAACAGTTTGTATGTGGATCTCATGAGATGATTGGATATGTGTGTGGATGGTTTCATGAAAGGACCAGATTTACCTTTTTTTAATGTGATGTATGCTTGTTTGGTCCTTCAGTGGTCAGGGTTACTTGAAAGATGAGTTGGACTTAGATATGACTGGTATATAATCATGTGGGACATGTTTCATGTGAATGTCAACTCAGGCTAAGGACTGAGAGTCCGGGCAATGTTATACTTATGATTATAATGACATTTTATTTGTTTATTGAAATGATGGTTACTAAGTCTGGCAAATGACTAGGGTCTGGTGCTTGGTTTAAGTGTTGAGACTGATTATAGTTGTGATTTGGTTATTTTTGCCGTTTTTTTAGTAAAATCAAACCAAATAGTATCGGTCAAAATTTAAAATCAAATCAAACCAAATACCATTTAAAAGGGTCAAAAATACCCTTAAAATATGTGAAATGAACACAAATGCCCTTCATTTATAACTTGACTCAAAATGCCCTTACCGTTAATACTTTGGCTCAAAAATGCCCTTATAGTCAATACTTTGGTCCAGAAATACCCTTATAATTACTAAATGGGTCAAAAATACCATTCTCTAAATAAATATATTATTTCTTTTCTTTATAAACATATCTTCTTCCTAATTAAAATATTATTAAAGATTCTTATTCTTGTTTTCTTTCTTTTAAAAATCACTTTCACAAATAAAAATATTGGAAATAATTTTTTTCCTTTTAATCTCATTTTATCAGTTAAAATAAAATAACTCCATGTATCCTTTCGACAAATTATATAATATATATAAGACCATCATATATTGTCATGACTCGAGTCTACACCCTGGACTTGACCGGCACTCGAGAACATTACTGGTCCCCAAGCGAACCCTCATCCTGGTTGACTACAAGTGGAAGACTTACTCAAGCAAAATGGAAACTCCAGATGTATAATTAAACTTGGGAAAAAGGACAAATATACCCCCGAATTATCATAAATGGTGCGTCTATACCCTTCGTTATACTTTCGGGTTGTGTATACCCTTACCGTCAATATTTGGAACATATATACCCTTAAAATAAACAGAGGGACATGTGTCATGATCTTAATGGTCTATCCAAATTTAATTTTAATTTGGATAGACCAATAAGATCATGACACGTGTCGCTCTATTTATTTTAATTTTAATTTGGATAGACCATTAAGATCATGACACGTGTCCCTCCGTTTATTTTAAGGGTACATACGTTTCAAAATATTGACGATAAGGGTATACACAACCCGAAAGTATAACGAAGGGTATAGACGCACCATTTATGATAATTTGGGGGTACATTTATCCTTTTTCCCATTAAACTTTAAAGTCTCAATTTAAAACTTAACTCAAATAATATCTGAAAATAACTAACAAGTTATAGATAACTGTCTCAAGACCTAAAAACATCTCAATAAGAAAAAGAAATAATGAGAGACTCTTCAACTTTAAACTATCTATAAAGACTCTAATACTAGGATAGGTGTCGGGACAAAACCCTCAACAACATAACAAAGCAAGAAATACTTGTGAAGCCCTCCGAAAGTAAGAAGGCTCACCAAAGCTAGTTGAAGTGCAAATGGTATCAACGAAGCACCTGTTGATGACCCTGAACACCTGTATTTGCATTATAATAAGATGCAGGTCGAATGACATTAGTACATTGATGTATGAGTGTACAAGGAGACCTGAAAGCATAGATAATTGAACTGACAAGACTAAGAGAAATACTCACCTCAACTCGACTCCAATACAAAAGTTGTAATAAGAGATACAATGTTTAAAGCATTATAAAACAGAAGATATAAACTCCATGATGTATAAAGATACAATAAAATACTCTTTACTCTTGTTTGAGAGATTCTTTAAAGGACAACCATCACTGTGAAATGTGTGATGATATAGTGTCTCGCCTACGCCAGAACTGTCTTATACCTAGCCGGGGTATAAAACACCTCAACAATATGGATCCACTAAGTAATGCTTAAAAGCAATAATGAGTCATTTAAAAAGTACAATCTTTTATCCATGTTGTCTATATGGTTTATGAGGAATGTGAGTTGTCTGAACTTTTCCCTTATCGATGCTCAATACTACTCCCAATAAATATATATCCATGCTCAATATTAAAATATTATCTTTCTCTAGTTTGAGATAATTGTTCAAACTATCCTCTTAAAAGAGGTAACTGCTCTGAAATATCTTTGAACAAATAAACTCATTTTAGAAATCAAAGTTTCTCTTTTCTCAATGTAAAAATGATACATTTGGGAATACTTAGTTCCTTTAAACTTTACTCAAAATGTCTGTTTAAACTCAGTTAAAAACATACATATTGGATTTAAAAGATTCTCAAGATTTATAACTCAAAATAGAGTCCATGCTGAAATACAGACATGAACAAACCAACTCAAGGATCTCAATGACAATATAGGAACTCAATTCACAGAACTCCAGAACTCAAAAACTCATAACTCAACGATACTACTCATCTTAAGAATACTCAATTCATAGGGTACATGCTAAAATATAGCCATGAACAAATCAACTCAAGAACAGTCAATGCATAACATATAGCTATTCAAAAATTAGGAATAAAGTTTCAAAAGGATCAGGAACTCAAGAACTCAAAATCAACTAAATAAAAGCTCTTGAAATTTTTTTCACTTTAGTTTAGAATGTAAATTTAGACATGTGATTAGGACGTGTAGGATCTCTCAAGGATTAATAGAGCCTTTAGAAGCTAATACATAGAGGAGAACTTAGTCGTGATTAAAATGAATACATTCGGACAGAAGCATAGAAAGAAAAAGGACTAGGTGACCCTGGCGTACTAAGTGGAGCGTTGACCCATTGCCTCAACTTCAGAAGTCAGGCCTTGGTGCACTGTTGATGCGTTGCGCTAGGCCCTGAACTATTGAAGTCCAGCCTTGGCGCACCATCCCAACCCCCTAACCAGAAAATCGATGAATTTTTCTTCTCAATTTAGGGTCCTAACTTGTTTAGAATTGAATGATTCCTCCTAAATTCTTCTTGATTCTCAAACCTAACACGAATTCATAAAAATTTTCATACAAGCCTCCTCGAAACACGACTCTTATCAAAGATCCATAACACGCAAGAAATAACAACCTCCATTGTTAAGAAGTTAAACAAATATCAAAAACTACTCAAGAAACCTTTAGATACAATGACTTTGTGGGTAAATTAGATGTATGGAGTGAGGAAGAGCAAGTCCATCACTGTGGAAAGCTTACATACTTGGAAAGAACAATGTTCTTGGTGAAAATCGACGGGATCTTGACGAACGCTCAAAATCTAGCTCTTTCTCCTCTTGAACTCTTCTCTTATTTTTTCTAAGTGTTTATGAATGACAAAGAATGGTTTAACATCTGATTAGAGCCTTAATTTGGTGAGGAAAAACGTGCTAAGCCTAGTGGGGAAAGGAAAAGACCAAAATACTTTTTTCTAAAATAAATGAAATGCCTTAAACAGAGAGGCTTCAATCAAACGGGCACAACTTTTTTCTTCGAGCTCAAAACTTTGCAAACTTGGTGGTGTTAGAAAGAGGACTCAAAGACCTTCAATTTGATAGCTCATGAGATGCCTAATTCTTTATGTGCTAAAAGATGTGGTCGATTGAAGTTGACCGAAAACTAGAAAATGATGGCGACTCTTACGAACTTCTATTTAGTTCTTTCGAAATCCGAGGTGTTACATATATTCATCATTAAATTATATATATATAAAAATAAAAAATAATTATAATAAAATAAGATTTTTTTTTTTGAATTGAAGTAGGATAAACATTTGATAATTTTAAAAAATATTATTAGAAAAAATGTGTTAAAGTTAAAAGAAAATAGTATATTTATTTGGAAAATGAGCATTCTTGAACCATTATATAACAATAAGGGTATTTTTGGACCAAACCATAAACTAAGGGCATTTTTGTTCACATAGTTTACTAACATTTTTACCCTTTTCCCTTTTTTAAATCGGTTTGGTTTGAATTGCGGTTCGATTTGATTTATTAACCATAATTATGAACAACGCTAATCCAGTGTCAAATACGGTCGTTTAGACACTTAGATTGCGATAATCAAAGATGGGACTAAAAATGAGCCAAAATGGCATTGTGGGAACCACACAAGGAATTTTAAAATTGACTCCATCAATGAGTCTCAACTAGCTCAAGAAACTTGTGCTCTGAAAATGGGCAGAATCCAAGCTCAAACAGATCATGCACCCAAAAGTTCAAAAAATCACCAATAAAATATTATAGTGGAAGAAATCAAGGGTAACTCATGGGTTAAACGTGAGAACAATGACCTCAACAATATCCAACACTACTCCTAACTCAAAGCAACAAATCCCACAAGAAATTGTCAAAAACTGAGCTCTCAAAGTTTCAAAAATGAATATGAAATAAAAAAGGGGCTTTAGCGATTTAATCATTGTTGGTGCGATGCTACTGAAGCAAAGAAAGAGTCAGTAATGCGAGGATCAATAGACTGACCAGCTCCATAGGAGCGACCTTGGCCCCGTAGGCACGAGGTCATTTGTGCGACCAAGGCTCCACATGTGCCAACCTAGGCTTCGCGTGAGCGGCTACACCAAGTTTTTGGATAAAAATCTCAAGACTCCATCGAACCTTCGAAATTAGTTTGGCGTCGCATCAATGCAAATCGAGTATGCAACTCAATAAGAAACAACATTTAGGACTCAACGAAATTATCAAAACTTTCAATGGAGGTTATCTCGATAAAAAATATGTCCCACACTTAAGCTCTATTTTAGTTATATGCCGCAAGGTATCTCAAAATGAGTCTAGAAGTCTCGGGGCCCAAACCAAAGGTCTTACTAGACCAAACTCGACATTTCAAAGCTAAACGAACTAAGGTCGTGTACTTGAAGTTTTGACCCAAGTCAATTGTTTGAACTTTAGAATTTCCATAACACAGAAATTCACACAAAAACTTAACGAACGACCAGGTGACCAAACTGTTAGTCCTAGCAAGTCATAAATGACTTAGGGTCGCTATTGAAAATCTCTATGTCAAAAATATCGAAAAACAAAAAAAGACCTCGAGAGTCATTACAAGTAGATAAGATATTGAGATTATGAGATATTTGGTATATGACTGTGAGTCCCCATGGATCTTTGTCTTGGGAGCTAAGGCTTAACGAGGTGTATACAACAGGTGTGCGACAGTTTTGTACCCCCACATCATCATCATCATATGCATTGCATTGGTTAATCTTATTTGTTGGTGTAATTAACTTCTCGATTCTGAAATTTGTGTGTATAAGTATTTGTTTACTTTAATTACGTCATTCATATATATATATATATATTTGTGGCACTGATGCCGATGTGAGACTTTTCTGTATGCGGGTGGAAGTGCTCTGTTGGCACCGATGCCGATGTGAGACTTTTATGTATGTAGGTGGAAGTGCTCCGTAGTTTATTTTATAAGTAATGGTATTCTACTTTACTTAGTCGGCCTAACCTATTGAGTACAAGTGGTCGTACTCACCCCTTCTTCTGTAAACTTTTGTTGCAACTATTAGTATGAATGGTACTTTAGATGACTGATTGATAGTGTTGGGAGAGTTTGTTTCGAAGTTATGGTGAGATCCTGCTTTCGGATCATCATTTTGGTGCTTCACCTTTCGTTTCTGTTTTATGTATATTCAAAGGCAAGAGATGTATTTCAGATTCAACTATGTATTATAATGTTCTTTAATGCTTATGATACTAGGTTTTGGGAATTCTTTATTGTATCTCAGCTTTTTCTTTGTTTATGGTCTGACTTCGTTCTAGAAGTCTCTCATGTTTATTTATCTCATTTTTGCTTCGGCTTATGCATTAGGCTTAAGGTTAGGATGTGTGCCATCATGACCTCAACTTTTAGGTCATGACACGATCCTATCTGTCAAAACTTTGAATTAAATAAATATAAAATTATTATTTTTATTTAATAAATTAATAAATTATCAAACAGACTGATAGGGTCGGATTGATAATTTTTTTTAATGAATATGTACCTTGCCCATTAAATTATCTATTTTATCCGAATAAAAATGATTTGCAAAAATACACATGGTTTATAAAAATTAATTTCAAAATACAGAAATTGAGGAATAAGATCGGTTTCTCCTCGATTTCTTTGACGGATCAAATGCCTTTCTCTGAATCGGTTATTGAGTTGTTTTTATTAGTAATACTAGAGATTGAAATTTAATTGAGATTTCAATCACTAATTATGGGTTTCCACTCTTAAGTATTGTTTAAAAACTAGATGATGTTCTTAACTTAATTTATAATTTTTTTATTTCCTTTCCTTGCCCAACTTTTAAAATAAAGTTAAAAATAAATAAAGGTTTGAGATGACTTGTGGTGGAGAATTATTAAACGAAAGCAACTCTTTTTGAAGTCAAATTTGATATTGCCCGTTCTAGGTTGCCTTTTTGAATTTTTCAATGTTCAATAAATTAATCACTTCAATTCAAAATTAACCTATTAAATATTTACGGGCATATAATCATAAAATCATTTTTTTTTAGTTAAAAAATCACTATTTCAAGAAATTTCAAAAACAATAAAAAATTATTTTTTATTTTTTTCATTATATATTATTCACAAATTTTTTTATAATTCTAATTTAGTTCATTCTCAAATTCAATTCTAATTTTCAAATATAACCTTTTACCTTAAAAATAAGAATATATTTCTAATATTCTTACGATGAAACAAAGTTGTGTGCGTGTCTTTGTATGTTCACTTTCGTCGGCAGACGCGTGGCATCTTTTGGGACCCACATATTATCAGTCTAATTATAGTATTTTATTAAATAAGAAGAAAATAATTATTTATTTATTTATTTTTTTGAGTGAAGTGGAGCCCATTTGTTAGGTGATTTAAGATTTAAGCATAATTAACTTTAATTAAGCACATTCAACTGCTAACTAATTGACAATTCTAATTTCGGCCGTTACACAACTAACACAAAGTAGTATAGAAAATGACTTTGTTATTGATTGTTAATAATAAAATTAAAGTACTCTATTTGAAAAAAGAAAATATTATTAGATCCAATGTTGCTATAAGTTTTAAAGATATTTATAAAAAGTGCTAAAATATAGTACTTGCTGCTAAGTTATTCTCCTCCGTCCAATAGTAGTTGTCCACAATATTATTTTGAAATGTCCAACAATACTTGTCCATTTTAATTAAGATAATTTTACATTTTTTAATTTACCCTTACCATTAATTATAGTCATTTCCCTGTTACACTTTTCAAGATATTATACTCCCTCCATTTCATATTAATTGAATTATTGAGACATTTTTTATTTTTCAAATTAACTTAATTGTTCAATTTTTAAGACTACTTTTAGAACTTTTTTCAATTTTACCCTTCATTAGTTAGTATTGGAATTAGTTATTAAATAATGTTTAGTTATTTTAATCATGATTTTAATAATAATTAATAAGGGTAAAATGAAAAGTTAAGCCTAATTTATGTCTTAATCTTCTTTTCTTAAAGAGTGTGAAACACCTCAACAATTCAATTAATATGAAATAGAGTGAGTATTTATTATATTTAAATGGTGATATAATAAAATTACTCTTATATGTATAATTTCTTAAAGAAGTATGCAAAGTTAATAATAGACAAATATTGATAGATGGAGAAAAAAATATTATTAATTAATTACTGTTAAATATCATTTTGATGTATTGCTTCTCGAACGTTAAATGACTATTTTGTTAACCTTTCAATTCATATATAGTTTTGAGTCTACAGAAAAGTAAATAGTTTAACGGAAAATAATTTATAATGCAACCTGTTAGTCACGAGTATTGTCAGTTTAATATTTTTTTTTAGAAAAGTTGTACTGGATGTTTTAACCAATACGAACTTATCTGACTAATTGTCTTCTTTATATTTGCTAATTAAATATTACATATTCTCATATTAATGTTGAACAATTAAAATTAAACTTCATTGATTTGGTAAATATTTAACTATAAGTGGTACAACTAAGCTACAGAGCTTAACCATAATTGCTTAGCTTATTTTTGGTAAAAATAAAAATCATCATAAAGAGAAACAGTTGTCAATAATAAATTTTATGGTCCAACTTTTAATTTCTTTCCAATTACGATTTCATTAATTTGACATTTCTGTAATATTCATTTTGTTAAGTACTCTTGTTTATTTTAATTAGCATAATTAATTCGTGGGCTCAAATAAATTTATACATGCTGATTGAACTAATTAAGACCTTGTTGGATGACTTTTCACTATGTTGAAAAGTCATAACCTTTCTAAAATATAAGTAAGTATAATAAATAATAAGTAACATATTCCTTTAATTTGTATATTGTTTATATTATACTAGTTTGAGCGGCAAATAAATTGCATTCATGAATAATATGGTACTTTATAATTTGAGGGTATAAAGATATCATTCACATTGATTTTTGAAAAAATAAAATAAAAAATATGTCCTATATAAAATGTGATAGCGAGAAAAAGATATTTAGTAGTTAATATAAAGGTACATGCAAAATAATATTTAGGGATAAACACTTTCCTCTTTCTTTTCTATTAGCTCAAAATATTTTTTACTTTTTTCAAAATATTATTTTGGAAAAAATTTCGGACATAGACTTATTACAATTTTTTGAAATTCATGTCCATACAAAACTTGATCAAAATCATTTTTAATTAAAAAAAATAAATTTAAATTTCACAATTTTTATGTCCAAATGACCTCAAATTACTTCCTATGTTCCTATGCAATAATGGTGATGAAATCTTGGGATCAGTAGAATTTGAAAACTACAAAACCAATTGATTTCATATCGAGAACAAGATTCATAGCAAAGACCGCAATAATTTGAAAGATATCTTGAGAAAAGATTTTAGTATATATATACCCAAGTTTATTTGAAATATCCTAATAGTGTAACAACATCGACTTTTTGATAAAAAGAGGAATATGACTATGTTTTCTTGTTTCAGAGAAATAAGCGGCTCACAAAAAATGGAAAGAAATATATTATATTTGATCTCTAAGTCCGTATATAAAATCCTGAGAAGGTCATCACTGGTAGAACTGACATAATGTTAATTCATGTTCACATATCAAGGTAACAACAATATTTACATTCACTATAATTTGGTCATTTGACAAAACAATTTATTCGATCAAAATAGTGAAACTGAATGCAATAAATAATCAAACATATGTTTTCTTTTAATCACTCTATCAAGACATACGCTCATAAAGGTTCTCGAGATTCTCAATTTCTCTTTTAGTGGATAGAAATAATGGAAGAATGGAGCAAGATCAAGCTAAGTCACTAGTAGAGCAAGTCTTTTCCACATGTTAAGTTGAATATAAATAAACGAATGCAACCTTAACTAGAGAGATCAACCTACACCTTTGAGTTGAGGCTGTTGGGGACGCAAATTAACTAATTCACGATCAACAATTTTTTTCAAGAATGAAATGAATACAACACTTACTTTAAAGAAATCTTGCTTCAAATCAAAGAAAGAAAATCTATTTTCAACATAGTTCATCGGCCAAACCAAGTATTCTCTTCTCAAAGGTATTAGAGAAAGTATTTTCTAGTTAGACTTCTTTCAATAAAATGAAAGTACTATCTTATTTCTTTATTTATTTCTGTCAGCTAGAAGAAAAATTAAATCCCAAAGAGCCCTTCTTTATTTTACTATTTTAGGGGGTGAAGATGAAGAGGAATTAGTGGGAAGAGAGGGTTACATAGAATAACAAAGTTGAAAGGTAAGAGGGGGGTGGGGAGGTAAATTAAAATTCTTTAGTCGACTTTCTTTGTGGAACAATCAACTCACCTGCAGGTTAGTATCTCAATATAAAATAAGAGTAACTGTAGAAAGTAAATTGACACGAAATATTTTACACTGGTTCGAAACACCGATGTGGTGCCTACTTCCAGACCCCTTGGATTACAAGGATTTCCTTAAGAGCTTGTTGAGAACTTGGGTGTTACAGAATGTTACAATTGAGAGTCTTGTCTGATATGCAAATCAGATTTTCTTCTTTGACACAACCTCTACTTGTATAACCTACACTCAGATCTTTCTTTCTCTTTTCTTTTCAACTGTTCACTCAAGTGTGTACAAAGTTTTATAAAAGATAAAAAAAGATTACAATATAAGCTCACGTGAAGTGCGTCCTTCACAACTATGGCTATGAGAGATTTATATAGCTTTGAAGGACTTTGTTCTTTTACGGAAACCCAAGAGAGTTTGAATCAAGGATCTTTGATTGAGTCCTTGATTTTATTCTGATTGATTTGCTGAGTCATATCCATATTAGATATGTGCACAAGCAAATCAATTTCTTCCTTTGTAGTCTTGGATGTTGGATGATCTTTTCTATCTTAAATGTATCCCTTGACTGATGGAATTTCGTATCTTTCATTGATTTTCTTCATCCTAGGCAGATGCTAGGATTAATGCTTGATCTTGGATATTTCTTGATTGATATGTTCCTTGAATGCTGGAATCTTGATTTATTTGTTTTTCTTCTATGTGTCGTACAACACATGACTTTCCCTCTTGATGTAGTGTGTCTTGACTTCTTTCTTTTTTGATTTCTTTGCCTTGATTGGTGAACAAATTGTTATCCTAGTCAGGTGTTAGGATTTTGGCTATCTTGAATATATTCTGTATCCCTTGATTGATGACAAATTGTCTCCTTCTTTAGGTGTTGTATGCTTGGCTTATCTTTTTCCTTCTTTGCCTGCAATAAGTCACAAGTCGGTTAAGTGTTTCATTATTAAAATTACCTGATTCTATGGGGCTAACAAAAGTGATTTATGATTGAATCTCAAATACATTCTCATTATTTAGTATATACAAGTCCATGACCTATTTCAGATTCACTTTGAGCTTTGGTAACAGCTATAGGAGATGTGATGTTTATACACTCATTTCAAGGGGGGCAACACTTCTTAGTTTGGGCCTCACATTTCTCCTATATACCATATTTGTATGGTGACGTGATGTTCTATATGAATCCACATTTGAAGAATATCATATCAAAGTCATATATTTTGGTCCTTGATATAGTTCAATTTTGTTTATCGCATAAAAAGGAATTGCAGTTTTCTCATTCTTATTTAGACCTACAACAAAGATCAAAGCTATTTGGACCCTAAAAGGAATTGCAGTTTTCTATCCTTGGAAAATATCTTTCTTAATTGATTATTGTTCTTCATAGGAAGTTGTAGTAACTTGAGCTCATCATATTATATACACGGGGAAGGAAAAGCAAACAATTTACACTTTAATAACTATTGTTTCACTGACTTTAATATTCACAAGCTTTTAAAGATAAAAGATCCTCTAGCATTTTTCACTATTTCCGATCGTATTTAGGGATCTACTTTTTTATTAGCAGTTGATTTTCATGTGCTTATAGGTATTGTCTTTTCAGAGGACACTAACGGGGTTTGATGTTTCAAGACTCAACATTTTTCCCAACTTCTCTTTATTAAAAAAGTCGCCTGTCTAATATGATTAGATTAAGATCATAAAAATAGAAGCTTGTAATATAGCTAGACCTGATCCAGTAAATAGAGTCTGATAATAACATTATGAAACTGAATTCATATAACAGAAGTAAAATTACTGATACATTTTCAAGTTTATTCTTATCCATTAAACTTCAAACAAAAAAATTTTGAATTTCAGAGTTGAATGGAACGAACAACAAAAGAACAGAAGGAAGAGTAAAGACAAAACAAAAGTAAGAATTTCGATATCTTACTTTACTAATTTCATTTACTATAAGTTCCTAATTTTCCATTTAAAAATATTAGAGCACATAGAAGAGACTTTTCAATGATAATTTACTTCCTGAAAAAAAAGATGAAAATTTCCTAAAAAATGAAAGAAGATAATTTACTTCACTTCTAAAAAACCAAACAAGCTAACAAAACTATTAAAAATTCTTAAATTAATACTCTATCTGTCTCAATTCACGTGACATCATTTAACTTGACATAATTCAGAAAAAAACTTTTAAACTTAATGATCTAAAAACAAATCGTAGACATTTAGGTAATTATAAATCATTTCATTAATAAAAATTAAATTCATTTTAATAATAACAAAAATGAGATTCATTTTGAAATAAAATACCAAATAATCATTTTCGTACCTAAATCACTGGATATTCCTATTACTCCTTTTAGATTGAAAATCCTTATTTTTTCCGTCTTTAGAAAACAAAAAAAGAAGAGTAAAAATACTACTTATTTTTTTAAAAATAATTACTACTACAACAAATATTCCTCCATTCTTAATCAAGAAATCTCAGATTTGAGTCCTCTTTGTTATGGAACACTTTACCTCTAATATGGGACTTTCCAACGTGAATTCAGATTTAGTCGAACTCCAATATGAATACCGAATATCGGGTGGAAAATAATAAAAATAAATAAATAATTACTACTACAAGTTAAGTACCCTTTTGAAGTTAGCGGCTACTAAACAAATACAGTACATGTAAACAATACTTACATGTATATATGCCTAGGAAACAGAGCCCTTCATGCCAAACCCCACCCCCATTTGGTACAAGGTGGGGGGGGGGGGCTCTTTTTTTTCTTTCAACTTTTTAAAAAGCATTCAAAGACCATCTTCCTCTCTCTCTACTCCTTTGTATATTTCCAAATATAAACTCTGTATCTCTCTCTCTCTCCACATTTTTGCCTGGAAAACATCATCAAAAACAAGACTTGCCTCTTCTTGCTACACAGCCAATTCAAGAATCCATTTTTTCCAACTTTTTAGAGGACCCAAAACTTCTGTTTAACTCATTTTTCTTTGTATGATACGTGAGTGTCTACAATCTTTCTACTTTTTTTGTGTGTGTTGTATGTTGTTACTGTACTTTTTGTATTTGTGGTTTTGTTTCTCTCTTTTTGTAGAGTTTAGGGTATCAACTTCTTGATTCTGTTAAGAACTTTCCATTCTTGGAATTTGCAACATTTCTCTAGCTATGGAACATTTTTTCTTGATATTCTTGGTATCCTATGTTAATTAGTTGACTTGGGTATGAGCTTTTGAAGGGTTTTGACCTTTTGGTCAATAGTTTTCATGGATTCTGTTGTTTTAGCCATGGATTGCTCTAAAGTTGATATCTTTAGGATGCAAGTTTCTAGTTTTAGGTATAAAGTTTTGATTTTTACTCTAGAAATTTGATTAATTTGGTAATGTAGGTTACTTCTCTGTTTGGTGGATAGAGGCCTCCATGATCTTTAGGTGAAAAGTTTTGGGTTTTACTCTTTAAATTTTGATTAATTTGGTAATGTAGGTAAATTTTCTGTTTGGTGGATAGAGACACATCTATGATCTTTAGGTGAAAGAGTTATGGTTGACAGTGCAGATTTTTTTCTCTTTTTTGTTGTTGTGTGAGTTTTAAGGTAGATAGACCATATATGACTGTTTTTGGAAGATTATGGTTAATTGATTAGGGACTTGTGATGTAGATAATTTGGAGTTATGACAAGGGTAACCCTTGATTTTGGAGATACAATGCAAAGGGATGCTGTTCCTCCTGTATCAGCAGATGTGATCTTCCCAACTAGTCGCTTTCCAAATTACAAAATTGGACCTAACAATCAGATTATGGAGGTCAAGCAGGATTCTAAGGCACTTACAATGAAAGAGGTGGTTGCTAGAGAAACTGCACACTTACTAGAGCAGCAAAAAAGGCTGTCTGTTCGCGATCTAGCCAGTAAATTTGAAAAGGGTCTGGCTGCTGCTGCCAAGTTGTCTGATGAGGTAACACCTTAATTATGCTTTGTTATTTCCACTACTCTTGAATGGCTAGTTCCATTGTCCTAACTCAGAAGTTGCCTTATCAGTTACCCCTGTGATAATCTAAAATCAATGAAGGGATAAGTCAGGAACATGGAATAGGGGAAATCTAAGTAATTCAGTTGGTTGGCTATCAATCCCCCACCTTGTAATCCCCTCCCCCTCCCCCTACCCCCCCATTTATTTAAAAAAGAAAAGGAACATGGAGTATCTTTCCTATTTTGGCCAACTCCCGGCTTGTAATGTTGAGTTTGTATTAAAGAAGTGAATTTTTTGATACATAGCCTCTCCCTTTAAAGTGTTACATCATTTACTCCATGCAAGACACCATTCTTTCAAGGCGAAGAGGATGATTTTATTGAACAACATTGAAGGCTCTATAGTGATAAAACTATCTTATATGTGGGCTCCAGGCAAAAATGAAAGATGCAGCTTCACTGGAGAAGCATGTGCTGTTAAAGAAGCTCAGAGATGCTCTTGAAGCGTTGAAAGGACGTGTGGCCGGGAAAAACAAGGATGACGTGGAGGAAGCTATTGCTATGGTTAGTTTTATGTCCTTTACAAGCTTTCTTTTTCTTGTTCAGTATGCCCTTTTTGAGTGATGTTGTTATTGCAAGATGAATAGTCATGCAAGGAAAGAATCTGAAAACCTACTTTCTAATGTTATGCATGCGGTAAATTGCTGTGCTTACTTCCTGTAACATTGGGTAAAAGAATATGCTACTTATAAATGCTTTGCACGTTGCTGCTGATATAGCACGTGATATTTAGAATTATCAGAAATAATATTGTGTACCAAATAAAGTATATGTGCGAATGAATGTGAATGAAGACTGCCATTACTATTTATGACACCAGAGACAGTTTGTACCATACTTCCATATTTTGACCCCAGCATCGTCAGTTTTCTGCTGACTTTCTGGTTTTGAGCTGAAATGTCAAATTGTATGCATGATTACTTATATTGTTATATGTGATTTTGTGATTAAATTGTTCGTGCTGATATGTTCTTGGAATCCAACCAATTTGCATATTTGACTGAGAAGCCTAATAAGAGAGTGGGTCCACCAGACTAGAGGAAGAGACAAAGAGTATTCCTAGGCTTTTCAGGCATTGATATTATTGAAGAAGCTCATTAATCTTTATACTGGAATGAAATGGGGAAACACAGCAGATTTGACCCAGACTAACCTACTGATACATCCAACGCCAATGATCAGTGCCTGGAATGTGAACTTCGATGACCTCAATATACAAACTAGGCTGCTATCCTTGGCTTTGCATGGACTTATATTACTCTGGACTACTAGATTTGGTCGGAGAAGGAAAGAGAAATACGTGTGAGCTAAGGGCTTTGTTTACAAAGAATATGAGCTTGCTTGGTCCGAGAGTATGCACTTCTTGGCTGTTGTACTTGGGATATCATTGGATATCGCCTTAAATTTTCATGTACTGGACATTCCCACTAAATTATTGTCCAACTAAAAAACCGAAGCATAATCTTTTTACTTTGCAAATCAGAGTGATTAGTCATTGGAGAAGATCTTTTAGAGGTTTCATGCACTATAATGGAATCTAAAATTGTACGATGCAGTTAGTGCACTATAATGGAATCTTTTAGAGGCTTCATGCACTACTTCAGTTTTGCATTTGTGGACAATTGTCCATCTAGTGTGGTGCTAGATGCATCTGTCTATGCTGAATGGATCTCTCTTAAAATAAAATTAGTGTGAAGAATATCCTGTATATGGCAGTAGCTGCTGTTGAAAATTTCTTATTTCCCTTCATCTTATCAGTAAATTGTTGTTATGTTGAATCTTTTACAGGTTGAAGCTTTAACAGTGCAGTTAAATCAAAGGGAAGGAGAACTGATTCAGGAAAAGACTGAAGTGAAAAAGCTTGCAACGTTTCTGAAGCAGGTAAAGCATAGTATGTAGTAAGAAGTAGTCTTGTGTTCATTCTATTATGGACTCTGAATAGAACTTTACCGAGTCGATGTACTTCCTTGATTGTAGGATGCTTGTTCTGTTTGTTGGTGCAGAAATTTTTCTGGTTAATGGCATAATCAATAAGAAAAGTAATGTTTTCTTTTGTTAGTGGAGATTCTCGAAGCTATGCTCATACATAATTTCTTCAGTGTCTTATTTAAAAAAGATTTCTTCAGTGTTTTTTGTCTCTACTGGAATTTGAACCCTAGTGTCATGACCCGCTACTTTGTCATACCACTTGGGCATAAAATTAAAGCATAAGTGAGCTAGCCTTAGTAGTAAGAATCTAGAGTCTTGGAGAGGTTTGGAGAAGACTCTAGAATACTCAAGAAGAATTCTTGGAAGACCGTAGAAATCTCTAGACTTGTATTAAATTCTAGAAGAGGGCAATTTTTATTTGCACTTTAACCCCTAGGTGTGTAGTATAAATAGAGGGGCATTCATTTGTAAACCAACCATGCAAAAGCACACAATCTTCAAGCAATACAAAAGCCTCCTTACAAACTCTCTTGTGTCTTTCTTCGTTCTCTTAGCGATCTAAGTTTGAGCTACAAGATCGTGAAAGAATCGTGAGTAAGTTGTCGAGTGCCACACGAAGTGTTTAGTTGAAGTCTAAGTTCATGACACTAGTCACCAAAGTTTGCACTCACTTCATTGACCTAGAAGCAATTTCTAGGAATAACTGTAGTCCGTTTTCGTCCTCATGAGTTGTCTCGGTTAGATTACTAAGTTTGAATTTGAACTATTATGTGAAACTCCCCTGAGCTTCTTTTAGTAAATTTCTCTGATAAGTGAGTTTGTTAAGTAATTGCTCCAATTGATGGTCTATTGTTGTAATCACATTGATAAGTTTGTTATAAACACAAATTAAATAAAAATTATAACAACTTAACCTTTTAGTGAAGTGGTTTACATTATTTAACATAGTATCAAAGGTCTTGAATTCTATCCTTGCTGCCATGGTCAATAAATATTTCCATGAAATTGCCCCAAGTTAAAGAAAAGGCCTGTATATCATGAGGTACAAATCTAATATAGATAAATAGAAGTGTCTTAACTTTTAACTCTTTAAGTTTTTAGATGAGACGGTTCACACAATTTAACAAGTTATTTATGTCAAAAATAACAATATATGAGGTTAAATCTTATATGATTTAAATTGTGTAACTTCTCTATTTTGAGATTTGAGGACAAAGCAATGTACATTTTGCATATTTGGTACACTAATTTGTAAGTTGACTGTGTGTTGGAATATTTAATTTATGACAGGTCAATGCTTATAAGTTATAACCATTTGATTGGCCTGAGTAACTGTTTTTAACACGCCCTTTAGACCTATGGGTTTCCAATTATGTTCCTTAACAGATAATCTACACAGTTATTATGTTTAGTTATTAAGTTTGCTGTTAGTTATTACTTGATCAATTTGAATCATAAGTGTGAGATATCTCTCTTGTACAGGCAACTTCTATTCTTGTGACATTCAAAACCAACCAAATGGCCATAGAGTAGTGTTGAGGCTGAAAATAACACTATGGGATCAATTCAAGTTGTAGTTTAATTTCTTGAGTTATCCCACAACTTCAATGTGTAGGTCCGGAGTCTTACCACTCTCTTGTCTATCTGATCAATCAGTCAAGGAGACCTTCATCCTAATTTTGTGCTGCTACATCCTAAATTTCTCTCTTTTCAGTGTTCTTTTCAATATTTTTCATTGTTACTCTCACTTTGATTCTGATCATAGATGCAATTTGATCACAGGCCTCTGAAGATGCTAAGAAACTTGTTGAGGAAGAGAGAGCTTATGCAAGGGCTGAGATTGAGAATGCAAGAGCAGCTGTCCAGAGAGTGGAAGAGGCTCTTCAGGAGTATGAGCAAATGTCCGGGGCCTCAGGAAAGCAGGTTTTTCTAGCATTCTGATTGTCCAATTTGGGTCTAATAATAGTGGAATTATTACTCTTTTTCTTTTCATATTCTGCAAATTGATGTTTTTGCTTCTGTCTTGAGTAATTTTTCTCTAAATATTGACTTGTTCTGAAGACCCTTGATCTTTTGTGCAGTGTTGTTCTCCCTTAGTATATATTTATGTCATGCTTTGTTCTTATAAACCTTTTGGTTTGTAAAGCGGATATGCACTATTAGTGGAAACTGGTATCATATGACATACTGGTTCTTCATTTTTGGATGTTCTCTCTTTTGCCAGCTGTTGTCACTCTATTACGTTTGTTGGCGTGGAAATGACAACTTTGGTTGTATCTTGGACATTTTTGCAGAAATATTTTTATGCAAAACTTTTTAATACTAAACCTGTGACTTATTATTTGTACACTGTTCCATTCCACATTTATTTGGTTTATTTAAATCTTTATTATAAGCAGTTTGTTTTGAGCCCACAACATTGTCTCTTTATCATGCTAACCTCATATATTTTACTGGATTTTAGGACATGGACGAATTGATGAAGGAAGTTCACGAGGCAAGGCGAATCAAAATGCTACATCAGCCTAGTAAGGTATCTGCATGACTTTTCTACTGTGCTGTTGCATTAATTCTGTTTAAGATTTCGTCAATGTTTCTTTATTTCCTCTATTTGGTTAATTATTTAATCTTGGTCATATATCTGCTTATGCTACATGTGTTGTTGGACATATGTATATTTGTAAACAGGAATTCTTAGCCGTAGGAAGCAACCTTTTACGGATCCTTAATACAACTTCTTAAAATCAAGTAATAAAGTTTTAGTAAACAAATGGGCAAAAACCTTAATCATAACTTTGTATAGAACTTTTTGTGCTTGTGGTCCCCATGATGTCACATCATTCATATTTTAGCCTCTACAATCTGAAGCTTAGTCTTATGTTATCCAAATTCAAAAGAAACCAGCCAAAGATAATAAGAAGACTTCCAAATGATACTACTTTCAAGATGAAACTTATTTATTTAGTTGAGAACACATGAACTATTTACTTGAAGGAAGAAACCACAGCTGGTCACACTTCCCACCAGCCACACTCCCTCCTGGTCCATGAGAACCTCTTTCTTCTCCAGCCAGCTAACACTTCTCCTTACCATCTTTCAATTCTTTCTATTTCATTTATACAAGAAAAAGTTGAAATTCAGGATTACCATCACATTTAAATGAATTAAGATGATTTTGCTAATAATTTACTAAAACAACTACATTGGGATCAAGTATGCTACTTCCAGAAATTGTTAGGGCTAAAAACTAAGTTGTATGCTTTTGGTAATTCTGAACTGGAAACTTCTGTAGAGTGCTTAGGTGCAAGTTTGTAGTTTCTCTGATTAACAAAAACATAAATGAGGTTTTATTGTGGACAATATTCAAGAAGCTCCTGTGTATATGAGTTTAGTGTACTAAGATAAGGCAAGTTTTAACTATGTGAATAAGGACAGTTATTAAATAAGGAAAATTACCAAAATAACAAGATTCATAATAATGAGAGTGTTGGAAAGAATAGACTATACGATTAACCTAAACATGTAGTATGATTTAGAATAATATAACATGCAACAAAATAAATTTGACTTATGACGTATCTAATACATATTGGAAAGAATATCCTATACGATTAAACCTAAATATGTAGTATGATCTATAACATTCTGACATGTAACTTAATAAATTCTCGACTTTCGACATAACTAATACATGAAGCCCTCTGACAGGTCATGGACATGGAGCATGAGCTTCAAGCATTGCGAGTGCAGCTAGCAGAGAAGTGCAAGTATTCGATACAGCTTCAGAAAGAGGTATCTGCAATACCTAGTTCAAAAGTATTTGCATGTATCTGTTAATGCTATCTGGTGATACTTTTTAGGACGGCGAATACCGTACTTCGTTGGTGGCACTTGTGTTTATTACAGAAAATGATAAAAAAGATTGTTGGTTCTAGAAACTATCCTCAGTTCCACATTAGTCCCAGCTTTTAAGCAGCTTGACAATTGTATCTTTTGAATATATATATGTAACCAAGCCAACTACCATGTCATGAAGGGAAACATGCTTTAAATGAAGATTTTTTTCCTACAAGTGTTTGGACTCCGATAGTTCCTATTTGAGTATAAACAAGCAATAATATGCAGTCAGATAGCCATTAAATTGACGTGAAGTGGTGATATGCATCTGGAGGCAGGACAATAGAACAAAATATTGGGGAATTATCTTCATGTTTGGTCTTTGAATAGTATCTTGGATTCTTTTGGAAGTGAATTTTGTCATGTTTCTCTTTGGAGGCTGTTGCTTTTTCACATTGTTTTTTGCTTGATTTTGTTACTGCATCTTCCAAAAGGTGTTATATGTCTCTGCTCTTTGCTTTATATATTTTACATTGATATATTCTTTTGACTATCTAATTTGTTGTTTATGGTGTCAAATTAAGTACTAGACTTAACCAGTAACACATGCTTAAAGATATTAAGCCATGTAATCTTGGGAATCAAATGCATGTGGTTTTGACTGAAAATGAGAACAACTTTAAGAAACACTGGAGGTCAAAGACATTGATGAGAATAATGTCAATGAAAGAAGTCAAAACAATGTTACTCAAGTCTCTTGTTCTTATTATGTGACCTTTCTCAAAAAGGAATCTCCTTTTCTTATTGTCACTTGTAAAGTTCTCTAAGACGATTTCGGTAAGAATTCAAGTTATGTTATTAAGGCAAAGCTGTAATCTCAGACTAAATAGTTTTGATATTCCATTATGTTTGTCAGCTGGCAAGGAAAATGGGTGAGGAAACTGTATCACAATTATATGAATTAGATGGAACGGAAGCCCTGGGTTCATTTTTGCATATCCAGCCGTGTTCTCTTGCTGCTTCAGAACTATCAGAATGTACAATTCAGTGGTATCGCTTAGCATGTGAAGGTGGAAAGCAAGAACCTATTTCAGGTATCTGAGCTTTAGTTCTGTAGATTACATTGTATGTTATGCAGCTTAATTGATGTTATCTAGCACATCTTGTGTTGGTCCAGTTACTTGGTGCCTGGTGGTGACTGACAGATTGTTTTCATACTTCTTGGCTGCAAAATTTTGTGATAGAAAATACTTA
The DNA here is from genome assembly GCA_037074985.1 of Solanum bulbocastanum. Classification (NCBI taxonomy): domain Eukaryota; kingdom Viridiplantae; phylum Streptophyta; class Magnoliopsida; order Solanales; family Solanaceae; genus Solanum; species Solanum bulbocastanum. The sequence goes on from CM073607.1 coordinate 34,833,869, forward strand.
TGATACTGAAACATCTATCAGGAGTATTGGGGTCAAATAGTTTTTGGATGGGGTTCTATTAACATTGGAGAAGCTGCTAAATGGACAAACCAATAATATCAAAGTATTTTCATAGAAGACACTAATTTATTCTAAGTATTACTTAAATGTCTTCTTTTGTGAGTAATGGTTACCATTTACAAAAAAAAAGTCTTGTTTCGTAAGTACAATTCAGTAACTAATGACCTCTCAGGGGTTGGTAGGTGAATTTGATTTGGGATAAATTTTGTCGGGCGTTTGGTTTGTTTGGGTATCCTTGCATCTGGATCGAGAGGACCATTAATATCCCATGTTGATGGGATAGTTCATTCCCATGGAGGAGCCCATGGGATTAACAGGTGGTTCACCCCTTCTCCGATGTTTCTCTGTTGCTGCCTAATGCACCTGTGCCTAATCTTTTGAAATGTTTCACTTTTCTTATTGTTTTCTACGTTTATTTATTTCTGAATTCTACTGCTAAAATTTCGTTGATTGTCTTATTAGGTTTACTTTAAAGCGGCTCATATATACTTATTACTATATTTTGAAGTCAGATACTTCTTGATGAACTACAACAGATATTTGAGGCATTAAGATAAAGGGAATTTCGTAATGAGTTTCTTTTTGAATGACCCCATACAAAGCTTTTCAAATCGCCTTCTTCATACTAGACAGCCTGTACATGTTGATTAATCCTACTCCTTTATTATAGTTTTTTATTTGTGAGCATTTTACGTTCATATTTTTGCTTGGTTCCATCTGGCATAAATGTTATTTATAATCTTCCTCTTTTTTCAAGTGACACATACTTTTGCAGTGCAATTTGATGTGTTGTATTAACTTTTCCCCCCTTCCCGGCATGTGTTCAACTATCCTTATTTCAGGGGCCACAAAATCTGTTTATGCTCCAGAACCATTTGATGTAGGACGAATTTTGCAAGCTGAGATCACGTATGGAGACCAGACAACATCAGTGACGACTGCTGGTCCTATTGATCCGGGTTTGTTTTGATTCCTGAAATGTAGTGCTTTCCATGTGCTTTTTAGTTCTAGTATTAACCAACTTTAACTTTTGTGGGTCTGATTAGATATTGACTTAGCTGCAAACTAAGTCTGCATTTCCATACCTTCATAATGACTGGCAAACTTTTCCTTCAACAGCTGCAGGCTTGGGGAACTATGTTGAAGCTTTGGTGCGTAGGCATGACATTGAATTCAATGTACGTTCAATTTAAAGTTTACTCCTTTATTAGGAATTCCTCAATTAAGTTCTCTTTTCATTAATTTACTACATCTTTTAAGTCTCTTTTGATTGTTCTATATAGTTGTATTGTCTTTACAAATATGTCTCCTCGTCTAACTCTCAGTTCACCAATTTAAATCATCTTACTGCCTTGTAGTTGTGTACTCCGCACCGACACATCATGTTATGCACAAGCTAGTGTAATTAAATAAATGAAAGTGCTCATCTTTAATATCTGAAGTTTGCCCTTTTGGACGAGATCCAATATTAGATGAGGCAGTTACACAATTCAAATGAGGTTGTCCACTGGTTGTATAAAGACTCCCGGAGGGGGTTTATAAAGGGCTTCTCTAGCATTTGCCTTCGATCGTTCTCCTTGTGTTTTGTCCTGTTGAAGTGTGTGACCATTTCATCTAAAAGCTTAAGTTATTAGAGAGAGCACACTTTTATTACTCCCTCCGTCCCATATTATAAGTCGCCCCTTTCTAAAAATAGTTGGATCACAATATATGTCATTTTATAAAATTTATGCATAAATTACCATATTTTTCCCATTATACCCTTGATTGATTAATTAATTAATTAATTAATTAATCTTGAAAATGTATTTTCTTTGACTAACCTAGGAAATCTACAAGTAATTAATTTCATTGGGAGAGTACTTCATTCATTAATTAACTACTTTCTTTATTCACTACTTATTCTATAAAATCTGATTTTGAAAAAAAATATCAACAAAACAAATTAAAAATAAAAGATAAAAAAAAATTCAAAAATAATCTTGAAAGTTTAAGCTTCAACAAGTTTTATCAAGGAAGATGACATTTCAAAAAGTTCAAAGGATGTAAAAATAGAAGACTTAACCAAAACACGTGAAGGCCAAATTGAGAAAAATAAAGATCCAAATAAAGAAGTTATGCACCATTTAATTAAAAAAACAAATGATTTGTTGAACTAGAACTAAAATTCATTTGTCGTCTAATTTCATTATCAATAATATCAGATTCAGTAGGAAAATTTCGATCAATTTGAAGTAATGGAATTTGAATATTTTGTGATGTTATGTTTGCTTTAAGAATTTATATATAAAAATATAAAAAAACAGTTTACACAAAATATATAGGAAAATTGAGGTGGGAAAAACTTTGATTTTTAAAATTTTTTGGATTAATTGGTGAAAAAATTTGGCTCCAAAAAGTAAAATTTAAATAGTCAGCCAAATGCATTTATATTTTTGAAATCTAACATTTCATCATTTATTACAAAGTTGTCATAAGCAAACATTAAATAAGGGCATAAGGGTAAAATTACCTTATTTCTTAATGCAAGTGCAAATGGAAAAGGTGACTTATAATATGGGATGGAGGGAGTAGTTAATTATATTCCCAACACGCCCCTCACGTGCGGGCTTGATTCTTTTTCATGGGCCAAGCATGTGGAATTTTTTTAAATTTGGGTGGCGGTGAGATTCGATCCCAAGATCTCTGTCTGCTCTGATACCATGTTGAAGTGTGTGACCATCTCATTTGAAAGCGTAAGCTATTAGAGAGAACACATTTTATTAGTTAATTTTCAACATTACTCCAAAGAATTTAAAAATGATGTCAAAGTAGACAAAGGTCCTATGTTCCAACTGCACCCTTGCCCGTTTATCAACAAGTATTAACATGTTTTTTATGCAAGGAAAAGAATCAGACTCATACGTGAAGTGTTGTATTTAGGCATAATTAAATAAATAGAAGTGTCCATCCTCTAATAATTTAAATTATTGGATAAGGCGACAACATTATTCAGCAAAACTATCCAATTTCGAGAAGATTATAAACCTGAGAATGTGAACAAGAGTAGGAAGAATTCCACCTTGGTTTACTGATGTCACGTCATAGCTGCATTTGTCTTTTTCCAAGTCCTTACTTCTATGTATATGTTTATTGGTGATGTTTGTAGGTAGTTGTTGTCCAGATGAATGGAACAGATCATACATCAGAGACTATCCATGTACTTCACATCGGAAGGATGAGAATGAAACTATGTAAAGGGAAGACCAGCGTAGCAAAAGAATACTATTCCACTTCAATGCAGGTATTGATAATGCCTACTCCCTTGCCATTTCTTTCATTTAGGTGTTGTCAGAGCTTATAGAATAACAGAAAGAAAATACCTTCATGCTGTTTAACTCACAAGGGATAGGACTGACCTGCCCACAAATTTGTAGCACAAATAATAGGCCAAAGGAGTACCAATTTACTTTTTGGCTTATTATGATTTGCAAACGACTGTACTCGGAAAGGGGATTTATGCATGACAATTTGAACAACTGTCAATGCACTTTCCCTAACTAATCTGTTAAACTGTCTTTTCACCACAGTTATGTGGCGTCAGAGGTGGTGGGAATGCTGCAGCTCAGGCAGCATTTTGGCAAGTAAAGACTGGACTCTCCTTTGTGTTGGCGTTTGAAACGGAGAGAGAAAGAAATGCAGCCATTATGCTGGCCAGAAGATTTGCCTATGACTGCAATGTAAGTGTTGGGGCGTTTTCTTTCTTTTGGCTGCAGATGAATATTTTAGGATCATTAAACAAGTATGTTGTTCTTGTTATCCAGTTTGAATGTGAACAATTCCCAATACTATCTATTCCTATACTCTTTATTTTTTTGACTTATGTTCTTTTATATATAATTTTAACAACCAAATGGAGAGGGACAGAGCCTAACCTCCTTTTACATCTTAAGGACAAGAAAGATCCTATCCTATTAAGATTCTGATACAATGATCTTTACAAAACAACTATATTATTGCAGTTAAACTATAATTGTTAATGCATATAAAAAAAGTATTCAAGGTGGATCGAATTGCCAGGTATTAGTCTTCTTGGCTCTTCTTTGGAAGGTGGGAGAATCCAATTTATTCATCCTAAGAAGGCCGTTGCCACTTCTGGAAGATCAATTTCTTGCAAAAAAATCTTCGGGTCTTGAATTTGAGTGGTATATTTTGCTAGAGCATACGCCACTTCATTTGCCTCTCTATAACAATGTTTACCTATGATATTTTTGTGGCTAATTAAGAGTTATATTTCATCAATGATACCTAGAATCCTCCAAAGAGGCTTAACAAAAGGCCAAATAGTAAAGTTGATCAATCTATTAATGATTTCTTAATCGCCGTGTCAAATAGAAAGTGCCCATCTAATATGGTTCGGAGGGAGTATTACATATTGGACGCATCATTACATATTGTAGCACTTGTAAGACAAGTAGTTCCTAGTTTGTCAGTCTTCAGTACATCTATTGTGTAACTTGTGTTGCTTAAATTTGCAGATTATGCTATCTGGACCGGATGATAGAGCCGCTCCTGGATCTTAAGAAAGCTACTATAATGAAAAGTTGTAATTATACTGACTCTGATGTATCTATAGGTGTTTTGTAGTAGTAGTGAATATGCGATAGGGTTGATTGTTGAGTGGCATTTTTTCACCATCTTCTTGTCTTCTCTTTATTTCTATCTTGATAGCAAAGGCATTGTTTTTTTGTGTCCCTAGCTCTATTTGATTGTAATGATTCTTTGCTCCTTGTTTCTTTGTTTTGTCAAGTGATTGTAATTGAGCTCAACATACATTTGATTTTTGAATGGCTTGTAGTGATTATTGGCTTATGTTCTTCAAACAACTATCCATTTTTGGTTTGTATGGAATGGTTATCTTCCTATAGTCATTTGGTTGGATATCGAAAGGAAAAGCTTGCATCGACTTCCCCTACTGTATAACCGGTCCTATCTCTCTGCAAATTTAACGTGGTAGTTTACCATCACTTTCTATCTATCGATTAAAGCCATCTCTCTGCAACCTAACGTGGTTGATTATTTCTATAGAGTGACATAGCTCTGTACTCAATGAATTGAGATACAACACTTTGCTTCTTACTCCTCCATGAAACTAGGTTACACAATAACCTGTAGTCGAAAGCGGAGCGCCCTTAACTCAGAATTATAGCACATGTGGCTTCTTTGAATAGGACTAGTAATATACTATTGTTCTTAAGTTCTTAAACTCTCAAGTCTGGTTATTCAATACTTTATTTAACATTAATAACATCAAATGTTCCTAGTGATACGACTAACTTCTAACATTGGACCTCAGGTTGTTATTGATCTCTTGCTCAATTATTTGATTTGATTTCATTTCTTACTCGTTATTAGCCTTGTTTACATAAATTGAAACAAGTTAAACTGCATTACCATTCGTTCCAATTTACGTGTCCTTGAATCACATATATAAATTTAACTATACCTTATTAAAGATAAACATGAAGTCAATGTTAAATTTATGATAAAAAGAAAATTACAACACTTTATTGAAACGAATACTGGGTAAATCATCTTTTCCTATTTATAACAAGGTTGAATAATTTTTGAATTGTCCAAAAGGGGAAGTATATACATCTAACTAATATAATAAGACATGAATGAATAACTTTTGTTTTGTATGTTTAGATTCATTCCACCAGAGATTAGAAATAAATGTCATTTTGTGAAATTAATAAACGATAAAAATAGGTTAAAATCTTTCTACTTATTAATTGGTCACCTTTTGAAGTATCAGACTGACCCATTAACAATCAAATCTGAAAAAAAAAGACTTATTGGCAATATATATATATATATATGGAAGCACCCCTAAAGCTGGCACGAGTTAGTAGTTTTGTTCTCGAACTATTAGCATCCTTAAAAGCACCCTTCTATTTGATTAACTAAATTTAGATACACCCCGACCTGCCACACGATATAACAAGTGATCTCAAACTCTTGTAAGGGCATAAAACTCTTAGGGTCGTTTGGTGTGAAGGATAGGGTAAAATAATCCCGGGATTAAATTATAGTGACACTCAATTTATTGTTTGGTTGGCAAGGCCGGGATAACTTATCCTGGGATAAAATGACTAAATGACAAAAATGTCCCTTTAAACACTTTTTAGACATTATTTTTCAAATCCATGAAGGGTATTTTTGTAAACTTATATGTTGTTCTTAAGATTTATTATTTTGAATACAACTAACCAAACACTCAATAAAAAATAATCTTAACATAACTTATCCTATCATAACTAATCCTATCATAACTTATCCCATCATAACTTGAATTCAAACCAAACGACCCTAAGTCTTAATAAAAAGTCTAGATATAACAAGTGGTCTCAAACTCTTGTAGAAGCATGATGCTCTTAAGTCTTAATAAAAAGTCGAGATATAACAAGTGATCTCAAACTCTTGTAGAAGCATGATGCTCTTAATAAAATGTCAAGAGGAGTGTTGAAACTTGAAAACACCCCCAAACTTGACTAGAATTGAGGGGTGTATTTCACTCATATTACAAGATTGGGGGGGGGGGGGGGGGGAGGGGTATTTAAGTTCAATTAATCAAGTAAAGATTTTTTAGATTGTTAATAATTGAAGGATAAAACTAACAATTCGGCGTTTTTAATCTTCCTCCGAATATGTTTGTTTGGACGAATCTACCAAACTTGTTGGCAAAATAGAATTTTTATAAAGTTACCCACCAATTTCATATAATTAATAGACCTCTTCTATTGCCATCAACTAGGACTTCCACTTTGATTAATACTATCTATTTTATTCTTTGACTTATGGCCTATGGGTCTAGTCCATACGTGTTAAATAAACTTCAATTATATAAATAAACTTTTAGTTGATTTCAAAGTATTAAATTACAACTTTATTTATCATTGAATTATCTATTTTAAAGGATGATAATACTTAGTTTTTGAAAAATATAATACTCGCATACATAAATTTAGTTCATAAACATTACAATTTTATACAATATGAAAGTACCTTTGGGAAGGAATAATATATTTTTTGAAAGACATTTATAAAATAAAATAAAATATGTATATTCTAGATTTATTGTCCTTAATGTTAGGGTGAGTCAAAATACAATTCTTGACATATTTTTTGAGATATAAGTAAGCATTTCATATTTGCTTTTTACCATAAGGTTAACATATTATAAGAGTAATAATATTAAATATTAGAAAAATGATGACTTATTTACTTTATTCATGATACCATGACATGTACATCTATTCACGATTTTAAAGTGAGTAGAGCTTAATCTATTTTAAAAAGAGAAAATCGATAAAGTTTCCTTTTTAACTTATACAATTTTTTTTTTTTTTAAAATAGAAGATTCTATTACCCACAATTTTTTTTAAAGTAACATATGTATATATTTATCAGCTTTGATATTGCAACATCATTTTAATTACTTTTTCTTTTTCGTCCATCGTTTAGATTCCGAATTCATAAGAACACAACTTATTTACCTCTCCGACGGCCATCTCAATCCCTAGGCCACTAAAGCCATCGCTTGGGGTCCCATATATTTTGGGGCCCCCATTTTTGAAAAATAATTACTTATATATGTTATTTTTTAAAAAAATTATATGTATTATGAGTGTCATGATTTCTACTAAGGAAATTGCATATGAGATAAAAATAAACTTGAATTTCATATGAAACAATTTGATGAAAATATGGATAGCGAAATCACAAAGTCCCTTGAAGAATCTTTTAGAGCTGATTGCTTTATAGAGTAGATCAAACTATTTTTTCACTTCAAAATAGATTTGAACCAATTGAAGCATATGAAAATATTTTTGATTTCTTATTTAATGGTAAAATATTGAGATCACTAGATGATGAGAATTTAAAAAATATTGTCTTAACCTTGAACTTGCTTTAATGCGTAATAGTTATTCTGATATTGATGATTTAGATTTATTTTTTGAATTAAAAGTGTTAAGGGAAATAATACAAGTAGAAGATAATGATCTAATAAAAATAGTGAAAATTTTATATATGACATATATTAGAATATTTTCAAGTTATAGCAGTAGAATTAAACTTTCAAGTTGTAACATTAAAAAATTTCAGGTTGTAACCGTTTATAAAAAGAAAAAATTTAATAATTGAAAACACTTGTTTTGAAAAAAAATAAAAAGATAAAAAAATTATAATAAATCGTTTCTTAAGAAAAAAAGGTAAAAAAAATGGAAATAGGGGTGTTAATTAAATTTAAATTGATTGAAGATAATTATTAATTAACATGAATTAAGGAAATTCAAACTAATTAAGAATATTCAGTTTCCTTAATTCACTCTAATTTGTTAAAATTAATTAAAAATTCTGATTTTATCCATTTTTTCTTCCACGTCTCTTCAATTGTTTTTCAAAAATCTTGTCACTGGCTTGATTAATTGAAGTTTTTTTTTTGTTTGAAAAATCTTGATATTGTTGTGATGGACAACTACTTATCTATATTAATTAAACATGGTGAAGATGGGATCCTTCAGGTTAGTAATTATTATGGTTTATTGTTTGTATTTGTATTTCAGTGAAATGAAAAAAAAAACAACAATGAAACTGTGAATCACATTTTGTGATTTTATTTTTGTAAATTGTCACTATAATTAAGATGAGATGTTTTTTTTGTATAATCAATACATTTTGTTCATAATACGTATTAATTGTTGTGAAACTGTAATATTAGTGATTTTGTTGGTACGTTTTTGTATTTTTTTATTTTTTGGTTATTTTGTATACTGTCAAAACCATGATTTCGTGAGAATATGGCGCAATATATGAATGATTTGAGTATAAATGTTTGAATAGAAATAGTCTTATCGTTGTAGATTGGGTACGTAGATTAAAATTATAATATTGAATACTGTTTTTTTCCTGAAAATATAAATTAAATGTATAGTTTTGAATGAATTTGGTAGTATAAATGGAATGAAATTGATATGAAAGTGTGTTCACTAATGTGTAAAAATATTATTTAGAATTTTGAAGAATTATATGCAAAGTGTTTTAAGTTGGTATGAAATTTGAAATTTTATTGTTTATATAAGTTTTGTCGAGTGTGTATAAATTGTGTGAGAGGAATGAACTATTTGGTATGAAGGATGATTGTTTGTATGAAATGTGTATTAAGTGGGTATGAAATGTGAAATATTTTTTTTTTATGAAATCTGTTTTGGAGTGTACTGTCTGAATGATATTTGTATGAAAAAATAATGACGAGTGTGTATAATTTTGTTGTTATTATAATGAATTTTGTGGATGAAATCTGTATTGTCTTTGGTATGAAAAGTTAATATAAATACAACATATTTCTAATTGCTTTGTATTATGTAAGACTAATTGTTATTTTTTTTAATGAAACAGGGAAATATGTTGATTTTCAGATGTAGGGGATTATATATGAATCTTCTAGTCTTTATAGTGGTCTAGTAAGTGTGATAACATCGCAACTTATGATAGATGTTGATATTAATAATATAGAGATAAAATATATAGTTAGTGATCGATGTCACCTGTTAGTATCCACAATGATGTTGGTGTGTGGGATATTTTAGATCGAAAGAAAGCTAATGTATATTTCTTTACGAAATATCCATTGTGCATAACTTTGAAGAATATAGCAATGGATAATCAATGGATGTCGTCAAGTTGCCCACAACAGGACGACATGTTCAAATTATCTTGTGCAAAAAAAAATGATTGTTTATTTGTTTAGACTATATAATTTTTTTTTTCTTTTGACTTTTATACTCATGTTTTGTTTTGATATGAAACATAGTTGGTGTGAACTGCATTATAACTAAGTGTTTAATATACTATTCATTTTTTATACGCGATTCATTCATTAATCATACAAATTGCATGTTGGAAATAAAATTTATTCTAGTTTAATATATAATATATTGTTAATATTAGTGATAATTATACAAGGTAATTATGGTATGCATTTGGTATCCTGAGTAATTAATGTAAGTTATCATGAATATTAATTTGATTTTCAACTGGTGTCCTCCTATAAATAAAATTAAAACAAGATGTAATTGATGTTGGTGCAAAAATTAATGATCGTTGTTTTAGATCGTCATATTCGTTTCTTCTAGTATTTATACAAAGTGTATACCAATTTCATACATCTTTAAAGTACTTACTACATGCTTGCTACGAGAATATAATTTTTAATTAGTAATAATTTGATATCCATAAGGTGTCCAACTTGAATAAATATAAAACAAGAGGTAATTGAGGTTGTGACAAAATACAATGTTCACTATTTCATACATGTTGGATACCAACTTGATTCATTTTTTTTTTTTTTAGAATATGAAGTAAACAAAATCAATCATGAATGACTTTGGATGCAATAATTGTGCAGTTTGGATACCAAATATAAGACAAAGTTGGTTCATGAACTCTAAATTGATATTCTTTTTGAATCTAGTTAGTAATACACATTAATATCGATCATTAAGTCTAAATGTTGAATCCAACTTGTATGCTAACATGTCATCCCGAAAAATGATATATTCAATGTGTAATATATCTCCCAAATAGTGAATTCAAATGGTATGAAGTCTGTATATTACTAGTATCCTGAAATTATAATAGTCAATCAGTAATTCATATGTAGATGGTAGCTTATTGGAAGAAAACATATGATATTATTATATATCATCAAATACTTAAACACCAAAAAAATTGTCCAAAAGTTAAAAAAAATAACATGTAATTCTAAAAAAGTAGAAGGTGCAATCAACTGTCTCAAATTTCTTGTATGTGGTCTTGATGTAGGATAATTGGTGGTATCCAAAACATGCTCTTTTGCTATGCGAGGTCCACCAATTTTGCTAGCAAACTTCCTTTTCTTTTTTTTATTCGGATCGGATTTATGTTGGCTTCGTTGGGAGGCTCGCGTAGTTTGTTACGTCAGCTCCAAAAGGATAAGTTGCGTTGGAATTGATAAAGTTCCGGGGAACCAGAAATGGAATCGGTTCAAGAACCAACCGCTGAAATTTCCACCTATTGAGATTTCTCGTATTTTTAGAGCTTTACAACTGTACCAGTAACTTCACTCTCACTGATTGTCTGCTTTGCTGTGGCAAATCTACATTGTCTGCTTTGCTGGTATAAGTTCTCTCATAGCCTTGGCTGTTGTACTAACCTCCTAATTTTTCATGTCATAATCCCTCGATCCCATTAATTGACTCTTGATATTAATCTGGCGTATGTCCTATACCAAGTGATGATGGAAGAAAATATTGATGTACTAATTGAAAAGTTAGTTTGCAAAAGATGCAAAAAAAGCTACAAAGCTCGAGGGACTTGAAGTGACCAGCAAAAAAAGTGAAACCCCATGCAGCTTTTTAATTGAAGTGCATAATTTATGGAAAAACAAAAAATTCCATATATGAAGTTGAAGTGCATAATTTATGAAAATCAAACAATACCAAACATCTATGTAATATTGTACTATGATTAATCAAATTGCTAACAAAATAATTGATTTCAGTTTCTGAGATACAATAATGCCGATATTAGTCCAACTACAGTAAGTTGTGATCCAAAGAACCATTTGTCTTTCACAAATGGTGTTTGTTCCATCCTCATTCTTATTACAAATTTGAGAACTTACCACAGCAAAGCAGTACTATCCTCATTCTTTGTTTTTCGATAATGCCATATGATTGTGGCATACCTTTGATGATGGTGCTTTGAATCTTTATGTTGTGTAACTCATAAAATACATCAAATGGTGTTTGTTCCAAAAATTGTTGAAACCTCTCTTGCCCAAGGAAACTCAACAGATCACTAAAAACATTCATGTTTGTACATGAAGCCCAGTGTGTGAATACCTTCCTTGCCTATAAAATAAAATTGTTTATACTAAATTAAAACAAACTTTATACCAATCTTATTCAAGTTTCATTCCAACACCAACTTCAGTTTATATCACACATATTATACCAACAATAAATCAATTTCATATAAACATTCATAATTTCATATAATCACACAATTCATACCATTTGTATACCAATATTATATCACAATTCATACAATATCCAACAATCAAACATTAAAGTCAGAGTCATACACATATTAATTAGATTTCATACATGTTTCATCCAAACAACATATTTAGAATAGAAAATAAGCATAATGTGATATTTTTAGCAAAAATCACTAGTTTGACAATTCATACCATTTTCATATCAATTTAATAATTCATACCATATACACAGTTAATAGACAATCACACCAATGTTAAAACACAATTCATACCATTTGTATACAAATATTATATCACAATTCATACAATATCCAACAATCAAACATTAAAGTCAGAGTCATACACATATTAATCAGATTTCATACACATTTCATCCAAACAAATGTTTCCAAAAGAAGATAAACATAATATGATATTTTTAGAAAAAAATCAGTAGTTTGAATAATGTTAAAATAAATTAAATATAATACTCACCCTAACAATTTTTTTTTTTTGTCTTTTTTAGATCTTGGGATTTCTGATTCCTTCTTTTTTAATTGTTGTTCTTTCTTGTTGATGGTTTTGAAGATTGACCAACTTCTACATTTGTTGTTTTTTTTCTTTTTTGATTCACTAACAAAATTAAAATCAAAATCAGTTCAACAATTTTCCCATTCTTCTTCTTCCCCTTTTGATTTACCGGACTCACCCTTTTCTTTGCTTAATTTTTTTTTCTACTTTTGATTTTTCAAAAGAGAGGAACCACCCCTAGCCGGAGTTTCAACAATTTTTGGCGGCGGTGTTTGAGTCAATATGTTAAAAGATGGGGAATGAACTTCATCCGTAGAAGTTTCTTCAACTAATCAAGGGCTCTTCCGAGGAGTTACAACCGTTTTCTTCGACATGATTTTGTTGAAAAACGAAATTGGAGGGATGATTGTGAAGTTGGTGTAGTTGGGTGGTGAGAAAGATGGGAGAGACGAAAGTGAAAATGGGCTAGTGAGGTGGTGGCGTGTAGAATTGGATAGGCGTGGGGGGAGGGGGGTGGGATTGACGTATGGAAGGTTTGGAATGTAACGGTAAACAAGGAAGTCTAATCTATGTAAATCCCTAAATATGTGTAACTGATAATTTCAGTTTTAAAAAAGGAATTGAAATCAAATTAATTACATATTATTAATTAATAATATAAAAATATAAATAGATTAATCATTTATTAAATAAATTGAAATGATTTTTAAATAAAATTAAATTTAATTGATAGGTCATAACCCGTAAATAAACTGTTATAAGTAAGAATTGTTTAAAAGGATGTTTAAAACCCATAAAATTGACTCTTAAATGTGTATATGGTGTGAATTTTTCATGAAAATACTCAATCAAATAAACAGACTCGATTCTTTTCGAAATACACATATTGCTTATAAAATAATGTTAACAGTTCTTGTAACCGTTGCCTCAGCAGAAAGAAGTTTTTTCGAAATTAAAATTCATTATTTCTTCTTTAAGATGAACAATGTCTTAAGAGGGATCGAATGAATTAACTATATTATCGTTTGAAAAGAAATTATTAAAACAAATTGATTATAAAACAATACCTAATGATTTCGCATCTAAAATAACTATAAAAGTAGATTTTAAATAACAATATATATGATGAAAAAATAAGATATTTGGGCTCATCTTTTAAGTTTTACTTTAGGCTCCCAATGTTGTTGAGTCGGCCCTGACTTCTCCCATATTAAAAAAAATCAAGCAAAAAAAGGAGTTGGGTCAAAATAGTACAAAAGTTCATATAAGGATTTGTCAACATTCCAAAATTTTTAAGGTTGAAAAAATAGAATTTGTGTTTGACCAAAAAGTTAAAATCTTTCTCCTGAAGCATAAAATGTGTACATTCGCGCACTTAAATCTTATTATTTTAAATCTACTTAATTAGTTTGTCATTTTAATCATTTATGTTGCATGAGAATGTACGTAGCATGACATTTTAGAAAGTTGCTTTACAAGAAAAAGAAAAAAAAAGATCAATCATTTCAAAGTGCACTCCACCTAACATTAGAAGAATGGTAACCTCTTTTTTTTTTTTTTTTTGACCAAAAAAAGAAAAAAGAATCATTTTCCCTTTTTTTCTAAAATATAGTGTCAATTCAAATGATGTTATATAAAATGGGATGGTGGAAGTAATGATTTTGTTGTCACCTTTTTTTAAGGCTACAATTAGTATTTAGAATAAAATAAAGAGAGAAAATTATAGAAATATCACTAGTTTATGAGATAATTATTTAGATATAGTTTAGTTTGTAATATTATGAATCTAGCTACAAATTTTAATGCATTCAGATACATGTATCTCTGAATAAATGAGGTTAAAATTAGGTGTAATTTATTCTAGATATACTATATCCAAGTGGATTTACATATATATATATCTGGGATACAAAGACAAATCTCCCTCGCTGCCCTCCCATCTCGCTCGTCACTCTCTTATGTATTTAGTATTCCAGATACATGTGAATCTTACCAGATACATACAAACACATGTATCTAGTGTGTACTTAGTGTGATTTGCATGTATTTGAGATATATGACTATCTGTCTCCCTGTCTCTCTCACCTCTATTCCTATTTTAGTGTATTTGATAGCAAAAATACATGTATCTAGGTGTATTTTTCTTAATATATGGTAGAAAATTCTTAATTTATGATTAAAATACATAATTATTTTAAAATATAGATTAAATTAATATATATGATATGGATATGTCTAATGAGGTAGTTTTCTCATAAAATAAAATATATATGGTGGTTAATGAATGTTTAGGAAATAATTGAAGACTATATATTTATAGAATACTTTTCTTTTCTGTAAATTAGGAATTTAAAGAAAAATGGTATAAATATAAAGTCACATATATATATTTTTTAAAATAGGGATTTTTACCCACTTATAACTGAATAAAACTCCACATTATTAAATATAGGGGAAATGGTACAATATGTGAAATGAACAAAAATGTCACATGTTTATTTGGCTTAAGAATGTTCTTGTTGTCAATATTTTGGTTAAAAATGCCCTTTCCGTCAATACTTTGGTCCAGAAATGCTCTTATTGTTATATAATGGCAAAATGCTCATTTTCTAAATAAATATATTATTTATTTTATTTTTATCACATTATTTTTCTAATAATATATTTTTAAATTAGCAAATGTTTATCCTACATCAATTCAGAAAAAAATTAAAAATTAAAATATTTATTATTTTTATTATAATTATCTTTTTATATAAATAAAAATTAATGATGGATATATTATGATTTTTATATGATTATCCATTAAAAGCGTACATGAAGTTAATCTATTTTAATTGATAAAATATGATTAAGAAAAAAAAAATTATTTCCTATATTTATATTTGTTAAAGTGATTTTAAAAGAAGAATAGGGTTCTTTGATAATATTTTAATTAGGAAAAAGATGTGTTTAAAAAGAAAAAAAAAATTATTCAGAAAAAGACAATTTTGACCCATTTAGCAACTATATATATATATATATATATATATATATATATATATATATTCTGTTTACTATCAAACATGAAAAAAAATATTACAATTTGTATTAGATTTGGGCTTTTCCGCTGACCTAGATTTTTCCACGATTTTGAGTTTAGTTTTAAGAAATATATATGGTTGGGGACATTTTTCAGAAAATATCTTGATCACGTTACCATTTTCATCTCTTCTTTCATGCATAAAATACATATAGATATTTACATATTTCATCCCAATTATACACAAATCTTATGCATGAATTTGTGAGCGAAAAAATTGAAGTCTTAAGAAAAATTCAATAGGTAATTTTTTTTGTATGGTTTAAAAAAAAATATTCTGCTATATTTGATAATATATGAATCTTATGTTATATATATTGGTTTTCTTTCCTATTAAATACAATGTTACTGTACATAACTTATGTGCAATAAGGTTTCATTATGCTTAAAGGACCTTTCCGATCCTCTCCAAGAAATGAACATAATTGAAATTTAGGATTAAGGGAGAAGAAAAACTTCTACTCTTTATAAGAGATATAAATATTGGTGACGGATTAGTAAGGGATTATAAAAAAATATTATTAGGTAGGAGTAATTTAACGATGAAATTTATAGCTAATTTTATTTTTTTAATGTCATAATAAAATACAAGAGTATAAAAGGATAAATTAGTTGATGACTGCACATCCTTTAGGCAAATATAAAGATTGATTCCAACCTCAAGAGGACTAAATGTATTTTTAATTTAATTTAAAAGTAAGTTTTTTTTTTTGTTGGTATTAATCATGGCCCTTGTAATTTTAGGAGTAAAAGTTTTTCTTCTCCCTTCATCTTATATTTTTAGCTGTAAACATCATCGTTAAATCGTCACTAACAAAACACTCTTAGCTAATAATATTTTTTTAATGTCATAATAAAATACAAGAGTATAAAAGGATAAATTAGTTGATGATTGCACATCCTTTAGGCAAATATAAAGATTGATTCCAACCTCAAGAGGACTAATTGTATTTTTTAATTTAATTTAAAAGTAAGTTTTTTTTTTTTGTTGGTATTAATCATGGCCCTTATAATTTTAGGAGTAAAAGTTTTTCTTCTCCCTTCATCTTATATTTTTAGCTGTAAACATCATCGTTAAATCGTCACTAACAAAACACTCTTAGCTAATAAAATTTTAGGTAGTCCTTCGCTAATTCATCACTAAATAGGATTAGAAACAAATTTTGTTGATTTTTTTCATCCTTCCTTTAATTTAGTTTGAAACCATCCTAACAATGATTACCTTTCTATTGTAAGATAAAATTATTCTTTGATTCCATTCAAATCCAATTATGCGAGATAATAATAAAGGAAACTTAAAAAATAATACATTTGTATATAGCTATAGTTTGCTTAATTACGAATTATAGCTACATGTCGGGGGAGGAGAGATGTGAGCCAGACTAGGAGAGAGAGGAGAGAGGTTGAATACACGTTGTATTCATTGTAATTTGTATCACGAATACAATTGATACAACTGATTTGTATCAAAATGAATACATTTGTATAAAAAAATATTGTATTTAGCTATATATTTGGATGAAAGATGTGAGCGAGGTCGAGGTCGAGATCGAGAGAGGGAGGAGAGAGGATGAATACCTGTTATATTTCTTGTATCACACATACAATTGATACATAATATAAATATAGTTGATACAAAGTACACATATGATTGCCTGAATACAATTGATTTGTATTGCATTTTAAATATAATTGTATCAATTGTATTTCCAATAACAATTTGTATTGACAAATACAATTGGCAGAATACAAATTCTCATAATACAATTGCTACAAAATACATATACAATTGATTTATGAAATATAAATGCATTTGATACATAATACAAAATACAATTGTCATATTATGTGGAATGTTTTTTGGACTGCAGTATTTGAGCTGGAGGGGGGCGGGGGAAATAGGGGGAGGGGGCAGTGGGAGGAGAGAAGTAATGAAGAGATGGAGAGAGAGAAATTTATTATAAATTCTACATATAACTATAAATTATAATATTTTAAATTATGATAATTCATCGTAAGTACATATTACATTTTTAACTTGTTATGTAATTTTTTCTAATAATACCTAGTCAAACTTTATAAGCAGTCGAACCTACTTCCCTAGGGAAGTGAGTTGTGGCCAAAATATATTAAATGCCTTTTTTTCATTGAAAATGATTGAGAGGTTTATAGAATAATTATTTCAAAATGCAATTCAAAGGCACTGTCGTTTTCCATTTGACCAACAATATATTATATTATTATGCAACTTTGAATTTATCATGCGAAATGGAAGTATAAATATTTGAGTATATAATCTCCTTATTCATTAATAATAGGTAGCCTTATCCCCAATTTTATTTTCTTGAACAAAAAAAAGTCATACATGGACCAAGTCATTCTTCGAAAACAAATCTTTAATTCAAGCATTTATTTCTTGGTGTCTCAAGGGTGTTTTTTTTTTTAAAAACTTTCATCGTTAAAAATTATGCGTTCGTCATTGTTGGTAATTGTTATTTGGAGTAGGGTGACTAGTCTTTGGACCCCTAAACGTAATGAAGTCATGCCAATTTGCCCCTTTTAATTATTTTGATTATTAAACTTCCCTTGATATATGTTAACTATTAAAGATGAATTTTCAGTGACTTTAATTATGAAACGACAAAATACCTTGCTTATTAAATTGTTATGGAGTGCCACAATTCAATACCAAGTTTATAGCAAATTGTTCTTATAAGAAAAATATTAAATACTATTTTACCATATTTTTTTTAAGAAAAGAAAAGGCTACAATTTGTGGTATAAGAAATTGTTTCCTTTTACTTATTAGTATGCGTTTGATGAAGGGTTTGGAATTCCAATTTTAAGTTCTGATCTGAAATCAAAATTTGCTGATAATTTTAATTTTAATTACAAATCTTAAATTCTCAAAAATAAAAAGTAGGATTTTAATTAATTTTTTTATAAATATAAAATTTGATTTGTAAATTTATATTTTGCGAAAAAAAATCATCAGTTTAAAAATTTTACAAAAAAAGACTCATGCTTGACGTGGAGAGATCATCTGAAACATGTGGAAGGATTATATCAAAGAAAAGCTAGTTAGTAGTTACTAGTATTGTTAAATAATGGATATTTGTAAAATTATGTGTATTTGAAAGTTTATAATTACATGTAATTGTAAATATTTATATATAAAATGAATATGGAGATATGCAATTTATTAATGTAGAGTCTTAGAATATTTCAATACCTTATTTATGAATTTTGGTGTTGCTCATTTGATATGATTGTATGAGAATTGAGGAAATTTTGATAGTTTTCTCAAATTATGAATCTTTTATGTTTATCAAAAAAAATTATGACTTAAGAAATCCAAATTACATGTCAAAATAAAATTCAATTTCAAATTAGAACAAGTTGTTCAATTTGATTGCTCACTCACACCTAAGGTTGGCAATTGGACAGGATTTTGTCCCATTCGATTTTCATACTAGTAAGTCTGGTACGGTTGAACCGGTAAGGAATCGGTCTTATAGGGTATCGAAATAGGTACCGAAACGGATCCCGGTTTTTCAGTTGATCCGGTTCGGTAAGACCCGGTTCCGGTCCGATTTCGGTCCGGTTGATTCGGTTCAATGGTCAGTTTTCAATTTTTTTTTTTAATTGTGAACGTTACAACTAGCCGTGGGCTGGGGCCCAAAACGGCTCAAATTTGCCCCCCACCTCTCTCTAACCCCTTAACACTATAAATATACCCATATTCTTTCATTTAAATCACAAATTATTTCATTAACATCTTACAAAATCTCTCGATTTTCAATTTCTCATAAATTCATAATTATTATTTTGTGATATTGAGTTGGATTTTGGAGATTTGTTTGAAGTAAATCGTAAGCTTCAATTGGCGTCTCTCAATTCCGGCTTTGGTTATACGTCTACTTTTACGTAGACGTTCAGTACATTCGTTCCAACTTTAAATTTTTATTTGTTTATTAATTAAGTTTTTTTTTTTTTTTTTTATATATTATCTTGCTTGTTTTTCATAATTTAATTATTTTAAACTTGAACATGAATTTGAAAAGAAATAGTGATAAAAGACCAATGTCGGAAAGAAAAAATAATAGGGGAGGAGGAAGTAGTTCTAGTTGTAAAAATTTGCCATCTAGATTTAGAATTAATACTAATGATTATACTCATGTTGATGAAACTTCTTTTACACGAGACTTATGACCTATTGAATTTAATTCCGAAAATGAAGTAGATCATGAGACTTTAAATAGATGTTTTACTAATTTTGAGGAAGAATTAGATGAGGACGTAGAAATAAACGAGGAAGATGATGAGACCCCTACCCCTACTAGTCCGGCTACCGAAGTAATGGAACAAGATGAAGTCCCCTCTTTACCTACTTTTTCAAAGACCGTTGTACGTGTTAAAAGATCTTTAGTATAGAAATTTTTGGTACAAAATGAGGAAAAAACTACTGTTACTTGCACAAAATGTAAATTGACCATGAAACATATAACTACGGGTACACAAGGAGGAACGGGACGACTAAGAACACATTTGAGAAAGTGTAATAAAGAATTTGCTCGCCTAGATGATATAGAAAGGCTAATAGAAATGGAATACCCATACCTGAAAGTTGGAGGTTCTAATATGGTTGAAAGTGTATTAAATATGACTAACCCTGCTGGCCGAAGCACACACCACACATATAGTAAAGAAAAAGATCGTAGAGAATTAGCTAAAATGGTTGTTTGTGGTTTGCCTTTTTCATTTCCTTCACATCCTGATTTTGTTCATTATATTCGGGAATTGTATAACCCAAATTATGAAGGTATTCCAAGAAGTACAATTAAAAGTGATATTTTTAAATATCAATAAAAATATTGCCATTTTCTTCGTTGTTTATTTGTTTTTTATGATAATAGATTATCTATTACTTCTGATATAAGACGTAGTCCTAATGGTAATGATTATTTTATTATTACTGTCCATTGGATTGACCATGAATGGAATATGCAAAAACGAATATGAGGGTATAAATATGTTGAAGAAACTAAAACTGGTTCTTATATAGCAACAAAAATAAGCTCTATTTTACAATTTTATGGAATATGTGATAAAATAATGAGCGTCACTTTATGCTTCTAATAATTTAAAAGCAATTGATTATTTAAAATGTAGACTTTGTCCAATTGATAATGATTCTTTTCATATAAAGTGTGCCGCACATGTGTATAATTTGATAGTAAAAGATGATATTTCTCAATTTGAAATTTCTTGTGAAAAAATTAGACTTGCTTGTAATTGGATTTTAAAACTAAAATAAAAGCTAGAATTATAGAATTTAAAAATCATTGTAAAGAATGTGGACTTGCATATAGAAAAGTTCCAAAAGAAGTATGCACTAGATGGAATTCTTTATTTGAAATGCTTGAAGTTGCTTATATTTATCAAGAGCTGGTACAATTAGTTTTTAATGTTGATAATGCGGATCCAAATTTAAGAATTGACTATGAAGATTGGGAAAATACAAAAGAACTTATTGAATTTTTTAAGTGTTTTTTATAAAGCAACAAATGTTGCTTCTGGTCAATATTATCTAACTATTTCTTCTATTTTAGTAAATATTTGTGTTATTTCATCTGAATTTGCAAAATATAGAGGAAAATATCGATTTAAAGATTCACTTGCTTTTATGATTGAAAAATTCAAAAAATATTTTTTCTCTATTCATCAAATCTATTTTACTGCTACTACTTTCAACCCAAATTACAAATTAAAGGGTGTTGAAAGAATGGTTGAAAAGATTTATGCAAATTTAGAAATTAAAGATGATGAAACTCCTAGTGTTGAAGATTGTAAAATTAGCATATATATAAAAGCTAGAGAGCTATATAATACGTATAAAGGTATGAAAAAAAAATATTCCTATAGTTGAACCTCCATCTTGTAGGCCTAGAAGTGATGATACGGATTATTGGATGGATGATTATCTTGAGCTTGAATCCTCTACTAATAATGATTTTGATTTATATTTCAATCAAGCACAAGAAAAGATTAGGCATGAAGAAGGATAACTTCAAACTCAAATATTAGTATGGTGGAAGAATCGTGAAAATCAATTTTCGACCCTTGCTAGGGTTGTTCAAGATGTGCTAGCGATTCAAGCATCATCGATCGCTTCGGAGCAAGCCTTTAGTGTGGCGAGATTTATGATTGGAGATCATCGATATTCATTAGCAAAGGATAGTTTGAAAATATCGGTGTTGTTTCGAGATTGGGTCAATGCCGGAAGAAGAAATACCGGACTACCACAATTAAGTAGCCAAATAGAAGACGAAATAGATGAAATATTTGGTGATAATAGTGATGATGGCATGGAAGCAATGGAAGAAGAACGACAAATACAAGTTTCAAAAAATGTTTCTTTTGAAATGATACAAAAGTTAAGAAAAAAATTTAAAAAAAGTTTCAATTGTTAGTACAATAATTAATATTCAATACCTAGATTATGTACTCTTTGTCTCTTTCTAATATTTGTATTATACAATTTATTTATTTGAATAAATATACGGCTATTCGCCTTGATTTTCTTTTAAAATAGTCTCTTATATTTAATCCAAGTCATTTTACAAATTTAATTTTCAACTATTTTAATATTAGTTTAAACTTTAATATAAAATTAAATTTTAAGGTTTAAACTTTAAATTCAATATAAACTTTAAACTTTTAAGTCAATTTTAAACTTTAAAGTTTAAAGTTTAAACTTAAATTTCAATTGAAACTTTAGTTTATTTTAAAGTTCAAAGTTTTAAGTTGAGGTTTTTTAATAATACAATATTATATAATAATTAAAGTTAATAAAAAAATTAAAAAAAAATTACCGGTACACAATGATCCAGTAAGAACCGGTTTTGATATGGTCCAAATTGGTTCCTATCCAGTAACTAAGGGACCGGGCGGAACCTTTGGGAATTTTCGGTAAAATCGGTTTCGGTAAGACCTGATTCCGATAAATAAATTCGATAACGAGGACCGATTCTGGTTAAACCTGTCTTGTCCAATTGTCAGCCTTACTCACACCCAATTCAAATTTGGGTCATCAAGTAGCTCAATCAAACTTAATCAATTCGAACGCATTATCAACTGTAAGCATGAGTGGTTAGCCCGAGCTATTGTGTCACTCATGCTCAAGAAGATTGGATACTTTTCATTTTTTGAGCGTGATCATATTACTCCGAATTTAAAATGAAAGTCTGAACAATACAAGTTATCTCTTATTTAAATACAAATTTACTCAAACTTAGTTAAAAGAAAGTATTTTTGTCAAGAATTACACTGAACCCTTCCAAGAACTAGTCTAAACAGGTATAAAAGCTTCTAATAGAATATAAAGTTTAAAATTGGATAGACATAACTCCTACCATGAAGGAAGAGAGGCAAAAGATATCGCAAATTATCTCAGTCTTCACCTAGAAACATCACTGATCCTGCAACCGGACTATATCAAGTGGCATAGCAAGAATAATATCAATAAAATCACACGTACTGGTAGACATCATCAGTCGACCCGAATCCTCCACATAATATCATGCAAATAATCAAAAAAACATATAACTTAGAGATATTATTTAGGACCTTGATCCTTCGATTACCACTCTTTCTACCAAGTAATACTACCTTTGACTCATATGTTCTATCTCAAGTCACCCTACCTCTTTCAACTGCCAACTCCACAATCTAAGTCCTTTCCCCCCTATATTTGATCATAGCCTAACCCTTCTATCACATAGAGGCCTTCTAAACCACTCATTCTACCAATTACAATTTCTCTACTATTTTCGTTCCTGAATCCAAGTCCACTACTAACTCTGTTAACCAGTTTACTACTCTTCCTTAAGCTATCATGTCAATACCCTGGCCTTGACCAATTTAGTAAACTACATGTAAGATTCTTACTAAATTATGTTGACTTAAATCTCTCTTTATTGAATAAGTCCCGAATCACCTAGAATGACAAAATTGTGCAAGCTAGTGCATAAACAAAACTCTTAGTCAACAACCTTACTTAACAACCCCCTAGACATATCCAAAACATAACAATCAAACATACCTTTAACAATCATTCATACCTAATTCATCATACCTTTCAAGTAACTCAAACTATCAAAGAGCCCTAGACATCATCTACATTATTTAACATATAATTCGGTCTACTCAAGAACCATCATAGCATTTAAACACAAATTCCAATCATTTATGGACCAACATATAACAACCTAAGTCAACTGTTAGTAATTTATACCGGTGTGGTATTCGAGTGAATCATATAGAATTTTGTACCAAGCGTGGTATCTGAGCCAATTATTAGTATGTATTAGATGTAGTACTCGAGCCAATCATGGAAATATCCTGTACCAGCATGGTAGCTGAACTAATAACTATCACATATCACAATAAATAGCAATTGCACTTGTACACCCAAGTAAAAACATTTATTGCATGCGATTGAAAACAATTAACATTTCAATTCACACTCCTTCCATTTCCCTAACCGTACATTATGCATGCGATACTAACAAAGCAATTAACAAGCACATATAACATAAATTTAAAAACCATCACCTCTCAAAGATGATGCTTTCCTGAACGTTTTATGCTCATAACTTGATTACCCACAATCACCTTTCCCAGGATAACACCCAACAATCATCATAAGGTCAACATTAACTAATCAAGTCCGTTATCAGCCTAAACCTTAACTAACTATGCCTTCAACCATCTAAATTTCGTGCCCAAATATCTATGCATGAAATCTCTTAGCAATTTATATGATATTATATAAGTAAAAATAGTTCTAACTACTCAGTCAAAAGTCTAAATTACTTGAACACCAAAAAAATGTTGAAGAACTCGAAATACGAACTTCTAGCTTTGTGTGGGGGCGAACCTTGACGGACTTGCACTCGAATTTCATGGGTTTTAGCCCTTCTTGTGCTGAAATCCTTTCCCTTCATTGTTCCCAAGCTTAGTGTTTCTTTGTAAGGTTTTGGAGTAACCCTCGTCTAGTTTATCAATGAAGAACTTGAGGAAAATTAAAAGAGAACGTGTTTTCTATGGCTAGATTCTGTCAACCCTGCTATAGCAGTCATGGACGTGCTATAGCAGCACCACCAATACAATGGCGGACTGATGTTAGTTTGGATCGAATTCAAATTCTGAAATTTTTGTCGTGTTTCCCCAATTTTAAATTGGCACTGTATTTTTTTTAAAAAAAATCAGGACTTCGCAAAAGGTTCTTCTTAATAACGACAGATTAGATTGTTATAGTTAGTAAATCGTATCCCATTCAATTCAGTGTCAGTGGATTCGTAGTACCTGCAACCTCTCAAATTTCATATTCATCATTTGCACGATTAGACCTTCCCTAACATTCCAGATATGCAATTTTTCAGTTTAATCAATGGCCATAGTTGAACAGTGTGCCACGATTGACTTGGAGTCTCACGATAACTCTGTTACCTATTAGTAAAAAAAGTCACAACTTCTTATAGGAATGTCAGAATGACGAACGATTTGAAGTTATGAAAACTAAATATATTCAATAGTTTTTCATTTCTTAGAACAAACACAACTCAACTAATTATAATATGAGGGATATGACTTTAAAGTTAGAATATGTGTGAATAATATTTTTTCATCCCTTAATCGATTTCAAAATACTTATCTCCTTTTCTAACTGTCAATACAACCCTCAAACATAATATTTAGGCGGTATATACGCTCACAACTTTTCAAATACTCAGATATATAATTTAGGGCCACAACAAGAACATAATACTTAACAAAAAAAACTCTAGAGAATTACAACTAAGATATAACATCGTATAAACTATAGATAAAACATTTAATATTAAAAAATTATATGAAATAGGGATTGATAATGCAACGAGCATATTATATATCCTGTGTATCCTAAAGGGCTAAAATATACAAAAATCATACCTCTACCTCAAGGTATAGAGATTATTTCTGATAGACCTTTGATTCAAAATAAAATAAAATTAATAGCAATATATATAGTTCAAAATAGCTCAAATTTTCTTTTAATGAATGTACAAGAAACAACGGATAATAACATATCAATACTTCAATACAACAAGAAAAAATAAATCGAATAAAAGAAACTAGAAATACTATATAAGACTATTACTATCATTACTATTATGACATGATAACCTACACAACATTAACTATTCACTAACATTCTACCCTAATCCGCGTCCTTCATACTTTTCGATCTAACGTCATGTCCTCAGTAAGTTGCAACTGGGTCATGATCTGTCTAATTAACTCTCCCTAATACTTTTTCAGTCTACCTTTACCTACCCTGAAACTATTCATGGTCAAACTACCACATCATACCGGGCGAGCACCTGTTTTTCACATGCCCAAATCATTTCAATCTTGCCTCCTGCATTTTATCGTCCATCGAAGCCACTCCCGTCTTATCCCGGATAGCTTCATGTCTAATTTTTTTTTTCTCCTAATATAACCACACATCTATCATAGCATTCTTATTTTAATCACTTTTATTTTTTAAACGTGAACATTTTTGACTGACCAATACTTCACTTAATACAACAATACAATCTAATCATTATTCTATAGAACTAACCTATACATTCTGATGATACCTTCTTATAAAACAAAACTCCAAAATCAATCCTCCATTTCATCCACCCTACTACAATATGACACGTAACATCCTTGTTAATCTCATCGTTATCTTAAAATTAGAAAAAAGTTGATTTTTAGAGGGTTCGAGATAGAAAATGATTTGACATTTTATTTACCGGCCACTTGAGTAGAGTCCTTAATTGATTCTTTGACTTTGACCTGTTCAACAAGTATCCCAACCTTAGGAAATTCATAATTTGATATTATCTATCAAATGCAATATAACTTTTATCTCAGGATTAATCATAGAATATCCGTCTTGTTCCATGAGATAATTTTATCTCATCTTCCAAATAGAATTAATTAGTTGAAAAAGTATAATCTCAAAGTGTAATACCCTAGAAAAATTTTGAGCTAAGACTTGAACCGTCCTTTGTTGTGAGTAGGATTTTACTAAGGAATTTAAAATTTTTTAAGTATTAAGGCCAGGTCACTAGATGCAGCATATTGAGTTTCAAAAAGAACTAAATTGGAAATAGCAAAGATCTGAAATTTTGCAAGTTAAGATAAGTATGAGTTTTGGGTTGACTTCAAACGACCATAACTCCTAGCTCAGGATGAGTTAGGTATTTTACCAGTTACTGTAGGAAAGATCTTTGAATTATCTTTCCAATTCCACCAAGTTTGCTAGGTTTCAAGTTCGTATGAGGGATATATGCGCATTCGAAGTTGGGCTGTCTAGATAAGGAAAGTCAAAACCGGATTTTAGAGGGGTATTTTGGTTTTTTCCTTATCAAATCAGATTTAATTTATTTTTAGTGAGGTTTTAAGGGTTTATAATCCTAAAATTAGCCTAGGTTTTAGTTGAGAGTTCAAGAAGAGAAAAGAGGAGATGATCAAAGCGTTCGTCGAGAGTCTTGTGTTTTGTTGTGGATTTTCGCCATGGATTTAATCCCTAAGAGGTATGTAAGCTTCCATAGTGTTGGGTTTGTTCACCCACACACCAATCATGTTAAATTTCAGTGTTAAGTTCGTTTTAGAAAGTTGAAAGTATGATGTTTTTGAAATTGACTTTAATTAGTTCTTGAGTTTAGATGAGATTATTGAGTTCTTGATGAAATCATGTCGATTTTACAGTTTTTTATGAGTAGGCTCTTGTGTTCATGTGCTGGGTATCTAAATTTAAAGAGGACTTGAGAAAAAGAACCAAGTTTAGGTGAATTGGGGTTAGAAAACGAAGAAGGAAAAAGTAGGGTGAATCTGGCACCAGCTTGCTCCGCGTCGCGGACTTGCCTCCCCATTTCATAAAGTTTGTCTTCGCATCGCGGAAAGGTAACGTACCTCTCTGCCTCAAAAGTTATTTTTCAACCAAATATTAAAATGCATCTCCGCGTCGCGGACTTGCTTCCAGACAGTGATTTCTTGATCGTTTCTCATGTTTAACTATCTAAAAGCACTCCTAAACATCACGAGATCTTTCCTATCACAAATCAAAACCTTGAATTCATAAATCACATTCAAGGTAGAGTTGAGAGTCAAGTCTTGAGAGTTCTCTCAAACATTTTTGAGAAATCCCCTTTGAGTCCTTTGAGGAGTCATTTATCACTTCTAATAACTTATTTCAAGACTTGAGTAAGTGAGCATGAGAGTGAGGAGAATGTATTCATGAGTCTACACTATCACCTAGATCCTTCGTATCATGAAGCATAACTCTTGAAATCATAATTCACATTCAAGAGAGAGTTAAGAGTAGAGTTCAAGAAAGTCTTTGAGTTTAATTATGAATCCTTTGATATCCACCATAGATTTGAGTTAAGTTTTGAGAAGTAAGTATGAGAATGAGAAGAGTCGTATACCTGAGTTCCTTATTGATATTTTGACCCTTGAGTCAAGTCGTTCATGCCATAACTTCCGCATGAACTCCATCAGTTTAGTATCTTCGAAAAGAGTAGTATCTTCAAGTTTTAAGTCTTGAGTATCGAGTTCCTAACCCTTCCGAGATTATAATCCTAATCATGGGACTATTACCTATTACCCATGAAGTCCATGAATTGAGTTGTTCATGCCCATAATTTCGCATGAACATTATAAATCGAACAATCTTGAGATGAGAAGTATCTTTGAGTCCTTGAGTTGAGTAGTTCATGCTCATAATTCCACATGAACCCTCTGAGTTGAGCATTCTTGAAATGAGCAGTATCATTGAAGTTCTTGAGTTCCAAGTTTTGAGTTCTATATATGGTTATTGAAAACCTTGCATTGAGTCGTTCACGTTCATAAATCGACATGAACCATATTTTAAGAAGGCTTTTACAAATGTATAACTTTGTTTTAAGACTTAAGCTTTGAAGTTGAGTAAAGAGTAAGAGCAAAGTTCATTTTCTTTAAAATGATATATGGAAACTAAGTATTTCCAAGTGTAAATGTTTTCACATTTAAGATAAGAGAAAACTGAGATTTCCAAAAGAGTTTTGAGCAAGAAAGGGAACATCGATTCCAAGAGAGCTTTTAAGCTAAGTTTTTGAGTAATTATCTCAAATCAAAGAAAGAAGTTTTATTTTTACAAACATATGAACTAAAATGTTTTGGGAGTAGTATTGAGCACCGATATGGGGACGAGTTTAAGTTCAGATAGCTCACATCTCCATAAATCATGTAGCCATCATGGGTATTACAAGATCATATTTTTTAGATGACTCCTTAAGATGCTTTTAGCATAAGCTAGTGGATCCACTAAGTTAAGCGTTCTATGTGACAGCAAAGTATAGAACAGTTCTAGCAGCTTGGGCAAGACACTGTTATCACCACTTAGGCTCATAGCGGTGGTTGTTGGTTAGATTAACTTCCACAAAAAATATATTACTTTATTATATAAGTAAAGTTCAGTTTGTTATTACATTTTCTTTAACGAACTAAGTTGTTTTTACTGTTTTATAAAGCTTTCCATATATTGCATGTGTATTGTTGCTTTATATTGAGTTGAGTATCCAGAGTTAAGTACCTAGAGTCAAATATTATATCTTTGAGTTGAGTATCTAATCTCTTAGTTGAGTATCTTATCCTTGAATACTTATGAGTTGAGTAAGTTTGAGTAGTTTTGAGTATCCTTGAGTATTCCTTGAGTTGAGTAAGTTTGAAAAGAGGTAAGTATGTCTCTTTTTTATCAAGTTTCAAGCTTATGTTTATGTTTAGAATTCCTCTTACATGCTCGTACATTCCACGTACTAAGCCATTTGACCTGCATCTTTTCATGATGCAAACACAGGTATTCAGGATCATCAACAGGAGATTCGTTGATACATCCGGGAGTTCAAGTTAGCTATGGTGAGCCTCCTTGTTTTCGAAGGATTTCATTTACTTTTCAGTTTAGTCATGATGTCATGGGTCTTGTCCCGACTTCCATCTTTATCAGTTAGAGGCTTCATAGATAGTCAGTATAGTTGAGAAGTCTGCATTATTTATTTATTTTATTAAATGTTTTAAAGACTTAAGTTGCCTATTTATGGCGAGTTGAATATATTATTTTTATTCTAAATTGTTCATTTGAGTTAATATTTTACAAAGTTGAGTTTATTGAATTTTATTTCAGTTTTAAGTTTTTCCATGCTTAAGTTAGTCTTCTGCTTGTAGTTAATCAGGATGAAGGTTCGCTTGGGGACCATCAATGGTTCTTGAGTGCCGGCCACGTCCAGAGTGTAGACTTGGGTCATGACATCAAGACTGTAATCTCAAAATAATTTAGTTCGTTCATTAAACTATCCCACCTTACAATTTGTGAAACAATATGATCATTCAATAAAGAGAAAATACATAAAGTCACTATTAAAGTTGTTCCGAATTTTTAAAAAGAGACCTTAACTTTACGGGTGTCCTATTACTCAAAGAAACCATTTCTAACAATTATAAATACACCATTTTAACACATTCTCAGAGCAGGTGTAATTTCACGTAATGAAAAAAAAAATCACCTCCAAACCAATCTAAAAATGCCACGTATCAAGATTGTAAGCCTCCATTTTGTAAAAAAGTTCAAGAAACAGAGGATTTCTTCGTCAATGCCTTTCTTGGTGGATGTTGAAGAACAATTTCATATTTACTTAAGAATTAAGAAGATTTTATATGATTCCTAAGTGAAAATCTTCACTGTTATGTAGCAGTGAAAACGAAGGATTTCACTTAAATCTCATAATCAAAATCTTCCATTTTCCACCTCTGCAAAAACTCCATTTTAGCTCATTCCATCTTCGTCTTCTGCAACAACAAAAAAAAAAAAAAAAAATAGAGCTACAACGGTACGACGCTAAAAGTACCCATCAATTGAAATTCCAAAATTATCTCAATGTCTTTGAATTCTTTCCTCGACAATGCAACAATTCATCAAGACCATTTTCACGAACAATTTATATCTATTAAACCCAAATTAGTTAATGCACCCATTTACATTGAAGTTTTTGAGTTTATACTCATAGCTTGTCTGTGCTTTTGGACTTGACCCAGAAGATATTGAAGATCAAATATGAGTGAGTGAGATTTTACCCAATCCATTATTAAATCAGTAAGAAAAAATAAATTATATTATTTTATTTGAGGGAAACACACGCACTAGCTATGAGATTACAAAAATTGTAAATAGGGTGTATTTATAGTTATTGGAAATAGTTTTGTGGGATAATAGAACACCTACAAAGTTAAAGTGTCTTTTTAAAAATTCGGGACAACTTCAATTGTGCCTTTATGTATTTTCTCTTCAATAAAACATTTCAAACTCTATATAACTCTTTTTGGAATATTATTATATATTTAATGCAAAAACAAAACAAAAATGGTTGCTTATGTTGGATAATATAGGTCTAAAATATTCTCTCCAGTATATTTAAGAGCAGTTTCATGTTTGGAAAAAGTTAATAGTTAGCTTTTTGTCTCTGTATAATATTTAACAATTTTTAGTTATTGAATTTAACATGAATTGTGAACGGGAAAAAAGATTCATTTGAATATACAATTTTTGTATTTTTGCTATTTTAAAATCTTTTTTTTGATATTCATTGCAATTTTCAAGTTGCAATAGTTTGCTATTTTTGTAAAATTTTAGTGAATGATACGACTTTTTAAATTAATATATTTGAGGATTAACAACAATTTTTAGTATTTTGGTTAAATCTGTTTTCTTTAGTTCCAGTATATCAATATAGAGTTACTAAATATTTAATAAAAAAATTTTAATTTAACAAATTTAACGGACCAAAATTGTTTACACTACTTAGAAATATATCCAAATGACTATTTTAAATCTACTCAAAATATAAAGGACATTTTAAAAATATTCATGTGAGACATAATATCAGAATTAATTTTCTAAATGGTTGGCGTTTAATAAATTGCATTCAAATATCATTTTTCTTTTATTTAGGATCAAAATATCACCCATGTAATACTATTTTCCTTCAAATATATTTAATACTTCAAAGGTCTCCTTCTCTCCTAATTGACATATCATATCATTAAAGCCTCGGTTTTTGTAATAATAAATTTATTTAATTCATTTAATCAAAATTATAATTTTATTCTTTATTTTAAAAGTCTTCTTCTATTCTAGTCGATATGTCATATCATGAAACCATCCTTTTAAAAAACAATAGATCTATTTGACTCATTAAACTTATATCTCTAAAAATAATAATATAAATTATGTGAGAATTTATGAAGATTATTAAAAAAAAGTATAACTTTCTTCAAATTTTTCTACCAAAGAAATTCAATATAAAAAAAAAAATCTTTGTAAGCAATTATTACCTGAGAATTTTTGAAATCCCTAAGTAAAATATTTGAAAATTTTAAGCAATTATTTTTTATATATAAAAATGTTTAAATAAATTTGTAAGGTTGACATAGAGAAAAGTTGTTAAAAAAGAGAACATTATTATTTAACTTTAATTTTTATTTTTGTTCTTTTATGACTATTATATTATATTATATTATATTTCATATTATCATACAATTAAACACTAATATATATTTTCATCTCATCCCAAATACACGAATCACAAATAATAATTAATTGAATGTTTATTTTAATTCAATAATACACACATTATAGGAGAATAATATGCACTTTAATAAAGATCAAAATTTTATTATCTAATATAAATATTATTTACTTTCTATTTTCTTTTCAATTTTTTTTTGTATGAATTTCAAAGTACACAATTAATTCCTTTTTAATAGTTAATTTTAATATTATTGATTCATTATCTAATATATGACTAATTAATGTAAGTTGAGTTTAAAAATTGATGGCATTATAGTAAGTTTTAAAAAACTATTTTTCATAGCATAAAAAAGTAAAAAAAATTAATTATGATAAAAGATCCTTGAGTATGAAAATTTCTTCTTAATAAACTATTATATATATATATATATATATATATATATATATATATATATATATATATATATATATTCGGATTTTGACATGCCAACTAGGAAAGGATGATGCTTTTGAAATGTTAAGTGTATTCGAAGAAAAATAATGATAATTGAGTGATATTTTTATCCTAATTAATACAAAAGTGATATTTAGAGACAATTCCCTTTTTAATTTAAATGACCATTTTAGAAATTGACACCATAATATCATAACATCTTCAATTTGTAGGCTTTTTATAGGACTTTTCTAGCTTAGTTGTCTGTATTTTATTTATGTGAACACATTATAAAATTTACAAATATGGTTGGGTTGTGATTCAACTTTGTCTGTTCTTTCTCCCTATTATAGTAAAAGTCATCTTTTGAAATAAAAATCCTTCAAAACATGATTGTTTTCCAAGTTTTCAAATTTTCCTTTTTAAGAATGTGCTTGGAAGGCACAATAATGGATTGAAAATTTTCTGAAATGTTTGTTGCTTGGAACTTATGCTTTCCTAATTTTAGGAAAAGTTAACTTACCTCAAACTATTCTATTTTCTTGGTGTTATATTAAATTAAATTATTTAATCTTATAAGAACACATATTTTTCTTGTTTGAATATAGATGTCATAGTTTAATTAGACATTAAATTTAAGAAAATAAGAGAATTTTTTTTTAAAAAAAAACTATAGTTTAAAGATATATATATATATATATATATATATATATATATATATATATATTGAATATTCTAAAATGTTTTTAAAATCATATGTTGTTTAATAAGTCAAGTAGAATATTAAAATAAGAGAGTTATCAAACTTAAAAAAAAATACATAAATGGCCATAAAACTTAAATAAGTACATGTTCATACTCTAATCTAAAGTAATTCAAGAAATACCATTCTCTCAAGAAAATTTACAGCTCATACCCCTCATTCATTAAAGTTGATAATTTTCACTTAAATAATATTAAATCAGTATTATATATTGTATTGATACCATTGAGGTTGATAATTTCGCTTAACTGATATCAATACAATATATATATATATATATATATATATATATATATACCGATTTAGTATCAAAAATGCGAAATTATTAGCCTTAATAATACCAATACAATATATGATACTGATTTAGTATCAGATAAACGACATTAGTTGGGGGTATATAGTGTAATTATTTAGTGGGCGTATGAATGTAAATGGGTATATGTTTGTAATTATTTTGCTTGTATGAGGTATTTGCTTAGTTAGTTTCCCAAAAAAAGAAATATCTTGTTACTTTTATTTTTAGTCTGTTAAAAAAGAAAGAATGCAATTTCTTAATTTGACAACTCTTTAGTTTCATTATTCTATTTAAATATTTAAAATCACGAGATGAAAAGATATTTAATGAGTATATCTTTAATTTGAGAATATAACCTGTTTGACCAAGTTTATTTTCTCCAAAAGTATTTATATTAAAGACTGAAGTGTTTGACCAAGCTTTTAGGAGAAAATAAGTGTTTTTGGAAAGTAATACAAGTATCTTTTAAAAGCTAAAAAAATTAATTTTGCATGAAATACACTTAAAAACAGTTTCAGAAAGGTTAATCAAACATTAATTATTACCCAAATCTTTTTTTTTTAAAAAAAAAATTATTAGTCAAATCTTCTCATTTAAAGTACTTTCCAAATTAATTATTTGTGGTGAAGAAGTGATGGTTGTTTGGTCAACTAGTTGAAAATAGCAAGATATGATGGGGTTGATTAGTCAAAATTAGTGATGACAAAATTAATTTACTTGACATAGTGGCTATGCCCCACACATGTCTAAGGTAACCATAGCTGTGTGACAACATTTTCAATAGACATTCTTGACTGAAGACCAAAAGGGGGCTGTCCCCTTCCCTCTCTTCCCTCCTAAACATAAACCAAAATGTCAATGAGTTCACCTTTTTTATTATTCTACTACTACTACCCCTTTTCTCCTCCTTTTGTTCTACCCTTTCTTGATTGTTTTTTAATTTTTCAACAAGAATCTTGAGTTTTCTTTGTTTAATATGGGGATTTGCTTTGGTAAACCTGTTAAGCTTGCTCATGCCTCTTCTAGTTTGATGTCTGGTATGAATTCCCACATTTTCTTTTCACTTTTTTTATGTGCTTTTGTATCCAAGATTCTATTTTTATGTCATGTTTAGCTTGATTTTACACTTGTTTAAGATGTTACGGGTTTGACAACCAATTAATGTTTGTTTTAGGGTAGTGTGTCACGCCAACACAGGATGCCTTGTGCACCGAGCAGCATTGAGTTAAAGTTCTCATTTTGACAAATCTTAAAGTTTTATTTGAGTGAAAGAATATTGCTCAACTGCCCAATTTGATGTATGGTGATTTTAGTGTTCTTATAGGATTCCATCTACGAGGAACAAGTAGCAAGTAACTTTGTCCATCAAAACTAGGACAAATGAGAAGAATCACTTGTCGTTTTTTGTTTCTGTTGGGATTTGAATGTGAGACTTCAGGGTTCTTAAGCACTCTAGACCACACCCTTTGATGCAATTCCATCATCTTTTAGATGTCTGAATTTTTTAGTTGGCTTAAAAGAAAATTACCAAAGTGGTTCCTTCTTTAAAACTTTGTGTTATCCAATCATTTGAATAATATTTTTTCAAACAGTACACAGCAATTGAACATCATGTTAAGATATCTGAGGAATAATGTCAACCAAATATAGGGGAAAGGATTAATCATGAAACAAGATACACAAATATAGAACTTGAGGTTGTGAAGAGTGGGGGGGAGGGGGCTGGAATCTGTTCTTGGTTAGTTTGTTGTTGTTGAAGTAGACTCGTTGTCTGTCGTAAATTATTCGCACGAATTTACTTATTGCATCTCTTTGAGAGCAATTACTTCTTCTGTTTCAATTTGTTTGTCTTAGTTTCCTTTTTAATACATTTACAGAAAAAATGCCTCTTTCCTTTTTTGACAACTCTTTAATTACATCTTTCAACATGACATGTTTGGACCACAAGATTTAAAAGACATTTTGGTTGATTTTGCATATCTTAAGTTTAAAAGCACAAGATTCAAAAGTCTTGCTTACTTTCTTTAACTCTATGTCAAGTCAAAACAAGACAAACTCATGGAAACAAAGGGAGTGTATGTTATGGCAAAGAAATTGTCAAGTAATGTAGTTCCTTCACACTCTTCAAAGTCATCTTGCGCTTTGGTGTTTTACAATTGCTTGTCCTGAATCATACTGACCATTGTTTAGCTGCTTATTTTCAACTGACCTAGTCTATTAAATAGAAGCACTGGCATGTATAAGATTCATAAGATTATGAAAGCATATATATGTCTCGTGCCATGACTTGTTTGTCTTTTGTATTGAGTATTACTTTGGTTTCTCATATTTTGCAATATGAGTTCTTTTTCCTATCTGCTTACTTCTTCGCACTTGGTATTACAGATTCTAGAACAGGCCCTGGCAGTGAGAGAAAGGAATCAAATCATTCTTGTAGCCAGACACTTCCGGGAAGTTCAGGAAATGCTCTCAAGTCTTGCAAAGGTGATCTATCTGCCACTTGCAATCTCAAGTCCTTTACCTTCAATGACCTCAAAAATGCGACTAGGAATTTTCGAGCTGATAGTCTTCTTGGTGAGGGAGGATTTGGATATGTCTTCAAAGGATGGCTAGATGAAAATACACTTGCTCCCTGCAAATCAGGAACGGGGATGGTAGTGGCTGTCAAGAAACTTAAGTCAGAAAGCTGCCAGGGCCACAGAGAATGGCTTGTATGTTCATCATATTCCTTCGGAAAATGTCAAATATATCTTTATCACACTTGTTCTAAGTAATAACTTTGTGTCCCTCATCAAACCTGCAGGCAGAGGTTAACTACTTAGGGCAGCTTCACCACGAAAATCTTGTGACGTTGATTGGATATTGCGTAGAATCTGATAACAGGCTTCTAGTATACGAGTTTATGACCAAAGGAAGCTTAGAAAATCATCTATTCAGAAGTGAGTCAATCTCTTCATTTGCAGAATTCCTATAATTCTTCATTGTTCCTGTCACCTTGGTAGGATTTTGTACACTTTATTAGTGTAGTGGTGCAGGACATTTTTCTCAAGCATCAAATGTTTTGTTTGAGCTGTTCATTTCATAAAATGTTTGTACAACAAAGTTTTCTCAATCTAGTGCTGGAATTAAATATCTTTTTCTCAGCATTTCTTCTAGTCGATTATAATTCTATTGTTTCTTGTGGAAAATAGCATGTTGCATTTGAAATTAATGCATAATATGTTTTTTCAGAAAGTTGCTGATCAAGACTAATGATGTTTCAATTGTTGTGCAGAAGGAGTTCAGCTTATGACTTGGGGTAAACGGATGCGTATTGCAGTTGATGTTGCACGAGGGTTGTCCTTTTTACATAGTCTGGATGCTAATGTGATCTACCGGGACCTCAAAGCTTCCAACATTCTACTTGATTCGGTACAATCTCTAACTCTGAGATATTGATTAGCATAAACAAACTGTTGCTCTCTCAATCACACAACCAGTGTTAAGGTCAAATAAACCTTTTCATTGAACGTCTGCAGGAGTTTAATGCAAAACTATCAGACTTCGGCCTCGCACGAGATGGTCCTGATGGAGATAGAACTCATGTTTCAACCAGGGTAATAGGAACTCGGGGTTATGCTGCACCAGAATATGTCGCAACAGGTATATTCCAATCCGTTTGTCAACTATCTGTCTTGTGATTACCATGATTCGGACTTTTAGCCATGCTGAACACAGTCTGGAACTTGTCTATCTTATCTCAAATCAACCCTCAATCATTCGTAACAGGTCATTTGACTCCAAAGAACGATGTTTATAGTTTCGGTGTTGTTCTATTGGAGTTGCTATCGGGAAAACGAGCTACAGGTGAGGAGAATCCAGGGGGCGCGGAGGAAACGTTGGTAGAATGGGCAAGACCTTTCCTAAGCGACAGCAGACGAGTACTGAGAATCATGGATACAAGGTTGGGAGGGCAGTACTCCAAGAAAGGTGCACAAGCTGCAGCGGCCCTCTCCTTACGATGCCTCCATGTAGATCCAAAACTTAGACCAACAATGGATGAGGTATTAGCCACATTAGAGCTTTTGCCAACACCGAAGGACAGTTCTAGGACTTCACCACCACAAGCAAATTATAATGCACCAAATGACAAGATATGTCATCCTCAAAAGAGATATGTGACACATTCAAGATAAGATGTAACAAACACATTCTACCATATTATAAGGAAGATATATATATATATGTTCTCTTTCTTTTTTGTTTGTTTGTTGTTTCCCTCCCTTCTTATTTTAGTGGTGGGGATAGAGAGGAGGAAGTACTATAGTGCTTGAGTGTAATATATTCAATGTACATATGTTAAATGTATAGCTAAAAATTACTAGTATTCCATGTCTTGGTACTGGCCTCTCTGCCTTGTGCGATATGCTTATATCTTACTTTCTTCTGACCCTACTTTATCTCTTTGACTCACAAAGGTAGGGGGAACAATATGTCTATATCTTTCTTTCTTCGGACCCTACCTCATAAAGGTTTGGCATGGAGGAATATATTTTTCAATTTTATCATGTTTCATTGATTAAAACTTTGGCGAAATGGTTTGATGGATTCTTATACTTATATGAGTTTGTATTTTGAACCCTCTTACTTTATACTTTGTCAACTAGACCCTTAAACTTATTAAAACACAATATTTGAAACTCTTCTGACCATTGACTAAATCTATGTGACTTAAATATTATTGAGTTGGAAAAATGTGTAAATGCGCTCATTTCCAAACGCGTCACTATACTATTTTCTATTTAAAAATTTATTTTTTTTGGAAAACAATATATTTTTAATTAAAAAAAAATATTTTTTCATTAACCCTCTCCCACCCCACCCCACCCGCCCCCACCCCAATTTCTCTTCTTCTCCACCACTCTTCCCACTCATAACCCTAAACTTTCTACTCTTCTTCTTCAATAAAATTACCCACCACATCCATTCTTTTTTTTTTCTTCGAAATCACCCGTCATAAACTTTTTTTTTCCTTCTTTTTCAACCCACTCTCCTTTTTGCAACAAATCAAACCCCGCACCTAATTTCTTTTTTCAGCCCCATTTATCTAAATTTTTAATGTTTTTTATTTTAAAAGTTGAAATCATTATTTGTGTTGATTTAAAGAGAAGATATGATATGAATTAACATAAAGAGTGATGGTGGGTATTGGAAAAATTGAAAACTTCATTGATAAGTTTGAGAAAACTTGAATAACATCAAATGAATCTTATGAATTTGTAAAATTAATTCAAATTTGTGATTGTGGCTAGTAGGTTTTGTGTTAATGAACTTCTAGTTGAAATTTCAAGTCAAATAAAGAAAAAATTCATCTATTTGACATGAATTTGGTGCTCAAATTGTGAGCATATATGGAGGTTGAAGAACATGGCAATTAAAAAATTTCCAAAAGTTAAATATTTGTTTTTTTTTTAATTTTCTTAATATTTTATTTTTAGGTGTCATTGAAAAATGACATGGAATTACACATGTAAGAGGTTGGATTATACACACAGTGATTTGATGAGAAAATAGTTTAAAATATTGTGTTTTAATGAATTTAAGGGTTTAGTTGACAAAATGTTAAATTAGAGGGTTCAGAATACAAATGCATACAAGTATAAGGGTCATCAGACCATTTCGCCTAAAACTTTTGATAACTTTTTGTTTAGAAAAATAAATTCCTTAAAAATGAGAAAAATAATCTTCATTGCCGAAGCAGGAAAAAGAAAAATAAGTTCCACAAAAATGACTCTTCACTTTGATTGTGTCCTCCGACCCTCGAAAACACCTCATCTTCCCTGCACCACTACACACCCCTACCTCTACCTTATCCCCATCTCTCATAGTAGTTATCCAAAGTATACTAATACTTTTAGAATAATACATTTTACTTACATAGAACTCAAGAAAGCATGTGAAAACCTCACTTATTATTTTAAAAAATATTTTCCATCAAAACTTTTTTCCCCTTCATATCAAGCGACTACTTGTCATTTTTATTGTTATTTTGTATAATATGCCTAAGACGAATTTAAACTAATAACATAATCTGTGAAGATTTATCTAATCATCGTTAACTTATTTGAAATTGACACAAAAGAGTGTATGTGGGGTAGGGATGGCAATGGGGCGGGTAAAAGCTTAACCCGCAAAACTTCAACCCGCCCCGCCCCGCTTAATATGTTTTTCTTTTCTTAACCCGCTCCGTCCTGCCCCACAAAGACCTGCCCCACCCTGCTCCGCTTGTGTTATATATTTATTTTTCTTTTCTTTATTATGTTATTTGCTAAAACAGTACACAAATTTAACATTTTATTTAATTTTTAAACTGGTTTGATTATTTCTTAGTTGTTATCATGTTAAAACACACCAATTAAACAGTTTCTACTTTCTACACCTCCAGGTGGCTTTGTCTCATAAATAAATTCAATTTTGTTTATAAATAGTTTCAATTGAATTTCCTGAACTAAAACCCATTACAAAATTTGATTATAAAATGATACTTTTTTTAGAACCTTAGAGAAAGAGTGTAAGACGGTAACAAACTAACAGTTAAAGAGCTTCATCTCTTACAATCTGAGATTAAATTAGAAAAGTGAGAGAAAAATATTTTAACCCGCCCCACCCTGCTTAGTTTCTTAAAAAAATTATTTCAACCCGCCCTGCCCCGTCCCGCTCTGCCCCACATAAGGCCAAATCCGCCCTGTCCCACATAGACTTAGACCTGCCCCACCTCGCCCCATTGTCATCCCTAATGTGGGATGGAGTGGTGGCAATTGATAATAGGCATTAGAATCAAACGTTGACCGGGGCCAAGAGCAATTGAACCGGGACATTTCTAGTTCCTTCATTTGATTGGTGTTGTCCAATTTTGACAATAGTTTATCCGACATTGTTTGGTACGTGAGATTAGAATAATAATTTTTTAAATAAAATTTAAAATTAACTTTATTACTCGTTTGATTTGAGACATTAACTAGTTTCAAATTATTTAAGGTGGAACAAAATAATCTTAAAAAATATCTTAACTTATAAAATATTTTTACTTATCTCATTTCGCGTACAATAAAAAGTTGAGGATTTTGGAAGACAACTTGGTTTGAAAACTGCTTTGGCGGTTCATAAAGTTTTGAAACACAGAAAGTGGGCTCCCTCATGGTTTACATTAATATAATTTTCTATCAACAATTTTTATTTAAATTTATCTCATACCAATATTATTATACCTTATGTAGATTTATGTGATTTCATACATTCACAAGTTTTTAAGTTGAAATGGTGAGGTGAAAATTTGCCTACAAATCTTGCCAGAGTGGTCAATTTTATGGAAAAATTATATAATTAGACATATTATTATATCTACTGATGTCGTTTATAGTTTTTAATAATTATATATTATTTATTATTTAATAATTATGTACAAAGTTAGAATTAGATACATTGAGATATATCATTTCTTAAAATTAATCTAAATTAAAGCTCTAACCCACTTAATTATCTTCATAATTTACTCCATTTCAAATCAGTCCACTCATTCTACTAATTCTCCCCTCTTCCATCTCCCTACGATCCATTTCAATCAAAGTTCATTGATTTTGATTTTTCTTAATTTACTATTGCTAAA
Organism: Solanum bulbocastanum; assembly: GCA_037074985.1. Classification (NCBI taxonomy): domain Eukaryota; kingdom Viridiplantae; phylum Streptophyta; class Magnoliopsida; order Solanales; family Solanaceae; genus Solanum; species Solanum bulbocastanum. Next base: position 34,875,402 of record CM073607.1, read on the forward strand.
GATTTTTCAACCAAGAGTATTGTTGATAGAGGTACAACACACTCCACTATTCGGTGAAATAAGAATCTTTTCTTTCCAATTTTGTGATGAAAAACTTTATCAAGTGGCTTTATCTCTTGAAGCTGAAGTGGTGAATTCAACAAATTTTTTCAAGCCTATTTTTGATAGATTCATGGTGGTGTGAATCATTCACCGGAGACAGTGGTTTCATGGTGGTGAGGAGACGAGCAACGAGGTAGCCCTGGTCTCTCTCTAGCCATAGAGTAGAGAGAGGCGAATGAGAGATGAGGAGAGACGGTGGATAAAATATGTATTGTTTATATACATGTATCTAATTAAGAATTCATGAATCCGATAAAGTGTACATTATTTTGAGTTAAGATTATATATATATGGGTCACCTTCTTATGGTGTCACCTTCATTCAGACATGGCAATTATTAAAATAAAAATTAGTATATAAGTGGCAATTATTTTAACTGTAAATGAGAAGGAAAAGGATAACTCCTCCTTAGTGGATGTTCTTTTCTTGAGGGAGCTGAAAAAGTTGTATACATTTCTCAAAAGTGTATACCAGTTATACAAACTGCAAATCAAATAGGAACAAAAGTCCTACTCCCTGATGAAATGAAACAGTTGGCCATTAGCTCATGGGAGAAAAAAGTCCCACTACAAAGAACAGACCAAATAACAAAAAAGGGAAAGAAAGAAGTCGCAAAGTTTTTTTACACAGATTGTAGCCCCAGCAAAAGCTTATGCAATTGCAGTTCATGGTAGTAATACTACCTATCTTGCATGTCCTCTTCAGTTTTCCACACTACATCCTCTAGACTAGTCGAAAGATTCTTGTAAAACTGCATCAAGGATGTACAACAGGATTGATTGTCAGCTCGAAGAGGTCACAAAAACTAATAGGATCTAAAAATTAACGAGGTACTAATGCATTTCCGGTATACAAAACAAAGCAAAAACCTATGCCTTTTGGAATTTATGAAGTAGAAAATAAGTAAGCAGATAGTAATGACACAAGCATGATCTTTATTTAGCTAACTAAACATCCATTAGTTCTTCCATCCCCTCACACAAGCATGATCTTCTTTTATCTGGTGAGTTGTCTCTCCAATATGAGGCACACAGGTTTTAGTTCCTATTACAGACACATAAAAGTCATGTTGTCCGTTATGACATAGAGGTTACCAGCTGATATCAGGTAACAAACGCCGAGGAAGACTACAAAATATATCACTGTTCCAAGGCTCTAAAGTGGACCCTGTAACTAAGATTAAACCATCGATGTTTTGAGGGACAAAGAGTAGTAATGTTATGGTCATTTCCAAGGAGTGGCTTGAACTTCTCTCCCTAATCTTAAAACATGCATACATACAACCTCTTAATTCTTTGTTGTTATCTTGTGTCAAACATTAACTTCAAGATTATGTTGCTCATTCACGAGCAATTAGCTTGTGGATTGTGCACGGCTTTTGCCTATCAAAACCTACTTATAGTGATTTAGATAACTTTTTCAGCAGTTAGCTGAATATGGTACCTTGTGGAATTCCAAAGTATCTCCTTTTGCCTTCCGCACTTCAACCATATGAAGAGAAGGGGCAACTTGAAATACCTACATTCAAGACCAAACAGTGTTCAGCCTATGATGATAAGAGATTAAAATTCCAAAGTACTTATGGCAATCCTCAACGCAGAATGTGGTAATAGTAAAATAAGATAATTGTAGATGACTAACTATGCACATTGAACATACCTCAGTGGCAACATTAAGGTTCCCTTTTCTTCCAGCTTTAACATTTTCAAGTCTCATCTGAAGTCAAAAGAGTAGAATGCCAATTAATTTACTTTATTAGGAATCTACATGTCAATTGAAATGCATACTTGAAATACATCACCACCTTGTAGTTCTTTTTGTGAACATCAAAACCGAGGGGCTTCACAGCTTCTTCAATCTTACTGATAATTTCATTGGCCGAGCATTTAGATGTGAACCTTGTTTCTCTCTTAAATTCCTGTGAATGATGGAATCAAAACATCTGTCAATGAAGTAACATTATAGCAATACACAAATCATCAATGTTTCCGACAAGGTGGAATACCAATTTATATTGATTTGAATTGTTCGAGGGAAAAATGGCCATTCGGGAAAAGAGACCAAGTTTTTTGAGTAGAGTAACAAAGAAAGGTCAGTTTTATTCAGACAGGGAGTAAAATGAACTTAGGAATTCATTTTTCTGTAATTAGTCCTTTTACAGTTTTTCGTTTTTTAATTAGTGTATTTGCATCCTCACTCATATGAGATAACTTAGCTGCAAATCAAAAACTGAGAATTCTGAATAATAATTTACAAGCCTTTTGCAAAATGGGTAACGGAATTCAACACATAGGAGAAAGAGATGGAAGTTAGTTTGTGTACATGCAATATCGCTGCAGCGTTTTGAAGCATCTAGTGCTTATTTAACAGCTAAACTTGATGAATTTAGCAGGTTACCTAACTCAGGGCATTTAGGCTCATGTCTGCTAGAAGACATCTATTATTTTATGTAAATGCAAAGAAACTAGTTTTACTACACATCATAGATTCTTTACTTCTTTCCCATTGTTAAGTTTTGGGGTTTGATATTAGAGTAGGCTGTAGAGGGTTTGGGAATGAACAACGAATTATCCAATGCTTACCAAGTTTTTTGACATTCACATAAACTTCATTAAAGCATGTTCTACTGAGAAGTATAATTATACACGATGTAATTCAGGGCACAAACACCATGCAAAATCAAACAGAAGTTCCAAAACATGCAACAAAAGTAACAAATAAAAATGGAAGTTCATAGCCGGTAACCTGTTCATCAAAGAGATTCCCAAGGTTGAGTCCTTTTGACATTGAAATCAACTCGAATGCATTCATGGGAGTTGGCTGCTCTTCCTTTTTCTCTGTTACATGATTTTCCTGTTGTTGTGTCAAGGAAAAGAGAACCACATGAGGATGACTTTACACAACAATTCTTTTCACTGAATTCAATGCAAAACTTGTTCAACATTTCAGTGTGCTCACTTCAGAATCCTTGAAGACAGCTTCAACATCATCCAGGTTGGCATCTCCTTTCTCATTAAAAATGGGAGATTTATAATCTTTCTTGAACCACTCGTCCTCCAGAATTTCTGGGATGGTGATACGCTGTATAGTAAACATGCGCAATGATAAAATAAGAGCAAAAATGTCTATTTAGTTGCAAGCTAAAATCCCGCAATTGTATTCAGAAATCCAATATGCTTACTGTCATAGGGTTCGGATCCAAGATACGAGTAATTAACTTCATAGCACCAAAAGACATCCAAGGAGGACATGTAAATTCAGCAGCAGAGATCTGCAAAGACGGTGATGACATCATGAAACTAATAGGAAAAACAAAAGCAGACTGATTCCATAATGAATTTGGAAGAATGCTCACTTTTTTATACAAGTTCATAAGATTGGAGTCATCAAAAGGCAAGTAACCTGCAAGCAATACAAAGAGTATGACTCCGCACGACCACAGATCCGCGGTTGTACCATCATATCCATGATCATTGAGTACCTAAAAGAAATAAATCTCTTTTTTTAAAACCAAGAGAAAAATAAGATAAAAAGAGTGCACATGACAGGGAGACCTTATTTTTTCTCTGTGAGAAATGAACAAAAAGAAAAAGTTGTTGAAACGAATTTCATCATACCTCAGGAGCAACATAGTTGGGAGTTCCACATGTGGTGTGGAGTAAACCATCATCCTGGAAAATTGCACCAGAGTCAGAAATATATCTGATTCTGAAAAGAATGTTAACTATCACCTAAGTGAAAGAAATATATTGCAGGACTACTGCTGCTTGAAACTAGCATGAGTTCTCTAGCTAAAACGGAAAAAGGAAGTCATTGTCAAATAATTTTCAGATCTAAAAGGCAAATAACTAATCAGCTGTCAATCACAAATATAATGACATTGTCCCAAGCCCCACACATAGTTGCTTCCACAAAGTTTACCAAACTGAAAAACAGTATATTCAGTTGAATCTGAATATTCTAATAATAAGATTGAATCAATTCCAAATGATGTTTAAACTAGTTTACAGAAGGAAGAAGCACAAATGGATTTCAGTAAAAATTATACTGGCTTGTTTCTAAAGTGACAATTATTCTATTTGTGTGTTTAAAAACTCCCCTCACTAGTTTGTCTCTGATATGGGGGCTTTCCATGGAGATCTGTAGTTTCAGCAGGGGGGGGAGTTATCACTACCACATTTCTCAAACAAGAAAATGTACTCAAGGCAATCAGTAAAGGATGTTAAGACTTGAGACACTAGACATTGATACACAATCTACTAGTAGGTTACACAATTGAAGATTCACTGCTTTAATTTTGACAGCAACAAAGCGAAAGTCATATCAAACATTGGAGACGTATGTTAAGAGTTTGAGAATGCATAATCAGACAGTTACCCTGACTTGCTGGGACAGAGCACTCAATCCAAAATCAGAAACCTTGAGGTTTCCCGAGGCATCCAACAGTAAATTCTCAGGCTGCATAATGAAAGCATGCCACAATAAAGGTAAGAGAAATCCGGAAGCTTTAAGGAAAAATAGAACAGAAATTAACAACTAAAAGGCTGCAAAAGTAGCACTGCCCCACCTTTAAATCTCTATGGTAGACTCCCCTGCTATGACAATAATCAACAGCATTAATAAGCTGCTGAAAATATTTCCTTGCTTCTTTTTCATGCATCCGTCCATGATTTACCTGTATGTCAATAACACAGATAACATCTTAATGACATGCTAACTCGTCCGAAAACAAGTCAGTGCCAAATAGGTGTGAATAGCTTTGGAAGGACACATGAAACCTAAGTTTGCAATCAGTGAGGTACAAGTTCGTGTTCTTTGGTCAAATTCTTTATCTCCTAAGGTAGGGGAACCGAATAAATTAGAAGAAAGGAAAAATCATCCTTACAATCTTGTCAAAGAGCTCTCCACCTGTAACGAACTCCAGAACAATGAATATCTTTGTCTTGCTAGCCAACACCTGCGGACAGACGAGAAGGACATAGATTCAAAAGTGTAACATATGAACCCCGTCCATCACCATAATTCACAAGCACATCTTATCTATAGTAGGTTATTGCAAATATAAGTTAAAACTCCAACATGCAAAATATTCAAAACATAAGTTGTTCGATGACAGATTTAATGTACTATGCAAGCATTTAGTGTATGACATCCCAAAGGTCTTTACCGAAATTCGGAACATTTACCTTCCCTAAATTGGGGACTCGCAATTCCAGAAATTTTAACTTAAGCTTTTCTAGTTCTTTGATGTTTCAAGATTTTGATGATGCATCTCATTCAGAGTTTAACTCTCAAAAAATTGGAAAGTACCATGAGTAGATCAAGAAGATTAACTAACTACTCCAGTAAATTAGCCAATTCCACTGCAGTTTATGGATACCAGCAAAATATCTGCATGTCAATATAGGGTTATGTTAAAAGGCCAGAATCTGCCTTTACTCTCACCAACTTCAGTAGGTTAAATGCTGATGTACCACTGGAATTTTTATAACAAGACTAGATCTTTAAAATAAATAATTGAACAAATAATAAGCAGAACAAACTATTAGTAATATGTAAGGTAAGGAACCATCAAAATACAGCAAAAGCTTAAAAAAGATAGGTACTAAAATCTAGGATAAACATAAATACATAAAAGAACGGGAGCTGTTGAGAGGTTCCATATTGTCGAGACAAAGGACAGCACTTCTGTACGTGATCGTAGTATGTCACGTCATCTCGTCCCCGCTGCATCGAAGAGTACCTATGCACTATGTTCCGGTTCACTGATAAGGAAGATAGCGTTGGGGTGGGGGTCTACAATGTGATACTAAAGTATGAATGGGGGAGATACATGCTAACTATGGGTAGGAAGCAGGAACCATTATGTCAAAAAATTCGGGGGGGTACAGATCTCTTATACTACCATCGATCGACAAAGCGGAACGACCAGAAAAAGAAGCTAGAAAGCATGTTTGTTCAACGAGATAGGCAGAGAGAACCTTGGCTACAGAATACATTTAATCTTTGCTCCAAAAACATTGAATGAAGTTGAATCTGCTCAATTTGGAAAGGACACATGAAAAACTGAGTGAGACCACATTGATTCTAGCTAATGGTACTAACAAATCAATTAGTTTGTTCTGTACAATAGACTTTGTCTTGTCCTAAGGTAAGTTATGAATTCTCTGCAGAATGCTGAAGCTTTTATTTATCGCTAGGCAGCGCTGATCAAATTATCCCTTTGGTAGTGTGAGTTAAAAACGTCTTTCCAAAAGATTGTTGAGGTGAAGATTTGAAGTGAGATTTTCAAAGCATCATTTCTTGAATGGAGATACCTGCTGGCAACCCATGATGCATAACCAAATGCAAATCAACGGGTTGCTTACTATTTAACCTACAGGTTGGTGGTACGTATATCAGCGCTGTACGATCAGTATACACATCCATATGATCACAAAGGCATACAGAAAACCACAATCACCGGAATTTACAGTCACACACAACACACAAGTACATACACATTGACATAGAGAGAGGACAAACCTCGTATAATTGAACGACATGTGGATGCCTGATTAACTTCATTGTAGCTATCTCCCGCTTTATCTGTCAATTTATGAACAAGAGTTATAAGAAGTTATCAACAAAACAAAAACAACATACAAGAAACTTAAAACCGTACAAGAATAGGAAATGCACAACTCAACAACCATGTAAGATGTCGAAGAGACATAATTCACACAGCTTTTCTGTAATCTACATTACCAAAATAATTTGTAAGTGTAACACCAGAGTCCAGACAATAGAGAAATATACGAAAGTTCCAGAAATCATAGCAAATGGAGATTTTGAAGATTGACCTGCTCAGCCATTTTGTGCTTAAGGACCTTATCCTTATCAAGAATTTTGATTGCTACAGGTTCTCCTGTCTCCGAATTCCTCGCAAATTTAACTTTAGCAAATGTTCCCTCACCAATTGTCCTTCCCATTTCATATTTACCAACTCTGCGCTTGATTTTTGCCTGATTCATTACTGAGATACTTGCACAGTCCTTTAAAAAGTGCAGGCGTAATCCTTCTTAAAGAATTTTACTGCACAATGATTAAAACATCCGTAAGACATCTGAGTTCCTAACATAAAATACGAATTTTTACATTCATTTCGTGCACTCACAGAGTTCCAAGACCAGTTTTAAAAAAAAAAATCATAAAATTGATATTCCAACACAACTTGATTAACTGCACCATAAAAAGACACCCAACTTGCAGCTTGACAATGGAATGAGTGATGGATTTTATTCCTGAAGAACTTTCCATCATATTCGCTTTTTCCACCACCACCACCAACAACATACCTAGTCTGGGGAGGATAGTGTCTACGCAGACCTTACCCCTACCGTAGGAGATAGAGAGGTTGTTTCCGCTAGACCCTTGGCTCAAGTAAAAGCAGTTCAAAAAAAAAAAGAAAAAAACAATGAGAGAGAGAAGAAGCCTCAACAAAATGCTTAAGAAAGCATACTAAAAAAAGAACAGTCACTACAGCAAAGTACTACAATAATCTATCTGCAAGAAAGCTAAGAAAAAGAGGCTCTCAAAAGAGAACTTTCGATCTTTACAAGTAGGGAAAGTTAGAAGGTAGATCTTGGAAGGAACAATAAGGATAACAGAAATGGAATAACAAAAAACACAAGTTTGTTTATTCAGTTCTGCTATTTGTTTAAGAAGGAGGGGGAGAATCAAGGCACATCATCATTTAATTAAAGTGGTCAATTATTATAGTCATACACTTTAAGGAAATGATTAAAGAAGGTGAGACTGATTAAAAAACAAAGAAATGTTGAATCATTCATTGACCAAAAGACATTTGTCTGGGTGTCTGTGACACAGAGAGAAAGATCCACTACCTAAACCTTATTACGGTTAATCATCAACAGATCCCAGCAAAATGCAGCTAGCTAAACTATAGCTTAACTTCTATCACTTCAGAAACTATAATCCAGAAACAAAACAAACTTCAAACCATAATCAGTTGCATGAAAATACAAACTTTTCTTGATAAAAATAAGAGATAAGCTCCAAAAGGGGCTAAATAGAAACAAGAAAATGACCCTTTTGAGAATCAAGAAAATGTAAAAAAAAAAAAAAAAAAAAAAAAGGGTTATCTTGTTTCTATAAAAACCTCAAAAAGAAAGAAAGATCTCAAACTAATAAGATTCAAAATCCCAAATTCACTGTTTTCAAGTTAACCCCAAAAGGCAAATTCCCCACATACATATCAAAACAACAAGCATATTCGAATATACCAAACAAATCCAAAATCAAGAAAGGGAAAGAAAAGGAAAGAAAATACATACTTTGAGCTGAAATTTTGAAATGGGATGTTGGCCAAGATAAAGATAAAGATGAAGAAAGTATGAAAGTTGCTGCCTTTGTTGTTTGGGGGTCAAAAAAGATTGATTACAGCAGCTTATAAATCCTCAAAATTTTGGACAAAAATATGGTAAGTGGAAAAGAAGGCAACATCCAAATCTTGAAATTCCAATGTTGCTGTAATAATTGTAAATATTCTCCCAACAACAAAGATAACAACTATTAAAAAAATGAAATAGTTTATTTTTACCTCTTCCAATGGAAGCTCAAGATGGTTTATTTGTACCACAACCACACAACTATACAAAGATTGTTGTTGTAGTAATTGACTACTCCTTTGGACAAAAGAGAGAAAAAAATGAGTACCCTTTTTATAGATAACTAGAAAAAAAAAATTGGATCACCACTTATAAAGTAAAAAAATTATATAAGGTAAAATTTTAAAAAGTATAAAATTAAAATTAAGCTTATAAAGGATAAGAGCTATTTATGTTTTATAGTCACTCATATTTTGGAATTGTCTATTTTCACTTTTTCGATATAAATTAAAATTTAATTGAGCTTCAATATAAATATCGGACAACAAATGAAAAATAAAAAAAAAAGAATTGTCTATAAAATATAGTTTTGTTATGTCTCTTTCAAGACATACTCAACTATACATATTTTCCTTTTAAAAAAAAATATGTTAAAAGTGCTCCTCTCTCCTAGTTGGCACGCTATGTGATTAAGAGTCTGCTTGACATTATTGTTGGAAAGCCAGAAGTAGTTATTTTGAGAAAAAAAATATTTTTATTGAAAAATAAAGTGTTTGGCAAATTAGTAAAAGTGTTTTTAAATGAAAGCAGAAACAATTTTTCTGTTGTTGGAAAGAAGCTAAAAAATCTACTTTTTAAAAAAGCAGAAATAGAAAAAAATTAGTTTTCTCAAGACTAAAATATCATTTTTATGTATACATATTTACCAATATATTTTTTATCAATTAATTAGCATATTTCGTAAGTTTGGTTAAAGTTCATTAAATATTTATTTTTATTTTAATATAATAAATTTTATAATTTATTTTACATTCATATATTATTATTTTATATATTATATTATTTTACGTATTATTTGTAGAATTAGAAAAAGTGTAATAACAATACTCTTATAAGATTAGAAAAAAAAAACAATTAAAGATTTTCAGTCTCCAAAAAAGTAAAATATTGATTGAACCATGTAAATTTTAATTTAATAAAAATAAAAATTTAATTAATGTTCTTATAATAGATATTCAAAATAGTTTCTCTCCATAAAATTATTTTAATAATAGAAGTACATTAATAGTTTTCTTTTTTATAATTTCTTTCAAAATCCTTTTTTTTAAAAAAATCAGTCAAACACAATTTATCAGTCTCCCAAAAAAGGTATAATATTGATTGAACCATGTAAATTTTAATTTAAGAAAAACAAATTTAATTAATTTTTTTTATAATAGATATTTAAAATAGTTTCTCTTTATAAAATAATTTTAATATTAGAAGTACATTAATAGTTTTCCTTTTTTATAATTTGACTCTCAAAAACCCCTTCTTCTTCTTTTTAAATATCAGCCAAATGCAATTTTCCAAATACAAATTATTATTTTTTTCAAAAACACTTTTCAAAAAAGTCATTTTAAAAAAATATTTCTAAAAATAAACAGTTTTTAGCAGCAATGCCGAACTTGCTCTAAATTAAAGACTCATTTTCTTATCCATAAACCTATTTAACTCTTCAAATTCATTACAACAAAATTTATATGGGAATTATATAAAAAAAAAATTGCAGGTCATCTAATTTTCTACGAATTATTCTACCAACAAATTTGATGGAAAAAATCTCCGTAGGTAAATATTTCCTCGATATTTTAATTCACATATAGATTATATGTGAATTTTAATGCAATATATTTTTTTTAAAAGAATTTAGTAAGAAGATAGAATTTTCTTGCCGACTTTTTGCAAGTAATTGCACATAAATAATCAAGTAATTCTGTAAGGTTAATATAGGCTTAAAAAAAAGTTGTTAAAAGATATTATTTTTTAAAAAATTATGTTTTAAATTTAAATCGCTTTATTTTTTGTGATTATTATATTATATTTTATCTTATTATATAATTAAACATCTATATATATATATATATATATATATATATATATATATATATATATATATATATATATATATATATCAACCTAAAATTATAGAAGCATGAGTTTAACAATTGGTATCAACATGTCTGCTTCTTGATAATTCAATTCAAATTACGTGTCTTTACTATAGCAATTTAATGGCCACCTCATTAATTTGGTATATATACTTTTCCTAAAATTAGAAACTGCAAACAACACACATTACTGCAAACATTTTCATCCTAATAAATATTATACGTATATAGTGTGGATTGTTAATATTATAAAGTAGTTAGCATTGCCTGTACGTTTAGAAAATGTGGTTCGGGGGATTATATGTGAAAAAATTCGGCATAAATTAATATTGATACATCAGAATTTGGTAATCTCACCTTCTTTAACTACTTATGAATCCTTTTTCAAGTTCCAACTAATATTTATAATGTTAATATATACTAACTATTATGAAGCATGTATTTGATCCCTTCTATCATTTTATACCAAGACAAAATTGATGCATCTATTTCTTCAGTCATTTTAATATCTACAAAGGTAATGAATTTTAATTTTTTAGAATGTCGACTTTTATGATGTTGGGCTCGTGCCAGCACGAGCGAATACCATCTAGTTTTGAAGAAAATTATGACTAGAACAATTTTTAGAAGCTTCACATTTTTGCTTATTTTTCCTTTGTTTTATACACATAATATTCCGTTCATTCAAATATTTAAATTGATCGGTATATTTGAGATAAGAATAAGAATGCTTAATTATATTAATATACTATATTATAAAGGACAGTTTCAACATGTCAACTTTCTGGTATTAAATTAAACTTTAAGGGTATTAAGGTCTTTTTAAAAAATTTGCAAGATAAACTTGCTTAAAAAAGTTGTATATTTTGCATTGTTATTTGATCCTACGTAATAACTCTTAAAAAGGTCCTCCTTTTTCTATTCAACTACAAACTATACCATGCCATTCGAGAATATGATTGGTCCCACTTTCTTAATGTGTCATTGAAGAATATGACAGGTCCCACTTTCATCTTTTTTTTTTCTTTACTTATTCATTATTTAAAAATAAATTTTCATTTTGATTGTCATTTTTCATATAAATATTTTTTAAAATCACATTTTATCTATCGTATTATTTAAATATTAAACATCAATTAATAGAAATAGTGTAATAAAATAATTATATCAATTATTTTTTAATAAATATGTCAAATTTAAATATGACAAGTAAAAATGAACGGACATGCTATATAATAAGAAGAGATTGTAGAATGGATAAATAATGACAGAATTAAGGAAAATGTTATCATCTTATTGACTGAGATTTTTATGGGAAATTAATTCATATTCTCTAATTAAAATTAATAAAGTAAATAATGGTATCATTTATTTTACTCTTATATTAAAAATAAAAAAATTGTTTTACTTTTTTTATTTTAATAAATTAAGAAAATTAATTATTTTTGCCTGACTTTATCATTATCATTAAGTAATTATATAAAATACTAATAGTCAAATTAAAATTTTCAAAATATAATTAATAAAATAAATAAGGCATTTTCCCCCATGCTTAATATATATACTCTCTTATTGTATAAGAGAGAGTTCACACTGAAGCAAGCACGTCTTTGTTAACGTGCCCTGATTCAGCATGTTTCGAAAAAAAATTTAAAAATTATTTCTTTTGTTCTATTATAATTTAATTAGTGTATAATATTTTTGAAATTTCGAAATTATGAGATCCGTTTTAGCTATGACTTTTAGTTTTGAATTCATATTATTTAGTTATAGCTTTATTATTTTTTATGTCGGTAATATTTGTTTACATCTTATATCTACTTTGAGTAAAAAATTAACGATTGATGATGAAAAATACTTTAATTATGGACATCTTAATGGACCTCTTCACATTAAATTTGTGCAAACAAAGTGTAATTAACAACTTAAGGACCTCTTCACATTAAATTTGAGCAAACAAAAAATAATTGACAACTTAAAAAATCTAAAAATTACATTAAATTTAATTAACTTTTTAAATTTTATCTATATAACATTAATTGAAATTTAAAAATAATAGATATTGAGCCCGTGCTAGCACGGGCACCTGTGTCTAGTATGTTAATAAGGATGTGTGGTGAGGTATTTGAATCATGTAATATGTTAAGTTTTAAAGTCAAGCCAATTCTAAAGCAAAAATTATCGCAAATTACTTTTATAAATTCTTTGAAATTATTTGGATTAGATGTTTTGAAGCTTTTCTCTCAATTCATAAATCATTACAGGGTCTACTACCTATTCAGTCGAGGGTCTACGAGTTTAGCTTTCAACAGACTGAATCATTTATCTATACAACTACATAGATATATTCACATTTTTGCGAAAATACACAAACATATACGTGAAGTGAATCTCAGATCGAGGGATGCTTATAAAATAAAGTGAAAGTTTATTTACTTCTACATTTTTTTCTCATATTTTTTTATTGAAAAACTAGAAAATCCAAAACTTCAAACCTGAAATCATCTATATTTCTTGATGTTTGTAACCTAAAATTCTTTATATTCCTATAATTTAAATAGATATGAAGTATTGAAATTCTCTTTTTATAGTTGTGAAAGTCATTTTGTTGTTTAAATATTTTTAAAAAATTTGTATATTGTTGTAAAACTAAAGCAAAATAAGACAAGGAATAGAGAAGATGATAATAGAAATAGGGAGACAAGAGATGAGAGCTTTTCTTATTCTTCCAAATATTCAAAGTGTTCACCAAATCTTCAAGTGTATACGATATGAACCCTTATTCCTCTATTTATAGTATAACATAGAGGAATACAAAAGGTTAGTCATAAATAGGACATTAAATATGAATATAATGGAGGAGGTTATGTAGGTGAAAGGTTATAAAAATAATGATCACAAAAGTGGAGGTTATCTTCATAATGGAGAGAAGTAATGTTGTAACTTCTTGATGTAGTGGACATCCACACTATAGTATATTATAACACTCCCCCTTGGATGTCCATAGATAATATGCCTCGTTAAAACCTTACTAGGAAAAAACCATGTGGAAAAAAATCCTAGCAAAGGAAAAAGAGTACACTTAACTTTTAAAATGCTTTGAATGTTGCCTCGTAACAAACCTTACCAGGAAAACCTAACTGCGATAAAGCCATGGTTAAGGAAAAGAGTACAACACGAATTTTTCTCCCCCCGATAAAAACTTTACTTGATATCTCGGAGATGATGCATTCCAATCTTATATCACAACTTCTCAAATATTGATGTTGGCAATCCTTAGTGAATAAGTTTACAAGATTATCACTTGAACTAGTCTTTTGAACGTTAATCTCACCATTTTGTTGAAAATCATGTGTGAAAAAGAATTTTGGTGAAATATGTTTTGTCCGATCTCCTTTGATTATATCCTCCCTTTAATCGAGTTATATATTATTTTCGTATATGTTGGCTAGAATATCCCTTTCCAAAGGAAAATCACATATTTTCTGAATATGATAGGTCATGATTCCAACCAAACACACTCCCGACTTACTTCATAAATCAATATTATTTTTGTATGATTTGAAGAAGTGATTACTAGTGTTTGATTCTTTGAATGCCAAGATATTGTTGTGGTTCCACATGTAAAAAAAATATCCAATTTTCGATCATGTTTTATGCGGATCAAATAAATATTCTGCATCTACATAATCAAATAGTTTTAGTCTCGCAGATTGATCATTTCAATTTTATTGAAGCTCATCTTTTTTTCTCAGAGAAAATCACACATCTTATATGTGTTGAGTCACTTGATTTGTTAGTTTCTTGGCATAACTTGAATGATAATACGACAATCCCTTCACATAATTTTCGTTTATGTAGATCAAATAATCTTCTAGCATTTGCATAACCAACAGTCTGTAAGTGCACCAATTACACTAATACATGATATTTTTTAATCATTTTCATGAGATCGAAATATTTTTTTTTTTGTGTTAAGCAATCTCAGAACCATTGAGTACTCAATGAAATTGCTATAAGACCTTTTAAATCCTTTAAGGATTTTAATATAACATTCATCGTCTAGTTAGACATAATAATCATTCATTATACATATTCAAGTATTTCATCTACAGCCAAACTAAAACAAGGTTTATTGCATCCACCACTGGAGAATATTTCTTCATTTACTAATAACAAGATTTTTGCGAAAATCCTTTATGCCCTGAGGCGCAAACCGCACTTTATATCTTACGGTTATACTTTCGCACAACGATTCATTTGTACCACACTAACATTATATCTTGATCTATGAACTCTAAGTTCAAAAACATCACTTTTCTAAGTGAAACAAAATATACTTGAATAGTGAATTTTATTTGGCCAATTTATCTGTCCATATTGTATGACAAATTTGAATTCAAGATCCTCGTAGCCATTTATAGCATTGAGTGCTACTTCATATCAAAGAAACCGTTGACGGTCATTTGACTCGATCCTTGTAGCTATTGAGATTTCTTCATTTTTCATCATTTCAGGTACCTGATTTGCCAAGGTTTTATGAAGTGTTATATTGTAGTACTCTTTTAAAGTACTTACCTCATTATCATGACCATTTTGATAATTTACTCCTCTCTTTCCTCAAGAGTTTTATGTTTGGAATCTATTGGTCTATCACGCTTCTGGCGTACCATAGACTTTGTCCTTCAAGGACTATTTATTGAAGCATTTGCAGCTTAATTAAAATATTGGGCCAGCAAATAAATTTGACAAATTATTTGCAACATTTTGCAAATGAATTATCTTTTGAACTTCAAGTTCACTTTTTTTCTTTAACAAGGATCTAGATAATTCACCACACACATAATTTT
This sequence comes from Solanum bulbocastanum, assembly GCA_037074985.1. Classification (NCBI taxonomy): domain Eukaryota; kingdom Viridiplantae; phylum Streptophyta; class Magnoliopsida; order Solanales; family Solanaceae; genus Solanum; species Solanum bulbocastanum. Next base: position 34,890,894 of record CM073607.1, read on the forward strand.
CAGCTGTCAAACATATCTCCCCCTAATGTTAGGAAATCTAACATTTACCCCTAACCTTATTTGGGGATCCATCTTTGTGCATGTTGGAGTAATAAAATTATATGTGTACACATCAAAATTTTAGATATAATTTATTTGGTTCCTGGCCCTAAATCAATCGTGATGGGAGAACCTTGTTGGCTTGATGCGTACATCTTAAAAGAATTTCATTTTTACTTGTCACTTTTGACATATCAAGAAAAAAATAATTATTTTTTTACATGTTTTGCCCTTAGCATTAAATACTACTCCCTCCATCCACTTTTAATTGTCATGTTGCGTTTTTCGAAAGTCAATTTACTCATTTTCAAATTAAATTAAATTACATTAATTTGATATTTTAAACAAAAAAAATTATATATTCAAAACCAGGGTCATCTTAACCTCTAGGCCACTAAAGTCATCGCTTGGAGGCCCATATTTTTGGGCTCCCATTTTAAAAATAACTTATATATGTTGTTTTTTTAAAAAAACAAATTATATGTACTATGAGTGCTATGATTTCTACTAAAGAAATTGCATATTACATGAATATAAATCTGATTTTCATAAGAAACAATTTGATGAGAATATGAATAACGAAATCACTAAATCCCTTGAAGAATCTTTATAGTTGATTACTTTATATACATAGAGTAGATCAAACTATTTTTTCACTTCAAAATAGATTTGAACCAATTGAAGAATATAAAAGTATTTTTGATTTCATATTTAGTGGTAAATTATTGAGATTACTAGATGATGATTTTTTTTTAAGAATATTGTCTTAACCTTGAACTTTCTTTAACACATAATAGTTATTCTGATATTGACGGTTTAGATTTATTTTTTGAATTAAAAGTGTCAAAGAGAAATAATACAAGTAGAAGATAATGATGTAATGAAAATACTCAATCAAATAAAAAGACTTGATTCTTTTCCAAATACACATATTGTTTATAAGATAATGTTAACATTTTCTGTAACCGTTCGCTCAACCGAATTTTTTTTCCGAAATTAAAATTGATTAAATCTTCTTTAAGATCAACAATGTCTCAAAGATAGATTGAATGAATCAACTATATTATCATTTGAAAAGGGATTATTAAAACAAATTGATTATAAGCAATACTTAATGACTTTGCTTCTAAAATTGCTAGAAATGTAGATTTTAAATAAAAGTACATATGATGAAAAAAGATAAATTAGGGCCCCTCTCTTAAGTTTCGCTTTAGGCCCTAATGTTGTTGAGTCGGGCCTGTCAAAAACTATACAAAAAAGTACTATAAATTGCAATTTTTTTTGCATATGATTGAAAAAATACATCATAAAATGTTAGTCAAAGTTCTTATAGTTTGATTCTAAAAAAGGAAATCATGACAATTAAAAGTGGACGAAGGGAGAATTCTTTAAATCATTTTCCAAGACTTAATGCTAAACATCAATTAATAGGGCTAGTATGATAAAATGCTTATATTAAGAATTAATTTTTAATAAATGTGTCAATTCAAATAGTTACAAGTGAAAATGAACAGAGGGAGTACTTCATTGTCTTATTAGGGAAGAATGAAAGTTATTCTTTTAAAAAATAATGAGAAATTGTGTTACATCTCATTGGATTGATATTATATGTTTTACATACACTATTTCTTATATAATATAGTTTTATTATATAATTTTTTGTCAATTATTACTGTCTTCACTTATGAGCACAACTCAAGCTTCACAAAGATAATTTAAATTTTTTGAAAAAAATTACTAGCCATTAGAATGCCATTCGATCTATTGTAGAAAAGACAGAAAAATAATTGATAAAATACTTGAACAAGTTATACAAAATAAAAAAAGGGAATAATAAAAATTAAAAGCGCAATTTCTTGATCATTTTTAAATTGTGCACCAAAATTTCATGTAATTCACTTTTTGTGAGTTCAACTGTAATGTGACCATTCATATCTGCTTTAATATTAGATTTTTCAAATATATTTAAAGAAAATACAATTTAAACTTAGCATTTTAAAATTAACATCATCTGAAACTTCTTCTCTAAAAATAACTAATGATCATTATTGAAAATAATACTATAAAAAGGAATTATTGTATATGCTGGGCCCCTGCATGGTACAATTATAACCTACTTACTATAAGTGAAAAATGAAAAAAATAAATAATGAAAGACTAAAATAATGCTCAATAGAGTGTATTACACTAAGATTACTATTTTTTATGTAGTGTTTAGTTTGATGTACTAAAATAAAATACATATCATAGTTTCTATACCAAAAATGTTTGGTTACAAAAATGTTCTTCACACTTTTTAGTTTTGAAAAATCGAAAACATATTAAGAGAAATTTGAGGGTTAATTATGTTACTAATCAATATAATGCATTTGTTTAAATCCTTTGTATTACCAATATATGAAAATTTATGATATTAATACACATCTTAAAACACAATAAAATATATAAGTATATTATTTTTTTCTAATACAGTTTACCAAACAATCATAAACATAAATTGAATCACACAGTTAACAATAATTGTGGTAGATGGAACAATTCTCCACATTCATCTGATTTGATGTAGTCATTTAATGAATAGACTTTCTTTTTTTCAAGAAAAAAATGAGTATCATTTAATTTTAAAAAATATATTTTTATATAAAGTAATTTTGAGTTAAATCAGTAATGATCATATATTTACCAATATATTATATTCTTATAAATTTATTATTCTTTTGTTCATTTTCATTTATTCATTATCTTAAAAATAAATTTTCATTTTTACTTATTCACTCCATTATAATACTAATTATTTTTTTTTTCTTTACCTTTAGTATTAATTATTTATTCCAAATTATTTTTCAAGTAAAACAATACACCAATTTATATGAGTATCATGATAATTATACACACTTCATTAATTAAAATAAACAAAGGAAGTAATAAATGAGAGTCCTTGTAAGCATAAAATATTTAACCTTCAAGAAGATTAAATAAACTATTTATTATTTATTGGTGGGTGAAAATCATATTTTCCTCCAACTTTGTTTAAAAAGAAGTTCAGTTCTATGCTATGAAGAAAAATTGTTCTTCATGTTGTCTATATTAAGTAAAATAAATATAGATGTGCACCATTTATACAATTTTTTATCATTTAATTATATTAAATTATTTAAATTATAATTTAATATAAATATTAAGTACAAATTATGATTCATATACTCGTGGCATATCTCATGGACTCATATTATTATGATTATTAGGATTTTAGGTGGCACATCTAATCGTTACAATATTATATTTACAATATTGTTCATGGATATAGTTCTGTAAAGGCCAAAAATAAAAAATAAAAAATTAATTTTTTTAAATAATGATCTTGGGAAGGGGGATCTAGTCCATGTGTTACATGTGGTGAGTAGGTCCAAGAGTGATGGAAAAATAGGAAGAAACTAGGGAGATAAAATATATGTTTATTAATTTTTTTGTTTTAATTTATATGATATTTTTTGAGATTTAAATATATTTATTTTTTAGTATAATCTTTTTATATGTTGCTTATATATTTTAAATCGTAAATTATTATAATTTATAATATTTTTATGAAACTTTTAAATATATAAGTTTTATTTCTAAAAAGTGAAGATTTCATATTTGAATTTGTGACCAAACTAAACGAGTATAACTCTTGAAATTCTGAGAAGATGATGACAATAACTTTTTTTTTTTAAAAGGCTTTTATCTATTCTATTCCCTTGTCCTTATTATGTAAGCATTTGTATTTTTTGTACTTATCTTTTTACATTTCTTATTATTTTCTTTCGCTTCTATGCTTAATTTATCTATCTTTTTTGTATTTTTACATGTATTTTTATTTTTAAAAGAGAAAAAAAAATCCTACCAAAACCTCTTATTTTCCTATATATGACTTCCTTTATTCAAACCTAACAAGGACCACATATCTCCTGATGTGAGGCCAAAAATATATGTTTTAATCATTATTATCTCATATTTATTATTTATATCTATTCTTTTTAAGTATGAATTTTATAAATTATGCTAAATTGTGTATTTTATTTGTAGGATTAAATCGATGTAACATTAAAAAAGTTTAAAGTTAAAACGAATTAAAAATAAAAAATTGAAAAAGAAAACCAAGTTAATAACTTAATAGATTAAATTCAATATTATAATGTATTTTTCTTTTCTACTATTATATAAGAGGGAGTTTGCTCAAAGACTCCTCTCCGTCAACATGCCTGTTTGGCATAGTAGGGGTAATATTGGTAGTTTCTAATTATCCTGTTCAAGACTGTTGTACTTTATGATGTTAAATGTGTGCTTTTTTCTAATTTGACAAAACAACCACAGTATTAATTTCTCTGTATGTTTCACTTTTAAAAATGTGGGGCCTACTCACGTGCTAGGTATTAATTTCTTATTCTTTTGTTGGAATTGATTTAAGTATGAAGTGAAGCCAACTACGTACTTCAATCTATTCTTCCTAAGTAAAAAGAAAAAATAATTACTCTACTAATTTACTAACCAAATAAAATAGTATATTCAATTTTATAATTGTATGCATAATATATAAGGTTAATTTATATTATTAATAACATGTAATCTTAATAATAGAATATAAATTTTATTCGGAGTAATCAATTACTTTGTTACCTATTATTACTGTATTATACAAATTTTTAGTATGTTATCTAATAATTTAATAAATAAACTTTGTTCAAAAATAGTTTTTACGAAAATATTCAAAAAATAATAAAAAATTCGCATAATAAAATGTTTTTGCGTGCAATAAAACTTTTGTTTATTCTAATTTTTAAGTATGGCAATTGTATATAGTATAGTAATATATAAATTTCTACAAAATTACTCATTTTTTTCAAATTTAAGGAAAATGACTTTTCTTTCAAAATTAAGAAAAACATTTTTCAAAACTCTACTTCATCCTTCAATTTTTTTTCTTACCCCTACCCACCCGTACCCGATTCTCCCCATTAAAAAAAAAATTATTATCTTTTAAATTTCAAATATATTTTTATTTTTACTATCAAATCAGCCCCCCTCCCCCTAAAAAAAAAAAAAAAAATTTATTTTTGAAAAATGTTTCAAATTTTAAGATTTTTTTTAGGCGGCTGACATGCATCATTACATAACGAACAGATTTGAAGTAATTTATCTTTATGTCAGCACTAATTAATCATATTATATGCAAAAATCTTAATAGTAGAATAAATTTTATCCCTATAAAAATTTAGTCTCCAGAGTGAGAAAAAATCAGTATACCATATTTGGAAATTTAATAAAAATAATGAAATATTTTTATGTGCAATCAAAATTTAAATCACTCTAATTTTTAAGAATGAGTTATATATGATTAAGTTAAATAATATTTAAAATTAGACAAATAAATTAAAATGGAGAAAATTTTATTATACTCATCAAATTTAAATACTTGAATTAGAATGTATTTTAATCAAGACCTCAAAATAACTAAGCTCATACTTAAGGAACAACTTCGTTAAGAGACAAATTATATAGAGATTAACATTATAGATATTATTGTAAGAATTAAATTTCTAATTTAAAAAATGTTACGTAAATTAGTAATGCAACAATACTTAATATATATATATATATATATATATATTGTTCAAATTAATAATTTAAAATCATTTAATCAATATCAATTAAAAATTCACTTTTAAATAAATATTGGCCCCGTGCGTTGCACGGGCTCTTCGTCACTAGTAAATATATAAAGTGCAGTTTGTTGCAATTAACAGCGAAATCCAAAGAAACCTTGCTGCCACGTGGCAGCAATTGAATGCAACAATAGCAGCAGATTTGTGAGGCGGTTTGGCTGCATACGCGTACAACAATTCCAAGTCCGTTTTGGTTTTGGTTACTAATTTGATTTGGACTCAGTTATTTTATTTAGGATTTTTTATATCTATAAATAATCTATAAAAATAATTATTTTGAAGGAGGACATCAATCATTAGGCATCAAAATATAAAATTGTCAATACTTTTTATGATTCTTTTTTTCTTTTTATTTTTTTTAGACATAAGTAGCTAAAGACCCTTGTTCTGGGGCTGTGGCTATGGATAATTGTTGAACATCGATTGTTTTGAATTAATTCTTAATTATCGTTTAAGTTACTTTTATATTCTTGTTAGTATTTCTTGACTGGCCATCTAGAGATAAATATATTGTCTATTCTTAAAATCGAGAGAGGAGAGGGTAGATAGACTAGAGAATATAGAAAGCTTGATCATTCATTGAGTTGATGTGTGTTCAGGAGTGACGCCCAACAAACAACATGCTTGGATACGAAACATGATGAAATATAAATGCTCGCCGGTTAGGCCTGCTATCCCTGCTATCTCCGCTCAACGATATAGTTAGACAGCTAATTGAAGTAGGCGACTAGAGGTCGAGAGACCCAACTCATACAATTAACTCTGTAAATCAGTAACTTGATAACCTAAATTAGTTCATGCATGAGATGTGATACATGACACCCTATGCATGCCGCAACCTTGGAATTTTCCAAATCATTGTAAGTAATTTCATTATTTTATTCCTGCATTCTTTTCTTTTGACACTCTTAAATAAATAATTAGACCAGTATAATTTAGTAAAAATAGTAAATTGGCAAGTCCTTTGGTTCGATAACCTAGTTCTTTTAAGAGCCAATATATTACTTGTGCAGTAAATTGCAACAAACTGCACTTTATATAGTTATACATTATAATATTGAATTTAATCAATTAAATTGACTGCTTGATTTCGTTCTTCAACCTTCCATCTGTAATTCGTTTAGCTCCAAACTTTTTTAACTTTACACCAATGTACTCCTACAAATAAAATACACGATTTAGCACAATTCATAAAATTCAAGCTAAAAAAGAATAGATACAAATTAAATAATAAATGTGAGACAAATAATAATTAAAATATGTATTTTTAGCATCACATCACCCCCACCCCAAAAGACCTATAAGGACCACCATTCATGCCCCCCCCCCCCCCCAAGCCCTACACATTCAATGGATTTTTCTTAATTCTACGTGGCATGTTCAATACCTATAATATAATTCTATTAAATTTAAATTTACGTCAAAAAATTTCATTAATGCAAACGTAGACGTTAACATCAACCATTGCCCCGAATCATAAATCCTCCTTAGGACAAACTTTATTACTAAACCAACCTACATATATACCTAAGTAATGTGAGCACTACCTACCAACAAGGATTGTCATAGAGTAGGAAGTACTCTTTCATCCGTAACTAGAGGTCTCAACTGATTTGAGTTTCCCTGGGTATGGAATCACTTTTTCAAGGAGCTTTACCCCTAATGTGGGATTTTCCGATTCCAATGTGGATATCAAATACGGGAGGAGAAATCAAAAAAATATGAGCACTTACTGCTTTGAACCCTCAATTATAAATGAGGAAGAATGTTTCTTAGAAGGAAGACGTTGACACTACATCATTGTCCACTATTAATAAGGCATGCAAGAGTCTACCAGCCATGCCCATGCATGGTGGTTTTCCCTTATTATAATTATTCTAACTATATGGTAAAAGAACACCCTAGCATTATGATGTCTTTATAGTCAAATTTTGTAAGGAAGAAGGTACACACTCAAAGCCACTACAATAAATAAAAGATTTATACCAATTATTTAGCGATAATAATAATATAATATGAGTATTTATAATCAACACTCTATATAAATATCGTTAAAAGCTAATTTTAGCAATTCTAAATATAATGACGTTAACTCTATTGTCACTAAATATTTTTCCGACAAACAGGCAAGTTGGAACATTAAAAAACAACCCCCCCCCCCCCCCAATAGCAAAACCAAGAATACAAGCAACACTCTTGATACCCAGAACATATATATAAGAATCAGAAAAATTATTCATCTACCCTTTCACTAGTATTGTGCATACCCCCCCTCCCCCCCCCCCCCCCAAACGCTAACATGATTATACATGAAAGTTATTTCCTTACAAATTTTCTAGAGCAGCTCAAAAAAAGGCTCATTAACATGTCCAGGTACCATATGGAAAATAAAGGTGATGTCCCAATGAAGTTAAAGGTGGTACCATGCAACTTGCAAACAACATGTAACACATGAATTTGATTACTAAAAATCTTTTCATGTTTGGGAAGACAATAGTTTTGTCCATCTTAAAAAACTTAATACCATGCGCAAAAAAAGATAATATAATAAATAGTCTTAATTAAATCTCATATATATATAAGGTCAACTTATACATAGTGAAGGATTTTGAAGAGAAGTTCGGTAACATACATGAGTGCAATTCACTATATGTGGATTTTGTTACAACCTATTGCAAACCATAAGACAACTGGAATTCCAAAAGATCATGAATCCATCAAACACACACCTCTCATGTCATATCCAGAACCAACCTCATGAGGTTGGTATATTACTATATATATTATATAAAGTTTTTTTTTTTTTAACAGAAATCGACCTGTCGGTATTTTTTCTTTTTTACTTTTTTTTTTTAATTTTAACCGACCTCATGAATTATAATTTTTTTATAATGAGGTCATTTTTCTAAAAAAACCAGCAAAGGGTGGAGATAAGTCATTTTTCTTAAATTTGAGAAAAATGAATTGATTCGAAAGACATTTAAGCAAACCAAACATGAGAAAATTGAAAAACATTTTCCAAAACTTTTTTTTAACCTCACAAGTCACACATCAACTTTCCAACCTAACTCAAGTCTCGGGTACCGAATCCCGATAATAATTCTGAATTCGACTCCTGATTCTCGATTTGGACCAGAATCTCGAATCTTGAATTAGCTCGGGGTCGAATCTCAATTTGGGTGTCGGATCTTAGGTAAGCATTTGAGGTCGAATCCCAAGTTGGGTGTTGGGGTGGTGATCTGAATTTTATGTCTGAGTCGAGTTTCAAATCGAGAATCAAAGTCAGGTCTCAGTTCAGGTGGTCGGGGGTCTGGAATCGATTATCAAGGTTGAGTATACGAGGTCGAGTATATTGAGGTTGGATCCTGATTTAGAAATTAGGTTCTAGATCGGGTGTTAGAGTCGGATCCCACATTGGATGTCAGGGTCGGTTCATGGTTTGGAAGTTAGGTCCCAATTCAAATGTTGGGTCTCGATTTAGGTATTATTTCTTGGGGATGAACTCTAGGTCAGGTGTTGGGGTTTGATCTCGATTCAAAAGTTGGGGTTTGGATATTAAATAAGTCATCGGGGTCGGGGCCATATTCCAGTTCAAAAGTCGGGTTTCGAGGTAGGGTCTCAAGTTGAGAGCGGTGTTAGGGTCGGGCACCGATTTAAAAGTCGAGTCTCGGATCAGGAGTTGAGGTCAAATTCTGACTTGAAAGTCGATTCTTGGGTTGGGAATCGAGGTCGGGTGTTGGGTACCGCTTCAAAAGTTAGATACGACATCATGTCTCCGAATCAGGGTTGCGTTTTGATTTGAAAGTCGGGTCTAAGTTCAGATGTCGAATCTCGAGTTTGGGTGTTAGGGTCGGATTCAAGGTTGGGTGTTGGGTTAGGGTTATAATTCATAAGTCAGGTCCTAATTTAGGAGTTGGGGTTGGATCTTGAATCAACCATTGGGATCGAGTCCCACTTTAAAAATCATGTCCTGCATTAGGTGTAGAGGTGTGTAAAAACTAAAACGATTGATAAACCAAACCGAAAAAGTATTATTGGTTTATTGCTATTAGGTTATTGGATTAACGAGTTTTTAAAGGTTTTTTAAAAAATAAAAATTATCGGGTTATCAATTTGGTATTAATTTTTAATATTGAGTTATTGGGTAAACTGATGACCCATTAAGACTATAATTATTTACTACTTTTTACCTATACATAAATAATAATTATTAATCTTAATATCTTACTAATTATGTCTTTGTCATTCAACCTTCAATTCATACTTCACTGTGACTTTGAGTACACAACTTCACATTATACAAACCGGCAAAACCTAAAGTAATAACCCTATTCCTCTTAATTTCTCTTTTTGTTACACATGTATAGTTCTTTTCATGATTGTTATTATTGTTTCTATTTTATAAGCATTTTCTTATTGGTTAAACTGAAATCCGAACCGTTAAAGACCAAAACCGATAAACGATAAAAAAATATCTTATTGGTTTGGTTATTGGGTTAGTGTATATAAAAATTGAAAACCGATAAACCGAACCGATAATACATAAAATTGAACTGAACCGACCGATGCACACCCCTAATTAGGTGAAGGGGTCAGGGTCGTGTCCTAATTCAGATGTCGGGTCCCAATTCATATGGCAGGTCTTGGTGTTAGGGTGTCGAGGTTGGATTTTAGGTCGGGTGATGGGGTAGGGTACCGATTCATGAGTTGGGATTAGATATCGAATCAATCATCAAGTGTCTGGGTCGTATTCCAATTCAAAAGTTGGGTCTTGAGTCGGGTTTCGGGGTTGTATTTTTATTTGAAAGTCGGGTCGTGAGTCGAGTGTTAGATTCTGTTTTTGATTTAGATGTCAGATCCCAGGTCGAGATTCGGGGTCGGATCCCAATTCAAAAGTCGGGCTTGATTTGAGAGTTTGAGTAAAGTACCGATTGGAAAGTTGGGTCCTAGGTTGGGAGTTAGGAGTCGGGGTCAGGTCCCGAATCAGGGTGTCAGGGTCGGACCCTAGGTTGGGTCTTGGGGTTGTGTCCTAATTCAGATGCCAGAATCGAGTCATAGTTTGAATATCCAATTTTGGGTTGGGAGTGGAAGTCAGATCTCGAGTTGAAAATATTTTTCCGTACAAAAATCATTTATTAGTATGAATATATCTATACTTCCGACGAAATAATTTAAACCATGAATATTATTCCATAAATTTATATCAAAGTATACAAATATTCTGACTTCTTCATAAACTATATATATATATATATATCATGCATATAAATTTATAGTAATTTTAAATTTATTAGATTTAAAAAATTTATATCATGCATATAACAAATAAAAATAATATGTAATAATAATACTCTCCTCATAATAAATTTATAATATGAATATTTATTAATTTTGTGTTATAATAATAATCTGACTTTGTCATAAATTATACTTATATTCATGAAATATATGATATACGTTTTATATAAAAATATTATTAATGGTGATTTTATATGAAAATAAGGGGTGATATTAAAATAAAATAGTAAAACCCTCTATGACTTATGAGATCTTCAAGTTTAATAATAGGTGCAAAGTGATGAGAAAGAAAATTTAATTAGTGGCAGTTTTTATGTTAGTAATAACTATTTAAATTTTTTTGTTAAAATTACTATACATAATAATTTTTTTTTTGTAATATTAAAAAATATTATTATTTATGTGGTTGAGTCTGAAAAATAGTCTTTATCACATAGTTTTCTCTTCGTCTTTATTTTTACCTAGTACAAGTGTTGCTTACATAGACTGTTGATAAATAGTGAACACAATTTGTTTGTACTTTTCATTTGTGAAGTGTTATTTTATTTTGCCAATTATGTTTGTGTTTGGCCACTAAATACACCTCACAATTCTCAAGGATTTTTTTTAATAAAAAAACTCTTATAAAGTCTAAACAATTTGGAAAGATCACATTACTTTCTTTTGATGAATTGTTAAAGTTAAATGCGTTGAAACTAAGAAACACTAAGTAGGAAAATTAATCATTGATAAATAAAAAAAAATAAAAAATTCATTGATATAATAGCCATTGGAAACGTGGATTAAGAATTTTATGAGTTATAAAAAAATATTAAGTCATTTCATACCTCCACCTAACTATAAAATATTAATGTGTCAAGTGAAATACAATATTTGTTCATTTTACGTGTCTAGTAATTTAAAAATAAATTTTTATTCACTAATAATTATTTATTTTTTAAATTATTTGTCGAAACCTAAGAATTTATATCAATTAATAACTTAATTAATATTATACTTAATTAATTATTATAATAAAGTATTCATATTAATTATTAATATATCTTAAGAAACGTGTAAAATATAGAATGGACAAACAAAATAAACGAAGAAAGTAAAATTACTCTATTGTATAGAAGGGTATCCAACAACTGAGTCGGTCATTCAATTGACTGATTTGCTCTTCTACTTGGATTTTCTTTGTAATTTTTTTTTCACTTTTTTGAAAAAAAATTATGTTATGTATTCAAAAATTATGATAAAAGTGGTATGATAAAGATTATCTCAATTTATATTTAGCGGTTTCTCTATTTTAATTAATTTATTTATTTTTTAAAAAAATATGTTATGGTATTTAAAAATTATGAAAAAGTGGTACTGTAATCTAATAGTTAACAACTTAAAATATTTAAGAAAAATGTTAAACATTTAGTTGACTCTCGAAATTTCATCACACTATATAAATTGAGACAGAGAGAACATATAAATTACGTTAAAATGTCGTATAAATCACAATAATTAATTAATAACTTTAAATATTTAAAAGTCATATAAAAAATTAGTTTACTCTCCTGAGTCTATTTGTGCCACATAAAATGGAGTGTAATGACCCATTAAATCGTTTTGAGTACTAGAGCTTCTTATTTCTTAAAAGACTTTTTGAATATATTCTAAATGAGCATTTTGAACTATTTGTAACTACAATTATATATTTAATGGGATAATTTTAATTATTAATTTAGTTGGTGATTAAAGAAAATAACATTAAAATTAATAGTAGACCACTTTAACCACTTTTATAATTAATCATGTATAATAATTAAGATAATAAATAATCGTTGAAGAAAGAAAGATAAAATAGACTCATGGTTACGAAAGTAAGATACTCCCTCTGTCCCTATTTAGTTGTCCACTTTAGAAATGACACACATATTAAAACAACAATGATTAGCATAATGAAGTTATCATTTTACCCTTATTAATTATGATTTCTAAGAGGATGAATTAAAACTTAAAAATTTTCAAGAAGTTTAAATGAGGGTATAATAGGAGTTTTTTTTTGTCCTTTCTTGATTTGTCTAAATAGACAAGTAATAGAAACAGCTAAAAGAGGAAATATGACAAGTAAATAGGGACAAATGGAGTAATTCTTTTATTATTATCTTATTGTGTGTTGGAACTTGGAAAGCAGGAAGAACATGTAATAGCAGTATAGAAGCAAGTTGAAGGAAACTATTGCTACCACTCAAGACTTTTGAGTAAAGAATTTTTGACCAAAATAAATTATTTTAAAATCAATTCACCTAATAAATGCATTTTTTTTATAAAAATAGTATAAACGTACTTAATAGTAACGTTTTAGATTATTTTTATTTTAAAAATTCAACAAATAAAAATTGATGGAGCTCACAACGTTACATGAATAAACGTTGCCGTGAGTAACATTTTAGGTGTAAAACATTACCCACAATAATGTTTATTGAGAATCCAATCACGCCCACTCCTGGAAATTCAGAATCAAATCCTGCAAATTTAAAACGTTACTCATAGTAACATTTCTTAAGAATCCACTCACGGGCCTTCGACTCCTGCAAATTTAGAATCGAATCCTGCAAATTTAGCTATAAAACGTAATGTTTTACCTTAAAAATGTGACTGTCAGTTACAACACGTTGTTAAAGTCATATTTCTCCATTTTTCAAACTAACCACATGTGGTTATAAAATAAATATTGTTGTAAGGAATGTTTTGCATATTCCAACAATATTCAACAAACTTTTACTTGTGTGGCCCATTGTTAAAATAATATTCACAAAACTTCATCAGAATAAATTAAATAAGTCAAATTTATCATATTATGTTAAGTTCTTATTATAGCTTTAAAATTATTTTTCTAATTTATTAATATTATTTAAAAAATATCTTTTTTGTATGTGTAGGATAAAGATGACAAGCTTTGAATATAATGTGATGGTTGCTTTGTATTGTGGTGGCAAAATAATTACGGATATAAACGGATTTAGGTATACTGAATGTGCTAGAATGATTATTAACATGTCTACCTTAACTAACTATGTTGAATTGTTTGGATTGTTGCATGAGAAAATGGGAACAAATAGTGAAAATATTGATATGAATATTTCTGAAAATATCCATGTTCAATTCAAGGTAACAATACAAGGTTCATTGAGTTTAAAATTGAGAATGACCAATCTTTGTTACAATTTCTTTTCATACCTCAAAAATTTGCGGATAAGATTGATATAAATGTTTTGGAGATGTATGTAAAGACCAAATCAATAGATCAAAATGTTGTATTTCAAGTTAGTGGTCATCATGGTTATCACATGAATTTATTGGCTCAAAATTATGGCTTTTCCACGGCCAATCAACCTCATTTTGTAGAACCGATTGTTCAACCACCATTCCAACAATTATCGATGCATGGTCATCGATCATTTGGTGAAGGCTCAAGTAGTCAAATACATATTGATAATAGTCACAGGGATTATGAGGCCAGGTAAAACAACAAATCTATATTTTACTGAATTTTAGTGTAACAATTTAATAAGATAATTTTTATTGTCAGTATACACAAAGTATCTCTTATTAATAGAAAAAATAACCTACATAGCTAATATTGTTTTTACAGAGATAAGAAAACCAACGTTGATCTATATAATGATGTAAATGCGGAAATTAGTGATGAAAATTCAGAGGAAGATGAACCTTCAAAAGATGGTGATGAAAGTGAACCTGATGAAGATATCATGATATTAGAGATTTTTCTCAAAATGGTGTAAATCTTCATAATCATGAACAAGGTGTGTCTGAAATGCAAAATCATGACATACCCTATTTCAGGACATTAGAGAATGAAGAAGACATTTTCATGTCTACATATGAATCTGCAATGGAATATTGTTCATCTTGGTCTGAGGAAGCCAAAAAAGATTTGAAAAAAGGTATTTTTTTTAGTAGTAAAGAAAAGTTGAAATGGGCTGTAACGATTTGGAGTTTGCACAAAAATAAGGAGCTCAAGGTGGTAACATCAACCAAGAGTCTATAGGTTGTGAGATGCAAGTTTTATAATTTATTGGGTTGCTTGTGGTTTCTTCGGGGTCGAAAAATTGGAGATAACCTTTGGAAGATAGGAAAATATATTGAAAATCATAGATGTGAGACTGAAGGGCTTTCTCACCCATCAAGTAAGGAAGTTTGAATCCTTATGCGGCAAATTAAAGAAGGAAATGTAGAAGCACATGAATACCTCATGGAAATCCCCTTGGACAAATGGACTGTTAGCCATGATGATGGAAAAAGATGGGGAGTGTTAACAACAAATCTTTCAGAGTCGTTCAATGGAGTTTTGAAAAAAATGTGAGGTTTGCCTGTCACTGCTATGGTTAGACTTTCATTGGAGCAAACTGGTGAACAGTATACCCGTAGGTCTCAAATAGCGCACCAACTTGTAGAAAAAATGAATTATGGACCGGGAGGTTCAAAATGAAGTGGGAGAAGAATTATGAAAGTTCAAAAATGCACTCTGTCTTTGATTGAAATATATCCACGGGGATATACGAAGTTAGATCTATATAAGTTGATGGTACTGGTGGTAATCCTCATTGTATTTCATGAAAGAAAATGTGATTGTGGAAAATAAGTTAATTTGCACTTCCCATGTTCACATGTCGTGAAGGTAACTGATAGAATGGGAGGGCTAGCTAGAAAGTTTGTTAGCGAGCATTTCACAATAGAGAATTATGTTGCAACATATTCTGGGTCATTCTTACCAATTGGTCATGAGGCGTATTGGTCATCTCCAACTTTTAGAATGAGAAGTAATGAATTCTATCGTCGTCCCAATCGACCAAGGACCACTAAAATACCTAATGAAATGGATCGTATTTTTGTCGTGTATGGGCGAGCTTGTGGATTATGTAGGCAGACTGAACATATTAGACGTCGATGTCCCAATCGTAATTAAATTTAAGTGATTAGTTTTTCATTAGTGCAATTATGTTAATTTCTAATTGTGGGTCGATGTCCAATTGTGTTAATTTTCTTTCAGTTGTCTAATGCAATGTAACTCAAATATTATTAATCTTTTTTGCAATTATGTCTAATTATTGTTCGGACAATATCGTTTTCTTTTCTTACAATTAGCAATAACTTTAATATATATATATATAACTTTAATATATATATATATATTATAATAATAATAATAAAAGTAATTGTTAGAAAATAGTGTAGTCATCTTTTTTTGATTTCAAAAACACATATTTATAATGTTTTGCACTTTAGTCAAATAAAAAATTTACAACAAATTTTTATCAATTTTTGATAAACAAGCCGCAAGAACAAAAACTAAACATTTAAGAAAAATAATTTGAATAATTAATAAAGTTGGAGAATGAGAGAGGTTTGAATTTTTTTTTAAGAAAAAAAATATAGAGCATAGTTTTTTTGTTAAAATAAAAATGTCTTTTAGCAGGTTTTGAATGAGAATAAACTTGTCACAATTTTGATTTATTCAGACCCTTTTAAATTCATTAAAAGATTTTTTTCAGTAAAAAAATAAACGCACTTAATGGCTTAATGTCTGAACCATTCAGATTCAGACTTTCATTAAGTGCAAACAGATGAGGTGTTAAATCTCTTAAAGATAGCAATTGATTATTACAAAAGGAAGGCATAACTTTCTTTTTTTCCTTTCCCTTTTTCATTTATTATGCTGAGTTGCTGACATATAATAATTCCTTATTAAATTAAAATTGATAATTGTATAAATTAATACAACTCTGTTAAGACCCGTAATTAATGCTTTATTAGTAGTAATTATAAAATAGTAAATTTAAAGATTGTAATATTAACTCTTAATTAAATATGTGGTGTGATTTTCTTATTATTATTAAATTACATATTTATTTGAACTAACATCATAATTATGCATCTTACTTTAGGCACTATATAAGTTTCTAGAGGGCATCAATAATTCATACTTTCATATCATATAAAAGTTCAATAGTGAAGAAAACATGAGGAGTTCCATTATACTTTTTCTATTCGTTGTGACAAGTTTTTTCACTTTGTTTGACCATTCACTAGGTATGTTTTCTTCTTCAATGCATATGAAATTGTTTTTATCTACAATCATATGTTAAAATATTTATTTTCATCATTCATCTTTTTAATCGTATAGTTTAATGTGTAGTCTTTTCATTATTTTGTATCAGGTGATGATCCTAAATTTTGCCCAGGAACTTTCACAGTTAATGACGTATGTGCTAAGATTAGTTGTGGATACCAAGCTGTATTTCACTGGCCAGCAAGTAAAATGCCTCATAGTTGTATTTGTACTGCTTCGGGAAGCAATCAAAGTCTTTGTACCTGTCAAATTGTTTGTTAAGCAAAATAATGTAGTAAAAGTGCTTATTATTGATGTTGATTCAATAATTGTACATGTCTATTGAATGATTGAGAATAAATAGAAACATATAATATGAAAAACGTTAAAAATTGAGAGATCAAAATAGCATCCAAAAGTTACATTATAATTTTGGTGAATATATATATATATATATATATATATGCATTGTGTAAATTTAGCAAAAGAAGTAAATGCAGGGCCGACTCAACAAGATTGGGGGCCTAAAGCGAAACTTAAGAGAGGGGTGTTGACACCAAATTTTGACCTAATATTTCAAAATTCATACTTTTAAGTTTTATTCATTAAATATTTAAAAATATAGTTTTTATAATTTTAATAAATTTATCGATAGTTATTTTTATTTTTCAAAATTTAAGATTTTATTAGTTTATTTGAATTTTAGTTAATTTGATTACATTGTGTTTTTTTTTTTTTTTATCATAGTTAGCTGAATATGTTGAGAATATTGCCTCTATTTGATTAAATCATAGTTCTTAATTTCTTGAATTGCATCTATTTTACATGACATTGACTATATTTTGTTAATATTCATTTTAGTATTTTTAACACAATCTAAGAATATATATTAATACACATATATTTTATTAACCGATGACTTTGGTTCACGATCTTGAACCCACTATTGAACCCATTATATTATGTAAATGTAATTTATTTTCTATATAAGTATTATTTAACCACAAAAAATAGTGAGGATTTTTTTCTTCCAAATTTGTGATGGGAAAACCTAAAAAACTCTCTTCCATTTTTTCTAATCCTCTCCAGCCGCTCAAGGCTGAAACAAAAAGCCAGCCATGAGCTTCCATCTTCCAGCTCCTCGTTTACAGTTCTCCGCCAGAAACCACCACCAAAATAGCCATTTTAGCTCCGAGCTCCGGCGAGCTTGTGAGAAACCAACCAAACAGCCACCAAGTATCTTTATAGGTATCCAAAGTTGCTTCTCAAAAAAACTTAGAAAGATATTTAAATATTATTTTTATATATATTGTTAACATTAGGCAAACATTATATCGTTTTTCATACGATTACATTATTTTATTCTTTGTTTATATTGCATGTTTAGTTTTAATTGTATATTATTTTGTCTCCTCAATTTGTAAAAATGAATTCACCTGGACCCACGTTTGTGGATTTTGAAGGGTGCTATTACCTTCCATTTGAGATCACTTGAACCCTTATCTAGATTTTATTAGTTTCGTATACTTTTGTTTTTGTTAGCTAATTAATTGGTCCTAGTTTTTCCTAAAATTAGGTGGCGATTCCTTAGATTTTTTTTCTTATTTTTTTTTAAAAATTTAATTTAATCGATTATATTTTGAGTTACCACGATGTTTCACCTTATTTGAATAAAATAGGGATGTAAACAAGGGGCCCAATTTTTTTCATCATATATACTTTTATTTAAAATTTACTTTTCTAGTTTAGTTTAGATGAGAAGTAATTACTTACTGTTTTATAATCAATCTGGTTTAATAATTCTTTTTCAATTGATAATATAACTAATCCATCCAATCTCTTTTGAGACATTATTTATCTTAAATAAGATTTAATCAATTTTAGTTTCGAAAAACTTCTTTTGGTTGAGGCAACAGTTACATGAACTGTTAACATTATGTGTATTTGAAAAAGAATCAAGTTTTTTATTTGATGGAGTATTTTATTATATTATTATCTTCTATTTGTATTATTTCTTTTAACACTTTTAATTTAAAAAATAATTCTAAACCATTAATATATATATATATATATATATATATATATATATATATAAACAAAGAGAAGCTTATCAGGATATGACTACTAGTTACCTCAAACCAAATAAACAAAGAAACTACTAAAATCTGACTAACAACTAATCCAGGAATCCTTGAATGAGGAGGACTCACCAATTGCTGACTGGAATTACTGCAACATCACTAGCCAAGAGTTTGAGTATACGCACACCGAAATCTACATCATAAAAGGATGCAGCGCAGAGAAAACTATGCGTCATTACGTGAGTAAATAAGGGGCACTAGCATAATTGTGTAAAATTGACATAACAAGGATAGGGTTCCTAAAATCATATACCCAGTGAAAGAACATAAGAGAAAGCAATTGGAGTTCTTTTCTGAATACCATTTACAATCTTCTTTTAAAAACATACAGAGATGAGTCTATTTCAGTAGCCTTACATAATCATAGTTGTAAAGTAAATCAAATAAAATTAAGAGCATATCGTAAAAAGTTGATTGACTTTCGAAATTTCAAACATACTCTTATACCTAGTTATGTTAATAAGGGTGAATTTATTGCTTTAGAACGCAACAAATCAAGGAGTAAGAGCATAAAATTATATTAGTGGTACAAGCAATTAATTGTACACCAAATGAATTAAAACAAGGTTAAATAAAAGATCGTCTGGTTGCCGATTAGAGTAATATAGGTATTAATAATGTATAGTTTATTTATATAAGTATTAGTTATATAAAATTAAGCTACCTAGGATTTAGTTATTTTTATATTAGTTATTCTATCAACTTTTTACAAAAGTTTTCTTTCATGAACATGTATTTAGTTATATGGAAAGAAAAGACATGAACTAGATATTGTGTTAGCCATGTTATTATACTTTATGTGGAAAGAAAAAAGATTAGAGACCAACGAAATATGTTACAACTTATGCTAGATGTTATGTAGAGCTCTTTTTTTTTTTTTTCATTTTATAAGTAAGCAAGGTATTAGCGTTTGGTTTGAGGAAACTTTTTTCATTTTTGATTTTTGATTGATTAAATATTTTGATAAATAATCTTTAAGAATATAAGTTTCTTAAAAAAATGAAAAAAGTAACTTTTCTAATGGAAGGAAGGAAAATGTGTTCTATACGTGATATTCCAATTAATTCATTATCTCTTTCCCATCATCCAATTCGCCCAACTCCATTCCATCTCTATAGTATTTTGCTAAATTATATATAAATGTTTTAAAATAATATCTTCTACTTAACAAACCCACGTATTTTTGACGAAATTAGTACCAAACACACTGTAATTGGGGTAGTTTGGTCTGGGGATGAGATAGACAAAGTTATCTTAACATGCTGTTTCTGTCGCAGTATAGAAACACAGAGCAACATAAATCAGATAGAAGCTCTTGCTACTTAAACAGAGAGAAATATCGAATTTTGTACAAAAAATCTACATGTTGAACAGAGGAGCTAAATAATGAGTCCATAATACAATCACACGCAGCTTTTTTTCATGTCCAGGTAATATCAACATATTCTGTTGCCAACAGTTTGGTACAAAGACCTAAGTTGTGTGTTCCATTTGTCGATGGCAGCGTATTTCTTCATTCCTTTCGATCTGCATGAATAAAAAGCATGGAAAACAAATTCGAAATAGTTTCAGCCAAAAACAACCAAATTATCACAATGTTGAGGTCAGGGTTTCACCTATCTCCACATTCTAGCAACCGGTTCACTTGATCAATGTGCCCATGGATACGGTTGTCCAAGATGAGTGAGACCAACAACTCCTCGACGTCTTTTTCTGGCACATTAAGCTCCTGCATGTTAAGTAATAGAAACCAATTAGGAAGTCTATTACTTATGAGAACCATGGAGAATATGTCTGGATATTATGTGGATGTTCCAAATTCAAATATGTTATATGGTAAAGTGACATGCCACTGCTATGCCATCTATAAAACAGTTTATGGATAGAGAGCACATGATTTATGGGTTAATCACATGTCGCTTTGGAGACAAAAATCTGGTATTTAAGTCCAGGGTAGAGGGATGAGCCCATTATCCACACAGCTTCGTATGATGCATAACTAGCCCTTGGAAAACCTTGGTTATAAAAAAGGAGTTTATCTTGGTTATAGAAAACGATTCAGTCTTCCACACACACCCCTCCCAAATCACAAAGAAAAACAAAAGACATAATTGATAAACTCTGCCTTAAGATTGAGAAGCTAAGAACAATTTTAGGGGAAGAAACTCCTGTAATACTCCATAACAAGAAAGCAAACTCTAACAAGCCTATTTACCTTGGAAATGAAGGGAATCCGGATTCTTGTGTAAGGCTTAATGATCTTCAGCAGCACTTGGGTTCTGACATTTCTTAAAAGATCTTCAATGTAATTTCTGATGAAGGGATCATCCATTATTGTTCTTCTGTTACTCTGAAAAATATTAAGGAAATCAAAGTCAGAATGATAGTCAATAATAACTTTGATTTGATGGACTTATAGTAGCAATATTTTGATAGTTGCACCTTAAGAATTTTCTCAAACTCTAAGATCTCATTTCGTTGATATGCTGCTATAAGGTTGGTCATTGCCAGTATCTCAGGGTCATTTTTGTACCTGAAAAGTATAAAACACAGTCAAGCACCAACACCAATGCAATTAAGTTGATGTGCATTACTTGGTCCAGTGACTCTAACCACAGAACTGATAAGAGTACCGGTCCTAATCTCTTTATATTAAAAAATTAATTGGAACTCTTAAACTGCTCACGGTTTTGCTTCTTGGCCATCAAAAGGGTTAACCTCAGACTCCATCAGCATATTTGCCAGAACCAAGTACCTGTAAGATGGAACCAAGTGACCACATTATCAGGCAGAGCAATGTTTCTTCTGCGGCGTGCAGGAGAGAAAAATGAAGGTGAATCAGCAAAACAATTGCCTAGGAACCATTAACAACTAAAGTGAAAAGAGATAAATATTATGTTAACATGCAACTAAGAAATTCTGACACATACCCCCTTAAACAGAAAATGTCAATGAAATCACATATGAAGCTGTACTCAGAATGCATTCAAGTGCCTGCGTCTGAAGCAGCAATAGCGATGACCTTCTTTTAAATATCATCTACATGAGACTTAGTAAAATACCATGTAGATTGATCAAGTAACTTTTGCAGTGTACAAGATGTTATTTCTTTCCAACTGAACTCTTCCCATCTGTTCTACCCCAGAAGAAAATGCCAAAATAAGGAAGAAGGCAAACAAAACAAGCACACGATGAACCGCACACGTACTTTAGACACTGGATGCGCCTCTGATTCCCAGCTTCATCATAGTTCTTGAAAGCTTCAAAGAAGTCTGTAGCTGCCTCTGCCCACTGCCGCTCTGCCGTATGCATTTTTCCTCCACATTCACGAATTATTCCCATTATTCTTGGGTGAGGTATTGCTGACTTGACTGAAAGTGCTTTAGTGTATAGTTCCTGAAGATAAAATACATGGTTTTTTCAAGAATCTCAGTAAGCAGCAATTTGTGATGGAGAGAACAGCAATTCAAGGACATGTAAGTATGTCTTTCCAGCATCTATGGATCCTTCTTAATGAATAAATTAGATCAAACAGATCTTCCGTACATATTCAGAATCAAAATAAAAAATGACTAAGTAAAGAACAATGGTATACCAAAAGATAAGAGGAAAGAAATAAGGTTGAAGCTTCTGAGAGAAGATCTAAATCTCCAATAAGACTTGGAACTCCATGTTGACGGATGCTTTAATGGAATAGAATTAAAGGCGGGAACATCTTTGGATGTTAGGGTTTTAATTTAACCTCTATATAAAATTACATAAATATTGGAAGTTTCACATCTTTTGTAGAAGTTTGATCAGCTTTTTTTTTTTAACATTCGATACACTTCATTCACTGCCTTCTTGATGAAGTTTAACAACTTCAGGTTTCGTAGTGGGAAAAGATTTAAAAAAGGGAGTAACTTGGGTAAAAGCAAAACATAGAACCAGGGAGTAACTTGGAATGGTAAACATTTGAACCTGGAATTAAATATAGAGATGATTTATTTGGTCATATCAGCTGCAAAGATTCACCTAATAGTGCACCAGTACAATATCAAACAAACAGGAGAAAAGCTAATAACATACCTTCAGTTTTTTGTTATTTTTCGTCTCCGTGTACATTTGGATCTCTATTGCATATACCTCCAACAATTGTGTACCTTTCTTCTGGTCATCAGTACCATCTTCTTTTTGACAAGATTTGTGGAGTTCTTTCAAAATCTAATTGAACGCTCAAGTTATTGGTAGGAAAACTTATAGACTGACACTACAACAACAGATGCTAATCTGAAAAAGAACAATACCTTATTCATTCGTCCATATCCCCCAATGTCAAACCATATTTTGCAAAGTTTTAGATTTGTCTTGAACCACAACCTCTGTGAAAAGAAGGTGACCATGAGGCCCTTGACAAGAACGTGAACTCTAGAACCTTCAAAGCAGCCTACTATACCCTCAAGAAGGAATGTTCTCACCTCGTTTTTTGCCTCTTCAAGGGCTTTCAATGTTGTCTGGTAGAACTCTTGTAGGAGATCAAAGTTCTGACTAGCTGATCCTGAGACGAAATCCATGATATTGTTGATACACTTTTCACTATAATTTCTTGTCACTGCTGACTTGATGTAGGTTAGCATTTCTCTGTAAGCATCCATCATTTCCTTGTACTTCCCTAGCTTATAGTAAAGCTTAACAGTTTGCTTTAAGGCTTTAAATCCCCTGAAAAACAATAAGAACAGTTGGCAAGTGTCACACACAGCCTACTTCAGAGAATTTTAAAACTTGCAAGAGACCTTTGCTTACAAAGCATCAAATTACATAAAACAAGAAGCAAAGGTGTGAAATAGCACCACAACTTTTAGCAATACAATTACAAAGTTTTCTAAGAAGCATCAAATCACATGAACAAGAATCAAATGCGGGAAATAGTAAGACACGTTTTGGATTACAATTATGAAGTGTGCACAAGTATTCTCAGTGATTAATATGAAGTTACCAAATTCACGAAACAACATTAAAAACACAAAAGGACCAAAATATCAGATCTGACAATGAATTAGAGGTCTCACCCTAAGTGCTCAGAGCAAAATTTTCTGAATTTTTTTAAATATCACACATGTAAACCAAATAGGAGCGAGAGACCCAAAGGGAGAAACCTGAAAATATTTCCAGTTCTTGTCAAACAATTATCTGCACTGGGAAGGTTAACATTTTTTTCCACAGGCTTGTAAGAATGATAAAGTTAAATAAACTATCAGGTTCTTCTCCCACATGTTTCATACAAGCATTTGCATAATGAAGAAAACACAATCTATCTCAACTTGCAGTTTCTCATAATTCATCCTCAGCTTGTTTCTCAGGCTGCATGTCAATTAATACAAGGTTGTAGTAGTTTACTTGAGATAGAAAATTTATTGCAATGAGAACATGCATTCTTAATGACCCTGAACTTCGTATGGACAGATCTATCACGTCAGTCTCCGGCCTCACAAATCTCACAAATACACAGCCATCTATTCTCTTTATAAAACAAACACACAAGGGAGTTAGCTGATCAGTTTAACAACTACCATATTGCACAAAATTTTTATTACTTTCAATTTCTTACCAATCAGCCTTCTCAGGTTCCATACGAACTACTTCAGCAAAACCCTCAAGTGCTGCCACTGGGTCTGTTTCAGCCAAGCCTATGAATGACATAATCACAGAATATTAGTAGGAAACCATGTCCAAAGAGAGGAAATAAAGATAAGAGATATTAGTCCAAGATAAGTAGCTTAAGATGCATATATAGAGTATCCACATAGTTGTGTTAAAGTCAACACCCTTTTTTTTATAACAAAGAAATTCCCGAGAAGCAGCTGCAATTTGAAGCTCAGTAGTTCAAGTCAATGCCATTACATAGGATATAGCATGACTTATAACAACAACCTTATAACCAGGGAGTACTATTGTTTTGAGTTTTGACAACTGAGGAATTCCCAAGGATCAGCTGTTGCACGGTTTGGAACTCGGTAGATAAAATCAACACCATTACATAGCATATAGCATAATCTATTACTCCCTTACAACCAAGGAGTTCTTTACAGGGATATCTGTTGTTGCAACTGGTACAGTTTGCTTTTCAGATTATTTAAAGATCTGTTTCACATAGAGCATCACACTTCTCAGAAGTCCCACACAGAAAAGGGGAGTCAAGTGAGAGAAACATCACTGCTACGATTCTCACTTACTCTAACATTGTTTAAAAACTAAAGAAAATTGAAAATCTTGGCAACTATAAACCGACTTGGCTCTAATAGACAACCTTATGACCGACTTGGCTCTAATAGACAACCTTATGACCGACTTGGCTCTAATTGACAACCTTATGACCAACTTGACTCTAATAGATAAACTTATGGCTTTCCCTAACCTTGCTGTGCCAAAATTCGACCAATACATTCCTAGAACTTATATAGGATAACGGATGGATGCTCCTTTTTCAACCTTCCAACACTAATTAAATCTATGGAAGCCTTTCCCTGAGAACAAAATCACGAGGGATAAAATTCCAGAGGACAAAGAGCAGACTTGCCTTTTTTTCTTTGATAACTAACTTCCCAAATTTATGTCCTATAAATTAAAACACTACCAACATACGTAACTCAATGATACAGGTGATTAAGAAAAACCATCAAAAGAAGAGAAAATTAACTATAAGGAGCCTGCAATGTCTAAAATCTACTGAGATAATATGCCTTCTTTCCTACTTCCCTGAAGTTCCTTTTACAAATGAGCATAATTAGCGGCCTAGATTTCTCCTCTATATGTCCAGTTTTCACTCCCAAAACCACAGAAAAATCTTTGAATTGAAGCCATATCATGCAGCCGATAGCTACCTTATTTCAGAATCCAGACATAATAGATTGATCAAATCAAATGCCCCTTTAAGAGTGTTAAGCTTTAACAAAAAGAAAGGATCAATGTGCTTTAACCTCAAATTTCAACCCAATATTCACCTCTGCTAATACAGTTTACAGGTAAAACTCAACAATGCAGAGTTACCGTGATTAGCCTAAAAGTACTTTCCTCTATGATCTAACAATTTAACCAAGTTAACAAATTAAGACCTCTGTTCCTGTTTCCGAACTGAAACAATCAAAATGTCATCTAACTTAGTAATCAAACTTAAATTATCAAATACTACACTATAAACATTCACATACATGGTGCATATTCAACACCTCAATTGTTTTCCTTTAGTTAATGTGTGAAAAATTTAATACAAAAATTGTTCCCAATTTTTGCATATTTTGTTTGTTCGCAAAGTATTTTCGAAGACAAGTAACTAATGCAGCTGATTTTTTGTAATCCAAGTAGGGGAAACAAAATTAAAACAAAAGCATAAAATTTATCAGCATAATTACAACATTCAAAATTTCAAAACCTTTGGAGTTGTAGTATTGGTTCTCAATATCAACATCCTGCTCTTCAGGCTCCTCGTCTGAATACTCGAATCCATAGTCCTCCATATCTGCATCTTCAAAAAAAATTTGAAAAATACACATACATTAACATTCATTAACAAAAATATTAGCGAAGTAGGGAGAGTAAATTACCAGAGCCCATGGCTGATTAGAGAAGACTGACAAGATCGAAAACGAAGATTAATGGGGAGATTTTTGAGCTGTGGATGAACAGAGAGTTGTCGGTTTTTCTCTTTGGACTACTGTAATAGAGTCATGAATTTAAAGGGTCGGGTCGGGTTAGATTACAGGTGCAAAGTTGAAAAGCATCATTTACCCCAACTTTTGTTGCCCGTATTTACGGGTCGTTTGGTAGCTAGTAAAAGTTGACTAGACATTAGTAATGTAATAGCTTGTTACTAGGGGGGCAATTATATACTATTATTTTAATTTGTATAAAATTGTGCATATATTAATTATGTGAGTTTTTAAATAACAAACTAAACAAAACATTAATTTATGTATGAACAATTTACGAGTTCGGAGCCCAAAGGGCAAAAAAATTGAGCAAAATTTTTAAAAGAATAACAAAAATTGAGGATCAAACCAAAAGAGCTACATTTGGATGAAATTATGGATGTTGTTAAATCATTGGTTGGAAGGTGCACGCTTACATATCTTGTAAGGCACATGTTGACATGATATAATTTTAAAGTTTGTATAAACGTGTAGTTTTCGAATTTTGTATAATATAATTTATAAAATATAATTTGTATAATTGTTTAAAGTTCATATGTTTATGTTTAAATCAATTCATTATTTTGAGTTTTATCATATTTGTATAATTTCAGACTTTATATTACTCAATCATACAAAAACATGTGAATTATATAAACGTACCCGCTAATTATACAAACGAAATGCAAATTATTCAAATTATTGCCCTTTGTCGCTTGTCTCTCTCCTCCCTCTCCCAATTCCCACAATTTAGGAATTGTTGTTGATCAGTCCAAGACCTAGCGTTCGAAATAGCCATTTAGTCTGGCTCCCTTTCTCTTATCGCCTTGAATAGTACCTGCACAATCAAAACCTTTGTTAGTTTAAAAAATGGGTAAGCTAGTTCCCTTCTCTTAGAACATATGACACTTGAAATCCTCCCTTCTCTTCCACTCTTTGATCTTTTGAACCTCCATACTAGTAACCCATGGACTGTCCCACTTTTCATCAATCACCTTCTTCATGATTAGAGAGTCAATCTCCAAAATAAGAGGCATTATATGTATTGGCACTCCATGAATTGCCAACGCTTCAGCACCTAAGCTAATAGTATTGGCAATGACTCCTGCATTTGCATAGATGAGATCTCCCCTATTATCTCTGATACAGAATGCCAAAGAGCTAAGCCAGGGTTCCCTCTAGACGAGTCATCAGTATTGCACTTAAATGTTCCTTGGGCAGGAAGACGCCACGCTATTAATCTGCACCTCGTTGCATATTTCCAACTTTTATGTGATGAGTGACCAAGTGTTGGAAATCTCTTTTATCCATGAGAACCTCGCTCTAGCCAAGAGATAAAGGTTCTGATTAATGTCATTGATAACTCTGCTTCTTGATATTGAACCTTTATGGATAATGATATTTCTTTCTCTTCCGTAGATGCCACATCATGATGGCTGGGGCAGCCTAATATAGTGGCTTTAGTTTGGGAGAACAGTCAGCTTTCCACCATTGTGTAATAGCTTGAGTTAACTGAATAAATGGGCCTTTAATACCAACTGCTGCAACAAAGTATGTCCAAATGCTTTTAGCATAATCTCCTGTTAAGAACAAATGTAGCATAGTTTCATGTAAAAAACCATTGTTTGCTCCTCTTTATGTCTTAGTGCTCCATGGACTACTAACTGTGAATTTGCCACTGTTAGTAAGTGTCCACCAAGGTTTGTCACATCTTCTTGTTTGCTCACCCTTTGTTAAGTTATTGGTAATATGATCAACCAGATAGCGAGGTAGTTTCTGTCTGAGCAACTCATCATTTCATTGCTAAGAAATAATTCACTTCTTCTATTCTGTCATCTCTTTGAAGATAAAATTCATTCTATCGGAACTCTTACAACTAAATAAGAATTACTACATTGAAAACATAATTGTTGATTGTCACCACAAACCAAATATATTTATAACTTGCCAAATTTTAAAAATCAAAGAGAATAAATATTGAAGCAAACAAGAGAAGTGAGGAAAATCTTAGAGACATACCATGGTGGAAACAAAAAAAAAATAATAATTAAGGATTAATGAAAATTCAAAACACAACATATTGTTCTTAATCAATCATTAACACAATTCACAAATATTTATTAGAATATGAAAATCACTGTTTTGTTGATGAACCCATTGTGTGACATTCGAGCAGGGTGACAAAGGCTTGAAAATGTGTCAAATTTAGACAAATGAAAATAAGGAAATCGTTTATACATATTAATTTGATGGTTGGTCAAAATAATTATATTATCAGATATGGTATAGATTAACTCAATCTCGTAGGTGGGGTTTGAAGAGAGTAAAGCGTATACAAAACTTACCTTGAATAGATAGAAAGATTGTTGCATTATTTTTCTAGTATATACACACTCTACCAATCGATCCCTATGCCTATGAGATTACGATAATATGTCTATCAATTCAAGGCGTGAGTAAGTTTTGTGTACGCTTTACTCTTCCTAGACCCTACATACAAGATTGAGTTAATCTATATCATATTTGATTTGATAATTATTTTTACCAACCATCAAATATATTTAATAATTTTCCTTATTTTAATTTGTCCAAATTTAACACATATTTACCCTTTTGTCACCTTGTGTTTTGAATGTCACGTTAGGAATTCATCAACAAAAGAGTGATTACCAGATTCTAATTACATTTGTGAGTTGTATTAACGATTGATTAAGCACAAGTTGTTGTGTTATGAATTTTCATCAATCCTTAATTTTTTTTTGTTTCCACCATGATATGTTCCAAGATTTTTCCTCCTCTTGTTTGCTTCAATATTTTTTATCTTTGATTATTGAAATTTGGCAAGTTATAAGTATATCTGGTGACAATCATTTGTTGTGTTTTCTATGTAGTAATTCTTATTTCAGTTACAAGGTCAAGACTCAAGACACCTTACGCGCACCTAAATAAATTCCATAAAATATATTTCATGGAATATAAGGAAGTAAACATACGAAGAAGCAAAGGGGATTCATGTCTACTATATACCCATAATAACATATTTAGTTTAATCCCACAAATGCGGTTTGAAGAGAGTAGGGTGTATGCAAGCCTTATCTTTATGTTGGGAGGTTGAAAGTGTTTTCATTAGACCGCCGGTTCAAGAAAAAGTAGATCGAATAAGAAATAGAGGAAGTGAAAAAAAATCATGGAAAAATACTATAGAAATTTGACCTTGTATATACAATATAATTTTCTTGATGAAGGGGATTCAAATTGTAACAAGAGGCTACTAGTTTAGAAAGATAACAAGACAACGCTCTCCTACTTATTAACCTTTTACCTTAATTTTCCATCCACAACTTTCTATATAATAAGGTCATGCCCTTGATGAGTTGGAACTGTATCATGACATGCCTAATTACTTCTCCCCAATATTTCTTGTGCCTACCTCAACCACTCCTAAAATCATTCATTGCCAGCCTCTCACACCTCCACACTAGGGCATCCGAACATCTCCTCTTCACATGCCCTTACCATCTCAGTTTCACTTCCCACAACTTATTCTCCATAGAATTCACTCCCACCTTGTCATTGATATCCACAATTATAATCTTATCTCTATTAGTATTATCCACACATTCATTTCAACATTCTCATTTTTCTTATTTTATAAAAAATAGTCATTTTCTTCATTTTATCTGTAATTTTTTTTTTTAATTTTTAAACACATAACATTCAACAATTAATTCTTGAAAATTACTTTCTCTGTTCACTTTTACTTGTCATGTTTTGCTTTACGAGAGTCAATTTAACTAATTTTCAAAGCTAAATTGAATTAGATTAATTCAATATTTTAAATTTAGATGTTCAAAAACTATACGAATAATACTATAAATTACAATCTTTCTCATATTAATTTGACAAAAAATTACATCTTAAAATATTTGTCAAAATGCATACAGTTTGACTTTCGAAAAGCAAAACGTCCTATGAAAGAGTCTCACTTGGAAGGAGCAATAAAAGAGATAACCTCATTCAACAACAGGTAAAAGTAAACGGAGGGAATAATATCTTTCTTCAAATTGGGATTGATAGAGAAATAAGGTAATAGTATAAGTTCGAAGTGAAGAATATGGAGAAAGTGATAGACAAGTTGAGAGAGGTCTACTGACAAATGGATTCTTATATTATAGTTTTCATTTTGACTGATTGGAAATGGACAATTCTTGACGACCCAAAATTCTATTCTTCTATAACACCTTACCAATTTCCTCTCTTGCTTCATACGATCCCTTATGTTCCTTTCCTACACTTGGGTAACTCATCTTTTCATATAAAGTTTGTAACTTCCTTATGATTAATTGTTGTAAGTGATTTGTATGAAGTTTTACTTCACCCATTAATCTATTTTTTTTTTATATATATTAAGGTTGATTAGAGGGGCGCTTACCTCTTAGATACAACAATAACAATATACTCAGTATAATTCCACATGTGAAACCAAGGTTTGAAAAGGGTAAAATGTACAGAGACCTTACCTCTATCCTTGTGGGGTAGAGCGGTAAATTTTGATTGATCCTCAAATTAAAAAAAATGTAACTAGCTCATGAAAGTATGCAAGTTAAAGAGACACCATAATAAAATGTACAAAATAAGTATAGCAACATATACTTAAACACATTGGAGATAAAGAATCTAAATGATACCTAAATCATACTGCTAGAAGCACGACAACACTCTACTACCTA
The DNA here is from genome assembly GCA_037074985.1 of Solanum bulbocastanum. Lineage (NCBI taxonomy): Eukaryota > Viridiplantae > Streptophyta > Magnoliopsida > Solanales > Solanaceae > Solanum > Solanum bulbocastanum. The sequence continues at coordinate 34,922,577 of CM073607.1, forward strand.
CTAGTCTTCAATCATGATACTCGACCCTACATACGTTCATATTTAAGGTTATGTCCTTAGTCAACTAAAGTTGTTCCATGTCCCATCAAATTAACTTACCCCCCAATTCTTTTTCAGCCTACCCATACTTGTCCTAATTTCTATTACAACCAACCTCCCATACCTACTCATTGGTACATCCTCGCACTTTCTATTCATATGTTTGAACAATTTCAGCCTTAATTACTTCCTTCCTCTTATTTGCCATAGAGATCATTCCCACCTTGTCTAGTATAACTTTATTCTTAATCATATATCTCCTAGTATGCCATATACCAATTTGAGCATTTTCATCTCTATTACCTTCATATTTTGAACATGGACATTCTTGATCGGCCAACACTCTGCCTTATAATAGTGTTTATCTAACCACCACAATGAACGTATCTTTCAACCTTGGTGATACATTTTTATTTCATAGTACCTTAAAGGTGAACCTTCATTTCATCCACCCTCTAAACATTATATGTCATGACTCAAAGTATACCCTAGGTGTAACATGGCATATAGAACCCCGAAACGCTCCACACAAGCCACTTAGCATACATCATACAAGATAATAGAAATAAAGATTTAAAAAGAAGCATTCTCGTATCATAAAAAATTTTGACAAAGCGAAGTCTAGCATAGTCTCAACAAGCCATCTAATACACAAAAAAAAGTGGTTTGAACGTAACTCATACACCACTACGATGTATGAATACTGAATAACTATAAAAGTGTCTTGGTCCTTGAAACATGGGGAATCACAAATCTTTAGATTGGCAAGGGAGATCAACTAGCCACAAGTATGCGAGGTAGGAGCGTCGGACTCTACATTAGTGAAACAATGTAGGCACAAGTATACATTAGTACATGAAATGTACCAAGTATAATAGAAATGCATAAATGATATGAAATCATGTTAAAAGGACTTTACATGACATGTAATAACCAAACTAAACATAAGATAAGAGGTTATAAAACACAAGTCATAATTATGGTCAATGCAAGCTTAACATATTAAAACACTTTGTGAGATACTCAGAAGTAACCTAGTTCATTATTGTGGGATGTTTACTATCAACCCACATAGACCATGTGAGCTAAAACACGGAATTCAGTGTCTATCCTACACTGAAAAGATCCTACTTGCCAAGGTAAGGACCATAAACTTCTAGCTTACGTGGATCCACTAGCTATGACATCCTACGGGGGTATGTAGTTAGGGACAAAGAGATTGCTACTAAAGACCCGACCTCTACTAACTAAAGATCGTCCATATTAATATCCTCTCGGTGCTAAGTAAAATCCCACATAATAGTCATTAATCATGTTAATTTCATCATCCATGGAAGGAAACAATTAAGCTACCAATCCAAGCTAAAGTCATTTAGAATAGCTTTTCAAATATTGATTCAACTTTGTTAATAAAACCTTCCAACCTTATGAATCCTTATGTGAGAAAATGTTTCACAATCTCATTGACACTTTCATCTAAAAGTGCCTCAAGTCATATACATCAATTCCATAAAAATATGTATGTTCACAGTCAAAAATCATGGATAATGCATGAGTTCTTATGAATTCAACTCTAAATCATGTAATTACTTCAATTCATGCAAATAGAAGATAGAAAACAACCAATTTAATCATAATTGAGAAGAAGCCAATTGAAATTGAATAAAACCCTAACTTTGAATTGAGAATTGAACTTGTAGAATTGGAATCTTTGGGGAACCAATGGAAGAAATGAATCCATAGGTGAATAATAGCATACCTTACTGATCAGGACACAAAAGCTATGGTGAATTGGAGACGTTGAAGTGAAACCCTAGCTTCTTCTTCCTTTGCTTGAGAGAAGAATTTTGGGAAAAACTTGGAGGGAATTTGGGATTTAGGAGAATCATTTTAGAATGACTTAAAATACTTATATAGGGCTTAGGATAGGGGTCAAAATGACATAGCTTAGGTATTAAACGTTTAGGGAAAAACCCAAAACCTTTTTATTTTCAAGGGTTTTTGGGTCTTTTCCCTATGTGTTTAATATTAAAGATATATCATTTTGACCATATTAATTATAGGACCTATATAAGTATTTTAAGTTCTAAAACTACTCATTCAAAATCATTCTCCTAAATCCCCAAATTCCCTCCAAGTTCTTCCCCCAAATTTCTCTCTAAAGCAAAGGAAGAAGAAGCTAGGGTTTCACTTCAAGGTCTCCAATTCACTGTAGCTTTTGGGATTTGATCATCAAGGTATGCTAGTATCCACTAATGAATTCCTTTACTCCATTGGTTCCCCAAAGATCCAAAATTCTACAAGTTCAATTATCAATTCAAATTTAAGGTTTTATTCAATTTCCATGGGTTCGTTTCAATTATGATTTAATTGGTTATTTTGTATCTTCTATTGCATGAATTGAAGTAATTATAATTTTTGAGTTGAATTCATATGAACCCATGCATGATCCATGATTTTTTCTATGAAAATATTATGAAGCTTAATGAAATATAAACTATGAATTTATAAAAATATGCATGCTTTTATCAAATTGATGTATTTGACTTGAGGATGCTTTTAGATGAAAGTATCAATAAGATTCTGAAAGGTTTTCTCACATAAGAATTCATAAGGTTGAAAGTTTTTCTCACCTAAATTTAATCAAGATTTAAGGAGCTATTCTAAATGACTTTAGCTTGGTTTGGTATCTTAATTGTGCCTTTCCATGGATGATGAAATGAATATGATTAATGACTATTCCATGAGATTTTACTTAGCACCGAGAGGATGTTGGGATGGAGACTGTCTCGTTAGTAGAGGTCGGGCCTCTAGTAACAATCTTCTAGTCCCTAACTACGTTCCCCCATAGGATTTCTTAGCTAGTAAATCCATATAAGCTAGAAGTTTATGGTCCTTATCTTGGCAAGTAAGACATCTCTTTTCAGTGTGGGATACACACTGAATTCCATGTTTTATCTCACATGGTCTTTGTCAGTTAATGGTAAACATCCCACAATAATGAATTAGGTTACTTTTGAGTATCTCACAAGTGTTTTTATGCTAAGCTTGCTTTGACCATGTTTATGATTTGCATTTTCTAAACATTTTATCTTATGTTTTAGCTTGGTCATTGCATGTCATGTAAAGTCATTTTAGCATGATTTCATATTGTTTATGCATTTCTATCATACTTAGTACATTCCATGTACTAATGAATACTTGTGCCTACATTATTTCACTAATGTAGGGTTCGACGCTCCTACCTCGCTTACTTGTGGCTAGTTGATCTCCTTTGTCGATTGGAAGATAGGTAAGTTCTCATGTTTCGAAGACCAAGACACTTTTATTATTTTCCTTTATTTCAGTTTTCACATATTGTACGTGGTGTATGGGTTACGTCCCAACCACTTTTTTGATGTATTAGATGGCTTGTTGAGACTATGTTAGACTTTCACTTTGTCAAACTCTTTTATGACATGAGAATGTTTCTTTTGACATCTTTATTTCTCTTATCTTGTATGATGTATGCTAAGTGGCTTGTGTAGGGACTTTTGGGGTTCTATACGCCATGTTACACCTAGGGTATACTTTGGATCTTGACATAATCACCCCATCTCTTTGAGTTATGGGCCCAAGATACTTGAAGTCTTGGGTACAACTAATGCATCAATCTTTACTTCTACCTCGATCTTGTGCTTTACTTCATTGAACATGTACTCCAGGTACACCATCTCAATACAACAAAACTTAAGCCTATAAGTTCTAGGGCCTTTCTCTAAATTTTCATCTATCATAACTATACTACACATTTTGTCAATCATTACTATGTTATTTGTGAATAACATATACCACAACACCTCTATTTGTATATGTTGTGTCAATTCGTCCATCACTAAGGTAATAAATAATGGGCTAAGGTATGATCCCTGGTGCAACACGATCACAATAAAGAGGAGTATTAAATCACCTCTTAGTGTTTTATTATGAGTTTTGGCTCCATCTTACATATCCTTAATAGCCTTAATGTGAGCCACATTTACACCTCTAGACTCCAAACACCTCCCAAGGCCCTTCGTAATGACTTTATCATATGTTTTTCTTGGTCTATGAATAATATGTGTAAGTCCCTCTTATTCTACCTATATTGCTCCAACAACCTCCTTACAAGATTGATGAATTGTGTAGTCGAATGCCTTAATATTAATTTAAATTGGTTCTCAAAGGTAAACCCCCTTCTTTATCCTCCTGCCTACCACCTTCTACCAAACTTTCATAGTGTGGTGCAGTAGCTTGATACCCTTGTAGTTAGTGCAATTTTAAATATTACCATGTTCTTGTATAGTGGCACCATAGTACATTGCCTTTATTTCTATGGAATGTTAGTCTTCATAAATAAGACATCATACGACTTAATCACCTACTCCATATCTGTCTTTCTACATTTCTTCCAAAAATACATCGAGATGTCACCTAGTCGGCTCTCTCTTCCCTTTTTCATCTTACAAATAATCCTCTTAACCTCTGAAATCTTTATCGATCTATAGTACCCAAATTGCTATGCCTCTTGGGCTGCCTAAATCCTATGACATGGCATCCTTATCCCCTTTTTCATTCACGAGCTTAAGGGAATATGTTTTCTATCTCCATCTAATATGTGCTTCTTTTACCAACAGTTTTTCATTCTCGTCCTTGATGAACTTTATTTGGTCCAAATCACATATGCTACTGTCTCTTGCGCCTTGGATAGCCTATACAACTTTTTATCCCCGCCTTCACGCTCGAGCTCTTCATACAAACACTCAAAAATTGTCATTTTATCCATTATGACCACTAGTTTTGCTTCCTTTTCACCATCTTATACTTCTCCCTATTTCTCATCTTGTGCTCCACATCTAATCTTTCCACTAACACTATATTTGAAACCGTATTAGCTTAAGTTTTTTTCTTGGACCTCTTTATTCCACTACAAATACCCTTTTATGCCCACTTGGGTGACTCATAGAGACCACTAACACCTTTCTAGTTGAATCCCTAATGCAGCCAGCAATTCTAGTCTGCATAGTATTTGCGTACCTATTGCTCCCCCAAGATCTTTTCAACCAACTTCTCCTTAGTCTCCTAAGCTCTGGCCCTCAATAGGCCTCCCCTATCTAATATTTGGTTTTCCACATTCAACCTCCTCCTCCTTTTCCTCATCCTCCCCCTCCTCCTTATTTTTCCTCCTTCTCATCATCATCCTCTTTCTCTTAATTATTATTCTTTTTCTACAATTCATAACCACAAGCTTATGTTAGATTGTAAAATTCTCACGCGGCATAAACTTGTAATTGTTGCATTCACCTTTATCACCCTTCCTAAGGATAAAAGTAATTTATCTGAGTCCTAGCCAATGCAATATGAAAGGTCACCAAATGTTTTCATCTTTTATGAAAACTCGAGTTATCTATGACAACTTTAAATAATTCATGAAGTCTAAAAGTGAACTCCTCATTTATACTTATCCTCAAAGTTAAAGTCCTTATGTACATCATCATAACCTTTTGAAGTTGTCCGTATGTGACCCTTAAAATACCCTCCTCTCAAAATTTTGTTGGTCTACAATATACCTTTCACAACTTTGTCTAACTCCTTCCACAAATGTTTTTTTTTCATCCCAATCCAAATATGTTTGTGGTGCATGTTCATTAGTTGCATTCGAGCTACCCTCCCAAAACTAGTTTAATGGTCATCATCATATCGTTCACCCTCCCAACCTCTACCACCTTCTCCCTGAATTTCCTATCTTCTAAATGCGTAATTCATTTTTATTCGTCGAGCTTCCTGTGTACAACAACTTAAATCCTCTACATCGATTCTATCCTTGGTTCCTACCTATTTGGTATCTTGGATACAAACTACATTGATTTTACTCTTCTTAAGAATCTTCACTAACTCAATCGACCTCCTCATCAATATCCCTATGTTACAGGACCCAACTCACAATATAGGAACTCTCTTAATACTCTTACCACCAGTGCCCCTAACCCCAACCCTAACCAACGACACAATCTTAAATTAGCATCGTACTAGGAAGCCACTAACACAGGTAATAGAAACTGACAAGTATAAAATAATTAAGCAAGAAATCAACTAACATGACAAAGAAGAATTAAAATTATCAGACTAAAAGGTCAATAACCAATTGCAAGAAAAGAAGGTAAAATAACAAAGTAAGAAAGAAAAAGTTACCTAAATAAAGTACAAACAAGAACAATTGGACTACTTCAACAGAACACATGGCCAAGTACCTCGATCGAGTCCACCTTGATAACCATTTCCATCGGAGAACAAATCTAGAAGAAAGGGAACTCAACAAGAAAAAAGGAGTGGATAAACATAGTAAGGAAAAAATGAGAGCTGATGAAGAAAAAGCTATACATGTGAAGATTGAAGAGGATAACATCATGCTCATCATCTCCAAGAAAGTTGATCATCCAAAGAACAAGAAATCAAAAGTTGGTATTCCAGATAGCTCCCAGCGGCGAAATATTAGGAGAAGAGGATGAGCTAAAGTTAGGAAACCTAGGAAACCCTATCTAAAAGGTTTAGAATATTTTATGCAAAGTTCACTGGGCTTTCAATGTTTAATTTCAGCTTCTTTATTTTTAGGCTCAATTTGAGCCCATTTTGTACCTATTTCTTTTTTTTTAATAAAAGGACCCCCCGAGTCCAAATTTTATTTAAAAAAAAAGATTGAACATAGAATTCAAAATCAAGTGAAATTGATTCACTATACCTAATAATGACCAAAAGTAGCACATTAGGAATGCTAAATAGCAAAGCAAGAATAACAAAATTATCTAAATAAAATTACACAACTAGAATGACAGAACACAAATTGAACAATAAATTCAAGACAATTTAATTCAAAATACCTAATAGAAACATCAAATAATAGAGCTAGATTGTAAAATTTATTAGCCAAGAGAACAAACTATCAAACAATAATGATAGAACCTCGGTGTAGTCGAGCACTATCTAGATGATTTAGGAACCATCAAACTGATCAAGAGGGTGAGCCGGATAGGTCACCTCAAAAATTATCACGGAAAAATATTTGATTTTGCAGGATTTGTTTCTTTGAAATGCAAAAAAACAAACACATACACAAATCCAGAAAAAGGGAAAAAGTGCGATGTATAAGTAAAGGGCAGTCTACGTCGCATGACTCTAGTAAACAAGTAGGATAATAGAATCGGTAGAAAAAAAAGAATGAATGATAGAGAGACAAAGACAAGGAGAGAGACATAAAGAGGAGAAGGAGCACTTACGAAGTGCAATTCACTTTATTGCCTTATTTTCTTAATTTCGCTGCTTTAATATCTCCAATGTATGTAAATTTGTTTACTATTAAGCTATTAATAAAGTATAATAATTCATATTATATATATATATTTTGAATAAAGTGTCATGCCTTAAGTCTCATTGAGACGGACAGACACCCGATGCCCTAAAGACCCGAGAGAACCAACTTATAACTTTTGCTTAGCGTACATGTAACTATAACAATTATAAATATTTAATGAGTATATTAAGATGCCCTAATAAAAGACCAACATATATAGGCCTAAAATAAATGTATTGACTTGGCTTGATTACTCGAAAACAAGACATAACATACGCTTTACTTTGACATTAGTATACAAAGCCTTTAAACGATAAACACTTAGCTTATAACGGGACATGACCCATCATACCCCTTAACTAATATATAATTTCAAATATATACTAGAGACTCGACAAAGCCCTGAAGTAACCTGGAGCTCACCAAAGGTCATTAAGTATCCTATGCTTATATTGAGAGATTTTATTAGCTTGAGTACCTGTACCTGTGGCATGAAACACAACACCCCCTTGGAGGGACGTCAGTATAAAAGAATGTACTAAATATGTAAGGCATAAAGTAACCATATGTAAAATAAGAGCTCAAGTGAAATCAGGTACAAATGCACAAATATTCTGTATAGATAAAGATAAGAGACCACATTTGATTATACTTGCGGAATCACATACCTTACATTCACCTTTGCTTATACTTATGGAATCATGTACATTATATTCACCTTTGCTTAGACTTGTGGAATCATGTACACTACATTCTTTGCTTATACCTGTGGAATCAGGTACATTACATTCTTGGCTTTAGTTTACTCATCTTTTCTTTATAGACTTTGTAGCATGTGACACAATGACCAGTTGATCAGTGGTAGGAGAGGATGACCCATGCTAGGCATTTTAACCCTAGGATGCAGTCCTCGTAAATATATAAATCGGGATCGACCCATGCTAGGTTTTTAGCCCTTGGGCTGCCACCCATAATAATATAGATTGAAATTGGCCCATGCTAGGTATTACCACCCCTGAGCTGCCACCCTTAAGTACAAGAATTAGGATTGGCCCATGCTAGGTATTTTAACCCTAGAGCTACCACCCATAATTATATAGATTCACTTTACCTTATCTGCTTAATCTTTAAGATTGTTCTTTTGATGATCATAACTCTTTTGATATTTAGGACTATACACCAGTGATGTGGACATGTGGATATATTAATTGAGGTAGGAAACAATGATATAGGAAGCAAATGTAACTTTATTGTGTTATTTAGGAACTTATATGACTCGGGAACTTCATTTTGGCACAAATAACATAAACATGTGATCCACGAAGGTCTGTGAAAACTACCTTACATGTAGCAAATGATTCATTAAGATGTATTACAAGTGAACAAGTAATTCTGCTTAGAAAATGCTTCGTTTAAAACATGTTTGTACATTTCGCTTGGGGCATACGATAGCTAAATACTTAATAGAGATTGTAACTTCTCAAATGTAGAGGCAAGGATTATATAAGATGATACGGAAGCTAAACACTTAGTATACAATATCAAACGAAAGAGTGCATAAACACCCAAACTAATAAATCACATGACAGAACTCAAATAAGGTTTGTACATTTCACGTAAGGGGACATAAAATGAAAAATGGACATAATATATATCTGACATATAAATTGTCATGACCCGAGTCTACACCCTAGACCTAGTCGGCACTTGAGAACCATTATTGGTCCCTAATAGAACCCTCATCCTGGCTGGCGGCTACAAGCGAAAGACTAACTCAAGCATACAAAGGCTTAAAAACTAAATAAAATTCATGAAACTCAAATACAAAGCTTTAACTAAAATGATTTACTCTGAATATAATTAGAATATTCAACTAGCCAACAATAGGCCACTCAAGTCCTTAAAACATTTAATAGGATAAATGAAACAAACTTCTCAAACTCTATTGTCTATCTATGAAGCATCTAATTGACAAAGATAAAAGTCGGGACAATACCTATGAAATCCTAACAATTGATATAACTAAAACTACAAGTGCAACCCTCCGAAATCGAGGAGGCTTACCATAACTATCTTGAACTGCATGTGTTATCAACGAAACGCCTGTTGATGATCTCGAGTACCTGTATTTGCATCATGAAATGATGCAGGCCAAATGGCTCAGTACATGGAATGTACGTGCATGGAAGGGGATTCTAAAGCATAAACATAAGCTTGAACGGGTGGAATAAAAATATACTTATCTCTTCTCAACTCACTCAACTCAACTCAACAATAAGATATTCAACTCAGTGAAATAAGGCTCGACATTAATAATAAGACACTCGACTCTGGGTACTCAACTCAATATAAAGTAACAGTACAAATGCAATATATGAAAAGCTTTTAAAACATTAGAAAACAACTCAATTTATTGAAAAATGCAATAGTAACTCAGTTTGTATGCAAGGATACAAGATATAATTTGCTTGTATATGAAAATACCAAGTAAACTCTGTGTATATAAGAACACAAATATCTCTGTGGGAGTTTCTTTAACCGACAACTATCACTATGAGCTATGTGATGATACAACATCTTGCCGCACTCTTTTAGGGTTGTCTTATACTTTGTCGGGGTATAGAACCTATTCACTAAGTGTATCCACTACTCTATGCTAAAAATATTAAGGAATCATCTAAAAAGTATGACCATTTTCTATCCATGCTGGCTACACGATTTATGGAGACTTTGAATTATTTGAACTCAAACTCGTCCCCATATCGGTGCTCAATACTACTCCAAAAATGTAACTAGCTCATATGTTAAAAAAAACATAAATCTTTCTATGGTTTGAGATTATTACTCAAAAACTAGCTCAAAAGCTCTTTTGGAAATCGGCGTTTCTTGTTTTGTTTAAATGTGAAAACATTTACTCTTTGGGAATACTTAGTTTCCATATAATCTTTTAAAAAGAAACATGAACTCAGCTCTACTCTTTCTCAAGCTCAAGGCTCAAGTCTTTAAAACAAGTTTTAAAACAATTTGTAGAAAGACGTCTTAAAATAGGGTTCATGCCGAATTATGGACGTGAACGACTCAATTCAAGGTTTTCAATAATCATAGATAGAACTCAATACTCAGAACTCAACAACTAAGAACTCTAGAACTTCAATTATACTACTTATTTCAAGAATGCTCAACTCAGAGGGTTCATGAAGAATTATGGGCATGAACAACTCAACTCATGGACTTCATGATACTACTCATCTCAAGAATGTTCAACTCATAGGGTTCATGCGGAATTATGGGAATGAACAACTCAACTCATAGACTCTACGGGTAATATGTAATAATCCCATGATTAGGAATAAAATCTCAAAAGGGATTAGGAACTCAATACTCAAGACTTAGAACTTAAAGATACCATTCCTCTCAAAGATGCTCAAATTATGAAGTTCATGCGGAATTATGGGCATGAACGACTCAATTCAATGGTCTACATAACAATATATAACTCGTGTATATGACTCTTCTCATTCTCATACTTACTTTTTCAAAACTTAGTTCAAATCGATAGTTGATCTGAAAGGATTCACAATTAAACTCAAAGACTTTCTTGGACTCTACACATAACTCTCTCTGGAATGTGAATTATGAATTGAAGAGTTATGGTTCATGGTACAAAGGATCTCGTAATGATAAAGTAGACTCATGAATACATTCTCCTCATTCTCATACTCACTTGCTCGAGTCTTGAAACAAGTTATTTGGAATTGTAGAAGACTCCTCAAAAAGACTCAAAGGGTCTTTCTCAAAATGTCTGAAAGAGCTCTCAAGACTTAAATCTTAACTCTACCTTGAATTTTAATTATGAGTTCATGGTTATGATTCATTTTATGAATGATTTCTAGGTGTTTAGAAGTAGCTTAGACTGTTTAGAATCGATAGGGGTTGAAGGTACCCTTTTAAAGGACTTAGATGGGCAAAACGACCGAGAAGTGGTAGGGGCAGGCGACCCTGGCGCACTGAGTGGAATAGGACGCTGGCCCTCTACCTACAGAGGCGTGGTTGGGGCGTCCTGGCTGGCGTAGGGCGCCAGGTCCTAACCTAGAAAACCCCGACGACTTTCTTTACTCGTTTTCTCACCCTAACTCACCTAGAATCAAACGGTTTCTTCCCCAATCACTTAGATTCAATTACTCAACATAAATACACTCTAATATACTCAATAAAGCCCTCAAAACACTAACTTCCATCCCAAGAATTAATCAAAACCCCCAATAAAACAAGAGTTAGAATGAAACTTCAAGAGCACCTATCAAGAACTTAAATCTTTCAATCTTTATGGACAAATTCAAATATGAAAATCATGTTTGGCGTGTGGGTGAACGAATCCAACACTATGAAAACTTACATACCTCTTAGGGATCAATTCTTTGGCGAAAATCTGCAAGAAAACTCAAGAATCTCGGCGACCGCCTTGAACATCTTCTCTTTTCTCCTCTTTTCTCTTCTTTTCTCTTCTTGAACTCTCATCTAAAACCCTAGCGTGAATTAGAATTTGCGTAAACTGAAACAAATTAGTTTATACCCCTATTTAATTACTAAAAATGAAATAAATCTGATAGAATAAGGAAAAGACCAAAATAGCCCTCTTAAATTCGGGTAGCTTTCCTAAAATGGGTAGCATGACTTCTAACGGGCATATCTCTCTCATACGAGCTCAAAAATTAGCAAACTTGGTGGCGTTGGAAAGAGGATTCCAAGAAATTTCATTTGATATCTCGTAGCCTACCTAAATCATCATCTACTGAAGGTTATTCTTGTTTGAAGTTGACTCAAAACTTAAAAGAACTAAGGAATGACTTGAATGATTTTCTCTTTAGTTCTTTTTGAAACTCAAGGTGCTACATCTAGTTACCTTAACACTTAGGGAAAAATTTAAATGCCTCGGTAAAATCCTACTCATGATGGAGGATGGTTTGAGTCTTAGTTCAAAAAATTTCTGGGGTGTTACATAAATACTTATAACATGTACAATGTAAGATCTCATTGACTCAATGAACCTCATTTGACTTGGTGGATAACTGAGGAAACTTACTATTTAAATTACCTTTGTCAACTAGTACTTGGAAGAATAAACACACCAATATTGACTAATGAACATGTATAGAAGTAGTTTGACATATTTTGAAAAGTTGGACTGTATAAGAAAGATCATTAGCTACATCAGAGATTGTACACCCTCACATTGTATCTTTTACCATGAGGATCACTTAGAGATCTCAATTTGTTGTTACACAAAATATAGGACTTCATGCCAAAATATATGAGATCAAATAGCCTTACATACCTCAACCAACTCAGGATATTTCAACTTATCAAAATAGTATCCAGGCACCCCACCCATAATCCTTCTAATTGAGTGTGTTCTTTCACTTATTTTGTTTGTTGTAGTTATTTACATGAGACAACCTTCCCATGAGGTTTGTCGACACTCCATATGTCTTATATATATATATATATATATATATATATATATATATATATATATATATATATATATATGGGACGGGCAGTGAGCTTACAAAATCTTTAATTTTAATGGTGTATCACCACAACTTATGAATTTGCCCCTTAACAACTTTCTCCAATCATTCTCTAAGTACATCCACGACCTCTTATAAACAAATCAGTAGAATAATAGTCCTCAACACCCCAAAATAACCTAAAGACTTGAATTCATAGTTTTTAATCTCCATCCCACAAGTTCCAATAAACAAGTATGTCTATAATTCTCAAATAAACTAATAATTAGAGGTTGTGACAGCGCCTTACCTTGGATATCTTAATCTGTTATTCTCCTTCAATTACTATTTTTGTAACCTTCTCTAACCACAAAATGGGAGAAGAAAATTACCACAAGCATTACGTGAAAATGGGGAAAAGAACCTGAGCCTATAGCATGGAGGTTTTACCTTAATCTTTGGAAGAGAGTGGCAGAACCTTGGTTGCCAACACATATAGTTATTTCTATTTCACTCCCCTTGAAGAATTGTCCAATATACTTGAAGCAATAGAGGAGATAAGGTCATCTTGTGGTTGCTTTGGAAGAAACAAGATGAAAAATGCTTGGAACCCTAAAGGGAATGTTTGGGCGGCTGTTTCATCTTGGGGGGGAGGAATATATGAGCTTGAGAGACAAAAAAAAAAAATTGGATGAGAGGAGCTGCTATGTTTGTATAAGATTTTTAACCTTAATATGCTCTCTTTTGCCACCTCTCTTGTAGTTAATTTGCAGGCACCATGTGTTTTTAATTCAGGTCACACATTTAAGTAGGTGATGAACCTACTTTTACATTCAGATTATTTCTGGTGGACTTGGATAGATTGGGCCTCAAATTGATCACTTAATGTAGGCCTTCATCTGCCCCATAAGTCAAAGTAGATGATGCACCTACTTGGTCCTTTTAACTTAGTCCATATATCTTAAGTAGGTGATGCATCTACTTGTCACCTACTAGCTTAATTTGGTCAAGAAAGCACCTCACTTACTTCACACCATTTTCCATAGCTTAGTTTCTTTACAAGATCTTAACATTATTACACACTTGACCACTTGTGACTTTGACTTCGAATACCACCTTTTACTATCTCGAGTTCAAATATTTTTTCCACGTTCACTTAGTTGTGTAAGTGTTGGAAGGTACGAGGTATTACATGATCATATTGTGGCATTTATTGCAACTACTTAAATATATTTTTGAGTTATGAAGAAGAGTATATTATGCAAAGATAATATACAATTGACTGATCCGATAAGATTATTTATATCTAATAGTGGTATTTAATAGAATGTATATTCACGCATGTATACACAAAAATTACAGGAGTAGAATTTTAATGGAGGATAAGATGATCATTCAACTTCAATGAGTATTTTTACATTTCAACTTTTAACTTTAAGGGTTTATTGCTTTTAGTATAATATGATATGACGTGATACATCATAATATTTTAAATCAAACTTGTAAAGTATTTTTGAAAAATTTCATCGTTCTATCTTTTCAATTTTGTTGGCATGTGAATTCTTCATAAACGTTATCATAGTAGTTCAACGTCTATTAAATGACTACTCAATAGCATTTTTGACATAATCCTATAAGTTAAAAAGTATCATAACAAAATGAATAATGAAAAAAATCCTTGAATGAATTGAGTGCCTCAAACAATTCAATATGACAAAAAAACATAGTGAAAGTTTTCCTACCTTAAAATGTCGCAAATTAAATTTTCTTATTAGAGTAAAGAGTTTTCAAGTAATAGAATTATTAACATAATCTTTAAAGCTAATAAGTGTCATGAGAGAATAACCAATTAAAGCAATTTTTATTGCAATGAGTCCCTCAAAAATTCAATACAACAAAAAAGATTTAGTGGGTACAAAATTTCTACCTTGAATAGTCTTAACTGCTTCAATTTTTTGGGGATCCACGATCACCTCTTTTTTGTTGCGACCACATGCCCTAGGAAAGCCACTGAAGTTTCTATCAACGCAAAATTCCCAGAATAATGTGAAGATGCTTTGAATGATCCTCTTTACTCTTGGAGTAGATCAAAATATCATCTATAAATATAATCATAGAGGAATTCATAAATGACTTGAAGACACCGTTCATCAAACTAATGAAAGCCATTCTCACATTGGTTAATCCAGATTACATTACCAGGAACTCATAATGTCATATCAAGTCCTGAAAGTCGTTTTAGGCTGGCCTAATTTTCAATTGATAGTACCTTGAGCTCAAGTCAATCTTTGAAAACATTAAATTACCCGATAAGTTGTCAAAAAGATTATCTACGTGGGGTAATGGATACTTATTTTGTATTGTAATCTTGTTCAATTTAATGTATTCTATATACACCCTTATATAACCATCTTTTTTTCCACAAAAAAGACTAGAGCACCCCAACGAGATGCACTAGAATGAACCAATCACTTATCTAGAAGTTACTGAAGTTGAGTTTTAAATTCTCCCAACCTTTTCAGAGCCATCCGATAAGGAGGAATAGATATTGGGCGAGTGCCCAACTCCAAATCTATACATAATTCAATATCCCTATCCGGAGGCATACAAGGAAGATTCGTAGGAAATAACTTCTGAAATTCTGAAACCTCTGGGACTGGCTAAAGAGAAGGGGACTTTGCCCTAACATTTCGAAGATGACCCTTGAAGGATGAACAAATCTTTCCCACTAATTTTCTAGCCTGAATTGGAGATATGATCTTCACTGGCTTAAGCATGCACACACCTTTCCACTCTAGTCTATCCCTATCAAAAATTTCTAAAGTTACTGTCTTAGAATAATAATTTAACACAACATGATAAGAAGACAGCCAAGTCAAACATAGGATCACATCAAAGTCTAGTATATTCAAAATAACCAAATCTACCCAAGTCTGAAAATCCACAAACACCATAGAGCATGAATGATACAGATGGATCACTATCATAGACTCCCCAATCGGGGTAGAAACATGAGTAGGAGAATCAAGCACATCACAAATCAAGTCTACACCCAAGAAAAATTTAACAGATATGTAAAAATATATGGATCTCAGATTAAATAAAATAATAGTCACCTAGTCACAGATGAGAATGGTACATGTTATCACAACATCAGACCTCGTCCTCATACGTGCTTGGACGGCATTACAATGGGCCCTATCATCCACACAAGACAACCTCTCTAGATGGGTATGCCTTTCCATTACCTTTGTTTCCACCACCTCCCTAACTATTGCCTCTGCCCCCTTGTGGGCGTCCTCTGCCATTGCTACTTCTAGTTTCTTTACATAATCAGTCACCTTATTAAAAATCTTTCCTGCAGAATTCATGTGAATAGATCAAACTTGTAACTCACTATTTTGACCTTTAACGTAGACAAGAATCCTCTCCTCCTCGGTGTCTAATAGTTGGGTAGCATAGTGAGACAAGGCATATAATTTAGTCTCATAAGTTGCAACATATATGTTAACCTTCTCAAAGTCCATAAACTTGTCCCTCTTGCTATTTCTGAGAGTACGGGGCACATATTTTTCTAGAAATATGGCATAAAACTAGGCCCAAGTCATCGGAGGAAAAACTGACAAACGACACTCCACATGAGCCCTCCACTATTGCTTGGCATCACCCTCTAACAATACATAACAACCTTTACTCCATGTTTTTCTATAATATCCAACTTATGAAATCTCTCATAACAATCTAGAATAAACTTGAAAACATCCACATTCTCTATACCATGAAATGACAGAGGTTTTAGTTTCATGAACTTGGTCAAAAACTCATGCTCGATCTTAGTCATGACATGGCCTAGTACCGAAAAAAATAATACATTTGTACCATAAGGTTCATCTATCTTGGGGTTGTGGAAACAACGGGATGGACAGCCAAAACCTGATTAGCCGATATAGTGAGAGTGGTTCCAATACCCACCAATCCACTGAATAATGCTAACACATATTGAATAACCTAATATGACATAGGGGGAAGACCTACTCCTTTAACCGGTGCTTCAACCTATGGTTCTAAATTAAATCATTCTTATGTACTACATCAACCTTCTCTTTAACATTATCCTTGGTAGGGGAGAGGTCACCATCTTTGGCACAGCCACTGCCTGAGCTCCACCCCAAGTGACTGTTGCTCTGCATTTGCCCTTTCCTTACCCTCAAGTCGCTGGTTCTATAACTCGATTTGCTTCCCTTGCTCATTTATTCTGGTGTTAACCATCTCAAACTAAAGAATGAATGGAGTTATATACTAATTTAGGTCACTAGATACCAATTGGAATCAATCTATATTATGAAGGACTAATGAGGATATAGTTTCCTTAAGTCTGATAGCCTTTGAAAGAAATGTAAATATGTCTTTGTAAAATTTTACAAAACTCTACTAGACCCGTTTTGGTACAATGAGATCAACCAACCTTGGACTCTGATACCATCTTTTTCATGACCTAAACTACCGTGAAATGCACATACGCTAAACCTCAATTGGAAAAACACTTATTGAAGACAATGCTTAACCAACTAAACAGCTAAAAACCAGTTACATTAATTAAAGATAATATTAATAACTAAGATCATCAGCAGAAAAACTTGTTGAAATAATCCCCTAGAATTTGAAAGTCGTGTACCAAAACATCTAACATAATGTAGAATACAAGGATGGAAACCCCCAAAAAGGAAAAATAAGTCTGAACAATGGAATAGAGAGAGCACATAAATCCATGGTAGCCCATAAGAAGCAGCTTTCCCTTTAGATTCAGGAAACATTTGTATCTCTAGTAAATTTGCGTAACAGCCATCAGATATGTCTCATACTCAATAAAAAAGAGCACGTGTAGTGTCTGTAGACAAAAATAGTGTACTGGTAGGATCATTGGTCAGCTTCAAAATACAAAATATGAACAAATAACGATAACTTAGTTAAATAAGACAACACCTTTATAGCCCAAGTTAGTGAATATAAACAAGACCTTCAGTCATCAACTTGACTTAATGACCATGTGAGACATTTTCAACATCATAAAAACAACCATATATATGATTCCACACACCTTTCAAGTAGCCCAGACCACCTAAGGATCCCTAAGACATTATCTATGGTGTTTAACATGCAACTCTAATCCACACAAGAACCCCTCCAGTATTTTAACATAGTAATTTAGCCACTAATGGACCAACATATAATAATTACATCACAAGAAATAACCTTTGATATGTAGTAGAGGCATACTAGGTAGGTCCATAGGAAATACTGTCATGATTCAAGACTACCCCCTAGACGTGACATAGTACCTAGAATTCTGAGAGACTTTAAGTGAACCACATGATATAACATGACACTAAGAAAACATATATAATTGAAATAAAGAGAAAAATGCAATAAAGTCTCAAATGGTAATCTTAACATAACATGGAAAATTTAAGTACAAGACACATATATGGAAATACAAATGTCTGACATAAGCCTCTACTACACTATGACAAGCCCTTGCTTACTTAAACAATCTGAAAGCGAGATAATAAAATATGAAACAAACATAAGAAAAGCATAAGTGTGGCATGTACTCAAACCATAAGGACTCACCAAAAGTTGAGCTAGTCTGATTAGAATCTATAATAATTATGACTGGATAGATATGCATTAAAACATATATTATAAGTCAATATAGCATAAGAATGTATATGATCAGTACTCGAAAGTACTGAATATGGGAAAATGCATAAACATGACATAATAATATGATGATAATGCAATGACCAAGAAAACATAACATAAAGTGGTGATCTAATTTCATAAAACATAGTACAAGGTCAAAAAGAATATTCTGAAAAAGTCATAATTATAACATATGTGGGAGATACCATTAACTGACATAAAACATGTGAGTTATAACATGGAGTTCATCACTACTCCAACACTGAAAAGAGAGTGTCCTAAATTCCAAGGTGAAGACCATAATCATGAGCTTAGGTGGATCCACTAGCTAGAGTCAATTAAGACCAAGTCCTACGAGGGCATGTCGTTTTTGGACTTAGTTAATCGCCACTAATCTAACTCGGTGCTACATTAACTCCCAACAAAAAACATACATAATCATGATCATACTCTTTGAAATAGTAAGAATCTAGTAATACTGAATCATTCATGAAAATATGATAATCATAAGAATAGCTCCTAAAAATCGATTTCATAACATAGTCTTAAGAAATACTTTAATCGAAAGCATATAAAGCATGATAGTCTTTCATAATTAGAGATATTTCAATCAGAAGCACCATAATTTCATGTAAACTTATTGACACTCTATCTAAAAGCATCCTTGATTCATAAAATCCTTTATAATCCTAATGCATGCATAGTAACATAGCTTAAATCAAGATCATAAAATACTTGCATAGAATGGATCCATGAAAATATCATTGAAAATATTGAATTATGATCAAATCATACTTAATAAGATTAATCATGAAAAAGAAACTTAAATTCAATTGAACCTATAAAAAATCATAAAATCCTAGAAATGGGTAAGAGTCATAATTGAGAAATTGAGGTTTCTTTGGGACTCAATGGGTGAAAAAGAACACATTGATAAATTCTCACATACCTTAATGAAACTCTAAGTTGAATTCGCATAAGAAGGCTTGAAACCTTTGGATCTTTGATCTTGCCTTGGGAGAGAAAACTTGAGAGAGAATTTGGAGTTTAAAAGAATAAGGGTAAATGAGGTGGTGAGGGTCTTAAGGATGAGTTATACCCTTCAAAATAGGCCTAAAATCATGTAGTATAGGAAATAATAGAGTAGTAAAAGACCTAAATAACCCTGAGAAAATAATTATCAGAACACTCTTCACAAAGGCATCCACGGACCGTACAACCTTTCATGGTCTATGAAGGTACTCATGCATAGGTAGGGAGTTAAGTTCCTGAAGGGTCGATGTTAAAGGACCCATCCACGGTCTGTGTAACCTTTCGGGGGCCGTGTAGGCACCCAAGAGGACAAGTTTCCCTGAAATTTGAAGGATGGCTTTAACGCGACAGTCCACAATCCGTGTATCCTTCCGTAGACCTTGCATGCATCCGTGAAGGACAAGACTCTGTGAGTACTTGGGGGGGGGGTGGTCGGGTACACAGATAGATCAACGGCCCATGGACCTCTTCACGGTCTGCAAAACCACTCGTACAACCCACTTCAACATTTCCAATTTCTTATTCAACTCCACGGAACCCTTCACGACCAGTAGTTCCTATCATGGTCCATGAATTGGCCCGTACAAGTGACTTTCTACAACTTTTCATTTGATCTTCTACATTTTTCCAACTTTATCTAAGTTAGGCACTTTCGAGGTTTTGCAATATCTTCCTATTGAGAACATTCATCTTCAAATGAGACTCAACTAAGCATGAAAAGAGTAAGGGAAAGATCTAACAATTCAACAGGAATATAAAATACATAAAAACTCATAAAACCGAGGAGTGATAGACTCCGAGCTAAAACATAAAGTTTAAAACTAATTTCTTGAATATGAAAGCATGAGAGTAGCTGAAATGCATTAATATGAAAGTATACATAAGTGTGTGTGTGTGTAGCACTTAATTTTTATCTTTCTTCATTATTACTACACTATTTATATCTTCCTAAGATTCCTCCTTTTCCTTCTTTATTTTTTGTTTTTTCTTACCAAAATAATTGTGCTTTTAAAAATTTAGAAAATACCTATATTTACATTTTCTTTTTCCTCATTAATATTATACTATTTATATCTTTCCAAAATTCCTTCTTTTAACTTCTTTATTTATTTTAAAAAACATTTACAAATATAATTGTAATTAAGCTATTATAAACGTAATTGTTATTTATATATAGAAAATTAAATAAAATCAGATATAGGCAAAGTTATATTTATCTCTTTTTTCTCTTCTTTGTTTTGATTTTTTTTTTTTTTATAATTTTTCACAATTAGTTATTTTAAAAACTCTTAAAATACTACAAACATAATTGTTATTTATATAGACAAAAAATAAATAAAATCATATATAAGCAACGTTATATTTATTTCTTTTTTCTCTTGCTTTTTTGATTCCTTTCTAATTTTTCACAATTAATTTATTTTTAAAAATCATATTTATAACTCACACCTCTACATTTATAAATGATACTCTTAATTATATTAATAAAATACTCATAATTATCTAATATTTCATATTTATTAATTTCATTATTTAATTTTGCATGTCTTAAACGATGGGAGAAAAAATTATTTACTGATTTTATTTTTAAAAATTAAAAAAAAAATATTTATTCAATTCAATCAACTTTTCACCTCCCACTATAATTGTCTTCTTTATTATAAATGATACTCTTAATTATATTAATAAAATAATCATAATTATCTAATCCTTCATATTTATTAATTCCATTATTTAATTTTGCATTTCTTAAGAAAAAATTATTTACTTATTTCATTTTTAAAAATTTTTAAAATAATCACTTCAAATATATATATATATATATATATCTTTCACTACCTAACTATGCATATATGAATCAACCATTTTAGTGTTGTTGTGCTTGGGAAATGCTCCAACATAATTATCAATGTATTTTTTTTTTTATAGTAGCAAGTCATCTAATGAGATGATGTATTTATGGATATTTATCTTAATTACGCTTACTTATATGTGTTTCATTCTCACTAAAATTTCTTTATGGACTAAGATTCTCATCTTATCGGTTGGTAAGTTTATATTTTTTCTTTATTACTATTTTTTTCTCAACGTGTGCTAATTTTTGATGATTAATTCTATGGCATATTTATCGAGAGGCTTGGTACATATAACTGATTTCTTCTAAAGCAATTTTATGCAGTCAATCTTTAAATTCATAAAAACAAATTCTTCTCCTATTTTATTTCTTTTTTTTATGATATATATTTTTATTAAATTTTTTCAAGAATATGGTAAGTGATTGATACTATGTAACTTTGAAAAGTGTTTTCAAGTTTATGACTCAAAAATATTGGTAAAAATTAATTTCATAACAAGAAATTAATCATAATTATATTTGTAAATATTTTTTAAATTAATTAAAGATGGCAAAAGAAGGAACAAGGAATTAAAAAGAAAATAAGAACTCTTCTATTACAAATATATATATAGGTTGATTTTTCATCTCCCATATTTTAATACATTATTACTCCACAATAATAAAATTAATTCAGAATTATAAAAATTGAAGGTAGATGAATACATGAATATATATTAAAATCTCTTAATAAAAAAAACAATAATAGTAGGAGGTGAAAAGTTGATTCAATTGAATAAATATTTTTTCATCTAAGATAATTTTATGGACTCAATTTTTAAATTCATAAAATCAAATTATGCTCCTATTTTATTTCAACTTCTTTTATGATATATAATATTCTTAAATTAAATTTGTTCAAGAATATGATTAGTGATTGGTACTGTGTAACTTGGACGACTATATTTAAGTTTATGACTCAAAAATATAGGCAAAGGTTAATTTTATAGCAAGAAATTAAAAAGAAAATAAGAAGTCTTTTATTACAAATAAATCATTTGTATTGGCTCATAAAATTAATAACATGCACTATGCATAATATATGTTAATGCATTTGCAATAATTGTTATGAGTAGTGCGAGAGTCAAAACTATTCACTAAGTAACAGTAATATTTTAATTTTTCATGTTGAAGATATCATTCAAGTAAATTAGTAACTTTTTTATATATTAATGATATATTAGAAGTTGGATAATTCATCTCCTTTGTCATATGTTTATAAATGTAGTTAATACCTTTTGTTTGGAGGAGGAGGAAGAGGAGGAGAAGGAGCAGAAGAAGGAGGGGGAGGAGGAGGGGGAGGGGGGGGGGGGGAGGAGGAGGAGGTGCATTAATATCTATTCTATATAATAGATGACTCAATATTATTAATTGATGGTCCATCAATTTTTTTATTTTCTTATATTTTTTTAATTATCTATATCGTATATACACATAAAATTAAGCATATATAAAGCGTTATGATACTTTTTTTCTAACAAAAATTCATAATTTTTTTTCTCATTTTTATATTGTTTTCATCTAATTATTTTAACGAATCTAATATATATTAATAAGAAAAAAATCAGCTACATAATCAAAAATCTGATGCGACACTTTTCTATGGTCACCATTTTTATTTATTTATTTTTATCTTTTTGTCATGACCCAAAGCTACCCCCTAGATGTGACACGACGTACAAGACTCTGAAACGCTTCATACAAGCCTCATAGCATATCATAACATAAGAGCATAGGGGAAAATGTGGAAAATTAAAATTTTTCTTTACAATCGAAGTCTTTTATAAAATGGGAGAGTCTATAACACCATGTCTCAAAGCATCTATAATACTTGGATTAAATCTCTTGAATACAATCTTAGGGACACAACCCTTACACAAGTCTAAACATAAAAGAAAGACATAAAAGACATATGGTCAAGCCCTCGAATACTATGAGGACTCACCAATCTTCTTCTTCTTGATCTACTATGGTCCTAGCCACGAGGGTAGAATCCGATATCACCAAACCCTATATTTGGCACCAATTTTCACTTAGACACCTCAAGTAGACTTTGTTTATTTTAAACACCTTAAGTAGGGATCCGTTGTGTCATTTTGATACTTTTTCTATTTTCAAAATCACATATTAAGTGCGTACATCCATACGCTCTTATGTGGAAAAATAAACTAATTGATATGTGACATGTGGAAATTTTATTTTATTTTTTAAAAACTCAATTTTACTTTCTTTTTTTCTTTATTCCAGATCCCAAACCCCATGCCCTCACCTCTTTCTTCTTCTTCTTGCGTTTGGATGTACGCACTTAATATGTGATTTTGAAAATAGAAAAAGTGTCAAAATGACACAACGGACCCCTACTTGAGGTGTTTAAAATGAACAAAGGCTACTTGAGGTGTCTAAGTGAAAATTGGTGCCAAATTTAGGGGGCTACCGATGGGTTCTGCCTACAATTTATCATAGCATAAGGGATATCATCATAATCACAAGCATAGTTCTCCAACACAAACATAATGCATACTCCAATCTTCACAAGACATAGTTCACATACATAATTACATACCAATATCATCTCATCATAATAGAACTATCACATAAGCCATCCTAAGCTACACTTGTGCAATGCATAGATAGGATCCCATAATCCTATCTACACTAAGTCTCACTTTTAGGCCACCATAATCATGCATAATAGCCAACACTCATAGACAAGGAGACATTCATGTTCATAACTTATAATAAGTAAAGTCACTCATAGCAACAACCCATATCATGCATACATAAATTCATATATCTTCATAGCATAATAATTTCACACCATAACCCCTTTATAAGTCTACTTGTGCAATGTATAAGTGAAGTCCCATACCCCCACTCGCACTAAGGGAGGCTCATTAAGAAGTCATAAGTATAGTTCATGTTCATAGTTCATATAAATCATACCTTATCTCATAATCATCATGTCATAAGAGAAACATATCATGCCTACTCTCATAGCCTACTTGTGCAATGCATGAATGAAGTCTCATACCCCCATTCATACTAAGTAGAACCTCTTGAGGAACCATAGTACATAACTCATGCTTTTGTCGTAATTCGTATTCTTATCATATAGGGAAATATAACCTTAACCGACATAAACCATGTTGAGCTACATGAAATCCGATGTCTTACCCCCACACCGAAAAGAGGTGTCCTACTTGCCTAAGGTAGAACTAGCATATTAGATTTTAGGTAGATCCACTAGCTAAAGACCTATGTGGGCACATAGCTATGGGATAAGGAGATTGCTACTAGAAACCTGGACTTTCTAACGTAAAAGGCTTCCATCTCATGAGATAACTTACTTTGGGAAGTCAGACTTTCTAACGCAAAAGGTTCCATCTCATTTTCATATCCACTCGATGCTAAGCATAATTCCTTTAGAATTCACATTGAGTCTTTACTTAATTTCATGTTCATGAAAGAATACACTAGGCACTCAAACCAATATAGTATCATAATAGCTCATAGATTCATTAGGTGAGAATATCCTTTCAACCTTAGAATCATCAATATGTGAGTAAACCTTTCACATCATATAGTGTGTTCATGAGAATATCCTTTCAATCAACACAACAAGCTTATCATAAACATATATACTTCATGCATAGTCATGTGTAAGGGCGCATATGAGAATTAGCCTTTCAACAACACCTTAGTCACATCATAGTCATGTTCATGCAGGGGGGGGGGGTTTGTGATTGTCTTTTCAATGACACAACAACAACATTATCATCATAGACACTTCGCTCTCTAAGTGTTCAAAAATATGCACATAACATCATAATCATGCATACCCCTCATAACTTGCATTTAAGAATCATAGATCATAGTAAGTCTACACATCTAGCATTCACAACATTAGTCAT
This sequence comes from Solanum bulbocastanum, assembly GCA_037074985.1. Lineage (NCBI taxonomy): Eukaryota > Viridiplantae > Streptophyta > Magnoliopsida > Solanales > Solanaceae > Solanum > Solanum bulbocastanum. Next base: position 34,948,032 of record CM073607.1, read on the forward strand.
GGATATAATATTGACTCAAGTAAATCATTCATTATATACATAAACTCATGTACTCGTATTATAGGTCATGTGGGTGAAATCTTTTCTCAATAATACCATATTTAATTCAACATACATCATAATAGTTTTCTTCTTAAAGCCTTAACACCCTTAGCTTATTCATATTAGCTTTTACCCTTAAAGCCCTATGTAATATCTCACAAATTGAAATAACTCAGAAAGAGTTAAAAGTTGGGGAAAGAATCATTTTTGGAAAGTATATGAAAATCTGGAAAATTGTGAAGTATGTTAGTTGAGTTTTTGGTCAAATTTAAAACTCCTATATCTGGATGAGTTAGGTGTATTTTCAGATATGGTTGGAAAGCTCTTGGAACAACCTTTCCAACGCCGCTCAGTTTCAGCAATTCCGAGTTCGTATGAGTGAGTTATGCCCTTTGAAAGTTGGGTTGTTTGAATAAGGAAAGTCTAATACGGATTTTAGAAGGGTAATTTAGTCTTTTCCTTACCTAATTATACTAATTCATTTTTAGGAGTTAATTGGGGTAAAATCAGATTTTAGTCAGTTTAGAAAAGTTGAAGTTTCACGCTAGGGCTTGGAAAAAAGAGAAAAGAGGGGAAGGGAGAAGAGAAATCAAGATTCGTCAAGATCGTTGAGTTTAATTTGTGGATTTCGTCAAAGGATGATCTATACAAGGTATGTGAGACTTTCATAGCATTGGGTTCGTTCACCCACATGCCAAACATGCTTAGTTCAGCGAAGTTCATCCTAAAAGAGTTTGAAAGTTGATGTTCTTGATGTGTATTCTTGAAATTGAATGTTCTTGAATTGGGCTGAATTGAGGAGTTTCTGAAACCTTTACATCAAGTTTTATAATTGATTTGAGTTAGGTTCTTGAGTACATATGTTGGGTATCGTAATCTAAATGAATTTGAGAACAATAGTCGAGTTTACGCGAGTTGGGGCTGAAAAACAAAGGGGGAAAGAGTCAAGTGGGTTTTGGCAAGCAAGTCCTCGTTGTGGACTTGCTCCCCCTATCAACAAAAATCAGCTCCGTGTCATGGTAAGGACTCGGACTCCTTTGTCTCAAAATTTATTTTCGCAATCAGATATTTAAATAAAACTCCACATCGCGGACTTGTTCTAAGATGGTGATTTTTTTTTAATCTTTTCTCATGTTTAGCTATCTACAAATACTCATAAACATCATGAGATCTTTCCTATCACAAATCACGATCGTTGAATCCATAATTCAATTCAAGGAAAACTAAGAGTCAAGTTTAGAAGTCAAGAAGCAAGTCAAGAGAAGTTCATTAAAGTTTTTTAAAAGTCTTTCACAAACGTTTTAACTTTGTTCTAAGACTTAAGTTTTAAGTTAAGCAAAGAGTCAAGAGTTGAGTTCATTTCTCCAAAAGTTATAAGGGAACTAAGTATTTCCAAGAGTTTAAAATGTTTTCACATTTGAACAAGAAAGGGAACATCGATTCCAAGAGAGCTTTTAAGCAAAGTTTTGAGTAATTAGCTCAAACCAAAAAAAGAAGTTCATTTTTAAAAACATATGAGTTAAAGTATATTTTGGGAATAGTATTGAGCAACGATATGGGGTTGGGAGTTCATATTAACTCAAGTCTCCATAAACCATGTAGCCATCATGGGTAGTAAATGATCATACTTTTTAGATGACTCCTTAAGATGCTTTTAGCGTACACTAGTGGATCCACTTAGTTAAGGCGTTCTATATGACGACAAAGTATATGACAGTTCTGGCAGCGTGTGCAAGAAGCTGTATCACCAGTTAGGCTCATAGTGGCAGTTGTCACTTAGAGAAACTCCCCAGAAACTATATTATTTTATTATATGAGCAAAGTTGAGTTTGTTATTGCATTTTCTTTAACGAACTAAGTTGTTTCTACTGTTTTATAAAACTTTGCATATATTACATGTGTTTCATTGAGTTATTCATGAGTTGAGAAGAGCCAAAGTAAGTGTTTCTTTCAGAATCTTTTCAAGCATATGTTATGTTTAGCATTTCAACTCGCATATACTCGTACATTCAATGTACTGATGCCAGTTGGCCTGCATCATATTATGATGCAGACACAAGTAACTAGGATCAACATCTAGTGCCTCGTTGATCCAGTTGAGCACTCAGAGTCAGTTGGTGAGCCTCCTTCCATTTCGGAGTCCTCCTTTTACTTTGTTTTCAGTATTTCATTGTTAGGATGATCAGGGGTCTTGTCCCGACATCTCTCTTTCTTTTAGAGGCTTCATAGACAGTCAGATAGTTAGTAGTTCAGTTGTTTTTACATTATCATTTCATATGTTAAGACTTGAGTTGTCATTTTGGCCAAGTTGAATGTTTGATTTTTGTAAGCATTCTTAGTATTTTATTATTCAAGTGTGTATAGTGCTATTGATTATTATAAATATGCATAGAGTCTTGCACTGAGTAAGTAAGTCAGGCCAAGGGTTCGTTTGGGGCCAATAATGGCTCTCGAGTGCCAGCCACGTCCGGGGTGTAGGCTAAGAGTTCAAGAGTCCTAGGGAGCCGTGTTTGTAGAGTCCTAGTTATCGGTGTGAAGTGTGCCACATCTATAATTTAGAGGCTGCAACACTCAGGAAATTTTCTCACTTCTTTCACACTCATTTCGTGCGTTAGAGTTTGATCTCTTAAAAGTTTCTTTCTAATTCGTGCTTGCGCATGTTTTCAGATAATCATTCCTCCACGAAAAGCTTTCAGAGGTCGTCCTGCTAGACGTAATGTCTAGGAGCAAGAATTACCAAATGCACCTGAAGGGCAACCTTAAAGAGAAATCACTAATGCTGAATTCAGGGAAGCAATCAGGATGCTAAGTCAAGTTGTGACTACTCAAGTTGGGCAACATAGAGGATCTAGACAAGAAGTGACTGATACTTCAAGGATGTGTGAGTTCTTGAGGATAAATCCTTCAAGTTCCATGGGTTTAAGCACTACTGAGGATCCAGAGAGTTTTGTTGAGGAACTGAAGAAGGTATTTGAGGTTATGCATATTGCCGATACTGAGCGAGTTGAACTAGCTACATATAAAATGAAAAATGTTTCTAGGACTTGGTTTGACTAGTGGAAGGGGGCAAAGCTGATAATGCACCACCTGTGAGTTGGGCATGTTTTGAGGAGGCCTTCTTGGGTGTTTCTTCCCCCGCGAGCTAAAAGAGGCTAAGGTACGAGAATTTCTTACCCAATTCCTTGAGTGTTCATGAGTATGGGTTGAAGTTCACCCAACTATCCCGTTATGCTCCAGAGATGGTTGTAGATATGAGGAGTAGAATGAGTCTGTTTGTTACTGAGTTGTCCCGTCTATCAAGCAAGGAGGCCAAGGAAGCGATGCTAATTTTGAATATGGATATATCAAGGTTGATGGTCTATGTGCAATAGGTAGAAGAAGAGAAGTTGAGGGATAGGGAAGAATTCAGAAATAAGAAAGCTAAGACAAAGAATAAGTCCAAGTAATAGAAAGACAATGTGAACTATTTGTCCTTTCAGTAAAAGCAAAAGGGACCTGCTCCATCATCCGCTAGTGTACCTGCACCCAGACACAAAGGTGAGTATAATGGTCAGAATTTGCAGAACTTTAGAGATAGACATGCGCAATGTCAGGATAGTGTGGCACAAGGAGGTAACTGGGCTCTTGCATGTGCTAGGTGTGGTAGAACCCACCCAGGTAAGTGTTGTGATGGCCAGTCAGGTTGTTTCAAGTGTGGAAAAGAGGGTCACTTCGTGAAAGAGTGCCTTAAGAGCAGGCAATGTAGTGGAAATCAGGGCAATAGAGCCCAATCTTCATTAGTTGCTCCACCAGACAGGGCTGCACCTAGAGGAGATAATTTCGGTACTGGCGGAGGAGCAAACTGCCTTCATGAAATCACTAGTCGTCATGAGCAAGAGAACTCTCCTGATGTTATCACTGGTATGATCAAAGTCTTTACTTTTGATGTTTATGCTTTGCTAGACTCATGAGCAAGTTTATCTTTTGTAACCCCTTATGTTGCAAATAAGTTTGATGTTATTCCTGAGAAACTCTGTGAACCCTTTTGTGTTTCTATACCTGTTGGGGAATCTACCCTAGCTGAGTGAGTATATCGTGATTGTGTCATTTTTATCAATCACAAATATACCATGACGGCTAATTTAATTGAGTTAGATATGGTAGATTTTAATGTCATTATAGGTATGGATTGACTTCATGCCTGTTATACCTCCATAGATTGTAGAACTCGAGTTGTCAAGTTCCAAATTCCTAATGAGCCAAGCTTAGAGTGGAGAAGTAGTTCAACAGTGCCTAAGGGTCATTTTATTTCGTACCTTAAGGCAAGAAAGTTTCCGAGGGGTGTGTTTATCACTTAGTTCGAGTTAATGACTCTAGTGTTGAGATACCTCCTATTCATTCAGTTTTTATAGTAAAAGAGTTTCCAGAAGTTTTTCTAGATGATCTACCCCGAGTCCCTCCTGAGAGAGATAGACTTCGGTATAGATATCCTTCCAAATACTCATCATATCTCTATTTCGTCATATAGAATGGCACTAGCTGAGTTGAAAGAGCTTAAAGAACAGTTGAAAGATCTCTTTGATAAGGGCTATATTAGACCAAGTGTCTCACTTTGGGGCGCTCCGGTCTTATTTCTGAGGAAGAAGGATGGTTCCCTTAGAATGTGTATAGATTATCGCCAGTTAAGCAAGGTTACCATCAAGAACAAGTATCCTCTTCCCAGAATTGATGTCTTTTCGATCAGGTTCAAGGTGCTTCATGTTTTTCTAAGATAGACCTCAAATCTGGCAACCATCAGTTGAGAGTAAGGGAACGTGATATTCCAAAAACAGCATTTAAGACCCGTTATGGTCATTATGAGTTTTTGGTCATGTCGTTTGGTTTGACCAATGCACCTGCAATGTTCATGGACCTTATGAATAGAGTTTTCAAACCTTATTTAGATATGTTTGTTATCGTCTTCATTGATGACATACTAATATATTCAAGGAATGAAGAAGATCGTGCTAGCCATCTCAGAATAGTTCTTCAGACATTGAAGGATAAGGAATTATATGCTAAGTTCTCTAAATGTGAGTTTTGGCTTGAGTTTGTGGCATTCTTGGGCCATATAGTTTCCGGTAATAGAATTAGAGTTGATACCCAAAAGATAGAGGCAATGCAGAATTGGCCTAGACCCATATCTCCAATTGATATTATGAGTTTCTTGGGTTTTGACGGATATTATAAAAGGTTTGTAGAGGGGTTCTAGTCTATTTCATCCCCTTTGACCAAGTTGACTTAGAAAACAGTGAAGTTTCAATGGTTTGAAGCTTGTGAGAAAAGCTTTCAGGAATTGAAAAAGAGGTTGACTACTACCCCATTGTTGACCTTACCAGAAGGTAAGCAAGGCTTTGTTGTGTATTGTGATACATCTAGAGTTGGTTTGGGTTGTGTGCTAATGCAGAATGGCGAAGTTATAGCTTATGCCTCCAGACAGTTGAAAATCCATGAGAAGAATTACCCAACCCGTGACTTAGAGTTGGCTGTTGTAGTATTTTCTTTCAAGATATGACATAATTATTTATATGGTGTTTATGTAGATGTATTCACTGATCACAAGAGTCTTCAGTATGTATTCACTTAGAAAGAGCTTAATCTCAAACAAAGGAGGTGGTTGGAATTACTCTAGGATTATGACATGAGTATTTTTTATCACTCAGGTAAGGCTAATGTTGTTGTTGATGCTTTAAGTAGGTTGTCTATGGGTAGTACTGCCCATGTTGAGGAATAAAAGAGAGAGTTAGCGAAATATGTGCATAGATTTGCATGCTTAGGAGTCCGACTTATTGATTCCACAGAAGGAGGAGTAGTGGTGATGAATGGGTTTGAATCTTCATTACTGTTAGAAGTGAAAGAAAAGCAAGACCAATATCCTATTTTTCTTGAATTGAAGGCAAATCTTCATAAGTATAAAGTATTAGCTTTTGAACAAGGAGGAAATGGTGTATTGAGATATCAAGGTAGATTGTGTGTACCAATGGTGGATGGACTCCAAGAGAGGATCATGGAGGAAGCTCATAGCTCTAGATATTCCATTCATCCGGGTTCCACAAAGATGTATCATGATTTAAGAGAAGTTTATTGGTGGATTAGTATGAAGAAGGGCATTGCAGAGTTTGTTCCTAAGTGTCCGAATTGCCAACAAGTTAAAGTGGAGCATCAAAGGCCTGGTGGTTTGGCTCAGAATATAGAACTTCTGGAATGGAAGCGGGAGATAATAAACATGGATTTCATCACAGGTTTGCCAAGGTATCGCAGGCAGCATGATTCTATATAGGTGATTGTGGATCGAATGACCAAATCGGCCCACTTTTTACCAATACAGACTACCCATACAGCAGAAGATTATGCCAGCTTATATACTCAAGAAGTGGTAAGACTTCATGGATTCCTTGTTTCGATTATATCAGATAGGGGTGCATAAGTTTGGAAGTCATTCCAGAAAGGCTTGGGTTAAAAAATGAACTTGGTACTGCTTTTCATCCTCAAACAGATGGTCAAGAAGAGCGCACTATTCAGACCTTAGAGGATATGTTAAGGGCTTGTGTGATTGATTTCAAAGGAAATTGGGATGATCACCTACTTCTTATTGAATTTTCTTACAACAACAGTTACCACTCTAGCATCCAAATGTCTCCTTATGAAGCTCTTTACAGGAGGAGGTGTAGATCTTTTATTGGATGGTTTGAAGTTAGTGAAGCAGGGTTGATAAGACCAGATCTAGTTCATCAAGCCATGGAGAACATAAAAGTGATTCAAGAGAGGTTGAAGATGGCGTAAAGTCGTCAGAAATCCTACACTGATATTAGGAGAAGGGAGTTAGAGTTTGAAGTAGATGATTGGGTGTATTTGAAAGTTTCACCCATGAAGGGCGTTATGAGATTTGGTAAGAAAGGGAAGCTTAGTCCCGGTATATTGGACCTTATCGAATTGCCAAGAGGATTGGCAAAGTAGCTTATGAGTTGGAGCTATCATAAGAGTTAGCAGTGGTTCATCCGATATTTCACATCTCCATATTAAAGAAGGGCATGGGCAATCCTTCATTGATCATACTAACTGGAGATATTGGGATCAAAGATAGCTTATCTTATGAGGATATTCCTGTTCAGATTCTAGAACGCCAAGTTCACAAGTTGAGGACTAAGGAAACAACATTAGTCAAAGTCCTATGGAGGAACCAATTTGTTGAGGAAGCTACTTGGGAAGTTGATGAGGATATGAAGAAGAGATATCCACATCTCTTCAAATCCGTAGAAGTTCCATATAAAGGTACTAATCTTTTTCTTGGCATTTTACTTATAAATTGGCATGTTGTGTTTGCTTTGCTTGTTGGGTGTTTGAAATGTAAGGTTGATATTACACCCATTGCCTAGTAAGAGTAATCTCAATCGAGGACGAATGTTCCCAAGGGGGAGATATAGTAACATCTCGCAAATTGAAATAACTAGAAAAAAGTTAAAGGTTGGGGAAAGAATCATTTTTGGAAAGTATATGAAAATCTGGAAAATTGGGAAATGTGTTAGTTGACTTTTTCATCAAATTCAAATGGCCATAACTCCTAGCTCAATATTATTTAGATGTATTTTCAGATATGGTTGGAAAGCTCTTGGAATAACCTTTCCAACGCCGCTAAGTTTGCGCGATTCTGAGTTAGGATGAGTGAGTTATGCCTTTTGGAAGTTAGGTTGTTTGAATAAGGAAAGTCTAATCCGGATTTTGAAAGGGTAATTTAGTCTTCTCCTTACCTAATTATTATATTCATTTTTTGGAGTTAATTGGGGTAAAATCATACTATAGTCAGTTTAGAAAAGTTGAAGTTTCACACTAGGGCTTGGGGAAAAGAGAAAAGAGGAGAAGGGAGAAGAGAAATCAATATCGTAATGTTTAACTTGTGGATTTCGTCAAGGGGTGATCCCTATGAGGTATGTGAGACTTTCATAGTGTTGGGTTCGTTCACCCACATGTCAAACATGTTTAGTTCAAAGAAATTCATCCTAAAAGAATTTGAAAGTTGATGTTCTTGATGTGTATTCTTGAAATTGAAAGTTGTTCTTGAATTGGGCTGAATTGAGGAGCTTTTGAGACCTTTACGTCGAGATTTAGAGTTGTTTTGAGTTAGGTTCTTGAGTACATATGATCGGTATGGGAATCTAAAATGAATTTGGAAATAATAGTCGAGTTTAGGCGAATTGGGACTGGAAAATAAAAAGGGAAAAGGTCGAGCGGGTTTTGGCACGCAAGTCTGCATCGCGGACTTGCTCCCCCAATGAACAAAAATCAGCTCTGCATCACGGTTAGGACGCAGACTCCTCTATCTCAAAGTTTATTTTCGCTATCAGATATTTAAATGAAACTCCGCATCGTGGACTTGTTCTAAAACGGTGATTTTTTTTAATCTTTTCTCATGTTTAGCTATCTACAAACACTCCTAAACATCATGAGATCTTTCCTATCACAAATCACGATCCTTGAATCCAAAATTCAATTCAATGAAAGCTAAGAGTCAAGTTTAGAAGTCAAGAAGCAAGTCAAGAGAAGTTCATTAAATTTTTTCGAAAGTCTTTCACAAACATTTTAACTTTGTTCTAAGATTTAAGTATTAAGTTAATCAAAGAGTAAAGAATTGAGTTCATTTCTCCCAAATTTATAAAGGAACTAAGTATTCCCAATAGTTTAAAATGTTTTCAAATTTGAACAAGAAAGGGAATATTGATTCCAAGAGAACTTTTAAGCTAAGTTTTGAGTAATTATCTCAAACCAAAGAAAGAAGTTTGTTTTTATAAACAGATGAGCTAGGGAGTAGTATTGAGAACCGATATGGTGATGTGAGTTCATATTAACTTGAGTCTATATAAACTATGTAGCCATCATAAGTAGTAAATGATCATACTTTTTAGATGACTCCTTAAGATGCTTTTAGCATAGACTAGTGGATCCACTTAGTTAAGACGTTCTATATGACAGCAAAGTATAGGACAGTTCTGCCAGGGTGTGCAAGACATTGTATCACCACTTAAGCTCATAGTGGCGGTTGTCGGTTAGAAAACTCCCACAGAAACTATATTACTTTATTATATGAGCAAAGTTGAGTTTGTTATTGCATTTTCTTTAACGAACTAAGTTGCTTTTACTATTTTATAAAGCTTTGCATACATTTCATGTGTTTCATTGCTTTATTATGAGTTAAATTATTCATGAGTTGAGAAGAGTCAAGGTAAGTGTTTCTTTCAGAATCTTTTCAAGTCTATGTTATGTTTATCATTCCAACTCGAATACTCGTACATTCAATATACTGATGCTAGTTGGCCTGCATCGTATTATGATGCAGACGCAGGTAACCAGGATCAGCATCTAGCGCCTCTTTGATCCAGTTGGGCACTCAGAGTCAGTTGGTAAGTCTCCTTGCATTCCGGAGGACTCCTTTTACTTTGCTTTCAGTATTTCATTGTTAGGATGATCAGGGGTCTTGTCCCGACATCCCTCTTTCTTTTAGATGTTTCACAGACAATCATACAGTTAGTAGTTCAGTTGTTTTTACATTATCATTTCGTATGTTAAGACTTGAGTTGCCATTTTGGCCAAGTTGAATGTTTGATTTTTTTTAAGCATTCTCAGTATTTTATTATTCAAGTGAGTATAGTGCTATTGATTATTATAAATATGCATAGAGTCTTGCACTGAGTAAGTAAGTCAGGCCAAGGGTTTGCTTGGGGCCAGTAATGGTTCTCGAGTGCGAGCCACGTTCGGGGTGTAGGCTCGGGGCGTGACACCCTAGGATTCATCTTCATATTATGAGCATTAATCTCAAGAAACACCTCACATGGTCATCATGTAAACCTAACTCTCATGGTAAACTAACCGCATGATTCATTCTTACTCAATTATAGACATATAGCATCAAGTAAACTAAATCTCAATACTACTTCAACCATGATTCATCATGTAAGACCTAATTAAGTTAGTTCATGTCTACAAGCTTTAATCATAAGCAATTCATGTCTAGGTGATCTAATCTAAGGCAATTCATCAAGAAGTTCATCAATCTTAGAAGGTCACATTTAAACCCTCAATTTACCTTTTTCATGACATAGCCCTAGGCCACATCAATTTCACCCTAGAATCTTAGGTTACTCAAGTATACATGTAGAATCATACTAAAATCATGCAATCACACCATAATCTACTTACATCCAATAAATTTGGACCAACTTGCAACAACATTCATAATGTAAAGAAGGACCATAACTAGGATTGGAGAACTCATGGATTCCTAAGGAATTCAAGTTGAAATCATATAAAATCAATAATACATTCATAAACAAACATAATTCAACCTTTAAAAGCAACTTTAAAAGGCATCCAGGGGGTTGAGTTGAAACCCTAGCTTTTGGGGATTTCTAGATTTGAGATAAAAGCTTTTGAATGGACTCCTTGGGTGGTAGCTACCCAAGGATGAAAACTACCATACCTTAGGAAGATTTCCACACAAAATTGAAGAAGAAAGGCTGCTCCTTGAACCCTAAATTTGACCTTGTTCTTGCTCTTCAATGGAGTTTCTAGAGAAAGAATATTTGGGAGAGAGTTGGTTATATTTTGGGGTCTTAAGATATAATTAGTTAATAAGGACTTTAATGACTTACAATAGTTTATATATATGAATAAAGACTATATTAAATGAACCCTAATTAAAAATAATTAAAAATGAATTACCTAAATGAACCCTCATTTGGTTGAGAATGAGGCAGATTGCAGGTGCAATCCAGGCCCCAAGACCTACGGATCGTGGGTGCACTGACGCCCCGTCCTGAAGGTCTGTGGGTGGTGGCTGAAACTCTCCAAATGGGGGTCTTGACCTACGAATCCTCCCCACGAGGCGTGGAGGGACCTACGCCCCGTAGGTCCTATCTGTGGGTTACCAAAATTTGGCAAATTTTGGACTTTTGGACAGTATTGGGGGTTAGGCTTTAGGGTCCTCCTCAAGGTCCTTGGGGAGTCGTACCTTGACATTTAACCCCTAAATCCCTCAATCTATGCTCAGGAACTCATTTTATATTTCTAACCCCATATCAAACTCAACAACACAATCGTAAGGCTCTAGTTCCACCTACTAGTTTTTCGGGTCGTTACATTTTTCTATCTATTTATTTCATTTACCTGTGTTAAAAAACTATTGAAGAAGACAAACGAAAAAATAATGTCCAGTATATTAGCGGCACTTATGCATATCAATAACTATAACATATAAATGTAAGAATTAAAAGAGAAATAAACAAAAAACAAGACTTAGATCTAATCAAAATAAAATTTGTCTCTTTATTTCTACTTAATTTATAAAATGTTCATTCTAAATTATTATTATACCGCGCAAAGCGCGGACAAGTTTCCTAGTTAAAACTAAACTGGAAGGAAAGAGATTGGGGTACTTGGTTTTCATATCATCTTTGGCCTTCAAGTAGCACCATCACTAACTTATTTCTCCAAATAACTTTCATAGAAAACACTAACTTATTCCTCCAAAGTACTTTGATAGAAAAAACTTCTTTATTTATCAACTTCTAACCTGATGATCAAGAATCTCAACTGGGACCTCTTCATAGGAGAGACTTTCTTTCACAAAAAACTTTATAAGGGCACAACTAATGTCAGATAACCAAAGTATTTCTTCAACAAGGAAACATGAAACACCTGACGCATTGATGCTTAATTTTAAGACAAATCCAACTCATAAGCCACGTTACCAAAATGCCTCATAATCTAATATGGCTTACATAACGAAGACTGAGCTTCTCTTTTTTACCAAACCTCATCACACCCTTTATGGGTGAGACTTTCAAATATACCCAATTATTAATGAAAATGCAAGCTCTCTCCTCCTCACATCCGCATACGATTTATGTCTACTTTGATTCATTCTTAACCTATACATGATAAGCCAACTTCAAACCAACCAATAGGAGGCATGTGCCTTTTACAATAGAGAGCCTCAAATGTAACCATCTAAATACTCGAGTGATAACTATTAATAGAAGAAAACTCAATCAAAGGCAAATGATCATCCCAATTACCTTTAAAGTCAATCACACAAGCTCTTAACATATCCTCAAAAATCTAAATAGTTCATTCGGCTTGACCATATTATGCGGTTGAAAAGTTGTGCTAATCTTAACTTGAGTACCAAGACCTTTCTAAATGATCTAAAAAATTAAGAGGTTAACTGGGTACCTTTATCTGAAATGATGGATAAAGGCTCACCACGGAACTTAACCATCTCCTAAACATAGAGCCTAGCATAGTCTTTGACTGAATAGGAGGTCTTCACAAGAAGAAAATGTATTGTTTTAGTCATTCGGTCTACAACAACCTAAATATAATCATGTTGTCAATGAGTGAAAGGTAAACCTATAATAAAGTTCATATTCGAATCTTCCTACTTCCAAGTAGGAATGTTAGTATCTCGGGTCATACCTCTCAATTTCTGATGCTCAACTTTCACTTATTGATAATTTTTACACTTAGCCATAAATTCCCCAATATCCTTCTTTATCTCGTTCTTCCAATAGACTTATCCTTGATCATGGTAAATCTTAGTGGCTCTAGGGTGAATAGAATACAAAGAATTGTGACCTTTTAATAATATATGTTGCCTCAACTCATCAACATCTGGAACAACACAAACAGCCTTGATAACGAAGCACACCACCTCCCCCTGAGTAGAAAGCCTCAATAGTTTATCCAGAAACCATTTTCTTCAATTAAAACAAATTAAGTCATTATCATGTTTTGCCCTAACATATGAAACAAAAGATGATTCTGAGCCATTTTACACAATAACACCACCATCCTCTTAATCAACCAAAAAAAACTCCCAAATGGGTTAATCTATGCACATATCGAACCAATTCTTTTTAATCATGCTCAATGTGAGAAACATTGTTAATGGACAATCTACTAAGAGCATCGGCAACCATATTTGCCTTACCTAGATTGTAAAGGGCACTCATGTCAAAGTCCTTCAATAATTCAAGTCATTCTACTTTGACAAATATTCAAATCCTTTGATTAAACACATACTGGAGACTCTTATTATCAGTGAACACATCCACATAAACACCATAGAGATAGTGTCTCTACATCTTCAAGGAAAAAACCACCACCACCAACTCCAAATTACGAGTTGGGTAGTTCTTCTCATGAAATTTAAGTTGCCTAGAAGCGTATGCTATCACCTTACTAGTTTGCATAAAAGCACAACCAAGACCAATTATAGAGACATCACAATACACAACAAAACCATCTGAATGTTCTGGTAAAGTCATGATTGGGGCTGAAGTAAACCAAATCTTACATCTTAGAACAGCTTATCACAAGCTTTGGACCATTGAAATTTCACTTTCATCTGAGGTAAAGTAGTCAAAAGGGAAGCAATAGAGGAAATCCCCTCTACAAACTATCTATACTAAGCATCTAAACATAACAAACTCTGAATATCTGAAGGGGAAAGAGGTCTATGATAGTTCTTAACTGCGACGGTCTTCTTACAGGTATAACAATAATAAAGACAATTCATACCAACGATAACATTGAAATCGAGCATATCTAGCTCTACTAGATCAATTGAGGTGATTTTTGAAAAACTCGGATGAGATAGTTTCTGAAAACCCGTTTAGCTAAGACTGAATCACTAATAGGAATAAATTCTGAGAAGGGTTCTAATAGGGTTTCAAGACTGATATCAAACTTCATAGAAACATAAGAAATCATCAAATTCCTGGATTTAGCAAGGAACATCAAACTAAAAAACTTGAAACATATCAGTGACCAAGTTAAGGTAAACCTCCTTATCATGTCGAGTTTGAAGAGCATAAAACTTATTCTAACATTTTCTGCCATAAGAATGAGATGAAGTACCCTTTTGAGTCGGGCGACCTAAAAAAGGGTTAGGTTGAGCACAACGATAACTATATATCTCCACCTTTGCTAGCAATCGAAAGGTAATTCCTCAAGCTATGACTAATCTTACCAGAAAAAATACATGCACCAGAATCGGCTAAACAATCTCCCAAAGAATTATTCCCAAGCTTTTGACATGTGGGGAAAGTTTGTTTACTAGAAGCATTACCTTAAGACTTAGGGCTAGACGGCGTATCTTTGTTGAACTTCAGAAACTGAGCACTACTAGAAGATGGAGACGGGTGTTGATACCTTTATCTAAATGAGAATGACCATCACCACTGGATATCTATCTGAGCCCTCTTAGTCTCCCTACCACTCTCCTTAAGATTATTTTCCTTAATATGTTAGGGAATGAGTCATCAACCTTAATTTGTTTATATCCTTTATCAACATGGAAAATCTAGACTCTTTTAGCACTATTTCTGAAACACCAAAAACAAACTTGCTCATTCGGGCTCTAGAATTGATTATCATCAGTAGAGCATATTTAGAAAGTTAAGTGAACTTTAAGGTTCATGGTCATACTACTTTGCCTCAAATGGAAGAATTCTTGAACCATGGCTTCTCTTATCTTAAAAGAATCGATCAAGAAAACATCCTTTGAATTTATCCCAATCCAAGGGACCCACATCAATAGCCCTCTTTCCTTCCATTGTTTGAACCAAATTTGAGCAACACCGTTCAATTGGTAAGTTCCCAAGTCCATAATAGACGTTGGCATAATCCCCATAATATCGATAATCTTTGGAATCCCTTTAACAAACTTTTGTGGATTCTCGTCCATCTTAGAACCATAAACTTTTAAAGGATTCATTTTTGTGATGTTTAGGACCCAAGTCGTTGGTTTCCCCATATTTGAGTTCATTTGAGCTACAACCTAATGGCTGGCTTGAGTGATGAGTCTTAGATTTTGGCTCATTTAGGGCATGGTTTTCATAGTTTTATTGTCCTCAAATGCCTAATTTATGCTCTAAATTGATGTTAACGTGTTGATTTGCAACAATAAAGGCTAAGGATCAAGGCAAAGACATTACTAGGGAAAAAGGAGCAAAAAAGCAGAAGAAGTTGAAGAAAGGCAATCCTGGTGATCGCCAAGACCACTCGACGAGCTGCCGAGTGGCTCTTTAGCTTGCCTAAAGTTCTAGTATACCAGCCTTAGGGAAGAACCTACTTGGCGATGGAAATGGACAGTCGGTGGACCGCCGAACGAATCGGGGACCTCGATCCTAACCTCTTAAAGTCACAAAACCCTAAGGATAAAGATCCAAGGCAAACCGGCGATGGAACGGAGCAAAAGGCGCATCGCCGACTTGGTCAGCAACGCTCGACTTACTGCGCCTAATGGCTCTGAAAGCCAAAATTTGAGAAACTATAAATTGCTTTTCAAAAAGTAGAAAAGACATAAAATCTTTTAGGAATTCTTTAGAGAAGTCTTATCAAGTTTTTCTTGAGTTTTCCACTGTAGAACTTAGAGCTTTTGAGACTTGATTTGAGGAATTTTCAATTGGGTTTTTGAATTAAGTTGATTCGAAGGATTGTAGAGATTTGGGAATCATTACCCAGTTCATGGATAACATAATTGGTAATTGTTTATTCATTTTTATGATGTGTGGCTAAAACCCCAATTATTAGGGTGTGATCATATGATTATTGGTTTTAATTATCTTATGGGTATTGTTGTTTACTGATTTAAATGCTTAATTGAAGTGGGTTAGTTGATTGTTGTGTATTAACCCATGAATTGTAGTTGTAAATGCAATTTTAGCTTAGTGTTTTGGGCTTGCTTAAGAGAGAGGTTTTAAAATCAAGGTTATCGATTGATGATTGTAGTTTTATAGGTTCATCTTGAGAGAGTGAATCTTAATTTATTCCTACCTATCTAGCTCGAGAGAGTAGATAAATTAAGGTTTTGGGCGGTTTATAGTGTTAAGCTTGTCGAGGTTTAAGAGAACTCGATTGAATAGTAATAGTTGTTCGAGGGAAAACTATTGCATCTATAGTCTACCCTATCCACTAGGAATCAACAATTTATTAATAAACTTCAATTACCCATATAGTGAAATTAGCCTATAATCAATCACATCCCCGAGAATTTCTCTTCTACTTATATAATCCCTTATTTTTGTGATTATCGTAGTTATTAATTGACAAACCAAATCCCCCCATCTGATATTCGTTGTCAAACCTTTAACTTACTTTGTTTGATTTCGATAATGTCTACTTCTATAACCAATATAAATCACAACTTTTACTTCTTAATTGAATTATGTAGTGTACCACTCCCTGTGGGTTTGATCCCAACTCTTTGTTGGGTTTTATACTAGATAACGATCAGTTACACCTACTATTGGATGAGGTGTAGTTAGATCATTTATCAAAAATAGTGTCGCTGCAGGATAGTAGTGTTATTGAATTTTCTTGTTAAAGTTGGTTTGTGATTTGATTGTGTTGTAGTTGAACCCTTTTTACCTTTTTATGTGTTGTTTGCTGCCTTTGAGCAGGTGACAAAATGAGTGTCAATGGAAGCAATGCCGGCCAGTTGGGACAAAATGACGATATCGGTAACTTGAATGATGTGAATGAAGTACAGGTGAATATAGTACATTTGGGTGGTGTAGGTGTTATTTGGTTGCCTCGTATGGAAGGAAATGCGGTGTTCCACATGACAAGCACAATGCTACAACTCTTACAAATGAAAGGGTTATTTGGAGGCTTGGCTCATGAGGATCCCAATGACCATATTCAAAATTTTGTGGATGTTTGTAGTCCCTTCTCATTTAAGAACATATCCGAAGAGTCAGTTCGACTCTGATTGTTCCCTTTTTCTCTGATGGGAGATGCTACCAAGTGGTTATGTAGCGACTCTTTCGAAATAATATAAGCCAATAACTCATGGAATTTTTACACATATATTGTCCTCACACGAGTTAAAAAATGATATAAAAAAATATTTCCAATTTTTCGAGTGCCCAAACTAGGTGGTTCATGTTTCATACAATCATTCAAAAACAAGTAGTAAATTTAATATATTACAAGACTTGAGCTTACACACACCAAATGAACAAAACATGTAGTCATACTTATATTACAACCCATGGTGATATGATCTGATTGTCACTCCAAATTTCATGTAAATATACAACACATAGATTATGTATAAGTCCCAAAGTTTATACAAAATATAGATGCCTAAATGCAAATGTGATCTTCCTTAAGGCTCTCAAAACATCCAACTCAAATGGCCAGCTTCATGCCTCCTCTCGATCATTCCCTATGATAGAAACAATTATTGCTAAGCATATAGCTTAGTGGTGTAAACCTATAGGTTCGGAGCCCTCAAAATTCACCAAGCTACCTTTCTCAAGTCATGAGCAGCACAATTGAAACATAATAAATAAATGAAGTAACAATATATAAAGAGTATCAAGTTCGATATTTAAAGATCCAATTGTCAAGAACGCTCATAGCACCAGTTTCCAAGAGATTCAATAACAAGGCTTGCCCAATATAAACATCATGTCATCACACAAAGTACACGCAAGTATCAAGAAGGGCCAACACCCTATATTGAGAAGGGACAAAGCCCAATAATCAAGAGAACCAAGAACCATATTAAAAATGGCTTTTTAGTTCGTACTTAAAATGGACAACTTCTATTCTTAATACGGACTAAAAATCTAGAGTCAAGATGGCAAATGATCCAAATTAAGAGGCATGCCAATAGAGACAAAGTCACAGCCACAAGAACGAAAAGGACCTAACAAGAGTGCCAAATGATCAAACAATCCGTACAAGTGGGTGAGTTACACAAGCGTCTTTAACGTCTTAAAGGATACCAACACGACAATGCAAAGTGACAAGATGTAACCAAGGTTGGTAGATCAACTTTCAGATATACCAGCACTTAAAAGAGTGCGAGTATAATTTTATACACAAACCTCAATACTTTAGCGTAGAAACAGTCCAACATAACTTCACGAGTTCAACCCGTTGACCAACCAACGTATCAAGGTCCTCAACTTGTTCACGAGTATATACAACCTTAAAAATACAATTAAATAACTTCTTTCATTCCTAGTATCTCAATAATGTCGAAGTAAAGCATGATTATCATCACAAGTAAGCTTAGCCTGTACAAATACGACTATGCTCCCAAAACAGTGATTCTGGTCAGCCTAGTACCTCATGTTGCAACTTACATTTGAAAAGGAAAATGGCAAAAATAGACTTTATAACCTTCATGAAAGATGTAGGTACATCTCTTAAGGTTTCAAAAAGACAAGAATCACCAAAAAATATATTCTGTACAAAAAGATATATTCAAAACACTAACAGTTGTCCATACAGGATTTCTAATTTTGAACTTTGGACAGAATATGTCCTATGTTGCGTCCCATATTTCAAATCCATAATAGCTAAACTAAAGTTTTACATAAACATAAGAGTTGTACATATATGAATTAGATTACCAAATCATATTTATTCACTGTAAACGGAGTTCTATAAAACAAGTTATGCTCAAAATACTAAACACTACCCAGCTCAAAAACAGATTTCATCACTTATCAAAAAGAAGTGTGTGTCTCGAATTCCAACCAAAAAGACCAAGTTTTTCTGTTGTGATTTTGAAGAACAAATGGTTAACTAAGGTTCTAAGGTCCTTAGACTTGAAGGAACCGAATTTAACTCAAGCAGGTGTGAAAATATATAGTCACACACAAGTGATGTTTATCTTTGTACAGTTGTCCCTCAAGGCAGCCCAACTAGTTGTGTGCTGCCCAAAATGCATACATATACACCTATATATATATATCCTTCACCTCCTTTTAAAAATATACATAATTCTAATTAGACTATTGCGTAAATACCCCAATAAAATTCCTTAAATTACGATACAATTTATGTTCTGCAAGCTAACAATTATCACAACATTTCAAGTTCCCAAAATGAGAGTAAAACATATTGTAGTAATTAAGCAAGGGTAAATCTAAATTCGACTCTTGGTTAGTATTTAGGGGTGTTACAACTCTCTCCCCCTTAAAGAAATTTCGTCTCAAAATTTACCTTACACTAACCTCGAAACAAGTGCGGATACTGGGTCCTCATGTCTTCTTCTCTCTCCCAGGTAGCTTTTTTTCCTGAATGGTTCCTCCAAAATACCTTTACTAAGTGGATTTTCTTGTTTATAAATTGCTTCACTTCTGGAGCTTGAATTAAAATAGGTTCTTCATTATACGTCAAGTCAGGGTTAACCTCAATAGATTCAACTGGAAGAACATGAGATGGATCAGAACAATATCCTCTGAGCATATAAACATGGAAGACGTTGTGGATCTTGTCTAACTCAGGTGGCAAAGCCAATTTATATGCAACTGGTCCAACCCTTTCAAGTATCTTATAAGGTCCAATAAATCGGGGACTAAGTTTTTCTTTTCTGCCAAATCTCATAATCTTTTTCCATAGAGACACCTTTGAGAATACTTTATCTCCTACTTGATATTCAATGTCACGCCTTTTAAGATCAGCGTACGACTTCTGTCTATCCGAAGAAATCTTTAGATGATCCTTGATAATTTTTATCTTGTCCTCTGTTTGTTGCACAATTTCAGGACCAATAAGTTTCTTGCCACTAACTTCACTCGAACAAAGAAGGGTCCGACATTTCCTTCTGTACAAGGCCTCATTGGGAGACATTCCAATACTCGATTTGTAACTGCTATTGTAAACAAATTCTATCAAAGCCAAGTGTTTGTCCCAACTACTCTCAAAATCCATAATGCAAGCTCGAAACATATCCTCCAAAATTTGTATCACTCTTTTCGACTGGTCGTCTGTCTGAGGATGGAACGAAGTGATAAATTTTAGCTTAGTACCCAAAGCTTCCTGCAATCTACCCCAAAATCTAGATGTAAACCTTGGGTCTCGGTCAGAAACAATAGACATAGGGATCTCATGTAGTCTTACGATCTTATTAATGTACAATTCAGTTAAACGCTCAAGTGAGTAATTCATCCTGATTGATAAGAAGTGAGCACTGTAGGTTAGCCTGTCCACAATCACCCATATTGCATCATGATTTCTTTGGGTGCGAGGAAGTCCAGAAACAAGTCTATAGCTATTCTCTCCCATTTCTATTCCGGTATCGACAAGGAATGTAGTAAACCAACTGGGACCTGATGTTCTGCCTTTACTTGTTGATAAACCAAACATTTAGAAATGAACTCCACAATGTCTCTCTTCATACCACTCCACCAATAATTTTCTCTAATGGTCTGGTACATCTTTGTACCCCTAGGATGCATTGCTTATGGTGAGGTATATGCTTCACTCAGTATCTCTCACCTCAATTTGTCGTCATTAGGGACACATAGTCTATCTTGATAAAATAAGACACCATGTTATATTAATGCAAAATCAAGTTTTTCCCTATTTTAAACTTTTCTGGTCAATTTTACAAGTTTCACATCTATCTTTTGTGCTTCTTTCACTTGTTCAAGTAATATTGGCTTTACTTGCAAATTAGCAATAACTAAACCATTTGAATCAAGTTGAAACAAACATTCATGGCTCTTAACTCAAGGAGCAAGGGCAAAGGACTCAAAGAAATGCTTGCAAAGGATTTTCGACTTAAGGCATTTGCAACCACATTGGCTTTACTTGGATGATAATCAATTGTGCAGTCATAATCTTTGATGAGTTCAAGCCATCTACGTTGTCGAAGGTTTAGCTCCTTCTGAGTACCCAAGTACTTTAAGCTTTTGTGATCAGTGAATATATGACATTTCTCTCTATACAAATAATGCCGCCATATTTTTAAAGCAAACACTACAGCAGCAAGTTCAATATCATGGGTAGGATAATTCAATTCATGTGGTTTTAATTTCCGAGAGGCATAAGAAATAACCTTCCCTTCTTGTATCAAAATGCATTAGAGACCATTGTGAGAAGCATCGCTGTATACTACATACTTCTTTCCTTCAATTGGTAGAGTAAGTATAAGTGCTTGAGTCAGCAAGGATTTAGGAGTTTCAAAGATCTCTTAGCATTTGTCATTCCAATTAAACTTCACTTCCTTCTGCAAGAGTTTAGTCAATGGAGAGGCGATAATGGAAAAGCATTTCACAAATCTTTTGTAGTATCCTGCTAAGCCTAAGAAACTTCTTACCTCGGTTTAACTTTAGGGAGGTCTCCATTCAACAACTGCTTGTATCTTACTAGGATCTACCTTCTCGCCTTCGGCCGTTACTACATGTCCTAGAAACTTCACTTCATTAAGTCAAAATTCACACTTGGAAAGTTTAGCATAAAGTTCCTTCTCCTTCAAAATTTGCAAAATAATCCGAAGGTGTTTATCATGGTCTTCACTACTTCTGGAAAATATTAAAATATCATCTATAAAGACAACCATAAACCGATCAAGATAAGGCTTAAATATTCGATTCATTAGATCTATGAATACTGCAGGAGCATTTGTCAATCCGAATGGCATCACCAAAAATTCATAATGACCATACCGAGTTCTAAAAGAAGTTTTAGGAATATCTTTCTCTATAACACACAGTTGGTGATATCCATATCTTAAATCAATCTTTGAGACTACTTTAGCAACCTTCAGTTGGTCAAACAAATCATCGATCCTTGGTAGTGGATATCTATTCTTGATTGTTATTCCGTTTAATTGTCTATTGTCAATGCAAAGCCCAAGAGTGTCATCTTTCTTCTTTACGAATAAAATAGGGGCTCCCAAAGGAGAAACACTAGGTCGAATAAAATCCTTCCCAAGAAGTTCTTGCAATTGAGATTTCAATTCTCTTAATTCTGCCGGAGCCATTCTATAAGGATTGATAGAAATTGGGGTAGATCCAGGAATAAGCTCGATTGGAAAATCAACCTCTCTTTTCGGGGGCAATCTAGGAAGGTTTTCTGGAAAGACTTCTGGGAAATCACGTACAGCAGGTAAGTCCTTGATACCAGGGCTCTCCAACTGTGTATCAACTATATGAGCAAGGTATGCCCTACAACCTTAACGCATCAACTTTCTTGCCAAGGCCGCAGAAATAATACTAGAAGTCAATGATCTTTCACCTTGTACAATGATGTGTGAAAATATAGGATCTTTAAAAGTCACATGCTTAGACCTACAATCTACCACTGCATGATATTTATTAAGCCAATCCATCCCGATAATAACATCAAAATCCTTGAAGGTCATTTCAATCAAATCCGCAGTGAAGACTAGATTTTGAATCACGAAGGGACAATCTTGGTAAACTCAATTACACACAACTTGATAACCCAAAGGAATTTCAACCAGTACATCAAAATTAAGTCTCACATATTTCACGTTTTCAGGTAGAGCAAGTGATGAACAAAGATAGGAATGTGTAGAACCAGGATAAAAAATGTAAACACACATAAGCCAAATAAGTGAAATTTACCGACAATCACATTTTTTCTATATTGATCCTCCCTCTACCTCATAGAATAAGCGCGTGTAGTAGCCCTTGGTCCATTAGCTTTATTCGCTCCACTTGTCCCTACCGCTTGGGTGTTTTTAGGTCTTGCACCTTCATTAATTTGAGGAAGATTAATAGAAGGCTTATGAACTGAGCCTTCATTTCTCAAGAAAGGAGAATTATTAGGATTAGGGCAATCCTTCACTTAATGATCAAAGTTCCCACAATTGAAACATGCACTAGAAGTTCTCCTGCAAGTACCATAATGATTCTTTCCACATTGTGGACAAGTGGGAACACGAGGCTTGCCTTGGCCATAATTTGGTATGTTAGCTCTAGAAAATTCTGATATGTTTTTCTTTTGCTGAGGTGGCCTGTTAACACTACTAGCTTTAGAATCATCAAACCTTCCCCTTTTGGATGGACCTCCAAAATCTAGTCTAAGCTTTCAAAATTTGTTTTCATTTCAACTAGTTTCTTCTTTATCAAGTCGTTCCCATGTAAAAGTAGCAGACACTAACTTACAAAAGTTCTCATGTTGTAAGATCGCCACATTCTTCCTAATGAAATCATTTAAACCATCTTCAAATTTCCTACACTTGTCTTTTTCCTCTTTAATAGTACCTCCAACATAACGAGAGAGCCTTAGAAACTTCTGTTGGTACTCAGCAATAGACATATCTCGTTGCCTTAAATTCAAAAATTCCTTTCTATTTGCATCACAATAAGCATATGGGACATACTTCATACGAAATTTCCTAAGAAAATCATCCCAAGTAAGAACATAAGGTTTTACCTTGGCATTTGGAACACTTACCCACCAATCGTAAGCATCCTTTTTGTAATAGTGAAATAGCATACTTAAATTTGGCAACATCTGAACACTCTAACTGCTCAAATACCCTCTCCATGCACTCCATCCATTGTTCAGCATCCGTGGAATCAACAATGCCTTCAAACTCCACTCCACCCATTTTCCTCATTTTCGCAAAGTTAATCCCGTTGGGATCATGCATCGCTTCAGCCATGTGGTGGAAGAATTCAGCCATTTGTTGAAAAGGAGGATTCATGGCTTGAATACCATGACTCATGTGAGGATGTGAACCAGCTCTTACACCCTGATGGTTTCCCACTTTAGACCCACTAGTGTGGGGAACATATTGATCTGAGAAAGGTTCTCCAACCTCTTCTAGTGCATGAGGTTGGAAACCAGAGACACTCGAACCTTCACGAGTAGCCTTCATAAGTCGGTCAGAAGAAAAGGCCATAACTTAATTCTTTCAAAAGGAAAAATCACATTGCATTAGGGACATGTACATGATGCATGTACACTCTACATGCGATAAAAATATTATAAACCATGTAAGTAAACAAATAATCCAATTAAAACCTTTTTCGAAAGCAAACAAGTATACAAGTAATTCACAGCAAAAGTCCCAGAACCACAAACCTAGGCTTTGATACTAACACTTGTAGCGACCTTTCCGAAATAATATAAGCCAATAACTCACGAAATTTTTATGCATATATTGTCCTCACACTAGTAAAAAGAATGATATAAAAAGAATATTTTCAACTTTTCAAGTGCCCAAACTAGGTGGTTCATGCTTCATACAATCATTCAAAACAAGTAGTAAATTTAATATATTATAAGACTTGGGCTTACACACCCCAAATGAACAAAACATATAGCCATACTTATATTGCAACCCATGGTGACATGATCCAATTATCCCTAAAAATTTCATGTAAATATACAACACATAAATTATGTATAAGTCCCAAAGTTTATACAAAATATAGATGCCTATATGCAAATGTGATCTTCCTTAAAGACTCTCAAAATCTCCAACTCCAATGGTCAGCTTCATGCCTCATCTCGATCATTCCCTATGATAGAAACAACTATCGCTAAGCATATAGCTTAGTGGTGTAAAACTATAGGTTCAGAGCCCTCAAAATCCACCAAGCTATCTTTATCAAGTCATGAGCAGCACAATTGAAACATAATAAATAAATCAAGCAACAATAAAGAGTATCAAGTTCGATATTTAAAGATCTAATTGTCAAGAACGCTCATAGCATCAGTTTCTAAGAGGTTCAATAACAAGGTTCGCCCAATATATACATCATGTCGTCACACCAAGCACAATCAGGTATCAAGAAGGACCAACGCCCTATATCAAGAATGGTCAAAGCCCAATAATCAAGAGAACCAAGAACCATATTAAAAATGGCTTTTTAGTTCGTACTTAAAATGGATAACGTCCATTCTTAATACGAACTAAAAATCTAGAGTCAAGATGGCAAATGAGCCAAATCAAGAGGCATGTCAATAGTGACAAAGTCACAGCCACAAGAAGGACAAAGACCTAACAAGAATGTCAAGTGATCAAACAATCCGTATAAGTGGGTGAGTTACACAAGCGTCTTTAACGTCTTAAAGGATACCAACACGACAATGCAAAGTGACAAGAGGTAAACAAGGTACCAAGATCAACTTTCAGATATACCAGCAGTTAAAAGAGTGCAAGTATAATTTTATACACAAACCTCAATACTTTAGCGTAGAAACAGTCCAACACAACTTCACGAATTCAACCCATAGACCAACCAACGTATCAAGGTCCTCAACTTGTTCACGAGTATATACAACCTTAAAAATACAATTAAATAACTTCTTTCATTCCTAGTATCTCAATATTGTCGAAATAAAACATGATTATCATCACAAGTAAGCTTAGCCTGTACAAATACGACTATGCTCCCAAAACAGTGATTTTGGCCAGCCTAGTACCTCATGTTACAACTTACATTTGAAAAGGAAACGGCAAAACTAGACTTTATAATCTTCATGAAAGATGTAGGTACATATCTTGAGGTTGCAAACAAACAAGAATCACCGCAAAATATATTTTGTACAAAAAGCTATATTCAAAACACTAACAGTTGTCCATACAGGATTTCTAATTTCGAACTTTGAACAAGACTTGTCCTATGTTGTGTCCCATATTTCAAATCCATAACAGCTAAATTAGAGTTTTACATAAACATAAGAGTTGTACATATACAAATTAGCTTTCCAAATCATATTTATTCACTGTAAACGAAGTTATATAAAACAAGTTATGCTCAAAATACTAAACACTACCCAGCTCAAAAACAGATTTCATCACTTACCAAAGAGAAGTGTGTGTCTCAAATTCCAACCAAAAGGACCAAGTTTTTCTCTTGTTATTTTGAAGAAAAAATGGTTAACTAAGGTTCTAAAGTTCTTATACTTGAAGGAACCAAATTTAACTCAAGGAGCTGTGAAAATATATAGTCACATACAAGGGATGCTTATCCTTGTACAGTTGTCCCTCAAGGCTGCCCAAATAGTTGTGTGCTTCCCAAAGTGCATACATATACACCTATATATATATATATATATATATATATATATATATATATATATATATATATATATATATCCTTCACCTCCTTTTAAAATTATACATAATTCTAATTAGACTATTACATAAATACCCCAATAAAATCCCTTAAACTACGATACAATTTATGTTAAGCAAGCTAGCAATTATCACAACATTTTAAGTTCCCAAAATGAGAGTAAAACATATTGTAGTAATTAAGAAACGGTAAATCGACATGCGACTCTTGGTTAATATTTAGGGGGTGTTACAGGATAGCCGACTTACCTAAGGACTCAATTACTACATGGGATGAATTGACCAAAGCGTTCTACACAAGGTTCTTTCCTCCTTCGAGGATGATGTCATTAAGAGATAATATCCAAGGTTTCAAACGCTTGGATGGTGAGCCAATCCACGAGACTTGGCTACGATTCCAGAAATTGCTACTTCAATGTCCGACTCACGAACTCCCAAACAACGTCTTGCTATAATCTCTACCGAAGTCTAGATTCGGTGAAAAAATGAGTGGCTGATCAACTTGTTCAAGGAAGACTTGATTGAGAAAATTAGTTGGAAAATAGCACAAGACTACAATCCTGGATTCCTTGTTCCTTAACAAGTTTTGTGAAAACTTTAGCGAGTTAGTTATCTTCTCAATTCATATAGATTATGTTGTTTAGTTATTATGTACGATTTGTAATCTTGAATAATGCTTTCGTTGTGCATATTCTAATATTTGTCATTGTTCAAACACAGTGATTATAGCTACCTCTACTAGACATCTATCTTTTGTAGGGAAATTACAGGTTATCAACTCTATTATCTTCTCCTTACATAAATAACTATTGAATCAGTGAAAATTCTACTGCAATGAACTTGTTTGTCTTAAAAAAAAGTGAGATATTCGCGACTCGACTTAAAAATACTTTAATTTTTTCTTCATTTTAATTTTTAATAACAATTATATTATCACTTACACTTTTTCTTTGCTTAATTTAGAGAGGTCAAATTACAAGGTTTAACAAGAAAAATAATGTCTCTACTGTCTAAAAATCAAACTAATTCTTCTGAATAAAATAGTTGTCTAATTAATATTTAGACAAATTATATAAAGTATACTACAAATGCATAACGTTAATATAAAAAGGGAACTTAGAATAATAGTCAATCATAAACAAGTCAATACATTCCCAACAACATTTAGGCCCTTGACCTCTTAATAACATACATTTTAATATTACCTCACCTCCAAGTCACACTCAAAATAAATTACAAAATCATTAAATATATGAAACTAAGCCCCCCCCCCCCCCCCCCCTCATCTTAAGTTCATCAAAAACTAAATTTCAATTCAACAATATTTAATTATGCTTGTTAGTCATAAGCATTTTCCCTGTCAAACCACAAGCCAAAGCTTCTCTAGGTATATTCTTAACAAGATGAACACCCTCAGCCAATATTACTCCCATTCCCATATGCAAATGAGGCTCAATGTGACAATGAAAAGCCCAAACTCCAGGATTATCAGTCACAAATCTTAGTGCTGTCCATCCATAGGGATAAATCACAACTGTATTTCTCAATGGTGGATTCTTTAAATTGAACTTCTTAACATGTTTTTCATTAAACTTCCCTTCACCATATCCCAAAACCCAAAAATCATGTCCATGTAAATGCCATGGATGAATTTCACTTGCACCTTCACCTAAGGCATTAGCATTTTGTAGTATAATGTCAATTGTAGTATTCATCTTTAGCATATACACACCATTACCATATGTAGCATTAGAATTTGGTGCTCGTTTCATAACATCATAGTCTATAGGGAAATTATCCGGTGGAGGTCTAGTATCAAAAGCATTGTTTATTCCATATCGAATAGACCCTAAGTAGGGAGTCGTTGGTAAGACTAATGACACGTTATTTATAGCCCATTTTGTGTAACCATCGATTTTATTCTGAGTATTGAGTAAAATAATACGACGATGGTTTTTAATTGGTGGCTTAGGTGATCCCATTAGGGCAAGAATTTTGTTAGAAAATGACTTACTATGGTTATAATCATTCCATAGGGGTGCAATAGGTGGTGGTAATGTTGGGAATTTGGATGGTGAGTTTGGGAGGTAGTTCAATAAAGTGAGGGCTTGAGGTGTTTTTGGTTCTCTTCCTCTTACACTTGTTGAAATCCAATAGTTTTTGGAAGGGTCTTGATTTGTGGTGAAAAGAATTGAATAGCTTTCACCTGAATAAATGTCTATGTCTTGTACTGAAAATGGTTGAACATAGTTTCCATCTGCCTCTACCACCACCATCTTGTGACCCTATATAAACATAGACATGATGAATACATGTGAGCATTGATGTGACATGTTTCGCTTATCAAAAGTCAATATAACTAATCTTAATTTGAAACTATATTTGATTAGATCAACACAATATTTTAACAAAAAAATTCTACATTCAAAAATTGATATAAACGATAATTCTTCTCGTATCAATATGATATAAAAATATAATTTAAATCTCGAAAATATATTTGCCTATAGTGTTAGTAAAATACCTAGTGCTTGCCACTATGATACCAACTTTTATATATTATGCGCACACGAATTCCCACCAAGTGAACTTTCCTTGTGCAAATTAATTAAGTTGTATCTTCCACTATATATGCCTTTACCAAATTCAATTTTCTAAGTGACATACATATATATCGAAAAAAAAATCATAATTAATTTTTTTTTTTAAAAAAAAAAAACAATGTTCAGTTGACACAAGGTTATTGAATATTGTTAGTATATATTCCTTTATAGTATATCGCATTCCACAAATATGAACAAACTATGTAATCTAGTTATTTTAAGACTTCATATGTGGAATTATACTGGACATACTGTTAATTATTATATTTATGAATTAGTTGAATCGATAAAAAAATTTCACTTTCACCTGCACAACTATACAGTACCATGCTAATGTAAATCCTACCTACATACGTACCTAGGAACCATACGAAAGAAAGAATTTAGATTAAAAGTTTTCGAAAACCTAGGTCACCCTACACCCTACCTCCAAGAAACCTCCAAAATACGGAAAATGTAGAGAATATACAAGTACAACTCATTGCACTACCATCCAATAGCACAAGTATAATTCTAGTACTTTTTATCTTTTTGGAAAATGTGAATCAGAATATAATGTACAAAAGAGATAGATTTTGTGTATAACTTTACCCCAATTGCCAAGTTGAGTGAAGCCAATGCAGTGGTACTGGCTAACCTAAGCCTGTATGTCTTGTTGGGGCGCACGCGGAGAATCTGAGGAGCGTATTGCTCACCCCCTCTTAACTTGCACTGTGGAAGCTGTGGGTTGCTAAATTGCGCCGCCATTGAACAATTGTATTGACCTCTCCCATTTATCAACAATGTCTGATTTTTTTCAATACCATAAGAAATGTAGATATTAATAAAAAAAAATGAAGTTATGTTGCTCGGACTTTTTAAAAATATCATCAAATACATATCAAATTCTTTAAAAGTAATGTATTTATTATCATTCTCGTGAAGTTAACATTTTTAAAATATAAAAATAAAATGGTATTAATACAAGAATAAAAACAAGATAACTTATCAACTTTAGTGCTAATTTATTAATGATTAAGTGATAAATTAAAGTAGTAATGCTTATGAATTAAGTGATAGTAACAACTTGTTAACATAATTATTTGATTATGATTTATTGAAAGATGAAGAAAAATTAAGTTTGTTAATTTGTAGGGAAAAAACATATTTTGCATAAGCTACAATAATCACTATATATATATTTTTCATTGTTGTTTTAAATCGAAGAAACTTCTTTAAAATATTTATTCTTTTCAAATTATTTGTCTATTGTCGAAGTTTTATTAATAAATATAAGAATATTATTAGTAATTAAAAAAAACATCATGGAGATTACTGTAGAACGTGGTCTTCAAAAAGTCAAGAATAATTATTTGAAGATTCTTGTCTATAGCATAAGGAAAAGATCAAAAATATTTGAATTAATTAATTAATAAATGAATAATTGTTAGCATGTTGCTTCATCTATCCCTATACTTAAGAGTGAAGTTCAGAGAGAGGGAGAAAATGTTAATACTTTTATAATTATGTTATTTGTCTGAATATTTTTTAACTGTTATTTAATGAAATGTATTGTTATAGAAACTTTATAATATATCATAACATAAAGAATCAGTTTTAAAAAGAAGTTAATCGTTATGATAAAATCTGCATGTATAGATAATATCATGTCCGAAAATAGCATAAATCTTAGTTTAAAATATTTGAAATGGAAAAGGATTATTATATCGACTAAAATTAATATAATACATAAAATGGAAATTAATTAAGAGAAAATGATTAATTTAAGAATGAAAGTTAAATTCTAAAGAACTTTCACTTTTTTCCACTCTAAATTACTCGCACTACAAATTAAAAAGAGAGGTATGAATAAAACGTATAAAAACTATATGAGATCTTAATTATTTTAAGTTTGGTTATGAAAAAATTTCACTTTTCTTCAGAGTTGAACACGAAAGAAAATACATTTATCCATAAAATTTTGAAATTCAACTTCCTCCTGAATTCTAAGAATTTGAAAAACAACAGATAGTATTCTTCACTCCAAATTACTAAAAGAAAAATCAAAACAACTTCAATTTTCATTCTTAACTAAACACAAATTTTTAAATATAATTTTTTGTTTTAAAAATAAAAAAATTATTTTTTAATTTTTATAATAAAGCATGGACCAACGTCCACTTATGGATTATAATGGTACGAAAAAAACATCATCATTCAAAGAAGCATAACTTTTTCGAAGTGATTTCATGATCAAAGCGTGTATAAAGAGAAGGAAAAAAAACTCATACAGAAAAGGGGTTGAGATTTGTCAAAAAGTACAAAACGAAAAAAGAACATTAATTAAATGAATTCAAATGAAGATGAGAGCCTTAGTTGAACACATAATTTTTTAAGTAAATAAATGTGTACTAATTTTTATAATAATTTGAACTTTAAGAATTAATTAAACGTGACAAAAGGAACATTAAAGGTGGGAGATGGCTTCAATTTTACACCATATATATTTAATTGATTAAACAAATTGATAAATCTCTTTGTAGATTTTTTAAACAATAAGATTGTAAAATTTGAGTGTCAATACCTTACTAAAAAAATCATTATTTTTCGTTGAAATTTTTTTACTAAAGAATATTTAGTACCTATTTTCATAGATATTCTGATTGAATCGATAAGAAAAGAAGAAAGTTTACTAGTGTTCTCCACTATGCATTTTTTCAATCATGAGTTGATTCGCGACAAAAAAATAAATAAATAAATTATTTCTAGTAGTGATACCTGAGGTTCACCAATCCAACGAAGAGGATTTGAAGATAAGTCAACTTCTTGTTCATGTGAACCTTTGTGCCACCAATCACTTAGCAATAAATTGAATTCTCCATCATAATGGAATGGTTCATTTTCACCTTGTGCAACATCCACTATGAGTGAACCATATAGCCCTGCTGATCTTTGCATACCATAGTGTCCATGATAGAAATATGTTCCGGCCTGGTTTAGATATTTGTTATAATTAATTATTTATTGGACGTTCTATCAGATCAATTTACTAAAAAGTCGGATACTGAATTTCTTTAAGTCATGATGACAATTAAATACGTGTAAATTCCACTTTATTGAAATATTTTGCTTCTATCGAAGAATATAGAACAATATCATGTTGTATGTTTTTTCTATATAAGATCATATTCAATATTATCACTAATAGGTTAACTATTTTCCTTTTCACTTTATTAAAAAATACTCTACTTCTATCAAAGAATATAGAACAATATCATGTTGTATGTTTTTTCTATATAAGATCATATCTAATATTATCACTAATTGGTTAACTATTTTCCTTTTCATATAATTTCACCAAGATTTGAGTTTTTTTTTTTTTAATTTGCTAAAATTATTAATTGTTCTAACTTACTTCAATAAGTAACATGTAACAATACTAAGGCATGTATCTATGAGAAGGAAAGGCAAAGCACTAGCAATATTAAGGTGAAATCCAAATTTTAGGTAACATATTTTTATATTTAGTAATAATTTAATTTTAAATACTTATTTTATCTTTAATAAATTATTTATATTCACACAAACATTTAAAATTTATTTTAAATAAATAAATATTTTCTTAAATTTTATGTCAAATCAAACAACAGTAAATAAAGAAGGGTATATTTGTTAGCAGGTCCATGCTAATGAAAAATGGTTGAGTAGAAAAATGATGTCTTAAGATTTGCTAGATCATTAATGTCTAGCAATTATTAAAAGTATATAAATAAGTTAAACAAATTGGACAAATTATAAACAGGTGAAAATTATAACTAGGATAATATATTTTTTTTTTTTCCATCAAATGGTATATTCAATTATGCCCACCGATTTAAGTAACTTGTAGTTTGAACTAATTAATCTTTTTTTCTCGTCTTTTGAGTTTTGATTGATTACTATAACACAACATTTTCCCACTCAGATCAAATCTGTCAACTTCTACATTTTCTAATGCAAAGTTGTCAGAAATTAGATTAAAATAATAAAAAGGTACCATTTGAAAATAAGTACTAGTTACTAGTTAGTTAATAAACTTTTAAGATATTTGTCTCAATAATAGAGTGGTAAATACTTTTTGATCTTTAATCAAAAGTGTTAGGTTCGAAATTTCTGATACAGAGTGGCCTTTTGTTAGAGAGACATTAATAGAGGAGATAAATCACTTCAAAACTCGAATCTCAGACCTCGTTAAAGAAGGAACAGTCTCATCCATTACATTGCAAATTAACTAAATAAATCACAAAAGAGTAAAAAGATGTACCTTATCAACTTTAAACCTATAGACAAATGTCTCTCCAGCATTAATGGCACACTGAGATATTGCTGCAGTTCCATCAGCCCATGGTGTTCCAAACTAAAAAAAATTTAAAAAAAATAATAAGAAGAAGAAGAAAAAAATGAAAGTAAAATAAAAGCCATACTCATAGCCCATAAGGAAGAAGGGACCTCATTGAGACCAATTTGAGAATGAAAAAAAAAAATCATAAAGTACATTATTTAGCATAATTCCATAAGTCGAGTAATGTACACAATCTTATTTCTATGTTGTGAAGGCAGGTACTATTTTCAGTAGATTCTAAATTCAAGCAAAACATATCAAAAATCAAATATATTAGCTAGTGACAACTTTCAACTTATTAGTTTCATAATTTAGCACATATAGTACTATAAGATATATTTACACAATCGATTCACTTATAAATGACCTTATAGCAAGTTAATCGATTCACTTATACCGTTAGTGTATATAAGATTCACTAACCTGTCGGATCCCATGCCAATGAATGACAACACCTTCAGTATGAAGTTTATTAGTAAGTTCAACAACAATTATGTCCCCAGCACGCCCCCTAATTGTTGGACCAGGAAATGCACCATTTATTCCCATCACAACACTTTCTTCACCATCCGTTGACCAATGAATATACCCAACTTCCCATTTAAAATGCCTTGTTTTTGCTAATGAATGTCCAGGCAACATAAGTGACACCAACAATAATAACAATAATATTGAGGAAGACATATTGATTTGTATAATTAAAAAGAAAGAGAAGTTTTTTGTACAAAGCTCACACTAATGGAGCTTTGTATAGTTAGTTTGTGAATAATGTTGTAAATTGGAACATATATATAATAAATATTGGTAGCTAGATTCACTATTTTAGTCTAAATGGGTGGGTGTGTTGAGAGGATTATATCTTTGTATGGGGGCGGCGAATGTAGGATAGGTAGAACATGCTTGTGCACCACTAAAACAAAAAGAAAAACATGTATTAAGTGAGCGGGACACGTAAATAACTTAACATTCAATCAAGTGAATCATATAACGTGCACCTGTTAATTTCAAAAAAAATTATGTTTATATATTTTGAGAAACAGATATATATTTAATTATACACCTTGTAAATAGAAGTGCACCTTGGGGCATTGATTGAAAAAGTTATGCATACTAGATTCGAACTTGCAATCAAGATGTATATTAATCACTCCCTTGGGCCTTGACCATAACGCTATCAAAATCAATTATTAATCACATCCGTCCAATAATAGTTGTCCACTATATTATTTCAAGATGTTCAATAATATTTGTCCGTTTTATGAAATCAATAGATAATTTTACACTTAGTTTCTAATTTACTCTTATCATTAATTATAGTCATTTTTTTCTATTACATTTTTCAAGACAATGTATTTATTATATTTAAAGGGTAATATAGTAAAATGATCCTTTTCTTTATAGTTTCTTAAGAAGTGTGCAAAGTCAATAATGAACAAGTATTGTTGGATAGATGAAGTATTAGTCTAATTTATTACTCATATTTGACTTATATATTTATATTTTTGCTATTGCTCACACCATTATAATCAATTGGATATGATATTATCTCTCAATCATCATTGAAAGTTTTACTAATGTCTACGTTAAAATTATAATGCCCCCGCGATCTTCGAACATCATATTCACCTTTGATTGTTACACAAGACAATAATTATACACTTCGATAAATGATTTTACCATCACTTTTAATAAATTCTTTTTTACATGATTATCCTATGAAAAGAATTAAGACGACATATAAAAGATTAGTGTTGAATACATAATTAAGTGATAACAAAAACTTATGCTTTCTAGTAGCTCAAGTTTTTATAGTGATGGTCACACAATTTTACATGATAGTTAAGCAAGGACCTTGTTGCAAGGTCATAATATTATTATTATTATTATTATCTATTTATTATGTATTTTGAAAAATATAATTACATTTTTGAAAAGGAGAAATTAAGCAAACATTTTTAATTGTTTTCCTGGCAGACTTTTTAATTTTTTTTTGTCTTTTAGGTTTCTGTTGGGGATGGGAGAAATATTATTCGATTGTTTTCTATAAAATGATTTTAAAAAATGATATAATATATAATACAATATTTTGGCATTATTTCCTGAATATGTAGAGTAAATAAAACTCTATCTCCTAAATACTAATAAATCCAATGTGTAATCCCCCCTCTTGTCCCCTTAAAAAGGGAAATTATAATTTATAATTCCTAAGCTTAAGCAAATTTTAATTCTGCCCATTGCGTTTATAAAATTTAGTTAATTTATATAGTAAAATTTATTATATTCTATCTCTTACCTAAATTTTGTCAGTGTCTTACTGGTATAAAGGGTATATTGCTAATTTAATGATACATAACACAAAAAATCACAATAAAATACTTTGAATATAACAGGTGTGCTTTTAAATTACCAATAAATTAGGAATATAGCATATATAATTGGTACATATTTTACATAATAATTCTTTTACATTACATATTTACAAGAAATTCTAATTATATAATTGGTATAATTAAAAACAATGATATAATTCTTTAAAAATGAAGAATTCTACTTCGATGCATATATATTATTTCGATGATTTGGATTGAAATCAACGAAAGAAAATGGAAAAAAATTGTATAATGAAAATAAAGAGAAAAAAAGAATGAAATTATAAGAATGATGGAGATCTTCAATTATAAAATTAATGTCTTTAATTGTGAACCAATGTTTGTTTTCTTAAAACTTTGAAATATGCTATATTTATAAATAAATATGTTATTTCAAGAATAAACAAAAGTAATGATAATAATCATCTTTAAAAAAAGTCCTCTACCCTGTAAAATTGTCATTCTTCTTTTCTCTCTTTTCTTTTCTTTTTTTTCCTTCTTTTTTCCCTTAATAATTATGCCTATCGCGTAAGCTTCAATGTAACGCAGAAAAATAAATAATAAATACATTACACATTAATTATAAAATAAAACTTTAACTTACACCAACATATACACGAAACATAAACAGGGCGTATGAAGGAGGGGTCACTGAGTTCACGTGAATTCATGCCTTTCTCTCAAAAGTGTTATATTTTTCAATCAATATTTAAATATAGATGTGTGAACCCACATTTAAAAGATCATATAATGCAGTGATGATTGTGTGCACATCTCTAAGCAAGGTTAGGAATTTAAATCTTAGGAAAATCTTTTTGGCCAAAAATTTGGCCAGAATGATATTTTATCTATGTTATTTTAATTTTTAAAATATTTTTACCCTTTTAACTTTAATACCTTTTAACTAAAAAATGAAAAAAAAAAACATCAATTTATTTTAAAATTAAAAAAATATTATATATTTTTAAATTTTCTGGCCATTTAGCATTTCCCTAAATCTTATATCTATCTAATTTTATTTTTCTTTTCGTAATAATGAGCCTCTATCATCTCCAAATTATAGATACACCTCCAACCATAAACATCTTTTTTGTCGTAAAGAACAAATAATTCAGTATTCCCTCTTATTATTTTCTATTTTCAGAAAAAGAACATTATATAATTAATTAAAATATATATAATAAAAAATGTTAGAATCAATCATACCACTTTAATTATCACTGAGAAAATTCCAGTTCACATGCACCACGCTAATAGAGTATATAGCCAAAAGAAAAGCAACAAAATAAAAAAGGTGACAAGAGGGAAACTTCATTCAAATCTTTATAAACCAAATGAAATATCTTTGATTTATTTTCTCATTTTCATATATATATGAAAAGAAAAGAGAGAAAAGACTTCTGGAATCATCTTTTTTTTTTTTATTTCACTCACTCAATTTCAATTCATAGATAGATTCTTGACATATTATCACAAGCAATTTATTTTTTTAATAAAAAATAACTTTCTAA
Source organism: Solanum bulbocastanum (assembly GCA_037074985.1). Lineage (NCBI taxonomy): Eukaryota > Viridiplantae > Streptophyta > Magnoliopsida > Solanales > Solanaceae > Solanum > Solanum bulbocastanum. The sequence continues at coordinate 34,984,799 of CM073607.1, forward strand.
AATAGTATGTAACTATTAATTAATAATCATCCAAGAAATTAACCCTATTTTTTATGCATTAGTCAAATTAGACTTAGAATTTTAATAAGTAGAAAAACTTTGATAATGTGATTTTAAATTTAAAATAGGTATAATATATTAAAATGCTCTTCAAATTTGTGATCTAAAATATCTTATGTGAATATTAAAACTAGAGAGTCATTAAATATAAAAAGTATTATTTTTAGAAAAACTAATTAAGAAGATGCATTAATTGATATAATGCGAACAGTAAACAATAAAGTCATAATAGATAAATGCCTTTTTTTTTTTTTTAATTTGGACTCCACTGATGTTTGTATTATTCAATATTGGACGTATACAAGTATACAATTAAAGTTGTATTATAAAATTAAGGGGGAACCCATCGGTGGCCCCCTAAACTTGGCACAATCTTTCACTTAGACACCTCAACTGAAGCATTTTCATTTTAAGCACCTAACGTAGGGTCCCCGTGTGTCACTTTAACACTTTTTGCACAGCTGGAGTGTTGCGTGATTTTCACTTATTCAAGGCGCGTAAACATCAAAATTTGGTCTGATGTGGCGTCCCAACGGTAATATTACTCCACATCATCCATTATATTATTTTTTTCTCCAATTAGACCATAATTAAAACCCCAATTTTCTCTCTTCTTTTCCAATTTCTCCCTTCTTTTCCAATTTTTCTCTTCTTCAACCTTTCTTTAGTTCTTGGCCTTTAATACTTTAATGTCAAGCTTCTCCAATTCTTCCATGGCATCTGTGGATGAAGGTCGATATTGTAGGTGTGGTAATGAAGCACTATTAAAGACTTCATGGACCCAATTAAATCCAGGGCGTAGATTTTTTACTTGTAGAAATTCAAAGGTAAAATTCTTTGTTTCCCTTGTTTTTTTTAAGTCAATTAGATGATTAATTGTTGCCGTCTAATTATTTTTGATTGGTTTTATAGAAAAAGAATGGCTGTGACTATTTTCTTTGGTATGAAGATCGACACCCTCCACAAGCAAACAGGGTAATGTGGGGATTGTTGAAGAAAGTCAATGCTTTTGATGAAAGATTAAAGCGAGCAAGAAATATATTTATTATTGGTGTCGTTGCTACTGGGTTGCTGATGTTTGGAATATGGAAATTGAAGCCTAATTGTTAGTGTTCTTGAGGTGTTCGGTCTAGTAGTATTTTGATGTTGTATTTGGTGTTAGATCTAGTAGAATTTTGATGTTGGATCACCTTCCTGAAAAATATGTAGTAATGTAATCAGATCAAATGCACTTCTCATTTCATTGCAGAGTTGTTTGCCTTACTTTCTATTTGGATCATTGGCTGAGTTCTGATAGTTAATGAGCTGGTAAGCACTTTCGGTAGTGAAGAGTGAAGTTTTTGAGACAATGTTCTTTCTAGCAGTGGGGGGGTTTTGTTGTGGCAGTATTTGTACTAAAGGATCATGGTCCATAGAGCGTGAGATTTTTGCACATAACAATGCATGTCCTAAAGTAATCTCTAGCAGTTAGCACAATTGCTTGGGTTAAATGAATCTTAAACCCCTATTCAGCAAGGTATATATAAATTGATTTACAATAGAAAGGAACAAGAATGGGGTTTGTTTTGCATGCTGATAAATCTACCCTCTGAACTTCTCAAAGATTATATAATCCACGGGCAGGACTATGCACATGCCATAGCTAATACACCTTTAATGTTACCACAATGTTTTAAACACTAACCATTAACAGGCAAAAACTTTGGCGGAATGGTACACAATATAATCTTCAAAAGCACAGATCCTCAAATCTTTAAAAGATTTGGTGAACTTACAGCCAATCAGGCACTAGCATAACCAAAATAAGGCCCAAAATCAACCTATTCTAAGTTGGTGTTACTTCTTTTTGTTTGTCATTTGCTGCAATTGGGAAGTGGTGACAGCATCTTTGTTTTTCCATCTCAAGCCTCTAGGCTTAAAGCCAAGGTCTATACCCGTTAAACTTGCATCCTTATAACTTGAACCTGTTGGTATAATCCTTTGACTTGAAGTCCCAGGCTGTTTTTTAAAGAAAAAACTAAAATTAATATAGGTATAAACTTACATTCATTTAAGAGACAGTTTGTGACAAACTTACGTTTAGTATTTGAGTTCCACTTGCACTTGTGTAGATGCCAAATCTAACATTACTTGATCCACCAGAATCTTCTCCAGTTGCAACTCTTCCTTTTTTTTGTCCAGCAGTTTGTCTTGTCCTTGGAAGTAGTTGACTGGTTATACCTCTTGTAACAGGAATACTTGTATCCACAAATGGTGGTGGTTGGCTTGTTTTTGCAGTTTCCCTTGCCCTCTTAACTCTACTGGTATCACCACAAATTGTTGTTGAAGAAGCATGACTGTTTGATGTTGCTGATGCAGGTTGGTTGAATCTTGTTGGTCCAGGTTGGAAGGAGCTTGTTGGTTCAGGATGGCAACTTCCTTGTGAACTTTGACCAGCAGTAAATTGTGATTGTGAAGTATGGACACCAACCTAAATATCAAACATAAAGTTTCTTCATTACATTCAACAAGAATTTAAAAAAGGCACAAACAAATAATAAATTATTTTACCTTGCAATATTTCTTGTTGTGCCCTTGTTGTTTACACTTGGAACAAGTAATTTTCAGCCCTTGTTTGGACATCTTTCCATACTTCTTTCTCGGTTCATCTTTACTCTTTCTTCTATTTCTTGGAGGTCTACCAGGCATTTGCTTAGGTTCAGGAGGCTCAATCCTTGAATTGTTAGTTTCAGGCCACATCTTCATATTTGGAATTGGTTGAATGAAATGACTATAAGCCTTTAAGAAGGTATCCTTCTTATACCAATGCTCCACAAGTGGTTCAGGTTCCTGTTCTATGTGGTACAAAGCAGAAATAGCATGTTGGCATGGAATGCCTCTCAATTGCCAAGTTCTACAGCTACAAACTCTATTAGTCAAGTTGACTGTATGCCTATACTGCCCTTCACCAATCTCAAACCCAACATCAGCATTCCAAAGCACCTTGCATGCCCTAGCCTTTTCCTTATTCTCCTCCAACATAAGTCTAGCCATAGGTGCAATATCACATATCCAGGTGTCAGCAAACTTAACCATATCCACAGTTCTAGTCATTAATTTTCTCCTAATTTCCTCCAACATGGTTATTATAGATTTGTGTCTACATGATAAGATCCATGAGTTAAAGGTTTCACACATGTTATTTTCAACTACATCACATTTGGAATGCTCTTGGAAGAATGCTTTAACCCATGACACTTGTGGATAATGCAATAAATCATCATTAATTTCCTTACCAAGTCTGCTCATTTTGTAAAGCTCCTCATTGTACTTCACTTCAAAAGTTGCCTTGGAACATCTCCAAAATTGTTTTCTCCTTTCCTCTCCCTTCCATCTTTTACTCCAATTAGACCAGATGTGTCTGGCACACATTCTAACTTCAGCATTTGGTAACAGTTCACCAACAGCTGCTTGAAGACCCCACAATAAAATACAATTCAAGAAATAAAATACATTTCTACATATCTATAACTATAAAAGTAATAGACAATTACCTTCTGCATATCTGACATTACAGTAAGACCCTGTCCAGTACCCAACTGCAGGTCCTCTTTCAAGTAGTTGATAAAGAAACTCCAGCTATGTTTAGTCTCCTTGTCCACAACTGCCCAGGCTATAGGAAACATTTGATTGTTTCCATTTCTTCCAACTGCTACAAGAAGTTCACCCTTACAAGCACCCTTTAAGAAACATCCATCAAATCCTATTATTCTTCTACATCCTTCCTTCCACCCTTTCTTCAATGCATCCAAGCATACATAAAAGTACACAAACAAATTCTTTCCTGGTACAGTTTCTTTATCCATCCTTACCCAAACAGAACTACCAGGATTGGTTTGTTTTATGACTTCAGCATAATCACATAACCTAGCAAATTCCATATTCCAGTCACCCATGTTTTCTCTAAGAATCATCATCTTTGCCTTGTAACAAATTGTTTTACCCACATGCAGTCCTAACTCCTCCCTGCACAATTCTTGTATTTCCCAAATCCTCAAAGATGGTTGTTTAGTTATTTCATCCTTGAATCTACTTGCTAGGAACTTAGTTGTACACATTTTGTTCTTATTTGATGGTAAACACTTGTGTATAGGATAGTAATTCTTAATCATAAAGTTACCAGAATCCCTATCAATAGCACCATAGCACAACCATTTGCATTTTTCTTTGAATTTACATTTAGCTCTCACTCTATGAGCTTCATTAGGCCTTAACTTAATCTGATAATGTTTTTCAACAGCATATTTTGCCAAAGCCTTTCTAAATTCCTTAGCATTCTCAAAAATCATTCCAAGTTCAAAAATAGCAACAGTACACTCATCATCATACCTGACCTTTTTGCTCTTTCTTCTGCCTGGTAGATCAATACCTCCAACAGCTTCTGCATCTAGCATATCAGTGCTATCATCACTATCACATTCTGAGCTATCAATATACTTCTCATCTCCTCCCAATCTGCCAGCATATCTATCCTTTTTATTTATTCCAATATCTTCAAAACCTCTATCCACACCAGCCTCACCTATTGGTACTTCTTTAGTTATTGTTTTCTTCTCCCTATCTCTTTTCTTCCTAAGATTAGGATTTCTTTTTTTTCTCCTTTCAGCCCTAAGGGATCTCAATTCTTCATCAACATCTGAATCATCTTCATCTGGAATAGCATCTACATCTATGTCACTACTAGGCAGATATGATTCAGCTTCATTCTGAATTGTATCACCTCCAGGCAGTTCTGTATCAACTTCATTCAAATCTGAATCATTCTCTACAATTCCCTCAGTATTTATACCCACATATTCATCAACAGGACCAGACCATGGTAAAAGACCAGGAGCAGGCAATTCTTCCAACTCATCAATTTCATGGACCACATACACATGAAGCTCATCACCATCTACCAAGTCTTTCACAAATTTTAACAATTGAGTATCAGAAGTAACTTGAACTAATTCATTGTTATCTTCACAGTAAAATCCCTTCACATTTGTATACCCAAGGTCTTTAGTGTAGGAAAGAAACTCGACAAGACTAAAATGATCTTTATCTATGCCAACACCATATACATCTACTTCTCGTTGGTAAGTAGGGTTAGGGTTTCCAACAACACACCCCCCATGATGAAAACAAGTTAAAATATAGCTGTCCATATCTCGAAAAGAATACCCCCAATAAAAGGAAATACCCAAAAAGCCCCTTACTTTACCAGTCAAAACCTGTATTAAAAATGAAAATAAAGAAAGTGGAATCAACAACAATATACACCTTCAACAACAATATACACCTTCTTGAAGAAAACAAAAACACAGGTAGAAAAGAAAATACACCATTACCTTCAATTTCTTCAATTTCTTCAATTTCTCCAATGTCGCACAGCCCGATACCTCGTCAATACAACCTTAAACCTGAAAATGACGACATAAAATACAACAATGGTTATTACTAACAACGAATTGAAGGAAAAACAAAGAAATACATGTGATGAGAGGGGGATTTACCTAGGGTTTTCATCGGAGAAGAGAGAGTTTAGTTCCTTTTCGTTGTTTGAAATCACAAGAATGGGTTTAATTTTTCTTTTAGTTTGGAAAAAACAACGTGTAAAGAGGTTTAAGAGTTGGCATCATATAATTGGTCAATTACTCCACATAGACCGGTTGCCTTGCACGCGCTTATGGTCAACAGAAGTCTGTGCAAAAAGTGTTAAAGTGACACACGGGGACCCTACGTTAGGTGCTTAAAATGAAAATGCTTCAGTTGAGGTGTCTAAGTGAAAGATTGTGCCAAGTTTAGGGGGCCACCGATGGGTTCCCCCTAAAATTAAATAAGTAGACACATGTATCATACATGACATAGTACACGTAGAATGCAAATTATTACATATATGTGCCTATTTTTTCTCAGTATTATATAGATTTAAGTGTCTAGTTATTGCACACTCAAAATTAGAAGACATAAATTCAGTTAAAGTCAAATTTTAAAAAAAAAATACATTTATGAATTATGCCAACAATAAAATAACATACACTGAGATGCAACATGCAAGCGTTTATTTATCATGGATACCCCAAATTATTTTAGTATACGATGTAGACACGTAATTTTTAACTAAACCTAAAATTTTACACAATTTTTAGAGCTTAAATATTTTTATAAATTTAAATTAAATATTTTGATTTTTATCTTATTTTATTAAGTTAATTTTAAAAAATTTGAAAACAATAAAAATAGAAACACTTTTTAAGGTAAATTTTATTTTTAATTGTTTAAAAAAGAAATGAAAAGTTACAAAAAATATATATTTTCTTTTAATTTAGATTTAATAAATAAACTAGTGTTTCTTAATTATATTTTTTAATTAGCCATTTAGTATTTTTTTTATTAGTTCAAAACAATTAATATTTTTATTATTATAATTTTATATAAATTTGATTGAAATGATTAATTTATTAGTTGTTAAAGCTATATTTAATGAATGAAGGTAGCTTTAATTGATGATTATATTTTATTTATTTATTTTTATTTGTTAGTTGTGATCTGTTAAAAATGAATGGGTCATTACATTGTTCTTGTCTCTATTTATATAATAATGATAAAGTAGGTATAGTTATGCTATAAATAAATAAATAAATAAATTATTGTTGTTTTATTTATCAAACAAAGAATGAGATTTATTTTAGTAATTTGTCGTTGTTTTGTTGGATTAATAAGAAATTACAATATGTGTATGCCTAATTTTGCCATTAGCTTTAAGACTAAAATAAAAATATAATATGTGTTGGCCTAATTTTAACATTAACTTTAAGAGTAAATAAAAATAAAAAAATACAAAATAATCTAAAATTTATATTGTATCCTAGAAGTTTAGATTTATTTTATTTGATTTGATCTTATTCATAAAGAACTAATATTTTCTTATAAAATTAGATGAGTTTTAGACACATTAAAAAAGAAATTGTTTCAATTAAAAATGTGGTTACACATTTTTTTGAAACATTTAAAAGAAATTCAAGGATATGGTGACACACCTTGGTAAATTATTCTAACATAATTAAAATCAAGATGTGAGACTAGAATATTAGGTAATGCACTAAAGAGAATAAAACAGTTATGCTTCGAAACTATTAAATACCAAAACCAAGAATGCGGTTACGCATCTAGATTGAGACCAAATAAAGGTTCAACAATTAAATGCGAACAAGTCATGGCCTGAAAATAATATATCCAAAAATATTTTAAAGTAAGTATAAGTTAATAAAAGTGACCGTGCTAGAACCACGGACTCGAGGGATGCCTAATACCTTCCCCTCGGTCAATAGAATTCCTTACCTGAATTTCTAATTTGCAGATCAACTAACGAGTCATTTCCTTTTGATCAGAGATTAAACAAAAAAGGTGACTTGGAACACCATAACTCAATTCAAAGTGGCGACTCTAAAAAAATAAATAATCCTTAAATCAATAGCGTCAATTAAATTGGAAAGACCCTTCCGCCGTGCGAAAAAGGGGTGTGACATCTGACATAGCTTGTGATGGATTTATTCTTCTTTTATAAGAATTTTAAAGTCTCTTAATTATATATATATATATATATATATATATATATATATATATATATATATATATATATCATTGGATTGATAAATTTGAATAAAAAATATAATAGTAATAGTTTATTTTATTTAATGTGGAGGTCGTGGTAATATTTAAGAAATGAAATAATGTTTAGTTAATGTAGCATCCTTTCTTGCGTGGATACTTATTTTGTTGACATATTTATATTTTGGCGAAAATCATAAACCCATACCTTTTCTATTTTTATTCTTTCAATATTCTACCTAACGGTAAAACCCCTTGTTTGACACAAAGCTTATTCTTGTGTGTTTATAAAAGATCAAACTTATTTTTTAGTACTACAACTAATTAACACTATTTTAGTATCATTATATCAACTTATCAAATTCAATACAACTAATTTAATGTCATTATATAAGCTTTTTAAATATGTCAGTCAGGTTTTATTATTCTAATATTATATTATATTTTTTCATTGAAATTTTTATTATTTACCTTTTTACTTTGTAAAGTTTGTGTATATCCTACCTTCTAGAGACTTCATTTGTAGGATTACATTGAGTTTGTTATAGTCATTCAATTTATATATGACAACTAAAAAAAAATAAGGCCATGCTATGAAGTTTGACTTTAGGCCTTCAAACTTGTTGAGACGACTCTAATAAGAAGTAATATAATTACAGAAAAGCTACATAGGAAGGCAATATATGTTATGTATTTATTATATATAACATAGTTTAATAAAATATAATTCGCAGCTATAATATCCATTTAATAGTTATTTTCCAATTAAAAAGTATATCTTTCAATTAATATATTTCTAGGCTTAATTTCAGGCTTTGTATTTATTAATTATCTATCTTTTTTCTTCTCTCCCTTCAAATTAGTGTATAACCCCAAATTGGTATTGGGTTATGAAGGTGAATAGGGCGTCATGCAGAAGCTTACAATTGCATATCATATGGTTGATAAATCAGACGACAAAAACTAATACTAAAAATATAATATTATTATATGAAAACTAATATAAAAGAAAAATATTATAAATTGTTGAGAGAATAAATCTCTTCATAAACAAAACTCTCTAGATGTCTACATTGCGGATACTATTGTGTTATGCTATGAGAAGAGGGATCTTTAATTTGTAGATCTCCAAATTTTTCCTCTAAGGAAAGAATAAACCAAATATGGAAGAACATTATATTTTCCTTTCTAGAAAAGTAAAAACATTTATGGTAATGTTTTATCTTTTCTTTTAGGAAAGTATAAACTTCAAATAAGGTAAGAAAATCAGGGCAAAACCATAACAAATCTCCCCTTTTGGCTGGATTTTCTTGACAAAACTTGATCCGTCTTCTTCACAATATACATGATATCTTCATTCTTCACATAGTCTTCATCACTGCTGCTTGCCATAATTAAAAATAAAATTTAAAATATATGGGTTAAAAATATTTATTTTTATTTTCAAAGATGCAGCAACAAGAATGTTGAAAATATAGTTTAAATCTCTTATCCACATGTAGTTGGACAAAAATCTTCTTTATTATCAAATTGGTTGCAAATTGATTTGAAACCACTTTGAACCTATCTTTAACCTCGATGAACCTGGGCTATTGAACCATTGGATCATTGACCATGTGCTCTGATACTACTTTTATGGGTTATGAAGGTGAATAGGGCGTCATGCGAAAGCTTACAATTGAATATCATATGGTTGATAAATCAGAAGACAAAAACTAATACCAAAAATATAATATTATTATATGAAAACTAATATAAAAGAAAAATATTATAAATTGTTGAGAGAATAAACCTCACATAAACAAAACTCTCAAAATGTCTAAATTGTGGATACTATTGTGTTGTGCTATGAGAATAGTGATCTTCAATTTATAAATCTCCAAATTTTTACTCTAAGGAAAGAATAAACCAAATATGGAAGAATATTATATTTTCCTTTTCGAAAATGTAAAAACATTTATGGTAATGTTTTGTCTTTTGTTTTAGGAAAGTATAAACTTCAAATAATGTAAGAAAATGAGGGCAAAACCCTAACAATTGGCACACTCTTTCCTTTTTCACGAATAATTATTTTTTTCTTCTTTTCTACAATGTACGATTCTTTCAATTTTTTTTCAAATTCAAACCTAATGATGATGCGCTTCTCTTCCTTTTTACGATAAAGCGATGTCATTATTGGCTCGAGATGATTTATGAAACTCCATTGTTTGCCATGAGAGAAAGCTTTGACGATTAAATTCAACTTACGAATTCATGAAATTGTTACTAAAATTAATGGGTGATGTTTTGAAACAATTAGATATATTATGAGGAGTTCATATCTCAAATTTGAGAATTTTTTTGTGCAAATTTGAGACTTCTAAACGAATCAAACGCACACATATATGCATTATGTTCATCTATAAATGCTATATCTGTATTGTATTCATGTATTTGATTGTATTTGTTTTACTGTTATTGTATCAAATGTATTTATTTGTATCTGATATTGATTACACATTTGTATCAATGTATCAAAGTGTATCCATTCCTTAATATTCATGTTGTATCAATGTATTGTGTATTTTGCAATTTGTTATAAATTTGTATCAATGTATTCAAGTCTATTAGTTCCTTGTTTCACATTTGTATCAAGTATTTGAGTGTATTTTTGTTCCCTATTATATGTTTGTATCAATGTATTTTGAGTATTTCTATAATGCATTCATCAGAAAAATGTATTTATATCAATGTCGTATTAATGTATTCAAATGAAAAAAAGTGTATAACAAAAAAAAAAAAAAATCTATATCAATGCCGTACAAGTAATAGTTAGTGATATAAAACATAAAGGAAGAAGAACTAGTTCAATTCATTTGTGTATTATGGAAAAAATATTGTGAAATTGTCATTGTTCCATTGATTATGAAATTTTGAGATATTAGGCTAAATTTCTTTTTAAAAAGATACTCTTGCACAATTAATGCACTGCATTAGATGTTGTATTTATATTTGGAGTAACTACCTAAAAATAGTATATGTATACTAGAATACAATGACCAAATACAGTGAATACATTGTAACTAGATAGTCAATTAATTGTTAGTTACAAATAGTTATTATCTTAATTATAGCTACTAAACTGTGCTAGCCACTAAACCATAGTCATTTCGGTAAGTTCCTCTATAATTATTGTCAATTCACACCAAAAGAAAAATATAGAGTTTGAAGATAATTTGGGAAAGGAATGAAACTTGATTCTAAATCAATCCAAAATATTTGCGGGTGCTCGAGTTGGAGGAAAATATTTTTCACACGTAGGTCCTTTTGTTTTTGGGTAAAGTCATGGGTGGATCTATGAAGGCCAGTGGGGGTGCCACTCCACCCCCGAACTTCGACGGAAACTCTATATATACATAGGTATATATATAATATTTATATAAATATAAAGAGTGTCACCCAGTTAACAAAATTGGCTTGTGGTGCCATGATAGGAGGGCAACTTTAGATGGCTAATGTTGCGGGTTTGAATCCCATTTGTACCTATTTTTTTTTGAGAAATTTGCTGCAGACATTTTTTAAGGAAAAAAAAGGCTCCAAGCACCTTTTTTAAGGAAAAAAGCTGGCACATTAATCGATAAGTCTATTTGGAACCACGAACTCTAAATTCTAGATCCGCCACTAGGTAAAGTACTACTATCAAGTAATGTCAAATCAATCTTAGCATTCAAGGGTATATTTAGGATTTTAAAGTTATGAGTTGTTTTTCTAAAAAATGTCCACTTCATTAAATAGTTGAATTTGTACGAAGGGGTTATAGACAAGTGAGTTGAGGGCCAATTAAATTTATTCTATTTGGGATAAAATACCTAGGTCCTACAATAATATATTCTAGGAATTACTCTATAAAGAATTTAGGGGATTACTCTATAAAGAATCATGGAGAAAATCATTGCTTTATTTGAGCAGATGGTCTATCAGAAATAACCTCTCTATCTTTATAAAGTAAGAAATAAGACTGCGAACACATGCACCATCTTCCTCAAACCTCATTTGGGCATTATGTTATTGTACAAAAACCTTGAACTTGAAGAAGTTAATACAATGTCCGAACATCATATAAAAATATTTTAGAACTTTTAACCATGTTATATATAAATTTGAGCTCAATACTATCTAATCGGATGCATAATATTTAGATTTTAGTGTGCCCTAGCTTGTTGGGATCATTAATTATCTTACTACTTTATATTCAAGTTTTTGCACGTTATAAACACTCCACATGTGAACTATACATATATTATAACCCTTAGTGGGGAAGGGTTTATTTTTTCACAAGAATGAGCAAACAAAAAAATAAATGATTGGTCAATTGACATGTACTAAACCTGTCTACTTTAATCAATCCCTTTGTGAAAAACAGAATCTATCAAACTTACACAAAGATTATGTTATGTTAGGTGAACCAAACGTATCTACACTCTATTTATTTGTTAAGCCACCCTCCACCCCACCCTAGGGGCTGAGTTATATAGAACTCGGGAGTTCATTTGAATTTTCGTCATTAGAAATTAGACTATATATAAAGGATCAATTTATTGATTTACTAGTATATATGTGTAATAATGAACCCCTCCACATAAGCTAATTTTAGAAATGAGGGGAAAAAGAGTGAAATTAGGGCTTTAAGTCGTCTATGTGAAGGTGGGGAAAGTTTGACATGCACATGTGGAGTCCATGTGACATTTTAGCACACACATAGATGTTTTTGTTAAACAGAAGGGCAAGTGTGGTCCAATAGTTAGACGGGAAGGGTATTTTTGAGCCAAAATATAGTTTAAGGGTATATTTAAACTATTTCGAATAGTTTAAGGGTAGTTTTGACCCTTTTTCACAGTCGTCTATGTGGAGGTTGGGTATGTTTGGCATGCACATGTAGCATCCATGTGGCATTTAACAGGATACTTCCATTAACTAGAAGGGTAGGTGTGGCTAGGGTTGTGTATCGATCGGTTCGATTCGGTTTTGGAGTTAATCGGTTTGGTTTATTGGTTATCGGTTTGTAGAGATGCTGAACTGCTATCGAACCATTAACATATTGGCTTATCGGTTATTGGTTTATCGGTTTTTTACCGTTATCGGTTCGGTTATTGATTTAACCGTTAAGATTTGACCAAAAAAAACATTGAAAATCACTTAGAAATAAGGTGACAAACCAAATGAACCATGCACATGAGTTCACAAGTTACATCTTTCTCAAAAGCAAACATCTTTACATTGTAGAATAACCAAGTGTTTGACACAACCATAAATAAAAGTAGGAAACCAAACTCTAAGTCAAGGACTTTATATACAAAATGGTATAAATATAATTATTTAATTTACTATCGGGTTATCGGTTAACCCTTTAAGAAAAAAACCTCAAACCGTTAAGAACAGATAACCCAATAAGAAAAAAAATCGAAATTGTTATCAAAACCGCTAAATCAATAACCCAATACTGATAAACCAATAACTTTTTTTTGGTTCGGGTTATCGGTTTCTGTTCGATTTTGAACAGCCCTGGGTGTGGCCCAATAGTTTGGCGGGAAGTGTATTTTTGAGTTGACATATAGCTTAAGGGCATATTTAAGCTATTTCGGATAATTTAAGGATAATTTTGACCCTTTTCCGTTAATATAATGATAAAAATGGAAATCCAATATTAATTCAAACTGTATTATTTAGTCCGCAGTTTCTAGATCAACCACACAATTCTCTTTAAATCAAAATTAAAATCAAAATAATTAATGAACTGAAACTGAGTAAAGAGAACTAATTAATCAATTATACTTAATTAATGTTATAATATAGTTTATTAGGGACAAGAATATTAGTTGAGTGATCAAAGTCAAGTAAGATTTGCAAATCCACCGACAGCATCATTAATCACCTTAAAAAAAACCACTTTATGCACACACAAAAACATTATTTTTCACATTTTGAAAATGCATATTTTGACCTGCTTCATTGTTTGCCTTTAATTTATTACTCTATTAATGCTAATCTTGAATTTATTACTACCTATTATTTTTTTCTCTCCGATCTTATCGAACTATTTGTTATTGTTATTGTTTTCTTTTTTTTTTATTTTTAGTATAATATTTTTATTTTTTCTTTCATACTTAATTTTGATATATTTTACATGAATTGAGAATAATCTTTCAAAAATAATTTTTCTATTTGTATCATATTCTATTGTGTATATACCTGACATCATCCTCTCTGGGCCTATTATAAGAGTCCACTAAATATTATAGTATATTGTAGAGCAATTTAAACAAAGTTGAAATAAACTTAGATATATGTTTTTTTACACCTTTCCTCTCCATATTTAAGTAATCTAAAATTATCACACCAATTAAACTCTATGGATGTTGAAATTAGGAGCATAAGCTCTGAATGAACCCGTTACCCTCCATTAATAGAATTTGAGGTCAAAAGGAGGAAAACAACAACTTCTAGAGAAGAATTTATATGCTTTGCACTTTAGATGGATGAATGAATAGATCAACACAAAGTGATGTATATATACATATAGAATTGCATGAAGTCTAATTAACTAACTTGTTTCTAATTGTATAACAACTTTAACAGATTCCTAACTAACCCTAACTAACTAATCACTATGAATATTTGATTAAGTACAGTGCACATAATCTCATCCTCAAGATTGTATGATGTTGCTTTGGTGAAGATGTCTGTCAATTATGAATTTGAGGAGATGTGATGGAGTGCAATCAGTCGTTTTTGAAGTTTGTCCCTAACAAAATGGCAATCCACTTCTATGTGTTTTGTCCATTCATGAAAAATTAAATTTTTGGTTATATGAATTGTTGCTTGGCTATTATAAAACACATGTATAGATAAAAGAACATTGCATTGTTAATTCATCTAGTAGTCTCTCAAACCATACTAGTTCTCCCATCACTTGTCTCACAACTCTATATTATGCCTTTGAAGATGGCAGAGATATTGTGGCATGTTTCTTGGACCAGACATCCACCTAGGCCTCCTTGAATTAGGACAAGCTGCCCAATCTAAGTTACAATAAGCGTTGATATTAAATTCAGCCTTTTTTGAAATGAAAATTTCCAATGTAGAATCTTGTTTCAGATACCTAAGGACGCGATAAGCAACCATCAAATATGGTTCTCTAGGTGACTACATGAAGTGGCAAAGATGTTAAACACTGTAGGCTATGCTAATACTTGTGTTTGTGAAAAAAAATAAGTTTTTCAACCAACTTTCTATAGTGAGTGGTTCTGATTGTAGCTTGCCATCTTGTAGCCTTGAGTTTCTCAGCGGAATCAAGAGGTGATGTAGATACCTTGTAATTTATGAAGTCATACTCTTTCAGGAGATCAGTAGTAAATTTCTTCTAAGAGATGAGAACATCATCTTGTCTGCATAATATTTCTAGCTCCAGAAAATAGTGTAAATTTTTAAGATCTTTTATCTTAAAATATCATGCAAAAACACCTATAGGGAAGTGATTTCTTCTAAATCGGTACCAGTCAAGATCACATACTCAACATAGATAGCAACAAATACCCGGGAGCACCCTTCTCTTTATAAAATAATGAGTAGTCATTGTTAAAGTATGTGTATCCTTTTGAACAGAGGCTGCAGCTAACTTATCATACCATTGTCTGCTAGGTTGTTTTAGACTATACAATGACTCATTTAATTTACAAATCATGTTGTCATTATCCCTCATAAGTCCTTGTGGAAATTCCATGTATGCCTCCTAAAACAAATCACCATAGAAGAAAACATTATTCACATTTAGTTGATAAAAAGCCTCATCCTTTCTTCATAATTAGGAAAATTAAAATCCTAACAATAGTCATTTTGGCTACAGGTGAGAATATCTCTGTATAATATATATGAGCCTATCGAGTATATCCTTTTACAACAAGCCTAACTTTGATAATTTCTAGACTCCCATATGCTTTGTGCTTAATTTTATACACCCACTTATATCCAATAACATTTTTCCCTTAGGTAGAGGTACCCGTTCCTATAGGTCATTTGTGTATAAGGCTTCAAATTCTTGTGTCAGTGCTATTTGTCAAGAAGGATTCAAGATTGTTTCTTCACAAGAATCAGGTTCACATTCATATAAAATGGTCTTCACTAACTGCTAGCTATCAAAACACAAGGTGGTAAACAAACATTGTCATGATTGAATATGAATGAAGTGAGGGAATGTTGTGGATCAAGGGTGTTAGATGTAGGTGTAGGGGAATGAAAGTTAGGTAAAGTGTAGTTGTATTCTTTCAAATAGTTGGCGGTATGAAGTGGCCTAGTTGTCCTCATAGGTGCAGGTGACGGTAGGGCATCACTAGAAACATATGTGTTAGGACTAGGCAAGGTTGGTACATGGTTAGATAATTGTGGATGTGCATTTGAATCCAATGTCAATATTATTGGTTACTTGGTTAGTAGTAACTTTATAAAATGTGTTTGTTTCCAACAATTCATCATTAACAGAAGTGCTTATTGTACCACGCATATAAAACAAACTATCCAAATGATAAATAAGTAATTTCAAGACATAGTTGAAACTGGAGCCATCAGGAGCAATAACAAAAGGAATAACAACTTGGTGAAAAAGAACATATCTAACTAGTAGCTTGATGTGGTACCTTGTAGCCTTTTGTATCGAAAGGGTATCCAAAAAAATGTGTGGTGTTGCCCTTGATTCAAATCTGTCTTTATGGGCATTCAAAATAGTAGGAAAACAAAGGCATCCAATATCTCATAGGCAATTTTGATTGAACAAGAAGTACCCTTGTTGTTTTCAAGAGATATTTGTGTTTCCTTTTTGTCACACCATTATGTTAAGGTGTATAAAGGCATGATCTTTGATTTGAAATTGGTCTTCTATGAGAGATATGAAGGCTTCCATAACTTGCAGTGCATTACTTTTGCATACGATGAACTGAGTCCAAGTCGATCTACTATGGTAATCCACCATTGTCAAGAAATAACTGTAATCATCATGAGTGGGTATGTGGTATAATTCCCATAGGTCAATTTATAGTAGTTCAAAAATCTTCTTGGTAGTATTAGTACTTCCCTAGAAAGGCATGCTGGTTTGTCTTGCCATAAGACATATGATACAAGTGAACAACCCTAGGTATGGCCCAATAGTTCGGCGGGAAGTGTATTTTTGAGTTGACATATAGTTTAAGGGTATATTTAAGCTATTTTGGATAATTTATTTCCGTTAATATAATGATAAAAATGGACGGAGGGAGTATAAAATCCAATAATAATTCAAACTGTATTATTTAGTCCCCAGTTTCTAGATCAACCACACAGTTATCTTTAAATTAAAATTAAAATCAAAATAATTAATGAACTGAAACTGAGTAAAGAGAACTAATTAATCAATTATACTTAATTAATGTTATAGTATAGTTTATTAGGGACAAGAATATTAGTTGAGTGGTCAAAGTTCAAATAAGATTGCAAATCCACCGACTGCATTATTAATCACCTAAAAAAAAAATCCACTTGATGCACACACGAAAACATTATTTTTCACATTTTGAAAATGCATAATTTGACCTGCTTCATTGTTTGCCTTTAATTTATTACTCTATTAATGTTAATCTTGAATTTATTATTACCTATTATTTTTTTCTCTCCGATCTTATCGAACTATTTGTTATTGTTATTGTTTTCTTTTTTTTATTTTTAGTATAATATTTTTATTTTTCTTTCATACTTAATTTTGATATATTTTACATGAATTGAGAATAATCTTTCAAAAATAATTTTTCTATTTGTATCATATTCTATTGTGTATATACCTGACATCATCCTCTCCGGGCCTATTATAAGAGTCCACTAAATATTATAGTATATTGTAGAGTAATTTAAACAAAGTTGAAATAAACTTAGATATATGTTTTTTTACACCTTTCCTCGCCATATTTAAGTAATCTAAAACTATCACACCAATTATGGATGTTGAAATTAGGAGCATAAGCTCTGAATGAACATGTTCCCCTCCATTAATAGAATTTGAGGTCAAAAGAAGGAGGAAAATAACAATTTCTAGAGAAGAATTTATATGCTTTGCACTTTAAATGGATGAATGAATAGATCAACACAAAGTGATGTATATATACATATAGAATTGCATGAAGTCTAATTAACTAACTTGTTTCTAATTGTATAACAACTTTAACAGATTCCTAACTAACCCTAACTAACTAATCACTATGAATATTTGATTAAGTACAGTGCACATAATCTCATCCTCAAGATTGTATGATGTTGCTTTGGTGAAGATGTCTGTCAATTGTGAATTTGAGGAGATGTGATGGAGTGCAATCAGTCCTTTTTCAAGATTGTCCCTAACAAAATGGCAATCCACTTCTATGTGTTTCGTCCTTTCATGAAAAATTAAATTTTTGGTAACATGAATTGTTGCTTGGCTATTATAAAACACATGTATAGGTAACGAACATTGCACTGTTAATTCATCTAGTAAATCTCAAACCATACTAGTTCTCCCACCATTTGTCTCACAACTCTATATTATGCCTTTGAAGATGACAGAGATATTGTGGCATGTTTCTTGGACTTCCATATAATGAAACTATTAGCCATAAGCACCAGACATCCATCTAGACCTCATTGAATCAAGACAAGCTGCCCAATCTAAGTTACAATAAGCGTTGATATTAAATTCAGGCGTTCTTGAAATGAAAGTTTCCAATGTAGAATCTTGTTTCAGATACCTAAGGACACGATAAGCAACCATCAAATATGGTTCTCTAGGTGACTGCATGAATTGGCTAAGATGTTCAAACACTGTAGGCTATACTAATACTTGTGTTTGTGAAAAAAATAAGTTTTTCAACCAACTTTCTATAGTGAGTGGGTCTGATTGTAGCTTGCCATCTTGTAGCCTTGAGTTTCTCAGCAGAATTAAGAAGTGATGGAGATACCTTGTAATTTATGAAGTCATACTCTTTCAGGAGATCAGTAGTAAATTTCTTCTAAGAGATGAGAACATCATCTTGTCTGCATAATATTTCTAGCCCCAGAAAATAATGTAAATTTTTAAGATATTTTATCTTAAAATATCATGCAAAAACACCTATAGGGAAGTGATTTCTTCTAAATCGGTACCAGTCAAGATCACATACTCAACATAGATAGCAACAAATACCCGGGAGCACCCTTCTTTTTATAAAATAATGAGTAGTCATTGTTAAAGTATGTGTATCCTTTTGAACAGAGGCTGCAGCTAACTTAGGTTGTTTTAGACCATACAATGACTTATTTAGTTTACAATCATGTTATCATTATCCCCCTATAAGTCCTTGTGGAAATTCCATGTACACCTCCTAATACAAATCACCATAGAAGAAAACATTATTCACATTTAGTTGATAAAAGCCTCATCCTTTCTTCATAATTAGGAAAATTAAAATCCTAACAATAGTCATTTTGGCTATAGGCGAGAATGTCTCTGTATAATCTATACGAGCCTATTGAGTATATCCTTTTACAACCAGCCTAACTTTGATACTTTCTAGACTCCCATATGCTTTGTGCTTAATTTTGTACACCCACTTATATCCAATAACATTTTTCCCTTAGGTAGAGGTACCCGTTCCTATAGGTCATTTGTGTATAAGGCTTCAAATTCTTGTGTCAGTGCTATTTGTCAAGAAGGATTCAAGATTGCTTCTTCACAAGAATCAGGTTCATATTCATATAAAATGGTCTTCACTAACTGCTGGCTATCAAAACACAAGGTGGTAAACAAACATTGTCATGATTGAATATGAATGAAGTGAGGGAATGTTGTGGATCAAGGGTGTTAGATGTAGGTGTAGGGGAATGAAAGTTAGGTGAAGTGTAGTTGTATTCTTTCAAATAGTTGGCGGTATGAAGTGGCCTAGTTGTCCTCATAGGTGCAGGTGACGGTAGGGCATCACTAGAAACATATGTGTTAGGACTAGGCAAGGTTGGTACATGGTTAGATAATTGTGGATGTGCATTTGAATCCAATGTCAATATTATTGGTTACTTGGTTAGTAGTAACTTTATAAAATGTGTTTGTTTCCAACAATTCATCATTAACAGAAGTGCTTATTGTACCACGCATATAAAACAAATTATCCAAATGATAAATAAGTAATTTCAAGACATAGTTGAAACTGGAGCCATCAGGAGCAATAACAAAAGGAATAACAACTTGGTGAAAAAGAACATATCTAACTAGTAGCTTGATGTGGTACCTTGTAGCCTTTTGTATCGAAAAGGTATCCAACAAAATGTGTGGTGTTGCCCTTGATTCAAATCTGTCTTTGTGGGCATTCAAAATAGTAGGAAAACAAAGGCATCCAATATCTCATAGGCAATTTTGATTGAAAAAGAAGTACCCTTGTTGTTTTCAAGAGATATTTGTGTTTCCTTTCTGTCACACCATTATGTTAAGGTGTATAAAGGCATGATCTTTGATTTGAAATTGGTCTTCTATGAGAGATATGAAGGCTTCCATAACTTGCAGTGCATTACTTTTGCTTATGATGAACGGAATCCAAGTCGATATACTATGGTAATCTACCACTGTCAAGAAATAATTGTAATCATCATGAGTGGGTATGTGGTATGATTCCTATAGGTCAATTTGTAGTAGTTCAAAAATCTTGTTGGTAGTATTAGTACTTCCCTAGAAAGGCATTTTGGTTTGTCTTGCCATAAGACATATACAATTGAAAGGTTGTCTAGTAGAAAAGTTTATAGATATGGTAGAGATATTTTTCATTTTACAAAAGGTAGATCTCCTAATTTAACATGCCACAAAATTTCAGTATCATAAGTGTGAGATGCTGATAAAGATTATCAGCAAAATAAAGAGAATCAATAATAGAACAAGGGGAATCAACAACATAACTAGCTTCTTTATTAGCTATTTGAGAATATTTTACCGTAGGTGATGGTGAATCTTAACTCTTAATTTCAACTAAGACATTTTCACAATTGATCAAAGAAGGGACGAACTGATCGACAATTAGAAGAATAACTAGTGATATGAGATGAAACATTATCATTAGTGTAACATTTCAGAAATTGAAAAGTTGAATTGAAAAAAAAGAGTTCAGATATTTGTCCCTGCTGCAGGAACTATGAGTCTTAGCTATGGACTCCTACAGGTCGTAGGAATGAAGTAGTTGAGTTGAGCTTTAGAAATGTTGAGACTCTAATGTTGCACCTACAAATGGATATGGTGGGATGTAATCAGTTATATGGGTCATATATGGGTTCCATAGAAGGGTTCTAGTCTTAGTAAATTTCGTGCTTGAAATTGGGTTTTATAAGTTGGCTCTACGAGCCGTAAGAAATTGGAAAAATCGTAGAATGGTTCTGTGGGAAGTGGATGAATTTTTTGATTTCTAAAGTTGGTTCTACGGTTGACCAATACGAGCCATAAAAAGGTCTACATACCTTAGGTCCCAATCAAAGATCACTTCTGCCAGTTAATTCTTAAGGGTATTTGGGTCTTTATCTATGTATTTAATGTCTATACTACATCGTTTTGACCCTAATTCTAAGATCTATAACTACCTTTCAACCCCTAAAACTACTCAACTCTCTCATTCTCTCAAATCCCCAATTCACATCTAAGTTCATCCCCTCAAATTCTCTCTCAAATTCTAGGAAGAAAGCTAGGGTTCCAAGTTCAAAGTCTCCCATTCTCTCTTGTTTTGCTAGGCTTCAATTACTAAGGTATAATAAGAGCTTGTTCCAAGTTCTAGGAAGAAAGCTAGAGTTCCAAGCTTTTAAAAACTAAATAAGACTTTTTAATTTTGTGGTCTACACTAAAAATGAGTAACTGTACCAAAATGTCTTAAATTTGCAGTCTTCAACACTTTCGTGGTGAATAACATGAGAGAAGTGAGGTTAAAATGGTTTAAACATGTGAAGAGAAGGATGTACACCCCTAAATTCTAACAAGAGTCGTATATTGATTTACCATCGCTAAACTACTTCAATATGGGTTACTCTTCTGTTGGAAACTTTAAATGTTGTGAAAAATTGCTAGCTTGCTAAATATAAAGTGTATCGTAATTGATGGGATTGTATGGGGGTATTTACATAAGAGGTTAAAGAGAATGTTGTATAATTGTAAAAAGAAGGTGAAGGATATATATATATATATATATATAAGTGTATAGGTATGCATTTAAGGGCAGCACACAAAATAGTTGGGCAGCACCTTGGCCAGCCAGCTGTCCAAGTGATAACCATCACTTGTGTAGATATATATTGACCCTTTCCTAGGGAATTTCGGTGACTTCAAGATTTAAAACCCTTAGAAACTTAGCTTATCATTTGTTCTTCAAAAATCACAAGAAAAAAACGTTGGTCTTTTGGCTGAAATTCAAAGAGACAAACTGCCTTGTTGGTAAGTGCTGGAAACAGTTTCTGAGCTGGATAGTGTTTGGTAATTTGTGTATATCTTATTCTGTAGAGCTTAGTTTACTATGAATAAATATGATTTGGAAAGATAATTCATATATCTACAACTCTTATGTTTATGTGAAAGTCTGATTTAGCTGTTATGGATTTGAAAAATGGGACGAAACATCGAACAAGTTCTGTCCAGATTTCTCTGTTTTTGATGCTGAGTAGTGTGTATTACGTTTAGAATATCTAATTCTCTAGAACTCCGTTTTGGGTAAATAAATATGATTTGGAAAGATGATTCATGTACCTACAACTTTTATGTTTATGTGAAAGTATAATTTAACTGTTATGGACTTGAAATTTGGGACGCAACGCAGGACAAGTTTTGTCCAGACTTCGAATTTAGAAACCCAGTAGGAACCATTGTTAGTGTATTGATGATATATTTTTGTACAAAATATATTTTTTGGTGATTCTTGTTGCGTTGCAATCTTAAGAGATGTATCTACAGCTTTCATGAGGGTTACAAAGTCTAGTTTTGCCTTTTTCCTGTTCAAATCTAAGTTACAATATGGGGTACTAAACTGGCCAGAATCACTGTTTTAGGAACAAAGTTGTATCTGTGTGGGCTGAGTTTAATTGTGATGATAATCCTGTTGTATTTTGACATTATTGAGATATTAGGAATTAAAGAAGTTATTTAATTGTATTTGTAAGGTTATATACACTTGTGAACAAGTTGAGAACCTTGATACGTTGGTTGGTCTTCTGTTTGAGCTTGCGAAGTTGGTTGGATTGTTGCTACACTAAAGTATTGAGGTTTGTGTATAAACTTGTACTTGTACTCTTGTAACGGCTGGTGTATATGAAATTGATCTTGATACCTCAGCTACCTCTTGTCACTTTGCATTGTCGTGTTGGTACGATATTCATGTAACTCGCCCACTTGTATGGATTGTTTGATCACTTGGCACTCTTGTTGGGACCATGTCCTTCTTGTGGCTGTGACTTTGTCACTATTGGCAAGCCTCTTGATTCGGATCATTTGTCATCTTGACTCTGGATTTATAGTTCGTCTTAGGAATGGAGGTTATCCATTTTAAGTACGAACTAGAAAGCCATTTTTAATATGGTTCTTGGTTCTCTTGATTATTGGGCTATGACCCTTCTTGATACAGGGCTTCGGTCCTTCTTGATACAGGGCAGTGACCCTTCTTGATACTTGCTTGTGCTGGGTGTGACGACATGAAATATATATTGGGCGAGCCTTGTTATTGAATTTCTTGGAAAATGGTGCTATGAGCTTCTTGACATTTGTATCTTTGAATATAGAACTTGACACTTGTTATATATTGTTACTTGATTTATATAATTATTATGTTTCAAGTATGTTGCTCATTGACTTGAGAATGGTAGCTTGGTGAAAGTTGAGGATTCCAAACCTATAGTTTTTACACCACTAAGCTATATGCTTAGCGATAGTTGTTTCTATCGTAGGGGCTGATCGAGAGGAGGCATGAAGATGGAAATTTTAAGAACCTTAAAGAAGATCACATTTGCATATAGACATATATATTTTGTATAAATTTTGGTACTTATACACGATCTATGTGATGTATATTTGCATTCGATTTTTAGCATGTTTGGGTTATTTGGGGTGGGTAAGCCCAAGTTTTGTAATATGTTACCTTTCCTACTTGTTTGGAAGGATAGTATGAAGCATGAACCCAATTAATTTGGGGTACTTGAAAGTTGATGATAATTTTTTTTTATCATTATTTACTTGCATGGGGACAATATATATGC
The DNA here is from genome assembly GCA_037074985.1 of Solanum bulbocastanum. Taxonomy (NCBI): domain Eukaryota; kingdom Viridiplantae; phylum Streptophyta; class Magnoliopsida; order Solanales; family Solanaceae; genus Solanum; species Solanum bulbocastanum. Next base: position 35,008,760 of record CM073607.1, read on the forward strand.
ATAAAATATCTCGTGATTCATTTGCGTTTGGTACTTGGAAAGGGATGTTACACACCTTGTCTTTTTTGCCACAAAGATAATTGAACACAAAAGGAAAAAATTTCACATTAATTAATCTCTCTCAAGATCTCAAGATCTAGGAAGAAAACTAGGGTTCCAAGCTCAACGTCTCCAATTCATCGCAACCCAATTTGCCTCTAAATCTTTCCTCTTGCACTTATAAATGTCTTAAAAACTAGTATCTATACCTATAGGACCAGATGGTATCTCATATTTATTTACCCTATCAACCTTCCCTTTAGTCTGTTCTTGAATGTTAAATTGTCTAACTTGAAGCAACTCATCGAAATCACTCAAATTATAAATGTTTCATAAACATCATAGAGTGAATCAAAATCAGAATGAAGCCCTACATTTACTCTAGTAGACTGTTCCTTAACTCTAAGGGATTGGTCTTCATTTAAACCTCTATTTTCATTTTCATTAAATGGTTGAGATGAAGACACACCAAGTCCTCTCTTTTTGTGGGGAGGAGGACACATCAACACTATCTTTTAGTGGGGAGGACACATCATCATTAGTGTTACGCAATACGGGTAGCTCCTAACAACTAAAGGTAAATTAATTTCATACATCAACAAAATTTGCAACAATCAAATCTATATATATATAAAGCTGAATATAGTCCAAGTTGATATGGCACCTCTCAAAGGCCACCATTCCTATTTATCTTTTTTCTCCTTTTTTTACACTTTTTAATTCATTTTTATACCTATTCTACTACTTAAATAGATTAAATGATTTGTGAGCTCTTAATGTATCATTAAAGAGTTAATAATGAAAGTACATTATTGTGAACAAATTTCAAATGTTTTAACTTGTTTAAAACTTCACAAAAACATATCAATGTTAAAATTAAGGAAATCCTTACCATTAATAATATAAAAAAAAACTCTTCATTTTTATTTTTCAATAAGTTTTTTCAGTTACAACATAATTCTGTATTATTTAATTATAGAAGTTGAAAGGTTTCTGCACCATTAAAATGAGAAGACAACTATTAAACAAAATATATTCACCATCTTAATTTTTTCATAATCAATATGATATGCAATATAAATCTACAAAAATAGGTAGAATAGAAAGAATGAGTCCAAGAAAAAAGATCATAGAGATTCAAGATTATTTTGTAATCTCAATGCATGAACATTACTACTACCTTGTGTTCTTGTAGTAATGTTGGATCATCATAACTCTTCCTTGATCACCTTTCAAGATACCAAACATCATTCACGTGATATACGAAAAGGAAGGCTGCTACTAAGCATTTGAAATTTGACTGACATCCGAGAGTAAAACAAGAAGAAGACAAGAAGCGGGAATTGAAATTTTTGTAGAAGTTTTAGTCTAAATCTACAATTAGTTTGATAGGTATATTTTTCAACCCAAACTCTTATATAAATATTGTTGTTTTTCTTTTTTTTGGTCATATTTTTCTTTATTTTTTTCACTGAAAAACTTTGAATTTGTATGACAAAAAAAGTAACGATATTTCAAGAAAGAATTGATATTGAGGGATTTTGCTTAACATTAGGAAGAGACAAAGAAGAAATTATAAAAAGTATAGCAGAAGAGAAAGAAAAATGAAAACAAATAAAGAGGGATAAGAAAAATAAAGATGTTTAGAAAAAGAAGAAAAAGCAAAGGTTCTATATATAATATTATCAAATTAAATTTTGATATACATAGAATGATTTATTTATTTTGTTTTCATATATAAATATTAGTATGTTCCATATATATATATATATATATATATATATATATATATATATATAATATTATCAAATTAAAATTAAAATTTATATAAAATTAATGATTCTTTTACTTTGTTTCATATTTAAGTCTTAGTATGTTCCATATATATAATATTGTCAAATTAAAATATACAAAAAATAATTCATTTATTTTATTCCATAGACAAGTTTTAGTATATTCCATGTATAGTCTCCTTAATATATAGAGAATAATAATAAATTATTTAAATGAAAGGAGATATTATTTAAAACAGAAAAAGAAGAAGAGGGAGGGTCTATTAATTTTAATTTATTATGAGTAGAATAAGATAGGAAATGACTTCAAATTTGAGAGAAAAATTTAAAAATAAAGATTATAATTAAGAAAGGATCATAATTAACGTTAGAAAAAAAGAAAAAGAAAACTAAAATTAAAAAAAAGGCATTAAGAAGAACCAAAAAAAAAAAAACTGCCGAAACTATTAATTAGATTATATCATTTCTTATTTATTCTATCTCTTTTTTAGTTTATTTAATGTTTTATAATATAAAACTCATATAAAAGAAACTATGATTAAATGCATACAAATATATTAATAACGACTAAATATTCAAAAAGTATACTTCACAAACTTGTACTTTGTATATAGTATTACACAACAAAGTAAATCAAAAATCTGATTGAATACATTTAAAAATATTAGTAAACATTGAAAGATTAAAATTTATAGATATTATACTTCACAAATTTATCAATATTATGTGTTAGTATATCGTATAATAAAGAAATTATAAATAAAAATATTTTTATTTATTATTCTCAAATAATTTGATGAATAAATTTATTTTTAATATCGTATAAATTTTATTTGGTAAATTCATTGATGTTTGTAATTTGTATAAAATTGCAAAGAATGATGTAACAGTACTTTCTATAGGCAAAAGAAAAAAGATTATTCTATTTTATGTTATTGGTAATTTTATCTTCATTCTTTTTATTTATTCATTTTTATTTTTTTATTTTTGTAATTTATGTTTTTTTTTAGTTGACAATTATATTAAAATTTGTAATATATCTTTTAAATAATTCACATTTATTAATTAACTCAAATATATATGGTTTAAAAGTTATTTTATTTTCATAAAAAGAAAATATAATAAATTTAAATACTTTTTTATGTCAAGAAATTTTAAAACATCAAAATCAATATTTAACATGTAATAGCCACCATTCTTGTTGATTCTACATCCAAATGTTTCAACATTTTCCGCATCCAATTCCAGTGCTAATTTATGAAGCAACATGATATGCAACTCATATACATCTATATTAATCTTTTCAAAATTAATGATTCCATTGACATAGCTTAGCTCAGGAACAAATACAAAACAACCTCCATAATGAATTTGAAGTGTCACTATTATTGCAATCATTTATTTACCAAGTCTGTAAAGTGATAAGAAAAACAACATTATTAGTGAATTTGTTCGTACTTGAAAAATATTCTAATTTTAAAAATAAGAATAACAAAAAACCCTATTTTTCTAAGGTAACAAGGTGTCAAGATTCTTAGACACAATTGATATATAACAATGGACCACTAACAAAATCAATACCCAAGACAATTGACGAAAAATAATATTAATTTCAGTTGAAATTGAGATTTTACGAACAAGTCCTAGAATCTACTCAAATTTATGAAATATGCTATGAAGTCACTCAAAGTCATAACGGACTACAAAAGCATATTACACTAACATTAGGCACAAATCAAAATAAAATCTCCAATTTTTTTTAGAAAATTCAATGACACTAGACCCTAAAATCAAACAAATACAAACAAACAAAAAGAAAAAGAAATACAAACTAAAATAACTTGAAAAACTAAGAAACTTATAATGAATATCAAAGACAAAACACCTGAGCTTGTGAGAGAAGGGGGGAAATCGCGAAGGAACTGAGCTCGTGAGAGAATGGAAAAAATTACGCCATTTGTAAATAAAAGTAGGCATACCTAGATGAACTATGAAAAATGAGTTTTCTTTGTTTCACGCTAGTTATTTCTACGTGATTGAAATATTGCTACATGAATCAAAAGATTTGTTTGTTTAGCCAACATATAATTGTTTGTGCAACACGCACAATATCAAGTTAAAAATTATATCTAAAATATTGAGGTTCGAAGAGTTTAGGAGTTTAGATAACAAAAGAGTAAATAGAAAGGTTCACAATAAAAATTCATACAAGTATAATGCTATATCAGGTAAATAGAAGGGCTCACAGTATAAATCTTCTAATTTTTTTTAATGTTATAGAATTATAAATTTGAAAATAAATAATAAAAAGCTAGCCCGCTCCAATCCTCAACCGTTTTAGTGTTGAATTGGGTTGAACATTTTCAGTCCCTTCAAAATGAAGAACTGGTCCACCCTAGCCCTTTAAATTCCTTAGCCTGCAAGACTTGGGCCATGTGGAGCTCGATGATCGCTCTAATATAAGGCATCATTTTAGCTTTTTGTTTAAGCCCTAAACAACCCGCTAACGCTACAATCTCTCTGTCATAGGTGATGGTGGACATGGCTGCTTCAGAGTATTTTGATGTAGTTGCAGGTGACTGTTATTCTGGTGTAGGAACTCCATTGACAGATTAGACCGCTTCTCTGATCATCTCTTTTGGTTTCCTCCATGTATGTATCTGCTCCGTTTTATTTGGGTGTTATGACTTTATCTCAAATCTCAAATTGTGTTTCTTTGCTTAATTTTATGTCTTTTTTTGGCTGTGCTATTGATTGCTGTTTGAGCTTCGTTTTTTTTTTTTTTTTCCAGACATGATATATCGTCTGAATTAGGGGCTTTTAGGTTCTTTCGCAGCTACAGAGATTGCGTTGATGAGATAACAATTAGGGCTTTTCACCAAACTGCATCAGCTTAGATTTTATTTCTAAATTTGAATGAGTGTTTGCAAGAATATGCTATTGGAATTTAATAAAAAAGAGATAACCCTAACTTCAAGAGAGGAAAAAGGTAAATGTTCCTTCTTGATTTCAACTTTCCACCTCTCTATTTGCTTTGCATCTTCAGTTAATTTGTAATCATACTTAAATAGTTGTAAATTGGGTTAGTTATAGATATAGAAAAATAAACTCCAGACAACTTACAATGAAGTATATACCTTACTCTGCTTATAATTCCTTACGTTATCAACTTCATAGGCCACGTAGTGGTTTTACTGGCGACATTTTGATTACGTAAGTACACACTCTCTATCATTAGAGCTGTAATCTTTTTGTGACTGCATTGAATCTTCTAAATGTATTGAAAAGTCTTCGATATGGACTGATAGTAACAATATACTTGAAAGTAAATGTTATTTATTGAGCATATGATTTGAATTACACTATATTCAAGCTAATTGTGATTTAATTGATATCTTAAAAATGTATATTTAGTGATGAAACTTCAAAGGACAATAATGATGTTCTTTATACTCATCTTAGGTTTTATTGTTCTCAGGAAACTCATGTCTCTTATGATGATTCAATGAATTTGTGAAACATATTGTCGCTTGCTCCATTAGCACCATGCATGTGTCCTTGATGTTCTCAAATTACACTTGTAGTGGAATGATTAACTGTAGTTTACTGCCCAGACCTTATCAAAGATGTGGAAGCTCTACGTTTACTATGCTCACAGATTTAATTCACAACTGTACTACATCAGGTTCAACATCAATGAACCAAATAATCTCAGCTTTAAAAGGGTTGCGTATGCCGGTTAGTACGAACATAAAACTGCGCTTGCATCGTTCCTTTTTTCTTTCGTTTTTCATCTGTTAAGATTGTTTGACATCTGCACGTTTTTCATCTGTTGAGAAGTTCTGATGAGAAACTTCTTTCTCCTAAATACATCTGTGCCATACCAGTGATTTCTTTGCTTTACAACAACAAAATAAGAAACTAGAAATGTGACTTTTAAAATTTTCATCACTGAATGAATATCTTCCTTTTTCAATAAAAAAATATCTTTTGGTTTGATTTTTCGGCCGTAGTCCTCTTCGTCCAAAGCTATGGCGAACTGGGCAAAATTTTCCTTAGAACACAGCATTTCTATGACAAGAATGATATTTTTGATTCTGCAGATTCTATGGTTGTTCCACCTAAAGATGATCATCTTCTCCATGTTATTGATACAATGGCTCTGTATGTTCTCGACGGAGGTTGTGCTTTTGAACGAGCCATAATGGATCCTCTCTTCAATTTCTTCTTTGAGCTTGGGTCAAAGAAAAATACTTACTACATTTGGAGGCTCTATTCTCTTCCTCAGGTAACTTACTGCAGGTATATAGTCTGGATGGATGTTATTGCAGTTAATGGTACTTTTTTTTTTTTTTGGGTAACATTGTAAAATTACCATTGACAACCAAGAACAAATACACACTAAGAGCACCTCGTCCATCACCAATAGTGATGATCTCAGGCCTCAGAGAAACAAAACAGATAACTAATTACAAAATTTTTGCCAAAAATTCCTACTCCTATGAGCACTCTTTGAACACTTATTAAACTCTATCCTGTTTACAATTTCCAGTTTGATTTGCTTCATAACTTCACTTCTTTGTATCGCAACACCTTTGTATAGTCTCCAGTTCCTTGCCCTCCATGTGTGATATATTAATCCTCCCATAATAGCTGCCATTATTTCCTTCTTGAATTTCTTCCAATGCCTTCTCATGATCATCTCCATAACCTGTTTGATTTCCCCAGTTGGAAGAGTAATGCCAATCCATTGGAGTACTTCATCTCTTGCTAATTTGAACCAGAGGCAATCCTTGAACAAATGTTGGCTAGTTTCCACATCATGTGTATCACACAAGTAGCATGACATATCTTCAACAAATGTATTCATATGCGCTAGCCTTCCTTTAGTTAGAAGTCTTTGATGCACAGCAAGCCACATAATAAATCTATGCTTGGGAGGAGAGACTCTATTCCAGACAAGCTCAGCAACATCACATTTCACTTGATCCCCAGCTAATGCCATGTAGCTCCTAGATATAAAATAAGTCCCTTTTGCAGTGGGTTGTAGCAGCCTTGTTCATACCACTCTCTCATTCTGTCTTACAGTGAATTCAATTTTCTCCAATACTAACTACTATCCAAGGGGGCCTTGTGATTTTAATATCTGATCTAATGTAGACTCCATGCACCCATTTTACCCATAACGAATCTTCTTTTAAAGCAAGCTGCCAGATCAATTTCCCCACTGAAGCTACATTCCAATTCCCACACCCCTTACTATTAAGACCTCCGTATTTCTTTGGTACACAAACTTTATCCCAAGCTATTAATGCTACCTTCTTCCTGTATCTTGTAGTCCCCCAAAGATACTCCCTACTTTTCTTATCAACCTCTTTGACAACTCTCTGAGGCAAGATGAACAGAGACCCCCAAAAACTATGAATGGAGAAAAGTACTGCTACAATCACCTGTAATCTTCCTGCATAGGACAATTGCCTTGCATAAGTAGTCTTGATTCTCTCGGTAATCTTATCTATTAATGCTTGACATTCCATCTTGCTCCACCTCTTTGAAGTCAAGGGCACGCCCAAGTGTCTTATGGGAAATACCCCGTGTGAATCCTGTCAAGCTGATCAACTGCTCTTTTTCCTGATCCTCCATACCAACTAGGAAAATACTTGATTTATCAACATTTGCCACCAATCCAGTAGTGGCACTAAAATGCTCCAATGCCTCCTTAACTCTAGTGACTGAGTTAATTTCACCTTTGCAGAAAATCATCAGATCATTGGATGAAATCATCAGCAAAAATTAGATGAGTTAACTACAGTTGCTGACACATTGGATGAAATCTGAATGTTGGTAATAAGCTCATACACGTAAATATTCTTGAAAGATATTCCATCACTAGAACAAATAATAACGGTGATGTAGGATCCGCCTGTTGGAGTCCTCTTTTGCCTTCAAAGTAACCATGTCCTTCACCATTGATCTTCACTGTAAACTTGGTAGAAGTAACACACACCATGATCCATTGAATGAATCTAGTAGGAAAACCATATCCTACGAGTGTCTCCTCTAAAAATTCCCAGTTCACCATATCATATGTCTTTTTAAGGTCTATTTTCATTAGGCATCTAGGAGTAGTCTTTCTCTTATAATGCCTAAGTAGATCATGACAAATTAGTACATTGTGAAGCATGGACCTGCCCTGGACAAAAGCAGCTTGGCTGTTTGCTACACTATGACTAATTGCTTCCTTCAGTCTACAACAAATCATTTTGGAAATGCATTTATACACCACATTGCAACAAGATATTGGCCTATATTGACTTGCCAATTATGGACTATCAACTTTAGGAATGAGAGCAACATTGGTAGAGTTTAGTTGTCTAAGCAATTTCCCATTTTGAAAAAAATCCAAAACTGCTTCTGTAATGTCCTTGCCCACTATATTCCAAGAAGACTTAAAGAAACCAGCTCCATAACCATCAGGCCTTGGACTCTTGTTGATATCAATCGAGAACATTGCTGTTTTTACATCTTTTTCAGAGAAAGGAGCCAAAAGCTTAATCTGGTGCTCTATTGTGAGGACATTACCATTTTGCAGGAGATTCTTATTAGCCTTCCTTCTATGTGGTTCCTTCCACCCTAATAGGTCCTTGTAGTAAGACACAAATATGTTTGCAATAGTGTCTGGATCAGTCTGCCAGTTACCTTGATCATCCTTCAACTGAGTTGTTGCTTGCTTAAGTCTCCTATGCTTGATAACAGCATGAAAGTATCTTGTATTATCATCTCCTAATCAAAGCCAAGTAACCTTTCTTTGCTGTTGCAAGTACACTTCAGCTAAGTATGAAGATTGCCTGAACTTCATATAAATTTCCTTCTCTGTCTGTTGAGCTTTAATGCTTGATGGATGGGCCTGTAAGTCCAACTGAGCTGTTTTCAATGCTTTCCTATCCTCATCAGCCTCAGTAATAATGTTTCTGAAATGTTGAATATTCATCTGTTTGAGTGCACACCTTCAATAGTTTCATCTTCATCAATTTCTCTTACAATGAAACTAAATGAATACTTCAAACAACGTTTTAATGGGGGAAAGCCAATAGTTTCAATCTACGGTTATGCCCTCGATAAATTGTAGGAGTGTCATGTCATGAAATTATTGCTTAGAACTAGCACCCAGTAAAAATATTTCCAGATATGATTTCTATTTTTGTATGATAAAAATGTAATGAAATAAACAAGAGTTTATAGTTTATTCATAGACAATATATGATTTATCATTTAACTGCAATTTAATTATTTGTTATTACTCATATTAAGTGGTATTAATCACCTAAAACTGAAAGTAAATAACCTTTTATAACATGTTAATTACATAAAACATTGAGAAATTGTATGATAGATATGTATAAATATGAGTTAAATCTAAAACATATATCGAATATCTGATAAGACAAAAAAGGGTTACACAAGCACACATATATTTTACAAAGAACAGTAAAAAACGAAGAAAAACATATATAGAAAAATGATATAAAAGGCTAAAAAATTACTAACCCCTAGACCCACCAAATCCATCAACAATAGCAACACATCTTGCCTGGAACTCATTAGTCCAACGTATGCCAGATGGTTTGTCTTGTAAAATCGATGCAACAACGTTAGGTACGTTGTTGGTCAACTTTTTGTCTGAGTTGATGAGTCATAAGATTAAAATTGGAAATATAAAAATCATAACATTTAATATCATTATTATTTAACACCAATCGAGAATTGCCATACTTGAGAACAGGGGAATGGGGACGGAGAAACATTCTCCCAAAGCTAGACGAAAGAGAATTAAGAATGTAAAGAATACTCAACACTCAATGAATATGTGGTACTTTGGAGAAACTTCTTGACCTATTTTTATAGGTGAATTTCCACTAAAGAAAGCTCTCTCTTTAGTGGAAATCATATATTTTTATAAAAGAGAACCCTAGGCCCGCCTATGTGGCGCCACCACAAATCAAAATCTCCTATTAATTTATAGTATTTCCAAAACTAGCCTTCCTCTTTAATGAAAAGTTGCGACTTTTATGAAAAATTGCAATTTTTATGAAAAGTTGAAATTTTTATGAAAAGTTGCGAATTTTATGAAAAGTTGTGACTTTTATGAAATGTTGTGACCTTTCCGAAGGGTTATAACTTTTCCAAAGAGTTGTAACTTCCGCAACATATATATCATTTAGAAAACAAACTAATTACACCAAGGACATCTAGTCCTTATACATAAAGATTCAGGACTATAGTTTCCAGATCCTGCAATGTAAATGGCTTGAATTAAGCACTCTTTAGAAGTAGGCATAATACATAAATAAGACCCTTAACTTGGCTTCAAATTATAACTTTGACCTTTTAAATTTGATAGTGCACAAAGAGACACTTTAACTATCCGAAATTTAAATTAAAAAACACTTAAATATTTCAGGCAAAACGCGTGATATACAAATGCTCTGACGTGGAAAAGTGAACCACTCAGTTGCTGCCAACTAACTAAAATAAATACATCTAGATTTTAAAAATAATAAAAGTAAATTATAATATTGAATAGGGTGACAGTGAAAACAAATTCATTTTTAGGGAAAAAAAATTAGTACGCTCTTCTCCTCGTTCTAAAAAAAAAAACCATAATCTGAATTTCTAAAATTCATGCCCCTTATATTCAAAGAAAAAATTGTTCAAGATTTGTGCTGAAATTTCATATACTTGAACGGCAATCTATTCTTCTTCCTCAATTTAGTCAAGGTATCAAGGTTCAACATTTTACAAACAAAAATTTGCATATTGTTGGTCAAATGCTCAAGTTAATATGAGCATCACTAGAGGAAACTAATGTTTTTGTTGCAAAATTATTTCAGAGCAGCCCATAAATATGGGAAGACATGAGAATCAATGAACTTCTCCTTCTTTTCTTTAAGTTGTCAAATACTTAATGGAAAAAACAGGGTGTTTTGTGTATTGTGATTGTCATAGTGAATAGCAAATTACAATTATGAATTTTTGGAGGCCAAAAAATGAACATACAGCGCTAAAAATTATTAAGTAAAATGGTGCACTTAAAGTGTTTGATAAATTGTTTGAATGATTTTTTCAGAGATTTGTCAAATTTAAGTTGCAATCTGATACCTAATCAAAATGTAAGGAGTCCCTAAAGTGTGGAACGAATTTCATTGATTGAGAACCTTCGAACTTAAATTGCATTCGACTTTTACAAGTGTATACTCACCCATCTTGCCAAAAAAAAACTTTATTATAATTTTTTTTCGCAATAACAAAAAATTAATTAAATGTCACTTGCATTTTGCAGTGAACAACAAATAATGCAAAAAAGAGGGAAAAATTGTTGAAAAAAAATAGAAAGAGGGTTTAATTGTCCTTTCAATGTTTTTTTACTGTTAGGCCCCTCGGTTTTTACATCTGACATGCCTAATTTGAGTGTATTTTACGCATTTTGCTAGGTAGGATCCGAGTGTTTTTTTGTTTAAGTTTTGGATAGTTAAAGTGCCTATTTGTGCAGTCACAAAGTTAAAGGTCAAAGTTATAATTTGAAGCCAAATTAAGGGTCCAATTTATGTATTATGCCTTAGAAATATGACAATATTGACAGGATAATTAAGCTAGACAAATCCGTGTGACACCTAATTTGGGGGAGAAATATTCCCATGTGTTCCATGTTCTTCATAATAGGCTTTGACAAATCCGGTTAAAAACTCTAGATTTTGGAGATGATATTTGAGCAAAATGTTATAATCTTAGACTTCTACTAAGCCCATCGTGTGACTCTTGACAATCCGTTCATGAATAATAATTGTTATATAAGTTCCTAAATATTTACAAATAAGCCCTCATACTAGAAATTTCTACATAATTAGAAGATTGCAAGGGCCTTTCATGTTTCAAATGAATTAGCGTAGAATGGGTTATAAATGGAGTTACAACCCAACCTACGAGGATTGCAAGTGAAAAAAAAAGAGTTATACAAAATCTGTGACTCCTCATTTAGGGGAGAAATATTCTCATGTGTTCCATGTTCATTATAGGCTTTGACAAATCCGCTGCAAAGAAATTAAAATTTTGAACTAGTAGTCTAGCTCTAATTAAAAACAATTCAAGAGATATTTCTATTTTGGTTTAATGAAAATACATAATGAAATAAACCAGAGTTTGTCTTTTATTTATCGATAGTATAGGGTTTTTCATTTAACTAAAATCTAATTATTTGTTATTATTTATATTAAGTGATATTAATCACCTAAAACTAAAAGTGAGCAACCTTTTACAATATTACATAAAATATTGAGAAATTTTATGATAAATATGTATGAATGTGAGTTAAATCTAAAATAGATATTGAACATTTGATAAGACAAAAAAGGATACGCAAACACACATAACTATTTTACAAAGAAAATAAAAAATGAAGAAAAATATATATAGCAAAGTGATACAAAAGGGCGAAAAATTGCCCTAGGCCGCAATAACAACAAATCTTTGCATGCGACTTATCAGTCCAACATCGATTTCACAAGACAAATCATTTCGTATGCTTTGGAGTGATGAGTTGCAGACAAGATTTGTAGCTATTGTTGATGAACTTGGTGGGCCTAAGGGTTAGTAATTTTTCACCCTATCATTTTACTTTGTTATATATACATATATATTATTATTATTTTACGTTTTTTCCATTTTAAAAAAAAATATTTATGTGTATTTGTGTATTTGCGTATCCTCCCCCTTTTGTTTTACCAAATGTTCAGTATCTATTTTAGATTTAAATCATATTTATTATAAAATTTTTCAATTTTTGATGTAATAAGCTTTGTTATAAAAGGTTGTTTATTTTCAATTTTAGGTGATTAATATGAGCAATAACAAATAACTAGATTTTAGTTAAATGACAAATTTTATTTTGTCGATGAATAAAATATAAATTCTTGTTGATTTTATTACATTTTTACTATATCAAAATATAAATCATCTCTTGAATTATTTTTACTTCGTGCTAGTTCTAAGCAATATATATAAAGTCTTCCCAAGAAATTCTCCATATATCTCTATAATGATCCATTAAGGATTAAATGTAAACTTTCCACATGACCAATTTTATATCACGTGACACTTAATGGCATGATCAAGTTTGAAATGGAACAACATGAGAATTAGGTGATACAGGCAGGTTTGGCGATTAATTTCATTTCAATTTTCATAAAAAAAATTCATTTTTTCATTAAGTTGTATTAATTTAATAGGATAGTGACTTAAAATTTTATTTTGTAAAGGTCAATTGGAAATATGTAAGAAATTGTATTATTTTTTATTAACCATTTTCATTTACTATCTTGAATATTTTAGTAGTTTTAAAGAAATTATTTTAATAAATAATGCTCTATCACTCTTATAACATGTAAGAAGTTAAAATTAAGTTTGAACCCAGATGAAATCACATATACCCGCAACCTGTCCTGCCCCACATTAATTTAAAAAAAACCCACTTCAACCCACCCCGCACAACCTTAAACCCGCCCGCCCCGCCCCGCATAGCCTTAAACTCACCCCGCCCTGCCCCATTCCAAATAGTTGTAACTTTTCTTATAAGACACAATAATCATTTGTTCACACTAACCTTTGTTGTCTATAAATAGAGGAATTTCCTCTCATTTTAGCACAACGAAAATTTTGAACCTCCTCACCTTCACAATTAAATATTTGTATACTTTACTCATGTTGAGTGGCTCACTGACACTATTGCTTATGTTACATATCATGATATGTACTTTTGCAATCATTAATTTATAATTTATATTTATGTTATTAAGGCTAAATGATACGATATAATAATTTTCATTTTCCTTTACATTATTAATGTTTGTTACTACGTAATTTTGTATGTAAGATAATATAGTGTTTTAGTTTTAATTTCTGACAAGTTTTAAGTATTATTTTATAAATTTCGTGATACTAAATTCGAGTAATTTTACTAGTATAAAGGTAAAAAGGAAGAAAATAATTTTTCACATGAAAGGAAAGGATGAACCTTTCCCAAAATAAAACAAAAAAGACAAAGCACAAAAGAGCGCTGAGAAAAGAAAAAAGTAGCTAATTTCGGTAATTATTGAAGCGACATCAAGGCAAAAGGATATGAATATGTAATTAATTTGCTGATATGGGGCATGAGCTTAGTTTTGGTGTGAATGACCTTAAATCAGCCTACTGCTAAATAGGCCATACATACCTTATCTATCATACCAGTTGAGAGCTGCTATTCATACTTAACAAATTGCTCTCTTTCTACACATTCTTGATGAATTTTCCACTTCCATAGACATCAAAAACAACAAAAACAGAGATGTCATCAAGTGTTTGCTCATCAATTTCCATTTCTAAGTTCATCTCAGATCAACCATATCTTCATATGTTAGAAACCAAATGTACCACTATGACAGACCTCAAAAAGATTCATGCTCATCTCATAAAAAGTGGTCTAATCAAGGATAAAATAGCATCTAGCCGCGTCCTTGCATTTTCAGCCAAGTCTCCACCTATTGGTGACATCAATTATGCAAACTTGGTTTTCACTCACATAGAAAATCCAAATCTTTTCACTTGGAATACTATCATTAGAGGTTTCTCAGAGAGTTCAACACCACAATATGCAATTCATCTCTTCATTGAAATGTTTAACAATTCACAAGTACAACCACACTTGCTTACTTATCCTTCGGTTTTTAAGGCATATGCTCGAGGTGGTCTTGCGAAAAATGGAGCTCAACTTCATGGGAGAATCATCAAACTAGGCCTAGAATTTGACACATTCATAAGAAATACTCTGTTGTATATGTATGCAAGTTCTGGATTTTTGGTTGAAGCAAGGAAATTGTTTGATGAGGATGAGATTGTGGATGCTGTTTCTTGGAATTCCATGATCATGGGCCTAGCTAAATCGGGAGAAATTGATGATTCTTGGAGGTTGTTTAGTAAAATGTCAACTAGAAATGATGTTTCTTGGAACAGTATGATAAGTGGTTTTGTTAGAAATGGGAAGTGGAATGAAGCATTGGAACTATTTAGCACAATGCAAGAGGAAAATGTTAAGCCTAGTGAATTCACTTTAGTAAGCTTGTTGAATGCTTGTGGACACTTAGGAGCGCTTGAACAAGGGAATTGGATTTATACGTATGTTAAGAAGAACAATGTGGAGTTGAATGTTATTGTTGTTACTGCAATTATCGACATGTATTGCAAGTGTGCAAATGTTGAAATGGCATGGCATGTTTTTGTAAGCATCTCAAATAAAGGGTTGTCATCTTGGAACTCTATGATTATGGGCTTGGCTACTAATGGATTTGAGGATGATGCGATTAAGCTATTCGCGAGGCTACAATGCTCAATTCTGAAACCGGATTCTGTGAGTTTCATCGGTGTACTAACTGCATGCAATCACTCAGGATTGGTAGATAAAGCTAAAGACTACTTCCAATTAATGAAAAAAGAATATGGTATTGAACCATCAATCAAGCACTATGGTTGTATGGTCGATATTCTTGGTCGAGCAGGACTAGTTGAAGAAGCAGAAGAGGTTATAAGAAGTATGAAAATGGAACCTGATGCTGTCATATGGGGTTCTTTGTTATCGGCTTGTAGGAGCCACAGGAACATGGAGTTAGCCAGATGGTCAGCTGAGAATTTGCTTGAGTTGGATCCAAATGAAAGCAGTGGCTATGTACTGATGGCAAATATGTATGCAGCCTCGGACCAGTTTGCAGAAGCTATCAATGAAAGGATATCAATGAAGGATAAACATATAGAGAAAGAACCGGGATGCAGTTCAGTAGAAGTTAATGGTGAAGTTCATGAGTTTGCTTCTGGTAGGAAGTTAAATTCCGAATTCCATGATATATATTCTTTGATGCACTAAACAGAATTAGGAATTTACTGTCTACTTAGAGCCATTGTACACAGAAACAATTTCATTTGTCACTCACCTTTTATGAAATGTCAGCAGAACTAAGAGGCTGCAAATTTAGGAGTAAATTTCATGTCAATCAAAAAACTGATCAATAGGAAATTTAAGCTAGACCAACTGCCACTAAGTCTAGTCTAACTAACCATTACAGATTACAGTTAACGCACAGCTGTACAAGTCGTTAATTCCTTCAAGCTAGGTGTTATGAACAGATTCTTCACGCGTAGTTTGTTCATTTAGTAGGAACGATGTACGTGAGTAAGTCCCTTGGTAAGCACATCTGCAAGTTTCTCAGAGGAAAATAGATGCTGAAGATTGCATGTCTTTAGTAACTAGCATGTAGATCTATTTTTACACTCTCATTGATGAATACATACCAGTTAAAGATTCAACAACTATCCCTTCTCATCTCTCGACTTGAGCAAAGGGACCTTACAAAATAATTTCACTTCCCAACTCATTTTTTTACCGCCTTGCCACTGAAGACACCTCCAGCCCTTCTTGTTATCACACGAATATTATGCCCGAGAACACCAAGACACTGAGCAATTACACTGTGCGTATTCTCGGGAAACTGAGTTGAAGCGTAAACAACGATGATCTTGTAATCATCCGGCCTTTGGGTATATTAGAGCTGGATAATCCATTTCCAGCAAGTCATGCTTCATCTATAAACAGTTGTACGACTCGAAAATCACAACCTCCTTACTGAAAGCAATTAAAAAGAAATTTTAGAACTTTTGGCCAATCCACATATTGCAATTACAGACCAACACACACATGTCTCTGTATATATAGTTGTACATGTATGATTCCTCTAGACAAGTAATGAAATACTATTTGGTATCCAGAGTAAAAAGAACATCATTGTAGTATACTAGGGATGTACCACGTCGACAAAACGCAAGAAAGGTATTGACTGTTGGTATAAAAAGAAGTGACATTAGACCCAAGTGATGCATTTTGAAGTCGTGGGAGCCTAGCACCCAAAGTCAACAATACAAGCTATTATATTCAATACAAGCTATTACATACATAGTTCAATAGCTTTAGCTTCTCGACTTGAACAGAGAAACCTTTGAAACTTTTCACTTCCCAAATGATCACCGAGCCTTGATAGAATCCTAACAATGAAAAAGTAATATCTTTCCTTATAATCTATGACCATAATGTCAATATCTCTCATGTGTAATACTTGAACAACTTTTTTTCTAATGTACCTTTGGGTTTCATTAGAGTTGTATGTTCCATTTGCAGCAAGTCATGCTTCATCTCAAGGAGACGGCTGCACGACTTGGAAATCACAACCACCATACTGAAAACAATTAAAAAGAAATTTTAGAACTCTAAGTCAATTCCCGTGTTACAATTACAGGCCACACCAGAGACACAAGAAACATAAAAGAAATGTCAGGACCGACATTCATACTGATGCAACAGAATTTTGCAAGAGTTTCTCCATGTCTGATGTCCCAACAAACAGATGTGGTGACGGGCGCCATTGTCTCCTCGTAAGTATACATTCCCATGGATGATTGATGCATATTCTTTCTTCTTATGCTTTCCAGAATATCCCCAACCTACATAAATATTTGTAAGGAAATCTATATGCTTCAATAGAAAACTCACCTTATATTCAATTTAACAATCAATTGACAAACCGTAGTTATCCGGTTGTGGCACAATACAATATGTGCATACATTGAAGGATAGTGCAAATACAACGTATCCTGCATAGATTCATTTAAAAAGCTTTTTCTATAGTGACAGCAGATCTTCGTTCTACTATTAAGAAAAATTTCATTCTTGACATAGAATGGTTGATGCTTATAAGAACTAAATAGTTCCGATTAAACATGATTGCACAAGCTACATATGATGTCTTTCGCAATTGAGATGTGAAATTAAAATGCGATAAGAGTATAAGTCAATAAACAATGAGAAACCAATCCAATACCTGCCATCCAAGAATTATATAACGCACAACAATTAGCTGCATGTCTATGGCACATCTAATTCTGGGAAGATGTCAAATAATTATTAATAAAAACGTGAATAGTGCAGATGCTTTTAGGTATTAAATTTTTTGGGAGGCAAACTTTTATATTTTTGATAGATAGGAAACGAACCTTGTGTATTGTACATATTTGAATTCTATTAGAGCTTTGAATTCAATAGTGGACATGTGCATAACTCTAAACTCACTGAAAATGGAAAAAACAAGATTTTGTGGAAAAAATTATTTAATTCCTATCTATACTAGATTTCGTTTTACTGTGTTCCCACACGAATATAAAGATTTTATCACCTTTGCTTTTTTTGGTTATCTAAAATTAAAGAAAAACTTACATTTGTGAGAGCACCATTCGTTTTAATCATTGAATGTATTCTCCATCGATTTCTATGGTGGAGATATGACCAGAACTTTCATGATGGTGAAAAATATTCCAGTCTACAAGATTTGAGAGAGAACATAGGTTAATAGTCAACTAAGATGACGAGTTCGATTTGTCACAAGAATAAATGAAGACTATAAAGATCATGTTGACATATATTAAGATAATAAGATTTCTTTTACAATGTCTCAATGCAAATATAAAGATTTCTTTTACAAATCTAAACATATTTCCTTGACTTCACAGAAGCAATAGATGATACACAGAAAAAGAATTAACCAATAATGAAAAGATGCTAAAGAAATAGGATAACTTACTTCTATCGAAGCACCACTCCCAATCAACATTTATGGTCAGTAGCCGTTGTTTGAGCAACAGACGCTCCACACTGCTTGACAAGATATTAAAAAAAAAAAGGAAAAGAATTAGCAAAAAGGCAAAGTGAAGTAAACAAAAATAAAAAGCATCTCAGGGTAAAGAATAACTTACATTTGTCAGAGCACCATTTGTTATAATCATTACAAGTGTATGAAATCAATATATATGATGGGAATTTGAGCAATTTTCGGCCAGTATTCCCCCTTGTCAAATTCTAGTAGTGGTGTGAGCAATGGGCAGCGGAAAATAGTTAGTTTAGAGAGGGAAGAGGGCATCCCTTTTACTGGAAAAAATTGGAGCTTAGGGCAATCATAGATGGCCAGCTCAGAGAGGGAGGAGGGCAGTGCTGATTCGGAAAGTGATTGGAGATTAGGGCAACCACTGATGAGTAGACTTTGAAGTGAAGTGAGGTGCCAAAGATGTAGTGAATGGAGCTCATCATGGTAACATAAATATAGCTCAGAAAGAGAGGAGGGAAGCCACCCTTCTTCCAACGTTGACTGAATTTGAGGTAAATAAGCAGTACATAGATATTTAAGAGAGGTGAGTCTTTTGAGATCCTGGATGCTTAGTGTTTTCAGATTGTATATGTTAAGAGTTGTAATAGAGGAAGGCAACTCCCAATGTTCGATCTCTTTGTCACTGCCATCATTTTTGATCTCTAACTCTATGAGTCTCGGTAAAAGCCACTCCTTTCGTCCATTCACAAGTTTCGTGCAATTAATGATCACAAGTTGTTGTAAACTGAAGGGCAATCCTCCTTCAGGGAAGGACTCTATTTCTGAACAATTCCACAGTTCCAGTTTCTTAAGAGATGGAAGGAGTTCCTGCATACGTTGATAATGACTTATCTACTAGATCCTTATCAATGGGTCCCATATGTACAGTAACAGTATATTTACTGTAGATCAACAATGTATCTACTGTTGATAATGACTTTTACTATTAAGGATAAACTTTATATGCTATCCTTTCCTTTTAGTTGGCGGATGAGATCTTCCACTTTTTCCTAGCACATCTTCTGCATTCGGTTCACATAATTGAGCCTCTTGAGTATTTGCAACATCATCACTTGTTTCACTTTGCATTGAAGTGTCGGACTTCTCGTATTGGGTAATATTGAGAAGTAGGTTCTTTCTTACTTCGTCGAGATAATTATTAATCATCTCTTCTTTATCTCCATCTTGAATAGAGATTTTTCGAGCAATATGGTGGACGGAGCTATCCCGTATAATTCCCTTTTGAGGAACAAGACAATATTCTTGAATCCTTTTTCCAATAAGATCCAATAATTCTTGTCCGTACAACGACTTTGTCTTGAGATCTCTTTTCATTAATTTATCCCAAATATTATTATAAAATGTCCTGTATAAACAAGGGATCTGCTCTTCAGTGAATCCTACCTCTGGCGCCCATTTGTGAATCCACAGGATCGAGAATTCAACAAAAAAATAAATTTGTTCAATTCTTTCAATATAACAGATATGATCTGTATGATATAATTCGTTCAGGTTTGGTGAAACTTTAACCCATTCTTTGTATAACTTAAGAAATAGATTTGGTAAGATCTTAGTTGTTGGACCGTGGTATGACCACCAATTTAGGAACCAATTAGGGATTGGTTCTGCAAATATTTTTGCACAAATTTTAATGAACCTTGTATGCTTATGTCGCCCATTATTATAGATAAGCACTTTATCAAAAGCATGAATATAGTTCCAATATGTGAAATTCATAGGGACCTTATTTAGGCTTATCTGCCTCTCTTTCATTGTGGAGATGCCCCCATCTTCAACAGATATAATTTGTTTAATTATCATCTTGGAGAAGTTATAAACATTCTCGGTGGTTTTGTATCCTGAAAAGTGCTGAAATTCAGCACTTCTGATGCTTAGTAGAATTGTTTCTTAATATGATCGGATTTTGTATGACTCACCCTGGAAATATAATCTATTAACTAAATATCACTGGAATATCCTCCAGGGTTCTTCTTTCCTCTGAATATTAGAATTTTCTAAAAGAAATATCATTTTTTTCTTTGATACCTTTTCATAAGTTTTGATATCATCAACTTCTTTTTTTGCAACATATGCGAAAGTATCACTTTGCTTCTGAGATAGATACGCTTGTAATTGTGCATATAACGAATTGTTTTCTGGAATATCTTCCAGACGTATTGAAGAAGAAGCCTCCTTTTGAGAGGTCTTCAAATTCTCCAAGCTCATTCCATATATATATATATATTGATTGTTGGTTTATTGTGATGTAGTGGAAAAGGGCATGAGGCCAAGACAACACAAGTTGTGCCAAAAGTAATTGATAAAATTAAGGGAAAAAGGACATATATACCCCTGAACTATCGTAAATGGTATCTAAATACCCTTCGTTATACTTTTAGGACACTGATGCCCCGACCGTTCAAATTTTAGGTTGTATATACCCTTTGAACTAACGGAGAGACACGTGTCAAAATCTTAACGGCTTTTTAATTAGGGATAAAAAATAAATAAATTTTGGATAGACCGTTAAGATTGTGACACGTGTTTCTCCGTTAGTTCAAAGGGTATAAACAACCCAAAATTTGAACGATAAGGGCATCAGTGTCCTAAAAGTATAACGAAGGATATTTAGATACCATTTACGATAATTCGGGGGTATATTTGTTCTTTTTCCCTAAAATTAATGGTCACCAATCAACTTACCTACCCCTCTTAATTACACATCAAAACCTAACAAAAATTAATGTGAGAATTTAAAAAAAAAAAAAATAAAAGAAGAAAAAAATTTAAAGCTAATTTTTTTGGATATGTTGTAATTTTTTTTGTATCAGTAAAAAAATAAAATTGGGGAATATGTAATAAATTTTACAAGAAATTTAGTAAAAATAAATTGGACCATTAAAATAATAAATTCAAATCAGTTGTTGAATCATAGAAGCCAAAAAAAAAAAAAATATGTGAGAAGGATCAAATATATCCCTACATAAATGGTTTTTTCAAAAAAAAAAAAATATTCTAAATTGATTTTTTATCTTAATTTTCTTTAGAGAAAAATGATATATGTGAGTCATTTATGTAACAATAGAAATATATGTAAGCCACTCTTTTAAGAAGAGTTATATCAGCTTTAAATCACAAAGTTAAAAAGTATATCAGACCCTTTTCTTTTTAAAAAATAAATACATGTGCTAGTTGTATTATATAATTTATTTAATATTATTTTTATACATAATAAATCATAGTGTTGACGATACGGAACATCGCAAAGCTCAAGAAAGAAATGCACCAACAGGCACCACTGTCATTGTTTTCTCCTTTCAAAAGTAAGACTTTTCAAACAACAAGAAGACAATGATAAATTGAAGCAAATTCATTACATTTTCAACTCAATAATTGAAACAAGAAAGGAAGGGTAATTTATTAGGGATGTAGACAGAGGGGCCTAGGTGGGGGACTCAAAAATAAAAGAGCTTAAAATGACTGATTTCTACGCCTCATTATAGTGCTAAAAGGGACATATCATATCATAAATATGTTTACATAATATTTTGAAAAAAATCTTTTCCTTTTTAAAAGAAAAGAAAAAAAAATCATTCTTGAAAGTATTATTGCTGAATTTTAAATTTAACATAACGGGATTCCTTGTTTAAAAGGTATGGCAAATCTTCACAGTTTCTTCCTCATATTTTTACTTACTAAATTTTGTAGGGGATAAAGATAAATGAATATAAGGCTGGAGAGAACAGGTTCTCCGCAATGATAGATAATTCATTACAACGTTTATCTTGTTTTGTATAGTTGACAATTATAAAAAATTATCTTCTCATAAAACAAAGGGAAAATGCGTAACTACCCCTCCCCCCTCCGAACTTATTTTATAAATAATTTTCTATCCTTTTTCGGCCTACGTGGCACTATTAACCAGATAACTTGAAAAAATTATCAACACGCATTGGACCCAGAAGATAGTGCCACGTAGGCCAAAAAAGGGTAGAAAATTATTTAAAAAACAAGTTCGGAGGAGTAATAGAACCTTAGTAAAGTATAAAGTGTGTCTCTGAGATTTTGGATATAGGTTGGGGCTACTTATGCATTTTTTCTAAAATAAAATTACTAGTCCGAAGAATAAGTCAAGTTACGAGTGTTGGCCACTGCCTATTTGAAATTTGGATCATGACACTAGTTATAACAAACACATTTGTCTGATGACAAAAAAAAAAAAAAAAAAAGAGCATTTCCTTAAATATTATAGAATTTGAGAATAGAATGAGCAAACATTAGTAATTTTAGTACAACATATATTTTTTTGGAGATAGTAATAGGACGTGACAATAATTTGTTGCTTTTTCTTGAGAGCTTAAAGAGAAAGGCTTCAGGGACTAATTAAGTGTGTATATACACCAACATGAGTTGTGGTGTAGTGTGAGACTGCTCCACTCTTAATCAGAGCTTTCGGGTTTGAGCTCTGGATATGGAGAAAATACTGTTGGGAGCATCATATTCAAATGGATCCTGCAGTGCGCTATCCAAATTTAGGTGGGGCTCCAATGCAGGCTCCGGACACTAAGTGACAGACAAAAAAAAAAGGTGTGTACTTGGGAAAAATAATTTAAAATAAATGGAGGCTACCCGACATACTCTGTTGGATACTTCGAGTTTTTCCCCTTTTTTGATAGATTTCTCTTTCTAAGCCCGGAGGAATTTTCACTGAATGTATTATTTATCCAGAGTAAAAAGAATGTCATTTTAGCATCCTAGGCAAGAGAAATGTTGATTACTGGTATATGAAGAAGCGACCTTAGACTCAAGTGACGCGTTTTGAAGTCGTGTGAACATAGAACCTAAAGTCTCAACAATAAAAGCTATTACATTCATAGTCTTGATGTTCAATCCAACATAAGAATAACTACCATTTAAAGATTCTAACAACTTTCCCTTCTTGACTTGTAAAGAAGTATGCTTTTGAAAGGTTTCATGATAGGACCTCTGAAGATCTAATACAAAAACGATAAGTTACGACTCAACATTACAAGACGAAGTTGCATAATAAAACAACTTGGTAAGATCCTTTTGATAAGAAATATAAAAGGAATATCTGTGAAAGTTGTAAATGCATTGTTAACAGTCTAAGTGGCAGATTGTTACGGTATATACTATTAATCATGTGTTTAGAAATAGTATTCTAACAATTTTCAAGATTAAATATCTTAGTGGGAGATTGTTAAGGTATATACTATTAACCATGCATTTAGATATAGTACATCATAACAATCGTGATGGTTAAAAGTCTAAGTGTGAGATTGTTGGGATATATACTATTAACCACGCGTTTAGATATAGTATTTACTATGGAATAATTATTTATTTAATTTAATAGATCATATATTCGTTTATGGTGTCTTTTTACTTAGATGATTTAGTGTATAGAGTTTAAGCTTATACACATAGGATTAAATCATCGGTTCTTATAAGTATAAAGTTTTTTTTTTTTGTTCACAATCTAAGATGGGAATTGGACATGCCATGGTACGATTGTAGCACAAGATTATATTTAGTTTATCTTGATTATGGGAATGGTATAGTTCCAACTTCTTGTGCTAGTGCATTTTGTATGTATTGAACAAGACCGAGTAGAGATAGTTGCTTTAGACTAACTGACAAAAGCATATTCTCTAAACTATTAAATGTACTTATATTCTTAATCCTAATATAACTATTATGATCTGTATATGCTAATTATCGTTTTGATTTATTAAAAGATGAGTTTCTAAGATGGGTTAATATTTCTAGTAGATTGGATGATGATAATATATATTGGTGAAATAATAAGTTAGTTGACGGAATCCATGTCTCGATATAGAGATTGATGATAGGCCTTTTTGAGAAGCTTAAAAGTTTTCATCGTGTCAAACCTTGCAAGTGGATTTATGAATCCAGCACATGAAATAAGTTAAGCAGTACACTAAAGGAAATTGATCATTGAATTAAGTTCATTAGTAATTTAATTTATTGATTAGTATCTGTAATCTTAACATGGGGAATTACATTTATGTTTAATGGGGAATTTTGAAATATAAATTGAGGAGTGCAATTACGAATTTCTAGTGGAATGATTTGTAATTTATTATGGTAAGAATAATTCAAATTAATTATTTGGAATTATTTTCATAATAGGAAGTCTCAGTAATTAATTTCGTGGTCCCTACCGTGCCCATATTCAACTAGAACTCAGAACCTATTCTAAAGGGAAAAAGGAGAAGTATGTGTCTTTCTCTATTCTAAGGAAAGGGAGATGTATGCATCTTTCTCTGTTCTAAGGCAAGGGAGAAGTATACCACTTAATCTCTTCTAAAGAAAGGTAGAATGACATGACTTTTTCTTTTCTAAGGAAAGGGAGATGTACATGTCTTTCTATTCTAAGGAAAGACATGGTATTCCTTCTCCTTGGACTAGGAAGAAATCTCTATAAATAAGGATTCTTCTAACCCTTGAAAGGCGATAAGTTTTATATATGATACTTCCCCACCCAAGTATTAAGAGATATTGAAAGTGAACGTGGGATCACTGTAGAAGACCGCAGAACTGTGGTCCAGTTTGTGGACTAGCTTGTGGATGCGGTTGAAGGTTCTAGCTTGTGGATTCATTTGAAGGTATCTGCTCACACTTCAAAAGGTAATAATTGAATTAAATTTTAGAAAGTTTATGTGCTCTAACATGATTGTACTTGTTCTAGCATAAACTATGTGTTGTCTATTATTTATGTAAGTTGTATGATTTTGTTATGCTTCCGCTGTGGATATAGTTTTCCAACAATTGGCATCAAGAGCCATACTTACATTTTATAGATAACATAAAATATATGTATGTGCAATTGTATGTATGATTCATGGTAGGTAAATATATTTTTATCGCGAAAAGAACGAATCAAATGAAACTTGAAGGTTTTTGATTCATTGGCTAAAGTACATACGCTCTTAAATTGTGAGATGATCAAGAGGGAAAAATGTGTTAGCGACAATTTTTCACTTTCACGTGGAAATGGAAAGCAATAGTAAACACTTGTCCTAATGATTATTCGAAGTCCTTTACTTTTAAATTAATGAAACCCAAATTGATAACTTTTCATCAGTTAAAAGAAAAGTTAATGTTCAATGGATTTCTTTTATTTAATAAATGAAAGTATGAACTTCTGCACATGTAGTTGTTTTTTTTTTTTCGGCGGCTAGTTGCAAATTTTTTTGGATTATTTCTTATTAATTCATCAAATTTGCAAAGCTCGATAAGAAAGGGAATCATAGAGGTTGTTGATGAAAAAATTGTCATTGCATTGATTGTGAAATATTTTTTTTTAACTTCAGAAAATTTGTTCTTGACTATTTGTTGACTCCAAACCTTATTAAGTGGCGGTGGCAGTCACTATTCAGGTCAATTGGATTTTTTTTTCTTTTTTTTTTTCAATAATTATTTGAGCATATTATTCATTATATATATATATATATATATATCAATTTGTATAAATTAAGAATTTTTTGGTTAATAAATAATTATCACTTAAGTGATTTATTTATTTGAAATCATTGAAAATTCTTTAGACTTTATACATGTGGTAATATATTTTGTACTACATGAATTGAGAATTATGATTAATAAATAAGATTCACTAAAATGATCTATTTATTTGAGTCATTAGAAGATTCTCAATTCATCATGTATAAATTATTCTAAGTGAATATTAGTGGTAAATATTTATTTATGTAAATGATGATTTACCTTAAAATACTTGTAATGCTTAATTAATTCATGAGTAGAGATATCGAGGTTTTCACTCAAAAGAGAGATACATAATATCTTAGATTCTCAAGTGTATTAATTTAGAGAATATTTTCTTATAAGAAGGTATTGAGTGTCTTAGCCAAAGGAAGGACGCAACATATGTTTTATGCTCATGAGATAATTATAAAAAGAGAATGAAAATCTGAATCATGTTATTTTAATCTTTAACTATGTCTAAAATGATTATTTTTCAAATTTGATCATAGTTTAGGTGGTCATGAATTTCTTGATCTTTGATTGACTTGAAATTTGATGGTTCCATCGAAAATTATTTAGATGGGTTTTAGGTAGTTTGTCGGATTAAAATTTGATCTTAATATGATAAAGTCATATTGTTTTAATTCCTAAAGATAATTAAACCAATTGAATTTGAATTCGGTCATAACTTTGGAAATATTTTTTATAGACTCTAATTGACTTGAAATTTGGTAAGTTCATTGGTGACGGACTAGTAAGAAATACTCATTGCTATGTGGTTATAGTATTGAGGCCCTTAAAATGTTTTTTTTAAGTCGCTCTTTGGAATTAAAATGTGATTTAGTATGACTCTAATCATTTATATCAATTTTCTTTATGTTAAATGTGGTACCCGATTACACATGATGAGTTAGCATGAATTGATATATGATAAAAATATGAATCTGATTATTTTTCTTAATTCGTTTCAATCTGAATTTGATCATAGCTTTGAAGATAAATATTCTTTTTAAACTCTAATTGATCTGAAATTCAGTAGGTTCATTAGAAACGGTCAAATTAAAAATATTCATAGTTATGAAGTGGTTTGGCAATTTGAGGTCGTTTAGATGAAGTTATTTTTTTTAAAATATATTTTTGTATCTTAAAAATTAATTTAAATGAAAAATTACTCGACTATGATACAGAGGTGATATAGTTTTTTTTTCTCTATGAATGACTAAATTCTAATGAAGTATTAAGTTCATGTGCTGGCTTAGACCTTCCTCCTAATCGGATAAAATTAGTACAAGTCACTAGATTTAATTTCTAGATTTGATAATTTGTATTGACTCTCCCTATCTGAGTAGTATATAATTGGATCAATGAATCTAGGGATAATGATATTCACTTGGTTTAAATTAACAATATACTCTCTATATGAGTTAGCTCTTGTTCTAAATTTATTGGAGTGAATATCTGACACCATATAGGTATGTTGCATGAGTGATTATTTTTCCTTCGAAATTTGTTGTTCAAGATGCATTAATATCTATAAGGTATGTTTTGAATTTTAATATTCAATGTATACATAAATATGCTGATTTTTGGAAAATAGTATTCAGATAATGTAAATAGTTTTATAATTTTTTTTCTTTGTTCTTGATTTGTGTATCTATTTGACAAATGATGATATGTGATAAGAATTTTCGAAAGGAAAAAATTTAAATTCTATTTTGGCCAAACAAGGTTTTCAACCAAATTGATCATAGTTTTGGAATTCGAAAAAAGGGACTCTGATTGGTCTGAAATTTGGTAGGTTCATAAGAACGACCTAGTAAGAAATATTTTTGGATCGTTTTATTAGTTTTTGGTCATTTGGCTATAGGGGTCCTTACCTTAATTGCCAAGATTGAATTGTAGTGAAGTATTAGTTTCATGTGTTGGCTTAGACCTTCCTCCATATCGGATGAAATTAATACAAGTCACTATGTATATAATCGCTAGTTGTGATAATCTGTATTAACTCTCCTTAACTGAGTAATATGTGGTTGGATCAATGTAACTAGAGTGATTTTCCCTTGACTTAAACTAACAGTAGACTCTCCATCTGAGTTAGGTCTGTATAAGTTTATGGAGTGAATAATCACTCATTATACATGTGTATTGCATGAGTAGTTCTCCAATCCCATCGATTGTCTATTTGAGATGCATGGATATATATGTATAAATGAGCCCTGAATTTTGTTATTTAGGATTATTCGACATATTATGATCTATTTAATGTATTATCTCTCAAATATTACTCAAGTATTTATTTCGATAGAGATAAGATATTAATTCAAAAAAAAAATTGCATTTATATGTTCATGGTAGATGAAATTATTTTCAGTTTTCTATCTAAATAAGAGATGGACACTTAATATATTTTTTTTTCATAACTCTTTTGAGTTTGATAAATATGTTATCTCTTATTGTGTATTGATGTATAAATTTTTTTTTCTCATGAATTGAATATTAATCTATCTCAAACGAGAAAATATCTTTTAAATTGAATGAAACTTATCTGTACACTAGCGTCTGCGCCATTTATTTTGGATAGAACTTTGAAGTTGGTTAAAGAATGGACATAATGGTTCATTGAAAGTGAAGTCACTACCAACATGTGAGTCATGTTTAGAAAGAAAAATGACTAAGAGACCTTTCCTCTTAAAAAGGAAATAAAGGTAGTGATAAGTTAGAATTAATCTATTCTGATTTGTGCGGTAAATGATCGTTCAGGCAAGAGATGAATTTGAGTATTCTGAGATTTTTAGAAGGTTACTCATGATATGAAAATATATTTTTGATGTTTTGTAAGTTTGAATGTCTTGATAAACTCAAAATATTTTAAGACAAATGAAAATAGCATCATGAAAAATATATAAAGTCACTGCAATTTGATTGTAGTGACATATACCTCTCTGCATAGCTGATGAGTCATTTATCTGATAGAATAATTGCATTTCAATTGTCTACACCGGACACCCTAAAATAGATTGGTGTAAAAGAGAAAAGAAATAGACTCTTATGAAGATGATAAAATTAATAATTGGCTTATTCATTGTTGTTTTGTTTCTTTTGGGATATGTTCTAAGAATTACACATCACATTTGAATTCAATTCCTATACAATTAGGAATGAAATGTGTATATTAATTGGATATCCAAAAAAAATGTAAGTAGGTTTATTTTATTGTCTTAAAGAAAATAAGGCAATTGTTAAGACAACTGTCAGATTTCTAGAAAGGACTATTTAGTAATCCATATTCCTAGAAGTAAACTAGTTTTACAGGAAATGAACAAGGAAATAACAAATGAGTCAGTTGTATATTCAGACACTCAAGAACATCTAATTGGTATGTCAGATTTGACGTTCTATTTCATTTACGTAGTGGGAGAAATGTTACTAGACATAACAATACTACTACCTCAAGTAGTGAAAGTGATGTTGGGCAAATTAAAGAACACTACATGAAAAACTTGTTAATATTTCATTACCGAATGGTTTTGAGGAAAATATTAAGACTCAAGAACATGAAAGTGTGACTATTGTAGTAATACTTAGTCGTAGTGGGAGAATCATAACAAAGATTGATTGATTTTGTATGTTTAAGAGGACTTTCAAGATAGAACTCTTGGAAAGAAGTATACTTTTGAAAGGTTTCATGATAGGGCCTCTGAAGATCTAATACAAAATCGATAAGTTACGACTCAATATTACAAGACGAAGTTGCATAAGAAAACAACTTGGTAAGATCCTTTTGATAAGAAATATAAAAGGAATATCTGTGAAAGTTGTAAATGCATTGTTAACAGTCTAAGTGGCAGATTGCTACGGTATATACTATTAATCATGTGTTTAGAAATAGTATTCTAATAATTTTCAAGATTAAATATCTTAGTGGGAGATTGTTAGGGTATATACTATTAACCATGCATTTAGATATAGTACATTATAACAATTATGATGGTTAAAAGTCTAAGTATGAGATTGTTGGGATATATACTATTAACCACGTGTTTAGATATAGTATTTACTATGGAATAATTATTTATTTATTTTAATAGATCATATATTCGTTTATGATGTCTTTTTACTTAGATGATTTAGTGTATAGAGTTTAAGCTTATACACAGAGGATTAAATCATCGGTTCTTATAAGTATAAATTTTTTTTTGTTCACAATCTAAGATGGGAATTGGACATGCCATGGTACGATTGTAGCACAAGATTATATGTAGTTTATCTTGATTAAGGGAATGGTATAGTTCCAACTTCTTGTGCTAGTGCATTTTGTATGTATTGAACAAGACCGAGTTGAGATAGTTGCTTTAGACTGACTGACAAAAGCATATTCTCTAAACTATTAAATGTACTTATATTATTAATCTTGATATAACTATTATGATCTGTATATGTTAATTATTGTTTTGATTTATTAAAAGGTGAAATTCTAAGATGGATCAATATTTCTGGTAGATTGGATGTTGATAATATATATTGGTGAAATAATAAGTTAGTTGACGGAATCCATGTCTCAATATAGAGATTGATGATATGCCTTTTTGAGATAGAGCAAGAGTAATTCTCTCTTTGTCTTTTTTGCGACCCTCAAGCTGCTTGGTAGCAAGTGAATGATTAGCTTCCAATCGGTAAAATAGTCCAATTTCATCCATATTATAAATATCCTTCAATTCAAACTGATCTAGTTTTGACCGTATGCTAGGCAATTCGTTTTCAATATTCTCCATGATAACTGAATCACTTTCACCAAAACGTCTGTAAGACTTGATTTCGTATCTTGACTTGAAACGTTCTAACCAACCAGAAGAGAAGCTGAATTCTGGATTAGTTTCACCATACATTTTCAGGAAAAGATCTTTTGCTTTTCCTTGGATAATTTCCCCTGACATGTTCACTTTCTCCTGCATTTGAAGAAACCACTCGTACAAAACTTTCTCTAAATCAGGGTATTTTGTCGGTTTATGCCTTTTGGCATTGCTATTTTTCATCTCATTTAATAAATACTCTGCCGACCTTTTGAGAGTGTGCGATATTGTTGATTGACTAATAGTCAAATCAAACTTTTGTTTCACCCATGCTTGCAAATCTTTTTGGCTAATAGTTGGATTCTCTTTCTTATGCTCATATATTGTGTTTCTTATTTTATTGGTTAAAGATGATTTTTGTACGCCTTTCAAATGATGAGAAGACAATATACTTGGATTATGATTTTTAAACATCTAGCTTTTTCCTTTTATAGTTAACATAAAATCTCTTCATATTCTATATACATGAATACAATTAGAAACATTAAACTTCACTAAATTCGTTTTAGCTTTCTTAGATTTAAATAATAAATATGCAAAGACTGCACTTTTTAGTTTCCTAGATTTAAACTTTTGAAATTCTTAATTCAAATATATTTTTTTTCTTTCTTATGGTACATACTGCAAAATACTCTCTAAAATAATAAATATTTATTTATCGTTAAATATATATTTTATGCATTTATCGATACACTAATAATCTCGATAAATGAATATTTTTTTCGGTCCCAAGCATATACATTTATAGAGGTTTTACTATAGTAGACTTGGTAAAAATAGATTGTCAAGAAAAACATACAGGCTTCAAATAAAAAAAAAAGGGGGGGCAAAACACAGGAAATTTATGTCAAATTAGACTACAAAGTAACAAATAAAAAGCATACTATTTAGCGGCTCATGGAAGGTCTTAGTGGGTTGGGCGAACTTTTGGAAAAATGTTAAACGGGGAAGGGTAGGGCGGGTCAAAATCTTAGTGGGTCAAGGCTTCTTCTAACCTGCCCTGCCCTATTTTCATCCCTACTTTCGACCAATAACTACCTACACGCGGACATCATGAACTAAGATGGTAAATAATATAAATTTTCAATGAAAAATATATAATATAAAATTAGAATGATAAAATTAGACTAAAAATTTTGAAAATTTTATATTATGATATCGAAATGTTGTTGTGCTGAGATAGATAAGTTGACTGTTGATATGATATTAAAATATTGTTGATTATTTTTAGTGCTTGAAATTAGAAGAAGACACCAAACAACAAATTTGATCTTTTTATGAACATACAAAAATAGATTTTGCATAATATAGAAGGTTTGACCATTTGAGAGACTTTAGAATATTTAATAATGAGAGAATAAAAATTGTGAAAGGAGAATAAAAAATAAATATATAATAATAATAATAATAATAATAACGGTTCATAATTATCGTCAGAATATAAATGAGGAAACACAATAGATAGCCACATAAGAAAGGATGCTACAATTAGCCAAAAACTATTTCATTTCTCGATTATTACAAGATCCCATGTTAAATAAGGTAAAATATTATTATATGTTATATCCAATTCTTCTTTCAAATTTATCGATATATGAGAATTTTTAGCAAAAAAAATAAAAATACTAAAATTAATAGAAAATATAGAAGATCTGCAATCCCAAAATAATAGATCATTAGAGAAAATAGAAAAAAAAATTGATTTCCTAAAAACACAACAAATAGAGATAGATAAAAAAATTACAATTACTTTCTAGAAAAAATAATAACAATACTACAATAGAGCAAATCTACGCAGAAATCAAAGAAATTAAAAAAGACTTAATGAAACTAAAAGACCTAACTTTTTCATAAACGATCCCTTTTACCAAGAAGTCCTAAAAAGAGCTGCTCAATTTCAAGTTAACCCTGAAGGTTTATCCGAATATACACCACCAGGTAAAACAGACCTAATAGGAATAAAACAAAATAATTTAATAATTGTAGCACTATTAGAATTAAATAGGAAACTAGAATAAAAAATTTCAGAAATAAATAAAAAATTAGATAGTTTATTAGAAATTAAAATACCAAAAGAAAAAACAGAATAAGGTAACGACGTACAAGATTTAATTAATCGACTAAAAAAGATTGAAATAACTCCCCAAACAGATAGACCAAAAATAACAAAAAAGGATAAAACATGAACATTTTTTCAAACAGAAATAGAAGTTCCCAAGAAAGACAAAGGGCCAGTTTCTCTCAAGATAGATTAGGGAACAATATGTTAGCTAGAATAATAAATTCATCAAGACCTAGTAGCAGTCAGCAATTAGATGAAATAATAGAGTAGATAAAGATATAGAAATTTTCCAACAAAATAAGTTAAGATTATTAAATCCACAAGTATTATATAATACAGGACTGTTTTCTTCATCAACACACTTATACAGACATTATAGAAAAGAACAATTATGCATATCAGAAAACAATAGTGAAAATATAAGTTTAATCAGTAAAGACTCTATGAAAGAAATACAAAAGAGACGAATGAATCTTATGCACATGGGATTGGTAGTAATTGGACTGAAAGGACTAACTAGAAAAAATTTAGGTACTAAAGTACTAATTACTCTATACGATGATAGATGGTCAGACTCAAAAAGATCTATAATAGGTTTAACAGAAGTTGATATGACCAATAATGGGGGAATATTTTATTGCAGTCCAGACTTCTTGATAAACTCTAATGAATTTGGAAAATATATAAAAATAGGAATACAAACTAAAGGCTATGAAGACATGAATTGCGGAAATAATTTATTAATATGTGTAGGTTTTATAGGAAAATTAGTCACAAACAACAGTTCTAAATTTAAAATTAAAATAGATGAAGTGGTAGGATTAATGGGAAATAAAGGAATAAAATTAATGAAACCTTTAAAAATAGACTCAGAAGAATATGCGGGTAGATAATGAAATTTAGAAAAATTCTGTAAAAAAGAAGTTTTAAGACCAAATGACCACCTTACATATACTAAGGACAAACCTCAATCCGATTTATAGACTATAAATATACCGATCAGAAAGAAATAAACGAAGATTTAGAAGATAATGAAACAACCATTAATATGGAAGGAATGAATATTCAAATAATAAAAGAAGAAGACTATGAAGTAGATTTCTCAATATAGAAGGCGAAAGAATTACATCAATTAGATAAATCAACACTTTTTAAATGTAAAGGATGTAAATTAGGGAGAATAGAATTGTATCTAGTAGAACAACATTTTAAAGAATGTAGATTTAGAACGGACAATTATGGATATAGGCAAGAAGAAAATACACAAGAGGAAAGTGATGACGAGACAACACGTAATATAAAAGAATTTATGGAAACCTTTTCAACAAGTTCAAGTCCCTTCCAAAAGACAACTCCAATACCACCAGTAGAATATACTATAGGCAACCTACCACGACACCGAGTCTTTAGGCAAGACTCGACAACAAAACCAGAAATGGTTAAACCCATAGGAATAAGAATGCCAATAGAAGCTCCTATCAAGCTCCAAGATGGAGGAGATAGAGGAAAAATATTAAATATAGCAGTTCATGACCCTCAATTATGAAACTCAGTAATAGATGTATGAAAAGGAATAGTAGTAGCAGACTATATACATCATTATAGTGAAACAGATGCAGAGACTATGTATAGATACATGGAGACCTTTTTAGGAGAATCAATTAAAGAAGTATGGGAAGCATACAAAGTAACATATCCTCAACAATTTCAAGAATTAGTAAACATGGGACCAAACCCGTATAATTTTACTAATAAAATCCACAGCCTAATAGCAGGAGAAGATCCAAATAGCGGATTGGTAGTATTACAAAAGAATGCACTAATAAAACTAGAACAACTTAGTATAACTAACTAGAGCCATATAAAGAATTTATTAAAAGATTATTTTTACTATTGCGCCATAAGCAGTAATGTATTTGACCAAAGTTTGGGAAAAATGCTTTTCAACAAACTACCTGGAGCCTTAGGAAGAGAAATAAAAGAACGATGGAATAAAAGAGAGGGGTAATGCAAAATCCCAATAGGAACTGGTCAATAGGACATAAAATACATCATATTATGGAAATATTACAAGAAAAATGTACAAATATACAAATACAAAAACAACTAAAGCAAAATGAGATTGGATTTTGCAAGAACATATATACAACACAAAGCTATGATCAAAGTAAGCCACAACGAAAATATAGAAAAATATATCAAAATACACAGGAATACAAACCTAGGAAAAAGTATTATTTAAGAAAATCAACAACATGAAAACCTTACCTAAATAAAGAAAGACATGAAAGAAAACATAATAATAACAGGATTTACAAAAATAGACTAGCTTGTTTTACATGCGGAAGTAAAAAACATCTTGCTAATACTTGTCCAGGCAGAAATAATAGTAGAACGAGAAATGCCCAGCTTATAGAAGATTTCCAAGAAACCTTTATAAATGTAGATGAATATATGTCAAACAATGAAAGTATATACTCAGTAATAAGCATAAAAGTAATAGAAGGAAGATAAAATGACTCATCAGACTCTAAAGAAGAGACTCTAATAAATGAAATAGGATTAGAAAAGTTAGATTTAAATATAACAGATTATACATTTGTTAATATACAATGTGATCACCAATTTTGTAAAGGGAAAGGGTTAGATAGTCAAAAATGTTTTAATTGCACTGGATACCCAAGTAAAGACAGGAGAGCCAAATGCATGAATTGTTATGTAGAAGGTTCCATCAAATGTATTGACAAAATTTTTAATATTAAAATCATAGATGAACCAGCCATAAAAGAAAAAACATTAAAATCATTAGAAGATAGAATACGAAATTTAGAGGAAAGAATGAGTAGACTAGAAAAAGAAAAAGGCATAGAATTAGAAAAAGAAAAAGAAGAAACTAGCAAATACAAACAGTCAGAAGTAGAAATAGAACTTTTAAATGAGAAAAAGGATTACAAATCATTTGAAGGATTAATTTGCAATGAAGAAAAGAAAATTAATACCATAAAAATCTTAGCCAGAATAAGGATTCAAAAATACGAGATAGAAACTTTTGCCTTAGTAGATTCAGGATGTACAAAGGGTATAATAAATAGATGTATTTTACCTCTAGAGGTAATAAAAGAATTTTCAGAACCACAAAGCGCTATGCAAATGGATGGATCTTCAAATGTATATAAATATTATGTTAGTAATGTACAAATAAGTTTTTTAAACACATGTGCAAACTTTTATACGTCTACATACAAATTGGAAAAAATATGGATTAGAGATTTAAATATTAGAGTAGACTTTGTTTTGGGATTAGATTTCTTATTGCATAACAATGGAAGTTGTCTCCTTACTAGAGACAGAGTAATCTTCTCAAAAAATACTACTCAAACTGCAATAACAACTGAATCTATTCCAACAAGATCTAGACATCTTACAAATAAGCCTAACACAAGTACTTCTAAATGCAATAAAGGAGAAGAATGTACTTGTACTAAAATACATTTGATAGATGAAAAAGAAAAAATTGAAGAAATAGAACTATTAGAACTAGAACTAAGCTTTCCAGAAGAACATATAGAAAAAAGTTATAATTTAATAGAAATAAATACAGAACTATATAATTTTAAGAAAGGTTTGCAGCATAAAGGAATAATAAAAAAAAATCAAAAAGACCTAGATAAAGTAATTTCAATTTTAGATAGGCTAGAAATAATTGGAGAAAGACCTTAGAAACATTGGGAGGCCAATCATATAACTTGCAGACTTGAAATCATTAATCCAGGATATACTGTTAAGACTGCTTCTATAGAATTAACAAATGAAGACCTAAAAGTATTTGAAGATCAGATTAAAGAATTATTAAAATTAGGAGTAATAAGAAGATCAACTTCAAGACATAGATCAACAACATTTATATGGTAAGAAATCATAATGAATTAATAAGAGGAAAAGCTAGAATGGTGATAAATTATAAAAGACTTAATGACAATACTAGAATGGATGGTTATAAGTTAGCAGACAAATCAGAATTAATAAACCAAATACAATGAAGAAATTTTTTTAGCAAGTTTGATTGCAAATTTGGATATTGGCAAGTAAAAATGCATGAAGACAGCATAGAATGGACGACTTTTACTTGTCCAGAAGGACAATTCGAATGGTTAGTAATGTCATTTGGATTAAAAACAGCTCCTCCAATTTTTCAGAGAAAAATGGATGATATTTTTAGGGAATATAAAAAATTTATTTTAGTTTATGTAGATGATATTTTAGTATTTAGTCATACTATCAAAGAACACTTAGGACATTTACAAACATTATTTAAATTATTTGTAGACAACGGAATAATCATTAGTAAGAAAAAGATGGAATTATGCAAAAGTCTTATAAAATTTTAGGAGTAGAAATAGGAAATGGAAAGATAAAATTACAACATCATATAGCCAAAAAGGTTTTAGATATGCTTGATAAATTAGACAACACTAAAGAATTACAAAATTTTTTAGGTATCTTAAATTATGCACGAAATTTTATAAAAGACTTGGGAAAAGTAGCAGGACCTCTTTACTCAAAAACAGGAGGGCATGGACAAAAGACTTTCAATACTGAAGACATAAAATTAGTTCAAAAATTAAAACAAATGGTTAAAAACATTCCAGACCTATCTCTCCCATTAGAAACAGACTATCTAATAGTAGAAACAGACGGAAGTTTAGAAGGATGGGGAGCAGTGTTAAAAACTAAGAAAAATAAGTATGAAGACAAAGAAAATGAAAAAAATATGCGCTTATCAAAGCGGGAAATACAAAGAAAAAGGAAATATGAGTAGCATAGATGCAGAGATACTAGCAGTGATCTATGGTCTAAATAGTTTTAAATTATACATTATAAATAAAAAAGAAATTCTAGTAAGAACTGATTGTGAAGCCATCGTAAAATTTCACCAAAAATTAAACGCAAAAAGTAGTAGTAAAAGAAGATGGTTAAATTTTCTAGATGCTACTTCAATATATAATATTACTTTAGAACATATAAAAGGAAAAGATAATTCTCTAGCAGACCAACTTAGTAGGCTTATAAAAACTAACTATTTTGTTTCAGAATGAATACAGGAAAAAAACAAAGCAAGAGCATCCAGCTCAAGCAGCGCTACAACGCAAACAGACAAAGACTTATATCTACAGACTATGCTAAGAAATACTTTGTTCAAACCTCAGACAAAATTGGAAGACGTCAGACTAAACACTCCAAGTATAGAAAGACTTTACTTTGGAAAACAAAATTTGATTTTCTATCCACCCTCTAACTTGAGTTTTCGAGTAAAACCAAAAACCAAGATAGATAGACCCCAGAGATGTTTGATAGACAACTTATGGATTGCATACAACAAAATACCACAAGACAATAACTATTTTATTTCAGTGTTAAATTCATTAAGCCACTATTTTACTGAGAAAAATGAGAATAAAAAGTTCAAATTTTATGTGATGGTTCAAGGAAGACTAACAGGTATTTCTCAGACATGGACGGAGGTAATAGATTCGATAAAAGATTTCCCTACTCCCCTCTTCAAAGGATTCGATGATTTGAACAAAGCCTTAGATTATGCAAGAGGAACTTTGGGGCCGAATTATTTCATAAGCCCGGCATTGAGACAAACTACAAGACAATTTATACAATACAATATCAAAAAGGACACAGACAAAATTATCTTTTGCGATCATTGTTCTTCAATGACTGAAGGTTTTAGAAGACAGAATCAAAATATTGATAGACTTAAAAAAGAAAAAGAAAAATTGACTCAACATGTTCATTTCTTGGAAAAAAGAATAAAAATAATTTTGCAGTTAGCAGACAATTCAAAGAGTTCTCCATCTCATTCTAAAATGGATAAGACGGGTGTACATTCCCCAAAGAATGTAGAAAAAGCTATTGTATCAGCTAAGGATACAGCTAGTCCCATTCAAATGGTAACGGGTAAAGACTTATCAAATCCGTTAATGGCTGGCACTTTGCCAAAAAATGTGAGAATTTTACCAGCAAGTGTTACAAATACAACCACTACAGGAACAGAGACAAGCAAAAAGACTAAAGGTTTCCTTTTAAAAAGAAAAAAAGATAAAAGAATTGAACGATTAATACAAAGTTCTCTTCACAAGTTACTTAACGAGAATACTAAAATATACAAGAATATCCAAATCCAAAACCAGAACCAGTAAATTCTGATCGAGAAGACTCAGAAAGCGAAGAATATAATTCATTAATGGACCAATTTGTGAAAGACCCAAACGAAGATGACGACTCAGGGATGAGTTTCGACTCCAAAGCACTACACAACTTAGACACAGAGAGTACGTAAGCAGTGATGTAATAATAAGCCATTATACGTAAGCCATGACGATCAAGGAAAAAGACAAGAAGGAATACGTAAGCAATGACGTAATAAGCCATTATAGCCAATAAAGAAGACTCCACTACTCAAAAGCGGACAACAATTTTTGACTAGTAATGAGCACCCGACAGGAAAAGAAAGATTTATTCAGCATTTGAAATCCGGAGTTTGAAGTCTGAAAAGGTTCTGCTTCACTTATAAATATGATATCATTTGTAAGAAGAAGGCAGAGCAAAGAAAAGAGCAAGCATAGCATAGAAGAAAATAATTTGCAAAGTTTGAAGTTTATTTCCCTTCTTTTTTTTAAAAAAAAAATGCATGAAGTGAGTATGTAAAGAGTGTGTGTTTATTTTCAAAGTAGCTGCAAGGTCACTCGGGGACTCCCGAAAGGGACACCTCTCTCCAGCCATTATCATGTAAGTAGTTATATGTTTTTCTAGATCGTTAGTAGTTTCTCCCTGTTATTATGTATCATACCTATTAATATTATGCATCAATGTTTAAATATGTATTGTTTAAATTATAATTCATGTATTAATTACTCTTAGTAAATGGTTAGTTCCTTATCTTCTTAGTAACTCCGATGAATTAACCTGTAAATACCTAGAAAAGTTGCAAGTCCACCATGGTAAAGGAATTGAAGGACTTTATTTCGGGGTGTGGTTAAAGAAGCAAGTGCTAAGAACATAGGATAAGGAAAAGAGATAAACAGAGTAAAAAAAAAAGAGTTATTTTGGGAGAAATTACAAAGATTTAGTAATCATAAACTACAAACATAGATAAGGAAACTGGAGGAGGGAGTACTAAGTAGGAATTTACAATTAAATTTACAAACACACTCTACCTCATTGTCTTATAATAATTCTACCTACCATTACATTTGAATCTAAAAGCTATTTATTTATATTTAAAAGTTTTATATATATATATATAAGCGATTGCTTTAGTGGTCGCATGAGGCATTGCTGCCAAATATGATACATAAGTGCCACCGCAAGTCATTTGCATATTCTATTCTAAAAGTTAGCTAAATTTCATAAATGGTTCCTAATGAATATTTTCTTTACACTAAAATCACACATTTTTTAAAAAAATATTTGTATTCAAAGAAATCACAAAGGTCGAAAACTTGAAACTTCTGATGATCCGAAACCTTTTATTTAGTTGTCCGTCACGTAATTTTACAAACTTTTTTCTTATCTTCATTTAATCACCTTTAAAAAATATATATTTATTCAAATTAATTAATACAAACGGTATATTTATGTTTTTGACCACTTCATCTTAATAGAATCTTAAATTTATGATTTTATCTAGAAATAATATCATCTATACACTAATAGATGGAAAGAAAACAATTGACCTTGAAAAAAGAGAACCTTAAAAAAAATATCACCTTCACACTAATAATATGTTTTTTTTTTTAACAATTCATCATCATAAAAAGATAACCTTTATAAATCATCATATATAATTAAAAGTAGTTATTAAAAAAATGTCAAAAACGTATCATTCGGATGTGTAGATGTGTTAAATATGTACAAGTCTCAGTAGAAGTGTTTAAATGAATTATGAGGACAATTTTAAGTAGTTGTCGATGACTTATACGTAGAAATTTATCATTTTGAACTCTTTTATTTTTGAGTTCCCCACTTGGGGGACCCTTATACACCCACCTTTACCCTCTTGCTTTAATTATTGAATTGGGAAAGTAATAAATCGGATGAAGTCTTTTTCTTCTTATTGAGTGAGAAGCTTTTCTCTTCTTTTTTTCTTCTCATAATTCATTTTCGAAGTTAAAGATGCACATGCACCCTCACATAAACGCGTGGGTCCACCTCTGTTTCCAACCCCCAAGTACCTTCAATTATTCAATAAACGCGTGGGTCATTCTTGTTTGGAAATTACTCTTAGCATTCAACAGGTAAAGTAAAGTTCCATTAGTAATTGAAGATAGAAACACTTTATCATATCAAAATTCTTTAAGAAATCATTTTGTGTTCTCCTTGCAGATTTTTTTAGAAATGGAGTTTGGCTTAGCTGTTGGTGGTGCATTTATCTCTTCAGCTTTGAATGTTCTCGAGACGTTTCAGAATCATACGAATGATGTTCGCCTATTGAAGAAGCTGAGAACGACTTTGCTTAGTTTTCAAGCTGTGCTAAGTGATGCAGAGAATACGCAGGCATCAGATCAATTTGTGAGCCAGTGGCTTAATGAGCTTCTAGATGCTATGGACACTGCTGAAAACTTAATGGAACGAGCCAATTATGAAGCTTTGAGGCTTAAGGTTGAAGGTCAGCATCAAAATCTTGCAGAAACTAGCAACCAGGAAGTAAGTGATGCTTTCTTTCGTAACATAAAGGACATGTTGGAAGACACTATTGAAACATTGGAGGATTTGGAAGAGCAAATTGGTTTCCTTGGCTTAAAGAAGCATTTTGGTCCGACTAAACAAGAAACTAGAACACCTTCAACTTCTTTGGTTGATGATTCTGATATCTTTGGAAGGCAGAATGATATAGAGGATTTGATTGCGCGTTTATTGTCTAAAGATGCAAATGTAAAAAATCTGGATGTAGTTCCTATTGTTGGAATGGGCGGCGTGGGTAAGACAACACTTGCTAAAGCCGCTTACAATGATGAGAAGGTGAAGCACCATTTTGGTTTGAAATTTTGGTTTTGTGCTTCTGAGGCATATGATGCTTTCAGAATAACAAAAGGGTTACTTCAAGAAATTGGCTCAATTGACTTAAAGGTTGATTACAATCTTAATCAGCTACAAGTCAAATTGAAGGAAAGCTTAAAGGGAAAGAAGTTTCTTGTTGTCCTTGATGATGTGTGGAATGACGACTACAACGAGTGGGATGACTTGAGAAATCTTTTTGTACAAGGAGATTTGGGAAGTAAGATCATTGTAACTACACGAAAGGAGAGTGTTGCTTTGATGATGGGTAGTGGAGCAATCAACCTGGGAACTTTGTCTAGTGAAGTCTCTTGGGCTTTATTCAAACGACATTCACTAGAAAACAGGGATCCTGAGGAACATCCAGAATTTGAAGAGGTTGGAAGAAAAATTGCAGACAAGTGCAAAGGGTTGCCTTTAGCTCTAAAGGCACTTGCTGGTCTTTTACGCTGCAAATCAGAGGTGGATGAGTGGAGAGACATTTTAAGAAGCGAGATTTGGGAGCTTCCAAGTTGTTTGACTGGTATATTACCAGCGTTGATGCTGAGCTACAATGATCTTCCTGCATATTTGAAGCAATGTTTTGGTTATTGTGCAATATATCCCAAAGGTTATGAATTTTGCAAAGACCAAGTTATTCACCTGTGGATTGCTAATGGTCTTGTACAACAGTTTCATTCAGGTAACCAATACTTTCTCGAGTTGAGATCAAGATCACTGTTCGAAAAGGTCCCAGAGTCTGAATGGAAACCTGAGGGATTCTTAATGCATGACCTTATCAATGATTTGGCCCAAATTGCATCTTCAAATCTTTGTATAAGGTTGGAAGAGAATATGTTGAAAAAATATCGTCACATGTCCTATTCAATGGGAGAAGGTGGTGACTTTGAGAAATTAAAATCCCTCTTTGAACCAGAGAAGCTGAAGTCATTTCTTCCAATCAATATCCAGCTCCGTGACCAAATTAAGCTAAGCAAGAGGGTACTGCATAACCTATTGCCATGTCTAACATCCTTAAGGGCATTATCGTTGTCATGCTATGAGATTATTGAGTTGCCAAATGACTTATTTATCAAATTAAAGTTCCTGAGATTTTTGGATGTTTCTCGGACAAAGATTAAAAGGTTGCCAGATTCCATTTGTGTGCTGTATAACTTAGAGACACTTATCCTATCATCTTGTGATGATCTTGAAGATCTACCGCTGCAAATGGAGAAGTTGATCAACTTGCGTCACCTCAACATTAGCAACACTTGTCTCTTGAAGATGCCGTTCCATCTGAGCAAGTTGAAAAGTCTCAATGTGCTAGTGGGGGCCAAGTTTCTTATAAGTGGTTGCGGTGGTTTGATGATGGAAGATTTGGGTGAACTGCATAACTTGTATGGATGTCTATCAATTCTAGAGTTACAAAATGTGGTTGATAGAAGGGAAGCTTTGAAGGCAAAGACGAGGGAGAAGAATCATGTTGAAAAATTATCATTGGAATGGAGTGGAAGTAGTACTGCAGACAATTCACAAACTGAAAGAGACATACTTGATGAGCTATGCCCACACACAAACATAAAAGAAGTCGAAATCACCGGATATAGAGGGACAAT
Organism: Solanum bulbocastanum; assembly: GCA_037074985.1. Lineage (NCBI taxonomy): Eukaryota > Viridiplantae > Streptophyta > Magnoliopsida > Solanales > Solanaceae > Solanum > Solanum bulbocastanum. The sequence continues at coordinate 35,052,467 of CM073607.1, forward strand.
TTTTCCAAATTGGCTAGCTGATCCTTTGTTTTATAAGCTGGTGAAATTGTCTCTTTGCCACTGCAAGGACTGTGATTCCTTACCAGCACTAGGGCAACTCCGTTCTTTGAAATTCCTTTCCATTAGAGAGATGCATGGAATAACTGAGGTCACTGAAGAATTCTTTGGTAGTTCGTCCTTCACAAAGCCTTTTAATTCTCTTGAGAAGCTTGAATTTGAAGATATGCTGGAGTGGAAGCAATGGCACGTACTAGGAAATGGACAGTTCCCTGCACTTGAGAAGCTTTCAATTCAAAATTGTCCGAAGTTGATTGGGAAGTTGCCTGAAAATCTTGCTTCTCTAACAGAACTGATAATTTCAAGATGTCCTGTACTCAATTTGGAGACACCTATCCAACTTTCAAATTTACAAATATTTGATGTTGATGATTCTCCTCTTTTTGATGACAGTGAACTGTTTGGATCCCAACTTGAGGGAATGAAGCAGATTAAGGGATTATATATTGGTGATTGTAACTCTCTTACCTCCTTTCCTTTTAGCATTCTTCCGAGTACGTTGAAGGAAATAGGCATATTTCGTTGCCAGAAATTGAAATTGGAGGCACCAGTTGGTGATATGATTTCTAGCAGTTATTGCAACATGTTTCTCGAGAAATTGACACTCTGTGGATTTGACACTTTTATAGATGATATATCACCTGTGTTGGTCCCAAGAGCACGCAAATTGGATGTATTTAGTTCCCAGAACCTTACTAAGTTTTTTATTCCTACTGCTACTGATAGTCTCAGTATTTGGAATTGTAAGAATCTTGAAAAACTTTCAGGGGCCTGTGGGGGGACTCAGATGACGCATTTGCGTATTATCCGATGTTCAAAGCTGAAATGGTTGCCAGAACATATGCAGGAACTCCTTCCATCTCTTAAGGAACTACATCTATCTTATTGTCCAGAAATAGAGTTCTTTCCAAAAGGAGGATTGCCTTTCAATTTACAACAGCTTGAGATCCGTAATTGCACGAAACTAGTAAACGGCCGAATGGAATGGCGTTTACAGAGACTCTCCTGTCTCAGAGAGTTATGGATCAATCATGATGGGAGTGACGAAGAGATTCTTGCTGGTGAGAATTGGGAGTTGCCTTCCTCTATTCAAAGGCTTGAGGTATCCAATCTGAAAACATTAAGCAGCCAACTTCTCAAAAGCCTCTCATCTCTTGAATATCTATGCATTGCTGATATACCTCAAATTCAGTCAATGCTGGAAGAAGGGCTTCCCTCCTCTCTTTCTCATCTCCATTTAAACGACCAACATCAACTCCATTCACTACCGACAGAAGTTTTTCGGTACCTCACTTCACTTCAAAGTCTAGTCATCTCCTCCTGCCATCAACTCCAGTCTCTTTCCCTGCCCTCCTCCCTCTCTCAGCTGATCATCGATGATTGCCCTAATCTCAAATCAGTAAAAGGGATGCCTTCTCCCCTCTCTAAACTATCTATTTCCAACTGCCCATTCCTCAAACCACTTCTAAAATTTGACGAGGGTGAATACTGGCCAGAAATTGCGCATATCTCCACCATAGAGATCGATGAGGAATGCCTTTAACAATTAAAACGAATGGTGCTCTCACAAATGTAAGTTTTTCTTTTTCCTCAGAAGCTTTCTATTTTTATTTACTTCCCTCTGCTTTTCATTTTTAAAAATCTTGTTGAGCAGTATGGACTGTTGTCTATCTACCATGAACATATATTTAATCAATCTTCATCTCTGTAGCAATTCATGTACACTTGTTCTTTCCCTTTACAGTGAGTTTAGAGTTATGCACATGTCCGCTATTGAATTCAAAGGTGTACTCGGCAGAATCAATTTGACATCCCATGCAAAATCTATTGTTGTATGTTTATAAAAAGATCAAATTTGTTGTTTGGCGTCTTCTTCAAATTTCAAGCACTAAAACTAATCAACATTATTTTAATATCGTTATATTAACTTCAACGCAATACTATTTCGATATCATTACATAAGTTTGTCAAAATATTTAGTCTAATTTTATTATTCTAACTTTATATTATATATTTTTCATTGAAAATTTATATTATTTACATTCTTAGTTGATGATGTCCCCGTGTATCCTACCTCTCATGACCTCATTTGTAGGATATGATTATAGAGAAATTTGACTTTAGGCTAAGGGTGGTTCAACATAATTCGAGGCCAAAAGCGAAATTTTAATTAGTGGCCTAAAATTTAAATAATCTTTATCTATATTTATTTATTTTTCTAAATTTTTACATGTAAGCCATACTTAATATATTTTTTATAAATGATTTTTCAAATACTTTTTTTAATCATTATTTTAGGTATGATTTTATCAATTCAACATTGAAAAACATCATTTTATTGAGACAATTATTATATGAATTGATAATATAATTTTATAAGGAATGAGTTGATAAACTTTAAATAAAGATAAGAGTTAGAATTAGATAATCTGATTCAAAAAGTTGATAATTTGATATACCACACTTTAATATGAAAAAGTTACGAAGAAATAAAAAGAGAATTTGTAATTCACTTTGTTCAACACTTTTCGACTATTGATTCATATTTATGGATAAAGTATTACTCTAACTATCAAAGATTTGAAGAAATAGAGTGCAAAAGGAGTTAAAAAGGATAAATAATGTGAGTGTAAGTGAAGAAAATAAAAGAATTCAAAACAATATTTTCTTGATTTCTTCTATTTTAATGGGGTTAAGAATATTAAAATAATTTATATATATATATATATATATATATATATATATATATATATATATATATATATATATATATATATATATATTATAAGTGGAAAGCCTCCAAGTCAAAAGTTGAATTACGAAAATGTCCTTATAATGTCATAATATTGATGAACAAAAATTAATTATTAATAAATACTATCATATTTTGAAGGAAAATATTTTATTTAGAAACTCAAAGGTTCTTGAATCTTACTTCAAGTTCTATCTATTATGCATATTGTTATGTATTCCTGTATATTGAAAATAACTAGTAACATCCATATTTATAAAAGTAAAAACCAAATTAAACTAGGACTAGGAACCACTTTAACTAACAAATCCTAATTAAACACAAATAAGTAAATACCATAAGTAACAAATCATAATCAACTTAGGATTCCTACTTTAACTTTGAGTTATTATTTCCGACATTCTTCCGTAATTCAAAGTTGTATACTCTTGCCTTTTTCTTCTTGTTATTGTTGTTGTATTGGAGTACTTCTCTTCAATTTTTAATTGTTGGAGTAATTCTCTTCAATCTTCAATTATTTTTTTCTTGGTTGTGTTGGAGGACCTTCTCTCCAACTTCCAAGTGTTAAAATACTTTCTCTCCAACTCATGATATTTTTTTTCTTGGTTGTGTTGGAGCACTTCTCTCCAACTTCGAAGTGTTGGAGCACTTTCTCTCTAACTCATGATATTTTTTCTCTTGATTGTGTTGGAGCACTTCTCTCCAACTTCCAAGGTTGATGCCCTTCCCACCAACGCCTATTCTTTTTGGTTTTTTCAATATTTTTTTTCTTGATTGTGTTGGAGCACCTTCTCTCCAAATTCCAAGGTTGATGCCTTACCCACCAACACCTTCTTTTGTTTTTTTTTTTTTTTTTGTGTTGGAGCACTCTCTCCAACTCTCGTTGATGCCCTTCCCATTAACTCATTTTCTTTTTGTTTTTTGTTTTTTGACTTTCTCTAACTTTTATTAATTTAGAGAAGAATTTCTTCTTTTTGTTCTTCGTTGCACTTCTTTAAATTTGCAATATTTTTGTAAATCTTTCCTCCTAGCATGTTCTTTTCATGCATATACTATTCGTATGACTTTCGTCAATATATTTGTAACACCCCGTATCCGAAAACAGACCTCAGTGTGAAATTCCAGAAGCTGCAGGTGCAACCCATGGTTGCCACCCACGAACTGTAGGGAGACCCATTGCTCGTGCTAATGGTCTGTGGTTCACAGCTGCAACCCTCCCCAGAACCCTCAAAGAAATTTTGCCAAGTCTGGACCTACGCCAAGACCTACGGACCGTAGGTCAGACCACGGGTTGTGGTCCAAGGCCATAGGTTAGACCCCATTATTCAGTCACAGAAACCTATCAGAAAATCAACTAAAGTTCTGCCTACACCAGGACTTATGGACCGTATGTCAGACCATGGTCTGTGGTCCAAGGTTGTAGGTTAGACCCTCATTATTAGACTCCCAGTCACGATTGACGGTCGACCAGCACGGATCATCAGTCGATCGACGATTGTCAATACCGTTCGTCGGTGACTCCGACAGCAGTTAAGTCAGGGGTCTTTTGTTCTTTTCCATATTCGTTGGACCCCTAAACTATGTCGTTTTAACCTTAAACTAAGTTGTTTTGGTCAATTTTAGCCTAGAAACATAACTAAAACTTACCTAAGTCAAATCATTCATCAAAACTTATAAAATTAGAATGCTAAGAGGAGAAAGAAGTCAAGAACCCTAGTTCAAGAACACAACAAGGTTTTCATAATTTTCGGCCCCAAAATCAAAAGATTTCTCCGTGAAATTTGTCACCAGGTATGTGGATTTCACTAGTGGGTTCCTTTCATCATTAGGTCCCTAGAATTCAGCCAGATTCTTGATTCCCTATTATTAACTAGACTTAGGGTTACTAGAACATCAGTAGATTATTATGAATTAGTTACTCACATGTTCCAAATAAGATTATCATGTTATTTCATTATTTCTTGCATGAATTTCAAAACCCTAGCTATGTATTTCTTTAGTTCTTGAATTACACATGCTAGGTCAGATATTTCAGTATTTCAGATATACATGCCTCAGTTTTGAATGTGTCGTTATCAGTATATAAATGTACATTCTCAGTTTGCATGTCAGTTTTGAGCTATCCAGTTTCAGTCATAATGTGTTAATCATTTAATCTATTGGGAGTAACATAATACCGAGTTGAACTAGGGTCAATCACCTATATAGTCCTAGAACTATGAGCCACGTAGGATCTAAGTCCCCTCTATGGGCATCATTTTTTGTGATCACGCCAGCATGCCTCTACACCTTTGGCTGGGTGTATTGGGTCCTCTCGATGGGGCATATACATCGAACTCCACATTTAGCTCATGTGGTTTTATTATCGATTATTAGTAGCTCCCACAATTCAATCAGACTTTATTGCATTGACCACATTTAAGTATAGTCAGTATTCAGTCTCAACGTGTTATAAATTTGGTCATTGCATTTAGTTAGTTCAGTATTCAATATTTATATCATGTTCAGATTATATCCTTGGTTTATTGTTTCTTTAGTTATGTGTTTATTTTTGCTTTACTCTATCTTGCATGCTCAGTACCTTTCAAGTACTGATGCATACTCTGCGCTACATCTTCTCGTGATGTAGGTTCAGGTTCTCAGCATCCAGATCACACTTAGATCGATTCTCGATATCAAGTTCAGCAGCATCAGTGGTGAGTCCTCATTCTTCGACGACAACAGTTATGTTATCTTTCATTTCAATCTTTTAGCTTTAGTTTTACTAGACTTAGATGGGGCATAACACTTCTAGTCAGTCAGAGGTTATTTTCAGACATAGTTAGACATTAGCTTAGTATTTGAGTTTGATATTTCTTTTGTATTAAACTCGCATATTTTCATTTATTCAGTTATAGAATGGTATTCCTCATCGTCTTTCTTTTAATGATATTTAAGATTCTGTATCAATTTATTATTCTTAGTATGCTTATGTTATGCCAACAGAGTTAGCTTGGGGTCACTTGTGATCCTAGGTCCCGTGTCCACATTCGGGGGTAGCTTGTGGTGTGACAAACTTAGTATCAGAGCACTAGGTTTAAGTGTCCTAGGATGTATGAAAATTCGCACTAGGTAGAGTCATTTTCATGGGTGTGTAGTACGCACCACATCTAGTGAAAGGGAGGCCACTAAGTGTTTTAGGAAAAATCTTCATTTTTCTTGTTACTCTTATCGTGCATATGGTATGATCTAACTCCATTATAACTCGACGTTCTACATTTCAGTAATCATGCCTTCTCATAGAGCTAACGCCAGGAATGCGAATGCCAGGAACGCAAACACAGCTCCTCCAGTCCCAGATCAAGAAGTTTCGAATGTAAAGTTCCAGAACGCCATTCAGTTGTTGGCTCAGAGTGTAGCCAACCAGAATAATCAGCGGGTTCCAGTCTCGGCAGATGCCAATGTTAGGTCAGCTGTAGCTAGAGTGCGAGACTTTGTGAGAATGAATCCGCCTGAGTTCATAGGATCGCAGATTGGTGAGGATCCCCAAAACATCATTGATGAGGTCATGAAGATTTTTGAAGTGATGCAGGTAACTGGGGATGATCGGGTTGAGTTAGCATCTTACCAACTTAAAGATATGGCTCATATCTGGTATAGTCAGTTGAAAGAGAATAGGGGTACAAATGCATCTCCTATCACTTGGGATTGCTTTAGTGAGACCTTTATGGACAGTTTTTTCCCAAGAGAGCTATTGGAGGTAAAATCCTAGGAATTCATGAACTTAAGGCAAGGTAGCATGGCAGTCTAAGAGTATGGACTCAAGTTTACCCAACTTTCCAAGTATTCTCCTCACATGGTTGCTGATTCCAGGGCTTAGATGAATAAGTTTCTATATGGAGTGTCAGACTTGGTGAAAATATAGTGTAGAAATGCTATGTTGCTGGGAGATATGAACATCTTTAGGCTCATGACTCATGCTCAGCAGGTTGAGGGTGATAAGTTTAGGAAACAGGCCAAGGAGAACAAGAAGGCTAGGACTGGGAACTATGATTATTCTCAACAGAAATTGGGTAGTGGAAATCGCTAGCAGCCTCAGCAGAAATTTTTAGCTCTAACACCTTCATCAGTTAGTGTTCCATCCTCCAAGTTCCGAAGTGTCAAGAAAGTGTTTTATTTACCAAAACATACCCAAATTGTCCTAAGTGTGGTAAAAACCATCTGGGCGAGTGTCTTGTAGGAAAGGAAGGATGTTTTGGGTATGGTCAGTCTGGTCACATGTTGAGGGATTGTCTTTCTAGATAGGGGCAAAGAGGCAATGCTAATAGAGTTCAGTCTACAACATCAGCAGCACCAGTAGGCCGTCCGACTCAACAGGGTAACTCATATGGTACAGGTGGAGGACAGTGGCAAAACAGGCTCTATGCTCTTTAGGCTCGCCAGGATCAGGAAGATTCTCCTGATGTAGTCATTGGTACGTTACGAGTCTTTAATCTCAATGTTTATGCTTTGTTAGATCCAGGGGTTACTCTTTCCTTTGTAACTCCTTTTATAGCAGTCAAGTTTGATGTTAGTCCAGAAACTCTCTCAGAACCCTTCTCAGTCTCTACTCTAGTCGGTGACCCAGTTATAACTAAATGGGTATACATAAATTGCCTTGTCACAATTTCCCAGAAAGTCACCTCAACAGATATTATAGAGTTAGAACTAGTAGACTTCGATATCATTCTAGGCATGGATTGGTTACATTCTTGTTATGCCTCAGTTGATTGTAGAACTAATATTGTTCGTTTTCATTTTCTAAACGAACCAATCTTTGAATGGAAGGATAGTAGCTTAGCGTCTATGGGTCGATTCATTTCTTACTTAAGGCCAGAAAGATTATCTCTAAAGGTTGTCTCTATTATCTAGTTTGGGTTAAGGATTCAAGCTCTGAAACCCCAACTTTTGAGTCAGTTCCTATGGTCAGTGAGTTTCCAAAAGTGTTTCCAAAAGATCTTACCAGAGTTCTTCCCGAAAGGGAAATCGACTTTGAAATAGATCTCCTTCGAGATATCCAACCTATTTCTATTCCTCCTTACAGAATGGCTCCAACTGATCTTAAGGAATTAAAAGATCAGTTGAAAGACCTTCTAGATAAGGGCTTTATCAGACCTAGTATTTTACCATGGGGTGCACCAGTATTGTTCGTGAAGAAGAAAGATGGTTCTCTTAGAATGTGCATTGACTATAGGCAGTTGAACAAGGTCACAATCAAGAATAAGTATTCTATCCCCCGGATTGATGACTTGTTTGACCAACTTCAGGGTGCTAGGCAGTTTTCAAAGATATACCTCAACTTCGGTTATCATCAGCTCAGAGTTAGAGATAGTGACATTTCAAAAATAGCCTTCAGAACTCGGTATAGTCATTACGAATTTGTAGTTATGTCATTTGGACTAACCAATGCTCCTGCAGCTTTCATGGATTTAATAAATAGGGTGTTCAAGCAGTACTTGGGCTTGTTCGTTATCATCTTTATTGATGATATCCTTATTTACTTTAGGAATGAGGAAGAACATGCGAGTCATTGCAGGGTTGTCCTGCAAACTCTTAAAGATCGCTAGTTATTCGCTAAATTTAGCAAGTTCGAGTTTTGGTTACAGTCAGTTTCTTTCATTGGGCATATAGTATCTAGCGAAGGGATCCGAGTAGATTCTCAGAAAATAGAAGCAGTGAAACAATGGCCCATACCTACCTCTCCTAGAGATATCAGAAGTTTCTTGGGTCTAGCGAGCTAATACAGAAGCTTTTTGGAAGGGTTTTCATACATAGCCTCTCCATTGACCAAGTTAACTCAGAAAAAGGTTAAGTTTTAGTGGTAAGATGATTGTGAGAAAAGCTTCACAGAACTGAAAACTAGATTGACTACAACTCCTGTCTTGACTCTACCTGAAGGTTCAGACGATTATGTTATATATTGCGATGCGTCTAGAGTTGGTAGGTTGTGTGTTAATGCAGCAAGATAAGGTTATAGCTTATGCTTCTAGACATCTTAAGGTGCATAAGAAGAACTATCTGACTCATGACCTTGAGCTTGCAGCAGTTGTGTTTGCACTTAAGATTTGGAGACACTACTTGTATGGTGTTCACAGACCATAAGATCCTTCAATATGTGTTCACCCAGAAAGAGTTGAATCTTCGCCAAAAGAGATGGCTCGAGTTCCTTAAGGACTACGATATGAGTGTGCATTACCATCCTAGTAAGGCCAATGTAGTAGCAGATGCTCTTAGCAGACTATCTATGGGCAGTGTAGCACATGTTGAGGAAGAAAGAAAAGAACTAGGGAAGGATGTTCACATGCTTACTTGCTTGAGAGTTCGCCTTATGAGCATATCAGATAATGGTGTCACAGTTCAGAATGGGTCAGAATCTTCTTTGGTAGTGAAGGTTAATGAAAAGCAAGAAAGTGATTCGATATTGCTTGAACTCAAAGGTGTAGTCCACCAACAGAGGGTTGAGGTATTCTCCCAAGGGGGAGATGGTGTGCGTCACTATCAGGGCCGACTATGTGTTCCTAATGTAGGCAAGTTGAGACAGCAGATTCTTCCAGAAGCCCATAACTCTAGGTATTCTATTCATCCAGGTTCCACTAAGATGTATTGTGATCTGCGGGAAGTCTTTTGGTGGAATTGCATGAAGAGGGATATAGTAGATTTTGTGGCTATGTGCTCCAATTGTCAACAAGTGAAGGTAGAACATTTGAAACCAGGGGGTATGACCCAAGAGATTGACATTCCTACTTGGAAGTGGGAAGTGATCAACATGGATTTCATTATAGGGTTACCTCGTACTCGCAGACAATATGACTCAATTTGGGTGATAGTTGACATAGTCATTAAGTCTTCTCACTTTTTGGCGATCAAGACTACAGATTCACGGAGGACTACGCCAAGCTTTACATTAATGAGTTATTCAGATTGCATAGGGTTTCTTTGTCCATCATCTCAGATAGAGGTCCTCAGTTTACCTCTCATTTCTGGAAGTTGTTTCAGAAAGGTCTTATTACTCAAGTTAACCTTAGCACAACATTTCATCCATAGACAGATGGTCAGGCAAACCGTACCATTCAGACCTTAGAGGACATGTTGAGAGCTTATGTGATCGACTTCAAGGGTAGTTGGGATGATCACCTTCCTCTTATTGAGTTCGCCTACAATAATAACTACCATTCCAGCATTCAGATGGCCCCTTATGAGGCACTGTATGGGCGTAGATGCAGATCTCCTATTGGTTGGTTTGAAGTAGTAGAAGCAGCCTTGATAGGGCCAGATTCACTCCATGATGCTATGGAGAAGGTGCAACTAATTAGAGATAGACTTAAGACAGCCCAGAGTCGCCAGAAATCTTATGCAAATGTAAGGAGAAGGGAACTTTTCCAAGTTGATGAGTTGGTTTACCTGAAAGTGTCACCTATGAAAGGGGTAATGGGATTTGGCAACAAAATGAAGCTCAGTCCTAGATATGTAAGCCCTTACAAGATTCTAAAAAGGGTTGGTAAAGTGGCTTATGAATTAGAGTTGCCAGCAAAACTAGCAACAGTGTATCCGGTCTTTCACATTTCACTTTTGAAGAAGTGTGTGGGTGATCCAGCATCCGTGGTGCCATTAGAGAGTGTGGTCGTGAAAGACAGTCTTTCTTATGAAGATGTACTAGTTGAGATTCTTGATCATCAAGTTAGAAGTTTGAAAAACAAGGAAGTCGCGTCAGTCAAAGTTTTGTGGAGGAGTCAGTCCGTAGAGGGAGCTACTTGGGAAGCAGAAGCAGTCATGAAGTCCAAGTACCCTCACCTCTTTCCTTCCGATTCCATTCCAACTTGAGGTAATAGTTCCTCTTCAGTTTTTTAGTTATTTATGTGCAAATTCAGTCTTAGTATATTGTTCCTTTCGTTGTACTTACATTTTCAGCATATTTGCATATTCATGGGACTCGGTTCAGTCAGAAATCAGTCTTAGTGTTTAGTGGTAGGGTTTGCAGCTCCTTTCCCTCCATTTTAGCTAGTTTAGTCGTCATTCGAGGACGAATGTTCCGAAGGGGGAGATAATGTAACACCCTGTATCTGAAAACAGACCTCAATGCAGATTTTCAGGAGTTGTAGGTGCAACCCACGTCACCCTACACCAGGACCTACGGACCATAGGTCAAACCACAATTTGTGGTACAGGTCTGTAGGTCAGACCCTCATTATTAGACTCCCAGTCACGATTGACGGTTGACCAGCACTGACTGTTAGTCGATCGACGGTCCATTAGTCTCGTGCTTCAGTGACTTCGACAATAGTTAAGTTAGGGGTTTTTTGGTCTATTCCTTATGCGTTGGACCCTAAACTACGTGGTTTTGGTCAGTTTTAGCCTAGAAACATACGTAGAACTTACCTAAGTCAAATCATTCAACAAAACTTAGAAAATTAGAACGCTAAGAGGAGAAAGAAGTCAAGATCCCTAGTTCAAGAACGCAGCAAGGTTTTCATAAATTCTAACCCTAAAATCGAAAGATTTCTCCATGAAATTCGTCACCATGTATGTGGGATTTCACTAGTGGGTTCCTTTCGCCCATTAGGTCCCTAGAATTCTGTCAGATTCTTGATTCACTATTATTAACTAGACCTAGGGTTTCTAGAACTTTAGTAGATTATCATGAATTAGTTATTTACATGTTCCAAATCAGATTATCATGTTATTTCATAATTTCTCGCATGAATTTCAGAACCCTAGCTATGTATTTTTTTAATTCTTGAATTACACATTCTAGGTCAAATATTTCAGTTTTTCAGATATGCATGCCTCAATTTTGAATGTGTCATTATCAATATGTAAATGTACATTCTCAGTTTACATGTCAGTTTTGAGCTATCCAGTTTCAGTCATAATGTGTTAATCATTTAATCTATTAGGAGTAGCATAATACGAGTTAGACTAGGGTTAGTCACCCATGTAGTCCCAGAACTACGAGCTATGTAGGATGTAAGTCCCCTCTGTGGACATTATTTTGTGATCACGCCAGCATGCCTCTACACCTTTGGCCAGGTGTATTGGGTCCTCTCGATGGGACGTATACATCGGACTCCACATTTAGCTCATGTGGTTTTATTATCGGTTATTAGTAGCTCCCACAGTTCAGTCAGACTCTATTGCATTGACCACATTTCAATACAGTCAGTATTCAGTCTCAGCATGTTATAAATTTGGTCATTACATTAAGTTAGTTTAGTATTCAATATCTATATCATGTTCAGATTATATCCTTGTTTTATTGCTCGTTCAATTATGTGTTTATTTCAGATTACTCTATCTTGCATGCTCAGTACCTTTCAAGTACTGATGCATACTCTGCGTTACATCTTCTCATGATATAGGTTCAGGTTCTTAGCATCAAGATCACACTTAGATCGGTTCCCGATCTCCAGTTCAGCAGCATCAGTGGTGAGTCTTCATTCTTCTAGGACAACACTCATATTGTCTTTCATTTCAGTCTTTTAGTTTCAGTTTTGCTAGACTTAGCTGGGGCCTGTCCCAGCACTTCTAGTTAGTAAGAGGTTATTTTCAGACATAGTATTTGAGTTTGACATCAACTTAGTATTTGAGTTTGATATTTCTTTTGTATTAAACTCTCAGATTTTTATTTATTCAGTTATAGAATGGGTATTCCCCATCGTCTTCTTTTTAATGATATTTAAGCTTCCACATCAGTTTATTATTCTTAGTATGCTCATGTTATGCCAACAGAGTTAGCTTGGGGTCACTCGTGATCCTAGGTCCCATGTCCGCGTCTTGGGGTAGCTCGGGGCGTGACAAAAGTTTTGCAATATTTAAAACAATCCTTAAGTGCTCTTCAGATACTTCTATGGTGCAAAACTATAATAAAATTCAATGAATTATATTCTTAAATTATCTTAAATGCTAAATATAGCTACAATAAACAATGTTGCAAAACTTTTGATTTCCTTCCGTCATAATTAGCATAAATTAATGATGAATTTTCTACTAGATAAATTAAATTTATCTTATATAAATGGACATTTGGCATATAACTAATTCTCACTATTTGGATCAAACAATATAATATATCGTAGGTGTATACTTACCAAGTATGTGACAAAAAATCAGCCTTTCATGTTTAAAAAATAATTTCTATATAATAGACTTCTTTCTATATAACTATGAATTTAATTATATTTAGAAATGATACATTGAAAGAATCCGTTAGGTTTTCCAATATCAATAGACTGATAGTTTCTTTCTTGTATCTACCCAAAGGAGAAAAAGATTTCGAAAAGAGTTCAATAGTAGTATGTCGTTAATTGCTTTCCTTATTTTATTGTATGTGCAAATTATCTTAACGAAAGCCTTCTTTTTTCCTCCTATGAAGATTGTTATAACTTGTATCTATCCATTATTAAATGATCTCACTTAATAGAGTCTTAAAGGCGGCCTCTTTGAAAAGGGGTTGTATTAGTTGTCCTAGTGTAAAGAGCCAGTATTGGCCGTTGGCATGCTCGAGGTGATATTGATTGATGCGGTAAGGGGAATTTTGGTGATTTACCTTGAATTTGACCTACTTAAGAGGGTTGTAACGTTTACATGTGTTATTCTTGCATTCTCGGTGTAGTCACATTCTTATAGAACCTACCTACTCTTCCCTCTTTATTCATCTCTTCGACTTCTCTCTCGCTCTCGCCGTTTAGTTTATGTTCAGTAACAAGGTTAGTTCTATTTATCCTTTTTTTCTCTTTATTTTTCCAATGTGGGTATTGTTCTTCTCCTTTTGTTGAATTTTTATAGATCTTCTTCTATTTTCATTGATGGGAAGACTTCTTCTAGTATAAATAGTTGTGGTCTTCATTTGGTTTAGAACACACAACACATAAGAAAAAATATAAAGTGCATTGAGTTTGTCAAAAAGATAGTTCTTATTAGTTGAAGGGAGGTGTTCTTTTTGTGAAGATTTGGACTCAAATCTTGTCCAAAGTTGTTAAGTTATACTTTGTGTTAAGGATGTTGAATCCTGGAGGAGACAAGTCAAGAAGGACTATTGTTGGACTGGTGAAAAACATTTGTTGTAGTGGGCTTGAATCTCCTTAAAGAGAGTGCTATATCCGTGCCTCAGTCTGAAGAGATTTATTTCTTCATTTTTATTTTCAATTGTAATCTTGTAATTCTGTTATACTGTAATTTTTCACTAACACTACCTCTCCTTAGTTGCTCCAGCATTAAAAGTTCAGTCTAAACTTTGTGTTCAAATATGATGATAGTGTTGTGTCTTATTTTCCCATAATTGACAAGTGGCTTGAATTTGCTATTGGTAAGGAAGTAGAGGATTTACGCCTGAATATATGCTATATAAATATCAATTCGAGTCATCCCCAACCCTATAGCTTGCCAAAAGCTCTCTGCAGTAGTTTATCGATTGTAACACTTAACTGCGAGAATTGCATATTATCAGAAGATTGTGTACTAAATTAGACATCTCTGAAGGGTTTAACGCTGGAAAGTTTGTTTCTCCTGGAAGAACACATTAAACAAATAATGTCAAATTGTCCTCAATTGGAATCTTTAGAGCTACATGAATTCTTTGGTTTTAGTCATTTGCAAATGACTTCTCCAACATGCAGGCTACTGCAATTGACCTGGCACAATCATCCTTACGATACTGGTATTCATATGAAGGTGATATATGTTGCTTAGAAATTGTTGCTTCATATGTTAAACATTTAACGATTTCTGGGGTTTTAAATCATATGAAAATTAAGCTCTGGGACTTGTCATCTTTGAATCATGCCACTTTTAATCTCTACTGTGATGAATATTATGAAATGGATGTAAACATAGAGAAAGATTTGTTGGTAAGCGTTCATTGTGCTAATAAGTTAGTACTCTCATCCTGGTTTAACAAGATCAGTTATCAGTCCAAGACCTAGCATTGGAAATAGCCATTTAGTCTGGCTCCCTTTCTCTTATCGCCTTGAATCGGATGCTTGGAAGTTGTTTATCTGCATTTATAATCTTTTTAGCTTCTGATGGGAGTTCCTGAAAGTTATTGTATTGAATAGTACTTGCACAATCAAAACCTTTGTTAGTTAAAAAATGGGTAAGCTAGTTCCCTTCTCTTAGAACATGTGACACTTGAAATCCTCCCTTCTCTTCCACTCTTTGATATTCTGAACCTCCATACTAATAACCCATGGACTTCATCAATCACCTTCTTCATGATTAGAGAGTCAATCTCCAAAATAAGAGGCATTATATGCATGGGCGGATCTATGAAGGAGTCAGGGGTGCCACGTCACCCCCAACTTCGACGGAAACCCTACATATACGTAGGTATATTTATATAATATTTATATAAATATAAAGTGTGGCACCCAGTGAACAAAATTGGCTTGTGGTGCCACGGTTGGAGGGCAACTTTAGATGGCTAATGTTGCGGGTTCGAATCCCATTTGTACCTATTTTTTTTGAAAAATTTGCTGCAGACATTTTTTAAGAAAAAAAAGGCTCCAAGCACATTTTTTTAAGAAAAAAAGTTGGAACATTAATCGATAAGTCTATTTGGCATCCACGGACTCTAAATCCTGAATCTGCCACTGATTATATGTTCTCTTATACAATAAGCCACTCCATGAATTGCCAACACTTCAGCACCTAAGCTAATAGTATTGGCAATAACTCTTGCATTTGCATAGATGAGGTCTCCCCTATTATCTCTGATACAGAATACCAAAGAGCTAGGCCAGGGCTCCCTCTAGACGAGTCATCAGTATTGCACTTAAATGTTCCTGGGAGGAAGACACCACGCTATTAATATGCACCTCGTTGCATATTTCCAACTTTTATATGATGAGTGACCAAGTGTTGGAAATCTCTTTTATCCATGAGAACTTCGCTCCAGCCAAGAGATAAAGGTTCTGATTAATGTCATTGATAACTCTGCTTCTTGATATTGAACCTTTATGGATAATGATATTTCCTTCTCTTCCGTAGATGCCACATCATGATGGCTGGGGCAGCCTGATATAGTGGCTTTAGTTTGGGAGAACAGTCAGCTTTCCACCATTGTGTAATAGCTTGAGTTAACTGAATAAATGGGCCTTTAATACCAACTGCTGCAACAAAGTATGTCCAAATGCTTTTAGCATAATCTCCTGTTAAGAACAAATGTAGCATAGTTTCATGTTAATATATCTCGCAACACCTGCGCCTGGACACGATAGCTATACCATTCTTGCTTAGCACATCGTCCACCCGCAATTTTCTCTTTTATAAGGTAGACCGGTAACCCACATTTTGCTTAAAAAAAACCATTGTTTGCTCCTCTTTATGTCTTAGTGCTCCATGCACTAGTAAGTGTCCACCAAGGTTTGTCACATCTTCTTGTTTGCTCACCCTTTGTTAAGTTGTTGGTAATATGATCAACAAGACAGCGAGGTAGTTTCTGTCTGAGCAACTCATCATTTCATTGCTAAGAAATAATTCACTTCTTCTATTCTGTCATCTCTTTGAAGATAAATTCATTCTATTGGAACTCTTACAACTAAATAAGAATTACTACATTGAAAACATAATTATTGATTGTCACCACAAACCAAATATATTTATAACTTGCCAAATTTTAAAAATCAAAGAGAATAAATATTGAAGCAAACAAGAGAAGTGAGGAAAATCTTAGAGACATATCATGGTGGAAACAAAAAAAATAATAATTAAGGATTAATGAAAATTCAAAACACAACATATTGTTCTTAATCAATCATTAACACAATTCACAAATATATATTAGAATATGAAAATCACTGCTTTGTTGATGAACCCATTGTGTGACATTCGAACAGGGTGACAAAGGCTTGAAAATGTGTCAAATTTAGACAAATGAAAATAAGGAAATTGTTTATACATATTAATTTGATGGTTGGTCAAAATAATTATATTATCAGAAATGGTATAGATTAACTCAATCTCGTAGGTGGGGTCTGAAGAGAGTAAAGCGTATACAAAACTTACCTTGAATCGATAGAAAGATTGTTGCATTATTTTTTCTAGTATATACACACTCTACCAATCGATCCCTTGCTGATCTTTGCATACCATAGTGTCCATGATAGAAATATGTTCCGGCCTGGTTTAGATATTTGTTATAATTAATTATTTGTTGGATGTTCCATCAGATCAATTTACTAAAAAGTCGGATACTGAATTTCTTTAAGTCATGATGACAATTAAATACGTGTAAATTCCACTTTATTGAAATATTCTGCTTCCATCGAAGAATATAGAACAATATCATGTTGTATGTTTTTTCTATATAAGATCATATTCAATATTATCACTAATAGGTTAACTATTTTCCTTTTCACTTTATTAAAAAATACTCTACCTCTATCAAAGAATATAGAACAATATCATGTTGTATGTTTTTTCTATATAAGATCATATCTAATATTATCACTAATTCGTTAACTATTTTCCTTTTCATATAATTTCACCAAGATTTGAGGTTTTTTTTTTAATTTGCTAAAATTATTAATTGTTCTAACTTACTTCAATAAGTAACATGTAACAATACTAAGGCATGTATATATGAGAAGGAAAGGCAAAGCACTAGCAATATTAAGGTGAAATCCAAATTTTAGGTAACATATTTTTATATTTAGTAATAATTTAATTTTAAATACTTATTTTATCTTTAATAAATTATGTATATTCACACAAACAATTAAAATTTATTTTAAATAAATAAATATTTTTTAAAATTTTATATCAAATCAAACAACAGTAAATAAAGAAGAGTATATTTGTTAGCGGGTCCATGCTAATGAAAAATGGTTGAGTAGAAAAATGATGTCTTAAGATTTGCTAGATCATTAATGTCTAGCAATTATTAAAAGTATATAAATAAGTTAAACAAATTGGACAAATTATAAACAGGTGAAAATTATAACTAGGATAATATATTTTTTTTTCCATCAAATGGTATATTCAATTATGCCCACCGATTTAAGTAACTTGTAGTTTGAACTAATTAATCTTTTTTTCTCTTGTCTTTTCAGTTTTGATTGATTACTATAACACAACATTTTCCCACTCAGATCAAATCTGTCAACTTCTACATTTTCTAATGCAAAGTTGTCAGAAATTAGATTAAAATAATAAAAAGGTACCATTTGAAAATAAGTACTAGTTACTAGTTAGTTAATAAACTTTTAAGATATTTGACTCAATAATAGAGTGGTAAATACTTTTTCATCTTTAATCAAAAGTGTTAGCTTCGAAATTTCTGATACAGAGTGACCTTTTGTTAGAGAGACATTAATAGAGGAGATAAATCACTTCAAAACTCGAATCTCAGACCTCGTTAAAGAAGGAACAGTCTCATTCATTACATCGCAAATTAACTAAATAAATCACAAAAGAGTAAAAAGATGTACCTTATCAACTTTAGACAAATGTCTCTCCAGCATTAATGGCACACTGAGATATTGCTGCAGTTCCATCAGCCCATGGTGTTCCAAACTAAAAATTTTTTAAAAAAAATAATAAGAAGAAGAAGAAAAAAATGAAAGTAAAATAAAAGCCATACTCATAGCCCATAGGAAGAAGGGGCCTCATTGAGACCAATTTGAGAAGGAAAAAAAAAAGATCATAAAGTACATTATATAGCATAATTCCATAAGTCGAGTAATGTACACAACCTTATTTCTATATTGTGAAAGCAAATAAACTATTTTTAGTAGATTCTAAATCCAAGCAAAACATATCAAAAATCAAATATATTAGCTTGTGACTACTTTCAACTTATTAGTTTCATAATTTAGCATATATAGTATTATAAGATATATTTACACAATCGATTCACTTATAAATGGCCTTATAGCAAGTTAATCGATTCACTTATACTGTCATTGTATATAAGAGGCCATGAGGCAGGGGAGACGAGAGGGAGATCACAAACCTGTCGGATCCCATGCCAATGAATGACAACACCGTCAGTATGAAGTTTATTAGTAAGTTCAACAACAATTATGTCCCCAACACGCCAACAACAATTATGTCCCCAGCACGCCCCCTAATTGTTGGACCAGGAAGTGCACCATTTATTCCCATCACAACACTTTCTTCACCATCTGTTGACCAATGAATATACCCAACTTCCCATTTAAAATGCCTTGTTTTTGCTAATGAATGTCCAAGCAACATAAATGACACCAACAATAATAACAATAATCTTGAGGAAGACATATTGATTTGTATAATTAAAAAGAAAGAGAAGTTTTTTATACAAAGCTATCACTAATGGAGCTTTGTATAGTTAGTTTGTGAATAATGTTGTAAATTGGAACATATATATATAATAAATATTGGTAGCTAGATTCACTATTTTAGTCTAAATGGGTGGGTGTGTTGAGAGGATTATATCTTTGTATGGGGGCGGCTAATGTAGGATAGGTATAACATGTTTGTGCACCACTAAAAAAAAAGAAAAACATGTATTAAGTGAGCGGAACAGGTAAATAACTCAACATTCAATCAAGTGAATCATATAACGTGCACCTGTTAATTTCAAAAAAAATTATGTTTATATATTTTGAGAAACAGATATATATTTAATTGTACACCTTGTAAATAGAAGTGCACCTTGGGGCATTGATTGAAAAAGTTATGCATACTAGATTCGAACTTGCAATCAAGATGTACATTAATCACTCCCTTGGGCTTTGACCATAACGCTATCAAAATCAATTATTAATTACTTCCGTCTAATAATAGTTGTCCACTATATTATTTCAGGATATTCAATAATATTTGTCCGTTTTATGAAATCAATAGATAATTTTACACTTAAGTTTCTAATTTACTCTTATCATTAATTATAGTCATTTTTCTATTACATTTTTCAAGACAATGTATTTATTATATTTAAAGGGTAATATAGTAAAATGATCTTTTTCTTTATAATTTCTTAAGAAGTGTGCAAAGTCAATAATGGACAAGTATTGTTGGATAGATGAAGTATTAGTCTAATTTATTACTCATATTTGACATATATATTTATATTTTTGCTATTGCTCACACCATTATGATCAATTGGATATGATATTATCTCTCAATCATCATTGAAAGTTTTACTAATGTCTACGTTAAAATTATAATGCCCATGCGATCTTCAAACATCAGGTTCACCTCTGATTGTTACACAAGACAATAATTATACACTTCGATAAATGATTTTACCATCACTTTTAATAAATTCTTTTTTACATGATTATCCTACGAAAAGAATTAAGACGACATATAAAATATTAGTGTTGAATACATAATTAAGTGATAATAAAAATTTATGCTTTCTAGTAGCTCAAGTTTTTATAGTGATGGTCACACAATTTTACATGATAGTTACACAATAATAATAATAATAATAATAATAATTATTATTATTATAATTATTATTATTATAATAATAATTATTATTATTATTATAATAATAATTATTATAATAATAATAATAATAATAATTATTATTATTATTATTATTATTAATAATAATTATTAATAATAATTATTATTATTATTAATTATTAATAATTATTATTATTATTATTAATTATTAATAATAATAATAATTACATTTTTGAAAAGGAGAAATTAAGCAAACACTTTTAATTGTTTTCCTGGCAGACTTTTTAATTTTTTTTTGTCTTTTAGGTTTCTGTTGGGGATGGGAGAAATATTATTTGATTGTTTTCTATAAAATGATTTTAAAAAATGCTATAATATATATTACAATATTTTGGCATTATTTCCTGAATATCATAGAGTAAATAAAACTCTATATCCTAAATACTAATAAATCCAATGTGTAATCCCTCCTCTTGTCCCCTTAAAAGGGAAATTATAATTAATAATTCCTAAGCTTAAGCAAATTTTAATTCTGCCCATTGCGTTTATAAAATTCAGTTAATTTATATAGTAAAATTTATTATATTCTATCTCTTACCTAAATTTTGTCAGTGTCTTACTGGTATAAAGGGTATATTGCTAATTTAATGATACATAACACAAAAAATCACAATAAAATACTTTGAATATAACAGGTGTGCTTTTAAATTACCAATAAATTCGGAATATAGCATATATAATTGGTATATATTTTACATTTCTTTTACATTACATATTTACAAGAAATTCTAATTATATAATTGGTATAATTAATAACAATGATATAATTCTTTAAAAATGAAGAATTTTACTTCGATGCATATATATTATTTCGATGATTTGGATTGAAATCAACGAAAGAAAATGGGAAAAAAAAGTGTATAATGAAAATAAAGAGAAAAAAAGAATGAAATTATAAGAATGATGGAGATCTTCAATTATAAAATTAATGTTTTTAATTGTGGACCAATGTTTATTTTCTTAAAACTTTGAAATATGCTATATTTATAAATAAATATGTTATTTCAAGAATAAACAAAAGTAATGATAATAATCATCTTTAAAAAAAGTCCTCTACCCTGTAAAATTATCATTCTTCTTTTCTCTCCTTTCTTTTCTTTTCTTTTTTTTTTCCTTCTTTTTTCCCTTAATAATTATGGCTATCGCGTAAGCTTCAATGTAACGCAGAAAAATAAATAATAAATACATTACACATTAATTATAAAATAAAACTTTAACTTACACCAACATATACACGAACCACAAACAGGGCGTATGAAGGAGGAGTCACTGAGTTCACGTAAATTCATGCCTTTCTCCCAAAAGTGTTATATTTTTCAATAAAAGATCATATAATGCACAGTTAAAAGATCATATAATGCAGTGATGATTGTGTGCACATCTCTAAGCAAGATTAGGAATTTAAATCTCAGGAAAATCTTTTTGGCCAAAAATTTGGCCAGAATGATATTTTATCTATGTTATTTTAATTTTTAAAATATTTTTACCCTTTTAACTTTAATACCTTTTAACTAAAAAATGAAAAAAAAAAAAACATCAATTTATTTTAAAATTTAAAAAATATTATATTTTTTAAAATTTT
Source organism: Solanum bulbocastanum (assembly GCA_037074985.1). NCBI lineage: Eukaryota > Viridiplantae > Streptophyta > Magnoliopsida > Solanales > Solanaceae > Solanum > Solanum bulbocastanum. The sequence goes on from CM073607.1 coordinate 35,074,327, forward strand.
CTAGCCATTTAGCATTTCCCTAAATCTTATATCTATCTAATTTTATTTTTCTTTTCGTAATAATGCGCCTCCATCATCTCCAAATTATAGATACGCCTCCAACCATAAACATCTTTTTTGGTGTAAAGAACAAATAATTCAGTATTCCCTCTTGTTATCATTGAGAAAATTCCAGTTCACATGCACTATGCTAATAGAGTATATAGCCAAAAGAAAAGCAACAAAAATAAAAAAGGTGACAAGAAGGAAAGTTCATTCAAATCTTTATAAACTAAATGAAATATCTTTGATATATATATATATATATATATATATATATATATATATATATATATATATCAAAAGAAAAGAGAGAAAAGACTTCTGGAATGATCTTTTTTTTTTTATTTCACTCACTCAATTTCAATTCATAGATAGATTCTTGACATATTATCACAAGCAATTTATTTTTTTAATAAAAAATAACTTTCTGAAATAATATGTAACTATTAATTAATAATCATCCAAGAAATTAACCCTATTTTTTATGCATTAGTCAAATTAGACTTAGATTTTTAATAAGTAGAAAAACTTTGATAATGTGATTTTAAATTTAAACTATGTATAATATATTAAAATGCTCTTGAAATTTGTGATCTAAAATATCTTATGTGAATATTAAAACTAGAGAGTCATTAAATATAAAAAGTATTATTTTTAGAAAAACTAATTAAGAAGATGCATTAATTGATATAATGCGAACAGAAAACAATAAAGGCATAATAGATAAATGCGTTTTTTTTTTTAAATTTGGACTCCACTGATGTTTGTATTATTCAATATTGGATGTATACAAGTATACAATTAAAGTAGTATTATAAAATTAAATAAGTAGACACATATATCATACATGACATAGTACACGAAGAATACAAATTATTACATATATGTTCCTATTTTTTCTCAGTATTATATAGATTTAAGTGTCTAGTTATTGCACACTCAAAATTAGAAGACATAAGTTTAGTTAAAGACAAATTTTAAAAAAATACATTTATGAATTATGCCAATAATAAAATAACATACACAGAGATGCAACATGCAAGCGTTTATTTATCACGGATACCCCAAATTATTTTAGTATACGATGTAGACACGTAATTTTTAACTAAACCTAAAATTTTACACAATTTTTAGAGCGTAAATATTTTTATAAATCTAAATTAAATATTTTGATTTTTATCTTATTTTATTAAGTTTATTTTAAAAAATTTGAAAACAATAAAAATAGAAACACTTTTTAAGGTAAATTTTATTTTTAATTGTTTAAAAAAGAAATGAAAAGTTACAAAAAATATATATTTTCTTTTAATTTAGATTTAATAAATAAACTCGTGTTTCTTAATTATATTTTTTAATTAGCCATTTAGTATTTTTTTTTATTAGTTCAAAACAATTAATATTTTTATTATTATAATTTTATATATAAGTTATATATATAATTTATAAAAAATACCAGTTATCCTCACCCCACTACACCTACCCTCGCCCCCACTCCCACAGACACCCAGTCACCCACACAAAAAAAAATCTGCATACTACAAAAACACACAACACACCCACACGAGAAAAAAAATAAATCAGCAAATACCAAAAAAGCAACACACACACGCAACCTTTTGGAAAAAAAGGAAAAAAAAAACATACAATTACATACTCAAATACTAACGCAACAACATCCAAACATTCTAATTTCCTTCCAACTACTACAACACACGGAAACAAAAATACAACACACATTCACAACCAAAAAAAAAAAAAAATTGTGAGTGTTTTAATCAAGCTTTGGTCAAAATTTTACTGTTCTTATTTCTTCATTTAAGGTTTAAATTTACTTTATCTCTTTAATTTATTGATGGAATTTGACGTAATTATGTTATAAGTATTTTTTATAGTTCTGTTTTATTTATAAATTTGATTGAAATGATTAATTTGTTAGTTGTTAAAGCTCTATTTGATGAATGAAGGTAGCTTTAATCGATGATTATATTATATTTATTTATTTTTATTTGTTAGTTGTGATCTCTTAAAAATGAATGGGTCATAACATTGTTCTTGTCTCTATTTATATAATAATGATAAAGTAGGTATAGTTAGGCTATAAATAAATAAATTATTGTTGTTTTATTTATCAAACAAAGAATGAGATTTATTTTAACAATTCGTCGTTGTTTTGTTGGATTAATAAGAAATTACAATATGTGTATGCCTAATTTTGCCATTAGCTTTAAGATTAAAATGAAAATATAATATGTGTTGGCCTAATTTTAACATTAACTTTAAGAGTAAATAAAAATAAAACAATACAAAATAATCTAAAATTTTATATTGTATCCTAGAAGTTTAGATTTATTGTATTTTATTTTATTTGATTTTATTCATAAAGAACTAATATTTTCTTATAAAACTAGATGAGTTTTAGACACATTAAAAAAGAAATTGTTTCAATTAAAAATGTGGTTACACATCTTTTTTGAAACATTAAAAGAAATTCAAGGATATGGTGACACACCTTGGTAAATTATTCTAACATAATTAAAATCAAGATGTGAGACTAGAATATTAGGTAATGCACTAAAGAGAATAAAACAGTTATGCTTCGAAACTATTAAATACCAAAATCAAGAATGCAGTTACGCATCTAGATTGAGACCAAATATAGGTTCAACAATTAAATGCGAACAAGTCATGGCCTGAAAATAATATGTCCAAAAATATTTTAAAGTAAGTATAAGTGAATAAAAGTGACCGTGCTAGAACCACGGACTCGAGGGATGCCTAATACCTTCTCCTTGGTCAATAGAATTCCTTACCTGATCAGAGATTAAACAAAAAAGGTGACTTGGAATACCATAACTCAATTCCAAGTGGCGACTCTGAAAAAATAAATAATCCTTAAATCAATAACGTTACTTAAAATTGGAAAAACCCTTCCGCCGTGCAAAAAAGGGGTGTGACATCTGACATAGCTTGTGTGTGTGTGTATATATATATATATATAAATTTGAAAAAAAAAATGAATAAAAAATATAATAGTAATAGTTTACTTTATTTAATGTGGAGGTCGTGGTAATATTTAAGAAATGAAATAGTGTTTAATTAATGCAGCGTCCTTTCTTGCGTGGATACTTATTTTGTTGACATATTTATATTTTGGCAAAAATCATAAACCCATACCTTTTCTATTTTTATTCTTTCAATATTCTACCTATATCGAACGGTGATACCCCTTGTTTGACACAAAACTTATTCTTGTGTGTTTATAAAAGATCAAACTTATTTTTTGGTACAACAATTAATTAATACTATTTTAGTATCATTATATCAACTTATCAAATTCAATACAACTAATTCAATGTCATTATATAAGCCTTTTAAATCTGTCAGTAAGGTTTTATTATTCTAATATTATATTATATTTTTTCATTGAAATTTTTATTATTTACCTTTTTACTTCATAAAGTTTGCATACATCCTACCTTCTAGAGACTTCACTTGTAGGATTACATTGAGTTTGTTATAGTCATTCAATTTATATATGACAACTAAAAAAAATAAGATCTCGCTATGAAATTTGACTTTAGGCCTTCAAACTTGTTGAGACAACTCTAATAACAAGTAATATAATTACAGAAAAACTACATAGTAAGGCAATATATGTTATGTATATATTATATATAACATAGTTTAATAAAATATAATTTGCAGCTATAATATCCATCTAATAGTTATTTTCCAATTAAAAAGTGTATCTTTCAATTAATATATTTCTAGGCTTAATTTCAGGCTTTGTATTTATTAATTATCTATCTTTTTTCTTCTCTCCCTTCAAATTAGTGTATAACCCCAAATTGGTATTGGGTTATGAAGGTGAATAGGGTGTCATGCGGAAGCTTACAATTACATATCATATGGTTGATAAATCAGACGACAAAAACTAATACTAAAAATATAATATTATTATATGAAAACTAATATAAAAGAAAAATATTATAAATTGTTGAGAGAATAAATCTCCTCATAAACAAAACTCTCTAGATGTATACATTGTGGATATTATTGTGTTATGCTATGAGAATAGGGATATTTAATTTATAGATCTCCAATTTTTTCCTCTAAGTAAAGAATAAATCAAATATAAAAGAATATTATATTTTCCTTTCTAGAAAAGTAAAAACATCTATGGTAATGTTTTGTCTTTTTTTTTAGGAAAGTATAAACTTCAAATAAGGTAAGAAAATCAAGGCAAAATCCTAACAAATCTCCCTTTTTGGCTGAATTTTCTTGACAAAACATTATCCGTCTTCTTCACAATATGCATGATATTTTCGTTCTTCACATAGTCTTCATCACTGCTGCTTGCCATAGTTAAAAATAATGTTTAAAATATATGGGTTAAAAATGAATTAAAAATATTTTATTTTTATTTTCAAAAATGCAACAACAAGAATGTTGAAAATATGGTTTAAGTCTCTTATCCACATGTAGTTGGACAAAAATCCTCTTTATCATCAAATTGGTTGCAAATTGATTTGAAATCACCTTGAACCTGTCTTCAACCTCGATGAACCTGGGTTATTGAACCATTGGATCATTGACCATGTGCTCTGATATCACTTTTATGGGTTATGAAGGTGAATAGGGCGTCATGCGGAAGCTTACAATTGCATATCATATGGTTGATAAATCAGAAGACAAAAACTAATACTAAAAATATAATATTATTATATGAAAACTAATATAAAAGAAAAATATTATAAATTGTTGAGAGAATAAATCTCCCATAAACAAAACTCTCTAGATGTCTACATTGTGGATACTATTGTGTTATGCTATGAGAACAGTGATCTTCAATTTATAGATCTCCAAATTTTTACTCTTAAGGAAAGAATAAATCAAATATGGAAGAATATTATATTTTCCTTTTCAAAAAATTAATAACATTTATGGTAATGTTTTTTTTCTTTTAGGAAAGTACAAACCTCAAATAAGGTAAAAAAATCAGGGCAAAACCCTAACAATTGACACACTCTTTCCTTTTTCATGAATAATTATTTTTTTCTTCTTTTCTACAATGTACGATTCTTTCAATTTTTTTTCAAATTCAAACCTAATGATGATGCGCTTCTCTTCCTTTCTACGATAAAGCGATGTCATTATTGGCTCGAGATGATTTATGAAACTCCATTGTCTGCCATGAGAGAAAGTTTTGACGATTAAATTCAACTTACGAATTCATGAAATTGTTACTAAAATTAATGGGTGATGTTTTGAAAGATTAGATATATTACGAGGAGTACATATCTCAAATTTGAGAATTTTTTTGTGCAAATTTGAGACTTCTCAACGAATCAAACGCACACATATATGCATTATGTTCATTTATAAATGCTATATTTGCATTGTATTTATGTATTTGATTGTATTTGTTTTACTGTTATTGTATCACATGTATTTATTTGTATCTGATATTGATTACACATTTGTATCAATGTATCAAAGTGTATCCATTCCTTAATATTCATGTTGTATCAATGTATTGTGTATTTTGCAATTGGTTATAAATTTGTATCAATGTATCAAAGTGTATCCATTCCTTAATATTCATGTTGTATCAATGTATTGTGTATTTTGCAATTGGTTATAAATTTGTATCAATGTGTCAAAGTGTATCCATTCCTTAATATTCATGTTGTATCAATGTATTGTGTATTTTGCAATTTGTTATAAATTTGTATCAATGTATTCAAGTCTATTAGTTCCTTGTTTCACATTTGTATCAAGTATTTGAGTGTATTTTTGTTCCCTATTATATGTTTGTATCAATGTATTTTGAGTATTTCTATAATGCATTCATTAGAAAAATGTATTTTTATCAATGTCGTACTAATGTATTCAAATGAAAAAAAGTGTATAACAAAAAAAAATCTATATCAATGTCGTACAAGTAATAGTTAGTGATATAAAACATAAAGGAAGAAGAAAAGATTTTCTAGTTCAATTCATTTGTGTATTATGGAAAAAATATTGTGAAATTGTCATTGTTCCATTGATTATGAAATTTTGAGATATTAGGCTAAATTTCTTTTTAAAAAGATACTCTTGCACAATTAATGCACTGCATTAGATGTTGTATTTATATTTGGAGTAACTACCTAAAAATAGTATATGTATACTAGAATACAATGACCAAATACAGTGAATACATTGTAACTAGATAGTCAATTAATTGTTAGTTACAAATAGTTATGATCTTAATTATAGTTACTAAACTTTGCTAACCACTAAACCATAGTCATTTCGGTAAGTTCCTCTATAATTAAAGAAAAATATAGAGTTTGAAGATAATTTGGGAAAGGAATGAAACTTGATTCTAAATCAATCCAAAATATTTGCGGGTGCTCGAGTTGGAGGAAAATATTTTTCACACGTAGGTCCTTTTGTTTTTGGGTAAAGTACTACTATCAAGTAATGTCAAATCAATCTTAGCATTCAAGGGTATATTTAGGATTTTAAAGTCATGAGTTGTTTTTCTAAAAAATGTTCACTTCATTAAATAGTTGAATTTGTACGAAGGGGTTATAGACAAGTGAGTGGAGGCCAATTAAATTTATTCTATTTGGGATAAAATACCTAGAATATCTTCTAGGAATTACTCTATAAAGAATTTAGGGGATTACCCTATAAAGAATCATGGAGAAAATCATTGCTTTATTTGAGCGGATGGTCTATCAGAAATAACCTCTCTATCTTTATAAAGTAAGAAATAAGACTACGAACACATGCACCATCTTCCTCAAACCTCATTTGGGCATTCTGTTATTGTACAAAAACCTTGGTCTTGAAGAAGTTAATACAATGTCCGAACATCATATAAAAATATTTTAGAGCTTTAACTATGTTATATATAAATTTGAGCTCAATACTATCTAATCGGATGCATAATATTTAGATTTTAGTGTGCCCTAGCTTGTTGGGATCATTAATTATCCTACTACTTTATATTCAAGTTTTTGCACGTTATAAACACTCCACATGTGAACTATACATATATTATAACCCTTAGTGGGGAAGGGTTTATTTTTTCACAAGAATGAGCAAACAAAAAAATAAATGATTGGTCAATTGTCATGTACTAAACCTGTCTACTTTAATTAATCCCTTTGTGAAAAACAGAATCTATCAAACTTACGCAAAGATTATGTTATGTTAGGTGAAACAAACGTATCTACACTATATTTATTTGTTAAGCCCCCCCACCCCCACCCTAGGGGCGGAGTTATATAAAACTCAGGAGTTCATTTGAATTTTCATCATTAGAAAATTACACTATATAAAAAGGATCAATTTATTGATTTACTAGTATATATGTGTAATAATGAACCCCTCCGCATAAGCTAATTTTAGAAATGAGAGGAAAAAGAGTGAAATTAGGGCTTTAAGTCGTCTATGTGAAGGTGGGGTGTGTTTGACGTGTACATGTGGAGTCTATGTGACATTTTAGCACACACATAGATGTTTTTGTTAAACAGAAGGGCAAGTGTGGTCCAATAGTTAGACGGGAAGGGCATTTTGAGCCAAACTATAGTTTTAGGGTATATTTAATCTATTTTGAATAGTTTAAGGGTAGTTTTGACCCTTTTCCGCAGTCGTCTATGTGGAGGTTGGGTATGTTTGGCATGCACATGTAGCATCCATGTGGCATTTAACAAGATACTTCCATTAACTACAAGGGTAGGTGTGGCTAGGGCTGTGTATCAATCGGTTCGATTTGGTTTTGAAGTTAATTGGTTTGACTTATTGGTTATCGGTTTGTAGAGATGCTAAACCGCTATCGAACCATTAATTTATTGGCTTATCGGTTTTTGACCGTTATCGGTTCGATTATCGATTTAACCATTAAGATTTGACAAAAAAAAAACATTGAAAATCACTTAGAAACAAGGTGACAAACCAAATGAACCATGCACATGAGTTCACAAGTTACATCTTGCTCAAATGCAAACATCTTTACATTGTAGAATAATCAAGTGCTTGACACAATCAGAAATAAAAGTATGAAATCAAACTCTAAGTCAAGGACTTTATATAAAAAATGGTATAAATATAATTATTTAATTTACTATCGGGTTATCGGTTAACCCTTTAAGAAAAAAACGTCAAACTGTTAAGAACCGATAACCCGATAAGAAAAAAATCAAAACTGTTATCAAAACCGCTATAACCCAATACTGATAAATCAATAACTTTTTTTTCGGTTCGGGTTATCGGTTTCTGTTCAATTTTGAACAGCCCTAGGTATGGCCCAATAGTTTGGCAGGAAGTGTATTTTTGAGTTGACATATAACTTAAGGGTATATTTAAGCTATTTTAGATAATTTAAGGATAGTTTTGACCCTTTTCCGTTAATATAATGATAAAAATGGACGAAGGGAGTATAAAATCCAATATTAATTCAAACTGTATTATTTAGTCTGCAGTTTCTAGATCAACCACACAGTTCTCTTTAAATCAAAATTAAAATCAAAATAATTAATGAACTGAAACTGAGTAAAGAGAACTAATTAATCAATTATACTTAATTAATGTCATAGTATAGTTTATTAGGGACAAGAATATTAGTTGAGTGGTCAAAGTTCAAATAAGATTTGCAAATCCACCGACTGCATTATTAATCACTTTAAAAAAAAACCACTTGATACACACACAAAAACATTATTTTTCACATTTTGAAAATGCATATTTTGACCTGCTTCATTGTTTGCCTTTAATTTATTACTCTATTAATGTTAATCTTGAATTTATTATTACCTATTATTTTTTTCTCTCTGATCTTATCGAACTATTTGTTATTGTTATTGTTTTCTTTTTTATTTTTATTTTTCTTTCATACTTAATTTTGATATATTTTACATGAATTGAGAATAATCTTTCAAAAATAATTTTTCTATTTGTATCATATTCTATTGTGTATATACCTGACACCATCCTCTCCGGACCTATTATAAGAGTCTACTAAATATTATAGTATATTGTAGAGCAATTTAAACAAAGTTGAAATAAACTTAGATATACGTTTTTTTACACCTTTCCTCTCCATATTTAAGTAATCTAAAACTATCACACCAATTATGGATGTTGAAATTAGGAGCATAAGCTCTGAATGAACCTGTTCCCCTCCATTAATAGAATTTGAGGTCAAAAGAAGGAGGAAAATAACAATTTCTAGAGAAGAATTTATATGCTTTGCACTTTAGATGGATGAATGAATAGATCAACACAAAGTGATGTATATATACATACAGAATTGCATGAAGTCTAATTAACTAGTTTCTAATTGTATAACAACTTTAACAGACTCCTTACTAACCCTAACTAACTAATCACTATGAATATTTGATTAAGTACAGTGCACATAATCTCATCCTCAAGATTGTATGATGTTGCTTTGGTGAAGATGTCTGTCAATTGTGAATTTCAGGAGATGTGATGGAGTGTAATCAGTCCTTTTTCAAGATTGTCCCTAACAAAATAGCAATCCACTTCTATATGTTTTGTCCTTTCATAAAAAATTAAATTTTTGGTAATATGAATTGTTGCTTGGCTATTATAAAACACATGTATAGGTAAAGAACATTGCATTGTTAATTCATCTAGTAAATCTCAAACCATACTAGTTCTCCCACCATTTGTCTCACAACTCTATATTATGCCTTTGAAGATGACAGAGATATTGTGGCATGTTTCTTGGACTTCCATATAATGAAACTATTAGCCATAAGCACCAGACATCCATCTAGACCTCCTTGAATCAGGACAAGCTGCCCAATCTAAGTTACAATAAGCGTTGATATTAAATTGAGGCGTTCTTGAAATGAAAATTTCCAATGTAGAATCTTGTTTCAGATACCTAAGGACACAATAAGCAACCATCAAATATGGTTCTCTAGGTGACTGCATGAATTGGCCAAGATGTTCAAACACTGTTGGCTATACTAATACTTGTGTTTATGAAAAAAATAAGTTTTTCAACCAACTTTCTATAGTGAGTGGGTCTGATTGTAGCTTCCCATCTTGTAGCCTTGAGTTTCTAAGCAGAATCAAGAAGTGATGGAGATACCTTGTAATTTATGAAGTCATACTCTTTCAGGAGATCAGTAGTAAATTTCTTCTAAGAGATGAGAACATCATCTTGTCTGCATAATATTTCTAGCCCCAGAAAATAGTGTAAATTTCTAAGATCATTTATCTTAAAATATCATGCAAAAACGCCTATAGGGAAGTGATTTCTTCTAAATCGATACCAGTCAAGATCACATACTCAACATAGATAGCAACAAATACCCAGGAGCACCCTTCTTTTTATAAAATAATGAGTAGTCATTGTTAAAGTATGTGTATCCTTTTGAATAGAGGCTGCAGCTAACTTATCATACCATTGTCTGCTAGGTTGTTTTAGACCATACAATGACTTGTTTAGTTTACAATCATGTTATCATTATCCCCCATAAGTCCTTGTGGAAATTCCATGTACACCTCCTAATACAAATCACCATAGAAGAAAACATTATTCACATTTAGTTGATAAAAGCCTCATCCTTTCTTCATAATTAGGAAAATTAAAATCCTAACAATAGTCATTTTGGCTATAGGCAAGAATGTCTCTATATAATCTATACGAGCCTATTGAGTATATCCTTTTACAACCAGCCTAACTTTGATACTTTCTAGACTCCCATATGCTTTGTGCTTAATTTTGTACACCCACTTATATCCAATAACATTTTTCCCTTAGGTAGAGGTACCCGTTCCTATAGGTCATTTGTGTATAAGGCTTCAAATTCTTGTGACAGTGCCATTTGTCAAGAAGGATTCAAGATTGCTTCTTCACAAGAATCAGGTTCACATTCATATAAAATGGTCTTCACTAACTGGTGGCTATCAAAACACAAGGTGGTAAACAAACATGGTCATGATTGAATATGAATGAAGTGAGGAAATGTTGTGGATCAAGGGTGTTAGATGTAGGTGTAGGGGAATGAAAGTTAGGTAAAGTGTAATTGTATTCTTTCAAATAGTTGGCGGTATGAAGTGGCCTAGTTGTCCTCATAGGTGCAGGTGACGGTAGGGCATCACTAGAAACATATGTGTTAGGACTAGGCAAGGTTGGTACATGGTTAGATGATTGTGGATGTGCATTTGAATCCAATGTCAATATTATTGGTTACTTGGTTAGTAGTAACTTCATAAAATGTGTTTGTTTCCAACAATTCATCATTAACAGAAGGGCTTGTTGTACCATGCATATAAAACAAATTATCCAAATGATAAATAAGTAATTTCAAGACATAGTTGAAACTGGAGCCATCAGGAGCAATAACAAAAGGAATAACAACTTCGTGAAAAAGAACATATCTAACTAGTAGCTTGATGTGGTACCTTGTAGCCTTTTGTATCGAAAGGGTATCCAACAAAATGTGTGGTGTTGCCCTTGATTCAAATCTGTCTTTGTGGGCATTCAAAATAGTAGGAAAACAAAGGCATCCAATATCTCATAGGCAATTTTGATTGAAAAAGAAGTACCCTTGTTGTTTTCAAGAGATATTTGTGTTTCCTTTCTATCACACCATTATGTTAAGGTGTATAAAGGCATGATCTTTGATTTGAAATTGGTCTTCTATGAGAGATATGAAGGCTTCCATAACTTGCAGTGCGTTACTTTTGCTTATGATGAACGAAATCCAAGTCGATATACTATGGTAATCTACCATTGTCAAGAAATAATTGTAATCGTCATGAGTGGGTATGTGGTATGATTCCTATAGGTCAATTTGTAGTAGTTCAAAAATCTTGTTGGTAGTATTAGTACTTCCCTAGAAAGGCATTCTGGTTTGTCTTGCCATAAGACATATACAATTAAAAGGTTGTCTAGTAGAAAAGTTTATAGATATGGTAGAGATATTCTTCATTTTACAAAAGGTAGATGTCCTAATTTAACATGCCACAAAATTTCAATATCATAAGTGTGAGATGCTGATAAAGATTATCAGCAAAATAAAGAGAATCAATAATAGAACAAGGGGAATCAACAACATAACTAGCTTCTTTATTAGCTATTTGAGAACATTTTACCGTAGGTGATGGTGAAGCTTGACTCTTAATTTCAACTAAGACATTTTCACAATTGATCAAAGAAGGGACGAACTGATCGACAATTAGAAGAATAACTAGTGATATGAGATGAAGCATTATCATTAGTGTAACATTTCAGAAATTGAAAGTTGAATTGAAAAAAAAGAGTTCAGATATTTGTCCCCGCTGCAGGAACTATGAGTCTTAGCTATGGACTCTTACGGGTAATATGAATGAAGTAGTTGAGTTGATCTTTAGAAATGTTGAGACTCTAATGTTGCACCCACAAATGGATATGGTAGGATGTAATCAGTCATATGGGTCATATATGGGTTCCATAGAAGGGTTCTAGACTTAGTAAATTTCGTGCTTGAAATTGGGTTCTATAAGTTGGCTCTACGAGCCGTAGGAAATTGGAAAAATCGTAGAATGGTTCTGTGGGAAGTGGATGAATTTTTTGATTTGTGAAGTTGGTTCTACGGTTGACTAGTACGAGCCATAAAAAGGTCTATATACCTTAGGTCCTAATCATAGATCACTTCTACCAGTTAATTCTTAAGGGTATTTGGGTCTTTATCTATGTATTTAATGTCTATACTACGTTGTTTTGACCCTAATTCTAAGATCTATAACTACCTTTCAACCCCTAAAACTACTCAACTCTCTCATTCTCTCAAATCCCCAATTCACATCTAAGTTCATCCCCTCAAATTCTCTCTCAAATTCTAGGAAGAAAACTAGGGTTCCAAGTTCAAAGTCTCCCATTCTCTCTTATTTTGCTAGGCTTCAATTACTAAGGTATAATAAGAGCTTGTTCCATGTTCTAGGAAGAAAGCTAGAGTTCCAAGCTTTTAAAAAGTAAAGAAGACTTTTTAATTTTGTGGTCTACACTAAAAATGAGTAACTGTACCAAAATGTCTTAAATTTGCAGTCTTCAACACTTTCGTGGTGAATAACATGAGAGAAGTGAGGTTAAAATGGTTTAAACATGTGAAGAGAAGGATATCACACCCACCTTGTAGCACCCCTAAATGCTAACAAGAGTCGTATATTGATTTACCATCGCTAAACTACTTCAATATGGGTTACTCTTCTGTTGGAAACTTTAAATGTTGTGAAAAATTGCTAGCTTGCTAAATATAAAGTGTATCGTAATTAATGGGATTGTATGGGGGTATTTACGTAAGAGGTTAATGAGAATGTTGTATAATTGTAAAAAGAAGGTGATGGATATATATATATATATAGGTATGCATTTAAGGGTAGCACACAAAATAGTTGGGCAGCACCTTGGCCAGCTAGCTGTCCAAGTGATAGCCATCACTTGTGTAGATATATATTGACCCTTTCCTAGGGAATTTCGGTGACTTCAAGATTTAAAACCCTTAGAAACTTAGCTTATCATTTGTTCTTCAAAAATCACAAGAAAAAAACATTGGTCTTTTGGCTGAAATTCAAAGAGACAAACTGCCTTGTTGGTAAGTGCTGGAAACTGTTTCTGAGCTGGATAGTGTTTGGTAATTTGTGTATATCTTGTACTGTTGAGCTTAGTTTACTATGAATAAATATGATTTGGAAAGCTAATTCATATATATACAACTCTTATGTTTATGTGAAAGTCTGATTTAGCTGTTATGGATTTGAAAAATGGGACGAAACATCGAACAAGTTCTGTCCAGATTTCTCTGTTTTTGATGCTGAGTAGTGTGTATTACGTTTAGAATATCTAATTCTCTAGAACTCCGTTTTGGATAAATAAATATGATTTGGAAAGATGATTCATGTACCTACAACTTTTATGTTTTTGTGAAAGTCTAATTTAGCTGTTATGGACTTGAAATTTGGGACGCAACGCAGGACAAGTTTTGTCCAGACTTTGAATTTAGAAACCCGGTAGGAACCACTGTTAGTGTATTGATGATATATTTTTGTACAAAATGTATTTTTTGGTGATTCTTGTTGCGTTGCAATCTTAAGAGATGTATCTACAGCTTTCATGAAGGTTACAAAGTCTAGTTTTGCCCTTTTCCTGTTCAAATCTAAGTTACAATATGGGGTACTAAACTGGCCAGAATCACTGTTTTAGGAACAAAGTTGTATCTGTGCGGGCTGAGCTTAATTGTGATGATAATCCTGTTGTATTTCGACATTATAGAGATATTAGGAATTAAAGAAGTTATTTAATTGTATTTGTAAGGTTATATATACTTGTGAACAAGTTGAGGACCTTGATATGTTGGTTGGTCTCCTGTTTGAGCTTGTGAAGTTGGTTGGACTGTTGCTACGCTAAAGTATTGAGGTTTGTGTATAAACTTGTACTTGCACTCTTGTAACGGCTGGTATATATGAAATTGATCTTGATACCTCAGCTACCTCTTGTCACTTTGCATTGTCGTGTTGGTATGATGCTCATGTAACTCGCCCACTTGTATGGATTGTTTGATCACTTGGCACTCTTGTTGGGACCATGTCCTTCTTGTGGCTGTGGCTTTGTCACTATTGGCAGGCCTCTTGATTCGAATCATCTGCCATCTTGACTTTGGATTTATAGTTCGTCTTAGGAATGGAAGTTATCCATTTTAAGTACGAACTAGAAAGCCATTTTTAATATGGTTCTTGGTTCTCTTGATTATTGGGCCGTGACCCTTCTTGATACAGGGCTTCGGTCCTTCTTGATACAGGGCTTTGGTCCTTCTTGATACAGGGCAGCGACCCTTCTTGATACTTGCTTGTGCCAGGTGTGACGACATGAAGTATATATGGGGCGAGCCTTGTTATTGAATTTCTTGGAAAATGGTGCTATGAGCTTCTTGACATTTGTATCTTTGAATATAGAACTTGATACTTGTTATATATTGTTACTTGATTTATATAATTATTATGTTTCAAGTATGTTGCTCATTGACTTGAGAATGGTAGCTTGGTAAAAGTTGAGGATTCCAAACCTATAGTTTTTACACCACTAAGCTATATGCTTAGCGATAGTTGTTTCTATCGTAGGGGCTGATCGAGAGGAGGCATGAAGATGGACACGGAAGATGGAAATTTTGAGAACTTTAAAGAAGATCACATTTGCATATAGGCATATATGTTTTGTATAAATTTTGGTACTTATACACGATCTATGTGATGTATATTTGCATTCGATTTTGAGCATGTTTGGGTTATTTGGGGTGTGTAAGCCTAAGTTTTGTAATATGTTACCTTTCCTACTTGTTTGGAAGGATAGTATGAAGTATGAACCCAATTAGTTTGGGGTACTTGAAAGTTGATGATAATTTTTTTTTATCATTATTTACTTGCATGGGGACAATATATATGCATAAAATATCTCGTGATTCATTTGCGTTTGGTACTTGGAAAGGGATGTTACACACCTTGTCTTTTTTGCCACAAAGATAATTGAACACAAAAGGAAAAAATTTCACATTAATTAATCTCTCTCAAGATCTCACTATCTAGGAAGAAAACTAGGGTTCCAAGCTCAACGTCTCCAATTCATCACAACCCAATTTGCCTCTAAATCTTTCCTCTTGCACTTATAAATGTCTTAAAAACTAGTATCTATACCTATAGGACCAGATGGTATCTCATATATATTTACCCTATCAACCTTCTCTTTAGTCTGTTCTTGAATGTTAAATTGTCTAACTTGAAGCAACTCATCGAAATCACTCAAATTATAAATGTTTCATAAACATCACAGAGTGAATCAGAAATAGAATGAAGCTCTACATTTACTCTAGTAGACTGTTCCTTAACTCTAAGGGATTGGTCTTCATTTAAACCTCTATTTTCATTTTCATTAAATGGTTGAGATGAAGACACACCAGTCCTATCTTTTTGTGGGGAGGAGGACACATTAACACTATCTTTTAGTGGGGAGGACACATCATCATTAGTGTTACGCAATACGGGTAGCTCCTAACAACTAAAGGTAAATTAATTTCATACATCAACAAAATTTGCAACAATCAAATCTCTCTCTATATATATATAAAGCTGAATATAGTCCAAGTTGATGTGGCACCTCTTAAAGGCCACCATTCCTATTTATCTTTTTTCTCCTTTTTTTACACTTTTTAATTCATTTTTATACCTATTCTACTACTTAAATAGATTAAATGATTTGTGAGCTCTTAATATATCATTAAAAAGTTAATAATGAAAGTACATTATTGTGAACAAATTTCAAATGTTTTAACTTGTTTAAAACTTCACAAAAAACATATCAATGTTAAAATTAAGGAAATCCTTACCATTAATAATATAAAAAAAACTCTTCATTTTTATTTTTCAATAAGTTTTTTCAGTTACAACATAATTCTGTATTATTTAATTATAGAAGTTAAAAGGTTTCTGCACCATTAAAATGAGAAGACAATTATTTAAACAAAATATATTCACCATCTTAATTTTTTCATAATCAATATGATATGCAATATAAATCTACAAAAGTAGGTAGAATAGAAAGAATGAGTCCAAGAAAAAAGATCATAGAGATTCAAGATTATTTTGTAATCTCAATGCATGAACATTACTACTACCTTGCGTTCTTGTAGTAATGTTGGATCATCATAACTCTTCCTTGATCACCTTTCAAGATACCAAACATCATTCACGTGATATACGAAAAGGAAGGCTGCTACTAAGCATTTGAAATTTGACTGACATCCGAGAGTAAAACAAGAAGAAGACAAGAAGCAGGAATTGAAATTTTTGTAGAAGTTTTAGTCTAAATCTACAATTAGTTTGATACGTATATTTTTCAACCCAAACTCTTATATAAATATTGTTGTTTTTCTTTTTTTTTGTCATATTTTTCTTTATTTTTTTCTCTGAAAAACTTTGAATTTGTATGACAAAAAAAGTAACAATATTTCAAGAAAGAATTGATATTGAGGGATTTTGCTTGACATTAGGAAGGGACAAAGAAGAAATTATATAAAGTATAGCAGAAGAGAAAGAAAAATGAAAACAAATAAAGAGGGATAAGAAAAATAAAGATGTCAAGAAAAAGAAGAAAAAGCAAAGGTTCTATATATATATATATATATATATATATATATATATATAATATTATCAAATTAAATTTTGATATACATAGAATGATTTATTTATTTTGTTTTCATATATAAATATTAGTATGTTCCATATATATATATATATATAATATTATCAAATTAAAATTAAAATTTATATACAATTAATGATTCTTTTATTTTGTTTCATATTTAAGTCTTAGTATGTTCCATATATATAATATTGTCAAATTAAAATATACAAAAAATAATTCATTTATTTTATTCCATATACAAGTTTTAGTATATTCCATGTATAGTCTCCTTAATATATAGAGAATAATAATAAATTATTTAAATGAAAGGAGATATTATTTAAAACAGAAAAAGAAGAAGAGGGAGGGTCTATTAATTTTAATTTATTATGAGTAGAATAAGATAGGAAATGACTTCATATTTGAGAGAAAAATTTAAAAATAAAGATTTTAATTAAGAAAGGATCATAATTAACGTTAGAAAAAAAGAAAAAGAAAACTAAAATTAAAAAAAAAGGCATTAAGAAGAACCAAAAAAAAACTGCCGAAACTATTAATTAGATTATATCATTTCTTATTTATTCTATTTCTTTTTTAGTTTATTTAATGTTTTATAATATAAAACTCATATAAAAGAAACTATGATTAAATACATATAAATTTATTAATAACGACTAAATATTCAAAAAGTATACTTCACAAACTTGTAATTTGTATATAGTATTACACAACAAAGTAAATCAAAAATCTGATTGAATACATTTAAAAATATTAGTAAACATTGAAAGATTAAAATTTATAGATATTATACTTCACAAATTTATCAATATTATGTGTTAGTATATCGTATAACAAAGAAATTATAAATAAAAATATTTTTATTTATTATTCTCAAATAATTTGATGAATACATTTATTTTTAATATCGTATAAATTTTATTTGGTAAATTCATTGATGTTTGTAATTTGTATAAAATTGCAAAGAATGATGTAATAGTACTTCTATAGGCAAAAGAAAAAAGATTATTCTATTTTATGTTATTGGTAATTTTATCTTCATTCTTTTTATTTATTTCGTTTTTATTTTTTATTTTTGTAATTTATGTTTTTTTAGTTGACAATTATATTAAAATTTGTAATATATCTTTTAAATAATTCACATTTATTAATTAACTCAAATATATATGGTTTAAAAGTTATTTTATTTTCATAAAAAGAAAATATAATAAATTTAAATACTTTTTTATGCCGAGAAATTTTAAAACATCAAAATCAATATTTAACATGTAATAGCCACCATTCTTGTTGATTCTACATCCAAATGTTTCAACATTTTCCGCATCCAATTCCAGTGCTAATTTATGAAGTAACATGATATGCAACTCATATACATCTATATTAATCTTTTCAAAATTAATGATTCCATTGACATAGCTTATCTCAGGAACAGATACAAAACAACCTCCATAATGAATTTGAAGTGTCACTATTATTGCAATCATTTATTTACCAGGTTTGTAAAGTGATAAGAAAAACAACATTATTAGTGAATTTGTTCGTACTTGAAAAATATTCTAATTTTAAAAATAAGAATAACAAAAAACCCTATTTTTCTAAGGTAACAAGGTGTCAAGATTCTTATACACAATTGATATATAACAATGGACCACTAACAAAATCAATACCCAAGACAATTGACGAAAAATAATATTAATTTCAGTTGAAATTGAGATTTTACGAACAAGTCCTAGAATCTACTCAAATTTATGAAATATGCTATTGAAGTCACTCAAAGTCATAACGGACTACAAAAGCATATTACACTAACATTAAATAAAATCTCCAAATTTTTTTAGAAAATTCAATGACACTCGACCCTGAAATCAAACAAATACAAACAAACAAAAAGAAAAAGAAATACAAACTAAAATAACTTGAAAAACTAAGAAACTTATAATGAATATCAAAGATAAAACACCTGAGCTTGTGAGAGAAGGGGGGAAATCGCAAAGGAACTGAGCTCGTGAGAGAATGGAAAAAATTACGCCATTTGTAAATAAAAGTAGACATATCTCGATGAACTATGAAAAATGAGTTTTCTTTGTTTCATGCTAGTTATTTTCTACGTGATTGAACATTTTCAGTCCCTTCAAAATGAAGAACCGGTCCACCCTAGCCTTTTAAATTCCTTGGCCGGCAAGACTTGGGCCACGTGGAGCTGGATGATCGCTCTAAATATAAGGCATCATTTTAGCTTATTATTTAAACCCTAAATAACCCGCAACACTACAATCTCTGTCGCAGGTGATGGTGGACATGGCTGCTTCAGAGTATTTTGATGTAGTTGCAGGTGACTGTTATTCTGGTGTAGGAACTCCATTGACAGATTACACCGCTTCTCTGATCATCTCTTTTGGTTTCCTCCATGTATGTATCTGCTCCGTTTTATTTGGGTGTTATGACTTTATCTCAAATCTCAAATTGTGTTTCTTTGCTTAATTTTATGTCTTTTTTTTTGGCTGTGCTATTGATTGCTATTTGAGCTTCATTTTTTTTTTCCAGACATGATATATCGTCTGAATTAGGGGCTTTTAGGTTCTTTCGCACCTACAGAGATTGCGTTGAGATAACAATTAGGGCTTTTCACCAAACTGCATCAGCTTAGATTTTATTTCTAAATTTGAATGAGTGTTTGCAAGAGTATGCTATTGGAATTTAATAAAAAAGAGATAACCCTAACTTCAAGAGAGGAAAAAGGTAAATGTTCCTTCTTGATTTCAACTTTCCACCTCTCTATTTGCTTTGCATCTTCAGTTAATTTGTAATAATACTTCAATAGTTGTAAATTGGGTTAGTTATAGATATAGAAAAATAAACTCCAGACAACTTACAATGAAGTATATACCTTACTCTGCTTATAATTCCTTGCGTTATCAACTTCATAGGCCATGTAGTGGTTATCCTGGCGACATTTTGATTACGTAAGTACACACTCTCTATCATTAGAGCTGTAATCTTTTGTGAGTGCATTGAATCTTCTAAATGTATTGAAAAGTCTTCCATATGGACTGATAGTAACAATATACTTGAAAGTAAATGTTATTTATTGAGCCTATGATTTGAATTACACGGTCTGTTTCAAAGTGTTTGATGTTTCGGTTTCATATATTCAAGCTAATTGTGATTTAATTGATATCTTAAAAATGTATATTTAGTGATGAAACTTCAAAGGACAATAACGATGTTCTTTATACTCATCTTAGGTTTTATCGTTCTCAGGAAACTCATGTCTCTTATGATGATTCAATGAATTTGTGAAACATATTGTCGCTTGCTCCATTAGCACCATGCATGTGTCCTTGATGTTCTCAAATTACACTTGTAGTGGAATGATTAACTGTAGTTTACTGCCCGGACCATATCAAAGATGTGGAAGCTCTACGTTTACTATGCTCACAGATTTAATTCACAACTGTACTACATCAGGTTCAACATCGGACAGTTCAAATGAACCAAATACTCTCAGCTTTAAAAGGGTTGCGCATGCCAGTTAGTACGAACATAAAACTGCGCTTGCATCGTTCCTTTTTTCTTTTGTTTTTCATCTGTTAAGATTGTTTGACATCCGCACGTTTTTCATCTGTTAAGAAGTTTTGATGAGAAACTTGTTTCTCCTAAATACATCTGTGCCATGCCAGTGATTTCTTTGCTCTACAACAACAAAATAAGAAATGTGACTTTTAAAAATTTTCATCACTGAATGAATATCTTCCTTTTTCAATAAACAAATATCTTTTGGTTTGATTTTTCGGTCGTAGTCCTCTTCGTCCAAAGCTATGGTGAACTGGGCAAAATTTTCCTTAGAACACAGCATTTCTATGACAAGAATGATATTTTTGATTCTGCAGATTCTATGGTTGTTCCACCTAAAGTTGATCATCTTCTCCATGTTATTGATACAATGGCTCTGTATGTTCTCGACGGAGGTTGTGCTTTTGAACGAGCCATAATGGATCCTCTCTTCAATTTCTTCTTTGAGCTTGGGTCAAAGAAAAATACTTACTACATTTGGAGGCTCTATTCTCTTCCTCAGGTAACTTACTGCAGGTATATAGTCTGGATGGATGTTATTGCAGTTAATAGTACTTTTTTTTTTTGGTAACATTGTAAAATTACCATTGACAACCAAGAACAAATACACGCTAAGAGCACCTCGTCCATCACCAATAGTAATGATCCTCAGGCCTCAGAAAAACAAAACAGATAACTAATTACAAAATTTTTGCCAAAAATTCCTACTCCTATGAGCACTCTTTGAACACTTATTAAACTCTATCCTGTTTACAATTTCCAGTTTGATTTGCTTCATAACTACACTTCTTTGTATCGCAACACCTTTGTATAGTCTCCAGTTCCTTGCCCTCCATGTGTGATATATTAATCCTCCCATAATAGCTGCCATTATTTCCTTCTTGAATTTCTTCCAATGCCTTCTCATGATCATCTCCATAACCTGTTTGATTTCACCAGTTGGAAGAGTAATGCCAACCCATTGGAGTACTTCATCTCTTACTAATTTGAACCAGAGGCAATCCTTGAACAAATGTTGGCTAGTTTCCACATCATGTGTATCACACAAGCAACATGACATATCTTCAACAAATATATTCATATGCGCTAGCCTTCCTTTAGTTAGAAGTCTTTGATGCACAGCAAGCCACATAATAAATCTATGCTTCGGAGGAGAGACTCTATTCCAGACAAGCTCAGCAACATCACATTTCACTTGATCCCCAGCTAATGCCATGTAGCTCCTAGATATAGAATAAGTCCCTTTTGCAGTGAGGTTGTAGCAGCCTTGTTCATACCACTCTCTCATTCTGTCTTACAGTGAATTCAATTTCTCCAATACTAGCTACTATCCAAGGGGGCCTTGTGATTTTAATATCTGTTCTAATGTAGACTCCATGCACCCATTTTACCCATAACGAATCTTCCTTTAAAGCAAGCTGCCAGATCAATTTCCCCACACCCCTTAATATTAAGACCTCCATATTTCTTTGGTACACAAACTTTATCCCAAGCTATTAATGCTACCTTCTTCCTGTCTCTTGTAGTCCCCCAAAGATACTCCCTACTTTTCTTATCAACCTATTTGACAACTCTCTGAGGCAAGATGAACACAGACCCCCAAAAACTATGATGGAGAAAAGTACTGCTACAATCACCTGTAATCTTCCTGCATAGGACAATTGCCTTGCATAAGTTGTCTTGATTCTCGCGGTAATCTTATCTATTAATGCTTGACATTCCATCTTGCTCCACCTCTTTGAAGTCAAGGGCAAGCCCAAGTGTCTTATGGGAAATACCCCGTGTGAATCCTGTCAAGCTGATCAACTGCTCTTTTTCCTGATCCTCCATACCAACTAGGAAAATACTTGATTTATCAACATTTGCCACCAGTCCAGTAGTGGCACTAAAATGCTCCAATGCCTCCTTAACTCTAGTGACCGAGTTAATTTCACCTTTGCAGAAAATCATCAGATCATTGGATGAAATCATCAGCAAAAATTAGATGATTTAACTACAGTTGCTGACACATTGGATGAAATCTGAATGTTGGTAATAAGCTCATACACGTTAATATTCTTGAAAGATATTCCATCACTAGAACAAATAATAACGGTGACGCACGATCTCCCTGTTGGAGTCCTCTTTTGCCTTCAAAGTAACCATGACCTTCACCATTGATCTTCACTGTAAACTTGGTAGAAGTAACACACACCATGATCCATTGAATGAATCTAGTAGGAAAACCATATCCTACGAGTGTCTCCTCTAAAAATTCCCAGCTCACCATATCATATGTCTTTTTAAGGTCTATTTTCATTAGGCATCTAGGAGTAGTCTTTCTCTTATAATGCCTAAGTATATCATGACAAATTAGTACATTGTGAAGCATGGACCTTCCCTGGACAAAAGCAGCTTGGTTGTTTGCTACAATATGACTAATTGCTTCCTTCAGTCTACTACAAATCATTTTGGAAATGCATTTATACACCACATTGCAACAAGATATTGGCCTATATTGACTTGCCAATTATGGACTATCAACTTTAGGAATGAGAGCAACATTGGTAGAGTTTAGTTGTCTAAGCAATTTCCCATTTTGAAAAAAATCCAAAACTGCTTCTTTAATGTCCTTGCCCACTATATTCCAAGAAGACTTAAAGAAACCAGCTCCATAACCATCAGGCCCTGGACTCTTGTTGATATCAATTGAGAACATTGCTGTTTTTAAGTCTTTTTCAGGGAAAGGAGCCAAAAACTTAATCTGGTGCTCTATTGTGAGGACATTACCATTTTGCAGGAGATTCTTATTAGCCTTCCTTCTATGTGGTTCCTTCCACCCTAATAGGTCCTTGTAGTAAGACACAAATATGTTTGCAATAGTGTCTGGATCAGTCTGCCAGTTACCTTGATCATCCTTCAACTGAGTTGTTGCTTGCTTAAGTCTCCTATGCTTGATAACAGCATGAAAGTATCTTGTATTATCATCTCCTAATCAAAGCCAAGTAACCTTTCTTTGCTGTTGCAAGTACACTTCAGCTAAGTATGAAGATTGCCTGAACTTCATATAAATTTCCTTCTCTGTCTGTTGAGCTTTAATGCTTGATGGATGGGCCTGTAAGTCCAACTGAGCTGTTTTCAATGCTTTCCTATCCTCATCTGCCTCAGTAATAATGTTTCTGAAATGTTGAATATTCAACTGTTTGAGTGCACACCTTCAATAGTTTCATCTTCATCAATTTCTCTTACAATGAAACTAAATGAATACTTCAAACAACGTTTTAATGGGGGAAAGCCAATAGTTTCAATCTACGGTTATGCCCTCGATAAATTGTAGGAGTGTCATGTCATGAAATTATTGCTTAGAACTAGCACCCAGTAAAATATTTCCAGATATGATTTCTATTTTTGTATGATAAAAATGTAATGAAATAAACAAGAGTTTATAGTTTATTCATAGACAATATATGATTTATCATTTAACTGCAATTTAATTATTTGTTATTACTCATATTAAGTGGTATTAATCACCTAAAACTGAAAGTAAATAACCTTTTATAACATGTTAATTACATAAAACATTGAGAAATTGTATGATAGATATGTATAAATATGAGTTAAATCTAAAACATATAGCGAATATCTGATAAGACAAAAAAGGGTTACACAAACACACACATATATTTTACAAAGAAAAGTAAAAAACGAAGAAAAACATATATAGAAAAATGATATAAAAGGCTAAAAAATTACTAACCCCTAGACCCACCAAATCCATCAACAATAGCAACACATCTTGCCTGGAACTCATTAGTCCAACGTATGCCAGATGGTTTGTCTTGTAAAATCGATGCAACAACGTTAGGTACGTTGTTGGTCAACTTTTTGTCTGAGTTGATGAGTCATAAGATTAAAATTGGAAATATAAGAATCATAACATTTAATATCATTATTATTTAACACCAATCGAGAATTGCCATACTTGAGAACAGGGGAATGGGGACGGAGAAACATTCTCCCAAAGCTAGACGAAAGAGAATTAAGAATGTAAAGAATACTCAACACTCAATGAATATGTGGTACTTTGGAGAAACTTCTTGACCTATTTTTATAGGTGAATTTCCACTACTCTCTCTTTAGTGGAAATCATATATTTTTATAAAAGAGAACCCTAGGCCCGCCTACGTGGCGCCACCACAAATCAAAATCTCCTATTAATTTATAGTATTTCCAAAACTAGCCTTCCTCTTTAATGAAAAGTTGCGACTTTTATGAAAAATTGCAATTTTTATGAAAAGTTGAAATTTTTATGAAAAGTTGCGAATTTTATGAAAAGTTGTGACTTTTATGAAATGTTGTGACCTTTCCGAAGGGTTGTAATTTTTCCAAAGAGTTGTAACTTCCGCAACATATATATCATTTAGAAAACAAAGTAATTACACCAAGGACATCTAGTCCTTATACATAAAGATTCAGGACTATAGTTTCCAGATCCTGCAATGTAAATGGCTTGAATTAAGCACTCTTTAGAAATAGGCATAATACATAAATAAGACCCTTAACTTGGCTTCAAATTATAACTTTGACCTTTTAAATTTGATAGTGCACAAAGAGACACTTTAACTATTTGAAATTTAAATTAAAAAACACTCAAATATTTCAGGCAAAACGCGTGATATACAAATGCTCTGACGTGGAAAAGTGAACCACTCAGTTGCTGCCAACTAACTAAAATAAATACATCTAGATTTTAAAAATAATAAAAGTAAATTATAATATTGAATAGGGTGACAGTGAAAACAAATTCGTTTTTAGGGAAAAAAAATTAGTACGCTCTTCTCCTCGTTCTAAAAAAAAAACCATAATCTGAATTTCTAAAATTCATGCCCCTTATATTCAAAGAAAAAATTGTTCAAGATTTGTGCTGAAATTTCATATACTTGAACGGCAATCTATTCTTCTTCCTCAATTTAGTCAAGGTATCAAGGTTCAACATTTTACAAACAAAAATTTGCATATTGTTGGTCAAATGCTCAAAAGCTAATATGAGCATCACTAGAGGAAACTAATGTTTTTGTTGCAAAATTATTTCAGAGCAGCCCATAAATATGGGAAGACATGAGAATCAATGAACTTCTCCTTCTTTTCTTTAGTTTGAAGTGTATTTGTGCTTTAAGTTGTCAAATACTTAATGGAAAAAACAGGGTGTTTTGTGTATTGTGATTGTCATAGTGAATAGCAAATTACAATTATGAATTTTTGGAGGCCAAAAAATGAACATACAGTGCTAAAAATTATTAAGTAAAATGGTGCACTTAAAGTGTTTGATAAATTGTCTGAATGATTTTTTCAGAGATTTGTCAAATTTAAGTAGCAATCTGATACCTAATCAAACTGTAAGGAGTCCCTTAAGTGTGGAACGGATTTCATTGATTGAGAACCTTCGAACTTAAATTGCATTCGACTTTTACAAGTGTATGCTCACCCATCTTGCCAAAAAAAAACTTTATTCATCTTGCCAAAAAAAAACTTTATTATAATTTTTTTTCGCAATAACAAAAAATTAATTAAATGTCACTTGCATTTTGCAGTGAACAACAAATAATGCAAAAAAGAGGGAAAAATTGTTGAAAAAAATAGAAAGAGGGTTTAATTGTCCTTTCAATGTTTTTTTACTGTTAGGCCCCTCGATTTTTACATCTGACGTGCCTAATTTGAGTGTATTTTACGCATTTTGCTAGGTAGGATCCGAGTGTTTTTTTGTTTAAGTTTTGGATAGTTAAAGTGCCTATTTGTGCACTCACAAAGTTAAAGGTCAAAGTTATAATTTGAAGCCAAATCAAGGGTTCAATTTATGTATTATGCCTTAGAAATATGACAATATTGACAGGATAATTAAGCTAGACAAATCCGTGTGACTCCTCATTTAGGGGAGAAATATTCTCATGTGTTCCATGTTCATTATAGGCTTTGACAAATCCGCTGCAAAGAAATTAAAATTTTGAACTAGTAGTCTAGCACTAATTAAAAACAATTCAAGAGATATTTCCATTTTGGTTTAATGAAAATACATAATGAAATAAACCAGAGTTTGTCTTTTATTTATCGATAGTATAGGGTTTTTCATTTAACTAAAATCTAATTATTTGTTATTATTTATATTAAGTGATATTAATCACCTAAAACTAAAAGTGAGCAACCTTTTACAATATTACATAAAATATTGAGAAATTTTATGATAAATATGTATGAATGTGAGTTAAATCTAAAATAGATATTGAACATCTGAAAAGACAAAAAAGGGATACACAAACACACATAAATATTTTACAAAGAAAATAAAAAATGAAGAAAAATATATATAGCAAAGTGATACAAAAGGGTGAAAAATTGCAAACCCCTAGGCCGCAATAACAACAAATCTTTGCATGCGACTTATCAGTCCAACATCGATTTCACAAGACAAATCATCTCGTATGCTTTGGAGTGATGAGTTGCAGACAAGATTTGTTGCTATTGTTGATGAACTTGGTGGGCCCCGCATAGCCTTAAACCCACCCCGCCTTGCCCCATTGCCATCCCTACAACCTATACTAAATAGCTCCCTATAGTAAAAGAGGAAGAGTGATGTATTCATGAACGAAGTGAGAGTTATGGCATAAGGGATGATGTAACTTTTGAATGAATAAGAGTTGCAAGTCTCAACATTGTCTGTTCTATAAAAGGGAGGACTTAAGTCATCCAAAGACAACACAAACATGTTCAAAAAGTTCCTTAGATAAAAGAATGTAGTTGTGGTGAAAAACAATACAAGACTCTTATGTGTTTTATGTGCATTTCTGACACACATAATGGACTCAAAAATTTGAATTCTAACTTTTTTATGCGTTGATAACTGAATCATGAATGTTTATTTTTTAATAATAATAATTCATGGTTGTGGTTTATGTCACTTGTTTGAGGCATATGCCTTTGGCTAAACAATATTATGTGATTTTGCAGCAAATAAAAAATATTGTGTTTGTGCTTATTTATGTTATGTCTTCTATGTGTTAGATTTATAAAGTGACTTCAAAGACTATCATTGCTAAATTGAATAAGGGTAAAAATTGAACAATGACAATTATGACATTTGGCATCGTATAATTCAGTACATCCTTGAAGAGCAAGAAATTTTGGATACCCTAAAACATGTGATGGTTGAACCGGTGGGTGAAGACACCAAACAACATGAGATAAATCTAGAGACTTTTCAAGTTTGGAAGAAAAAAATAGTGTTACTCGCATAACGTTGTTGAGTTGATGATCTCATGTGTGAATTTGAATTTTACCCAACGACCCAAGCCATATAGATTGCACTGAAAGATAAGTTTGGTGACACTTCTTCTATACAACTTAGGAGGCTGACCATCAAGTTTGACACTTCTAGACGACACCCTAATTCATATAATCTTTCTAATGAACAACAAGTGCAAGCTGTTATAAGATCTCTTCCTTCTAGTTGGAAATATATGAAAATTCATACAACCATAATGAAAGTATCAAGTTGTTTAAAGACATTGGACACCATCTTGTTATGGAAGATGAGCGTCGTGACACTTCTAAAACAATTGAGCAAGCTTTTCTAACTGAATTTGCTGAGACTTCTAATACTAAGCAAAAGAACAAGAGCAAGAACAACGAAGTACAGAAGAACACGGGATTTGATAAGTCAAATAAAAAGGGTAAATCTCAATTTAAGAAGAGAGGAAAATGTGGTGTTAAAAGATTGATATGGCCAAAAAAGATTGTTATTCTTTCCACAAGATGGGTCATTTGACGCAGAATTTCTCGGAATAATAAGGTAACATCATGCATTGCAACTCCTCATTTTGGTTATGTCTATAGTACTGCATTAATGATAGAGATGTTAATACTTCGTGGACTGTAGACTAAGGTGCCACCGACCAAATGGCTAAAGACAAATGATAATTTCTTTATAGTGTTGGTTGCCAATTGTACTGTTTTTGGTGTCAAAAAATGCGTTTTGATGTTGTGATTATGTTTTTGATAGCATGACTGCGTTTGGAGACCATTCGAAAGGGAAAAACTTCGAAATTGTGATTTTGGAGTGCGTGTGGTCTGCATTGAGGTAGGCTACACCTTTTCGGTCTTTAGATTGAGCTCGAGAATGTAAATTCATTTTGATTATATAGAATTGGGATGGGTTGGTAGTCGATTCATGTTTACTTATTAGAAATCATGTCTCAGGCCTTATTTTCGGGGTATTTCAGGAGTGCTAGCATGTTATTCTTGTTGTGTGATCATGTCTTACGTTGTGGTTATTGTCCGTAGTTGTTTTGTGATCATTGGTAGCTTCTTATTGGCCTTAGCCTAGGTGTAGGCTAGGGATTGCCTTGGCATTTTGGAGATGATATGCCTTAGAATTCTTTGACGTCGCTTTTGATGGTTTAGCTTCCTGTAGACTAATGTAGCGGACTTGGATTTGATAGTGTGAGCCTTATCTAGGCTGTAACTCAGCTGGATAACCTTCTATTCATAATTTCCTTTTTACTACGAACCCAATGATTCTCCGCTGTAATTTCGGGCTTTGCTTGACGATTTGGGGTTGGATTTGGTTTAGGCTTGGAGTGGTTTGCTAGAAACTTTGGGTGGATGTCAATCTACGGTGGCCTTATGTATGTTGGTGACTTGACATGAGACTCTTCTTCGACAGTTCATATAGCTAGGGGTGTGCATCGGTCGGTTCAGTCCGATTTTATATATTATCGATTTAGTTTATCAGTTTTTGGTTTTTAAATAAGCTAAACCAATAAGATATTCTTTATCAATTTTTGGTTTATTGGTTTTGATCATTAACGGTTCGGTTTTCGATTTACCCAATAAGAATATGCTCATAAAATAAATATATGATTTCTCATTTTTCTAATAATTTGGCACGATACAGTGAGACAAGCAAATTGTTGTAAATGCTTTGATATAGTGAAACAAAAAATATAATGAGAAACTTCATCAATAAGAGTAGATGTAGTATGAGGCCACAATAACATGTTACAACCAAAACATAATATGACATTTATGATGTGAAGTAGAAGTACTATGACATGTTAAGTGTGTAGACCGTAGTGTAGAGTACTGATATAGTGTCTAGTTATGTTAAATTATTAATATTTAATATTTATGAAGGGTATAATAGTAACTTACTATCGTCTTAATGGCTTATTGGTTTACCCAATAATCCATTACTAAAAATCAATACCAAATCGATAACCCAATAATTTTTTTTATAAAATCATTAAAAATCCGTTAACCCAATAGCAATGGCCCAAATTCAAGATCTGGGCACATGATCTTCGGCTGCAGTTCGAGTTTCGGGCATGTTATTCTCTATTGAGTTGATACCTAGCGGCATGGTTCTATTGGATTCATTGGTGTTCTATCCGCAATTCGAGGTTTGGGCTATGCACTCTCCTGTTCTTGATTCATAGATTTTCATACTCATTAGATATATATCTTCTGTGTACTCATTAGGCTTATGAGGATCTGTTCGGGTGATCATATACTTAAACTTGCGCAAAAGTGTACTTTCTGGACTTATGGAGTCTAATTAGGTTATAGTTAGTTACTTGCTTTTCATTTCCATTCTTTTGTAGACTCTTATGTATTCCTGTTAGATTTTCTTTATCATTTCATTGATTTGACCTCTGCAAGTGTTATTTCTTACGTTTCATATTGTATTTACTTTTCAAGCTCAGTCGGTCTATGATGTCTACTGAGTACATGTTGTTTTGATACTCAAACTACACTCTGCATCTGTTTTCGTGATGCAGGTCCGAGCACCAGACATCCATGTTGATATTGAGCCGGTTGTTGAGGTAT
The DNA here is from genome assembly GCA_037074985.1 of Solanum bulbocastanum. Lineage (NCBI taxonomy): Eukaryota > Viridiplantae > Streptophyta > Magnoliopsida > Solanales > Solanaceae > Solanum > Solanum bulbocastanum. The sequence goes on from CM073607.1 coordinate 35,105,003, forward strand.
TCAGAGGCGAGGGTGTGCTTTTGACATCTTGGATCCGTTTGCCTCTTTTTGTGATAGTTGTTGGTTAGTCTTTAGCATTTGAGACAATTCTGTATATTTTTGGTCTACTTTTGGAATTTGGTCTTTTTTTTGTAGTAGTACTGTACATGTGACTACTAGGTTTTGTGTTGGATCTCTTTTGATTGTATGTATTGGCTTCTATTCTTATTTTCCGTCGTCTCCTTAAATGATATCATGTATCTATTATTAATTGTTGTTTCTACCCTGTATGCACGTTACTTGTCGTTCTAGGTTAGAGATTGAATTACCTATTGGTGAATTATAATATGTGTCGTCTTGACTCGAGTTTTCGAGTCTTGATAAGGGATCCAAGACTGTTTACATGTACACCACCCTCTCATATTCTATTTAGGAGATTAAACTGAGTATGTTATTATCATACGAAAAAAGAATTGGGGTTTTATTGAGTACTACCAAAACACTAAAACTATAAAAGAAATTAAAGGAGGAGCATATGGTCAAAATATTAATTTCCAAATACGTGAAAGAATCTTGGAGAATACTAAAAGTCCCGTCAATGAATTATATAATTAGCCTAGAATCGATGACTATCACTTATTATTAATTCAATAGAATTGAATTAGACATCAATGATTCCAGGATGATATATAGATATATTGTGGTGGTATCATTGCGGACCGAAGCAAACTCCAATGATATCATGATGATATATAGATATATTGTGATGGTATGATGAAGGTCTCACCGAAGGATTGAAGCAATGACAATGATACCATAACAATATATATAAAATTAAATTGTGGTGAAAAAATAAAGAATATTATGATTTGAGAAAAAATGAATGGAAAAGGAAGAAAGATAATAAAGAATAAAAAAATAATTGAAAAAAGAAAAGAAAAGAGAGGAACATGAAATAAAGAAATTGAAAAGTAAAAGGAACAATATAGGAGAAAAAATAGAGAAAAATAAATAAATAAATAAATGAGAAAAAAAGGAAAAACAAAAAGAAGGAAAAGAGTATATAAAATATATTTTTTACTAATTTTGATTTTAATAAATAAGCTAGTGATTTCAATATTTTTTTTAAAAAATTATTTCTTGTTGTAGTCTAATTATTTAATTTACTACATTTTTATTAGTCTAAAAAAAGTTAACTATTATATTTATTTATTTATTTAAAAAATCATATATATATATATATATATATATATATATATATATATATAAACAGAATCCTAGGCCCGCCTACGTGGCACCACCACAAATCATAATTCCCTTTTAATTTATTTATTTACAAAATTAGCCTTTCCTTTCATAAAAAGTTGCGACTTTAATGAAAAGTTACGACTCTAATGAAAAGTTGCGACTCTAATGAAAAGTAGCGACTTTAATGAAGAGCTGTGACTTTTATGAAGACTTGCGACTTTTATGAAGAATTGCGACTTTTATAAAAGGTTGTGACCTTTTCGGGTTGCAACTTTTCCAAATAGTTGTAACCTTTCTTCTAAGGCACAATAAACATTTGTTCACACTAACCTTTGTTGTCTATAAATAGAGGGATTTCCTCTCATTTTATCACAACGAAAATTCTGAACCTCTTCTTCTTCTTCTTCTTCACAATTAAATATTTATATTCTTTGCTCATGTTGAGCGACTCAATGACACTGTTGCTTATGTTACAGATCCTGGTATGTACTTTTATAATCATTAATTAATCAAAATTCCCTTTTAATTTATTTATTTACAAAATTAGCCTTCCCTTTCATGAAAAGTTGCGACTCTAATGAAAAGTAGCGACTCTAATGAAGAGTTGCGACTTTTATGAAGAACTGCGACTTTTATGAAAGATTGTGACCTTTTCGGGTTGCAACTTTTCCAAATAGTTATAACCTTTCTTCTAAGGCACAATTAATATTTGTTCACACTAACCTTTGTTGTCTATAAATAGAGGGATTTCCATTTTAGCACAACGAAAATTATATTTGTATACTTTGCTCATGTTGAGTGGCTCAATGACACTATTGCTACAGATCCTGGTATGTACTTTTACAATTATTAATTAACCAGAATTCCCTTTTAATTTATTTATTTACAAAATTAGCCTTCCCTTTCATGAAAAGTTGCGACTCTAATGAAAAGTTGCGACTTTAATGAAGAGTTGTGACTTTTATGAAACGTTGTGACTTTTATGAAGAATTGCAACTTTTATGAAGAGTTGCGACTTTTATGAAAAATTATGACTTTTATGAAAGGTTGTGACTTCTTCTTCTTCACAATTAAATATTTATATACTTTGCTCATGTTGAGTGGCTCAGTGACAATATTGCTTATGTTATAGATCCTGATACGTACTTTTACAATCATTAATTAACCAAAATTCCCTTTTAATTTATTTATTTACAAAATTAGTCTTCCCTTTCATGAAAAGTTGTGACACTAATGAAAGGTTGCGACTTTAATGAAGAGTTGTGACTTTTATGAAAAGTTGTGACTTTTTTTAAGAGTTGCGACTTTTATGAAAGATTGTGACTTCTTCTTCTTCTTCTTCTTCTTCTTGTTCTTCTTCTTCTTCTTCTTCTTCTTCTTCTTCTTCTTCTTCTTCTTCTTCTTCTTCTTCTTCTTCTGTATACTTTGCTCATGTTGAGTGACTCAATGACACTATTGCTTATGTTGTACTTTTACAATCATTAATTAATTAGAATTCTCTTTTAATTTATTTATTTACAAAATTAGCCTTCCCTTTCATGAAAAGTTGCACTCTAATGAAAAATTGCGACTCTAATGAAAGTTGCGACTTTAATGAAGAGTTGTGACTTTTATGAAGAGTTGTGACTTTTATGAAGAATTGCAACTTTTATGCAAGCTTGTGACCTTTTCAGGTTGCAACTTTTTCAAATAGTTATAACCTTTCTTATAAGGCACAATAAACATTTGTTCACACTAACCTTCCTCTTCCTCTTCCTCTTCCTCTTCCTCTTCCTCTTCCCTCCTCCTCTCTTCCTCCTCCTCGTCCTCCTCCTCTTCCTCTTCCTCTTCCTCTTCCTCTTCTTCTAATAAACATTTGTTTACACTAACCTTTGTTGTCTATAAGTAGTGGGGTTTCCTCTCATTTTAGCACAACGAAAATTCTTCTTCTTCTAATAAACATTTGTTCACACTAACCTTTGTTGTCTATAAGTAGTGGGGTTTCCTCTCATTTTAGCACAACGAAAATTCTGAACCTCCTCCTTCTTCTTCACCTTCACAATTAAATATTACTCATGTTGAGTGGCTCACTGAAACTATTGCTTATGTTACAAATAATGGTATGTACTTTTACAATCATTAATTTATAATTTATGCTTATGTTATTAAGGCTAAATGATAAGATGTAATAATTTTCATTTTCTTTTACATAATTAATGTTTGTTACTACGTAATCTTGTATGTAAAATAATATAGTGTTTTAGTTTTAATTTCTGATAGATTTTAAGTATTATTTTATAAATTTTGTGATATTAAATTCCCGTGCGAAGCGTGGATAATTTTACTAGTATAAAGGTTAAAAGGAAGAAAATAATTTTTCACATGAAAGAAAAGGATGAACCTTTCCCAAAATAAAACAAAAAAGACAACACAAAAGAGCGCTGAGAAAAGAAAAAATAGCTAATTTCGGTAATTATTGAAGCGACATCAAGGTAAAAGGATATGAATATGTAATTAATTTGTAGATATGGGGCATGAGCTTAGTTTTGGTGTGAATGACCTTAAATCAGCCTAGTGCTAAATAGGTCCTACATACCTTATCTATCATGCCAGTTGAGAGCTGCTATTCATACTTAACAAATTGCTCTCTTTCTACACATTCTTGATAAATTTTCTTCTTCCATAGACATCAAAAACAACAAAAACAGAGATGTCATCAAGTGTTTGCTCATCAATTTCCATTTCTAAGTTCATCTTAGATCAACCATATCTTCATATGTTAGAAACCAAATGCACCACTATGAGAGACCTTAAAAAGATTCATGCTCATCTCATAAAAAGTGGTTTAATCAAGGACAAAATAGCATCTAGCCGCGTCCTTGCATTTTCAGCCAAGTCTCCACCTATTGGTGACATCAATTATGCAAACTTGGTTTTCACTCACATGGAAAATCCAAATCTTTTCACTTGGAATACTATCATTAGAGGTTTCTCAGAGAGTTCAACACCACAATATGCAATTCATCTCTTCATTGAAATGTTGAATTCACAAGTACAACCACACTTGCTTACTTATCCTTCGGTTTTTAAGGCATATGCTCGAGGTGGTCTTGCGAAAAATGGAGCTCAACTTCATGGGAGAATCATCAAACTAGGCCTAGAATTTGAAACATTCATAAGAAATACTCTGTTGTATATGTATGCAAGTTCTGGTTTTTTGGTTGAAGCAAGGAAATTGTTTGATGAGGATGTGATTGTGGATGTTGTTTCTTGGAATTCCATGATCATGGGCCTAGCTAAATCGGGAGAAATCGATGATTCTTGGAGGTTGTTTAGTAAAATGCCAACTAGAAATGATGTTTCTTGGAACAGTATGATAAGTGGTTTTGTTAGAAATGGGAAGTGGAATGAAGCATTGGAACTATTTAGCACAATGCAAGAGGAAAATATTAAGCCTAGTGAATTCACTTTGATGAGCTTGTTGAATGCTTGTGGACACTTGGGAGCACTTGAACAAGGGAATTGGATTTATAAGTATGTTAAGAAGAACAATGTGGAGTTGAATGTCATTGTTGTTACTGCAATTATAGACATGTATTGCAAGTGTGGAAACGTTGAAATGGCGTGGCATGTTTTTATAAGCATCTCAAATAAAGGGTTGTCTTCTTGGAACTCTATGATTTTGGGCTTAGCTACTAATGGATTTGAGGATGATGCGATTAAGCTATTCGCGAGGCTACAATGCTCCATTCTGAAACCGGATTCTGTGAGTTTCATCGGTGTACTAACCGCGTGCACTCACTCAGGATTGGTAGATAAAGCTAAAGACTACTTCCAATTAATGAAAAAAGAATATGGTATTGAACCATCCATCAAGCACTATGGTTGTATGGTCGATATTCTTGGTCGAGCAGGACTAGTTGAAGAAGCAGACGAGGTTATAAGAAGTATGAAAATGGAACCTGATGCTGTCATATGGGGTTCTTTGTTATCGGCTTGTAGGTGCCACGGGAACATGGAGTTGGCCAGATGGTCAGCAGAGAATTTGCTTGAGTTGGATCCAAATGAAAGCAGTGGCTATGTATTGATGGCAAATATGTATGCAGCCTCGGGCCAGTTTGCAGAAGCTATCGATGAAAGGATATCAATGAAGGATAAACATATAGTGAAAGAACCGGGATGCAGTTCAGTAGAAATTAATGGCGAAGTTCATGAGTTTTCTTCTGGTAGGAAGTTAGATTCTGAGTTCCATGATATATATTCTTTGATGCACTAAACAGAATTAGGAATTTACTGTCTACTTAGAGCCATTGTACACAGAAACAATTTCATTTGTCACACACCTTTTATGAAATGTCAGCAGAACTAAGAGGCTGCAAATTTAGGAGTAAATTTCATGTCAATCAAAAAACTGATCAATAGGAAATTTAAGCTAGACCAACTGCCACTAACTCTACTCTAACTAACCATTACAGATAACAGCTAAGGCATAGATGTACAAGTAGTTAATTCCTCAACACCCTCCCTTCAAGCTAGGTGTAATGAACAGATTCTTCACGCTTAGTTTGTTCATTTAGTAGGAACGATGTACGAGAGTAAGTCCCTTGATAAGCACATCTGCAAGTTGCTCAGAGGAAAATAGATGCTGAAGATTGCATGTCTTTTGTAACTAGCATGCTCACAGCAACACTTGATGATTGCATATCTTTAGTAACTAGCATGTAGATCTATTTTTTCACTCTCATTGATGAATAAATACCACTTAAAGATTCAAAAACTTTCCCTTCTCGTCTCTCGACTTGAGCAAAGGGACCTTACAAAAAAATTTCACTTCCCAACTCATTTTTTTACCTCCTTGCCACTGAAGACACCTCCAGCCCTTCTTGTTATCACACGAATATTATGCCCGAGAACACCAAGACACCGAGCAATTACACTGTGCATATTCTCAGGAAACTGAGTTGAAGCGTAAACAACCATGGTCTTGTCCTCATCCAGCCTTTGGGTATATTAGAGCTGGATATTCCATTTGCAGCAAGTCATGCTTCATCTTAAGGAAGTCATAATAAACAGTTGTACGACTCGAAAATCTCAACCTCCTTACTGAAAGCAATTAGAAAGAAATTTTAGAACTTTTGGCCAATCCACATATTGCAATTACAGACCAACGCACACATGTCTCTCTATATATAGTTGTACATGTATGATTCCTCTAGACAAGTAATGAAATACTATCGTTTTTATTTTACTAAGAAAGTGATTACTGTAAGGTGAAGAAGTTTATAATTCAATATATCATATATGGCTCAGAAGCTATTTTTTATATTTTACAAATTTGTACATGTCTTGGTATCCAAAGTAAAAAGAACATCATTGTAGTATACTAGGGATGTACCACGTCGACAAAACGCAAGAAAGATATCAACTGTTGGTATAAAAAGAAGTAACATTAGACCCAAGTGATGCATTTTGAAGTTGTGGGAGCCTAGGACCCAAAGTCAACAATACAAGCTATTACATACATAGTTCAATAGCTTTTGCTTTTCGACTTGAACATAGAAACCTTTGAAAATTTTCACTTCCCAAATGATCACCGAGCCTTGTCAAAATCCTAACACTGAAAAAGTAATATCTTTCCTTATAATCTCATGACCATAATGTCAAAACCTCTCTTGTGTAATACTTAAAACAACTTTTTTCCTAATGTACCTTTGGGTCCCATTAGAGTTGTATGTTCCATTTGCAGCAAGTCATGCTTCATCTCAAGGAAGCCATAGTAGATGGCTACACGACTTGAAAATCACAAACCTCCATACTGAAAGCAATTAAAAAGAAATTTTAGAACTCTAAGGCAATCCCCGTGTTACAATTACAGACCACACAGAGTCTGTAATTGTAACAAATAGTAAGTAAGACGGCATCATATTTTGAACTGCTTGTGCCACTCGATGATATACTTTTCCCTCATGATCAATTTCAATTGTTCCCAAGTATGAATGACATCAATTCCCATATCCCTCTACTTCTATAGTAACAACAGATCTTCGTTTTACTATTAAGAAAAGTTTCATTCTTGACGATGGATGGTTGATGCTTACAAGAACTAAATACTTTTGATTAAACATGGTTGCACAAGCTACATATGATGTCTTTCGCAGTTGAGATGTGAAATTAAAACGCGATAAGAGTATAAGTCAATAAGCAATGAGAAACCAATTCAATACCTACCATCCAAGAATTATATAACGCACAACAATTAGCTGCAAGTACTCTATAACACATCTAATTCTGCCAATGGAAGTTTACTTATTTCCTAATACTCTTGTCATTATCCGTGATTATCTTTTCTAAAATTTAGATTCTCTATGGAACATAAAAATAAAGCTATGCGTTTGATGATGATCACGACATAATTTATATTCCGAAACGAATATTAAACGTCAATAATATCAAAGATATACATCATTCTAATGATCACACAGATTTATGTATAAACAGTTCAAAGCATAAACCAAACATTTATGGTCAGCGACAAAACTGCAAAACTATTTTTATTCACTTACACTTTGCTGTTAGACCACGTTCAAGTAACAATCTGTTCAATAGAGAATTGCAGCAGAACTTTCCTTGTACAAACTGAGCTAGAGCGGTAACAGCTTACGTATAATGTTACCAAAGTCCTGACAAAGAAAAAAATTTGCTAAGTTGATATCGAATAATCATTAATAAAAACCTGAATAGTGCTGATGCTTGTAGGTGTTAAATTTTTTGGGAGGCAAACTTTTATATTTTTGATAGATAGGAAACGAACATTTTTGAATTCAATAGTGGACATGTGCATTACTCTAAACTCACTGAAAACGGAAAAAACAACATTTTGTGGAAAAAAATATTTTAATTCCTATCTATACTAGATTTCGTTTTACAGTGTTCCCACACAAATATAAATATTTTATCACCTTTGCTTTTTTGGTTATCTAAAATTAAAGAAAAACTTACATTTGTGAGAGCACCATTCGTTTTAATCATTGAATGTATTCTCCATCGACTTCTATGGTGGAGGTATGACCAGAACTTTCATGATGGTGAAAAATATTCCAGTCTACAAGATTTGAGAGAGAACATAGGTTAATCGTCAACTAAGATGACGAGTTCGATTTGCAAGAATAAATGAAGGCTATAAAGATCATGTTGACATATATTAAGATAATAAGATTTCTTTTACAATGTCTCAATGCAAATATAAAGATTTCTTTTACAAATCTAAACATATTTCCTTGACTTCAAAGAAGCAATAGATGACACACAGAAAAAGAATTTACCAAAAATGAAAAGATACTAAAGAAATAGAGTAACTTACATCTATCAAGCACCACTCATTTTATATGGTGGAAATATGAGCAATTTTTGGTCAGTAGCAGTTGTTTGAGCAATAGACGCTCCACACTGCTTGACAAGATATTAAAAAAAAAAGGAAAAGAATTAGCTAAAAAGCAATGTGAAGTAAACAAAAATAAAAAGCGTCTCAGGGTAAAGAATAACTTACATTTGTTTTAATCATTACAAGTATTTATCATCGATCTTTATGATTGAAATTTGAGCAATATTTGGCCAGTATTCCCCCTTAAATTCTAGTAGTGGTGTGAGCAATGGGCAGCGGTAAATAGTTAGTTTAGAGAGGGAAGAGGGCATCCCTTTTACTGGAAGAAATTGGAGCTTAGGGCAATCATAGATGGCTAGCTCAGAGAGGGAGGAGGGCAGTGCTGATTCGGAAAGTGATTGGAGATTAGGGCAACCACTGATGTGTAGACTTTGAAGCGAAGTGAGGTGCCAAAGATGTAGTGAATGGAGCTCATCATGGTAACGTAAATATAGCTTAGAAAGAGAGGAGGGAAGCCGCCCTTCTTCCAACATTGACTGAATTTGAGGTAAATAAGCAGTAGATAGATATTGAAGAGAGGTGAGGCTTTTGAGATCTTGGCTGGTTAACGTTTTCAGATTGCGTATGCTAAGAGTTGTAATAGAGGAAGGCAACTCCCAATGTTCGATCTCTTCGTCACTGCCATCATGTTCGATCTCTTCGGCACTGCCATCATGTTCCATCTCTTCGTCACTGCCATCATGCTCGATCTCTTTGTCACTGCCATCATTTTTCATCTCTTCGTCACTGCCATCATGTTCCATCTCTTCCTCTCTGCCATCATGCTCGATCTCTTCGTCACTGCCATCATTTTTCATCTCTTCGTCACTGCCATTATGTTCCTTCTCTTTGTTATTTTCATCATTTTGGATCTGTAACTCTATGAGTCTCGGTAAAAGCCACTCCTTTCGTCCATTCACAAGTTTCGTGCAATCAATGATCACAAGTTGTTGTAAACTGAAGGGCAATCCTCCTTCAGGGAAGGACTCTATTTCTGAACAATACCACAGTTCCAGTTTCTTAAGAGATGGAAGGAGTTCCTGCATACGTTCTGGCAGGCACTTAAACTTCGAACAGTCCCAAATATTCAAATACGTTATCTGGGTCCCCCCACATGGCACCAAAAGTTTTTCAAGATTCCGACAACTTGCAAAAGAGAGCATTTCAGGGGCAGTAGGAATCATAAACCTCGTAAGGTTGGGGCAACGGGAAACTGTCAATTTGCGTGCTCTTGGGAGCAACTCAGGTGATATATCATCTATAGAATCACATTCTTGCAGTGTCAAATCCTCCAGAAGCATATTACAATAACTCATCTCACCAACTGCCTCCTCTGATTTCAGTTCCTCGCAACAAGATATTCTCATTCTCTTCAAAGTACTGGGTAGTATGCTAAAAGGTAAGGGGGTAAGAGAGTTACAACGAACAATAGATAATTCAACAATCTGCTTCATTCCCTCAAGTTGGGATGTATCCAAATTGAGTTCAGGACATTCTGAAATTATCAGTTTTGTCAGAGAACAAAGATTTTCAGGCAACTCCCCCATCAACTCTGGACAATTTTCAATTGAAAGCTTCTCAAGTTTAGGAAACTCGCCACTTCCTAGTTTGTGCCATTGCTTCCACTCCGGCATGTCTTTAAATTCAAGCTTCTCAAGAGAGTTAAAAGGCTTTTTAGAGGATGAATTGCCATAGAATTCTTCCGTCAGCTCTGTTATTCCATCCATCACACTAATGGAAAGGAATTTCAAACAAGGGAGTTGTCCTAGTGCTGGCAAGGAATAACAGTCCTGGCAGTAGCTAAGAGACAATTCCACCAGCTTAAGAAATGAATGATCAGCTAGCCAATTTGGAAATTTTGTCCCTCTATATCCTGTGATTCTGACTTCTTTTATGTTTGTGTGTGGGCGTAGCTCATCAAGTATGTCTCTTTCAGTTTGTGAATTGTCAGCAGTACTGCTTTCACTCCACTCCAAAAATAACTTGTCAACATGATTCTTCTCCCTCATCTTTGCCTTCACAGCTTCCCTTCTATCAACCACATTTTGCAACTCTAGAATTGATAGAGATCCATACAAGTTATTCAGTTTACCCAAATCTTCCATGCTCAATCCACCAGGACCGCCTAGAAGAAACTTGGCTCCCACTAGCACATGGAGACTTTTCAACTTGCTCAGAGAATTGTAGCTTATGTCAAGATGACGCAAGTTAGTCAAGAGAGAACTGTAGCTTATGTCAAGATGACGCAAGTTAATCAACTTCTCCATCTGCAGCGGTAGCTCCTCAAGATAATAACAATATGACAAGAGAAGTGTCTCCAAGTTATACAATACACAAATGGAATCTGGCAACTTTTTAATCTTTGTCCAAGAAAGGTCCAAAAATCTCAAGAACTTTAATTCGATAAACAACTCATCCGGCAACTCCACAAACGCATAACCTGACAATGATAATGCCCTTAAGGATGTTAGTCTTGTCAATATATTATGCAGCACCCTCTTGCTTAGATGAAATGAGTAAAAAGTATTGACTGGAAGCAATGTCCTCAGCTGCTCTGATTTGGAGAGTAGTTTCAATTTCTCAAACTCACCATCTGTTCCCATGGAATAGGACACATGTTGACTTTGTTCCAACATATGAGATCCTTCATTCTCTTCCAACCTAATACAAAGTTTTGAAGATGCAATTTGGGCCAAATCATTCACAAGGTCATGCATTAAGAATTTCTCTACGTCTCTTTCAGAAGACGCTGGAACCATTTCGAATAGTGATCTTGATCTCAACTCAAGAAAGTATTGATTACCTGAACGAAACTGTTGTACAAGACCATTAACAATCCACAAGTGAATAACTTGGTCTTTGCAGAATGGAGAATCTTTGGGATATATTGCACAATAAGCAAAACATTGCTTCAAATATGCAGGAAGATCATTGTAGCTCAGCATCAACGCTGGTAATATACCATTCAAACAACTTGGAAGCTCCCAAATTTCACTTCTTAAAATGTCTCTCCACTCATCCACCTCTGATTTGCAGCGTAAAATACCAGCAAGTGCCTTTAGAGCTAAAGGCAACCCTTTGCACTTGTCTGCAATTTTTCTTCCAACCTCTTCAAATGCTGGATGTTCCTCAGGATCCCTGTTTTCTAGTGAATGTCGTTTGAATAACGCCCAAGAGACTTCACTAGACAAAGTTCCCACGTTGATTGCTCCACTACCCATCATCAAAGCAACACTCTTCTTTCGTGTAGTTACAATGATCTTACTTCCCAAATCTCCTTGTACAAAAAGATTTCTCAAGTCATCCCACTCGTTGTAGTTGTCATTCCACACATCATCAAGGACAACAAGAAACTTCTTTCCCTTTAAGCTGTCCTTCAATTTGACTTGTAGCTGATTAAGATTGTAATCAACCTTTAAGTCAATTGAGCCAATTTCTTGAAGTAACCCTTTTGTTATTCTGAAAGCATCATATGCCTCAGAAACACAAAACCAAGCTTTCAAACCAAAATGGTCCTTCACCTTCTCATCATTGTAAACGGCTTTAGCAAGTGTTGTCTTACCCACGCCGCCCATTCCAACGATAGGAACTACGGCCAGATTTTTTCCATTTGCATCTTCAGACAATAAATGGACAAGCAAATCCTCTATTTCCTTGTGCCTACCAAAGATATCAGAATCATCAACCAAAGAAGTTGAAGGTGTTCTAGTTTCTTGTTTAGTGGAACCAAAATGGTCCTTTAAGCCAAGGTCACCAATTTGCTCTTGCAAATCTTTCAATGTTTCAATAGTGTCTTCCAACTTCTCCTTAATGTTAAGGAAAAAAACATCACTCAAGCACAGGTTAAGGTCACTTACTTGCTGGTTGCTAGTTTCTGCAAGATTTTGATGCTGACCTTCAACCTTAAGTCTCAAAGCCTCATAATTGACCTCTTCCATTAAGTTTTCAGCAGAGTCAACAGCATGTCGAAACTCACTAAGCCACTGGCTCACAAATTGATTTGATGCCTGCTTATTCTCTGCATCACTTAGCACAGCTTGAAGACCAAGCAAAGTCATTCTCAGCTTCTTTAAGATCCGAACATCATTCTTATGCTTCTGAAACATCTTGAGCAGCTCACCCTGAGGTGCAAGCCTATCAAAGAGAACATTCAAAGCTGAAGAGATAAATGCACCACCAACTGCTAAGCCAAACTCCATTTCTGAAATCTGCAAAGCAAAACACAAAATGATTTTAAGAAATTTGAGAAGATGAATGTTTCTATCTTCAATTACTAACAACTTTACTTTACCTGTTGAATGCTATAAGTAATTTGCAAGACTGATCACTGATTTCTCTCTCTCTCTTTTGCTAGTAAATTTGCAAACAAGAAGTTGTAATTGGTACAACTATGTTTGCTGGTGCCTATTCATTGCTTTCTCGATTGAGTAATTGAGGGTAGTTGGGGTTTGTTGTAGAAAATGGGGACCATTTAGAGACCAAAGACTTGTATCATTTAAACATCAATACAAGGTTCAGTTGTGCTATTTCATAATTTGCTCATAAATGTCTTCAGGTCGTCCTTGTACAGCAACTCTAGTGATTGATCTCCGACTACTACGATCGTTGGGAGCTGGATACTTCTTGCAATATGTTAAGGTGGCGGAGCTTGTCTATACAGTCAAGAAGTGGACGAATTCTATCATTGAATGATGCAACAATGGGAGGATGAGCAAATGGATATATTGAGGATGAACAAATACGTGTGAGAATGATCAAATATATCCCTACATAAATGTTGAATTGAGTTTTTCACTTTGTTAGAAGAAAAAGGGTATATTAAGTTATTTGTGTAGCAATAAAGGTATATATGAGCCACTTTTTTAACGAGATCCATATAAACTTTATATCACAAGTTAAGAAGTATATCAGACCCTTTTCCTTTTCTCTTGAAAAAAAATACGTATATTAGTTGTATTATATACTTTATTTGATACTATTTTTATAGATAATAAACCATGGTGTTAATGATTCGAAATATTAGCACAACCTCAAAATCAAATAAAGTCATCCTCACTTTTTTAAGATACGAACATCCTCAAAATCAAGTTAAGAAGTATATCAGACCATTCGTATTCTTTTGAAACATATTGAGCAGGTCAGCCATAGGAGCAAGTCTATTAGAACATTCAAAGCTCAAGAGAAAATACACCACCAACTGTCATTTTTTTCTCCTTTAAAAAGTAAGACTTTTCATTCAACAAGAAGACAATGATAAATTGAAGCAAATTCATTACTTTCTCAATTCAATAATTGAAGCAAGAAAAGAAGAGTAATTTATTAGGGATGTAGAAAGGGGTGCCTAGGTGGGGGACTCAAAATAAAAGAGCTTAAAATGATAGATTTTTACCCAGCTCATTATAGTGTTAAAAGGGACCTATCATATTAAAAATATGTTTACTTTACATTCTTGAAAAGTTCTTTCTTTTATTTAAACAAAAGAAATCATTCTTGAAAATATTACTGATGAATTTTGAATTGAACAGAACTTTTAATTAGATTCCATGTGGTAAACTTCCTCAAGGACATTTGATTATTATATATTTAATTAGATTCCATGTGTTTACCTTTTAAATCAAAATAATCTCTTTTTATAATCGTTGATCTTTTCTATTGAACTTACTGGATAAATGCATCGAAAGATTTTAATAAGTTAATATTTATGTATTCTACAAAGTAGAACCTCTTTGATACTTTTAGTTTGTCCATGATTTATCGAAAGTTTAAAATCACAAAATTTAAAAAACACACATATTTTTATTTAAAATGATAAATTTTAAAAATCTCTTTTTATTTCTTAAAATTTGTGCTCAAATTAGCTACAGTAGAACACTTAAATTGAGCGAAGTTAGTACATCAATTTTGCGATCATGTGCACTCTCTCTCTCGCTCTTTTTCTCTCTCTCTCTCTCTCTCTATATATATATATATATATATACTAGTTTGTCTCATATAATTATTATCAAACAATTCTAATGATCGGCCATTTCAACAACTTTTTGATCTTCTTCATTCTTTAACCTCTGCATGAAATCTAACAGACAAATGTAGAAATGAAGGTAGAATATTGAAGAGGAGCCAATCATTAACTGCTTCCAATATTACAAGACATTAGTTAAGATATAGAAACCTGAATTCACTAACAAAATGTTATATCACCACAGTAATAATTTTGACAGTGTTTGCTAAGATTAGAGCCATTAGAACTTGGGACATAGCCCTGTAAAAAGAGCTTTTTCCATATTCCTTATGTTAGCAATGGATTGCACACTGAATAACAAGCCACGAGCTATTCTTGTATCTGATAACATGGCAACATAGTAATCTATAGGAAGATCTTGTGGACCAACCAGTGAAGCCTTCCCACCATATTCGGGTAAAAAGATTCAATGGGATTTGCAAATTCAATTGCTCTTTGGAACTTAGGTAAGGAAAGATGAAGTATTAAAGATATTTTACCCAAAAATTAAAAAGACCCATCAATTTCCAACTTAATTGTTTGGCATTTGATCTTCATCACTTTGCTCACAAACAAGAGATGAAAAAGCAAGTATTGTGCCTCGAGAAAAGGAAGAGTCTACTGACTTAAATCATAATTATGAGTATTTTTATGCAATATTATTAATGTAGATGAAGATCAAAGGTCAAACCATTAAGTTGGAAATTGATGGGTCTTTTTAATTTTTGGCTAAAAAATCTTTAATAATTTTATTCTTTTCATAATTATGAGTATTTTTACTGCAATATTATTAATGTACAACGGATAATTGTTTTATAAATATAAAGGGTAAAATGGTAATTCAACTTTTGACTTGAGTTCTTCCCAATATATATATATATATATATATATATATATATATATTGATTGTTGGTTTATTGTGATGTAGTGGAAAAGGACATGAGGCCAAGACAACACAAGTTGTGCCAAAAGTAATTGATAAAATTTAATGGTCACCAATCAACTTACTTACCCCTCTTAATTAGACATCAAAACCTAACAAAAATTAATGTGAGAATTTTTTTTAAAAAAAAAATAAATAAAAGAAGAAAAAAATTAAAACTAATTTTTTTGGATATGTTGTAATTTTTTTTGTATCAGTAAAAAAATAAAATTGGGGTATATGTAATAAATTTTACAAGAAATTTAGTAAAAATAAATTTGACCATCAAAATAATAAATCCAAATCAGCCGTTGAATCAAAGAAGCCAAAAAAAAAAATACATGTGAGAAGGATCAAATATATCCCTACATAAATGGTTTTTTCAAAAAAAATATATTTTAAATTGATTTTTTATCTTAGTTTTCTTTAGAAAAAAATGATATATGCGAGTCATTTATGTAACAATAGAAGTATATGTAAGCCACTCTTTTAAGAAGATTTATATCAGCTTTAAATCACAAAGTTAAAAAGTATATCAGACCCTTTTCTTTTAAAAAAATACTGCATGTGCTAGTGTTATTATATAATTTATTTAATATTATTTTATACATAATAAACCATCGTGTTAACAATAGGAACATCGCAAAGCTCAAGAAAGAAATACACCACCAGGCACTAACTGTCATTGTTCTCTCCTTTCAAAAATAAGACTTTTCAAACAACAAGAAGACAATGATAAATTGAAGCAAATTCATTACATTCTCAACTCAATAATTGAAACAAAGAAAGGAAGGGTAATTTATTAGGGATGTAGAAAGAGGGGCCTAGGTGGGGGACTCAAAAATAAAAGAGCTTAAAATGACAGATTTCTACGCCCTCATTATAGTGCTAAAAGGGCAATATCATATCATAAATATGTTTACATAATATTTTGAAAAAAATCTTTTCCTTTTTAAAAGAAAAGAAAAAAAAATCATTCTTGAAAATATTATTGCTGAATTTAAATTTAACATAACGGGACCCTAGTTTAAAAGGTATGGTAAATCTGCACACTTTCTTCCTCATATTTTCTACTTACTAAATTTTGTTGGGGATAAAGATAAATGAATATAAGGCTGGAGAGAACATGTTCTCTGCAACGATAGATAATTCATTATAACGTTTATCTTGTTTTGCATAGTTGACAATTATAAAAAAGAAAAACCCAACATTATTTTTAAAATTCTTCTCTTCTCATAAAATAAAGGGAAAATGCATAAGTACCCCCGAATTTATTAAAATAATTTTCTACCCCTTTTCGGCCTACGTGGCACTATCAACCAGCTAGCTTGAAAAAATTGTCAACACGCGTTGGACCCAGAAGGTAGTGCCACGTAGGCTGAAAAGGGGTAGAAAATTATTTATAAAATAAGTTCGGAAGGGTAATAGGACCTTAGTATAGTATAAGTGTGTCTCTGAAATTTCAGGCGTTGGGGGTACTTATGCATTTTCCCTAAAATAAAATTACTAGTCCGAAGAATAAGTCAAGTTATGAGTGTTGGCCACTGCCTATTTGAAATTTGGATCATGACACTAGTTATAACAATCACATTTGTCTGATGACAAAAAAGTAAAAAGAGCATTTCCTTAAATATTATAGAATTTGAGAATAGAAAGAGCAAACATTAGCAATTTTAGTACAACATATATTCTTTTGGAGATAGTAATAGGACGTGACAATAATTTGTTGCCTTTTCTTGAGAGCTTGAAGAGAAAGGCTCCAGGGACTAATTAAGTGTGTATATACACCAACATGAGTTGTGGTGTAGTGTGAGATTGCTCCACTCTTAATCAGAACTTTCGGGTTTGAGCTCTGGGTATGGAGAAAATACTGTTGGGAGTGACATCCTCAAATGGATCCTGCAGTGCGCTATCTGAATTTAGGTGGGGCTCCAATGCAGACTCCGGACATACTCTGTTGGATACTTCGAGGTTTTTCCCCTTTTTTAAAAAAATTTCTCTTTCTAAGCCCGGAGGAATTTTCACTGAATGTACTATTTATCCTGAGTAAAAAGAATGTCATTTTAGCATCCTAGGCAAGAGAGATGTTGATTGCTGGTATATGAAGAAGCGACCTTAGACTCAAGTGACGCGTTTTGAAGTCGTGTGAACATGGAACCTAAAGTCTCAACAATACAAGCTATTACATTCATATAGTCCTGATGTTCAATCCAACATAAGAATAACTGCCATTTAAAGATTCAACAACTTTCCCTTGACTTAAGCAAAGGGACCTTACAAAAAAAAATCACTTCCCAAATCATTGTTGAGCCTTGCTAATGTTTCAAAACTTTTCTAAAACTCAGTTTTTTCTTCTGTTAATATGTACTGCTGACATATTTCTTGCCACTGAAGACACCTCCAGCCCTTCTTGTTATCATACCAATATTATTCCCAAGAACTCCGAGACGACGAGCAATTACACTATGCGTATACTCGGAAAACTGAGTTGAAGAGTAAACAACCACATTCTTGTCCTCATCCGGTCTTCGGGTACACTAGAGCTGGATGTTCTTGTTGGGATATATACTATTAACCACGTGTTTAGATATAGTATTTATTATAGAATAATTATTTATTTATTTTAATAGATCATATATTCATTTATGGTGTCTGTTTACTTATATAGTAGATGATTTAGTGTATAGAGTTTAAGCTTATACACAGAGGATTAAATCATCGGTTCTTATAAGTATAAAGTTTTTTTTTTTTGTTCACAATCTAAGATGCGAATTAGACATGCCATCGGTACGATTGTAGCAGAAGATTATATTTAGTTTATCTTGATTATGGGAATGATATAGTTCCAACTTCTTGTGTTAGTGCATTTTGTATGTATTGAACAGGACCGAGTAGAGATAGTTGCTTTAGACTGACTGACAAAAGCATATTCTCTAAACTATTAAATGTACTTATATTCTTAATCCTGATATAACTATTATGATTTGTATATGTTAATTATCGTTTTGATTTATTAAAAGGTGAGATTCTAAGATGGGTCAATATTCCTGGTAGATTGGATGAAGATAATATATATTGGTGAAATAATAAGTTAGTTGATGGAATTCATGTTTCCATATAGAGATTGATGATATGCCTTTTTGAGAAGCTTAAAAGTTTTCATCGTGTCAAACCTTGCAAGTGGATTTATGAATCCGACACATGAAATAAGTTAAGCAATACTCTAAAGGAAATTGATCATTGAATTAAGTTCATCAGTAATTTAATTTATTGATTAGTATCTGTAATCTTAACATGTGGAATTACATATATGTTTAATGGGGAATTTCGAAATATAAATAGAGGAGTGCAATTACGAATTTCTAGTGGAATGATTTGTAATTTATTATGGTAAGAATAATTCAAATTAATAATTTGAAATTATTTTCATAATAGGAAGCCTCGGTAATTAATTCCGTGGTCCCTACCATGCCCATATTCAACTAGAACTCAGAATCTATTCTAAAGGGAAAAAGGAGAAGTATGTGTCTTTCTCTATTCTAAGGAAAGAGAGATGTATGTATCTTTCTTTGTTCTAAGGCAAGGGAGAAGTATACCACTTATTCTATTCTAAAGAAAGGTAGAAGGACATGACCTTTTCTTTTCTAAGGAAAGGGAGATGTAGATGTCTTTCTATTCTAAGGAAAGACATGGTATTCCTTCTCCTTAGGACTAGGAAGAAATCTCTATAAATAAGGATTCTTCTAACCCTTGAAAGGCGATAAGTTTTCTATATGATACTTCTCCACCCAAGTATTGAGGGAGTTCGAAACTGAACTTGGGATCACTGTAGAAGACCACAGAACTGTGGTCCAATTTGTGGACTAGCTTGTGGATGCAGTTGAAGGTTCTAGCTTGTGGATTCATTTGAAGGTATCTGCTCACGCTTCAAGAGGTAATTCTTGAATTAAATATTAGAAAGTTTATGTGCTCTAACATGATTGTACTTGTTCTAGCATAAACTATGTGTTGTCTATTATTTATGTAAGTTGTATGATTCTGTTATGCTTTCGCTGTGGATATAGTTTTCTAACAATTGGCATCAAGAGCCATACTTACATCTTTATAGATAACATAAAATATATGTATGTGCAATTGTATGTATGATTCGTGGTAGGTAAATATATTTTTATCGCGAAAAGAACGAATCAAATGAAACTTGAAGGTTTTTATTCACTGGCTAAAGTACATGCTTCTCTTAAATTGTGAGATGATCAAGAGGGCAAAACGTGTTGGCGACAAATTTTCACTTTCACGTGGAAATGGAAAGCAATTGTAAACACTTGTCCTAATGATTATTCGAAGTCCTTTACTTTTAAATTAATGAAACCCAAATTGATAACTTTTCATCAGTTAAAAGAAAAGTTAAAGTTCAATGGATTTCTTTTATTTAATAAATGAAAGTACGAACTTTTGCACATGTAATTGTTTTTTTTTTCGGCGGCTAGTTGCAATTTTTTTTGGATTATTTCTTATTAATCCATCAAATTTGCAAAGCTCGATAAGAAAGGGAATCATAGAGGTTGTTGATGAACAAATTATCACTGAACTGATTGTGAAGTATTTTTTTTTAACTTCAGAAAATTTGTTCTTGACTATTTGTTGACTCCAAACCTTATTAAGTGGCGGTGGAAGTCACTATTCAGGTCAATTGGCTTTTTTTTTCTTTTTTTTTCAATAATTATTTGAGCATAATATTCATTACATATATATATATATATATATATATATATATATATATATATATATATATATATCAATTTGTATAAATTAAGAATCTTTTGGTTGATAAATAGTTATCACTTAAGTGATTTATTTATTTGAAATCGTTGAAAATTCGTTAGACTTTATACATGTGATAATATATTTTGTACTACATGAATTGAGAATTATGATAAATAAATAAGATTCACTAAAATGATCTATTTATTTGAGTCATTAGAAGATTCTCAATTCATCATATATAAATCAATCTAAGTGAATATTAGTGGTAAATATTTATTTACGTAAATGATGATTTACCTTAAAATACTTGTAATGCTTAATTAATTCATGAGTAGAGATATCGAGGTTTTCACTCAAAAGAGAGAAACATAATATATTGGATTCTCAAGTGTATTAATTTAGATAATATTTTTTTATAAGAAGGTATTGAGTGTCTTAGCCAAAGGAAGGACGCAACGTATGTTTTATGCTCATGAGATAATTATAAAAAGAGAATGAAAATCTGAATCATATTATTTTAATCTTTAACTATGTCTAAAACGATTATTTTTCAAATTTGATCATAGTTTAGGTGGTCATGAATTTCCTGATCTTAGATTGACTTGAAATTTGATGGTTCCATCGAAAATTATTTAGATGGGTTTTAGGTAGTTTGTCGGATTAAAATTTGATCTTAATATGATAAAGTCATATTGTTTTAATCCCTAAAGATAATTAAACCAATTGAATTTGAATTCAGTCATAACTTGGAAATATTTTTTATATACTCCAATTGACCTGAAATTTGGTAAGTTCATTGGTGACGGACTAGTAAGAAATACTCATTGCTATGTGGTTATATTTTTGAGGCCCTTAAAATGTTTTTTTTAAGTCGCTCTTTGGAATTAAAATGTGATTTAGTATGAATATAATCATTTATATCAGTTTTATTTATGTTAAATGTGGTACCTGATTACACATGATGAGTTAGCATGACTTGATATATGATAAAGATATGGATCTGATTATATTTCTTAAATCGTTTCAATCTGAATTTGATCATAGCTTTGGAGATAAATATTATTTTTAAACTCTAATTGATCTGAAATTCAGTAGGTTCATCAGAAACGGTCAAATTAAAAATGTTCATAGTAATGAAGTGGTTTGGCAATTTGAGGTCGTTTAGATGAAGTTATTTTTTTTTAGATATTTTTGTATCTTGAAAATTAATTTAAATGAAAAATTACTCAATTATGATACAGAGGTGATATAGTTTTTTTTTCTATGAATGACTAAATTCTAGTGAAGTATTAAGTTCATGTGGTGGCTTAGACCTTCCTCCATATCGGATGAAATTAGTACAAGTCACCAAATTTAATCTCTAGTTTTGATAATTTGTATCGACTCTCCCTATCTGAGTAATATATGATTGGATCAATGGATCTAGGGATAATGATATTCACTTGGTTTAAAGTAACAATATACTCTACATCTGAGTTAGCTCTTGTTCTAAATTTATTGGAGTGAATATCTGACACCATATAGGTATGTTGCATGAGTGATTATTTTTTCTTCGAAATTTGTTGTTCAAGATGCATTAATATCTATAAGGTACGTTTTGAATTTTAATATTCAATGTATACATAAATATGCTGATTTTTGGAAAATAGTATTCAGATAATGTAAATAGTTTTAGAATTTTTTTTCTTTGTTCTTGATTCATGTATCTATTTGACAAATTATGATATGTCATAAGAATTTTCTAATGGAAAAAATTTAAATTATATTTTGGCCAAACAAGGTTTTCAACCAAATTGATCATCGTTTTGGAATTCAAAAAAAGGGACTCTGATTGGTCTGAAATTTGGTAGATTCATAAGAACGACCTTGTAAGAAATATTTTTGGATCTTTATATTAGTTTTTGGTCATTTGGCTATAGGGGTCCTTACCTTGATTGCCAAGATTGAATTGTAGTGAAGTATTAGTTTCATGTGTTGGCTTAGACCTTCCTCCATATCGGGTGAAATTAGTACAAGTCACTATGTATATAATCGCTAGTTGTGATAATCTGTATTAACTCTCCTTAGCTGAGTAATATGTGATTGGATCAATGTAACTAGAGTGATTTTCCTTGACTTAAACTAACAGTAGACTCTCCATCTGAGTTAGGTCTGTCTAAGTTTATGGAGTGAATAATCAGTCATTGTACATGTGTATTGCATGAGTAGTTCTCCAATCCCATCTATTGGCTATTCGAGATGCATGAATATATATGCATAAATGAGCCCTGAATTTTGTTATTTAGGATTATTCAACATATTATGATCTATTTAATGTATTATATCTCAAATTCTCAATAGACTTTATGGACTCACTTAATACTACTCAAGTATTTATTTCGATAGAGATAAGATATTAATTCAAAAAAAAAATTGCATTACATATGTTCATGGTAGATGAAATTATTTTCGGTTTCTATCCAAATAAGAGATGGACACTTAATATATTTTTTTCATAACTCTTTTGAGTTTGATAAATATGTTATCTCTTTTTGTGTATTGATGTATAAATTATTTTTTCTCATGAATTGAATATTAATCTATCTCAAAAGAGAAAATATCTTTTAAATTGAATGAAACTTATCTGTACACTAGAGTCTGCGTCATTTATTCTGTATAGAACTTAGAAGTTTGTTAAAGAATGGACATAACGGTTCATTGAAAGTGAAGTCACTACCAACATGTGAGTCATGTTTAGAAAGAAAAATGACTAAGAGACCTTTCCTCTTAAAAAGGAAATAAAGGTAGTGATAAGTTAGAATTAATCTAGTTTGATTTGTGCGGTAAATGATCGTTCAGGCAAGAGATGAATTTGAGTATTCTGAGATTTTCAGAAGGTTATCATGATACGAAAATATATTTTTGAAGTTTTGTAAGTTTGAATGTCTTGATAAACTCAAAATATTTTAAGACAAATGAAAATAGCATCATGAAAAATATATAAAGTTACTAGTGACATATACCTCTCTGCATAGCTAATGAGTCATTTATCTGATAGAATAATTGCATTTCAATTGTCTACACCAGACACTCTAAAATAGATTGATGTAAAAGAGAAAAGAAATAGACTCTTATGAAGATGATAAAGTTAATAATTGGCTTATTCATTGTTGTTTTGTTTCTTTTGGGATATGTTCTAAGAACTACACATCACATTTGAATTCAATTCCTATCCAATTAGGAATGAAATGTGTATATTAATTAGATATCCAAAAAGAATGAAAGAAGATTTATTTTATTGTCCTAAAGAAAATAAGGCAATTGTTAAGACAACTGTCAGATTTCTAGAAAGGACTATTTAGTAATCCATGTTCCTAGAAGTAAACTAGTTTTATAGGAACTGAACAAAGAAATAACAAATGAGTCAGTTGTATATTCAGACACTCAAGAACATCTAACTGGTATGTCAGAATTGACGTTCCATTGCATTTACGTAGTGGGAGAAATGTTACTAGACATAACAATACTACTACCTCAAGTAGGCAAATTAAAGAACACTACATGAAAAACTTTTTAATATTTCATTACCGAATGGTTTTGAGGAAAATATTAAGACTCAAGAACATGAAATTGTGACTACTGTAGTAATACTTAGTCGTAGTGGGAGAATCATAACATAGATTGATTAATTTGTATGTTTAAGAGGACTTTCATGATAGAACTCTTGTAAGGAAGTATACTTTTGAAAAGTTTCATGATAGGGCCTCTGAAGATCTAATACAAAAACGATAAGTTACAACTCAGCATTACAAGATGAAGTTGCATAAGAAAACAACTTGGTAAGATTCTTTTGATAAGAAATATAAAAGGAATATATGTGAAAGTTGTAAAAGCATTGTTAACAGTCTAAGTGGCAGATTGTTACAGTACATACTATTAATCATGTGTTTAGAAATAGTATTCTAACAATTTTCAAGATTAAATATCTTAGTGGGAGATTGTTAGGGTATATACTATTAACCATGCATTTAGATATAGTACATTATAACAATCGTGATGGTTAAAAGTCTAAGTGTGAGATTGTTGGGATATTACTATTAACCACGTGTTTAGATATAATATTTATTATGGAATAATTATTTATTTATTTTAATAGATCATATATTCGTTTATGGTGTCTTTTTACTTATATAGTAGATGATTTTGTATATAGAGTTTAAGCTTATACACAGAGGACTAAATCACCGGTTCTTATAAGTATAAAGTTTTTTTTTGTTCACAATCTAAGATGGGAATTGGACATGGCATTAGTACGATTGTAGCACAAGATTATATGTAGTTTATCTTGATTATGAGAATGGTATAGTTCCAACTTCTTGTGCTAGTGCATTTTGTATGTATTGAACAAGACCAAGTAGAGATAGTTGCTTTAGACTAACTGACAAAAGCATATTCTCTAAACTATTAAATGTACTTATATTCTTAATCTTGATATAACTATTATGATCTGTATATGTTAATTATCGTTTTGATTTATTAAAAGGTGAGATTCTAAGATGGGTCAATATTCCTGGTAGATTGGATGATGATAATATATATTGGTGAAATAATAAGTTAGTTGACGGAATTCATGTCTCGATATAGAGATTGATGATATGCCTTTTTGAGAAGCTTAAAAGTTTTCATCGTGTCAAACCTTGCAAGTGGATTTATGAATCCGGCACATGAAATAAGTTAAGCAGTACTCTAAAGGAAATTGATCATTGAATTAAGTTCGTCAGTAATTTAATTTATTGATTAGTATCTGCAATCTTAACATGTGGAATTACATATATGTTTAATGGGGAATTTCGAAATATAAATAGAGGAGTGCAATTACGAATTTCTAGTGGAATAATTTGTAATATATTATGGTAAGAATAATTTAAATTAATAATTTGGAATTATTTTCATAATAGGAAGCCTCGGTAATTAATTCCGTGGTCCCTACTGTGCCCATATTCAACTAGAACTCAGAATCTATTCTAAAGGGAAAAAGGAGAAGTATGTGTCTTTCTCTATTCTAAGGAAAGAGAGATGTATGTATCTTTATCTGTTCTAAGGCAAGGGAGAAGTATACCACTTATTCTATTCTAAAGAAAGGTAGAAGGACATGACTTTTTCTTTTCTAAGGAGAGGGAGATGTAGAATAGAAAGACATGGTATTCCTTCTCCTTGGACTAGGAAGAAATCTCTATAAATAAGGATTTTTCTAACCCTTGAAAGGCAATAAGTTTTCTATATGATACTTCTCCACCCAAGTATTGAGAGAGTTCGGAAGTGAACTTGGGATCACTGTAGAAGACCGCAGAACTGTGGTTCAGTTTGTGGACTAGCTTGTGGATGCGGTTGAAGGTTCTAGCTTGTGGATTCATTTGAAGGTATCTGCTCACGCTTCAAGAGGTAATTCTTGAATTAAATATTAGAAAGTTTATGTGCTCTAACATGATTGTACTTGTTCTAGCATAAACTATGTGTTGTCTATTATTTATGTAAGTTGTATGATTCTGTTATGCTTCCGCTATGGATATAGTTTTCCAACAGTTCTATTTGCAGCAAGTCATGCTTCATCTCAACGAAGACACAGTAGACAATTGTACGACTTGGAAAGCACAACCTCCTTACTGAAAGCAGTTAAAATTTTAGAACTCTTCACCAATCCACATATTGCACTTACAGACTAGCGCACACACGTCTCTCTATATATAGTTGTACATGGATGATTCCTATAAACAAGTAATGAAATATCATGGTTTTATTTGACTACAAAAAGTGATTCCTAAACTTATTGCAAGTGAAAAGTTTAAAATTCAATATACCATATTGCTCACAAGCAATTTTTTATATTTTATAAATTTGTACTGTCTGGAACAACAATTAAGAATACCTGCATCATTCAACTTTTCTTGCCAAGCTAGATTGTCATACGGTTTAAATGATATCTTATCACTCTCACAGAGACTTCATCTCGGCAACTACATATCTGCATATCAGAAGGAGTAAAACTTATGCTTATCAAATTCCAGATGACAAAAGTTAATAATCATGTCAGGCTTAGGCAAAAGCAAAGATTAAAATGCAAACAACACAAGCAATCTAACTGAGACAACATTTCGATGCTCTATTGCTCCAAAAATCCTGATATGTCTCGTGTGCTACAGCAAGTCATGCTTCATCTCAAGGAACTTTCTTACTGAAAACAAGTAAAAAGAAATTTTAGAACTGTCAATCCCTACAATTACAGACCACACACATCTATATATATAGCTGACTGTTCATGATTTTAGTTGACTGAAGTTTAAGAACAACGAAGAAACGATTGAACAACTCCTACAATAACAATTCATCAACGACCAAATCAAGCTAATAGAAAAGCAAAAAAAAAAAAATCCACAAAATTAACTGTCAAGTTATCTGGACAGTAAATTGCAACAAAGCGTATTAAGTAAGACAACATATTTTGAACAGCTTATACGCATTAGCTAAAACTAGAAGAATTAATAAGAGATTACTCTTTATTTGTTATGCTGTCAAATCTATGAAGTAAAATACAGTTTACTACTACTACTAACAACAACAACATACCCAGTATAGTCCCATAGGTGGGGTATGGGGAGGGTAGGTGTACCTACACCTTATACCATTGAGGGGGGAGAGAGATTGTCCTCGACTCAAGAACAAGTTTGAAAGAAGAGCAAGAGTGAAAAATAATGATGACAATACTAACAGTAAAATCTTTTCCTATTTAACAGACTGTTGAATTGCAGGACAGAGAGTAAGGAGAAGTTCTGAAAGAAAAGTTCTGTTCATGCTGGTGTAACAGAATCTTGCAAGAGTTTCCATACCTTAGACATGTTCTTTTTGTTGCGGAAGCCGAATATATAGAGAGTGATGAAATCACAACTGCTATATCTAAAGGTAACTAATAAATAGTAAATGAGACAACAATAAAAAGAACACCATGAATTAACGGGGTTCAGCGAACTTTTATTTTCTTTTTGCCGACTTCTTGGATACAACCAACCAATAGTTATTTCACTTCAAAAGAGTACAAGTGAAATATTATAAGAGAGAAAGAAGAACAAATGCCTTAGAAGATGAGAAAACAAGTGAGAGGTATGTTACAAATGAATTAGGAGCTACCTATTTATAGGAGTGAATTCTTCCTATTGATGTCATCCATGATATCACAATGTATCAAAATGTCAAGATTTACCTTGTGAAAGCATTTTATGGTTCACCTAAATTTCACCTACAAAAGGTGCTATCTTGACTTCTGTACCAATGAAGAATTATCTTCCTACCTACCAAATCTTCACATCAATTCATCTTTGAATCTTGTCAAATTTAACAAATCTCCACCTTGGCAAGATTCTCCATTTTCAACTTTCTCTCAAAAACTTTTGATTGTGTCTTCAACCTCAATCTTCAATATTCAACAATATTGATGAAGTTCAAACAATGTTGAACTTGACCGCAGTCACCACTTTTGTCAGCATATCGGCAAGATTATCCGTAGTATGAATTTTCTGCATTGTGACTCCACCTTTTTCTGTCTCGTATGAAATGATATCGGACATCAATGTGCTTCGTCCTTGCATGATAAACTTGGTTCTTTGCTAATTGAATAGCATTTTGACTATCACAAAATATTGTGATTCCTTCTTGTCTAATACCAAGCTCTCTAAGCAATCCTTAAAGCCAAATTTGCCTCCTTCACAGCCTCTGTAATTGCCATTTACTCTACCTCAGTGGTAGACAAAGCAATTGTTGACTGCAAAGTAACTAACTGGTGTGTTTGCAATATTGAACACATAACCAGTAATTGATCTTCGTTTGTCCAAATCACCTGCATAATCTGAGTCACAATATCCAACAAGATACTGACTATCTTTATGCTCATAAACCAGGCCAATATCTACAGTATTATGAATATACCTTAGAATCCATTTTACAGCCTGCCAATGATCCTTTCCAGGATTATGCATGTACCTGCTTACAACTTTAACGGCATGTGAACATTTGACCTTGTGCAAACCATTGCATACATCAAGCTACCAACAACATTCACATATGGTGTCCTTGACATATATTCTCATGCAGCTTCATTCTTTGGCAACATAGCATCACTAAGCTTAAAATGAGGAGCAATTAAGCGGAGTGCTAACCAACTTCGTTTTCTCATTCATGCCAAATCGATATAGTACCCTTTTCAAATATTCTTTCTAAGATAAAAAAAGCTTCTTTGAATGTCGATATCTTTTTATCTCCATGCCAAGAATCCTCTTTGCCTCACCCAAATCCTTAATCTCAAACTCCTTTCTTAGTTGAATCTTTAGCTTCTCAATTTCCTCTTGACTTTTAGAAGATATCAACATATCATCAACATATATGAGAAGATATATAAAGGAATCGTCTTCAATCTTGCGCAAATACACACAATGATTGTATTTGCTTCTTATGTACCTTTGCTACAACATAAACTTGCCAAATCGTTTGTACCATTGTCTAGACGATTGTTTCAATCCATACAACGATTTTTCAAGTTTGCACACCATGTTTTCTTTTCCATCAACTTTGAATCCTTCTGGCTGAGTCATGTAGATTTCCTCTTCCAAGTCTCCATGTAAAAATGTAGTTTTTACATCCAACTGAACTTGTTCCAAATTCAACTGTGCTACCAAAGCCAACAAAACTCTAATAGAGAAATGTTTCACAACTGGAGAAAATACCTTATTATAGTCAATTCCCTCCTTTTGATCATATCCTTTGGCCACCATCTTGCTTTGTAGCGAACATCTTCTTGGTTAGGAAATCCTTCTTTCTTTGCAAATACCCATTTGCACCCAATTTCTTTCTTGCCATCCGGGAGATTGGCCAATTTCTATGTATGATTCTGATAAAGGGACTGCACTTCTTCATCCATGGCAATCCTCCACTTATCTTCTTTTGAACTTTGGACTACATCTTTATAAGTGGTAGGAATGTGATCAGTTGCAATTGAGTCCGCACAAGCCACCATATCTATGAGTCGAGCAGGTTTTCTTATTATCCTTTTTGGCTTGCTGGTTACTATTGATTCAAGTTGTGGTTGAGGTTCTTGAGATGGAACCTCCTCTTCGACTGGCTCTTCTTCCAAAGAAAAATCTTCTATTGTTTCCTCGTTTGATCCCAATGTTGGGAAAAGTATTTTTCCCTCAAACTCCACCTGCTTTGAAGCACCATCAATTTGTTTGACATCTTCAACTATTACCTTATTTTTCAAGGCAGATTCAAAACATCACAGCTGAAAATAATTTTTCTTGTCTCTGGACACCATAAACGATATCCTTTGACTCCCGAAGTAATTCCCATAAATAAAGCTTTCTTTGCTCTTGGGTCCAATTTTGACTCTCTTACATGATAATATGCAATTGAGCCAAATACATATAAAGAACCATAATCTTCAGCAGGTTTTCCATACCATTTTTCTAATGGTGTCTTCCCAACAATAGTAGCAGATGGTAGACGATTAATAAGGTGGCATGCATATGTTATTGCCTCAGCCCAAAATTCTTTGCCCAAGCCAGCATTGGACAACATACACTAAACCTTCTCCAGCGAAGTTCGGTTCATGTGTTCTGCCACTCCATTCTGTTGAGGTGTATTTTTGACGGTGAAGTGTCTGACGATGCCATTTTCATCACAAATTTTCTGAAAAAGATCATTTTTGTCTCCACCATTGTCTATGCGAAGACACTTGATCTTTCTGCCACTTTGAGTTTCTATCATCGCCTTTTATTTGAGAAAAAATTTGAATATTTCATCTTTTGTTCTCATCGTATACACCCATAGTCTTTGGGAAAAGTCATCAACAAAGGTTACAAAATAGTGTTTCCCACCTAATGAAGGTGTTTTGGAAGCACCCCAAACATGTAACATCCGACAATTTGAAATAGCTATGAAGAAGCTTGAAATTGGAAGTAGCCATTTTTGGAAAAAAATACAGAATCTGAAAAATTTGGCTAAGTGTGGAAATCAGTGATTTTTGGCCAACTTTGAGCAGTCGTAACTCCTAGATCACGATGAGTTAGGAGTAGTTCCAGTTATGGTTACGAAGCTTGTGGAATGATCTTTCCAACGCCACTGAGATTTCTCGATTTCGAGTTCGTATGAGCGAGTTATGGCCATTGAAAGTTGGGCAGTTGGCAGGGAATCCGTCCGGAAATTTTAAGGGCATTTTGGTCTTTTCCCTAGCCATTTCTTTTGAGGTTATATTGTGTGTTAGGCTGTTTCTGGATCATTTTATCCTATTTTTAAAAGAGAAAGAGTTAGGGTTCTTGAGAGTGAAGAAGAGAAGAAGAAGAGAAGAAGAGGAGAAAGGAGATCAACAAGTTCCCGTCGTGGATTTTCGTCGGGGGTGATCCCTATCAAGGTATGTGAGTTCTTTGTGTGGTTTGATCCTTTCCCCCACACACCAAGCTCATTTGTTTTCATGATTTGAGAAAAGATTGGATTGTTGTTGAAGTTGTTAGTTGTTGTTGATGTTGTTAGTTGTGTTGTTGAAGTTATTGTTGGTTGTGAGACATGACTGGGTTGTGTATTTGAGTTGTAGTTTATTGTATGTTGAGAGATTGATGATCCTTAGTGTTTGGGGTTAAATCCATTGAAGTAAGGGTGGTTTAGAGTTGAAGAAAAGATGGAGAAAAGTCGGTTTTTTTTTGGGGAAAAGGGCTGGTGCCTGGCAGAGTGGCTAGCAGTCCCCTTTGAAGTTGAGGGCTGGTGCCTGGCAGAGTGGCCAGCAGTCCCGTTTGAAGTTGAGGGCTGGCGCCCCGCGCCTCTTAGAGCGCCAAGGACGTCAATCCTTCCCGTTACCTTAATTTCCCATTTTTTTTATTTTTGTTCTTAGGTATTATACCTATGTTTCCTAGTTGTTTCCAACACTCCAAGGTACTTCTAAAGTCAAGAACTCATCCGTAACATGTGAGCAAACACCTTGAATCCAAAATTCCAATTTAAGGAGAGTTAGTTAGAAGTCAAGTGAAGTTAGAAATTAAGAGTTAAGCTTAGAAGTTAAGCAAGTCAAGCTAGTTATAAAGTTGTTCAAGAGTCTTTATTGAACGTTTTAACTTTATTTTTTTGACTCAAGTGTCAAGTCAAGCAAAGAGCTTAGAGTTTCAAGCTAAGTAAAGAGTCTCAAGTTTCAAGTTGAGTTCATTTTCTCAAAGTTATTAGGGAACTATGTATTCCCAAAGAAGTTTTAAAGAAATGTCTTTACATTTAAACAAGGTTGGAAACTGAAATTTCCAAAGAGCCTTCAGGATAGTTTTTTTTGAGTAATTATCTCATGTCAGCAGGAAGAAATGTGTTTTAAAAACATAAGAGCCAATACATTTTTTTGGGAGTAGTATCGAGCACCGAATTGGGGGAGTGTTCAAAGAACCCACAGCCCCCATAGAACCATGTTAGCCACCATGGATAGAAAAGGATCATACTCTTTAGATGAATCCTTTTCATATTAGACTAGTGTATCCATTAGGCAGTTCAGGTCTTATACCTTTGGCCGGGTATAGGATGCTCTGGTAGCATGAGGTTGATCGCTATATCATCACTTTAGCTCTTATGTGATGGTTGTCGGTTAGAGAAACTCCCACAGCAGTTATTGTATTTTTATACACGAAAATTATTGTATTTTATATACATCAGTTCAATTGTATTTCTATATACATCTCAGGCTTATTGTATCCCTGTATACACACAGAGTTTTATAGCATGTTTTAAACAGTCTTTCTTTATATCACACTTGTTTTAAATTGTCTTATATTGAAAGAAGTCAGTCAGGTTGAGTTGAGTTGAACAAGGTAAACTTTTCAGTTTCTTTCAAATTTCCATCTAGCCTTTGTTGCTTAGTTTTCCAGCTCGCATACTAGTACCTTCCATGTACTGATGCCAGTTGGCCTGCATCGTCTTATGATGCAGATATAGGTACCCCGAATCAGCATCCTGCACGTCGTTAATCCAGCTGAGCACTCCAGAGTCAGTGGTGAGCCTCCTTGCATTCCGGAGGACTCAATTATTTTGTGTTCTTAGTTTTTGTTTTATTAGGATGTTGCGGGGTCTGTCCCAACATCCATCTTAGTATTTAGAGGCTTCATAGACAGTCAGACAGTCAGTTAGTTAGTTTGGAGTCTCTCATGCATGTTTATATTTAAATATCCTATTTTGAGACTCGAGATGCCTTGTTGGCAAATTACTTTCAGTTGAGTTGTTTTATAACCTTTCATTGCATTGAGTTATCCTGTTGAGTTAAGTTTCAGCTGAGTTAAGAAAGCCAGGCCAAGGGTTCGTTTGGGGGCCAGCGATGGTCTTCAAGTGCCGGTCACGTCTGGGGTGTAGGCTCGGGGCGTGACAAACTTGGTATCAGAGCACAGAGTTCAAGAGTCTTAGGGAGTCTATGAAGCCGTGTCTATAGAGTCCTAGTTATCGGTGTGAAGCACGCCACATCTATAATTGAGAGGCTGCAACATTTAGAAAGATTTCTCATTTCTTTCACACTCATTTCATGCGTTAGAGTTGACCTCTAAAAAGTTTCTTTCTAATCCGTGCTTGTGCGTGTTTTCAGATAATCATGCCTCCTCGAAGAGTTGGTAGAGGGCATCTTCCTAGACGTTATGTTGATGAGCAAGAGTTAACTTATGCCTCGGAGTGCAAGATCAAGGGGAAGTTTCTAATACCGAGTTTAGAGAGGCAATTAGAATTCTGATTCAAGCTGTGACTAATCAAATTGGTCAGCAAGGAGGAGCTCGACATGAAGGAGCTGACACTTGAAGGATTCGTGAGTTCTTGGGGATGAATCCTCCGAGTTTCATGGGTTCAAGTACTACTGAGGATCCAGAGAACTTCACTGAGGAGTTGAAGAAGATTTTTGATGTGATGCATGTAGCAGATATTGAGCGGGTTGAACTAGCTGCATATCAATTGAAGGATATTGCTAGAACTTGGTTTGACCAGTGGAAAAGAAGTAGAGCTGAGAATGCACCACCTGTGAGTTGGGCCGGTTTTGAGGAAGCTTTCTTGGGGCATTTCTTTCCTCGAGAGTTGAGAGAGGCCAAGGTACGTGAGTTCCTCACACTTAAGCAGGATTCTTTGAGTGTTCATGAGTACAGTCTGAAGTTCACACAATTATCCCGCTATGCTCCGGAGATGGTTGCAGACATGAGGAATAGAATGAGCTTGTTTGTTGCTGGGTTGTCTCGGTTGTCGAGCAAGGAAGGTAGGGCTGCAATGCTTATCGGGGACATGGACATATCAAGGTTGATGGTTTATGTGCAGCAGGTTGAGGAAGAGAAGCTGAGGGACAGAGAAGAGTTTAGAAATAAGAGAGCAAAGACCGGGAACGAGTCCGGGCAGCAGAGAGGTAATTTAAACCGTTCCTCATTTCAGCAAAGGCAAAAGGGACCTGCTCCATCATCTGTTAGAGCACCTGCACCCAGATATAAAGGTGAATTTAATGTTCAGAATTCGAAGGACTTCAGTGCTAGACCAGCACAATCTTTGGGTAGTGTGGCGCAAGGGAGTAGTAAGCCTCCTGCCTGCGCCAAGTGTGGTAGGAACCACTCAGGTATTTGTCGAGAGGGCTCCGTTGGTTGTTTCAAGTGTGGTCAGAATAGACATTTCATGCGAGAGTGTCCAAATAATAGGCAGGGTAATGGGGGAAATAAAGCACAGTCTTCTTCAGTTGTTCCCCCAGACAGGACAACACCTAGAGGAGCTACTTCTAGTACCAGTGGAGGAGCAAACCGCCTTTATGCAATCACCAGTCGCCATGAGCAAGAGAATTCTCCAAATGTTGTCACTGGTATGATCAAAGTCTTTACTTTTGATGTGTATGCCTTGCTAGACCCAGGAGCAAGTTTATCTTTTGTAACTCCTTATGTTGCAAATAAGTTTGAGGTTCTTCCTGAAAGACTTTGTGAACCCTTTTGTGTTTCTACACCTGTTGGGGAATCTATTCTAGCAGAAAGAGTCTATCGTGATTGTCCTGTTTCCATCAGTCACAAGAGCACCATGGCTGATTTGGTTGAGTTAGACATGATAGATTTCGATGTCATTCTAGGTATGGATTGGCTTCATGCTTGTTATGCATC
Organism: Solanum bulbocastanum; assembly: GCA_037074985.1. Lineage (NCBI taxonomy): Eukaryota > Viridiplantae > Streptophyta > Magnoliopsida > Solanales > Solanaceae > Solanum > Solanum bulbocastanum. The sequence continues at coordinate 35,139,457 of CM073607.1, forward strand.
GATAGACTGTAGAACTCGAGTGGTCAAGTTTCAGTTTCCAAATGAGCCAGTCTTAGAGTGGAGTAGTAGTTCAGTAGTGCCTAAGGGTCATTTCATTTCGTACCTTAAGGCGAAAAAGTTAGTTTCGAAGGGTTGTATCTATCACTTAGTCCGAGTTCATGACTCTAGTGTTGAGATACCCTATTTCCAGTCAGTTTCTATAGTAAGAGAGTTTCCAGAAGTTTTTCCTGATGATCTACCCGAAATTCCTCCTGAGAGAGAAATAGATTTCGGCATAGATCTCATTCCAGATACTCGTCCTATCTCTATTCCGCCATATAGAATGGCACCAGCAGAGTTGAAAGATCTCCTAGATAAGGGTTTAATTCGACCAAGTGTCTCGTCTTAGGGAGCTCCGGTCTTGTTTGTGAGAAAGAAAGATGGTTTCCTTAGAATGTGTATAGACTACCGCCAGTTGAATAAGGTTACCATCAAGAACAAGTACCCTCTTCCGAGGATTGATGATCTTTTCGATCAGCTTCAGGGTGCCACTTGTTTTTCAAAGATTGACCTCCGATCAGGCTATCATCAGTTAAGGGTAAGGGAATGTGATATCCCAAAGACAGCTTTCAGAACCAGGTATGGTCATTATGAGTTTTTAGTCATGTCCTTTGATGAATAGAGTTTTCAAACCTTATTTAGATATGTTTGTTATTGTCTTTATTGATGACATACTAATCTATTCAAGGAATGAAGAAGATCATGCTAGCCATCTCAGAATAGTTCTTCAAACTTTGAAAGATAAAGAGTTGTATGCCAAGTTCTCTAAATGTGAGTTTTGGCTTAAGTCGGTGGCGTTCCTAGGCCACATTGTGTTCGGTGATGGAATTAAAGTTGATACTCAAAAAATTGAGGCAGTGCAGAATTGGCCTAGACCCACATCTCCAACTGAAATTAGGAGTTTCTTGGGTTTGGCTGGCTATTATAGAAGGTTTGTTGAAGGGTTCTCGACTATTGCATCTCCTTTGACAAAGTTGACTTAGAAGACGGTGAAATTTCAATGGTCTGAAGCTTGTGAGAAAAGCTTTCAGGAATTGAAAAAGAGATTGATTACAGCTCCAGTTTTGACGCTACCAGAAGGTACTCAAGGTTTTGTGGTGTATTGTGATGCATCTAGAGTTGGTTTGGGTTGTGTCTTAATGCAGAATGGCAAAGTTATAGCTTATGCCTCCAGACAGTTGAAGGTTCATGAGAAGAACTACCCAACCCATGATTTAGAGCTAGCTGCTATAGTATTTGCTTTGAAGATATGGCGTCATTACTTGTATGGTGTGCATGTCGACATATTCACTGATCACAAGAGCCTTCAATATGTGCTTACTCAGAGGGAGCTTAATCTCAGACAGAGGAGGTGGTTAGAGTTACTCAAGGATTATGACCTGAGTATTCTTTACCACCCAGGTAAGGCTAATGTTGTTGCTGATTCTTTGAGCAGGTTGTCTATAGGTAGCACCGCCCATATTGAAGAAGGAAGGAGAGAGTTAGCAAAAGATGTGCACAGACTGGCATGCCTGGGAGTCAGAATTACAGATTCCGCAGAAGGAGGAATAGCAGTGACGAGCAGGGCCGAGTCATCATTAATGTCAGAAGTGAAAGAGAAGTAAGATCAAGATCCCATTTTGCTTGAGTTGAAGGCAAATGTTCAAAAGCAAAGAGTATTAGCTTTTGAACAAGGGGGAGATGGTGTTTTGAGATTTCAAGGTAGATTGTGCGTACCTATGGTAGATGGACTCCAAGAGAGGATTATGGCGGAAGCTCACAGCTCCAGATATTCTATTCATCCGGGTTCCACCAAGATGTATCGTGATTTGCGTGAAGTTTATTGGTGGAATGGCATGAAGAAGGGCATTGCTGAGTTTGTTGCTAAGTGTCCAAATTGCCAACAAGTGAAAGTTGAACACCAAAGGCCCAGTGGTTTGGCTCAGAGGATAGAACTTCCAGAGTGGAAGTAGGAGATGATCAATATGGATTTCATCACAGGGTTGCCAAGGTCTCGCAGACAGCATGATTCTATTTGGGTGATTGTCGACAGAATGACATAGTCAGCTCATTTTCTACCGGTAAAGACTACCCTTTCAGCAGAAGATTATTCCAAGTTGTATATTCGAGAGATAGTGAGGCTTCATGGAGTCCCAATCTCCATTATTTCAGATAGAGGTGCACAGTTTACTGCACAGTTCTGGAAATCTTTTCAGAAAGGCTTGGGTTCAAATGTGAACTTAAGTACTGTCTTTCATCCTCAGACTGATGGGCAAGCAGAGCGCACTATTCAGACTTTAGAAGATATGCTGAGAGCTTGTGTGATCGATTTCAAAGGTAATTGGGATGATCACCTACCTCTCATTGAGTTTGCCTACAATAACAGTTATCACTCTAGCATCCAGATGGCTCCATATGAAGCTCTTTATGGGAGAAGATGTAGGTCTCCTATTGGATGGTTTGAAGTGGGTGAAGCACAGTTGATAGGACTAGATTTAGTTCACCAAGCTATGGAGAAGGTGAAAGTGATTCAAGAGAGGTTGAAAGCGGCACAGAGTCATCAGAAATCCTACACTGATGTTAGGAGAAGGGCGTTAGAGTTTGAAGTAGATGATTGGACATATTTGAAGGTTTCACCCATGAAGGGGGTTATGAGGTTTGGTAAGAAAGGGAAACTTAACCCCCGATATATTGGACCTTATCGCATAGTCAAGAGAGTTGGCAATGTAGCTTATGAGTTGGAGCTACCACAGGAGCTAGCAGCGGTCCATCCGGTATTTCATATCTCCATGTTGAAGAAGTGCATAGGCGATCCTTCATTGATCCTACCGACTGAAAGTATCAAGATCAAGGATAACTTATCTTATGAGGAGATTCCTGTTCAAATTTTAGATCGGCAAGTTCGAAGGTTGAGAACAAAGGATGTAGCCTCAGTCAAGGTCCTTTGGAGGAACCAATTTGTTGAGGAAGCTACTTGGGAAGCCGAAGAAGACATGAAGAAGAGACATCCATATCTCTTTGAATCCGCAGATCAAGGTATTAATTTCCTTCATAGTGTTCTTTAAATTATAGTGGGCACATTGTTGTTGTTGTTGCATAGTTGCATGTTAGGTGTTTGAGTTGTTGTTGCACCCTTAGCTTAGTAAGAATCACCTCATTCGAGGACGAATGTTCCCAAGGGGGAGATATTGTAACATTCGACAATTTGAAATAGCTATGAAGAAGCTTGAAATTGGAAGTAGCCATTTTTGGAAAAAAATACAGAATCTGAAAAATTTGGCTAAGTGTGGAAATCAGTGATTTTTGGCCAACTTTGAGCAGTCATAACTCCTAGATCACGATGAGTTAGGAGTAGTTCCAGTTATGGTTACGAAGCTTGTGGAATGATCTTTCCAACGCCACTGAGATTTCTCGATTTCGAGTTCGTATGAGCGAGTTATGGCCATTGAAAGTTGGGCAGTTGGCAGGGAATCCGTCCGGAAATTTTAAGGGCATTTTGGTCTTTTCCCTAGCCATTTCTTTTGAGGTTATATTGTGTGTTAGGCTGTTTCTGGATCATTTTATCCTATTTTTAAAAGAGAAAGAGTTAGGGTTCTTGAGAGTGAAGAAGAGAAGAAGAAGAGAAGAAGAGGAGAAAGGAGATCAACAAGTTCCCGTCGTGGATTTTCGTCGGGGGTGATCCCTATCAAGGTATGTGAGTTCTTTGTGTGGTTTGATCCTTTCCCCCACACACCAAGCTCATTTGTTTTCATGATTTGAGAAAAGATTGGATTGTTGTTGAAGTTGTTAGTTGTTGTTGATGTTGTTAGTTGTGTTGTTGAAGTTATTGTTGGTTGTGAGACATGACTGGGTTGTGTATTTGAGTTGTAGTTTATTGTATGTTGAGAGATTGATGATCCTTAGTGTTTGGGGTTAAATCCATTGAAGTAAGGGTGGTTTAGAGTTGAAGAAAAGATGGAGAAAAGTCGGTTTTTTTTTGGGGAAAAGGGCTGGTGCCTGGCAGAGTGGCTAGCAGTCCCCTTTGAAGTTGAGGGCTGGTGCCTGGCAGAGTGGCCAGCAGTCCCGTTTGAAGTTGAGGGCTGGCGCCCCGCGCCTCTTAGAGCGCCAAGGACGTCAATCCTTCCCGTTACCTTAATTCCCCATTTTTTTTATTTTTGTTCTTAGGTATTATACCTATGTTTCCTAGTTGTTTCCAACACTCCAAGGTACTTCTAAAGTCAAGAACTCATCCGTAACATGTGAGCAAACACCTTGAATCCAAAATTCCAATTTAAGGAGAGTTAGTTAGAAGTCAAGTGAAGTTAGAAATTAAGAGTTAAGCTTAGAAGTTAAGCAAGTCAAGCTAGTTATAAAGTTGTTCAAGAGTCTTTATTGAACGTTTTAACTTTATTTTTTTGACTCAAGTGTCAAGTCAAGCAAAGAGCTTAGAGTTTCAAGCTAAGTAAAGAGTCTCAAGTTTCAAGTTGAGTTCATTTTCTCAAAGTTATTAGGGAACTATGTATTCCCAAAGAAGTTTTAAAGAAATGTCTTTACATTTAAACAAGGTTGGAAACTGAAATTTCCAAAGAGCCTTCAGGATAGTTTTTTTTGAGTAATTATCTCATGTCAGCAGGAAGAAATGTGTTTTAAAAACATAAGAGCCAGTACATTTTTTTGGGAGTAGTATCGAGCAATGAATTGGGGGAGCGTTCAAAGAACCCACAGCCCCCATAGAACCATGTTAGCCACCATGGGTAGAAAAGGATCATACTTTTTAGATGAATCCTTTTCATATTAGACTAGTGGATCCATTAGGCAGTTCAGGTCTTATACCTTTGGCCGGGTATAGGATGCTCTGGCAGCGTGAGGTTGATCGCTGTATCTTCACTTTAGCTCTTATGTGATGGTTGTCGGTTAGAGAAACTCCCACAGCAGTTATTGTATTTTTATACACGGAAATTATTGTATTTTATATACATCAGTTCAATTGTATTTCTATATACATCTCAGGCTTATTGTATCCTTGTATACACACAGAGTTTTATAACATGTTTTAAACAGTCTTTCTTTATATCACACTTGTTTTAAATTGCCTTATATTGAAAGAAGTCAGTCAGGTTGAGTTGAGTTGAACAAGGTAAACTTTTCAGTTTCTTTCAAATTTCCTTCTAGCCTTTGCTGCTTAGTTTTCCAGCTCGCATACTAGTACCTTCCATGTACTGATGCCAGTTGGCCTGCATCGTCTTATGATGCAGATACAGGTACCCCAGATCAGCATCCTGCACGTCGTTGATCCAGCTGAGCACTCCAGAGTCAGTGGTGAGCCTCCTTGCATTCCGGAGGACTCAATTATTTTGTGTTCTTAGTTTTTGTTTTATTAGGATGTTGCGGGGTCTGTCCCAACATCCATCTCAGTATTTAGAGGCTTCATAGACAGTCAGACAGTCAGTCAGTTAGTTTGGAGTCTCTTATGCATGTTTATATTTAAATATCCTATTTTGAGACTCGAGATGCCTTGTTGGCAAATTACTTTCAGTTGAGTTGTTTTATAACCTTTCATTGCATTGAGTTATCCTGTTGAGTTAAGTTTCAGCTGAGTTAAGAAAGCCAGGCCAAGGGTTCACTTGGGGGCCAGTGATGGTCTTCAAGTGCCGGTCACGTCTGGGGTGTAGGCTCGGGGTGTGACAAAACATCTGAATAAACATAATCCATAATACTAAAGCTGTTTTAAATTTAACCCTTGTTTGCTTTTCCTTAACACAATGCTCGCAAAACTCCAAGTTGCAAGTGTTTACTCATTTTAGTAATCCTTGATCTTATAAAGTTTTCAAGGATTTTCCTCCAGCATTTCCCAAGCGCATATGCCACAGCCTGATCATTTCTAACTCCTTGTCGTCATTGGATGTTGTTGTCGTTGTCCCAATAATTGTACTACCTTGATAGTGGTACATATTATTTTTCCGAATTGCCTTCATTACCACCAGTGCATCGGAGCATATTCTCATTACGCCATTATATGCAATGACTTTGAATCCCTTTGACGTTAGGGCTCCAACAGAAATGAGATTCTTCTTCAAATCCAGTACATACCAAACATCTGTTAATGTTCTGCTCAATCCATCATGATTCCTTAATTGAATTGAACCAACACCATATGCGGTAAGAGGATTATTGTTTGTGGTGTGAATAACTCCATATTCTCCTTCTTGTAAATCAACAAACCAGTCCCGATTAGGACACATATGATAGCTACAAGCTGAGTCCATCAACCATACATCAGATAATTTGGATGGATCTGTTGTAATTAGTGAGTAATCGAAGTCATCACAATCAACTACATTTGAATCCATGACAGCCTTCCCATTATTTGGTTTGGCTTTGCTATTCAACTTTATGCAGTCTTTCTTCTAGTGCCCTTTTTCTCGGCAAAAGGCACATTTATCTTTGCTGAGTTTGGATCTTGGCTTGGATCTCCCTTTCTTCGTTCTCATATGATTTTGAGAATGACCTCTCGCAATCAGTGTTTCTGCTTCTCCGCCTTTTTGTTTTTCTCTCTTTCTTTGTTCGTAACTATATAAGGCAGAACAAACTTCTTTGAGAGATACTTCATCATTCCCATGCAGTATAGTAGTTTCAAGATGCTCAAACTCATTAGGAAGTGAACTTAACAACATTAAGGCCATATCTCCATCCGTAAAAGTCACGCCCATATTCTGCAAATTTTTCGCCAACTTATTAAAGATGGTGATTTGATCATTCATTGTGCTACCAGGAATATAAGTGAAGCGTAACAGTCTTCTTTTTATGTAAAGTTTATTTTGACGATTTTTCTTCAAGAATTTCTCCTCCAATGAATTCCATAATTTATTTGCAGATGTTTCCTTTGTGTATGGATACTTTTATTCTCTTGCAAGGTAAGATTGAATGGTATCGCAAGCAACACGGTTGATAATCTTCCAATCTTCTTCTCTTACACCGTCTGGATTCTTTTCTTCTATGGCAATACCTAGCCCTTTTTGAAAAAGAACATCAAGGACCTCGCCTTGCCACATTCCAAAATGTCCTGACTCGTCAAAAATTTCAACTGCAAATTTCGCATTTGACACAATTCTTGTCATAAGCGAAGATGCCAATGATGACGTATTATTGACACTCGATATGGACTCATCATTTTTCTTGTCTCTCAGTTTTGCTACAAATACTATTTACTAGCTAACAATGCAAAGACCAAAGTAAATTTTTTTCTGATGTGAAAGTTCAGACTGTGCTGCAACCACAAAGCATACTCAAATAATACCTTGGCTCTGATACCAATTGTTGCGGAAGTTGAATATATAGAGAGTGATGAAATCACAACTGCTATATCTAAAGGTAACTAATAAATAGTAAATGAGACAACAATAAAAAGAACACCAGGAATTAACAAGGTTCGGTAAACTTTTGTTTTCTTTTGCCTACTCCTCGGACACAACCAATCAATATTTATTTCACTCCAAAAGAGTACAAGTGAAATACTACAAGAGAGAAAGAAGAACTAATGTCTTAGAAGAAGAGAAGGCAAGTGAGAGGTGTGTTACAAATGAATTAGGAGCTACCTATTTATAAGAGTGAATTCTTTCTATTGATGTCATCCATGACATCACAATGTGTCAAAATGTCAAGATTTACCTTGTGAAACCATTTTATGGTTCACCTAAATTTCACCTAAAAAGGTGCTATCTTGACTTTTGTACCAATGAAAAATTATCTTCCTAACTACCAAATCTTCACATTAATGCATCTTTGAATCTTGTCAAATTTAACACTTTTTATGTCCTAACAAATAGATGTGGTGATGGCCATCATCTCCTCGTAAGTATACATTCCCATGGATGATTGATGCATATTCTTTCAAGAATATCCCAGCCTACATAAATACAGTAAGGAAATCTATATTGCTTCAATAGAAAACTCACCTTATATTCAATTTAGAAACCAATTGACAAACCTTAGTAATCATTGTCATGCTTGGCACAATAATACCTAAACATGACCCTTAACTTGACTTTAGCAGACAACTATGGCCTCCAACTTTGAGTGTGCACAAGTAGGCACTTAAACTTGTATAAAATATTGAACAAGTAGACACATGTGTCCTACATGACATAATACACGTAGGACACAAAATTTCCATGTAGGGTGCTATATAGGACAAATGTGTCTATTTGTTCAGTTTTATACAAATTTAAGTGTCTACTTGTGTACACCCAAAGTTAAAGGTCATAGCTGACAGCCAATGCCAAGTGAAGGGTCATATGTTTATGTATTATATATGCCATTAAATATGTGCAAACATTGAAGGATTGTGCAAATACAATGTAGCATGCATAGATTCATTTATAAAGATTTTCTATAGTGATCACAACATAGCTTTGTTGTACTGTTAAGCAAAGTTTCATTCTTGACATGAAATGTTTGATGCTTACAAGAACTAAAAACATGGTTGCACAAGCTACATATGATGATTTTTGAAATTGAAATGTTAAATTAAAACGCGATAAGAGCATAAATCAATAACCAACGAGAGATCAATCCAATACCTGCCATCCAAGAAATATGCAATTACATAACACATAACAACCGTTTTAATCATGTGAGTATAAGTTGAATGATTGCTTCTCTATAAGAAGCACCACTTTTACAAATTCAAAAACGTCTTAATGGCAGTGCTGATTCGAAAAGTGATTGGAGATTATTGCAATTCTTGATGATCAGCTTAGAGAGGGAGGAGGGAAGTGCTTATTGGGAAAGTGATTGGAGATTGGGACAATACATGATGGATAGCTGAGAGAGGGAGGAGGGCAGTGCTGATTCAGAAAGTGATTGGAGATTATGGCAATGCTGGATGGTTAGCTGAGAGAGGGAGGAAGGCAGTGCTGATTCGAAAAGTGATTGGAGATTATCGCAATTCTTGATGATCAGCATAGAGAGAGAGGAGGGCAGTGCTGATTGGGAAAGTGACTGGAGATTGGGGCAATACATGATGGTTAGCTGAGAGGGAGGAGGGCAGAGCTAATTCGGAAAGTGATTGGAGATTGGGGCAATACATGATGGTTAGCTGAGAGAGGAAGGAGGGAAGTGTTGATTCGGAGAGTGATTGGAGATTAGGGAAATATAAATGTAGATATTGAAGTGAAGTGAGGTGGCAAAGACCTAGTGAATGGATCTCATCAAAGTAGTATAAATGTAGTTCAGAAAGAGAGGTGAGGCTTTTGAGAACTTGGTTGCTTAATATTTTCAGATTCCATACCTCAAGTCTTGTAATAGAGGAAGGCAACTCCCAATGTTCCGTCTCTTCCTTACTGCCATAATATTGGATCACTAACTCTGTGAGACAGGGGAGTCTTCGTAAACACGACTCCTTTTGGCCGTTCACTAGTTCCTTGCAATTGACGATCTCCAGGACATGTAAATTGTAGAGCTCTATTTCTGATAGACACTTGAGCTTCTCACAATTCCAAATATGCAAATACGTCATCGCAGACTCATGGGTTCCAACTGCCATTTGAAGTTTTTCAAGATTCTCACAATTCCAAATATGGAGACTTTCAGTGGCAGTAGGAATCAAAAACTTAGTAAGGTTGTGGCAACTCCTTACATTCAATTTGCGTGCTCTTGGGAGAAATTCATCTATAGAATCACATTCTTCCAGTGTCAATTCCTCCAGAAACATGTTACAATAACCAATTGGCTCCTCCAATTTCAATTTCTGACAATCAGATATGGTTGTTCTCTTCAAGGAACTGGGCAATATGCTAAAAGGTAAGGAGGTAAGAGAGTTACAACTAACAATAGATAATTTAACAATCTGTTTCATTCCCACAAGTTGGGATGTATCCAAATTGAGTTGAGGACATTCTGAAATTCTCAATTCTGTCACAGAACAAAGATTTTCAGGCAACTTCCCCATCAACTTTTGACAATTTACAATTGAAAGCTTCTCAAGTTTAGGGAACTCTCCATGTCCTTGTGCATGCCATTGCTTCCACTCCGGCATATCTTCAAATTCAAGCTTCTTAAGAGACTTAGAAGGCTTTTTGGAGGATGAACTGCCATAGAATTCTTCCGTCACCTCTGTTATTCCATGCATCCCTCTAATGGAAAGGAATTTCAAAGAAGGAAGTTGTCCTAATGCTTGCATCTTCAGACAATAAACGGTCAATGAATTTCTCTATATCATTCTGCCTTCCAAAGATATCAGAATCATCAACCAAAGAAGTTGAAGGTGTTCTAGTGTCTTGTTTAGTCGAACCAAAATGGTCCTTTAAGCCAAGGTCACCAATTTGCTCTTGCATATCCTTCAATGTTTCAATAGTGTCTTCCAACTTCTCCTTTATGTTAAGGAAGAAATCATCACTCAAGCACAGGTTAAGGTCACTTGCTTGCTGGTAATTGCTTATGTCTGCAAGATTTTGATGTGACCTTCAACCTTAAGTCTCAAAGCTTCATAATTGACCTCTTCCATTAAGTTTTCAGCAGAGTCGACAGCATGTCGAAACTCATTAAGCCACTGGCTCACAAATTGATTTGATGCCTGTTTATTCTCTGCATCACTTAGCACAGCTTGAAGACCAAGCAAAGTCATTCTCAGCTTCTTTAAGAGACGAACATCATTCTTACGCTTCTGAAACATCTTGAGCAGCTCACCCTGAGGTGCTAGCCTATCAAAGAGAACTTGCAGTCCTGAAGAGAGAAATGCACCACCAACTGCTTAGCCAACCTCCATATTTGAAATCTGCCAAGCAGAACACAAAATGATTTTAAGAAGATAAACGTTTAAACCTTCAATTACTATCAACTTCTTTATGTACCTGTTGAATGCTAAGAGTAATTTGCAAACAAGAATGATTTCTCTCTGTCTTATGCTTGTAATTTGCAAACAAGAAGTTGTAATTGGTATAACTATGTTTGCTAGTACAAAATGGGGACCATCGCCCATTGGAGACAACTAAAGTTGGCAATATCATTCATTTAGAGACCAAAGACTTGTATCATTTAAACATCAATACAAGGTTCAGCTTAGCTATTTTGACATTTTACGCTAATTCAGCCAAATACGTAAAAGTGTGCAACACACTCGCGGATAACGTCTCAATGTTTATTGGAGCTCTATGCTAAGTGACAAAGTTCCTTGAAGAAGCAGTTCTAGTATGTGTTTTTGGAGATAATAATAGGTATGTACAATTACCAACATGGGTTGTGGGGCACTGGTGGGAGTGCTTCACCCTTAACCAGAGGTCTCGGGTTAGAGCCCTAGGTATGGAGAAACTCCTGTTGGGAGCGTTACCCTTGAATGGGCCCTGCAATAAGTGATCGGGGTTCAGTCGGAGCTCCAATGTGGGCTCTAGACACCGGGTGCATGGGAAACAAAAAAAAAATAGGTATGTACAATCGTCCAACAAGTATTGTTGGACAACAATTGCTATAGTAATAATGGATGACAAGTATTGTTGGATAGAGGGAGTAGTAACGTTTTGTATAGAAACTATACATCTCTAGCTATTATACTCTTTAGAAACATAATTTCCACTATACATAAGACGTGACACTTTTGAAGATAGTTGAATAGAACTTTAGTTTAAATTACGTCAATACAAATAAGGTACGCGGCATGTCTTTCTACTATTCTTTTGTATGAGTAGGTTTTAATAAATTTGATTGTGTACTAATCAGTACGGACAAAAAGCTTCCTCGAGGACATTTGATTATTTTATATTTAATTAGATTCCATGTGGTTACCTTTTAAATCAAAATATTCTCTTTTTATAATTGTCTCATCAGGTTTGATCTTTTCTATTGAACTTACTGCATAAATGCATCAAAAGATTTAATAAGTTAATGTTTGTGTATTCTACAAAGCAGAATCTTTGATACTTTTAGTTTGTCCATGATTTATCGTAAGTTTAAGATCATAAGATTCAAAGAACACACATATTTTTAATTTAAAACTATAAATTTTAAAAATCTCTTTTTATATATAAAAGTTGATATATATATATATATATATATATATATATATATATATATATATATATATATATATACACACACACTGATTGTTGGGTTATTGTGATGTAGTGGAAAAGGACGTGAGGCCAAGACAACACAAGTTATGCCAAAAGTAATTGATAAAATTGAATGGTCACACATCAACTTACCTACCCCTCTTATTTACACATCAAAACCTAACAAAAATTAATGTGAGAATTTTTTTTAAAAAAAAAAAGAAGTAAAAAATATAAAGCTAATTCTTTTCCGAAAATGTTGTAAAAGTACTTTTGTATCAGAAAAAAAAAATGGGCATATGTAATAAATTTTACAAGAAATTTAGTAAAAATAACTTTGATCATCAAAACGACAAATTCAAAATTAGCCGTTGAATCAAAGAGGCCAAAAAAAACATATGAGAAGGATCAAATATATCCTACATAAATGGTTTTTTCAAATAAAAAAAATATTACTTTCTCAACTCAAAATTGAAGCAAGAGAGGAAGAGTAGTTTAGTAGGGATGTAGAAAGGGGGGCCTAGGTGGGGGACTCAAAAATAGTGAGAGAGTTCGGATGTGAACTTGGGATCATTGTAGAAGACTGCAAAGTTTATAATAACCCTATGACAGCAAAAAAATTCTAATAAAATAGAAGATATTTAGATATAAGTCATATATATAAAATCATAATAACCCTATCATTAATTTTTATTTAGATAATGATAAAAAAATTCTAATAAAATAGAAGATATTTTTATATCTTAATCTTTTCCAAATTGAAGTAGGATAAACATTTTCTAAATAAAAAAATCATCATCATTAGAAAAAGAATGTGTTTATAAAAAAAAAAAAAAAAGGTTATTTCGAAAAAGGATATTTTTGACGCATTAAGTAACATTAGTGACATTTTTTAAACAAACTATTGACAGCAAAAACATTTTTAGACCAAACTATTAATTGATAACTAACTCCATGTATCTTTTTAACTGATCATATAGGTCATACATATAAGATCATAGTAACCCCATTAATATTCAGATAAAATAGAAGTATTTTCCTAACGATGATAATTTTACTTAAATATATTATCTTGCCCCAACTATTAGCGAGTTTTAATTTAAAAAAAATTCTTGATCAACAATAGATTTTTAGCTCAGTTGGTGAAAGTTTCATTTCCAATAGAAATTTATGTGAATTTGGTGGTACACGGTCCCCGTCAAACTATAGGTTCTTAACTCCTTTTGTCCTTTTTTAAAATAGGAATACAAAAAAAATCCTTTAACTACGTGAAATTGAACAAAAATGTCATCAATTAATAATATGATCTAAAAATGTCCTTACTATTAACATTTGGTCAAAAAGTACCCCTAAAGTTGCTTAATGGGTAAAAATGTCTTTTTGGAATAAATATATTACTTCTTTTTAAAAAAGAACAAATTATTTTCCTAACGATATATGATAATTTTACTTAAATATATTACTTCCACATATTCTTTAGATATTCTGTTAGAGACTCTGTGTTCGTTACCATATCTATGCATTGTCATTGATAGAAGAGTGTCATAACCCACCACTTTGTCCTTCAAATTTGGCATCCGAATAAGGGAGAAGAATCTAAAGTTGTGAAGAGGTTAGTAAAACACTCTAGAACTCCCTAGATGTTTTTCAAAAAGGCTTTTGAATTCTCTAGAACTTGTAGAGAATTCTAGCTAGGATCAAAGTGTAAATATTGTAGAAACTTGTAAAGTAATTATTATTTGCACTTAGGCCTCTAAGGAGTAGTATAAATAGAGGGCTTCTCATTTACAAACTCATCCAACAAAGTGTAAGCATTCCACAAGCAATATAAAGCTTTCTTCCAAAGCTTTCTAAGTATTTTTTGCATTCTCTTAGTGAGATCTTAGTTTCAAAGGTTTACTTGAGCGTACAAGACCGTAAAAGATTTGTGAGAAAGTTGTCTAGTGCCGCACGAAGCTTTAGGGTAAAAGATTCGTGAGTAGTTGTCTAATGCCGCACAAAGCTTTAGTGAGACTTTAAGTCCGTGACAAAAAGGCTTCTCATTCGTTAATATTACAAGCTACTGAAAAGAAGAACAAAAAGAATAACTTGCATTTATCAGAGCACTACTCGTTTTAATCATTACAGGTATTACCAATTAATGTCAATGTAAGAACATGCCTGAAGAGAAATACACCACCAACTACTAAACATGTGCAAACATTCAAGGATAGTGCAAATAGAATGTATCCTGCATAGATTCACTTATCTATAGTGACAGCAGATCTTCGTTCTACTGTGAAGCTAGCAAAGTTTCATTCTTGGCATGGGATATTTGATGCTTAATTACGAGAACTTAAATTTCAATTTTACATGGTTACATAAGCTACATATAATGTCTTTCGCAATTGAGATGTGAAATTAAAATGTGGTAAGAGAATAAACCAATAAGCAATGAGAAACTAATCCAATACCTCCCATCCAAGATATATGCAATTATATAACGCACAACATTTAGAATCTATAATATCTAATTCTGACAATGGAAGTTTTCATATCGAACTGAAGATGATTTCTTGGCTTCAATGTGGCAATAGACACTCCATGTTGCTCAACAAGATTTTTAAAAGGGAAAGCAAAGGGAAGTAAACAAAAATAGAAAGCCTATGAGGAAAAATAATAACTTACATTTGTTTTAATCATTAAAGGGATTCCCAATCGATCTCTATGTTCGAGATATGAGAGATTTCCGGCCAATATTCCCCCTTGTCAAATTCTAGTAGTGGTTTGAGCAATGGGCAGTCAGAAACATATAGTTCAGAGAGGGAAGGGATTGGAAATTTAGGCTATCCTCGATGATAAGCTCAGAGAGGGAGGAGGACAGTGCTGATTCAGGAAGTGATCGGAGCTCATGAAGAGATGAGGGAAGCCGCCCTTGTTCCATCATTGACTGAATTTGAGGTAAATCAGCCATATATAGATATTCAAGAGAGGTGAGGCTTTTGAGAACTTGGCTGCTTAATGTTTCAGATGGCCTATGGTAAGTCATTGAATAGAGTAAGGCAATTCCCAATGTTCTATCTCTTCGTCACTGCCATCATGTGTGATCACTAACTCTCTGAGACAGAGTAAACGCCACACCTTTCGACCATTCACCAGTTTCGTGCAATTACAGATCTCAAGTACTTGTAAATTGAAATGCAATTCTCCTTCAGGAAATGACACTATTTCTGGACAATTCCACAGATTCAGTGTTTTAAGAGATGGAAGGAGTTGCTGCATACGTTCTGGCAGCCACTTCAGCTTCGAACAGTTGAAAATACACAAATACTTCATCTGTTTCCCCAAACATGCCACCGAAGTTATTTCAAGATTCTCACAATTCCAATTATGGAGACTTTCAGTGGCAGTAGGAACCAAAAAGCTAGTAAGGTTGGGGCTATGTTGTACCCTCAATATGCGTGCTCTCGGGAGCAAGTCACATTCTTGCAGTGTCAAATCCTCCAGAAACATGTTAGAATAACTCATCTCACAAACTGGCTGCTCCAATTTCAATTTCTGGCAACGAGATATCCGTATTGTCTTCAAGGTACTCGGCAGAATGCTAAAAGGTAAGGAGGTAAGAGAGTTACAATGAACAACAGATAATTTAACAATTCTGTCAGCCTGCATTCCCTGAAGTTGGGATGCAAGCAGTGCAGCCTCGTCAAAAAGAGGTGTCCTTGAAATGTTCAATTCTGTCAGAGAAGAAAGATTTTCAGGCAACTTTCCCATCAACTTTGGACAATTTGCAATTGAAAGCTTCTCAAGTTTTGGGAACTCGCCACTTCCTAGTATGTGCCATTGCTTCCACTCTGGCATCTTTACTTTTTGGAGGACAAACTACCATAGAATTCTTCCGTCACCTCTGTTATTTGATGCATCTCTCTAATTGAAAATAATTTCAAAGACAGAAGCTGTCCTAGTGCCGGCAAGGAATCACAGTCCTTGCAATTGCCAATAGACAATTTCACTAGCTTAAAAAAGAAATAATCAGCTAGCTAATTTGGAAATTTTGTCCCTCTATATCCGGTGATTTTGACTTCTTTTATGTTTATGTTTGGTTGTAGCTCATCAAGTATGTCTCTTTCAGTTTGTGAATTGTCAATACTACTACTTCCACTCCACCCCAGAGATAAATTATCAACATGTACATTTCCCGTCATCTTTGCCTTCCAAGCTTCCCTTCTATCAACCACATTTTGCAACTCTAGAATTGATAGAGATCCATACAAGTTATGCACTGTCAATTTTCTGCTGAATGCCCCTCAAAGTGAGAGTCTTTCCATTATATAGAGAAAATAAAGATTACACATGCCTAAAGATCCGCCATTCCTATCTCTAAAGATCAGCTATTCTATCTCTATAAATCTGCTATTCAATCCCTCTAAATCTGCCTTGCTATCCCTCCAAATCAGTTATTCTGTCACAATATTTATTCTTTTGATTCTACAACAAATGTATATGATCATGCTAATTTATATCACTATATAATTACATTAATATATACAATCATTTAGTTGTCCATCATGCTAACATCCCCCCTCAAATTGATGTTGGTGGATCAAGAAGCATCAATTTGCCTACTAGAAACTGATGGTGTTGCCGTGCCATGGATTTTGAAAACGCATCAGCTATTTGAAGATCGCTGGACACATGTGGAAGAGTAAGGACTCCTTTATCTACAGTTTCTCTTATATAATGACAATCCACTTCGATGTGTTTGGTCCTCTCTTGAAAAACTGGAGTAGTAGCAATCTGAATAGCACTTGTATTGTCAGCGTGGAGAAGAGTAGGATGAGATTGAGAAAATCCAATCTCAGCAAGTAATCCACGAAGCCATACAACCTCAGAGCAAGCAGTAGACATGGATCGATATTCAACCTCTGTTGAAGATTTTAACACACGATCTTGCTTTTTACTCATCCAAGATATCAATGACTCTCCAAGAACATGCACCAACCAGAGACTAAACGACAAGTATCAGGACATCCCGCCCAATCAGAATCACTAAAAGCATTAAGACGAATAGGAGAACCATTTGGAAAGAACAATCCATGAGTAGATGTTCCTAGAAGATACCGAATGATACGACGAACATCCACCAAGTGGAGATGACGGGGAGCTTGCACAAATTGACTAACTTGTTGAACTGCAAAAGAGATATCAGGCCGAGTAATAGTAAGGTAATTTAGACTCCCAACTAATTGTCGAAATATAGTTGGATCAGGAAGAAAGTCGCCTTCCTCAAGATGATACTTCATATTCAATTCCAATGGAGTATCTACGGAGGATGAATCTTAAAGAACAACCAAAGAAATCAGATCCTGAGTATATTTGTGTTGGTTTAGAAACACACCTGAAGCAACATTATGAACTTCCAAACCCAAAAAATAAGTAAGAGTACCAAGATCTTTCATATGAAAAGAATCTTTAAGCTGCTGTTGGAAGCTAGTGATTAGTGAAGAATCAGTTCCTATGATAATAACGTCATCTACATACATCAAAAGAAGAACACAAACTGTAGATGTTTTTCGAAGAGAAAAAGATGAGTCATATTTGCTCTGCTCAAACGAAAATTGTAACAAAGTAGACTGAAACTTATCAAACTAAGCTCTTGGAGCTTGTTTTAATCCATACAAAGACCACTTCAACTTGCATACATCTGATGTAGGCAATGAGAACAAACCAGGTGGAGGTTTTATATAAATATCATCTTTAAGATCACCATGGAGAAAAGATTTTTTGACATCCATTTGATACAAAGACCAGTTTTTTGAAGCAACAATAACAATAATAGTTCGCACCGCAGTCATTTTGAAGCAACAAAGTTTCCTCATAGTCCACGCCATACTCTTGTCTGTTACCAAGAACAACCAATCGATCTTTGTACCGATCAAGAGATCCATCAGAATGAAGTTTGATTGAATAAACCCATTTACATCCAATAGGGCGGACATTTGAAGGACATGAAACAATATCCCATGTGTCATTTTCTTTAAGAGCCAAAAGTTCCTCCTCCATTGCTTTCTGCCAACATTCATGCTTGGAAGCTTGTGAGTAACAAGATGGAATAGATATGTTGGATAAAGTAGAGGAAAAACCATACCAATTGGGAGTATGAGATACTCTGGTAGATCGCCGAGTAGGCTCAAGACCACCAGATCTTGAAGAATTCTCAGATTCTAGTTGTGGTACAATTTCAGGTGGCGAATCAGTGTCGGGATAGGATAAAGTTGGTCGACATCGTTCATACACAAATCCAGGTTTGAACCTTTTAAAAGAAGATGATAAATCCTCAAAAATAGGAAGAAGAGGAGAAACATAAGATGGATCTACAATCGTAGGGAAGAAATATTGATTCTCAAAGAAAACAACATTTCTAGAAATACGAAATTTGTGAGAACATGGATCATAGCAAATAAAACCTTTTTTGTGAAGTACTATAAACCATAAAAGAACATTTAGTAGACTGTAAGAAAGTTTATTACACTGCGAAGGAGGCAAATGCACAAAACAAACACAACCAAATGTATGAAAATCACTATAGTTAGGATTTTGGTGATAAAGACGAAAATATGGAGACTTAAAATTTAGCACTTTAGATGGCAATCTATTAATTAAATAGACAGCAGTAGAAAAGCTTCCATCCAATATTTAGCTGGTACAGAGGACTCAACCAATAAAGTACGAGTGACATCTAAAAGATGACGATTTTTTCATTCAGCAACTCCATTTTGTTATGGAGTATATGGGCAAGAGTGTTGTGAGACAATTCCTTTGTCAAGCAAGAATTTTTTGAATTCATAAGACATAAATTCTCCACCAGAATCAGATCTTAATAATTTGATGCATGTAGAAAATTGAGTCTCAATGTAAGCCAAAAATGTCTTGAACATGGAAAATACCTCAGATTTGGATTGAAGAAAATACATTTATGTAAACTGACTATAATCATCTATGAATGTCACAAAGTTTTGAATTGAGCATGAGAAATAATTGGTGAAATTTCCCAAACATCACTAATCAATACACTTTGTAGCACGACTATCAAAATTAGGAAAAGGTAGAGTTTTACTTTTTCCTAATTTACAAGTAGAACAATCAATGGAAGCAGCTGAAAACTGATTTTTATTTCCCAATATACCAGAATTTGATAAATGAGACAACATAATAGAATTAGGATGTCCTAGACACTTATGTCAAACCTCAGTCTTACTAGCAGTAGAAGTACAAGCAAAAGATAGAACAGGAGGAATGGAAAAGTGTATAGGAAACAATCGTCCAACTTTAGGCCCTTTCGCGATTATCGTCCCTAACACCTGATCCTGCATAAGACAACCATTATGAGAAAAATTCACATCACAATTGTTATCTACCAATTGTCCAATTGAAATAAGACTAGTTGAGAGCTTTGGTGAAACAAAAACATTCTTGAAAGTTGGAGTAATGTCCCCAACATGGGTAATGGGTAAATTACTACCACTGGCAATCTGTATTTGTGATGGACCTTGATACTTACGAACATTTTTTAGGATGCTCATTGAGTTGGTCATGTGATTGGAAGCACCTGAATCAACAATCCAAAAATTAGATGTAACATCATTACCTTGTAATCCCAATGCTAAAAAGGCTGACACGATCATTTGTTGCACCATTTTAAGAGTAAGAACTTGTTCTGAAGATGAGTTATCATTAGTGGAACCATTTATCCTAGCTTTAAAAGCATTGATCCTATGATTTTGAGGGCGCGTGGGACACTCTTTGATAATGTGTCCTTGTTGTTTACAATAATTACAGAACTTCTTACTACAATTGCTAGCAATATGACCATATTCCTTGCAACTGTAGCATTGAGTTCTACTTATATCCCTGCCCTTTCCTTGAGCAGCAAATGCAACAGTGACATTATTTTCTTTCTTGATAGCATTTTGTGTGACAAGGCGTTGCTCTTCACGAAGTAATTCCCTAAAGCAAATATCCAAAGAGGAAGACGGGTCACGATTCATCAAGTTAGAGCAAACACTCTCAAAGTCGGAGTGTAATTTCATCAAAAATTGGTCTCGCTTGCTTTGCTCATGAACTGAATCACTGATAGAGATTCGATAGGTATTTTGGCATAGACAATATCTATAAATTCAGCCCATAAGTTTTGAAATCCAGAAAAATAATCTTGAACAGAAAGACCTCCTTGAGAGTAATTAGCAATTTCATACTCTAACTAAAAGCGTCTTGCGCTATTATCTTGGTTGTAAACCTTTTGTAAGTAATCCCACATGGCATTAGCTATCTTGTATGGCCTGAGATTAAGAAAAATAAGAGGGTCAATTGACCCCCCTAGAATCCATGTCATCACCCGAGCATCTTTAATCTTCCATTCACCTAGCTTTGTTGCATCAGTAGGAGCAGGATCGCTTCCATCTATATGGCCCCATAGTTCTTTGCCGGTGACAAACAACTGAAACTGAAACTCCAAGAAGAATAATTTTTTCCAGTAAAACGAACACTGAAGGATTCAAAGTGATGTGCATTCATACTTTTGAATAGCTATGAAAACTACAAAGACTCAATAAAGCAACTAGAATGACCAAGAACAAAATTCTCAGGTGGTAGGACTGATTGTCGATGAACAGTCAACCAAAAACCAAAAACCAAGATTTTCAAAAAAAAAAAATTAGAAGGAACCACAGATGACTCTATGAAAAAAGACAGCCAAGAGAAGGCTCTAATACCATGTCAATTTTCTACTGAATGCCCCTCAAAGTGAGAGTCTTTCCATTATATAGAGAAAATAAAAATTACACATCCCTAAAGATCCGTCATTCCTATCCCTAAAGATTAGCTATTCTATCTCCATAAATCTGCTATTCAATCCCTCTAAATCTGTCTTGTTATCCCTCCAAATCAGCTATTCTATCACAATATTTATTCATTTGATTCTACAACAAATGTATATGATCATGCTAATTTATATCACTATATAATTACATTAATATATACAATCATTTAGTTGTCCATCATGCTAACATGTACTTCACTTAAATCTTCCATTCTCGAACCACCGCCACCACCTAGAAGAAACTTGACTCCCACTAGCACTTGGAGGCTTTTCAACTTGCTCAGATGTAGTGGCATCTTCAACCGATAAGTGTTGCTTATGTCAAGATGATGTAAGTTGATTAGCTTTTCCATCTGCAGCAGTAAATCCTCAAGTTATACAACACACAAATGGAGTTTGGCAAATTTTTTATATCCGTCTGAGAAAGGTCCAAAAATCTGAAGAGCTTTAATTCGATAAACAAGTCATTTGACAACTCAACAATCTGGTAATGAGACAATGACAATACCTTCAAGGATCTTAGACTTGGAACTATGTTATGCTGCACCATCTTGCTTAGAGGGTAACAATTATTGAGATCAATACATGTCGGAAGCAATGTCCTCAGCTGCTCCAATTTGTAGAGTGGTGTCAATTTCTCAAAGTCACCATATCTCATTGAATATGATAAGTGCCGACTTTATTCCGACATGTGAGATCCTTGGCTCTCTTCCAACCTGATACAAAGTTTTTAAGATGCAATTTGGGCTAAATCGTTGACAAGATCATGCATTAAGAATTTCTCTATGTTCCCTTCAGAAGGATTTGGGACCCTTTCGAATAATGATCTTGATATCAACTCGAGAAAATATTGGTTGCCTGAATCTTGAATTATTTCATCTTTATGTGGTACGAGACTATTGGCAATCCACAGATGAATAACTTGTTCTTTCCTAAATGGATAATCTTTAGGAAATATTGCACAATAGGAAAAACATCACTTTAAATGTACGGCAAGATCATTATAGCTCAACCAACTCCCATATTTCACTTCTCAAAATAGGTTTCCACTCTTCAACCTTTGATTTGGAGCGTAACACAAAATGATTTTGAGAAGATAAATGTTTGTATCTTCAATTACTAACAACTTGTTTATTTTACCTGTTGAATGCTAAGAGTAATATGTGATCAAGAATGATTTCTCTCCTTCTCTTTTGCTACTTGTCTTGCTTGTAATTGGTACAACTATGTTTTATCTACACTCTACAGCTGACAGCCATAGAAAAAAGAAGTAGCAAAACTGTCCTTTTGAGTTTTGCCAAACAAAAGAATAATGGAGTGTGGTTTCTTGACTATTCAAAAATAAAAGAGCTTAATATGAAAGGCGGAATGACCTGAGAGATACCTGTACTTGGCTCCGTTTATCACCTAGACCCTTCAACTCACATCTTTGTTACTAATTGCAAAATCAAGACAATACCAGTAAGTCTTCTCCAAAACATTATCATCATGGGCTCAATTTAGGTCCATGTACAACACTGTCCCAATTGATGATTAACTTTAAGTGAATGCATCCTTAAGGGAACCTTTTAGGTAATGGTGTAGAATTAAATATTTAATGACGTCATCAATTGTCGTATAGGCTTACAGTAAGCTAGCTGACGTGTAATAAGAATTATTTATGTGTCTCACGCAACTGATACTTACACTTTGTTTGGATGATTGTACGTATTGTTTCATAATGTATCGTGCTCTATTGTATCGTATTTTATTAGTTTAATGAATACAATGTTTGGATAGATTGTATGTTTCTCTGTCGTTACATAATGTCATACATCCATAATTTGAGTGATAAACCTACAAGAAAAGTAGGTACGACGTAGAGCTATTATGAAAAGGTATGATAAAAGATGAAATCTGATTATTAAATAATAAATAAAGATAAAATGAGATGAAAATATAAAGGTAACGACACCCATCATTTTTAATTCATGCCGATAGTTTTACAAAATCTTACTATTTGGTTTTCTAATTGTATAAATTCAGAATTTATATAATTCGGTTCCTAATTGTATAAATCCAGAATTTGTATATACTTACCCTAAATATTTGTATACGATTTATGAATAAATTAATAATTAATATTCCTGTTTGTATATTGGCAAATGAAACATACAAAAATTCCTAAATGTATAAATACAGAATTTGTATATACTTACCATTGTTGTATATTCACAAGAGAAATATACAAATGAGAAAGCGAAATATACATGTTGCAGCCTCCATTTGCATAAACTACCCTGTTTGTATATTTGCAAGCGAACTATACAAACCATAACCTTCATAGAAAACAAAACTATTGCTATGAGGGAGCAATTACTGAAACTATAGCTATAGAGCCTTATTATGTCTATTATCTTTGCTATTTCTGAAATTTTCTCTATTTTATTTATATATATATAAAGTAACTTTTTAAACACAAATACATAATTTTGATCAAAGCTATTGGATTATATCAAATTCATAGCTTTCTCTCTAACTTTGTCCATGTATGGGAAGATTTCCATTAAAGAAAATATAATAGAAAGAAGAGAAAGAAAAACTAAAAATAAATAAATTTTAAGCAATATAATCTGAAATACATATACATCATTTAATATGTAATAACATCAAGAAATTATGCAAACATATTTCACTCCTCAAAATCTTCCCTGTTTCTTATACTTTTTTATTTTCAAAGTAAAAGGAATGTCATTCACGGTTCAACAACAATCAATATTTCACGATCAAGAGTATAATACTTTTTAGTAGTGGTTCTTATTTATTATATATATTAACGATTGAAATATGATTAAAAAATAATTTCAATTTAATAGACTTCTTTCTATATACCTATGAATTTCATTATATTTAGAAATGATACATTGAAAGAATCCATTAGGCTTTCCAATATCAATAGATTGATAGTTTCTTTCTTGTATCTTTCCAAAGGAAAAAAAGATCTCGGAAAGAGTTCAACAGTAGTATGTCGTTGATTGCTTTCCTTATTTTATTGTATGTGTAAATTATCTTAATGAAAGCCTTCTTTTTTCCTCGTGTGGGGATTGTATAAATTGTATCTATCCATTATTAAATGATTTCACTTAATAGAGTCTTAAAGGTGGCCTCTTTAAAAAGGGGTCGTATTAGTTGTCCTAGTGTAAAGAGTCAGTATTGGCCGTTGGCATTACCAAGGTAATATTGATTGATGCGGTAAGGGGCATTTTGGTGATTTACATTGAATTTGACCAACTTAAGAGGGTTGTAATGTTTACATGTGTTATTTTTTCATTCTCGGTGTTGGCACATTCTTATAAAACCTACCTACTCTTCCCTCTTTATTCATCTCTTCGGCTTCTCTCTAGCTCTTGCCACTTAGTTTATATTTAGTAATAAGGTTAATTCTATTTATTCTATTTTGCTCTTTATTTTTCAATATGGGTATTGTTATTCTCCTTCTGTTGAATTTTTATAGATCCTCCCCCCCCCCCCCTTTTTTTTTTTACGCAATTCCTATTCAAGAATAAATCATTTTTTTATTGGTGGTCTTATCTTCAATATACTTGTGGTTAGGAGTGTTCACAGTTTTGATAAAAATTGATCCAGACCAAAAAAATATATTGAAACGATTCAATAAATCAATTTTATTTGGATTTGGTTTCGTTTGGTTTTAGATTTTTGAAAACAGATAGTATTTTTTATTTTGTACGAAAAGGGGTTGTATTAGTTGTCCCGTTGGCATGCCCGAGGTAATATTGATTGATGCAGTAAGGGGCATTTTGGTGATTTTCATTGAATTTGACCTACTTAAGAGGGTTGTAACATTTACATGTGTTATTCTTGCATTCTTGGCGTTGTCACATTCTTATAAAACCTACCTACTCTTCCCTCTTTATTCTTCTCTTCGGCTTCTCTCTCGCTCTTGCTGCTTAGTTTATATTCAGTAATAAGGTTAATTCTATTTATTCTATTTTTCTCTTTATTTTTCCAATGTGGGTATTGTTATTCTCCTTCTGTTGATTTTTTATAGATCTTCTTCTATTTTAGTGCCCCCCCCCCCCGGGTCCCTTTGTTTTTTAGGCAATTACTTTTCAAGAATAAATTAATGTTTAGGTGTTCTTATTCTCGGTATACTTGTGGTTAAGGGTGTTCACGATTTGAATAAAAATCGATCCAGACCAAAAAAATTATATCGAACGATTCAATAAATTGATTTTATTTGGGTTTGGTTTGGTTTGGTTTTAGATTTTTGAAAACTGATAGTATTTTTGGTTTTGTTCGAAAAAACTGAAGAAATAACTTAACCGGTATACTTGTGGTTAAGGGTGTTCACGATTTGAATAAAAATCGATCCAGACCAAAAAAATTATATCGAACGATTCAATAAATTGATTTTATTTGGGTTTGGTTTGGTTTGGTTTTAGATTTTTGAAAACTGATAGTATTTTTGGTTTTGTTCGAAAAAACTGAAGAAATAACTTAACCGAACCGATAAATTATATATATACATGTATTTTATTATTATACATACATAATATATTACTTTTATAAACACTTTTAAAGATCTTATATATGTTTTCATCAAAATTTATTTTTAATTTCTTTATGAAAGCAAAAATGTCAAGACGGAACATTTATCTTATTGGTTATATTTTAATTTTAGTATTAAAAATGCATAAACACCAACAGGTTTCATGTATATGACTAAAAAATGTCACAGTCACTTCTTTCAATGCCAAAATGGTGAATTTTGAAGCTTTATTCATAGTAAATTTAGTCATCGAAAGTTCGGTAACATCGGTCGTTCTAACTATTTCTCGTTTTGATGAATTATTGTCACTTTTCTTTTCCATTTTGAATGAATCATTTCTTTTATTTTTGTATATGGTTAATAACCGAATAACCGAACCAAATCGAACCGAAACCGATAACAACCAAACCGATAAATATATATTATATTTGGTTTGATTTAATTTTGAGAATTTAAAAATCGATTATGTTGGTTTGGTTTTGATTTTGACCAATAACCGACCCGTGACAACCCCTATTTGTAGTAATTGATTTTTGTTAAGATTATAACTTTGTTATTAGGAATGGCAATTGGGGAGGGACGAAGCACTTGCGGGGAAAATTTTCATGAGGCCGCGAACACTTCGACCCGTCCCACCTCGGCCCGCATAGCAAAACAATCAGTTTTCAATCCGTCTTGCCCACCTTGCCTCATATACAAGTAAACTTAATCTCTGATTGTAACGCCCCTAAATGTTAATAAGAATTTTTATATTGATTTACCGTTATTAAACTATTTCAATATGTTCTACTCTCTGGTTGGGAACTTGAAATGTGATGATAAGTACTAGTTGCTTAGTATATATTGGATTGTAATTTAAGGAATTTTATGGGGGTGTTTCCATACTAATCTAACTAAAATTATGAATATTTTTTTTTATAAGAGGTGAAGGATAGATAGATATAGGGTTATGTGTGCATTGTGGGCAGCCCACAACACTATTTGGGCAGCCCACAAAGCTTTAAAAGTGATGTTTATCACTTGTTGACTATATATTTTTACTCTCCTTTGATTAATTTCGGTTCTTTCTAGAAAAAAAAAACCTTAGAAACTTGGCTTAACAGTTTGTTCATCCAAATCACAAGAAAACCTTGGTCTTTTGCCTGAAACTCAAGATACAAATCGCCTTGTTTGGTAAGTGCTGAAAATCTGTTTCTGAACTAGGCAGTATTTGGTAAATTGTGTATATCTTATGATCTAGAAATCCGTTTTGGGTGAATAAATATGTTTTGGAAAGCTGATTCATATATCTACAACTCTTATGTTTATTTGAAAGTCTGATTTAGCTGTTATGGATGTGAAAACTGGGACGCAACACAGGACAAGTTCTGTCCAGATTTTTCTGTTGTTGTAGCTGAGCAGGTTGTGTTACGTTTAGAATATCTCAGTATCTAGAACTCCGTTTTGGGTGCATGAATATGATTTGGAAAGCTGGTTCATATATCTAAAACTCTTATGTTTATGTGAAAGTCTAATTTAGCTGTTATAGATGTGAAAAATGGGACTCAACACAGGACAAGTGTTGTCCAGATTTCGGGTTTTGAATTCCGGTAGGAACCACTGTTGGTGTATTGATGATATCTTTTTATACAAAATGTATTTTTTAGTGATTCTTGTTGCTTTGCAATCTTAAGAGACGTATCTACAACTTTAATGAAGGTTACAAAGTCTATTTTTGCATATTTCCTGTTCAAATTTAAGTTGCAACATGGGGTACTAAACTGTCCAGAATCACTGTTTTGAGAACAGAATTGTGTCTGTGTGGTAATCCTGTTTTATTTCGATATTATTGAGATATGAGGAATTAAAGAAGTTATTTAATTGCATTTTTAAGGTTGTATAGACTTGTGAACAAGTTGAGGAACTTGATACGTTGGTTGGCCTCCGGTTTGCTTGCAAAGTTTGTTGGACTATTGCTACACTAAAGTATTGAGGTTTGTGTATAAACTTGTACTTGAACTCTTGTGATGGCTGGTATAAATGAAATTTGATCTTGATACCTCTTGTTACCTTGCATTGTCATGTTGGTATGATGCTTGTGTATCTCGCCCACTTGTACGGATTGTTGGATCACTTGGCACTCTTGTTGGGACTATGTCCTTCTTGTGGCTGCGGCTTTGTCACTATTGGCAGGCCTCTTGATTCAGATCATTTGCCATCTTGACTCTAGATTTGTAGTTCGTCTTAGGAATGGAAGTTATCCATTTTAAGTACGAACTAGAAAGCCATTTTTAATATGGTTCTTGGTCTTCTTGATACAGGGCTTCGGTCCTTCTTGATACAGGGCTTCGGTCCTTCTTGATACAGGGCAGCGACCCTTCTTGATACTTGTTTGTGCCGGGTGTGACGACATGAAGTATATATGGGGCGAGCCTTGCTATTGAAATTCTTGGAAAAGGGTGCTATGAGCTTCTTGACATTGTATCTTTGAATATCGAATTTGATACTTGTTATCTATTGTTTCTTGATTTATTTATTATATTTCAAGTATGATGCTCATTGACTTGGAAAATGTGGCTTGATGAATATTGAGGATTTCGACCCTATAGTTTTTACACCACTAAGCTTCATGCTTAGCGATAGTTGTTTCTATCGTAGGGGCTGATCGAGAGGAGTGATGAAGATGGCCATGGGAGATGGAAATTTTGAGAACTTAAAAGAAGATCACATTTGCATATAGGCATATATATTTTGTATAAATTTTGGTACTTATATCGATCTATATGATGTATATATTTGCATTCGGTTTTGAAGCCTTGCCGTATCATGTTCATGGGTTGTAATCTAAGTATGGCTGTGTGTTGGTTCATTTGGGGTGTTTAAGCCCAAGTTTTGTAATATGTTACCTGTCCTACTCGTTGGTAATGATTGAAAAGCATGATCCCAACTAGTTTGGGTACTCGAAAGTGGATAATTTTTATTATCATTAATTACTTGCATGAGGAAAAAGGAGAAACGAGAAAAAAAATATATTTTTACATCTTGTAATTTATGTGCATACGGTAAATGGAAAGGGGTCGCTACACTGATTCTGAAAATTTTCCCCCCTTCACAGCCCTGTGTTATAAGCAACCAGGACCAATTCTCTGGCAATTGTGGTGATAAGGGAAACCCCAAAAGTCTGCTTATTGAAAACTCACCTCAGAAAAAAATGAAGATTGAGATAGAATGTGAAGAAATTGATAGGATCAGTCACCTACCTAACGCTCTTATTGTTCAAATTCTTTCTCGATTGTCCATAAAAGATGAGTTCAGAACAACTATTCTCTCTAAAGATTGGTAATACTTCTGGACTTCTATCGACAAAATTGTTTATGAAGAGGAGTATGGTTGTTCAGATAGCTCGACAGTGCAAAAATTCATTTCCTTAACAGATAATGTACTACCTCTCCTTAGCTGCTCTAGCATTAAAAAGTTCAGTCTAAACGTTGTGTTCACAACTGATGATGATGTTGTGTCTTATTTTTCCATAATTAACAAGTGACTTGAATTTGCTATGAGTAAGGAAGTGGAGGATTTACGCCTGAATATACTCTATAGAAGTATTAATTCGAGTTAGCCCCAACGCTATAGCTTGCCACAAGTTCTCTGCAGTAGTTCATCAATTGTAACACTCAACTGCGATAATTACATAATATCAGAAGATTGTGTACTAAATTGGACATCTCTGAAGAGTTTAACGTTGCAAAGTTTGTTTCTCCTAGATGAACACATTAAAGAAATAATGTCAAATTGTCCTCAATTGAAATCTTTGGACCTACATGAATTTTGTGGGTTTAGTTGTTTGCATATGACTTCTCCAAAATGTAGGAGACTGCAATTGACCCAGCACGATCATTCTTACGGGGATTGGTATTTATACGAAGGTGATGTATGTTGCTTAGAAATTGTTGCTCCATATGTTGAACATTTAACAATTACTGGGGTTTTAAGTCATACGAAAATTAAGCTCGGGGACTTGTCATCTTTGAACCATGCCACTTTTAATCTCTACTGTGATGAATATGATGAAATGGATGTAAACATAGAGAAAGATCTATTGCTAAGCATTCGTTGTGCTAATGAGCTAATACTCACATCCCGATTTATCAAGGTCAGTTATCAGTCCCAAATGTCTCTAGCCTTTTTATGTTGATTGTGAATAGAGCTCCTCTTTTTATCATCTGCCTCATTCTTTTGTTCAGGTGATTTCCAATTTGATGTTGGAAGAGGAACACGTCTCCTTACTGTTGATTGAATGCAGATGCTTGATAATAAGTTCTCGTATTTCAAAACTTTCCTTCCCAATGCTAGACAACCTCTTAAGGTCAACTCGTAATTTGGAAAATTTGATGATATTTCCTGATAAGCTAGTATGTTTTCAATTCATGATATATTTATATCAAATGTTTATTGATCCTCTACAGCCTCAACAACTTCAATTTCATTACTATAGTTGTTAAACTTAACGCTTACCACCTAACCTGATTTTTTCTTGTTCGGTATTTGTAGTACCATCCTTTTTTTGAGGTCGAAGACATTGATTTGCTGGAAGACAAGTACCTCTTTTTTGAAGAAAACATATTCAAAGTTTCCTTACAAAATTTGAAGAATGTCAAGGTTATGCCATTTTGTAGTCGTACGCGTAGCTCTGACACAACGGAGCTCCATCAATTCTTGAAGTTTTTACTTGAGCATGCAATAAATCTGCAGAAACTGGTTATGGTGCCAGAGCATAAGGAATGCAACAGTTGTTCTACTGATACCTCATGCTTGATGAAGTATTTGTTACCTTTTCTAACAACTTCTAGAAGTGCAATTATTTCCTCAGGAACAATTTGTCATAATGTTTTCTATAGTGATGTTTGAAACTCTCTTGTACTTATAAAGACACATAAGATTGGGATATGACTGTAATTCAGATATTGCTTGTTTGTTTGTCTGGCCAAGTAATTTCTTTAGTCACTTTTTATTGTCGAAATATCATTTTGATGAAGTTAGAAGTTAGTATATGCTAAGACTTTTTGAACCATTCTTCGTAGGTGTATAGGTTCATACCTGGTGACTAATTCCTAACTATTTATGGGTGTTAAGGCCCAATTATAAGTGTGGAAAGTGTATTAGATGTGAATCAAGGTCATAAGGGACTCCTAGCATACGAAGAGTTTTGTGGCCTAATAACAAGTCTCAGAGTTTTCATTCCAATGCATTTGACCGTTCATCAATCTGAGTTATGTGCTAAAAGTTATGTCCATTTTAGTGGGTACTATGTAGTCTGCGCGAACCGTCAGGCGACTGTGTGGGAACATTAGTGTTACTGCCATGGCCGCATGACCTAGGCTCCAACTGCGCACATTCGCTCTGAAATTCTTTTAGTTTTCTCTTCTTTTCATAGTTTGAAGAGGGGTCTTTTTGTCATTTCCTCATTCCATAATCCGCTTGACTATTAACTTCGTTCAAAAGTCAAATTTAATTAGATTTCATATGTTGCGATAAACTCCTCTCTTTTTGTCCAACACTTCAAAAAAAATATTTACAAGAATGCTAGAGATTGCAATCACGATTCTTCCCCAAACTTCAAAATTAAGGTATGTAGAACAAATGTCTGAAGGATGTAAAAAAACCATATTAAATATTATTGTGTAACAACTCTTTAGAATTCAATTACGGTCAACCAAATTCTACATATTTAAAATCTTGCATATGTCCATATATTATTTTTCATACCTTGCGGATAAGATTGATATAAATATTTTGGAAATGTATGTAAAGAACAAATTAAAATGATGCATTTTAAATTAGTGGTCAGCCTAGTTATCACATAAATCTATTGGCTCAAAACTATGAATTTGTCATAGTCAATCAGCTTCATTTTGCAGAACTCTTTATTCAACCATTATGAAAACTAGACTCCAAGTCCTTCAATTTGATGTGTTATAAGTCTTCTAACTCTCAATATATTTGGAGATATGCTCATCACAAGTCAGCCCATAAACAAGATTATACAAAACTCTCTTATAATAAACCTGTCACCTAAGATTATTGTTTCAAAGCTCCCTTTGGCCTCTAACTTTCGTCTAAGAATTTCAATTGATTTTATATAGTTATTACTTGGTCTAACCATCTAGTTGTTATTATTCTCCGGATATCTCAATGACGGTTGATGTAAAATACAATAAATTGACTCGTCAAACATAAATTTGTTATTTCAAACGTTAAAAACTTATGGGATATTACATATACACATCTTCTAAAATCTTTCAGCTCAATTGGAAATATTTCATCCCAAGTCCTTCCAGCACTTGAGTGTGTATTAATTGATTATTGAGGTTGATAGCCCCAAATCTTAGTTATTGGTTGTTTTCATAATCTTCACTTCCTTATCCAAGCAAATTTAGAATTGAGGAAAGTTTCAATGTATAACATAAAAGGCCAGTAGTATTGATGGTCAGTCACAAAAATCTAATGCAACAAACTTTGTTGCTTAACCAACAATATCTGCTGCCTTGTGTGACTATTAATCCACGGCGATACATAGCCTAATTGGAGGGTCATTGTCTCTCTTTAATGTCAGTCTTATCTACTTAAGACTCATTCTACCTTCTTGCTTTCTTTGGCATCAGCTTCTTCCGCGTCTTTTGTCTTTCCTTCGTCAAACTCCAACAACTGCTCACCAAAAAAATCAAGAATACAGTTTCAGCATTCGAAACGAAAATGTAACAGAAACCAAGTCTTTTTCCTTCATATAAAAGGTAGTGAAGGTTTGGTTCATACTCTATAAAAGATATCAATTCAAAAGGCAGGAAAAAAGTTTTAATCCTTTTATGCTTTACTCGAAAAAACAGCAAGAAACCTTCCTTTCTCCTACTTTAAATAGTTTTCAACCAAGCCATTATATGCAATTTCTCATATGAACTTCCAGACTATGTTGCTCGGACTCTTCAAAAATGTCTATGGGTGCATGTCTGATACTACAAAAGTAGTGCATTTTGAAGAATCCGACACGGGTGTAGCAACAATTTTGGAGAGTCCAAGAAACATAGCTTCTAGAAGAATGTTTTTCCCAAACATCTGATGGGAGTAAACAGTATAATAGAAGTCAGAGCCATAAACAGCAAAGTCAGCTAGTAGACTTGGTAAAAACAGATTGTCAAGGAAAACATACAGGCTTCACATCCCCATTCCATATGCAATGTACCGCCAAGAACCCAATTACAGCTGGAACAATATATAGCAAAGCAGGCTGAAAAGAAACAAATGTCAAGTCAACAATTAATGGCAGCGGCTTCTTCCTAGAGATATAGTGTTAAAAGTTTAATTCAGACACCAAACCTGTGCAGCTTGGAACCAGTTCATAACAAATATTGTAAGTGCCAAACCAAATGCGTATCCTAAAAATGCACTCTTGAAGTAGGGGCTCCTTCCCCCTGGAAACATCAAAACGGAGTGCCAATGAAACAAAAATGCCAGAAAGATTGAAGTGATCAAATGTTACCAAGTGTAATTACTCAAGCAAAGAAGGAGTTGCAAAAGAAAATGATATAAGACCATGGCAAAAAGCAAATAATAAGCATTTGTGAAAGAAAAAATAAGTTCAGTAGCTAGAGTAAACGAAATAAAGCTTTTCTTCAATATGGTAAACCTCATCCCTCATTCCTTCTTGAGGAACCAACAGTGGTTTTCCACCTTTTCCTCTTACTGTCTCAAACCCCAAACCTCATGGTTTGAGATGGAGGATCCCTCCATAATGCTTAATAATTTGTTAAGTTGCATCCATAGATATTTACAAATAGCACAGGTCAAAAATTAGACATGGATTTTTATGAAAAATGGAAGTTATACCTGGTATAACTATATCTCCTAGACCCAGCATTGAGAAGGGGCGTTTGGCATCCGCTGTGGGAAACAAAAGCTGCAGACAAAGCAATTTTGTAATCAGGACACAGTAACTAACAAAGGTGTGGAATGGAAAATTTAAAGAATCAGCTACATATAAAAAGGTCACTATACACAACTTGATAGGAGCATCAAAAGATTTGGCTACACTGACCATCACTGGGGTAAAAAAGACCCAGAAGATGTCATACACAAAAAGCCCTGCCTGCATTTTTCGAAAGCCATGAGCATTCCACATCAGCCACAAGTTAATGATTATAGAAAGTTGTATAAGCAAGTGCTAATGCCTATGTGAAAGAACGCCGTAAAGAAGCCTAAAAAGCTCTACCATTAGGGGTTAATATAATATAATCCACATGAAGTTCTTTTCCCACTTCTTCAAAGGGATATTGGGAAGAATCAAATAAGGAAAAACAAAGGGATATTTGGTTTAAGGCCAGAAACATAAGCAGAATGACACCTATGAACCATGTACAGTTAGATATACACAAATTTCTTCCCTTACCAATAGTATGGCACCAGTCTTAAATGATCCAAGTGAAATCATTTCAATACCCTGAAACCAAAAGGGCAAAG
This sequence comes from Solanum bulbocastanum, assembly GCA_037074985.1. Classification (NCBI taxonomy): domain Eukaryota; kingdom Viridiplantae; phylum Streptophyta; class Magnoliopsida; order Solanales; family Solanaceae; genus Solanum; species Solanum bulbocastanum. The sequence goes on from CM073607.1 coordinate 35,173,394, forward strand.
GAAAATCCATATCATTCATCAAGGCAGACATGATGAGACTTAAGAGGGGACTAAACACTTTTCAGCTCTGCAAAAATCTCCATTCATTCGAAGCATACAAATAGATAATAACAAGAAATGTTGGCTCAATGTTAGGACCTAATGTGGGATGTGGGTATGGCGCATGTCACAAGTAAGAACCCTATCAATGACAAGGATCCTGGTGTTTTAGTGGGAGCACGGTAGAGGGGTGGGCCCATATTCTACCAAATTCATAAATGTAGGCCAATCAAATGGATTTTCCCGTTATCAGTAAATAAGAAAATAAAATAAAGGCATCAAAGTGCCATCATGGATCCAAATGTACATAAAGGTAGGTCGCCTTTGCAGCTAGACAAGTACAACTATGCTTGGTCCTAGAACAAGTGTAGACAAATGTGATTTATTTATATGAAAGTTGACCTCTCCATTCATGTCACCTAGTTCGATAAAGGGTACATATTAAAATAAAAATAAAAGGATTCAATGAGTCTTAAATTGGTACTTCCTTTGTCCCAATTTTATGATGCTCTCTCCATTTGGCATATATCCTTCCGTCCACTTTATGTGATTCATTTTAGCTAGGCATGAAGTTTGAAAAAGAAAGAAAAACTTTTGAATCTTGTCTCTAAAACAAATCATAGATGTTTGTGTGGGCCATAAATCATCTCATTAAGCGTAAAATGAAAAGTTTAAAGTTGAAACATTTCTAAATACAAAAAAAATGCCATTCCTTTTAAACGGATGAAAAAGGAAAGTGCATCACATAAATTGGAATAAGGGGATTTTTAAGTAAGCCATAATTACATCTACTACATAAAATTGGATGGAGGAAGTTGTGAGAAATATAGGAAAAGTATATTATTGAATTGTGTTGTTGTGTCTATATTATTACATTGAAATCCTATTTATAGATACTATAATACAATCCTTTATCAAGTAGGATACTATTTACTATTCCTATTCCTATTTGTATTCCTATTCCTATTCTAAATAGGATTGTAAAAATCTATTCCTATTTTAATAGGATTGTGTAAACCTATTCCTATTCTAATAGGAATGTATAAACCTATTCATATTCTAACACTCCCCCTCAAGCTAGTGCATACAATTCATGTACCTAGCTTGTTACATATGTAATTTATACCAAGACCAATGAGGGGCTTGGTGAGATATCTGCAAGTTGATCAGTCGACTTCACAAAATTGACAGTCAATCTCAATGTGCTTGTCTTCTCATTAAATATTGGATTTGATGCATACTGTCAGTCAATCTCAATGTGCTTAATCTTCTCATGAAATACTGAATTTGATGCATAATGCTGATAAAACACAGAGTAATAAAATTACAGTGTTGAACTTTCCAAATCAAACTTGCAAAGACCGTTTTTAGATCATAGAGTGATTCACATAATCGACATACAAGGCTACTCAACTCCCCTTGGGCAACAAAGTGCTCAAAATCTAGTATAAAGTTTATGGATCATGTTGGAATCAATAGACGAGTTGATATTAAACAAGTCACCGAAAAACTAGCTGAAACATGCTCATATGCTGGAGTATTAGATTTGATGGCTAAAAGAGGTCACAATCTAAAAAATAAAATTATATGGGTAGGGTCGGAATGATGTTACCATCCAACTAGAAAATAGAAATTATAAAGGATAATTCGAATTGATGGAACAACCCCATTGAAAAAGAGAAATAATATGGGTAGGATCGCTATGATGGCATGACCCTATTGAAAAAGAAAAATTATACGGGTAGGGTTGGAATGATGGCACAACCCTACGCAAATCAGATTTGAGAAGTCACCGGAAAGACGAATGGAACTATGCAAATCAAATCTGAGGAGTCATTGAAAAGACGCATGACGCTATGTAACTCAGATATGAGAAAATAGTTCAAAAAAATCTGTGGTACTACACAAATTAAATATGAAAAGTAGTCTGGAGAGATGCACGATGCTATGCAAATTAGATATGCAAAAAAAAAATAATAGTCACCGGAAGGATGGCACGGTGCTACACAAATCAAATATGAAAAAGTAGTCACCAAAATGATGGCACAGTGCTACACAAATTAGATATAAGAAAGTAGTCACCGAAATGATGGCACGGTGCTACACAAATTAGATATGAGAAAATAATCACATTAAAGGTACATGGTGACCCAATTTTTGCTAACATAATCGTTGACTGGACGGGCGACATATATGGATAATAGCTGCCCGCCAGCGGCGGAAGCTCTTTGATTATTTACCAAGATCGTAAAAGCTCTGATACCATGTAAGAAATATAGGAAAAGAATATTATTGAATTGTGTTGTTGTGTCTGCATTATTACATTGAGATCATATTTATAGATACTAGAATACAATCCTTTATCAAGCTGGATACTATTTACTATTCTTATTCCTATTTGTATTTCTATTCCTTTTCTAAATAGGATTGTATAAATCTATTCCTATTCTAATAGGATTGTGTAAACCTATTCCTATTCTAATAGGAATGTATAAACCTATTCATATTCTAACAGAAGTATACAATATACTCTACCTAAATCATATAACATCTATCTAAATTAAACATTGAATTTGGCCTCTGAAAATGAAGAAATTTAAGACTCTATTGTCGGGACAAATGATATACTAACACATCAAGCCACACAAACTACGTTTGAAGCATGAAGCTCACAAATTATATGATTGGCGAATATCCAATTGCTTATTAATGATGCAATAAACAACCAGCCAACAAAAGAGCAGAACATCTTCATATCACAAAATCAGACACCGGACTAATGAATAGTACTAAACCACATTTTCTTAGAATAAATGATAAGATTTTTTAGTTATTAAATGAAATTGATCATGAGACAGGAGCCAGATTAGCCATCAACCGTAATGAAATATTATGGTTTTATTTGACTACAGAAAGTGATTACTGCAAGTGAAGAAGTGTAAAATTCAATATATCTCACCATCAACTTTTTATATTTTACAAATTAAAAATACCTGCATCTTTCAGCTTTTTCTTGTAGATTAGCATTTTCTTCCTTCATTCTACTAAGCTCTTCACTGTCTGGGATGTCAAATTGATCTTGCCGAGTACACCTTTGAGTTCAATAGCGGACATGTGCATAACTCTAAACTCACTGTAAAAGGAAAGAACAAGTGTACATGAATTGCTATAGAGATGAAGATTGATTACATATATGTTCATGGTAAATAGATAACAGTTGAAAAACTTACATTTGTGAGAGCAGTACCATTCGTTTTAATAGTTAAAAGCATTCCTCATCGATCTCTATGGTGGAGATATGAGAAATTTCTGGCCAGTATTCACCCTTGTCAAATTTTAGAAGTGGTTTGAGGAATGGGCAGTTGGAAATAGATAGTTTAGAGAGGGGAGAAGGCATCTCTTCTACTGATTTGAGATTAGGGCAATCATCGATGATCAGCTGAGAGAGGGAGGAGGGCAGGGAAAGAGACTGGAGTTGATGGCAGGAAGAGATGACTAGACTTTGAAGTGAAATGAGGTACCGAAAAACTTTTGTCGGTAGTGAATGGAGTTGATGTTGGCCATTTAAATAAAGCTGAGAAAGAGATGAGGGAGGCCCTTCTTCCACCATTGACTGAATTTGAGGTATATCAGCAATGCATAGATATTCAAGAAATGAGAGGGTTTTGAGAAGTTGGCTGCTTAATGTTTTCAGATTGGATACCTCAAGCCTTTGAATAGAGAAAGGCAACTCCCAATTCTCACCAGCAAGAATCTCTTCGTCACTGCCATCATGATTGATCCATAACTCTCTGAGACAGGAGAGTCTCTGTAAACGCCATTCCTTTCGGCCGTTCACTAGTTTTGTGCAATACGGATCTCAAGCTGTTGTAAATTGAAAGGCAATCCTCCTTTTGGAAAGAACTCTATTTCTGGACAATATGAGAGATGTAGTTCCTTAAGAGATGGAAGGAGTTCCTGCATATGTTCTGGCAACCACTTCAGCTTCAAACATCGGATAATTCGCAAATGCGTCATTTGAGTTCCCTCCACAGGCCCCTGAAAGTTTTTTAAGATTCTTACAATTCCAAATACTGAGACTCTATCAATAGCAGTAGAAATAAAAAACTTAGTAAGGTTCTGGGAACTAAATACATCCAATTTGCGTGCTCTTGGGACCAACTCAGGTGATATATCATCTATAAAAGTGTCAAATCCACACAGTGTCAATTTCTCGAGAAACATGTTACAATAACTGCTTGAAATCATATCACTAACTGGTGCCTCCAATTTCAATTTATGGCAACGAAATATGCCTATTTCCTTCAAGGTACTCGGAAGAATGCTAAAAGGAAAGGAGGTAAGAGAGTTACAATCACCAATATATAATCCCTTAATCTGCTTCATTTCCTCAAGTTGGGATCCAAACAGTTCACTGTTATCAAAAAGAAGAGAATCATCAACATCAAATATTGTAAATTTGAAAGTTGGACAGGTGTCTCCAAATTGAGTATAGGACATCTTGAAATTATCAATTCTGTTAGAGAAGTAAGATTTTCAGGCAACTTCCCAATCAACTTCGGACAATTTTGACTTGAAAGCTTCTCAAGTGACAGGGAACTCTCCATTTCCTAGTACGTGCCATTGCTTCCACTCCGGCATATCTTTAAATTCAAGCTTCTCAAGAGAATTAAAAGGCTTTGTGAAGGACCAACTACTAAAGAATTCTTAAGTGACCTCTGTTATTCCATGCATCTCTCTAATGGAAAGGAATTTCAAATAACGGAGTTGCCCTAGTGCTGGCAAGGAATCACAGTCCTTGAAGTGGCAAAGAGCCAATTTCACCAGCTTATAAAATGAAGGATCAGCTAGCCAATTTGGAAAAAATTTCCCTCCATATCTGGTGATTTCGACTTTTTTTATGTTTGTGCGTGGGCATAACTCATCAAGTATGTCTCTTTCAGTTTGTGAATTGTCTGCAGTACTACTTCCACTCCACTCCAATGATAATTTTTCAACATGATTCTTCTCATTCATCTTTGCCTTCAAAGCTTCCCTTCTATCAACCACATTTTGCAACTCTAGAATTGATAGAGATCCATACAAGTTATGCAGTTCTCCCAAATCTTCCATCCTCAAACTACCGCAGCCACTTATAAGAAACTTGGCTCCCACTAGTACATCGAGACTTTTCAACTTGCTCAGATGGAACGGCATCTTCAAGAGACAAGTGTTGCTACTGTTAAGGTAACGCAGGTTGATCAACTTCTCCATTTGCAGTGGTAGATCTTCAAGATCATCACAAGATATAGTATGGTTTTTCAACAAAGAATGTCTGACTGACCACCCTGAGCTATATGTGGCTACGTCACTGCACCTGAAGGATTTGTCCTTCCATAAATTGTACTATGTGAGGCCACTGCCAGAAGTAAATTAGACATACATAAAGTTCATAGTTTACTAGGGAAGTCAGAGCCTCAGAAACCAACGTCGTCGCCCAAGCTATGGAGTTCCACCTGGTAATTGTCAACAAAAGAAGGGAGAGGAACACCAAAAAACTCGTCCAAGTCAAGTGGAACCCTCCCGACCCTGGAACCTACAAGTTCAATGTAGACGGGGCAATCAAGAACAATCCTGGACCTGGTGGTCTTGGAGGAGTAATCAAAAACAATCTTGGTGGATGGGTGATGGCCTTCATCCCTATGGCGAACCCTGTGAGAGCAGAGCTACAAGCTATGAGAAGAGGACTATACTTAGCTGTCACAACCCGATTTCTCGAGCCATGATAGCACCTACTATAACCCACCAGTAGGTAAGCCACCCCGTAACCCGGAACAACAAGTAATGGGTCTGAGGGCAGAAACTAAACAAGGGTAGGTAAAATTTAATATAACAATAAAACAGGCGGATGCAACCCCAAACATATATACAGATAAAGATCCTTCCCAAAGCCTAGAAGTCACTAGTACAGAGCTACTAACAAAAGAGTACAAGTCCCAAAAGTGGACCACATGGACTCGACTGTCTCAAAAGGCAAAAGACAAGTCTATATATACAAATGGAGACTGAAATAGTACAGAACGTCATGTGCTCACCCTCGTCTCCAGATCAGACTACTCCAAGCTGAATCAACGCTGACCACTGGTGCTCAGACCTGCATCATGAAACAGATGCAGAGCGTAGCATAAGTACCAAAATAGCAGGTACCCAGTAGGCATCATAGGCCGACTGAACTTGAAAAGTAAAGGCAATATGAAAAGAAATAATAACACAAACGGAGGTCAAGAATGGAAAACTAAGTAACAATGTAATGTACAGAGTGTAGAAAGAACTAAGTAAAGTAATTTATAAGCTAACTACACCTAACTGGACCCCCATAAGCCCAGAAGGTACATTCGTGCGCAAGTTAAATTAAAAACCCATCCCCCATAAGCCCGACGAGTACACAGAATAATTATAACTAAAGAGAATTACATAAGAGAACCCAAGAACGAAGAACATTGAACCAGAACCTCAACCCCAATAGTAGAATCTGACAGTACAGAGGCCGGACCTCGAATCGGATGCTCGCCAAAAGTACCCAAGTAACCAATCACAAGTATCAAGTAACTGAGGCTGAAACTCTAACTGGATACTCTGTATAAGTATCTGGGCGATAGAGGCCGGACCTTAAACCGGATGTTCTATATAAGTATCTGGGCAATAGAGGTCGGACCTTAAACCGGATACTCTATATAAGCATCTAGGCGATAGATGTCGGACCTTAAACCAGATGCTCTATATAAGTATTTGGGCGATAGAGGCCGGACCTTAAACCGGATGCTCTATATAAATATCTGGGCGATAGAGGTCGGACCTTAAACCGGATGCTATATATAAGTATTTGGGCGATAGAGGCCGGACCTTAAACTGGATGCTCTATATAAGTATTTGGGCGATAGAGGCCGAACCTTAAACTGGATGCCCGACAAAGGTGCCAATATAGCTGCTGAAAGAGTCCCAATCGATCCATGCTCAAAAATGTCCGTGGAACACCGTCCACAATTAGCCAATCAATGTAAGTCCTTAGAACTGAATTGAAAACCGACTTCAAATCACGAAGTAAAACTAATGTCGCCAACGTAACTCGTGAAGTCGTAACATCGGGGAAATAAGGATAACTATCGTCAGAGTAAGCATATCGCCTAGCTAAGGTCCAAACTATCAGACTCCAGTCTGCTACACCAGTCTACAGGGATCTAAGTCGGCCGAGCGACGTTGGGGTAAAACTAATGCCTATCGGTTTTGAATCATAAATTTCTAAGGCAAGCACTAGTCAAACCTAAACTAAGGACCAACATGCTTCAGATAAACAGTAATTAAGCATGCAAGTACTCCACATAGCAAGGAGGGTCAATTAGTAACACCAAGCATACTCACAGTTACCCGATGAATCCCGAAAGAGGCCGAAACATGATTTCTAAACACCTATGCATTATTCAATAACTACCAACCCAAATCCCAACTAATCAACATGCATTCACACTCTCAAGCTCAATCTAAGAGAGGAAAATCGTAGCCTACCCGTAGGCAGATCACGTGCGCTTTAAAAATCACTTTTTTGGAGTTTTCCCCTTTCAAACGGCCTCGAAACGCTGACACACTATCAAAAATAGAGTCACAAAGTTATTACGGTCGTTTAAACACTAAAATCTCAAGAAATGGAGACGAATCAATTTCGGGGTCAAAAAGGGGAAAGTGGAACCCGCGCTCGAAATTCCAAAATTAACCCCAAAAATGGGTCCTAACACCTCCCCAAACTTGTGTTCCAAAATGAAACACAATTCGGGGATCGGAACAGTCCAACACGAACATGCAACGAAAAACCCAAATCACACTAAAAAGGAACAACAATAGCTGCATCTATTTACGAGAAAATCCCAAAAATGAGGATCCAGATGCTGAAACTAATCACACCACGACGATCCTCACAAAAAACCCTGCAATCTAGGCTCTTGAATCACCAGATTAGGACCTAAAATGACCAAGAAAATAAGGCTCAAAAGCTCCAAAATCGAGCTCACAAAAAAGGGTCATGGCAACAGGTATTTTATGAAATTTACCTCAAAAGAGGACCCCAAATCAGTTTCCAAGCTCACCAACACGATCCTCGCGAAAAAACCTATAAAATAGCCTCAAGAATCACTGAAATAGACCTTGAAATGAGAGAGTTATGAGGGTTTGAAGTTTGGCAAAAAAGGCTGAAATGGGGATTTTAAAAAAACTAATCTGGTCACTAAAAGGCCAATTTCTGGTCGCTAAAAGGCTGCACCAGCTACTAGCTATTGCCATCTATTCCAAAGTCTCCGACGGAGGGCTCGAAATTCGTTCGAAACCCGATAAAAATAAAACAGATATGCTACCCTACTAAATTCAACATTCCAACTCAACGGTGTAGTCGAAATTTACATCAGAGGTCCCCCTGATAAAAAGTGGGTCCCACTTTCAAAAGTCATTTTAACCAAAATCCACCGAGGGGCTCGAAATGAGCCCGGAGGCCTTGAGAGTCAAACGAAAGGTTGTTCTAGACCAAACTCAATATTCCGGAGCTAACCGCATAGACGAAATTTTCATCCAAGCGCATTTTCCAAGAATGTTGACCAAAGTCAACCTTAGGCCAAATTTCAAAGACTAAAATGCCTAATAATCCAAACTAGCATCGAAGGCCTCGATTCTCGTGACAACTATGCTACTAGCCTAATTTGGCCATTTCGGAGCTAATGGAACTTCCAGAATTCTATTATGAGGTCGTTTTCTTGAAACTTTTGATCGAAAATGATAGTTCAAAGTTCATAAGCTCCAAAACACTTAAACTCGCACCAAAACCAAACGAACGACCAGGTGACCGAACTGTCAGTCCCAACAAGTCATAAATGACTTGGGGTCGCTACAGAAATGCTCTAAACGACACACAAAGGGCAAGATACAGAAATGACCAGGAGGGTCATTACATTAGCAGTCCAAAAAAATCTTAGCCCTATCGAAATTATATCCAAAAAGGTCCGCTCTTGGCCATTCCACACGCTGCCTAGCAGAGACGTGGTTATCTGAAGTGGATTCTCTCTTTTGTAGTAGATGCCGAACTTGTTGTGCCCCATTGACTAAGAAGGATCTTAGCCCTATCAAAATTAACTCCGATTCCACTGAAGTTATCCATATGCTATCTAATCCCACCCCTAATTTAGAACTTGATGACTTAATTGTGGAATGCAGGTACTTAATGTCGCAATTGGAAATCAGGAAAATGGAGCATGTCCCTCGTGAGCAGAACGGGGTAGCTGACAGGTTGGCGAAAGAAGGGCGTAGCTTTTGGACAGCCAACCATTTTTGACAATGCACCACCATGGGTACTGGAAGTAAGTAAAAGCAGATGCACTTGCTGCTAGGAACACTACCGAGCATTACTATTATTCTCCAGGGTCGGGATGTGAGCCAAAACTTTAATATTATTATAGACGGCGAATCTAATACTCTTGGCAACAATTAATTATTAATATAATTATCCTTCTGATTAAAAAAAAAAAAAAAAAAGAGAGAGAAACAACTATTAGATGTAAAATAAACCTAACATTGTTCTTTAATATTCCCTTCCAAGAGAATGAACCTCAATTGAGATTAAAACCATATTTGCTAAGAAACATTAGAGAATTTGTTTCAGTTAATTTATTCGTCTATAATTTGTAGAAGTAGTTCTAGTTGTAGTGAGGAAGAGTTGTGGATGTTGAATAGGCTGAGTGAGCAATGGCGAAGCAAGAAATTTCATCGAGAATTGTTTGAGATTTAATACACTTGTATGAAAAATAATTGTTGACCTAAATTCTTCACACAATTTTTAATATATTTAGTATGATTTTTCAACAAAGTATGTCCAACTGACCACTCTGAGCTATATGTGGCTACGCCATTGCACCTGAGGGATTTGTCCTTCTATAAATTGCACACTGTGAGGCTACTGCCAGCAGTAAATTATCTTTACATAAAAGTTCATAATTTACTACTTAGTCACAACCAAAATAACAGTCCCTTTTTATCATGGAATAAACAACAATGTGTAAGTTGACAGACTTTGAACCAGGTGCTATAATCTGAAATCATCAAATCATTTCAAAGAATCTGGCAAATGCAGTAAAATGTGTAAAAAGGGCAACCTCAAAATGAAAGAGAAAAAATTGACATTTAATAATATCAATTTTAAGGTATAACATAAAAGGCCAGTACTACTGGTGGTCAGTCTCAAAAATCTAATACAACAAACTTTGTTGCTTAACCAACAATATCTGCTGCCTTGTGACTATTAATCCACGGCGATACATAGCCTAATTGGAGGGTCATTGTCTCTCTTTAATGTCAGTCTTATCTACTTAAGACTCATTCTACCTTCTTGCTTTCTTTGGCATCAGCTTCTTCCGCGTCTTTTGTCTTTCCTTCGTCAAACTCCAACAACTGCTCACCAAAAAAATCAAGAATACAGTTTCAGCATTCGAAACGAAAATGTAACAGAAACCAAGTCTTTTTCCTTCATATAAAAGGTAGTGAAGGTTTGGTTCATACTCTATAAAAGATTAACAACTCAAAAGGCAGAAAAAAGTTTTTAATCCTTTTATGCTTTACTCGAAAAAACAGCAAGAAACCTTCCTTTCTCCTACTTTAAATAGTTTTCAACCAAGCCATTAGATGCAATTTCTCATATGAACTCCTAGACGACTATGTTGCTCGGACTCTTCAAAAATGCCTATGGGTGCTTGTCTGATACTACAAAAGTAGAGCGTTTTGAAGAATCCGACACGGGTGTAGCAACAATTTTGGAGAGTCTGAGTAACATAGCTTCTAGAAGAAGTGTTTTTTCCCAAACATCTGACGAGGAAACCTAATCTCCATACAGTATGTAGCTAAAAAATGGGAGTAAACAGCATAATAGAAGTCAGAGCCATAAACAGCAAAATCAGCTAGTAGACTTGGTAAAAGCAGATTGTCATGAAAAACATACAGGCTTCACATCCCCATTCCATATGCAATGTACCGCCAAGAACCCAATTACAGCTGGAACAATATATAGCAGAGCAGGCTGAAAAGAAACAAATATCAAGTCAAAAATTAATGGCTGCGATTTCTTCCCAGGGATATAGTGTTAAAAGTTTAATTCAGACACCAAACCTGTGCCGCTTGGAACCAGTTCATAACAAATATTGTAAGTGCCAAACCAAATGTGTATCCTAAAAATGCACTCTTGAAATATTGGGGCTCCTTCCCCCTGGAAACATCAAAACGGAGTGCCAATGCAACAAAAATGCCTGAAAGATTGAAGTGATCAAATGTTACCAAGTGTATTTACTCAAGCAAAGGAGTTGCAAAAGGAAATGATGTAAGACCATGGCAAAAAGCAAATAATAAGCATTTGTGAAAGAAAAAATAAGTTCAGTAGCTAGAGTAAACGAAATAAAGCTTTTCTTCAATATGGTAAACCTCATCCCTCATTCCTTCTCGAGGGACCAACAGTGGTTTTTTCCACCTTTTCCTCTTACTGTCTCAAACCCCAAACCTCATGGTTTGAGATGGAGGATCCCTCCATTATGCTTAATCTCTCTGGTTTAGTCATAGCTAATAATTTGTAAAGTTGCATTCATAGCTATTTACAAATAGCACGGTCAACAATCAGAAATAGATTTTTATGAAGATGGAGGTTATACCTGGAATAACTATATCTCCAAGACCCAGCATTGAGAAGGGGCGTTTAGCATCCGCTGTGGGAAACAAAAGCTGCAGACAGAGCAATTTTATACTCAAGACACATTAACTAATAAAGGGTGTGGAATGGAAAATTTAAAGAATCAGCTAAAAAAAAAAAGTCACTATACACACCTTGATAGGAGCATCAAAAGATTTGGCTACACTGACCATCACTGGGGTAAAAAAGACCCAGAAGATGTCATACACAAAAAGTCCTGCCTGCATTTTTCGAAAGCCATGGGCATTCCACATCAGCGACAAGTTAATGAATATAGAAAGTTGTATAAGCAAATGCTAATGCCTATGTGAAAGAACGCCATAAAGAAGCCTAAAAAACTCCCATTAGGGGTTAATATAATATGATCCACGCAAAGGGATGTCTTTGTGCAGGTAAAATCATTAGAAATATCTCATGAAGTTCTTTTCCCACTTCTTCAAAGGGATATTGGGAAGAATCAAATAAGGAAAAACAAAGGGATTTTTGGTTTAAGGCCAGAAACATAAACAGAATGGCACCTATGAACCATGTACAATTACATATAATACACAAATTTCTTCACTTACCAATAGTATGGCACCAGTCTTAAATGATCCAAGTGAAAGCATTTCAATACCCTGAAATCAAATGGGCAAAGGAAAATCCGTATCATTCATCAAGGTAGACATGATGAGACTTAAGAGGGGACCAAACACTTTTCAGCTCTGCAAAAATCTCCATCATTCGAAGCAGACAAATAGATAATGTAATGTTGGCTCAAAGTAAGGATCCAATGTGGGATGCAGGTAGGGCACATATCACAAGTAAGAACCCTATCAATGACAAGGATCCTGGTGTTTTAGCGGGAGCACAGTAGAGGGGTGGGCCCATATTCTACCAAATTCATAAATGTAGGCCAATCAAATGAGATTTTCCCGTTGTCAATAAATAAATGAAAATAAAATAAAGGCATCAAATTGCCATCATGGATCCAAATGTACATAGTCGCCTTTGCAGCTAGACAAGTACAACTATGCTTGGTCCTAGAACAAGTGTAGACAAATGCGAGTTATTTATATGAAAGTTGACCTCTCCATTCACGTCACCTAGTTTGATAAAGGGTACATATTAAAATAAAAAAGAAAAGGAATCAATGAGTCTTAAATTGGTACTTCCTTTGTCCCAGTTGTATGATACTCTCTCCATTTTGGCATATATCCCTCCGTCCACTTTATGTGATTCACTTTGGCTAGCCATGAAGTTTGAAAAAGAAAGAATTTCTTCTGAATCTTGTCTCTAAAACAAACCATAGATGTTTGTGTGGGCCATAAATCATCTCATTAAGCGTAAAATGAAAAGTTTAAAGTTGAAACATTTCTAAATACAAAAAAAATATCATTCCTTTTAAACGGATGAAAAAGGGAAGTGCATCACATAAATTGGAATAAATATATTTTTAAATAAGCCATAATAACATCTACTACATAAAATTGGATGGAGGAAGTATACAATATACTCTACCTAAATTATTAACATCCATCTAAATTAAACATATTTTCAAAATAGGAAGTCCATGTGAATTTGGCCTCTGAAAATGAAGAAATTTAAGACTATTGTCAGGACAAATGACATACTAACACATCAAGCCACACAAACTGCGATTGAAGCATGAAGCTCACAAATTATATGATTGGTGAATATCAAATTGCTTATTAATGATGAAATAAACAGCCAGCCAGCAAAAGAGCAGAACACCTTCATATCACAAATTCAGACACTGGACTAGTGAGTAGTACTAAACCACATTTTCTTAGAATAAATGATAAGATTTTTTAGTTATTATTATGAGACAGGAGCCAGATTAGCCATCAACCCATTATCATTAGCAGGCTTGGCAGCTTATCATTCACTCATTGGTAACTCAATATGGGGGCCACGATGTTTGTTAATCTGGAATAAAAAGTGTTGGAACAATAACAGTTGCAAATCTCAAACACAAGAGAAATGTGTATTTAACTGAGTGCCTGACTTTTGCAAGAAGAAAGAAGGGATACAACAACTACGCCTCATCCAAAACAAGTTGAAAGAAGGAATAATAATGAAAAAAAACATCTGCTGATCCAGTAAAAATGAATAATGTAACTTAGATAGATATGCTGACAAACCTGAATGCAAAAGGCAAGGCCCAAAACGTTGTTAGCTAGCCAATGCTTCTGTTTAGCATACCATACACAGAAAATGGTTCCAGGAAATGCAGCAACAATCTGAGACCTTGTGAACTCAATCTCCAAAGCTGAAAAGGAGGAAAAGAAATAACTAAAATGAGCATTGTAAGCCCAAGGATTCTTCCAACAGGATCAATTGGCATTTTCAGAAGAGACAAGAAAGTGGTCCCTACAGCGGAAATATGGGAAGTGCCATATTATGAGATCATCATTCCACTTATTTGGCAAGAAATGTTTGATAGAAGGTAACAGTGTCGCCCTGTAAAGCCACAAAGAGATGACATAAAGCACACGCACAGAAAAGCTACTGTTCACTAACTTGAAATAGAATATATTAAGCATAGCAGAATGATCCATACGGAGGGAACATACGAAAGTGCAGCAATGCCAAGTACGAAGAAGTAGCACGTCAACACTGCATTAACCAGGTCTTTTGACAGGAATTTAAATAGCAAGAACAATGACAAGAGCATTGCACTTCCAACCAAGGGAAACCTCATTGCATGTTCATTAGACATTGTTTCCTGGAGTACAGCAACCGAACAATTTTAAGTGATATCAAAACAGACAAGACTGAAAAAATAAAAAGAAGGGAAGCTGCAACTTGGAGTCCAGAAGATATACCGAAGGTGGAGTAGGCTTAACAGAACGGCAGCAACCCACAAAGACAGTAAGGCAAGCTGTTACAATGACATTTACATTTGGATCCACATTCACCACCAGTGGTGCCAGACTCAAACCTGAATCCACCAAAAAAAGCAAGAGTTTCAAGGTAATTGCATCAACATAAAATTTAAAAGTGATTTGAAATTGCCATGACCACCTAATTATACCTTCTAATCTCCAGATAGCATATATTATTCGAGCACGAACAAGCATTGAGAAAAGGGGTTTAAAAAAAAAGAGAAAAAGCGGGCAGCAGGAAAATATCCTCTAGGGAACATGTAAATTTCTAATATTGGCATAGCTAATTATCAGATACAGAAATGCTATCAACAAAGCAAAATGATGTAACAAACATCCAATACATAAGAAAATGCTAAAAATGTTATAAGAACCCCTTCGGCCATATATGTCTGCTCAATGAACTGGATATGTGGAGTGGAACCTACTGTAACATAAAGGAAAATGGGTGACAGTAGTAATATGACCGCCTAAAAGGATTTGAATATCCATTCCAACCACTATAGAATCTTCTCCAGTCAATTGGATATTTAGTGTCATAATCAACCACACCTCAAATTCCAACAACAAAAAGATAGGAAGTGCAGCTGCAGAGAGAATCAAAAGGTACAAAACTTAAGTTACTTTTTTATTTTTATGATAGTGGTGTCCGGACCAATTTGCGTGCACTTCAACTAGTTCCACCAGCATCAGCATAGGTACCAGGTAACTTTGTCCAAGGCTGCTTGGATAGATGGGGAGATATTGCCTGGTGTTTTTGCCTCTACCCACTCCATTAACCACTAAACTGTACTATTGGGCGCAAAATTTCAGTTAATAAGCATGACTCATCTTGCAAAGTATATTAAACAAGAAAAATAAACATTCACCTACATTGTGCCTCTCCAATTAACAACAAAGAATGCATGAATCAAAATCAACAGAAACCATACCTAACAAAGCAACATTCGCGATACGCTCCATATTCTTCATTCTCAAAGGTATCAAAATGCAGAACTCCGCTCCAGTTCAGACTCCCCCAACAAGAGGAACCTATAGGACAACCAACATCATGAGCACCAATTATCAAACTTTACATCTTTCTAAGATCATAAGAGTACAACTGAATCATACATAAACAGAACAAAAGCTTCATCACAAAACCAACACAGCAACAGCAGAAAAGTAATAAAAAATCAAGATTCACCTCCTAAAAAAACACATTTTTATCACAAGTTGAAAATCTAATAAAAATCATTTCTTTAGGCAAACCCAATTTAACAAATTCCCTAAATTTTGCCTCTGAATTTTAAAATTGCAAAATCAGACATTGGAATCAACCATTTTTAACATAAACCCATTTTCTTAAAACGTTTAAATTACAATAAAAACAACCCAATAAACCCAATCAAATGAAAAAAAAAAAAAAAAAAAAAAAAATCTTGATGCAAATATACTCAATTTTACCTTACAAGAAAACAAAAAAATTTGAGGTGAGTTTCTCTGCTGATCTTCAAAGCACACAGATCGGCGAGATTTTTGGATTTGGGAATTTTGCTATGTAAACATTTTTTTGGTTTTTATTTTTCTTTTCTGTGCTAATAAAATAATGTTTTAGGCTTTTTGTGGGAAAAAACACGTCAGTATTGGTTGTTCTGACCAATGAAAGACTGCCACGAAGCATCATAAAATATCTTTATTATGGCAAGTTAATAGTACTAAGTTTTAGTGTAGTAATTTAGTATTAGTATTATTACTCTTAAAAAGAGAGAAAAAAACAAAATGGATTGCTCATATTTTGTGAAGGTTCAAGTAGTCCATTAAAAAAAATACTAGTTTCGGTAAATATAAGTTACTTAAAAATACCTTCGGTTTTATGAACCATTTTGAATAAGAATACATCACATTTAACATTTAAAATTTGATAGCATGAATTTGTTTAACTGTCGATAAAGAACGAAAAGTTCTCTGGTAAGATTAAGAGCATGGTGAGTTATGTTTCTATTCATTTCACACTAAAACAATGGAGATAATTGATAGAATATTGTTTTGATTATACTAATTTTGAGGGTAAATTTATATTTTTCCTTATTGCAATTACTTATATAGTCGAAGGCATTAATTGACAAAAGTAATTATACTTTATGAATTTTATTTTAATATTTTGAAAGACTCAAAGGGTGAGTCCTGTTGTAATTTGGTATATTATACCACATTCGTTTCGACAAGGTTGATGGATCAAAAGGTTATCATAAAGAAATTTGTACAATTACTCAAGATATTTCATGTGTATCTACTTATTTTACGAGATTGTGTACTTTGGGATGAGTTTTGATGCACTTGTTCCTCCACCATCGTGTGGTTGTGATAAGTCGAAAGTGTATGTTAGTCATCTGCAGTATATGCGCTTATTTTTTTTTCTAATGGGATTGAATGAGTCGTGTAGCCAACAAAGGAGTCAAATACTGATGATGATACCTCTACCATCCTTGAATAAAACTTACTCAATGATCATTGCTGATAAAATTCAAAGACTGACAGTTGGTTCATATTCAGAAATTGAATTGGGTGAATCATCAACTGCTCTCTATGTAGGAAACACCAACTCTAGCAGACCTAACTATATTCACAAAATAGTAGTTTTCATGTTTGAAATGTTAATCTAAGTACTAATGGTTAAGGTTAACAAACAATACCTCTTCCAACGATGTTGGTTATAATTTCCAGAATACTTCAGAAAGGAACAAGAAGAATTGTGGCTTGCAATGTGAAGTTTGTAAGCTGAAAGCACATACCAAGGAGACTTGTTACAAAGTAGTTGGGTATCATTCTGGTCATCCCAAGTTCAGAAATAAATTTGGTGGGATAAGGATGGAAAATGTAGTTGACTATGATGATCCTTTTAGTGCAGTTGTGAGAAGCCAAGGTATGCAGGACATGCATCTTATGGAGCAGCCAACATTTACAAAGGAACATTATGAACAGATACTGAAATTGCTTAGAAAGAGAAAAGCACTAAAGAATCTGCCATCAACATGATAGGTGAAGCTCACATGGCAGGTATTGCACATGTTTTTATGGTAGATAATAATACTAATAGTGATACCAAACACTTGATAGTTGATTCGAAAGAAACTAAGCACATTACCTCAGTATTAGATGTATTGTTTGACACGTGTTTTGACAAATAGAAAGTAATTTCATTTACCTAATGATCAAATCACTACAATTTCTCATGTTGGGAAGTATAAATGGAATGGTAGAGATGTCTTAAAAGATGTGTTGGTGGTACCTGATTTCAAGTATGATTTGTTGTTTGTATCACAACTCACCAAACAACTTCAATGTTCAATCAAATGTTTCCCTGAGTTTTGTGTGTTTCAGGATCACTCCATTGGGAAAGTGAAGGGGATTGGTAAAGAAATTAGAGGTCTCTATATTTTGCTGGACAACAATATTCATCATGACACTAATAAAGGACCAAAATTGATGATTGTTAATGTATACAATGCTGGAGAAGATCTATTGTGGCATAAGAGATTAGGACATCTATCCATAAATGTTCTTAGGAAGATGTCAATAGCATTGGAAGGATAGGACAACATCATTAAGGATGAATGCACAATTTGCCCTGTGGCAAAACAAACTAGGTTGTCATTTTCTGTGAGTTGTACTAGATGTAGTACTATTTTTGATATGGTACATCTTGATGTATGGGTCCCTAAAAATAGCTACTCACAATGGTTTTAGGTATTATTTTTTAACATTAGTTGATGATTACAGCAAGATGACATGGTTGTATTTGTTGATAAAAACTCAATTTGCCACTTCTGTGAAGATTTTTCGATCTAACAATGGTAGTCAATTTTTTAATAAAAAGTGTAATACTCTATTTGAATACTCATGAATTATACATCAAGGTAGTTGTCCTCACACACCACAATAAAATGGTGTTATGGAGAGGAAACATAGACACATATAAGAGGTGGCTAGAGTATTCAGATCCCAAGGGAGTATACCTATCAAGTTTTGGGGTGAATGTATCTTAACTACCATTTATATGATAAATAGGCTGAATACACCAATGCTTAAGGGAAAATCTCCATATAAGTTCATATACACAAAGTTGCATTTGCTCACCTGAGAGTACTTGGTTGTTTATGCTATGCAACTAAGGTTGTCAAAGTTAACAAGTTCTCGCCTAGAGCTACTGCTTGTGCATTTTTGGCCTACTCTACCACTCAAAAGGGCTATATCCCTTTTGATTTACATGACAAAAGGTTGTTGGTTAGTCGAGATATAGTTTTTTATGAAATTGTGTTTCCATTCAGTGTTGGCTCATCTCAGAGTTTCCTACTTTTACTTTTTTGCCTATTTTTCCATTTCACTTGGATAAGGATGAGGATGATCAATTGACTCATGTTGAACCCCCTATAAACTCCACTAGTAGTGGTGGTGAGTTGTTTCCAAATAGTGGAGCAAGGGATATTGCTATAGATCTATACCCTACACTAGATGTTGTTATTGGTGCTGACCAACCTGATTTGGAACTAGTTCCTAAACTACATGCTAACATACTGCTCTTAAAAGGTCAGTAAGGGCCACTGCACCACCTACATGGCATAAGGATTATCACACTAGTACTAAAGTCATCAAACCAGTTCCTCATCCTATAACAAACTATGTTTCTTACCTATATGTTTCTTCTCATATCAAGCATACATAGTCAAAATCTCCATGGGTGTGAAACCATCAACTTATGAAGAAGTTATAACAGATGCAAGATGAGTTGATCCTATGAATCAAGAACTGCAAGCTTTGAAAGATAACGGGACTTGGAAACTAGTTCATTTACCTCATTGTCAGTCAGTGATTGGCTGCAAATAGGTGCACAAGATCAAATATAAGCCTGACATGATATGAAAAGATACAAAGCAAGACTTGTAGCAAAGGTATATAATCAGACTATTGGTGTTGATTATCAAGAAACCTTTTCACTAGCAGTGAAAATGGTGACAGTTAAAACTGTTATTACATTAGGTGTTGTAAAGAATTAGCCCTTATTCCAAATAGATGTCAACAATGCCTTCTTGATAGAGGATTTTTTGGAAGATGTTTTGAAGGAGATGCCTAAAGGTTTGAAGGTCCGAGGGAGACACATATGGTCGGTAAGCTTGTCAAGTCATTGTATGGACTCAAACAAGAATCTAGACTATGGAACTTCAAACTAATAGAAGCATTAGTAAACTCAGAATATAATAAGAGTTATCTAGACTACTCTTTATTCACTAAGAAGCAAGGAAACAAGATGGTAATCATTGTGGATGATTTGCTAATAAGTGGCAATGACACACAACTGATTCAGGATACCAAACTAGTACTCCGTCAATCTTCAAAAATTAAAAATTTAAGAGAGTTAAAGTTTTTCTTTGGAATTGAATTGAGCAAATTAAATAAGGGAATTTTGATAAACCAAAGGAAGTATGCTATAGAGTTATTGGTTTAACATGAGGCAAGATAACTTTAACTCATTTTGAGTGTAACATAAAACTGACTAAAGCTGAGTAGACTGATGATAGGGCACCTGAGTTGGTTGAACTATTTGAAAATGTACAATAATATCAAGAATTATTTGGAAACTGTTTTACTTAACCATCTGATATTGCCTACATAGTTTGAACATTAAGTTAGTTTATGCAGAAACTTAGAGTGAAACATTATAATGCAGCATTGAGAGTTCTATGGTATATTAAGACTTAACCAGGGCTGGGATTACTAATTTCATCAGAAAAGGACCTGAATCTAACATGGTATTGTGATGTTGATTGGGCTGCATGCCCAAACACCAGACTATAACAGATTACATCCTCAAACTTGGTGACTCCCTCATTGCCTAGAAATCCATGCAGAAGTTCAACAGAGGCTAAGTATAGAAGTTTAGCAAGTTTAACAACTGAGGTAGTCTGGGTCACTAACTTGCTAAGGAATTGGAAATTCATATTGAAGGACCAGTATAAATCCACTATGATAGCAAAGCAGTTATTCAAATAGTTGCAGATCTAGTATTTTATTTGAGAACTAAACATATTGAGATAGATTGTCACTTTATCAGGGAAAAGATTTGATCAAAACTGTGTATATTCCTTCACATGATCAACTAGAAGACTTATTTACTAAAGATTTGTGAAGGACTCAACATGAGTTCTTATTGTCCAAACTAGTTGTCTTGAATGTCTTCATAGAACCTAGTTTGAGGGGGAGTATTAAAACTATAGGAGTTATATAGCTATGGAACCGTTAGTTTAACTTAACCCAATCATCTAGTTAGTAGTTACACAACTATCAAGTTAGTTAGAGGAACAATTATTTGTCAAGTCACCTAGCAAGTTAGTTAGTGAGATGTGCAATGTGTATATGTGTCATGGAATATGTGTACTGATTAATTCATTCAATGCAATAAAAATTTCCCAAATTATAGTTGTTTATTCTTTTTGTTCTTCACTCCTTTCTTCTGTTTCTCCTTCATCTGATCATATTTTATCTCTATCGTCTCATTGCTCGAATTGAAACGAGAAGGTTGTTTGAAAAGAAGATGGTGTTTTAAGTTTGAGGATCGAAGTAATGGATAAGGGAAGAAGGTTGTGTTTGAAAAGACTGTGAATTTTAATGTTCTCAGTAGCAAATAAGCAATTTCCAAGGTTGTACATAAGCTTAGCTAAAGGCATGTGGTCTACAGAAAACAAGAGGACTAAAGTCTCCACTTACATAATGCAAGTTTTTGTCCTATTTCAATTTTGGTAGACAAAAGTAATTTCAATGGAATGTAAATTTTGTTGCTTTAATGATTGGGATGACTAGAGATACATATTATAAGTCTTTTGCGACAAGAAAAATTGGCTCTTCTCTTGATAAAAATAACGCGTATCAGCAAGAAACACATCAAAAGTCGGCCATGTTCAACTCCTTTATTTCTTCATGATTTACTCCCACATTCTTCTCTCCTTGATTGGAGTTGTATTTTAAAATTTTCTTAGTAGATCACTTTAGATAGGTTTTGTGTGTTAGTTTTGCATGTGGTTGAACGTGAAGTCGCATGATTTTGAAAGATTGTGACTTTTATGATAAGGCAGAAAGTATATTTTCATACTAGCCTTTGTTGGCTATAAATAGAAAGGTTTCCTCATATTTTTAAATTACGAATTTCTAAGCTTTCTATTCTTCTTTTTAAAACACCCAATTTAATATATCTCTATATTTGATAATATATTTATTGAAAGAAGACACATTTTCACATTGAAGGATAGTGACTTTTTTATAGAGTTATGACTTTTCTGATAAGTGTTGACTTTCCTAAAGAGTTGTGATTTCTTGATAAAGCAGAATAAGCACATTTTCATACTAACCTTTGTTGGTTAAAATAGAAGGGGTTTCCTCACATTTTTAAACTACGAATTTTCTAAGATTTCTATTTTTTTTTCTTTTTAAAAAACTCAAGTGTAATATGTAGTCATTGAGTGAGTTCGAAGTTCAGTTAAATTTGGAAATCCCCCAATTCAAATGCTAAACAACGATAATACCCTTAACTAAAAACACTCAAAACCAGGAACTCCAACAATAAAATAATAAATAAGTAGATAATTGTAGGAGAATGGAGGAGAAGGTATATATGTAAGGTGTAATTAAGATATTTTAAGAGTGACTTTTTGCATTTACATATCACACAATTTTAAAATGAGAAAAAGTTCTTAAAAAAAGGACAAAAAAGATGCAATATAATCAAAGGGCATAGAGAGGTGTCACACCACCTTACATTATTCAGAGGAACTTACACATTGTTATTTCATTTATAATACTTTACTTAAATTTTTGGTTTAATAATATTGGCATTATCTTAAAAATAGTGTAATAGTTTGTCATTCACGTGCTTCAATACTAGTATAAAGATAATAGTGTCATCATCTCGATTTTCACATCTACTCAAGTATAACTCCACAAAATCACACTCTCACATTTTTGATTTGTATCAAAGACTCTTTTCATTAACATTTTATTCAAACAATCACAAAAATAATTTTCTCACATTTTTAGATTATATAAAAGAATCTCATTTTTCTTATCTCTATTCTAACTCCATAAAATATAACTTTCGCCACCTTCGTTTGTATCGAAATATTTTCATTTCATTTTATCTCTACTCAGAAACTTTGCAAACAACTCTTTTACTTTCACAGTTTATATCGAAATCTTTTCTCTCTTTTTCTTCTCAATCTCATCTCTGTTCAACACAATTTATATGTCAAACAACTTTCTCATAACTTAGATTGTAATGACAAAAAGATTTCCCCTCTTTTACTTTCACATTTTATATTGAAATCTTTTCTCTCTTTTTATTTTCAATCTCATCTCTATTCAACACAAAGTATATATCAAACAATTTTCTCGTAACTTAGTTTGGAACAAAAAAAGGTTCCCTCTTTTCTTACTTTTTTAATAGAATACGTTATATTATATACAAGTACCTAACAGCCATCCCAACAGAGTGTTAAGGTCACGTGTGATAATTAAGCAATTAGGTTTTGCGGAAACATAACCAATCAACACTCACTTCGAAGAGTTGTGACTTTCTTGATAAAACACAATAAACACATTTTCATACTACCCTACGTTGGTTGAAATAGAGGGGTTTCCTCACATTTTTAGACTATGAATTTTCTAAGTTTTTTTTACTCTTCTTAAAAAACTCAAGTGTGATTTGAAGTCATTGAATGAGTTTGGAGTTCAGTTAAATTTGAAAACCCCCCAATTTGAATGTTAAATATTGATAATACCATCAACTAAAACCCTCAAAACCAGGAACTCCAACAATAAAACAATAAATAAGTAAATAATTGTAGGGGAATGGAAGAAAAGGTATATATAAGGTGTAATTAAGAGATTTTAAGAGTGAATTTTTGCATTTACATGTCACAAAAATATATTTAAAATGAGAAAAAAGTTCTAAAAAAAAGGACAAAAAAAGATAAAATATAATTAGAGGGCATAGAAAGGTGCCGCAGCACCTTACATTATTCACAAGAACTTACACATTGATTTTTCATTATAATCCTTTACTTAAATTTTTGGTTTAATAATATTGACATTATCTTTAAAAAATAGTGTAATAGTTTGGCATTCATGTGCAACGCACATGCATCAATACTAGTATAAAAATAACAGTGTCATCATCTACTCAAGTATTACTCCACAAAATTACATTTTCGATTTGCATCAAAGAATACTTTTATTAACATCCTATTCAAACAATCCACAAAAATAACTTTCTTACATTTTTTAGATTATATTAAAAAAAAACCTCATTTTTTTGTTCTTGTCTCTACTCTCACTCCATAAAACATAACTTTCACCACCTTCGTTCGTATCGAAATCTTTTCTTCTCATTCTATCTCTATTCAGAAACTTTGCAAACAACTCTTTTACTTTCATAGTTTATATCGAAATTTTCTCTTTTTTTCTTCTCAATCTCATCTCTATTCAACATAATTTATATATCAAACAACTTTCTCATAACTTAAATTGTAATGAAAAAAAGTTCCCCTCTTTTACTTTCACATTTTATATCGAAATCTTTTAACTCTTTTTCTTCTCAATCTCATCTCTATTCAACACAATTTATATATCAAACAACTTTCTCATAACTTAGTTTGTAACCAAAAAAAGTTCCCCTCTTTTCTTACTTTTTTAAAACAATAGGTTATATTATTTACTAGTACCTAACAACCATCACAACATAGTCTTAAGGTCACATGTGATAATTAAGCATTTAGGTTTAGCAGGAACATAACCAATCAACACTTGTTTCGAAGAGTTGTAACTTTCTTGATAAACCACAATAAATACATTTTCACACTACCCTATGTTGGTTGAAATGGAGGGGTTTTCTCACATTTTTAAACCATTAATTTTCTAAGTTTTTTTTCTCTTCTTAAAAACCTCAAGTGTGATTTGTAGTCATTGAGTGAGTTTGAAGTTCAGTTAAATTTGAACACCTCTCGTCTTGAATGATAAATAAATATTATACCCTCAACCAAAAACACCCAAAAGCAGGAACTCCAACAATAAAACAACAAATAAGTAGATAGGTGTAGGAAAATGGAAGAAAAGATATATTTAAGGTGTAATTAAGAGATTTAAAGAGTGACTTTTTTGCATTTACATATCACACAAAATTTTAAAATGAGAAAAAAGTTCTAAACTAAAGGACAAAAAAGATAAAACATAATTAGCGGGCATAGAAAGTTGCCACACCACCTTACATTATTCATAGGAACTTACACATTGTTATTTCATTATAATCCTTTACATAAATTTTTGGTTTAATAATATTGACATTATCTTTAAAAATAGTGTAATAGTTTGGCATTCGTATGCAACGCACATGCATCAATACTAGTATAAAAATAACAGTGTCATCATCTCAATTTTCACATCTACTCAAGTATTACTCCACAAAATCACACATTCACATTTTTTATTTGTATCGAAGAATCTTTTTATTAACATCCTATTCAAACAATCCACAAAATAACTTTCTTACATTTTTAGATTATATAAAAAAAAAACTCATTTTTTTTTTGTTCTTATCTCTATTCTCACTCCATAAAACATAACTTTCACCACCTTCGTTCGTATCGAAATATTTTCATCTCATTCTATCTCTATTCAGAAACTTTGCAAACAACTCTTTTACTTTCATAGTTTATATCAAAATCTTTTCTCTTTTTTTATTCTCAATCTCATCTCTATTCAACACTATTTATATATCAAACAACTTTCTCATAACTTAGACTGTAACGAAAAAAAAAAGTTCTCCTCTTTTACTTTCACATTTTATATCAAAATCTTTTCTCTCTTTTTATTCTCAATCTCATCTCTATTCAACACAATTTATATATCAAACAACTTTGTCATAACTTAGTTTGTAACCAAAAAAAGTTCCCCTCTTTTCTTACTTTTTTAATACAATAGGTTATATTATTTACTAGTACCTAAATACCATCCCTAACATAGTCTTAAGGTCACATGTGATAATTAAGCAATTACATTTAGCGGGAACATAACCAATCAACACTCGTTCCGAAGAGTTGTGACTTTCTTGATAAAGCGCAATAAACACATTTTCATACTTCCCTATGTTGATTGAAATGGAGGGGCTTCCTCACATTTTAAACTACGAATTTTCTAAGTTTGTTATTTTTCTCTTCACGCAAGTGTGATTTGTAGTCATTGAGTGAGTTCGAAGTTCAATTAAATTTGAAGACCTCCCGTCTTGAATGTTAAATAAATATTATACCCTCAACTAAAAACACCGAAAAGCAGGAACTCCAACAATACAACAATAGATAAGTAGATAATTGTAGGAAAATGGAGGAGAAGGTATATGTAAGAAGTGTAATTAAGAGATTTTAAGAGTGACTTTTTTACATTTACATATCACAATAAATTTATAATCCTTTACTTAAATATTTGGTTTAATGAAATTGAAATAATCTTTTGAAATAGTGTAATAGTTTGGCATTTACGTGCAACGCACGTGCATCAATACTAGTATAAAATTAAAAGTGTCATCATCTCAGTTTTTACATCTTGCAAGTATGACTCCACAAAATCACACTCTCACATTTTCAATTTGTATCAACATATATTTTTTTTAACATCCTATACAAACAATCTACAAAAAGAACTTTCTCACATTTTAGATTATATAAAAAAAAACTCATTATTTTGTTCTTATATCTACTTTTATTCTATAAAACACAACTTTCACCACCATCATTCGTATCGAAATCTTTTCATCTCATTATATCTATATTCAGAAACTCCGCAAACAACTCTTTTACTTTCACAGTTTATATTGAAATTTTCTCTCTCATTTTCTTCTCAAGCTCATCTCTATTAAACACAATTTATATATCAAACAACTTTCTAATAACTTAGATTGTAACGAAAAAGGAGTTCCCCTCTTTTACTTTCATGTTTTATATCAAATTTTTCTCTCTTTTTCTTCTCAATCTCATCTCCTATTAAACACAAATTTATATATTGAACAACTTTCTCATAACTTAGATTGTAACGAAAAAGAAGTTCTCCTCTTTTGCTTTCACATTTTATATCAAATTTTTTTCTCTCTTTTTCTTATAAATCTCATCTCTATTAAACACAATTTATATATCAAACAACTTTCACATTTTATATCGAAATGTTTTCTCTCTTTTTATTTTCAATCTCATCTCTATTCAACACAATATATATATATATATATATATATATATATATATATATATATATATATATATATATATATATATATATATATCAAACAACTTTCTCATAACTTAGATTGTAACCAAAAAATGTTCCCCTCTTTTGTTACTTTTTTTATTTTCTTCTTAGCTCTTGATCTTCAATCTATCAAAATAAAGTGATGGATATCGATGATGATATCTGTCACGCCACGAGTCTACACCTTGGACGTGGCCGACACTTGAGAATCATTGTTTGTCCCCAAACAAACTTTTGGTCTGGTTGATTACTTAGCAGAAGACTTACGCAAGTAATTATAGGCTCAAAACATACTTAAATCTGTTAAACTCAAATATTCATCTCATAGAGTCTGGAAAATACTCAATAGCAATACTTATAGTTTGTAAAACAACTCAAAAGAAAATAAATACCGAGAGACATCTCGACTTTATCTATATATGAAGTCTCTAATATTAAAGAAGGATGTCGGGATAAGACCTACGTCATCTCTAAACTACTAACTAGAAAGTAAATGTGAAGTCCTCTAGGATGTAAGGAGGCTCACCAAAAGCTAGTTGAAGTGTAAAGTTATCTCAATGAAGCACCTGTTGATGATCCTAAACACTTGTATGTGCATCATAAAAATATGTAGGTCAAATGACATTAGTACATTTAAATGTACGAGTATGTAATATAGTTGAAGCGAAATAATTGAATAAATGAATTGCAATAGATAAAATATACTCAAGCTGAATATAAAGAAAACAAAGGAGTTAAATCATTTAAAGTTTTACAAAATACTTACTCATCTCTGAACTCAACATAATAAGCGATATATTCAAATAGAGTTTAATTATATTGGGAGATTCTCTAACCAACAACCATCACTATGAGCTGCATAATGATACAACATCTCGCTCACGCTGCCAGAACTGTCCTAACCCTGTAAGGGTATAGAACCTCTCAAATAAGTGGATCCACTAAGCAATAAGGATTCACCTAAAAAGTATGATTTTGTACCCATGTTGGCAAGAGATGGTTTATAAGGATTTTGAGTTGTTTGAACTCATCCCCATATCGATGCTTAATACTACTACTAATAATACATATACTCATGCTCAAATTTATAAAACATACTCTTTCTCTGGTTTGAGATAGTTACTCAAACTATCCTCTTAAAAGAGGTAACTGCTCTAAAATATCTCTAAACTCATTGCTCATTTAAAAAAAAGGTTTCTCTTTTCTTAATGTAAAAAGTGTTACAACAGGAATACTTAGTTCCCGTATACTTGTAACATCCCTCCTTAGAAAGAGCTAAATTTAGAAAGCGTTATATTGGAAATAACTAAATTGAGAATTTTGCAAGTCATGCTTAAGTTGTGGTCAACTTCAAACGACCATAACTTTCGGTACAGAATGGGTTAGGTGGCCCATAAGATATAAATGAAAGGTCTTGAAATCTTCTTTCCAATGCCACTAAGTTTGATATATAATTTTTGAGTTCGGATGAAGAAGATATGACAATTTGAAATCTATCTGTCATAAATAGCTTAGTTCTTCTCATAGGTCTTCAACTATCTAGAAGAATAAAAGATCATATCCCATTTATGCATCAAAGCACCACCTAACCTGACTCCAAAAGTATCACAGTATACGGTAAATTCCATCCTCTTCTCGGGTAGAGTTAAAACAAAAGCTAAAGTCAACAAGGTCTTGTAAGCTTTTGAAATCTCTCCTCACACTCATCAAACCACTGAAAGCTCACACTCTACCTAGTCAATTTGGTCAAGGGAGATGCAATAGTGATGAAACACTAAACAAACCACCAATAATAGCCTGCAAGTCTCATAAACTCTAAATCTTGGTAATTAGAGTAGGCCAAGTTTAACCTCTTACTACCTCAATCTTGGATGGATCCACTCGAATACCCTCCTTGGACACCACATATCCTAGAAATGTAACAAAATCAAGTGAAAACTCACAATTGAGAACTTGGCATACAACTTCTTTTCCCTCAATCTCTGGACCACAGTCCTCAAATGTCGAACATGGTCCTCCTCAGTCTTGGAGTATACCAAGATGTCATCGATGAACACTATCACAAAATAATATAAATATGGTTGGAACATCTCGTTCATAAACATCATAAATATTGTTGTATAGTTAGTTAAACCAAAAGACATCACAAGAAACTCACAGTGACCATATCGAGTCCTCAAAGTAGACTTAAGGATATTCTCTACCCTAATCTTCAGCTAATGGAAGCCGAATATTAAATCAATCTTAGAGTTGTTCGAGTGAAGTTTTGACATTCGAGATAGGTTTGCCTATTCCTCTTTTAGATTGAGATGAGTAAGTGATCTTTCTTAGGGCGTCAACTATGAAATGAGTTGTATAAGATTTGAAATTTTTGTTTAGTATGTGTGATGCCTATTTGTGATGTTTAGCCTATATGGAGGCTCGTGTGAAACTGGTTATTGTTGTTGAAAACTTGTGACATTTGAGTAATTGACCGAGCGAGGGGTTGTGTGACTTATCCTTATATTTGACATTGAGATGCCCGATTTAGGGGCTTGACTTGAATTTTGGAATGAAAGAAATGCTTTCTAAGTGGTAAAGATTGATTTCAAATGGATTCCTTCACTATCCCTATCATTTGAGGACATGCTTCATGACTTGTTGAGTTTGGGTACTTGAATCTATTTGAAATCCTTGATAAACTGATTATGCCTTGGTTTTGTATGTGTTGTGATACATTCATCCTCATGCAGCATGCCATTATTCATGGAAATACGAGAAAATGGAGAAATACTATCTTTTTGTGGAAGAAAATGTAACACCTTACTTATATCCTTAACCATGGGCTAGGTGGAAAGTTGATGAGATATTGAGATAATGAGATTGATTTATGAACTGTGAGTCCCACATGGGTCCTTGTTTAGAAGGTAAAGCTCAGCAAGATGTATACAACAGGTTGTGTGACGACCTTGGTTCCACCACACCATTCCACCATTTCATCATCTCAATGCATTGCATTGGCCAACTTTGTTGTGTTGTGTAACTCACTATATGTTGATTTGAATATTATCTCTACCCTTTTATATTTACTTTATTCGCGTTGTTGTTACATAAATTGGCGGCACAAATGTCGGAGTGGGATTTTTCTGCATGCACGTGGAAGTTTTTCATAGTTTATTTCTTAAGTCTAATTAGTTGCTTATACTCAATCGGTCTAACCTCAGTACATATGGATTGTACTCACCCATACTTCTATGGTCCTCTTGATGAAGATACTAGTCAAGGTGATCTTCGTAAGCGACTGATCAAATCTAGCGATCTCCTCTTTGTCAGAGTTGGGTGAGATTTTGCTTTCTGGATCGCCATTGGTCTCCATCTATCATTTACAATCTTTAATTTCCTTTCAAGACTTAAGATATATTTTGGAATCTTGATAATGTATTAGATGCTCTGTGTACTTATGCTTCCAAGTTTTAGGGACTTCTTTGTTGTTTTCTTATCGATTGTGGTCTGACTTCCCTTTGAAAATTTTGTATGTGTTGTTTCTTTTGGCTAACACGCCACATTTAGGGTTCTCGAGGTGTGTGTCATCATGACCTTGACTTTTGGGTTGTGACAACTAGTATTCGTCCACTTAACTCTCGGGACAACCCGTATCGCTAAGGTCACGGTCTTAGCATAACAATCGAGAATAGCCTGATATGGGGAGAACTAATCCATACCCATGATAATATCAAAGTCTACCATCCCAGAATGATCAAGTCTACCCAAATGAGATCTTTTTTAATTGTCGAAATCATGATACTTTATTATACGAGTATATATATAAGTTGAACTTGAACAAACTATGGTTATCGATTTATCATACCGTAGCATACCGAAATCAAACTTCAAAATACTGAACCATATTGAATTAAATTTGTATGGTAATGGTATAATATTTTAAAAGCCGAATATCAAAAATACGGTATCAAAACTTTCAAATGTCATACCACACCATGCCCACCCCTAGTTGAAACATATTGAAAATTGATACATATTGAGTAGCTCCTAAATCATACTGAGGGATACTTTATTCGAAAGCATCACATATACATCATGATAATCTGAAAATAATCTAAGAGATGCTTTATCTGAAAGCATCTAATTCATAGAAATACGATAATTTGATAAATGCATTTGAAATAGCATAATTTTGAGTCATGAAAAATACTTGCATGCTATAGTTCATGAAATAACCATTGAAATCGTGCAAATTCATGGGTAAAACATGTAACTAGGGACTGATCATAAAGAAAACTAATTTGCATTAAAAATCCATGAAGATCATAGAAAATCATAGCTTGTAGGAATCATAAACTTGAAATTCTTAGATTTCCTTGGGACTCAATGAGTGGAATTGATGAAATTCTCACATATCTGGAGTGGAAACCATGTCTTGATTCTTGGGATGGAAACTTGAAGCTTGGAACCTTAGTTCTTACTTGAGAGGAGACTTGAGAGAGAAAAGATTGATTTTGGGAGAGTTATGAAAGAATGAGGGGTTAAGGTTGATAAGAATCATTTATTCCCACTTAGAATAGACCAAAACGACATAGTTTATGAATTAAAATAGCATAAAAAGACTAAAATTAACTTAAAAACTGATGAAGCCTTCTATGGTTGCCTTCCACGGGTCCTACAACACTTCACGGGCTGTGACAGTAGAGGAGTACTGGGATCTGAAGGTCGTTTCCAAGGATGCCTCTACGAGTTGTATACCCGTCCACAGGTCATACCTTTGCTCGTTAAAGGCGAGGATCTTAAATTCTTGGAGTTTGGTTCACAGAGGGTTCCATGGTCGGTGAAACTAACCTCCAAATTTCCAATTTCTGAGTTCAAGTCCACAGATCCCTTCACGGCCTGTGGTCCTTTCGCGGTCTGTGAATGAGTCCGTACAAATCTTTTTTTTTTGCAATTTCATGAGTTCATTTTTTATTTCAAAGGTATGATCTGGGTTTAGAAATTTTTGGGGTGTTACACCAAGGGACAAATGCAACAGTCCCAGGTAGTGCCCCCACCATCTTCCCGCTTCTAAAAATTTTTGTTAACCAAGATGGGACTGATCCCAGCTTAAACTCGATTTGATATACAAATTTTCTTACTTGGTATCTTAATGTGGATATATTAAATAATAACGGAATGGATCATTACAATATCAAAAGAATTGAAATATTGACAGGGGCTCATATCAAAATTTTGACACTACATAGAGATTTGAATTGGTTGAGATTGAAAATAAATCGATCTACAATGTATATTGTATTGTATCAATAATGTATATAGATGTATATATAATATATACATGATTATACTCTATTTATACAATATCAATATATTTCATATACACATAGACATTTTATTGAAAATGATTTTGTTGCTTATACATAATGGCAAGTAACTCTATTAT
Organism: Solanum bulbocastanum; assembly: GCA_037074985.1. Classification (NCBI taxonomy): domain Eukaryota; kingdom Viridiplantae; phylum Streptophyta; class Magnoliopsida; order Solanales; family Solanaceae; genus Solanum; species Solanum bulbocastanum. The sequence goes on from CM073607.1 coordinate 35,205,810, forward strand.
GTATTTATCTCATACAATACATAGTGAAACGAAATCAGTTTTCATATACATTAAATACACATACAAGTACTTAAAAACTTCTATTGTTAATGTATACAGAATCTATATACAAATCATTCATGCAACCATTCATACTTTTCTAAAATCTATTCGACTGAAACTCTAAAATTCAATTCGAGATTCAAAATAGACACTAAAGATGTTTTCTCAATTCGAAAACTATCAAACATTATTATACCGATGTTGTATGACTCTTTTAATCTTCTTCATCTTCGACGTTAGATTAACAATGGTAAAAAAAATTGTAAAAAGAGATATGATTAATTTACTCCCTAAAAATCATCCCAAATCCCCACTTTTCAGGATAAAATAATATATGAGGCATATGATTTAAAAAAGAAAAAAATTGCAGTTTTATATAGAATGTCTACATTTTTACCCTCTTTAACATCATGTCAAAGAAACTCTAGTGTTTCTAGTATAACTTACCTATACCAGAGTAGAATTTTTAGGATGTGTTTGATACGAAGAAAAATATTTTTAAATTTTTTAAAGTTCGATTAATCAAAGATTTTTGAGAAATAATTTCTTTAGAAAAAAATTCTTCTTAAAAATGAATAAAATGATTCATCTAATGGAAGTGGAGAAAACAATTTATATTAACGATATTTTACAAGGTGAATGGGAAACACACCTCATCTTTTATCCCCCACTGCCATAGCTGGGGGAACCAATCGGTGGCCCCCTAAACTTGGCACCAATTTTCATTTAGACACCTCAAGTAGGCTTTGTTCATTTTAAACACCTCAAGTAGGGGTCTGTTGTATAATTTTGACACTTCTTGTATTTTCAAAATCGCATATTAAGTGCGTACATCCAGACGCAAGAAGAAGAAGAAAAGAGGTGAGGTCATGGTGTTTGGGATCTGGAATAAAGGAAAAAAGAAAGTAAAATTGAGTCTTTAAAAAATAATTAAAATTTCTACGTGTCACATATCAATTCGTTTATTTTTCCACATAAGAGCGTTTGAATGTACGCACTTAATATGTGATTTTGAAAATACAAAAAGTATCAAAATTATACACCGGACCCCTACTTGAGGTGTTTAAAATGAACAAAACCTACTTGAGGTGTCTAAATGAAAATTGGTGCCAAGTTTAGGGAGCCACCGATGGTTTCCCTGCCATAGCTTTGATCCTCACCATCTCACACTCATCATACCTTCCTATCTACTATAGTATAAATGTAAATTATATATAAATATTTTTAAATAATATTTTTATTTATTTAACAAACATAAGAAAATATTTTTTTCTAAAACTCTACTTATTTTTAAAATATAGATTCTTAAAAGTGGGATCATGTTCTCCACCAACATATTTTATTGAAGGAATTTATGTACACTATTTTTGTTGCACAACAAAACAACAGTAGTGCTTTCACCAACCAGGCATCGCTATATTCGTACTATTTAGTTATGTACACTATTTTTCATGTTTTATCTTAATTGGCATAAATTACTTATTCTTCGTATATTTTTTAAGATGTAATATTAAATATTAATTTGTAGATGGTAATTTGATAAAATAATTATATTAATTATTCATATTTTTTAATGAATATGACAAGTAAAAGTGAATAGAGGAAGTAATACCTATTTATATGATTTTTTTTAATTGTGTAAAAAATTATTTATCTAAATTAAGGTAAAGTGGAAAGAAATAATAAATAATTTCTTCTTGATTAGGTACAAATTCATGTCATTTAATTTGATTGGGTGTATTTGATCTCAGTTATATTGGGATTAAATTTTATATGCTTTTTGATTTGATGTACTAAAAATAATATGCATTACATAATTTTTAAGAAAAATATTTGTTTATAAAATATCATTCACAAATATGATAGATTTTAAGGGATAAACCATACTAATATTTCCTTTATTCACTATTAATTGTCATATTATGCTTTTCGAAAGTTAATTTGACTAATTTTCCAAATTAAATTAGATTACATTAATTTAATATTTTAAACAAAAAGTTTGAAAATTCAAAATCTATACGAAAAGTACTATAAATTATAATTTTTTACGTGTCAATATAATTAAAATGAAATTATGACAATTAAAAATGGACTGATGGAATAGATACATTACTAATACTATGTTAGTTATATAACATACTATGAATAGAGAGTATATAAAAGTTGAAAAAATGTACAAAATAAAGTATTAATATTACATAAAATTAATGAACACATTTTTTTGCTAATCATCTTATAACCAAACACCGTTAATCCTAATACTTCCTCCGTCCAGTTCTAATTCTAAGGGGTCGTTTGATAGAAAAAAATAGCGCATGGATTAATAATGCAAAGATTAGTAATATTGGAATTAGTAATGCAGGATATATTTTTTATCAAGTATTTGGTTCATTGCTTTTGACCTCATCTTGTGTTTAGATTAAAACGCTACGAAAAGCTTCTTTTCAATTATACCCTTGGATTATTATGAGATTTTATATTTCATGTAATTGATCAAGGTAGATAATTGTCGGGACAACATAATTTTTTATGAAATTCTAACTAGCTAGGAGAAACAATTTTGTTGTCATGTCTGCGATTTTTCCACTTGAATTATTTGAGGGTAAACAATTATTATCTTAATAAATTATCACTAAAAAATATTAATTTTCAATTTAGAATAGATAGACCATCTACTTTAAAATCGACAAGACGGTAAACAATAGTAAAATCGAATAATTCATCTACATTTACACATAAAAATTACAAGTTGTAGTTTTAATATGTATGCAATTTATAAATTGTTCAAAAAGTCAAATAATTAGAAACCGCACATAAACCAACAAATAATATATTAAATTAAGATCACCAAGGTCATGTGGTGAAATATTTGTCTTTTCAATTAGTAAATGTTAAAGAACTCACATTTTAAATATTGTATTGATATCTGTTGCATTTATTTATTAACAAACAACTCTCTCTAAATAATAAAATTTGTAAGTTAATTTATTTAATAAATTTTCTAGTACAAATATAAAACATAAATTTAAGAAAATAAATAAAATGATTTGAGAGATATTTTTGTCTTTACATAGATAATTTCATGGTATTAAATCCAATATATTACTAATACCACCAAATGGAAGGTATTAGCAATATATCCTATAATACCATATAGGACTTAGGCTCAAAAATTCTAAACATAGATACATGGACTATTTCTCTAATACCTCCTACCAAACAACCCCTAATTGTTGTGATTTTCTCTTTTAAAATCAAATTATAATAATTTTGACTAATATTTTACGATGTATTTTTCATCATATTGTTATGCAAAAATTGAATTTTTTAATACTTTTTGTATAGTTTCTAAATATCTAAATTTTTTATGTTTGCCATCAAATCAATGTAATTTAATTTATTAAAAGTTAGTCAAATTAATTTTCAAAAAACGCAATATGACAAATCAAAGTGGACAAAGAAAATATAAAAGTTAATAATATTGTACTATAATATTGATCTACCAATATATATCAGATTGCAGATGGACTTCAAGAACAATTTATTTCTGGAAAAAATGACAAATATACTCTCAAACTATCCGTTATATTTTTGAGATATTGGTGCTTCTACCATTTAAAAATTAGAGCATATATATCTCTATACTAACAAACATACACGTGTCATAATTTTATCCACCGATCCGATATCGAATTGATGTATAAGATTGTGTCATGTGTTCCTATTTAACCTTCTACTAGAGTGAAGGGCATATATGCTCAAATTTTTGGACGGGCGAGGCATCATTGTCCCAAAAATATGATGGAGGGTATTTGCATACCATTTACGATAGTTTGGAGGCATATTTATCCTTTATTTATTACTCTCCATGTCCCAATTTATGTGACACTTTTTGTTTTTTGAGAGTCAAACAATTTAAGTTTGATCAAAAATTGCGCATGAAATTTTTAATTTTTTTGAAATAAATTTTATATATTTATAAATTACGTAACAAATATTATTAGTCACAATAATTGATAATTCAATATATTTAAAAGATTATATGAAAAATTTATGATCATAAATAAATTTATTCTCAAAATTCAAAATATATCACATAAAATGAAATGGAGGAAGTCGTTACACCAATCCAAAAAAGGAGAAATTGAACTAAAAATTAGCAATAGAGTTGACGATAAAGATATAAAATAATGCTTGATTATATTCTTTTTTTTAAGGAATATTTGAAATAGATAATACTCCATAACGAAGGAAAAACAAAAAAAAAAAAGGAGGAATAGGATTGCAGAATGTGTATTCCCCAAGTGTTGTAGGCTCAGTTTTTTAGGAATTTGAGTGGCTCAATGCATCCCAGTAAAAAAGGCATAAAAGCTACCTTTGCAGTGCTAATATGTAGGTCACAGATAACTATGTACTACCCTAGCTAGGTAAAATATGAAACCACATATACCTCAAAATTAACCAAAAATGAAACAAAAATATAAAACAGGTTAGGTCAAATATTTTTAAATTTTTTTTTATCTAGGACTATAAGCTACAATCTGATAAAAATAGGGAAAAACAAATTTTACTAAAATTTTGTGGAGAACAATACAAACACTCTCAAATTTAATACTCCCTCCGTTTAAAAAAAATAGCCTTCTCTTTTTTTTTAGTTTGTTTCAAAACGAATGATCTCTTTTTTTTTGTTGCATTTTAATTTAGCTTTCCACATTGCATGTTTAAGGCCACAAGATTAAAGGATAATTTTGTACATTTAACATAAATTTAATTTAGGATCACAAAATTTCAAAGTCTTCTTTATTTTCTTAAATTACATATCAAGTCAAACTACACCATTTTTTATGAAATGGAGGGAGTATGAATTATTAAGTTTTGTTTTCAAATTATTGACAGCTTTAAAATATTCATTTACTTTACTCCCTCCATCCACAATTGTTTGTCAGAATAAAATCATGCACAATTCTTAAGAAAAATTAATATAAGGTGCAATTTGATTAATATAACCCTACTATCAATCATTATTAAAATGATTTGTACTTTTTGAAAACTGATAGTCTTGTAACTTTAAAATGACTACTTTTTGAAACCAACAGTAATGTAATTATTAAGGGCAAAATTGGAAAAAAGTGACTTAATTATTTTTTTTACTGTTTAAATTGACAATTAATGTTGGACAACTATTTTTAATATACATGACAAACAATAGTGGACGAAGGGAGTATTAATTATACTTAAATACACATCTAATCTTGTCATGTGAATAAAATACACCCTTAAATTTTTTCAAATTTAGAGGTGTTTTCAACATTGCTTTCGGACTTTTTGTTAAGAATCTCATGCTTCTATAAAAGTTTGAAATCACTTGTTATTTCATGTGGAAGATCGAGAGTATATCTCAATTTAGCTAGTGAAGTAGAGGAGTGTTTTTAAGGTTGTTCATAATTCAGAGGCAAAACATTACGTAAAGTTTAAAGGTATTTTTAATGCTTTTCTTTATTAACTTATTCCGTACTAAGAATAGTATAAGAGGAAAAAAAGTAATAATACTTTTTTTATTATTTAAAATGAACAAATAAAAATAGTAATCTATTTTTAATGTAGGAATCCCTAAAATGAACTCTAGCCTGAGGTAAGTGTCTCACATAAATTTTACACATAATTTGTTTAGGTAAAGGAAGAATACTCTTTTTCAAAACGGAAAGCACATTTTTTGTCTAGAAACTTAAATAAAAGTTCACCTAATTGAGCTAAAAAAAGGGATAAAATATAAAGAACGGTAATATCATCAAAATTTCAATATACTTTCAACAAAAACAGATTTTTGTCATAAAAGCATGTCATTCACCTACTAATAAAATAAAATTCATGTAGTCCAAATCCCCAACTCCACTCATATAGGGCTATAATAAACAGCTAATTAATAGCCATAATATTATTCTGTTTTTTGTTAATGCAATGACTTAACTGGCCATTAAATACCAAATAAAATAGAGAAGTACATACCAAATAAATGTCCACAAAATGGTAAATAATGTAAAGAATAAAACAACAATAACAATCCAAAGTAATCCCACAAATAAGGTCTGAAAAATTAAAATACACACAAACTTTATTATTATCCTAAAAATAGAGACATTATTTTTAATAAATCCACGACTCAAAAAATAAATAAATCACGAGTAGATAAAGAGCACGACAACAATATACCCAAAGTACATAGTCCTCCAAAACAAAGTTTGACATATTTGAGTATATGTAGATTTTATCACTATCTTGAAAATAGAAAGACTGTCCATACTAAATTCAAAAAATAAATAAATCCAAAGTAGGTAGAAAATACAACAATATACCCAAAATACGTAGTCCTACAAATAGAGTTCGACATATTAAAATATACGTAGACTTTATTACTATCTCAAAGATAAAAAGACTGTTCTCAATAGATATTCAATTCAAAAAATAAATAAATAAAAAATAAGTAATACAGTATAATAACAATATATCCAGAGTACATAATCCCACAAATAGAATTCAATAGATTGAAGTATACATACACTTTATCACAATCTTAAAAATAAAAAACTACTTTCAATAGATACTCTATTCGAAAAAATAAATAAATCCAAAATAGGTAAGGAGAGTAAAACAACAGTTATGAAATACAATTGATATTTGAGTTTGGAGGCAAGTGGGACAAAAGAGCACTTACATCAAAGTGAAGGAAAAAAGAGTTGAAAATGTCGACAAAAACCGAAAAATGCGCTAATATGATTAATGGTGGAAGAAATATTGTCACAAAAAGAAGCAAAATATAATTTTAAATGATGGCTAGTTCATGTATCAAAGAAAAAAACATCACATCACTAACAAAGGTGTAATCCAAAAAATATAAAATTTGAAAGTATATGTAAATAACAACAAAAAAAACAAAATTATAGACACAAGAAACAGTAAAGTAGAGAACTAATTATTATTAAAAAAAAACTAGAGCATTACATTACGACGTTTATTAATTAGGCAGAAACAATATTATTAAATAAAAAAGTTAAAGACATTGAACATGATTTTCGTTTACATCAACAGTAAACTATAAAGAAATAATGACACATAATGATCAATCAAATACCACACAAAAAAAGGTAATAAAGAAAATAATACAAATATTCGCTTTGATATTAGTATTTTATAGTGTTTCGATTTTATGCATATTATTAATTGATACACTATATTCAATATTATAACATGACCTAAACAAAACAATATCAAACAAAGTTGCAAAAATAATGTCAACTTACGATCAATTACAACACTACTATTTTTATAATTTTATCTGCTCCACCAAACGATATCATGAAAACACAATAGTCCTCAACTTTGAAAGTTGAAACATGGAGAGTTGTAAAAAGGTCAGAGGGTAAGCAAAGTACAATAATTCATGAATTCCAAAATTTTCCATACAAGGGAAACTACAACTTATACTTCTTGCAAAAGCTCAAGACATAAATTGAAAACTCCAGAGAGAAAAAGTTAAACATGTAATAAAAATAATGGTAAAAGATTATATCCATCCAATGTCATTTTATATAATTTGATGAAAAATGAAATCAAAGATTAATTTACAAATAGTACTCATAATCAATTTATTTGGTTAGCATAATTTGATCCTCCACCAAGCAATCCTCCTCCACTAATAGAAGCAGCATAAAGATGAGAATTATGTTCATTAGCAGTAGCACCCAAATGTAAATCAGATAAATTTGGAAAATTATTATTATTATTATCTTTTGGTTCATCAAGACCTTGATCATATAAGAAACCTTTGAAAAGATGTCCACCAATTTTGACAACAGCTTGATATGCATATTCATCTTCACCTTCATCTACTGAAGTCACTCTTACACACTTGAATACAGCTGGTGCCCTCACTTGTCCTGGCAATGACCCTTTAAAACTTGCATCTACAATAATAAGTCGATGCATCGCATAAATTCTAAAAAAATATTGTTTACAAATAATACACCCCACAAAATTTACAGTGGCAAAGATTTTATGAAACCAATTGTATCATTCAATCATACTGATACATGCATTAAAACTCTTTGCATTCCTGTCATTCATGTCTTAGTTACATATCTTAAAACTAATGGGTCGAAAAAGTATACCAAAGAAGGTACCAATAGAACACAAGGTAAATGCACGTATTATTTTTCTAATGCACTCTACTAAACAATCCCACCAAAGTTCATATAATTAGTTAAATTAAAGTTCAGCCAAAATTCTTTGAATGTTCAAGATATAGTGGGATATGAGGGGATGAAGAACATCATATGGTACAAGAGATGTGTAATAAAAATAATCTTTACAGTTTAGGTTGCTTGATGTACTAAGAGATGACATTCCACACGTAAACAATAATGTGTACAACTAATATTTTTTTTAAATCCTCAAAATAATACAAAGTATCCATGATTAGGGGACATTAAAGAATTGTTTGATAGCTTATAAAGAAACATCATACTCACTCACTCGTTCCATTTTAGTTGTCATATATACTAAATAGTTCTAAATTTAAACAACCAAGAAAGTATTAATTATTATTTTTCAACTCTACCCGTAGAGTTAAGTATTTCTAGAATTAACACACACACAAATAAATAAAAATTAAAGAATCACTAAGAAATATATTAGTAAAACTACCCTCCTAATTATTTTTTCCTTAAAGGTTGTGCAAAGAAACTAAGGTCGTATTTATGTATAACTTTGCTAGCTAGTCAGTAAATAAGTGTGTCAATTTAGAAACTAACCTAGCTAATACACAAGAATATGTATTATCTTATGCGAGATAGAAAAAATATGTATGTTACTAATATACACATAATTCTAATCAACTATTAAAACCATCACACTATCAAACCCAAACCTCTTACAAAATGGTATGATCATGGCAAATACTAAACATTCTTGATGAGTACTAGAACTAGTAATTAAGTAAAAACATGTGAAAATGAAAATAGGATATATATATAGAGGTACCTTGATGACTAGAGCTAGTGTCAAAACTTCTTGGAGGAGTATTATTTGAAGTAGAAGTATGTGATGCTGTTGTAGTTGTCTGAGAATTAACAAGTCTAGGTTTTTTAGCACTTGATGTTGATTGTGATGAAGATCCAGCTGCTACAACATTAACATTTGATGTTGTTGTTGCACCCATTAGTTGTCTCTCACGCCTTCTTGAAGCTGGTACCCAAGTACTCTTTACATGTGTGTTACAATCATAACCTCTACTCTTACAACAAGTTCTACATCTTCTATGTGTACAATCTTTTTTTGCTTGGTTACCACAATCTTGACAAGTTGTTGTTGAAATTGACCCCCCACCCCCACCCCCAAGTATAATATTGTTACTGCTACTACTATTTTTAGTATAATTAGTAGTAGAATTTTGTGGTGGTTGATTTGAGAAGAATTGAAACCCACTAGTACCATCATTATTTCCACCTCTATTGTTTCTAGTAACCAAATCTTGATCATCAAATGTAACCATGTTTGTTAAAGGAGTAGCTGTGAGGAGTGGGATAACACCAACCCCAACCCCAAGAGATGTGTTTGTAGTACATGTATTAGAGAGATTGGAGTTGTTATTACCATGTGGATCAAAATTGATTGTGTTTTCATGGTGTTGGTGATGGTGTTGAAATGATGCTGGATGTACAACAAACATACCCATTTCTGTAGGTTGGAGGCCATAGTTGATCTGCATCTGTCTAGATGCAGACCACATACCACTATGCCCTCCAACTACACCTCCGGCGGTGGTGGTCGTACCAGTACCACCACCGCCACCACCTGCAACGTTGAAACCTAAAGAGAGGTCCCCAATAGCAGCAGCTGATGTATTAGAAGAATTAGCTACCCAGTCTGCAAAAGCCCCAGAATCTGAACCCTGCAACAATCTCCTAGCAGTAGCCACAGCTGCAGACTCTAGAAAAAGAAATCTCCCACTAAAAAAGTTTCTTCAAATGAACAAATCTTGAAGATTGTTTTTTTAACAAGAGATATGAAGAAAAAAATGAAAAAAAAAAAAGAAAAGAAGAAACAAGTGGGGTCTTGTTCTGAAATTCTTTTTCAGAAGAAGATCTATAGAAAAATTGTGTGACCTTAGGTCTATATTGCTCTAATTACTGACTGGTGAAACAGTTGGCAGAACAGCTACTGAGTCTTCTTTCTCTCTTCTTCTTCTTGCTGCTTCTGAATTTCTTACTGATACTATACTATTACTTGTTTCTTATACACAGACTCTGCCACATTAACTTCTTTATTTTAGTTCTTGTGAAAAAACTAAAGGTTTTTCTTTTTTTTTCTTCAAAGAGAGGGGCTTGTAAGCTAAAAATAAGCAAAAAAGGCAGCTTCAATAACGACCTTTCCTCAGTTGGCACTTACTTCCTCTCCTTCATTTCTTGCACTATGCTATAATCAGTTTTTTTTTCTCCTTCTCTCATTTTTCCAAAGGATTCTTTCTCTTTTTTATATATAAAATAAACTATATACTTCTATATTGGAAAATAAACTGATATTATTGGAGAGAGAATAGTTGAGGAGAAAAAGGGTGGGGTGGGATTTGAAAGGAGTGGAGAGGGAGCATTTGTGTATTGTAGTAATTGCATCATTATCTCAAAGGGGTCTAAAAAGAGTCGCATGACTAGCTTTCTTTTTCTTCCCTAAGTTGAATTGCATGTTACAACACTCAACCTACAATTTTTGTAGCACATGTAACTATATTGAATTCATCCAATGCATATAGTTTGGCACAATATTTTTTAGTCAAATTTTATTTTTATAACAAAATTAGATAATTTTGTTTTTGATTAATATTGAACCATCTCATTTAAAAAAGATTCTAACAATGAAATATATCTTTATTTACTTGATTATATCTTTAATAATGAAATGTAGTTTGATACTCTTTATGAATCAAACAATAATGAGATTTAAGTTTAGCAGATTTATCTACTCTATTATCGTGATGAAGTAACTATTTCATCTAAAGTATTAGAGTATTATTTTTTGGATCCTCAACATTTGTAATGTTTAAATCATGTATTCCAACCTCAAAGCTAGCCAAAATAATATCTACCATGATAATCATAAGATATTTTTGGTTCAATTCTTGCTTGTTTCAAGGAGACAAATATGGGGAAATGTGGAGGAATTAGGAAGCATTGAAAGAAAATTAGATGGTAGGGCATGTAATAAGAGTACATAAAGGGGAGGGTACTTTGGCCTTTTTCAACCATGCATAGAATCTTTATTCTATCTTTTATCTCTATGTTATATTCACTTCGTATTCTTTTGCTTGTTATTACTTCCTAAAGTCTAAAGAAACCCTTGGAATAATCCACGGAACAGTTTGAACCAAAAAAGAGAGAAGAATCAGACCACTCTTTTACTTTTTCTTACCCCTTTTGTGGTGTCATATTTAATGGTAAATTAATTAGTTTAATAATAACTTGCCTATAATTTTTATTGTAAAAAAGGAAACTTTAAAAGATCCTAAACATATTTTTCCAACTTCAAAATATTTCAAGTTTTGAAATAATGGGTGAATTGAATAAGATTTTTTAAAAAAAATATTTTAAAGCTTATTCTTGGCCAAACTGAGCCTAACTTTCATTAAGCTATATTTGGGATCCTGAATTATTTTTAGCTTAGAAAAGTGCTTTTGAAAAAAAAAATTGTATTTGGCGAATTCATTTGAAAAGTATTTTTTATAAGCAAATTGTGTTTGACTAATTTTTTTTAAAATGTATTATTGAGAGACAAATTACGATTAAGAGCAAGTATTAATGTATTTTTAATATTAAGATTATTTTATAGAGAGAAACTAGTTTACACATTTATTACAAAAAAATAAATTAAATTTTTATTTTTATCAAATTAAAATGTTTATATTCAAATTTTCAATCAATATTATACATTTTTTTGAAGAATTGAAATCTTTTTTTAAAAAAAAATCTAACCTTACAAAAATATCGTTATTACCTTCTTTTTGTTTTCTAATTCTGTAAAATAATACGTAAAATAAGAGATAAAATAATAATACGTAAACGTAAAATAAAATACAAAATTTATTATATAAAAATAAAAAATAAAATTATTAAAATGGAACTTAACCAAACATATGAGATATGTTAATTAATTAATAAGATATATATAAGTAAATATGTGTATATGTAAGGGACATTTTAGGCTTGAAAAAAATCATTTACAGTTTCTATTTTTTTTAAAAGCAGAAATTTTAGCTTCTTCCCAACAGTAGAAAAGCTGCTTCTGCCTTATTCAAAAGCAGTTTTACAGGTTTGTCAAAAACCTATTTTTTCAAAAATAAAAAGTATTTTTTTTCTCAAAATAAGTATTTCTGGGTTCCCAACAGCAATGTCAAACAGGCTCTAAGTTATGATGTTGTTAGTTATGATGAGCTAAGTTATGTTAAAACTATTTCTTTTTGAGTGTTTGATTTGTTGTATTTAAAATAGTACGCTAGCATAAAATTTACGAATGAGTTATTTATTTACAAAAATATCCTTCATGAATGTGAAAAATAATGTATAAAAAGGGTTTAAAGGGATATCTTTATCATTTACCTATTTTATCTAAAATAAGTTATTTCAAGATTATTATACCACCTAAGGAAAGGAATAACTTATCCAGCAATTAATTATTAATCACAGGATAAGTTATCTTGAACTTATCAAATAAACAACAAATTAAATGACATTATAATCTAATCTCAAGATTATTTAGTGTTATCCTTCATGCTAAACAACCCCTAAGTGATCACAACATAAGGGAAAATATAAAGCTCCAAGTTAATACAGATTCAATGAAAGTCATTAAGATTATTTTTTATGGATATGAAACATACAATTATATTATATCTGAATGCAGAAAGTTGCTCCTATATATAGGGAACCCAATGATCAGTCATAGGCAAAGAAATCAGAACCAGGTGGCCGATATGCTATCTAAGGAGGGTACAAGACTAAGATTAGATGTAGATTTTGTGGAATTTCAATAAAAGATTAATGAATCTTCTAGCACCCGTAAACTTTAATGTTGATCCGCCCCTGATAGTACTCATTTTGTTTGCTAATGTAATATGCAACTCAAATGTTAGTAATATTTCAGGCCACTACTCTGGTATGGATACATATTAAATATAAATAAAATTTCTTTTTTAACCAAAAAAAATGTAACAGAAAATAAGTTTTATAAAAACTAAAATAAAGTTATATATTATTCTCTATTGAGTTAATTATTACTGACACACCTAATCTATCTCTTTTTTTTTTTCTTTTTTTTGTACTTCGTGCCTAAACTATTGGTAATATGAATTTCATATCTAGATTATCACTCATAATTTGAAAAACACATCTTAGATAATATGTGTTGGTGTGTGTACCACACTCTTTATTTTAAAAATCTTATCATGTGTGTACTATACTCTTTATTTTAAAAAACGTGTCACGTGAGATTTCACATAGATAAAAAATTTCACCTTAGCAAATATTTAGAAAGGATAACTTCAAATTTAAATAAATAATCTCATGTCACGAGTTACCATTTAAATTTATTTTTTTAAAATTTTTGAAAAAAATTGTTTTTGTTATATTTTGTATGCAAGTAGAAAATATTTTTAATTTTTTTTTATATATATATATATATAACCCAAAACAAAAACATGTAAAAAAAAAATTGGGTGGCGGGGTACAATTTTCTTTAATATTTTTTATGGGAGGGGAGGGGGAGATGGGGTGGGTGGTTCAAGGGCAGGGGGTAAGAATTTTTTTAAAAAAATAAATAAAAAGAATTGATTTTTTGGGGGGCGAGGGCAGAGGGGTACATAAGGGAGGGAGTGGTGGCAGAGTGGGGTAAGAAAAATATTTTAAACATTAACTTTAAAAGGGCGAAATGGTCTGATGGATCCTGTTACTTGTATGAGTTTGTATTGTGGACCATTCTACTTAACCCATTGACAAATGAACCCCTGAACCTATCGAAACTTAATATTTTAAACCCCCCTTTTTTGACTTGTCATCCTATATGACATTTTATTTTCTACGTGGAAGTTAAAAATGACGTGAAATTTGACCTGTAATGGCTGTATTACACAAACCACAAATTAGAGGAGAAAAAGGTTTAAAATACTAAGTTTCAATAGGTTCAGGAGTTCAATTGGCAAAGGGTTAAATACAAGGGTCTAGAGTACAAACTCATACAAGTACAAAGATCCATCAGAGTTTTTAGTATTGTCGCTTGGTTTGACTTATGCCCCGATGATGTTGATGTACTTGATGAATATGGTCTTTAAATAATATCTTGACATGTTCATGATTGAGTTCATCAATGATATTTTGATTTACTCTGATAGTGAGGATGAACATTTGAGGATTGTGTTGCAAATTATCAAGGATCGTGAATTGTAAGCTAAATTTAGCAAGTGTTAGTTTTGGTTGAGATATGTTGTTTTACTTGGCCATATTGTTTTAATGAAGATATTCAAGTTGATCCTAAGAAGACCGAGGATGGTAAGAATTGGCCTAACCTTTGTCCTCTTCGGATATATGAAGTTTCTTGGTTTTGTCTAGTTACTATAGTAGGTTTGTGGAAGGATTTACCTATATTGTTTTGCCCTAGATGATGTTGACCCAAAAGAAGGTGAAATTCTTATGGTCAAAAACTTGTGAAAAAAAGTATTCAAGAGTTGAAGGATAGACTCACTTAAACCCCTATATTGACATTACTAGAAGGATCAGATGGTTTTGTGGTCAATTGTAATGATTCTCCGATTTATCTTGGTTGTGTTTTGATGCGACGTGGTAAAGTCATCATGTATGCTTCAAGGCAATTGAAGGTACATAAAAATAATTATTCAACTCATTATTTGGAATTAGCGATAATGCTTTTTCTTAAAAATTTGGAGGCATCCTATATGGTATTCATGTGAATGTGTTATGGTATTCATGTGAATGTGTTTAGCGATCACAAGAGCTTGAAGTATGTGTTCTAAAAAAGACTTGAATATTCTCCAAAGGAGATGACTTGAGTTATTGAAAGATTAAGATATTAGTGTCCTTTATCATTTGGGTAAAGAGAACGTAGTGACCGATGCTTCTAGTTGACTATCAATGGGAACTGCTGCTCATGTTGAGGATGGTAAGAAAGAGCTACTTCGTGATGTTCATAGAGTGTCCCGATTGGGTGCTTTAGTTGATTCCAATGAGGGTGGTCTAATTTTTCAAAATGGTTCGAATCATCTCTTATATCAGATGTGAAGACCAAGCAAGATTTTTACTTATTATTGGTTCATTTGACGAAGTTAGTTTCTAAAAAATTCATTGAAGCTTTCTTTTAAGGGGGAGATGGTGTCCTTTGATACCAAGATCAATTATATGTTCTGAACATTGATGAGTTGAGGAATATGATTTTTACAGAAGCTGACAGTTCTTAGTACTCTATTCACTTTGGAGCCACCGAGATGTACTATGTTGCGGAAAGTCTATTGGTAGAATGGGATGGATAATGATATTGTGGGATTTGTTACTAAATGTCCTAATTGTCAACTAGTGAAAATTGAGCATCATTTCTAAGTGGTTTGGCTCAAGATATTAGTATTCCTATATGGAATTGGGAAGATTTGTATATGGTCTTCATTACGGGTTTACCTCGTACCCATCATTATTTTGACTCAATTTGAGTTATTATTGACAGAATGACAAAGTCGGCTTACTTTCTTCCCATAAAGACTTCATTTTCAGCTGAAAAGTATGCCAAACTTTGTATTCGAGAAATGATAAGGTTGTTTGAAGTGCCCTTGTCCATTATCTCTAATTGTGGTATCAATTTACATCTCAGTTTTGGAGATCATTTTAGAAAGGTTTTGGTATTCAAGTGAAGCTTAGCACGACTTGTCATCCTTCGACCGATGGATAAGCCAAGTGTACTATTCAGACCATGGTTGATCATTATCCTTTTATCGAGTTTGGTTATTGTAATAACTATCATTTCTAGTATTGGGATGACAACATTTGAGGCTCTTTATGGTAGGAGGTGTAAGTCTCCTATTGTTTGGTTCGAATTTAGTGAGGTCGCTTTGATAGGGCCCGAGTTGGTGCATGAAGCTATGAAAAAGGTTTGACTTATTCGTGAGATGTTAAAAATGGCTCAATGTCGACAAAAGTCTTATGTCGATGTTAGAAGCAAAGAGCTTGAATTTGATGTTTGATAACACTCAAATTACCCTAAAAATAGTTAGAAGAGTAAGTGGTCGTTGTCAATAAATATACCCAACAAAGAGTTGGGATCGAATCCCACAAAGAATGGTTTAGGGATAGGAATTCAACTATAAAATTAAGAATGTGGGCCTATTCATTGTAGCACTTTAGAGCAAGTGGGTTACTGGTCTGCACCAAAATTAACACTTACTAAACTTAGAAAACAACTGACGATCCTTAATAATCCATGTGACAATTCTCAAATGCCATGCATACTCATACTCACTCCGAGAGTAGATCAAAAAGTCATCTATAAACACTCTGTTCATCAAATCCATGAAAGCTGAAGGAGCATTCGTTAGTCTAAAAGGCATAATCAAATATTCATGGTGATCATAAGATTATCTTCAGAATGTCACATTCTCTGACTCTAAGTTGATGATAGCTTGATCGAAGGTTTATCTTTGAAAAGAAACGAATACCTGAAGTTGATTGATTAAGTCATCAACCATGGAAATGAGATGCTTATTCTTGATTGTGGCCTTGTTCAAATGACGATAATCGATGTACATTCTAAAAGAAACATGTTTATTACAATCAAATAAAACTGGAGCACCCCATAAAGAAATAATGGATCTGATATAACCTTCATCTTGAAGGTCCTTTAACTGCTCCTTCAACTTCTTCAGCTTAGTTGGAGTCATTCTGTAAGGAAGGATGAAGATAGGTTGGATATCAGGAAAAAGTTCTATTCCAAAGTCGATTTTCCTTTCAAAGGAATTTTGGTAAGATCATCAAAAAAATATTTTTGGGAATTCATTCACTACTGAAACTAACTAAAGAGTTAGGATTTCGAAGCTGGTATCTTTAACCCAAACTAGATGATAGATATAATCCTTAGAAATCATCTTTCTAGCCTTCAGGCTCAAGATAAATTGACCTATAGGCGTTGAGGTTCCACCATTCCATTCAATAATTGGTTTATTCGAAAAACTGAAATTTAACGACTTTGGATCTACAGTCAACTGAGGCACAACAAGTGTGTAGACAATTCATGCCAAGAATGAGATCAAAATTGGCCATATTTAACTCGACTAAACCAAGTGAGGTAATTTCTAAAAAACAAAGACCGGGCAATTTTTGTATACCCATTTAGCTAAAACGGATTCACCAACATGAGTAGAGACTGAGAAGGTATCTAATAGGACTTCAAGACTGACATCAAATTTCATTGTTACATAGGGAGTCACAAAAAAGTGTGGCTCCTGAATTTAACAATGCATAAACATTAAACTGAAAGACACGTAACATAATAGTGACTACATTAGGAGAGCTTTCATGATTCTGTAGAGTTTGAAGAACATAAAAATTGTTCTAACGCTATCCACCACCAATGTTAGATGAAGTACATTGTTGAGTCAGGCGACCTGCTGACGTGTTAGGTTGAGCCTGTTAAGGAACATCTTTACCCTTACCTACAACCGACGGTTCTTTTATAAAGAATATAAACTTTCTTATATTTTAGTTCCTCCTCATGGATAGTCTATGAATACATATTTTTTTCATATAATTCAATATCTTTACACAAGAATATTTCATAAACCTTCATAATGCAGAAAATTCATGCCTAAGGGCTTGTACTATTTATCTGCATATTGCATTCAGAATGTAGAAATTGTCATGATTAGTTGTACTCTTCGGAGTTGATAGTTTATAAACACGTGATCCTCTAGTATTGCATGAATTTATAGTTATTCACTCAGTATTTCAGTTCCACATATTTAAAGATGCGTTCAGATAAAATATTTATCATTCAGTATCAGATTTCAGCATTATTGAGCGACTCAGTTTGTTAGCATAATTCAGTTGGGAGTAATACTTAGCACCGAGCGGACATAGGAATGAAGACTCATTCGCCAGTTAGGCTAAGACCTTTAGTAGCAATCTCTAAGTTCCAGAACTATGTGATATCATAGGTACTAAAGGGTCATCCGTCAAACAAGGCTTGACACCTTAGTCCTTTTGGACATCAGTTTAGTAGACAAGTATGTCAGTGTTCATACCCTTGGTAAAGTACAAAGCGCCCTCCTAGCTGGGTACATGTAGGACTCCATCTAGCTCAGATGTCGGTTATTAGTATCTACCACAATTCAAACTTAGATATTGTGTGACCTCGTATTCAATTTATTCAGTGCAGTATTGATCACTTACATATTTATTACTTGGTCATTGCATTAGCTTATATGTATCAGTTTCATGTGTAATTTAACATCTCAAGTTCATCATATTCAGCTTATTAGAATATAGTGCATATCCCACATGCTCGGTACATTTAAAGTACTGATTGCATACCTTTTCTTCCTATAATTTATCCGTCTATTCAAGGCATTGCAAGCAAATGGTTTATGAAAAGTGTTCGAAATCATGGTCAACGTTTTTTTCAATGCTTTAGCGGGCTTTTAGCCTTTTTTTGTCATAGGTATTTAATTAACCGGTTTGAAAGAGAAACTATCAATCAATGACGTGTTCGTTGTTAAGTTCGATCTTTTTTTTTACCTTTCAAGATATTATGTGTAAAGAGAAGGATAGTCAGTCTTCTTGGACGACCAAAAGTGTTATGTAAAAAGGACTAAGGATTATGTGATGTAGATTCATGCGTTCTCTATCAGGATACTAGATCACAACTTCCATCCAACAGGTGATGTGTTCTCTTTATTCGAAGACTCAAGTCAGTCTATTGTATTGTACTAGTATTTCATGCGCTCACTATCAGAATACTAGTCAGACAGATCACAACTTCCATCCAGCAAGTGATGAGTTATTTTTATTCGAAGACTCAAGTCAATCTATAGTACTATTATTTCATTTTTATTCATACCTATTTGATTGAAGGAACAATATGAAAAATCAATTTTTATTTTTTATTTTTTTTTCAATCTCTCTTTTTTTAACTTGTCAGCGTAAAATATTCAAGGCTTTTAATGCTTGATTAAGACTAAATGAAGGAAATAGTAGTAGAGCATTGAGAGAAGTGAACAAAAGAAAAGGAAAGACATGTGATGGGTCCCACGTTAGAAAATTGTACGGCATCACGCTTCACTCTTTCCGTGTATTTATGTTCACTTGTCTCACTTTCTCTTTTTCTTGAGCCCCGAGCTCTCTATTCTTCTAATATTTTATTTAAATTATATACTCCTATAGTCATTCCGTTTACAAAAATAATAATTTAATTTGACTTGATTCACTAATTGATAAATTAAATTTTGATTTGGTATGATATTAGGTAATACTGTATTAAAGTTATAGTCGATTATATTACAAAGTTTATTCTATTCCTCTAATTGTTTCTACATTTTTATGTGGAGTCACAATATAATAAAAGATCAATAAATAAGAAGATAAGTAAACACGGATAGAGAAATTCCTAGCTAGGCTGTTCGTCTCAGTGCACTCTCAGATATCAAGAAAAACAAATTGATATAACTAAAAGATATGTATTTCGGTTATTTGTGTTTATTTTTTAAAATAATTTAGTCTCTTTGGACTTGTATTAATGAGTAATGGATATATTGACATATGACCTTTATTAAATAAATAATTCAGTATTTGAACAATACTAATTACGAAATGGTACTAATGTCTCATACCAAGTCCTAACCTGAATATCATAATTCTATAATTTTACTTTCGATAATCAACTATCGAATATCAAATAACCAAAAATTTCGATTTGATTTGGTAATTTGATTTTCGGTATTTCATGACCAGCTCTACTTGACATGTGGTTTAAAAAAATAAAGAATACTTTTTAATTTTGTGATCATAAATTAAAATTATAACAAATATATCAAAATATTTTTTAATTTTTTTAATCTTAAACATATCACGTAAAGAGCTGAATTAAAATATTTCAAAAAAATAAAAAGATCATATTTTTTTAAATCTGGGAATAGTACTTTTACATGTTCACTTTAATTTTCTATTAGCTTTTTCATTTCTCCTTAATATAATAATAATGTAAATTTTTAGGGTCGTTCGTTCCTTCACGTGCTTGCTTTTGATAACGATACTTGTCGTGTAGTGAATGATTGTATGTGAAATGATGTGTAGTAATACTCTTTTCGTTTTAATTTATACTAATAATATTCTTTTCGTCTTAATTTATATGAATTAGTTTGATTTAGTATAAAATTAAAATAAAAAAAATTAAAATATGAGGTCTAAAATAAATCTTACATATGAATTAGTTTGATTTAGTACAAAATTAAAATAAAAAAATTTAAAATATGAGGTTTAAAATAAATCTTACATATTTGTATGATTAAAAATCATGTCATTAAATAAAATAAAATTATTATACTAATTATTAAGAATGAAATTTTCATATCACATGATCAAATGGGCGTTTAATAATAATTATTTTAAAAAGAATAAACATTGACTAATTAATAAGAAAAACCTAAGTGAAGAGCATTTATACACTCTTCAATATTGTGACTACTTATATCAACTCTCCTTTTATTTATTAAAAAGGGAATAATTATTGAAGAGAATAAACATTTTAAATGGTTAAATGTAATAAAAAGGAATAAGACAATTAAAACACAAAGTTTCTTATAAAAACAAATAAAAAGGAAAAGAAGTCTAATATATCCTTCAATTTTGCCATTTAGAGTTAATATATTCACCATTATAAAAGTGACTCATATAAGGATGGATCCACATAGACTTGTCCATGTGCTCGAGCACCCATTAACCTCATATCAAATTATATATACTTATATAAAAATTAAGATAATATTATATAAAATAAAAGGTTAGCACCCAATAAATAAATGGTTTACTTGGTGCAGTGGTTGAGTGTGGGTGCTCAAGGTCATAATATTGCTCTTTGCCCAAGTTTAGTTCCCTCTGAAAGCAATGCTTTTATTTTAAAATCCAATTTCTTTCTAACGTTATTTTTACTTTTTTTCCTTTCATAAATTATCTTTTTTGCTAACTTTTTAAAAACAAAATCATGTACAAAATTCCTTTTCCTTTTTCAAGATAATTATTATCCTAGCTTTTTTTTTTTTTTATTGATCTTTTTTTGCTAGCATATTTAAATATAATTGTCTTTTTTATGATAAGTATTAAATTTATACATTTATTTTTTATGATTGATAGCTTAAAAAGTAATCACGATCTTAAAATCTTGAATCGATCACTGCTCATGTCTATTATGAAACATAGTCTCCCAAAAATATAAACAATCGTGATCTTCTATGTCTATTAACTCTTTCTTTCTCATCAGTCTAATTAGGAAAAATGAAAAGGGAAGGAAAAAATAATTTATTCTAGCGCCTTCATTTCAGTTCCAATTCAAAAGCAAAAAAAATCTTCCTCCCGTTGGTTTGCCTTTTTGGTAATTACGATTGTATGTGAAGGTACATTGTTTCTCCTTTTTTTCTTGAATCAATCCAAATTTTCCGGTTGGCTATTGCATTGAATTGAAAAAAAGCGCCCTTGTTGAAGATTTTAGCTCACAATTACGCTCTTTGATTGATACAAATTTATGTTAAAAACAGTAAGCACCCATAGCCATAAAATCCTGATTTCACCATCGAGCTCATATATAGCCCTCTTGTAATTCAAACGACTCGCATAAATGATATACCTTTTTTTCTCTTACGAAAAGTTTAAAAAAAAAATTAAATTTATTTTTAAATTTTTTTTTTCAGAAGAACATTCATGTAGGGATATAGTTGACACTTCTCACAAGTTTTTTTTAAATTTTTTTTTATTCAACGGCTAATTTGAATTTATTAGTTTGATTGTAAAATTTATATTTTCAATAACTTTCTTGTAAATATATCATACGTGCCACAATTTTTTTTATAGATTCAAAAAATAAATTACAATATATTCAAAAAAATTAATTATTTTTAATTTTTTCTTACTTCTTTTTCTTCATATTTTTACACTAAAAAATGAAAAATAAAATAAGAATAAGAAACTCAAATAATGATAATCAAAGTAGTCACAAAAAATTATCATATGTGGTAAGGATCATATATATACATATATATATACACACACACACACATCCCTATATGAGTTTTTTAAAAATTAAAAGTAATTTTTTTTTCCAATTCTGTTAGATAAAGGAGTATATGCGTGTCACTTTTGTAACAGTAGGGATATATGTGAGCCATTTTTGTAACGATAAAGATATATGTAAATCATTTTCATAAAGATAAGGTATACGTGAATCACTTTTGTAACAAGGGATATATGAGCTTTAATTGACAAAGTTGAAGAGCATATCAAACCATTTTCCAATAAAAAATATAACAAGCAAAATGGTCTGAAAGGTCTTATAATTGAGATTCATAAAAATAACTTATTTGTTTATTAAAATACCATTCAACTTATTTAACTTTTTATATATTTTCTTATAAAGCTCCAATTATTACCTCTTAAAAACAAAACCAAATGAATCTCAATTATTTATAAGTTTGCAATCCACAAGAATTAAAATTGGAGCAATCTATTGCGGTTAGTGAGAAGCAAAAAAAGCTTAAACCGAACAAATGTGATGTAAAGATGTAAAAAGTGATAGTAAAATGGATTTTAAGTGTATTTTTTGTCATTTTAATTATTTATTCCATTATAAGGTATTTCTATACTGCTATTCCACCAAGAGAAATGAATAATCTGTCCCAACTCTATTCATTAATTCTGGAATAAATAATTACATACTTTGTAACCAAATAAGAAATAGAAAGACACTAATTCATTTCGCATGTATTTTTATATCCATCACACCAAACGATCCTGAGATTTAAATCTATCGTATTGCCTTTCACATGTTTCGAAGTGAATTGGACAAACTTTCTCTGACATATCATTCTTCATTCCTCAAGGATAAGTTTGTTTTAAAAAATAATCAAAGAGATAAATTTCTTATTAAAATGGAGTATTTAGTTTAGAGTATATTTACGTCTTTCCCCAAAATTTAAGTGTCCGACTATTAAGGTGCCGTTTGGCTCTATAAAAAAAGGTTTAAAAGCCAAAAATAGACGTTTAATAGAATGTATTAGAAGAAATAGAGAAGGGTCTAAAATATCTCTTAACCATTTGAATTGGTACAAAATTATCTTTCGTCCATCTTTCGATTTCCAAATACCTCTGACGTCAATCTTTTGGCTAAAAAATACTCTTATTTCTCCACACTCATAAGGTAGATAAAAGGGCAATATTGTAGCAAAACTCATAATTTAAGGGTATTTTAGGCCCTTCTCCATTAAGAGAATATGAAATTACTTAATATATGGGCACATATGATTGACTTGATTTTGGGTACCATAGTAAAATCACCCCTCCCCCCCCCCCCCCCCTAACTTCCTCTCCCTTCCACTTTTCTTCTTTCTGAATCTTATCCACCATTTTAAATTTTTTTTTTTTTTGAACTTATGACAATACAATAGGGAAAAAAATGAGGAAAATAATGAGGGCATTTATATAGAAATAAATTAATTCAATGGAAAAGGATCAAAATTGCCCCTGAACTATGCGAAATAGACCACTTATATCCCCCGTTACATTTGAGGATCAAAATTGCCCCCGTTGTTATCCTAAGAGACCACAATTATCCTTAAGACTTAATAGAGGTGATTTGGCAAGCCACATGGCACTAATTCTGCCACATAGCTTGCCAACTAGGATGCCCACTAAAATTTTTGACCCAATTAATAATTCAACCCTAACCAATATTTGCTAGACCCACCTACTAAATTTAGGAGGGAAACATCATATTTTTCACCTCCTTCCATTTTCACTATTCAGAACTAGAACTAGAGACACAGGCAGAGAGATAGCTGAGCTTCACAAGACAAGCAGTAACCCAGTCTAGGTGGTATAGATGGATGTGAGATATCAGAACCTTCTGCAGTAATTTTGTGAAATGAGATGCATTTCCTTTATGACAGAATTGCTCAAACTCCAGGATCCAGCAGTTTTGTAAGTAATCGGGATGCTGCAGATAACGCATGACCTGCCTCTTCTACCTCAAGGGCATATAGTTTTGTGTTTTGCATATCTATTTCAAATTTTTGTATCTACAATATAATTGTTGAATCCAGTTAGTTATGTCCAATAACAAGAGGAAGCAACATAATTTAATGTAAATATTCTATGGTCATGATAGAGACTACTATTTTAGCATAAGATCTTCATACCACAAATGTAAATAAGAACAAAAGACTAAATTTCATCATGTCATCCACACTATGCTTCAAGTTTTCTTCCTTTAACAAAATAACAAAAGGTGAATTGAATAGTGAAAATGGAATGAGGTGAAAAATATGATGTTTCCCTCCTAAATTTAGTGGGTTGGGTCTAGCAAAAAGGGGTTAGGGTTGAATTATTAATTGGGTCAAAAAATTTAGTGGTATCCTAGTTGGCAAGCCTATGTGGCGGAATTAGTGTTATGTGGCTTGCCAAATCACTTATGTTAAGTCTTAAGGTTATTTGTGGTTTCTTAGGGTAACGACAGTGACATTTTTTATCCTAAAATGTAACTGAGGGTATAAATGGTCTATTTCACATAGTTCAGGGGCAATTTTGACCCTTTTCCGTTAATTCAATAGAAGATAATTTATTAGCATTTTTTCTTTTGTATGTATCCAAAATTCAAAATAAATGAAATATCTTTTCTCATATCCCTACCCCTACCTCATCATGAAAATAATATAAATTATAGAAATACGATCATGTAAGTTCATTTCAAGTTTGAGTCTCTAATATCCTAATTAAGAATAAAAGATTAAAAAAAGATTGAACAAGACAATTGGATAATTAATAGAAAATCTGACCTTAATTAAAAAAATTCTTTATTTGGATGGACATTCAGACACAGATTTTAGATGGATCACAAGTTATGAGTTGAGTTATAATAAATTGAGTATTGATTTAAAATAGGCATAAAAATATTTCATAAAATTAATAATTTTTTGAATATTATTTTCAAGCGTATTGGATCAAAATATGAATTTATATGATTTTTATTATCTATTTGAGAAGGGTTTAAATTTTGACCAATTAAATTAGGCAACATAATGAATAAATATTTAATGATTTTACTTTAGGAAAGTTGTTAAAAATAAGGGCAAATATGAGTCAAATGTTTTATATCGAGGGTACTTTTGAACCAAAAAATTGATGTCATGGGTATTTGGGTGGCCAAAAGGTGGATAAATGGTAGTTTTTTTTTTAACCAATTCGAATAGTTGAGAGACATTTAAGACCCTGCTCCATAGAAAAAATATTATATGTATTGACATGATTAAATATTGTAACACTAAAAAATTTATAAGCTATGCTCGAACCATTCTTCATTTGCGTTAAGGTTGTATTGGGTGATTCTTAATTTGTTCTTATGTGTTTAGGTCAATTCTTTAGTGTGGTAATGAATTTGGATATGAATTAAGGTCATAAGAATCCCTTAACACAAAGTTGAGTAGAAAGCTTCCTTATCGATTAAGTTTTGACATAAGATTCTACTTATATCAACTTCAAACAATCACATTTCTCAGAACATAATGAATTTGGTGGCCTATGACTTGAAAATTTGAATGTCTATGAGTCATCTTTCCAACGCCACCAAGTTTGCTTCATTTCGAATTTGGAGTAAGAAGTTATGTCCGCTTTACCAGAGACTACCATATCAAAGTTTTATGAGTTAGTGAACTACGAATCCCTTTTACGGATCGTAGTTCATGTGTCAACTTGTGGAAAAACTTCAGAGAGTCAAATTTTGGGGTCCAATTCCTACGGGTGCATCTACGGATCGTAGAAACTACTACGGCCCATAGTTTGAACCCGTAGAATGAATTTTTGAGCCTTAAAATTCAATATGAACTTTACGGATTAGATCTACGGGTCGTAGTTTAGACCCGTAGAATGAACTTTTGAGCATTAAAATTCAATATGAATTCTACGAATTGGATACACGGTCCGTAGAAACTTCTACGGGTCGTAGTTTGGATCCATAGAATGAAATTTTATATTAAACAGTAGCACACTATAACTCATGTTCAATTTTAGTTTTGCATTGAACTAAAGTTCAATAAAAGAAATGTTGTGTTTTTTTTTCAAAAAATTAGAATAGCTTTGTATGGTATATTATACTTTTGTTATGGACTATTATATTATTTTGTGAGTTTGTATAAAGAAATTAGGCAATTTTGATAGTTTTCATAACGTATGAGATCTTTATGTTTATAAACAAAAATTACAACTTAAAAATTCAAATTGTATAACTAAACATAACTTTTACTTCATCTCATATAATTTCGGACCGTTTGACCACAAATATATTTGATTTTTTTTTTTGAAAATGGTATTTGGCAATTTAACTTGTCATTACTTGGCAAATATATTTGACAAATATATCAAGTTCCCAAATACTAGAATTTTTATTCTAGTATTTAGGCCAAGTTCTAATATTTGAAAATTCTTAAAAATTTAAAAATTACATCAATTTTTTATATTTTATAAACAAAACTCATCATTTTTTCTTTTTAATTTGTTTTACAAAAAATGTTATCTTATTATAATTAAAAATAATTTATTTTTTTAAAAAAATGTTTTTTAATAAAATGATTTATAGTTATAATATTTAAGAGATCATAATTTTTTTTTTAAATATTATATCAAGGGCCCATTTGGCCATGCGATATGGAATCATGATATGGTATTATGATATGGAATCATGAGATGAAATTGAAGTTTTGTTTGGATATGCAATATGAAACTTTTGTGTTGGATATTTTCTCATAAACATGAAAATCTCATAAGTTGTAAAACTACTAAAATAGCCCCAATTGTTTATTCAATCTTATCAAATAAACAAAAATTCATTAAATCGCATAATAAATTATTACAAAGCTATTTATTCTCCACTTAAGTAATTGTGTTCATCTAACTTGAATCTAATAAAAAATTGAACATAAATTGTAGTGTACTAGCCTTTAATATAATCCTCTCACATAGTACGGATAATTTCCTCATGTTGAACTTGCATTTCTCGATCATGTGACCGAGAAGAGGAACCAACATTGTTACTTTGAGCCATTTGTTGGTCAATATCATTCGCAACTATATTTTCATGCTCATAGACCATAAATATTTCATCAGTACTTTGGTATTCTCGCAAATAATTATGTAACACTGCACAATCTATGATAATTTTCACTTGTGTATCAATATCATAATGGTTCATGCCTTGTTTCAGTATTCTACATCTATTTTTCCAAGCTCCTAAAATTCGTTCAATCACATTGCGCAGAGATGAATGGCTATAATTAAACAGCTCTGTGGCATTTTGAGGCTCTCTTTCACTTCCTCGGTAATCTTGCAAATGATAGTGTAGTCATTTGTATAGAGCTAAAAATCCTTTTGGATTTTGGAAACCAGCATCAACAACATAGTATTTATCTACCAACAAATATTTTATAAAGAATTACTAAAAGCATATGTGACGTAAATGAGACAACATCGTGTAAATAAATAATATTTATTCTAAGGATGTAATTTAAAGTTACCATGTGGCGGAAATGAAAATTGTGACATTAGTTCAACAAGTGCATTCTCAAGTACTTTACTATCATGTGCAGTACATTCCCAACCAGTGCAACAAATGTAAATCGCATATCAAAATCACTAGCATATAAGACATTTTGTGATGTTCTTTCTTTGTGATTATGATATGTTTGTTGCACCGCTTTAGGAACCTCCCCTTTTATATATGCTCCATCAATCGCACTAACACAATCCTACCAAATAAAAAATACATCAATATTATTTTAGTGAACGTAAAATAAATTGAAAGCACTATAGAATGCACTTCATAAAAATAATGTTTGTAAGAGTAATAAAAATAGTGCTTCCAAGACAATGCAATGTGACTAGAAATTTTATTTACATATGAAATAAATGTTTAGTAGATATAAATGTGGAGTTGTTTTAATAAAATATAAACTCGTGAATTAATTTTTGTATTAAAATATCTTAAATTATGATATGAAATTCCTATATAATTTCATATCATGGTTTTTGGAGAATATGGAATCACATCTCATGATATGAAATCATGAGATATAAT
This sequence comes from Solanum bulbocastanum, assembly GCA_037074985.1. NCBI lineage: Eukaryota > Viridiplantae > Streptophyta > Magnoliopsida > Solanales > Solanaceae > Solanum > Solanum bulbocastanum. The sequence continues at coordinate 35,234,271 of CM073607.1, forward strand.
CAACGTAAAATCGCATGTTCAAACGCTGATTCTATCTCAGGATACCATATCGTGATATAATATCGCATGGCCAAATGCCTACTAAATCAATTGTATCACATAAAATGAAACGAAGAAAGTAAAATAAAGTGAAATTAGAACACTATTTAGTGGTGGGAAGTAGAAAAGAATCAAGAAATTAAAATTAAGTGAAATTTAGAATACTATTTAGTGATGGGAAAGTAGAAAGGAATCTTGACTGTTAACCAGGCAAAGAAATAGATCTAATTACACTATCTAATTATCAGTAATTTACAGTTTTTTTCTGAGAATTAAAGAGTATAATTATTCAGTCAATTATATTTAATTATTTGTTGATCAAGTAATTACATTACTTATTAACAGGTCAAACAATCCTCAGTAGTGGTGACCGTTTCACTCTTCTACAGACCGATACATGTACGAAATTCTCATATAGAAAAGTTGACTCCTGGATTTGAAACCTGAGAGGTTGCTCCAAAAAAAATTTTCTTTTTTGTTCATAATATAATTACACCTAATCACATCAAATCTAATTAGCAAGATGACTTTCTAAACGGGCCAAAAGTGAAATTTAGAACACTAATTAGTGATGGGAAAGTAGAGAAGAATCTTGATTGTTAACCATGAAAAGGAATAGTTGAGGTTTTGAGGGACAAAAAGTTAGATATGTCTGTCACATGGGTACAGAATTTTGCATTGTTTTTGTGTTTTTTTTTTACAACTATACTATATATTATAGTATAAATATAAATAATCACCGACATTGACTATTGCCCATACACATCAGCCAGTTTATGTTCTATCCATCCAAAATGTATAGGGATTTGGGAAAAGAGGGCAACTTTATCAGTGTGGGGGTGTATTCATGAATCATGTTTATCTATGTATTCTTCCTAATTAATTAATTAATTAATTAATTAATTGCTAATTATGTACAACCTCTTTGTTTAATCACAACTTGATAGCACTACAATGTGCTAAACTCAGAGGGGATAGATTATGCATGTTGTATTGGATCCATCTGCCATGATTTTATGGCATAATTTCAGTTGGACCTATTCAAATATGATATTTTAAAAAATTTTTAGACGGTGTTCAGTATTTATATTGGAGCTCGTATTATTTGAATTTAATTATATAAACTTGGTGTGTTTTAACAGGTGATTTAGTAGAGCTTATTTGTAACGACCTATTCCCTCGTTACTCAAAGGAGTGCGGAATCCCAATTTTTTAAATGCACTACCAAATTAAATTGGGGTGCATGACACGATGAAAATTTTGAAATTTGAATTCGATTTGGGCTGGTGTCATCCCGCCATAACAAGAATATCCCTGGTTTGACACCGTCGTTGTAGCGGCGTGCAACCGCTATAGTGGGGCTAATGGGACCAGCTACTAGAAAACACTATTCTTTTGATTTTACTCCTCTTAGGTTAGAAAAGGGAAAAGAGTTACTATAAAAACCCTCCCAAGCTGCTTCAAGCTTGGAAATAATGTAGAAGAGGGATTTTAACGCAAAAGGGGGGTGGGGGTCAAAATCCGTGAATTTCAGGCCTATGACCATCAAGATTATCTCTCACGGAGCCAGAATCTTGTGTTTACTTCAGTAGTTGCTTGACTTCCAGGTAAGCTAGGCATAACCGAGTAGCTAGACCTGTCTCTAAATACATGATACTTGTAATTTTGAGAGAGATTTCATGCCTAAGACTTCAGGCAGGAAGTCAGGATGGTTAAATTCGTTGGTTCTTGTTGTTTAGGATGGTGAGGTGTTTGATTATGTATGCTAATATTATGATAGTTGCTGGATGTTATCCTATGGGCGGTAACTTGTGAATAAATGAGTGGGAAAACTTTCTGGTTCGTTTGAGGTAGGTAATCATTGAATTGTTCCCCCTTTACGTCATATGTGCATATTAACTTTTTCACTAGCAACACTTGCATAATATGTGGTTAGGGAATTGAAAATGGATGAAATTAAAATGATATTTTGTTGTCAATCTTATGCAATAAACTAATATTATTCTCTTGTGGTCATAACATGTGTGATTATGATTGTGATTGTGTGATTCTTGATTCGCTCGGGTACCATGCCTAGTATGTGTGTGTGTATGGGGGGCGGGTGTTAAATCATGTGTTAGATAAGTATAGGTAAAAATTTTGTTGGTGGTCCCCTAAATGGGCGAAGGATTAGAGTATGGACAAGGGATCATAAAAGAGGGAAACAGACCGGTTAACAAAGTTAGTGAATGGATTCAAATTAGAAATCGAATCATTAGGAAGATCATGTGTTGGTAAAATAAATGGTTTCATTAAGTATTTATGTTATAGAAAGATTAGACTATGATCGGAAGGTGGAATAACCTTGACGGTAGAGTTGGCAGCGGAACAAGGTGTGGTGACTTGGGATATGTGTATGGGTCCAAAAATAGTATTATTTGATAGTAAGGGTTTTGAATAAAGGACTAAGTTGTATGGTCAGAATGAGTTGGCATGTACTGGAGCTATTCTTACTGTACCAATTACTCAGGTCCCAGGTACTCATCTTGTTGCTACCACGACCCCCAAAATGGATGAAGCTTCAAGTACACAGGCTTTCTTTCGTTTGGTGTTAGGTCCCATTATAACTGGTACTAATCATAAGCTTTTGACTAAGTTCCTAAAATGGAAGCCTCCAATGTTATATGATGAGGAGAGCGTGGATGCTTATGATTTCATTTTGGACTGTTATGAGATGCTACACAAATTGGGTATTTGGGTAGAGTTTGTTACTTTCTAGTTGGAGAGTGATGCCAACCAATGATGGATGGATTATATGAAGTGTCGTTCATCGGTTCTACCTCCGTTGACTTGGATTCAATTCCGTGCTTTGTTTCTAGAGAAGTATGTACCTCAAACCCTCAAAAATTGTAAAAAGGATGAGTTTATGATTCTCAAACAAGGAAACATATGAGGTTGATTTCCATTTTGTGTCCCAATTTTCCACTCAGCTTGTAAGCACTGAGTAGGAGAGGGTTTGTCTATTTGTTAAGGGCCTAAGTTTTGAGCTGCAGTGTTGTCAGTGTGCATGACCTTAGGAGGAAAAAGTTTCAACGAGGTGACATACTATGTTAAGAAAATTGAAGGAGTTCGATAAGTTAGGCAGACCAAAGAATTTTATAAAAGGCCCAAGAATGTGGGCAACTGCAGTGATTTTTATTCAAGGTTCCAGTCAACAAGTTGTATTCAGCCCATCCGATTAAGTTAGCCTTACCAAATTCTAAGAGTGGCTATTCAGGAGTCACGCAGGAGTCTTCGATTCAGGGTGGCCAAAAAACTTTCTACATCAAATATGCCTTCGCTCGACTAAGCATGCTTCACTTGTGGTGAAACGAGTCAGTTTAGGAGAGAGTGTTTTTATCCTTGGTGGGTAAACTAGTTCAGTCGCAAATAGAGTTACAGGTGGAGTTGTGAATAGCAGAGGATGCATGTAGGGTGAGTGAGATAATATTTAGAGAGGCCGTGGGGGAAGAGGAAATGGTAACGCTAGGATGGGAGTGGCACAACCAGGTAATGGGGATGCTCCAAATGATGATAGAGATCAGCGTAAGCCTTTCCCAAGTAGGCTAGAGGTCGAGGCATAGGACGCCATGATAACATGTACTATCCTTATATGTGACCGGATGACTTTTGGTTTTTTCATTTCGAGTTTCACTTATTCATATGTATATGTTAGATTTTCTTTAGGACTTGACTTGACTTATGATATAATTGATGCTCCTATTTATGTTGCCACCCCAATTGGAGAGTCTGTAGTAGTAACCCAGTAACCCATGTGTACCATGCTTGTTTTATCATCTTTTAGGCATGCAAACTTGTGTAGACTTTGTATTTTTGGGTTGGTTAGATTTTAATGTGATCTTGGTTATGACTTGGATGTCTCCCTATCATGTTTTGAACTTTGATTCTAAGACAATAACTCTAGAGAATATGGGTAGAGATAAACTAGAGCGGTAAAGTGTGTATAGGCCTAAGCCATATCATATATCCACGCGAGAGGGCTTGTAGGAACAGGCTGCTTAGCCTACTTAGCTTATCTCCGAAATGTTAGCGTGAAGTACCCTTCTATTGAGTCAATTTCCATAGTTTTAGATTTTTTCGAGGTGTTTCTTACGAATTTTCTAGGCATGGCTTCGGATAGGAAATTAATTTTTGCATAGATTTGGAGCCTAGTACTCATCCAATCTCTATCCCTCTCAACTGCATGGCTCTGACAGAGTTGAGAGAATTTACGACTCAACTTCAAGAACTTCTAGATAAGAAATTTGTTTCATTCTAGTGCATCACCTTGGGGTGCTCCAGTGTTGTTTGAAAAGAAAATTATGGGAGTATGAGGATATGCGTAGACTAACAACAATTAAACAAGGTTACTATTCGAAGTAAGTACATATTATCCCACATAGATGATCTGTTTGACCAATTCAATCTTCTCTAAGATTAATTTGAGTTACGGGTATCATTAGATTAGACAACATACCTAAGATGGATTTCAGAACCCGATATAGGAATTATGAGTTCTTGGTAATATCCTTCGGTTTAACTAATGCATTAGCAACTTTTATAGGCTTGATGAATGGGGTCTTTGAGACTTACTCATGCGAGGCCAAAAATATATATTTTTAATCATTATTTTCTCACATTTAGTATTTGTATTTGTCCTTTTAGAGCATAGATTTTATGGATTATGCTTAATAGTGTATTTTATTTATAGGAGTAAATTGGTATAAAAATAAAGAGATTTAAAGCTAAATCGAATTAAAAATAAAATATTATAGAAGAAAATTAAGCAGATAGCTTAATAGATTAAATTGCATATATAAATAAATAATATATGTGAAACGTAGTTGAAGAATGAAATTGAAGTGCCGCATGACTGCTGCCATGTGGCAATTAATAAGGCCACAACGAATTATGTTGAGGCGGTTGGACATATATGCGTACAATGAGGAAATCTGATTCCGTTTGATTTTGGGTTTCTAATTTTTTTTGGACTCAATTATATCATTTAGGATTTTCTATATCTATAAATAGTCTAAAGGAATAATTTTTATTGGAGCATCATATCACATACAAAGTTGTCATACTTTTTAGGGTTATTTTCTTATTCTTTTTTTCTTAAACATTAGTAGCTAAAGACCCATGTTCGACGGTTGTAGCTATGGATAATTGTTGAACATCGATTGTTATGAATTAATGTTGGTTGTTGCTTAAATTACTTTTGTATTTTATTTCAGTATTTCATGACTGGCAATCATACAGATAAATATATTGTCTATTCTTGAACTCGAGAGAAGGAGAGGTGGATACACCAAAGAATACAAAGAGCCTGATCTCTCTTGCATATCACTTGTTCAGATCCATATTCAGGATTGACACCAAACGAACACCGAGCTTGGTGATGAAACATGATGAAGTATAAATGCTCATCAATTGAGTTCCGTCTATCCCCGCTCAATGATGTAGTTAGACAGTCAATTGGAGTAGGAGATTAAAGGTCGAGAGATCATAGTCATAAAATCGACCTGTAAATCAGTAATTTGATAACCGTAGTTAATTTATACAAAAAATATGATACATGAAACTCTATACATGTTGCCGCCCTGAAATTGCCTCAATCATTGTAAGTTAATTTTATTATTTAATTCTTGCATCCTTCTGTTTACAAATAAAAATCAAATTCTTTTGGCACGCTTGAATAAATAATTAGACTACTATAAATTAGTAAAATAGTTAATCGACAAGTCCTTTGGGTTCAATAATCCAGCTCTTTTGAAGCCATTATATTACTTATGCAACCACTTACACTTGCGTGTGCAATTGGAACAACACTTACCTGGATTCTTCTGTGATTGTGTTATAGATTATATCCTAATATATTCCATAAGTAAGGAGGAACATGCAGAACACCTTTGTATTGTTATGGGTATCATGCAAAATAGAAATTGTATGCCAAGTTCTCTAAATATGAATTTTGGCTGACTTTTGTGGGCTTCTTGACGCATGTGGTTTTGTAAGAAAGGGTAATGGTGGATTCCAAAAGATTGAGAGGGTAAAACTTGGGTCCAGCCCAGTTCAGTGATAGAAGTTAGAAACTTTGTGGGTCTTGCTAGCTACTACCGTTGATTTATCAAGAACTTTGCTTTGATTGATATGCATCTAGCTAGAATGACTCAAAATGAGGTACCTTTTTTGTGACGGGAGCTTCCAAAAGCTCAAGACACTTTGAGTATTGCTCCTATCCTGAATTACTGGTGGAGGGTAAGGACTTAATTGTTTATTGTAACGCTTCACATTTGAGTTTGGATGTTGTGTTGATGCAGGACATAAATGTCATAGCATATGCTTCAACACAAATTTAAAATTAATGAGATGAACTACTCAACCCATGATTTAGAATTGCCATGATAGTGTTTGATCTCAAAATTTGGAGGGATTACCTTTATGGAGTCAAGTGTGAGGTGTTCACAATTAATCGCAACATACAACATGTATACGCTCACAAAGATCTAAATCTGAGCCAGAGAGGGTGGATGGAGTTGTTAAAGGACTATGATGTGACCATTCAGTTGGTCAAGGTCAATGTATTAGCATATGCTTTGAGCTAGAAGACAGTTAGCAGGGGTAATCTAGCTTGCTTGGGGTATCCAAGCGACCCAGAGAGATTCAGGCTCTGAAGTCAAAGTTCATGCAGTTTGGTGTCACAAAGAAAGGAGGGTGTTAGCTAATATTAAGGTAAAACTCACTTTCATAGAGTTAAAGAAATAAAAAACGTTGTGGGGGTAAAGTTTCACTTGATACAAAAATTGAGGGGGCTAATTATTAACGATTTTCTATTTTTAATTGGTTGATTTAGAAAATCTTGAAGAATGGGAGCTGAGTTTTTGCTTCATTAGAGTATTACTTAGGAACCAATTTTGTGTGCGCGCGCACGTGCGTGTGTGGATTAAATGATATTTTGGTACATTTAACATAACTTTATTTTAGGACTATAACATTGGAAAATCTTTTTTATCTTCTTAAATTTTTGTCAAGTCAAACTGTGTCATTCCTTTTGAAACAGATTGAGTAATATAATGCAAATTATCCTTTTTCTTTACATATCGCCGGGCAAGCTTTGGAACAACGATAACGTTATCTCTATGAACCTATATATCACAGATTTGAATCATGAAATTAGTCATTGATATTTGTATCAGGTAAGTTTCTTGCATTACAACCCTTGGTTGCGACCCTTCTCCGCATTTTGTGCGAATGCAAGATACTTCATACACTGAGATGCCCTTTATTATCATATAAGCTTTATGATATATAGTATTTTTGTCATTGCTCTTTTTGTTTGTTGCCTCGAAGTTATATGCCTATTAACTTGTTAGGAATTCATTACCTCTAGTTAAGTCATCTAAGGCTCTAGCTATTGCTTTTTTGAAATGACCATTCTACTTCAAGATTTTCAAGGGGATCAATTTGTTTATAGTTATTCAATTTATAATCGGAGAATGACCTAAAATGTCCCTCAACTATTTGAATTGATACAAAACTACCGTCCATCTACCTTTCGACCATAAAATACCCCTAGCAGTCACCTTTTCGCTAAAAAATATCTTCAATGTTAATCCTTTGGCTAATATTTGCCCTTATTTTTAATAGTTCCCTTAAAGTAAAATTATGAAATATGTATTTATTATGTTGCCTAAGTGCAAATTTAAATCCTTGTCAAATAAATAATAATTTTTTTTTAACCACATACAATTCATATTTTGACCTGATACACTTGAAAATAATATTGAAAAAATAAGTAATTTTGATGATATCTTCCTATTGACCTATTTTAAATCAATCCCCAATTTATTATAACCCAACTCATAAATGGGGATTCAACTAAAATCCATACTCACCCCGACTCATTGTCCATAATACAAAATTTTCTATCAATTATCCAAATGTCTCGCTCATTTTCTCTTTTTATTCCTTTTTAATCTCTTATTCTTGATTAGGATATTCGAGACTCAAACTTAAAATAAACTCACATGTTTATATTCTTTTAATTTGAATTATTTTCATGGTGGAATGGGGGTGAGGATAGGAGAAATGATTCTTTTTATTCTTTTATTTGAATTTTGGGTACACACAAAAGAAAAATGTAGTAATCATACATATTTGCTTAATTAAGTCATATTTTATGAAACTAATCATATTTTATTAAAATAATTATTTCTATATGAATGTCATTGTTATTTCCTCCTTTTTTTACTCTCGTATTTGTTATCAATTGTAAAATAAAATAAAATGATGGACAACATCCAAATAGAAAAAAATGGAAGGTATAGAAAGTTAAGAGTTTGGGGGGGGGGGGGGGAGTGTAGAGAGTAGATGCCTATATACACCCATTTTCCTTTTTTCTCCTTAAATATCTTATCAAAATAGTTTTATCCAATAGTCTCCCCCAGACAACACAACCAAACACCTTTGGAGGAAAAACGTTAGACATTATTCTCTCATAAAATATCTTAAGGACTCCTAAAGATAAGTGCTTTGAGAGGCATTCTATTGATAAGATAAGGAACTTCAAGAATTGCATCTTCCAACAAGGTTTTAGGTAATTCATAGTGAACATAAGAGATCTAAAACCTTCTAACATATGTCTATTTTTCTGTTCAGCCACTCTATTTCTCGCACTAGTGTAAGGACAACTAGTTTGGTATCCATATATTTCGTACCATTGCCAGTTCTCAAATTTTTTATCATAATATCAAATTGAGTGCAAACCGTAATAAAATATATTACTTTTTTCTTTTATCAAATACACCCAAGTATTTCTAGTGCAACAATTAATAAAAGTGACAAACCATTGACTACAAGAGAAAGAGACAATTTGAGTACACCCCCACATATTAGAATGGAGAGTCATGAAAGGACCCTTGCTTTTATTATTACTTGATGGGTAAGCGTTTCCAGCATGTTTTGCATACTCACAAGCATCACCAAACAAAGAATTACCCTCAATCCTTTAAAACAAACTAGGATATAGTTTTTCTACAGTGAGATTTATATTGACTTTAAGAAGAGAGATTTCATTAATTTTCAAGTGTCTATATACCGCTAATTAAAGAGGTATTTATACATAAAAAGACCCCTAACTATGAAATAAACGATTGAGGAAACAAAATAAAATCTCTATAATGTTGGAAATGAAATCAGATAAGAATCTACCTTGTTAGGATTAAAGATCTGATCATATGTGTGACATCTTAGATACTCAGGTGTTGATCATTGTTAGCTTGGAACATAATTCGGTTGACAAAAACATTGAAAATGTAAGCATGTGCCATTGTGAGTGTGAGGTTTGTAGAAGCTAGAACTTATCCGAGTAGTCTTGCTAGATTCATAGAACAACTGGATAGGAAGTGATCCTTAGGCCATTTTTTTGTTTAAGTTCACTCAAAACCAAAAATAACTACCAAATGAAATTATGAACCTTTAAACCCTATTTGAGCCTTAACGCTGATTTTGTTCTCACTATAAGGAATATTCCATATTCCTACTATGCAGATCCTACTCTTCAATGCTATCTCTTTATTTGGTGTAGAGATATCTCTCTCTTAATGTATATTATTAGCTTTCCTTATTTGTGGATATTTCCCTACCTAGTTCTTTATTTCCTTTAATGTCGATGTACTCTATTATGTATAAAACAAAGACAATTGTACATTAATAAGAGACATACTTACATATAACTCTTTCATGGTATCAAGAGCCATAGCCACATGACAGTAATTTTTTTTTTGGGATTGAGCAGATTTGTTTTTTGGTTTCTCATGGATGAAAATGCCTCTACCACTACTCCCCTTCCCATTACAACTGAATCAGTTGTTTCTACTATTCCTCCATTACCAATCAATAATAACTTCATCATTCCACCATTGACAACATCCCAAGCCTACCTAAATTTAGTGTTTCCTTCCTAGCAACCCACTGTCACAACAACTTATTCTATTCCACCACTTACACCACAACTACCTAATACATCCACAATAATCACACCTTCTTTTTCACTTTCTCCGTCATCTAATCTCACTCAAGAGTCCCAACTTTTCTCCATAAGTGCATCGGCTCATGCCCCTATCAAGCTTACACCATAAAACTATCAAGTCTGGTACACTCAATGGCACTCACTGTTGATAGGATATGGCTTTACAAGTTATGTTGTTAATTCCCCTATGAGGCAATAACTGACTTCTGAATTTTAGAATAGATAGGATCAATTGATCCGCAGTGCCTTAGTCGTGTCTTTATCCACTGAGGTCGTTTCACTGGTTCTTTTAGCGGATACCTCCTTCGATGTGTGGACTACCTTGCATAATACTTATGCAAGACCTTCTCGTGCTAGACTCTTAGGTCTAAAAGAGTCTCTCTCTCAAGCTACAAAAGGTACACAATATATGTCATCTTATCTTCAGCATATCAAGCAATTGGTTACTACGCTTAATTCTGCTGGAGCAACTCTTACCATGGATGATATAACTCTTCATGTGATTCACGGTTTGTCACCTGAATATTGAGGGATTTGTGTTTCTCTCCGCACCCGTGACTCACCTATCACTTTTGATGAACTTCATGAGAAATTATGTGATTATGAGGCACATATTTGTCGCCAGAGTGCTGCCTCTTCAATGCCGATTACTGCCAACTTTGTTGCCAAGAGTAACTCAAACAACTCTAGCAACAACAAAAACAATCGGCAAACCACTTTTCAGAACCAAAATGTTTCTGGTCACCGTAACACTATGGAAATGAATTCAAGACAGAGCAACAAGCAAAGTTCTCGAGTGATATGTCAATACTGTGACAAGCCTGGGCATGTTGTTAAGCAATACCGAAAATTGTAGGCAACTTTTCCATGGTTTGCTCCTATATGGGATCTTCTATAACTTCAAATTCAACAGGAAACTCTCAACCTCGTGCCAACTTTGTTTCATCTTCCACCGGCTCCGTTGATTGGTTGGTTGATTCGGGTGCATCTTATCATGTTACTAGTGACCTCCAGAATCTGTCACTAAATACTGATTATGATGGTGATGATGTTATGATTGGTGATGGTAAAACTCTGAGTGTGACACATACTGGTTCCACTACTTTTAATACTTTTGCTCGTCCTCTTCACCTCTCTAATGTTCTATGTGTTCCACAAATAAAAAAAGAATTTGAATTATGTTTTTCAATTGTTCAATCAAAATAATGTTTCTGTTACATTCTCACCTTCTTTATTTATTGTAAAGGATTGTCGCACGGGGGCACTTCTGGTAGCGGGAGAACCTAGAGATGGAGTTTATAAGTGGCCTATCAAATCCAAGTCCGTGTCAACTCCCACTTCATCACACTCAGCATATTCTGTTCATCTTTTGTCGGTTTCAACTTGGCATTATCGTCTTGGTCATCCGTCTTCTCCTATTTTGCGTCAAATCTTTCGTTATTTAGACATTTCTTCCAAGTCTGTTTCCTCTACTTTTTTTTGTAATTCATGCAAATGTAATAAAATGCATAAAACTCCTTTTGCAATTTCCTCAGTAAATTTTTTTTCTACATTAGAGATGATATACTCTAATGTGTGGGGGCCTGCTCCAATTCCATCTATTGATGGTTTTCATTACTATCTCATTTTTGTTGATCATTATACCTAGTATGTTTGGTTATACCCCATGAAAAAGAAATTTGAGGTTTCCCAAATTTTCCAAAAATTTAAGATCATGGTTGAAAATTTTTTCAGCAGATCCATTGTCTCCTTTTACTCGGATAATGGTGGTGAATTTATTCATCTTCGAGAATTCTTTACTTCCAATAGAATCTCTCATTTCTTAACCCCGCCTCACACACCTGAACATAATGGTACCGCTGAGCGTCGTCATCAACACATTGTGGAAACATGCATTACCTTCTTCATGTTGCCAAACTTCCTTTATCTTTTTGGTCCTTTGCTTTCCAGACCACTGTCTATCTTATCAATTAAATGCCGACTCCTTTGCTTCATAATGAGTCTCCACATTTTCGCATATTTGGTAGTGCTCCAAATTATCAAAAGCTTCGAGTCTTTGGTTGTCTATGTTATCCATGGTTTCGTCCTTATTCTCAAAATAAATTAGAGCCTCGTTTAAAATCGTGTGTCTTTGTAGGATACTCTAATAATCAAGGTGCCTATAAATGCTTTGATCCCTCCACATCTAAGATATTCATATCTCGCCATGTCAACTTTGTAGAGCATGAATTTCCTTTCTCTACTCTGGCTTCTACAACTTCTCGTCCTACCATGGAAACACTTTTGACATGGGCTCCTCATTTTGTTGTTCTTATTGTATCATCCTCTTCAACTAAATCAGCCCCTTTGATGGTCACTCACTATTTCAATAGAAGTTCTCCTTACTGCTTGACGTCACCGAGCAATGATTATTCATCAAATAAATTAATGGGAATTTCATCAGGACATGGATCTTTACGTAGTTGTATCAACTCAAGTCCCATGAGTGTCCCTCCAGTAGTCTTTACTTCCTTACCTGCTACTGTCCAAATCACAAGTCAATTGCAAACTGAATCCTCAAATGCTCTATCAAGTAGTCCAGACAACATTACCACAATCCAAATCCCTCAATCTAAACATGTTCCACCTTCTCACTCCATGATCATCCGCTCTAAAAATAATATTCACAAACCTGCCAACAAGCTTTGCCTCTCCACTCAAATTACCAACACATCGCCTCTAGTTTATACATCTACTTCTTCCCACAAACCCGAACCAAAAAATATTTCCCAAGCGCTTAAAGATTTGGACTAGAAATCTACTATGATGGAGAAGTATAATGCCTTGAAACAACAAGGGACATGGATACTTGTTTCGAGATCCGAATCCAAAATTTGATTGGTTGCAAGTGGATATTTCAGGTAAACCAAAATTCAGATGGTACCTTGAATAAATATAAGGCGCGATTAATTGCTAAAGGATTTACTCAGCGTCCAGGTATTGACTGCATTGAAACATTTTCTCCTGTAGCTAAATATACTACAGTTCGAGTTATTTTATCTCTTGCTGTTAGTAAAGATTGGAGCTTACGCCAATTGGATGTGAATAATGCTTTTCTTCATGGGCATTTGACGGAGGATGTATACTTGGCACAACCATTAGGCTTTGTTGATTCTACTTGGCCTGATTATGTTTGTAAATTGCATAAGACTTTATATGGTCTCAAACAGGCTCCACGTGCTTAGTACTCGAAATTGCGAGACTATCTTCTTCCTCTGGATTTTACAATATCATAGTCTGACCATTGTCTCTTTATTTATTCTAAGCTTGATGTCATCATATACTTGGTAGTCTATGTCGATGATCTGATTGTGACAGGGAAAATCAGAAGGCAATTGATATCTTCATTGCTAAGCTTGGTAAGCGATTTTCAATCAAAGACTTAGGGCAGCTTGCTTATTTTCTAGGTGTCCAAGTGATTTGCACTCCGAAAGGCTTATATCTATCTCAACGGAAGTACATCGAGGATATTATTAAGCGTGCATCAATGAGTGGTGCAAAACCTATTTCTACTCCACTTGTAACAACCAATAATCTGGCCTTGGAGGATAGTGCTCATTTGAGTGATTCAAAAGACTATCAAATTTTAGTTGGATATCTCCAATACTTGGCGCTAATACGGCCTGACATTGCATTTACTACCAATTGGCTAGCTCAGTTCTCACACAGACCAACTACAAATCATTTTGCTGCTCTTAAACGGGTGATCCGCTATCTTGCCGGAACAATGGATAAAGGGATTTACTTTTCCAATAAATCTCCTTTGGTTTTACGTGCCTTTTTTTATGCTGATTGGGGCGGAAGTCGCGATAATCGTACTTCTACTAGTGCGTATATCGTCTTCCTTGGTAAAAATCCAATTTCCTGGTGTTCAAAAAAGCAGAGAACAGTAGCTCACTCATCCACTGAAGGTGAGTATAGATCAGTCGCTTCTACTGTTGCAGAACTATGTTAGGTCCAGAATCTTTTGAAGGAGATTCTCTTTCTCTTTCTAGACCACCAGTGATCCATTGTGATAATTTAGGTGCGACTTACCTTTCTACAAATCCAGTCTTCCATTCACGAATGAAATACTTGGAAATTGATTATCACTTTGTTCATACTATGGTTCAACGGGGTCAGCTTCGAGTTGCTCACATTTCAACAAAGGATTAGCTTGTTGACTTATTAACGAAGCCACTCTCCTGCCATGACTTTGAACGGTTTCTTTCCAAGATTGGTGTCTCTGATAGATCACCATCTTGAGGGGGTGTATAAGGAATATTCCATATTCCAACTATGTAGATCCTACTCTTCAATGCTATCTCATTATTTGGTGTAGAGATATCTCTCTCTTAATGTATATTATTAGCTTTCCTTATGTGTGGATATTTCCCTTACTAGTTCTTTATTTCCTTTCATGTCGATGTAATCTATTATGTATAAAACAAAGACAATTGTACATCAATAAGAGACAAACTTACATATAACTCTTTTACTTACCCTATTGTTATTGTACCCTTTGTTCTCCGAAGGCATGATGCCACAACTCAGGCCAAAAGCCTAAGTTGGTGGTGACCATATCTCGAGTAGAAATAAAGAGCATAAAAAAATATTATACCATTGGTCATTCCGAAGGCACGAAATTTTAATGCTTGCTTGAACAGACTTAGTGCTCATGGTTCAAAGAAAATGGTAGTATATAAAATAAATAATAATAAAAAATGTGAATGCTAGGTGCGGGATGTACTGGAAAAAGTTAAGTTAGAACCACTCAAGTTCTGCTATACGTTAACGAGAACTTTGGACAACCAAGGAAAGTTAGTCACTTATAAGACCAAATGTCTACTCCCTAGCCCGAGCCACAATTACAAGCCAAAAAAAGTCCTATAGTGATCCTATTCTAGTTGTTTGATAGATTAAGCATAGAAAATAAGGGCAGACCTATGGTTTTCATATTTACAGCGTTAGAAACTCTTTTGGAGTGTGAGCATTCTAGTTAGTCCCAAATTATCATGTGTGAGGGCATTATGTTTGCATTTGATAGTTAAATGGTGTCAGCTAATAATTGGTACATGCATGAGCATGATTAATTGTGAGTAATGGGATGCCGCACATTGATCTTTGCATGTTAGATTGATGGTTTTGGACAAAAGTGTTGGCTGAGATAGTTGTTGCATACTAGTAGTGTAACCTGGGTATTTGAGCATCAAGTGTTTATTTCTTTTTCATCGCTTGGGGACAAGCAATGGTTCTAAATTGAGGGTGTTGATGTGCCATGAAATATTGGCACATATAATGCTCAAAACTAAGGACTAAGGCTAGAACTTGAGTGGTGTTATGTGGATATGATGTTTTTGTTAATGATTGAACTGGTGAAATATTTAGACGTCAAAGATAAAAAAAGTGAAGGAAATGGAGTGAAACCAAACATGATGGAGCCCCAGACGGGCTGTGGTTATGAAGGCGAGCCATCTAAAAGCTCGTGAAGCTGAGACAGTAAAGGACAACAAACTGACAAATTGCCAATTAAGACCACGTAGACCCAGACGAATCCATTTGATGGTTCGTGAAAAGTATCCAGTATGGAGGCTTTGAGGAGCTAAGTTTGGATTGAAGACCACGGTACCCTTAACGGGCCGTGGTAGAGTCCATGAGCCATTTTGATGCTCGTGAAGGATAGAAGGAGATTCTAGTGAAGACCCAAGGGAAGGCCAAATATCATGACGCTTGGCACGGACCATGATGCCCAAGATGGGCAATTGCTCGTGGAAGATACCATGAAAATAAGTCTCACACTGTCTAAGTATGAGACCACGATAGGCTTCACAGGTCGTGAAGTTTGTGACGGGCCATCGTGCTGTCCGTGAAGTATCCCGACAATTCAGTCCTACTTCGAGTAGGACTCGTTTTATACAGACTGTTTAAATCAATTAGGTTTATTTTTTATACATATCGTCATTGTATGAACGAAATAGGATTTTCTATATTTTGAGTTTTGTGTTTTTATCGATTAATTTCGGGTGAAGATTTGAATATGTGATTAAGTGTTTGAAATTTCAAGTTTTCTTCAAATTTACAATCATTGTAAGTGATTACTTTTATACATTCAGCAACAATTATTGTTTGTTCGTTTGAAAACATGAGTGGCTAAACACAACAACTAGGGTTGTGGGAACCATGACAATAATTTAGTTACGAATTCGATGAACAAGTAAAGTGTGATTGTTATTTGCAGAACGTGATTCTTACTTTCATTATCTATTCTTTCTAATGAGTGCATGCATTAGAACTTGCATGTATCTACCATTTGTTCGAGAGAAAGGTGGTAGTTAGGAAAAAGGGAGAATCCATCTATTGGTTTTGAGTGAAAATTTGAGTTTGAGAGAAGAGATTTTTGACACCAAATATGCGAAGTAAAAATAGACAACACTCTAAGACCAAGAGGATTGGATCGAGTGATAAATATCTAATAAGACTTAGAAGTATTAGATGCATTTAACTCGATGGTACTTGCATTATTAACAAACAACCAATACTTGTTTACGATTCTAAATTAAAAGTTAAGTCATGAGGAACACTATCCTGGTTTTATTTATCACCTATCATACCTTTGAAGTTAAAATCCTGTTACTTATGTTAAACTCGAACAGTGCAACAAACATTAGTTACTTGAAAATCACTAATAAACCCATATTTACATTTCACAATTACTTTCTGTGGGAAATAATAACAACAATTGAATAAAGGCGTCATCGAAACTATTTCTGTCAGTAAATTCTCTATGGGATTGACCTCAACTCACGTTGAGTTCTATAAATTGACATTGACCATTTGCACTTCTTAATTGAAGTGTAGGTTTGGACGTATCACTCGTTTGACTTGAAATGCGCTCCGTTTTTCCTTGGGACCAACTCACGCCATTAATAAGGTTGTAACAAACATCCATAAAAAAATTCATCCAAAAACAAACCGAGATCTTGGATTACCAAAAACCCATGAACTTGAAAATTGATAAATTTGGTATTTCTCGCTTTGGGGATCGTTGGAACTTGAAAATGCTTTTGTTTGCCCCTCAGGACCAACTCACGCCATTAAGAGGGTCTTAACGAACGTCATTAAACTTTTTGGCCAAAAACAAGTCGGGATGCTCGATCATCGAAAATCCATGGCCTATAAAACACGAAAATCGGTTAATTTGATTTTTCCCGCTTGGGGTATTGTTTAAACTTGAAAACACACCTATTTTCCACTCGGGACCAACCTATACCATTTATAAAGTCGTAACAGATGTCCATTAAAATTTTTTGCCAAAAACAAGTTGGGATCATGGATCACCAAAAATTCATAGACTATAGCACACGAAAATCAGCAAATTTGGCTTTCCTCACTTTGGGGCTAGTTTGAACTTGAAAATGCGTCTGTTTTCCCCTCGGGAACAACTCATGAAATTAATAGGTCGTAATGGATGTCCATGAAAGCTTTTGGCCAAAAACAAGGCGAGATCCTGGATCACCAAAAATCCATGGACTATAAAACACGAATATCAATAAATTTCTTTTTTTATAGCTTTGGGCTCATTTGAACATAAAATGCGTCTGTTTGCCTCTTAGAACAAACTCACGCTATTAATAAGGTCGTAACGTATGTCCATGAAAATTTCACCCAAAAATAAGCCAAGATTTGATTCACAAAAATTCATTGACTATAGCACACGAAAATCTGCAAATTTGTTTTTTATCGCGTTGGGGCTCGTTTGAAGTTGAAAATGCATTTGTTTGCCCCTCTGGACCAACTCACGCCATTAATAAGGTTGTAACAGACGTCCATAAAAAATTTTGGCAGAAAAAAATATGGGATCCCGTATCATTGTAAATCCATGGACTATAGCATATGAAAATCGATAAAAATTGGTTATTCATGCTTTGGGGCTCGTTTAAACTTGATAATGCGTTCGTTTGCCCCTCTGGACAACCTCACGCCATTACTAAGATCGTAACATACATCTATGTAAATTTTTGATAAAAAACAAGTCGGGATCCTCGATCACCAAAAATCCACTGACTATAGCACATAAAAATTGATAAACTTGTTTTTTTAGCTTTGAGGCTCGTTTGAACCTGAAAATGTGTCGGTTTGCCTCTCAAGACCAACTCACGCCATTAATAAGGTCATAACGGACGTCCATGAAAAATTTTAGTCAAAAACAAGTTGGGATCCTAGATCACCAAAAATCCATGAACTAGCACACAAAAATTAGTTAATTTACTTTTTCCTTGTATAGGGCTTGTTTAGACTTGAAAATTTATATGTTTGCCACTCAGGAACAACTCGCACCATTAATAAATTCATAATGGACGTCCATGAAAATTTTTTGATAAAAAACAGGTCGGGATCCTAGACCACTAAAAATACAATGACTATAGCACACGAAAAAGGGTAAAATTAAGTTTTTCCCGCTTTTGAGCTCATTTAAACTTTAAAATGCGTCAGTTTTTCCTTTGGGACCAACTCACGCCATTAATAAGGTCGAAGCGAGCGTCCCTGAAATGTTTTGGCCAAAAATAAGCTGGATCTCGATAAACCAAAAATCCATGGATTAAAGCACACAAAAAATGGTAAAATTCTGTTTTATCCACTTTGAGGCTCCTTTGTACTTGAAAATGCATTTGTTTGCCCCTTGGGACAGACTTACGCCATTAATAAGGTTGTAGCGGACGCCCATGAAAAATTTCGGCATAAAAAGAAGTCGGGATCCTGAATCACCAAAAATTTATGTTCTATAGCACTTGAAAATTGGTAAATTTTTATTTATCTCGCTTTGGGTATTGTTTGAACTTGAAAATGAACATGTTTGCCCCTCGGGATAAACTCATGCTATTTATAAGGTCGTAACGAACATCCATGAAAATTTTCGACGAAAAAAGAAGTCAAGTTCCTGGATCACCAAAAATCGATGGACTATAACATACAAAAATCAATAAATTTGGTGTTTCTCAGTTTACGACTTGTTTGAACCTGAAAATGCATTTGTTTGCCCCCTTGGGTCCAAATCATGCCATTAATAAGGTAGTAACGGACTTCCATGAAAAGTTTTGGCCAAAAGTAAGTTGGGATCCTGGATCTTCAAAAATACATGGACTATGCACACAAAAATCGATAAAATTCAGTTTTTCTCTCTTTGGGCTAGTTTGTACTTGAAAATGTGTATGTTTTCCCCTCGGGACCATGTTACGCCATTAATAAGTCCTAACGGATGTCCATGAAAATGTTCGGCCAAAACTAAGTCGGGATCCTAGATCACCAAAATCCATGGTTAATAGTACACAAAAAATGGTAAAAATTAATTTTTCCCGCTTTAGGGCCCATTTGAACTTGAAATTGCGTTTGTTTGCCCCTTGAAAACAACTCATGCCATTAATAAGGTCGTAATGTATGTCCTAAAAAAATTTGGTCGTAAACTAGTCGGGATCCTCACCTAAAATCCATGAATTATAGCACACGAAAATCAATAAATTTGATTTTTCTCTATTGGAGCTCATTTGAACTTGAAAATGCTTCTGTTTACCCCTTACTCACGCCATTAATAAGGTTTTAACCAATGTTCATGAAAAATTTCAGCAAAAAATAAGCCGGAATCTTGTATCACCAAAAAATCTATGGACTATAGTACACGAAAATGAATAAATTTGGTTTTCTCGCTTTTGGGCTCGTTTAAACTTGAAAATGTATTTATTTGCCCATCGGGAACAACTCACGCCATTAATAAGGTCGTGACGTATGTCCATGAAAAACTGCGGTAAAAAACAATCCCAGATCGTAAATCACTAAAAATCTATGGAATATAGCACACAAATATCAATATATTTGGTTTTTCTTGCTTTGGGGCTCGTTTGAACTTGAAAATGCATATGTTTGTCCCTCGAAACCAACTTATGTAATTAATAAGGTCGTAACGAATGTTCATGAAAACCTTTACTCAAAAAAAGTCAAAATCTTGAATCACCAAAAATACATGGAATATAGCACACGAAAAAGGATAAAATTTGGCTTTTCCTGCTTTGGGGCTTGTTTGAACTTGAAAATACGTGAGTTTACCCCTCGGGACCAACTCACACCAATAATAAGGTCGTAACGAACGTTAATGACAAATTTCAGCCTAAAACAAGTCAGAATATTAAATCACCAAAAATGTATGGACTAAAGCATACGAAAAATAGTAAAATTCAATTTTTCCACATTTGGGGCTCGTTTGAACTGTACAATGCACCCTTTTACTCGTCCGAACCAACACACACCATTAATATGGTCGTAACGGATGCCCATAAAAAATTTTGGTCAAAAACAAGTTGAGATCCTGGATCACCAAAAAACCATGAACTATAGCACATGAAAATCGATATATTTAGTTTTTCTCGCTTTGGGGATTGTTTGAACTTGAAAATGCATCTCTTTGCCTTTCGGGACTAACTCGCTCTATTTATAAGGTCGTAACGGATGTCCATGAAAAGTTTTTGCCAGAAACAAGTCAGGTTCCTAAATCACCAAAAATTCATGGACTATAGCACACGAAAATCAGTAAATTTGGTTTTTCTCGCTTTGAGCCTCGTTTGAACTTGAAAATTCATCCTTTTGCCTCTCGAAACCAAGTCATACCATTCATAAGGTCGTCACGAACGTCCACGAAAGTTTTTGGCTAAAAACTAATCGGGATACTAGATTACCAAACAATCCATGGTTTATAGCACACAAAAATTGGTAAAATTCAGCTTTTCTTGCTTTGAGCCTCGTTTGAACTTGAAACTGATTTTGTTTACCCATCGAAACTAACTCATGCCATTAATAAGGTCGTAACAGATGACCATGAAAATTTTTGTCCAAAAATAAGTCTAGATCCTGGATCACCAAAAATCCATAGACTATACACAAAAATTGGTAAATTTAGTTTTTCTCCTTTTGGGGCTTGTTTGAACTTTAATATGCATTTGTATTCCCTTCAAAATCAACTCACACCATTAATAAGGTCACAACAGACATCCATGAAAACGTTCGGCCAAAAATAAGCCGGAATCCTAGATCACCAAAAATCTATGATCTATAGCATGTCAAAAACTATTGAATTCAACTTTTCATGCTTTGGAGCTCGTTTGAATTGAAATTACATTCGTTTGCCCCTCGGGACCAACTCACACCATTAATAATATCGTAACACATGTCCATGAAAAATTTCGGCCAAAAATAATTCGGGATCCTGGATCACTAAAAATTGGTAAATTTGGTTTTTCACGCTTTGGGGCTCGTTTGAACTTGAAAATTCGTTTGTTTGCCCCTCAGGATCAGCTCATGCCATTAATAAGATTGTAACGGACTTTCATGAAAAATTTTGGCAAAAATCAAGCCAGAATCCTGGATAACCAAAAATCCATGGACTATAGCACACGAAAATCTGTAAATTTGTTTTTTCTCTCTTTGGGGCTCGTTTCAATTTAAAAATGTGTCCGTGTTTGCCCCTCGGGACCAACTTACATCATGGGGAAGGTCAAAAAGGATGTCTATTAAAAATTTTGGCCGAAAATAAGTTAGGACCCTAGATCACCATAAATCTATGGACTATAGCACACAAAAATTGGTAAATTTAGTTTTTCTCGCTTTGGGGCTCGTTTGAACTTTAAATACATCTATTTATCCCTCGAAACCAACTTACGCCATTAATAAGGTCGTAGCGGATGTCCATGAAAAATTTCGGCTAAAAACAAGCTGGGAACCTGGATCACCAAAAATTCATGAACTATAGCACACGAAAATCAGTAAATTTGTTTTTTATTTCTTTGGGGCTTGTTTGAACTTTAAAATGCATCTGTCTTCCCCTCGAGACAAACTCACGCCATTAATAAGGTCGTAATGGACGTCCATGAAAAATTTTGGCCAATAACAAGCCGAGATCCTGGATTACCAAAAATTCATTGACTATAGCATACGAAAATGTATAATTTACTTGCTTCGGGCTTGTACATGATTAGTGGTTTATTGCTTGTTTTGGTTAGTGGTTTTGCAATGGAAAACATATGATCCAAATGTTCATGATCTGTTCTGTTAATATTCTTCAAGGAACTTGCCCACTAATTTTCGTTATTTATCCATTTTTTGCTTTTACTCTAATGTCCTCAGTTGCTTCTTCACTCTCGTATTTTTCCGAATCGACTTATAAAAATTGCTTAGTTTGAGCCAAGGGTCTTCGAAAACTGCCTTACACAAGGAGACGGTTAATCATGCTCTGGCCTCATGGCCACAGTTCATCTACTAAACTCAAGGATACAACGGTATGAGCC
Source organism: Solanum bulbocastanum (assembly GCA_037074985.1). Classification (NCBI taxonomy): domain Eukaryota; kingdom Viridiplantae; phylum Streptophyta; class Magnoliopsida; order Solanales; family Solanaceae; genus Solanum; species Solanum bulbocastanum. Next base: position 35,256,705 of record CM073607.1, read on the forward strand.
AATAGAACATATCTTGTTCAAGTAAGGTCGTTATCGTTTGAGTTTAACTGATTACACCTAAACACAAGATCAAGATAATATTTAACTTGATACTCTGTATACTATTGTCTACATTCTCAAAACATCTAGAGTTCTTCTCCTTCCAAATTGTCCACCAGATGCAGACATGAACAATTCTCCATCTACTTTTGTTTTTTGTCGGTAGACCTGCCTCCTCCTAACTCTCTCTTAAGTGCTTCTGAAACCTTTTATATGCATTGTCCATGAAATGCCTTTGAGATTTAAGACTATTCTCCAAAGTTGTCTTGTGTTCTTGCAATGTAGGAATAGATGATTAACGGTCTGCCTTTTCACCGCAAAAGAAACATTTAAAACAAAATGGAATCCCTCTCTTCATAAAACTGTCTTGTTTGAGGATTGCTCCCTTAGCTAATAGCTACACAGAAAGCAAGCTACTTTGTGTAGTATTTTTGTTTTCCAAATGAGCTTCCTAGGCCAGTTGGGGTTGTTCATCATTCTATAAGTTGCATTAACCTTGAAAGAGCCATTATCCCCAACTACCATAATACATCCTCTTGTCTGAAGCCCAGCCACCATAAGAAGAATATGAAGCTTTCTAGTTATGAATCCGAATTTTGATAATTTTGTAAGCATGTATGGTCTAGATAGATTAGAGATAATGAATTTTACTTGCTTTGTTCCCAAGATTCATTGTGGTTCATTGTACAAGGGTTAGATTGTTTAATTTATGTTTTGGTCTAATTTGAAGTCTTTTTGAAGGTAAATAAACTTTTGGAGAAATAACATATGTTGTAATATTGCAAACCATACTTTCTTGTTGTAGTTTTTTGTGGTCTTAAGGAATTTCTTTTCACTAGCATATAAAATGGGATTGGGAGAAAGTAACTTTCTTTTTGGTTATTCGGAGTTGTTTCTGGTACAACACTAAGAACTCGGTGAACAAATAACTATATGAAGTGGTAGTATCCTTCCCAACTATGATGGATTATCAAAGTTTGGTGTTATTGGAGCCAGGTGCAAAGGGGTCTTATTTGAAGGATTAAGGAGTCGTTTGGTAGAGTGTGTTAGGAAATATAATACATGCATTAGGTGTGTGTAATAGTAGTATCTTGTTTGATACACATTTTCATGCTATGTATAACTAACATTAGTTATACACTCTATTGTGTATTAAGATGTGTATTATTAATACCAAGTATTTCTAGGTATTAGCAATACATAAAATTTTAACACTTGCATTAGATTAAATAATTACTAAACTACCCTCATAGCCTTTTTAAAACATTTCCTAGCATTTTCATATGGCTCTAGAATCTTTTCATTTTTTTTTTGTTCTCACATGCTTTTATTTTAGTTTGATTTGCTTTTCAATATCTTTTAATTTGTTGGTGTCTTAATAGACTTTATGGCCTCTTAAGTGTCTTTTATTTTATTTTATTTTATTTTATTTTATTTTATTTTTTAATCTAATTTCAATATAGTTTAATAAAAAAATTTACTATTGTGACGATAAATTACAAAAATATTGTTACGCAATAATACAACTAGAAGAAGAAGAAGAAGAAGAAAGAAGAAGAAGAAGAGGAAGAAGAAGAAGAAGAAGAGGAAGACAAAGAAGAAGAGGAAGAGGAAGAGGAAGAGGAAGAAGAAGAAGAAGAAGAAGAAGAAGAAGAAGAAGAAGAAGAAGAAGAAGAAGAAGAAGAAGAAGAAGAAGAAGAAAAAGAAGAGGAAGAGGAAGAGGAAGAAGAGGATGAAGAAGAAGAAGAGGAGGAAGAAGAGGAAGAAGATATCTTTTTTGATGTTTTAGCAAAGGAAGTTTACAAATAAATAAAGTGTGAAGGGTATTTTTTGTAAACATATATTTTATAATAGAAATTATGCAAGATTTGTTATTTCTAACACATCAAACCAAACATTATATAAGAAATAATGCTTGCATAACTAATGCAAGTATTACTAATGCAAACACTATTAATGCACGCATTATTAATGCACCCTATTTTACATTATTCTTATACACTCTACTAAACGACCCCTAAGAGAAGACAGAAATGTGCAAGAAGCATAAGGAGAACCCAGAGTTGTATAGGTTGAGTGCTTGGCAAAAGATTACAGGATCATGAGGCAGAGGGTTCATGCAATTCTATGGCTGAAGGAACTTAGTGTGGTATTTAACAACTTATAACTTCGTCCAAGTTTGATGTTCCAATTATTATTTTTTTGAAAATGATACTTTGTTAATGTTTATGACCAAAAGGGTACCACAAAAGTATGTAAGTTGAAAACATGAGGATATCAACAGTCACAACTTTCCACAAAATCCAAAAGAAATGATGGATTTTCCATTGTATATTGCTCATATATCATTAGTACTATAAGTTTTGTATACACTTATACTTTAGAAATCAAGTATGTGATATTTCCTTTTCCAAAACATTTATTTTTTCTATCCTCCAAGTAGTTCCCACATGATGCAAGTTTGGATAGTCTTTCAATTTGAGTTTAGTCTTCTATCAGTTTTCTGGCCCCGCCAACAATTGAGTAGGCGTTTCACAATTCACATGTTAAGGTGTGACCCAGTACAAATATAATTAAAAAAAGAGTCCAAATCTTTGAAGAAGTTGCAATGCAAAAAGAGATGCCCAATATTTTTCTGGTGAGTCTTCACATAGAAAGTATCTGTTGCAGAGATAGAGGCCCCTCGTTGTGATACATCTTGAGTTAAGCATGCTTCTTTTTCTGCTGTCTATCCAAAGTTGAACTTTTTTCTGGTGCTTTTATTCTTTAAAACATTTTCTATGGAAATTTAGCCTCTCATTGTCCTGTTTGTTTTTTGCATTACATTGTAATAGCTGAATACACCACTACTGCTGGCCATCCACACTTGTGCATAAAACAATCTGCAATAGGTGGATTTATTCCAGAACTATGTTGTATAAAACAAGGAACACTTCTTTCAGAATCCATACATCCAGCCATCTATCTAACCAATATTTGTTGTCTTCCTCACCCCATATTCGTTTCCCCCTTTCTTTTTTTCTCTGAATTAACACATCTGTAAACATTTGTTCACTGTGAGAAATCTTGAGAATCATCGGGTTTTTGCCGCCCAAACATTTCCATTTATCACTTTTGTCTGAAAGGTAACCATCCTCTTCTCCTATCTCTTTTCACCATTACTTTTTCTTCCCGTGTTTGGGATTCGGAAGAATTAAAATTTTGAATGAAGTTGTTACTATCCATTTTTGTTTGTTGCTTCAAAGAAGGTAATCTCTTTTGTTTCTGTTGAGTTTCTTCGATAGTTTATGCTTCTTGTCTTTCTTTGAAATGTTTTGTATGTTGCTGATTTAATTATGCTGAGCTTGGGTTATTTAATTTCTATATTTCTTCCTTCTTCCATTTTATTTAGAAATTTGTTGGGAATTCATATATTAATTGTAGTTGTTATTGCGTAGTTGAGATTCAGACTCTTTTACTGATGCATTCTATCTTGTTGAATTGATTCATGAATCTGTTAGTTCTATGGCCTTTCTCGACCCAAAATATAAAGGCATGTTCAACTTCAATACACCCCATTCTATAATTTATGGTTTGATTTTACTAGTTTTGACCTCTATGCCTCTGATCCTATTTTTCTCTTTGTAAGACTATCATCTAAGCTTATCTTGCTTTCATTTTTTGGTTTCTACTCTTTGTTATATAGTTACTTTGTCCTGATTAGATTTTGAATCTGTTAGTTCCTCAAATTTTGTTCTTCCCTTTGTTCCACCTACCTACTAAGTAATAGAGAATCAATGGATCCATTCTAGACTCCATTACACTTCCTTGTTATTTGAGAATGACGTAATTTGGTTCATAAAAAGTTAATCAAGTCTAAATATGAAAGATAATCTTATATTTACACATTAGTTTTCTGTTGAAAACCTTGATTTTAAGCTCCATGTTTCCCATGTGTTTAGCATCACAACTCACCGTAGATTCACTTGTTGATATTGCAACTAGAATTAACTCTTGATTGTTAGTATGATTAAAGCACACATTTTGTCTTCCATTTCAATTCAATTCAGTCCTTGTCTTGCTTAAAACTCCCTCGTCTTGAATTCTTGCTGCTAATACAAGGAGATTTAGCCTTAACTTTGAGTCATGGTTTGATAACTTAAGTTATATTAGAAAAAAAATCCTTACTGGATACTTACAAGTTACACCCGTAATGAGTATGTACCTTTTCCATATTTATGCGACCTACATAGACACTACAATCTGTGTATAGTTGGTACCTGTGAATGAATCATGCCGTTAGTTCTCAAGTATTATAGTGGCAATAATGTTATGACATTAGGGTAGATGATAGAATATTCATGTGTTCGTCATCTTAGAGAGTAAAATAACAAGACCATCGGCTCATGCAAAACGTTACAAAACACAGTTTTCACGTTAGGTAGGTACACTAGTAAGGGTTATTAAGAACAAACACCTTATGTGGCAGAACATCTTGAAACTATTCTTCCTGCTTGATAAGCAGCATCTGTTATCAAATATCTCAAGAAAAAAAAGAAAAAACATAACTTTAATCTAATACAAAGACATTGTTTTGATCGATTAACCTAATTCCTAGATATTGGATAAGAAGAAGAAATAGAAACCATTCATGATTAAAGAAGACCATTAACTAATTAATCCAGACTTTCCTGAACTTATTGTGTAGCTTTTATCCTTGAAACTAATCTGTATTAAAAGTTAATGAAAGCGATATTTGATCTCTGTTGGTGCAGTTTCTAAATCAACAACTGTGTGCTGTAGTTTCTGATGGAAATGACAGACTGAAAGGTCAAAAGGTATCACATTGATCATCACATATTGAATGATGGAATATGAGGAAAAGAAACGTTTATATGATATTGAGCTCTTTTTGTGAAGACACTCCGTAGACTTGCTCAAAATCATGAAGCTGCTCGAAAAAGTCGTCTAATGAAAAAAGTTAGTCCTCTTTCTATGGCACTATTTGCAGTTTCATGTGATATACACACTCTTCATTTTACTTGAGATTATTATGGAAATGCAATTAACTATCCTTATGTTAGCGGTCATCCAAAACCTGCCTAACTAGATCTTTCCATTTAGATTTTATCTGGTGGGTCTCGAAGTACAGTATCATCATACTAATCAAGATGAAAAAGGAAGGTTTAATGTCAGAATGTATTAGTTCAGAATCTAGTCGACCCTAAATAAATGAAGGATTTGATCTGTGTATTGTAACTTTTGTCATATTGCCCTAGCAATAAATGCTTGTAACTGTCAATTAAAAGCTGAAAATTCTGATTCAGCAATTTCTCCCTTTACAAGTGTCACATAATGAGCTATAGTGTCACACTTTCAATGTGTATCCTACTTCATAGATGGGTGAAAATACTATATATATATATATATATATATATATATATCAGTATCAATACTACATCAATGTGCATCGATTGTAATGACATTCTATCCCTAGATTTTTTTTTGTTGGTCCAGGAATAAGTTCAACAGTTGGAGAGCAGCAGGATGAAGCTGACACAACTAGAACAGGAGCTTCAACGAGCTCGGCAAGAGGTTTGTTCCGTAAATCTTGTGTCCTTATATGTTTCTTTCTTTGATCACCTAAATATCTAGCACCTCTGTAGATATTAGCTCACAATCTCTCCGATCAGTTTTTTGAGATAATAGTTTTCTTTCCCCAAAGGGAATATTTATTTCAGGTTCAGGAGATCAATCACAGTCGATGAGTGGAAATGGTATGCTCGTCTTCTGCATTCAGACTTTTATCATTACAAGTTTTTCACTTCTTTAATGTTGGATAATCTAGTATGATTGATTTTACAAAAATATGAACAAAATATTATGGTTGAGTAACAATGTGTTATCACCAAGTACTAGTAGATTAATGGTTGAATTGGTGAACCTTGTTAATGATTGTATGTTCAGTTTTTGTTCTAGTTCCTTTCTGATGTGTTACTTATTAGATACTCTATAGATTTGCATCTTAATGGTGGGCTTCCTTATAGTTTTATAGGTTGATTCTTCAAAGGCCTTGGACAGATCTAAGGTTCTTACTTACTTTTTCTTTTCGTTGTTTGATTCCATTGTTTTATTTTACCACTTGATGCTGTAATTGAAATTTAATCTATCGATGAAAGTACTATTTCTCCTACAGACTTTCAGATTCATTAGTGGTCTTCATTTATCATAATTGTCAAAGCTATATTTTCCCATATGTTTCATTATGCCAAGGAAGTTATTGCTTGAAGGCATTGGACATGTACACATTTCAGTTAAAAGAAAGGGGAAGTTTAACTTTGATAAAGAATAGAGAAGAATCTGACCAGAATAGGGAAGAAGTTTAGGTTGGAGGTTATTGCATTCTTTTTCTTTTACTTCTTCTGGATAACTCAAATGCATTCATTAATACTTACCAAGATGGTGCAGGAAGTATGTACAGATAGGGTGTCTACTTTACACATTCATCCATCAAGATAGTCCATTTGTCTGTTCAAAATTGAATACTCATCTTGCACCAGAAGTACAAGTAAAACAATAACTTCTATATTATTTTTATCATTCTTAACTATAATGTAACATTCTCCTACTTCTTTCAATCTAAAAAATCCAGAAAAGGCACAAAAGTGTAGTTCTTCAATCTGCACTTCAGCTCGACTGTATTAACTCATCTGCTCCTGGGAACACTCATGAGATGCTAACCAAGGAGCATTATAAGGCTCCATAGATGTGATGTGAAACTAGATCCACTAAGAGGCTATTTATTTCCTCTCTATGCCTCTTGCTTAGGCTGCACCACCCTATACCAATTTCCCTCCTCCTTGGTTGTATGTTTTCATGGAGGAGAAGTTTAAACCATGAAAGAAGCTTTTTGATAGTCATCAATAATTGTTGTTTTGTGGGGTAGTGAATCATCAGCTGTTTGGTGGTATTTATTCTTTTATATAATTGATTTTGTAAAGCTTGAAAATAAAATTTCATCAAAGTAAGTAATGCAACTTCTGGTCCTTCCAGGAGCTTTGGAATTTGACGTAGAATATGGCCAATGGTTGGAAGAGCACAACCGACGAATTAATGACATCTTCTTACTTCTCTAACAGGAAGTTCTTGGTGAAGATACTCTTTTGTATGCAATACTCTTCTTTCAACATGTTTGTAACTCCTATTTATCGTCTTTGTATTGCTCTTCTTATCAGTAAAATAAACAGCTCTTAATGTTTCCATTTCTCCAATGGTTTTGCTTTAGTCAGACCTCTCCATCCACCCCTATCTTCTCTTTTACAAAACTAGGTACATTCTAATATCCATAGGACATTTCCTTCCTTCTTTTTTTATATTTTTCTTTGCAAGGGTTAAAAGGTGATCAGAAGAGATTATTGACTTAATTTTTCCTGCAAGTTCTTAAATTTCTTGCCACTTGGTTGCAGATGCTCATTAATCAGTTAGATCCTTTAATCGAACAACAATTTGGCGATCAACAACTTACAATAGTCATCCCAACAAATTGAGGGATAGAGTCCTTGCAACATTCTTTGGCTGAGACTCTTGCAAGGTATCTTAGACCTTCACGTTCCTCTAGGCATGTTACAAATTATATTGGTCAAATGGCCATGGCAATGGGGAAGCTTGGAACTCTTGAGGGTTTTATGCGGCATGTGCTTCATCAATCCTTCACATCTGTGCCTATTCCTTTGAAGTTATATATTTGCTTTGTCTTAAATGCTTCCTAAAGCCTCCAGATTCATCATCGACATGTCAAACTTGTACATCTTTCTGTTGGTAAGGGGTCCTCAAGGGGGGCGGGGGTAGGGGGTTTTCGGAGGCCCGAGGGGTAGGGGTAGGGGTCCTCAAGGAATGGGGCCTCAGGAGCCCGGGAAAGGGGGTAGGGTACGGGGTCCTCGAGGCATTGGTCCTTGGGGGCGAGCGTGGGAGCAGGGGCAGGGGGTCCTCAAGGCATAGGGCCCAGGGGGTAGGGGATCCTTGAGACATAGGGCATAAGGGGCCCAAGGGTTCGGGTGGGGGACCTTGAGGCATGGGGCCTCGAGGGCTCGAGGGTGTAGGGGTAAGGGGTCCTTGAGGCATGGGGCCTCGGGGGCCTGAGGGAGGGTAGGGGTAGGGAGTCCTCTAGGCTTGGGGGCCCGGAGAGTAAGGGGGTTCTCGAGGAATGGGGCCTCGGGGGCCTGGAAAGGTATGGGTAGGGAGTCCTCGAGGCATTGGGCCTCGGAGGTCCCGGGGCTAAAAGGGAGTAGAGGTAGGGGGTCCTCAAGGTATTGGGCCTCGGGGGAAAATGGGGGTAGGGGTAGGGGGTCCTCGAGGCATTGGGCCTCGGGAGCCCGAGGGTAGGCTGTTCTCGAGGTACGGGGCCTCGATGGTCCCGGGGTAGGGGGTTCTCGAGGCATGGGGGCGTAGGGGGAAGGAGGTAAGGAGTCCTCGAGGCATGGGGCCTCGGGAGGTAGAGGGTAGGGGTAGGGTGTCCTCTAGGCATGGGGCCTCGAGAGGGGGGGTAAGAGGGTCCTCGAGGCGTAGGGCCTCGTAGGCCCGGGGGATAGGGGTAAGATATCCTCAAGGCATGGGGACTCAAGGGGGTAATGGGGTAGGGGTAGGGGGTCCTCAAGGCATGGGGACTCGGGGGTAGGGGTAGGGGACCGGTGTAACGACTCGAAAAATTAGTAAGTGAAACTAGGACCAACCAAGGCTGCCCCAACTAGCTAAAGTTGCCAAAACTTTTGGGAGCTACGAATGGGAACTACTCTCCGTAGGTCCATCCACGCCCCTTGGATGGCCTCCGTGGGTCAAGGTCCCAACTTTCAAGTTCCAACCCCAAACCACGGACTTCCAGGATGGGGTGTGAGCCCACCTACGACCACAAATTCTTTGGATATCGCAGCGTGCCAAGCAGGATGGGAAACTGCATGTTGGTAGTGTTGAGGTTCATGAAAATGGATGTCAGATGTAGACATCTTAGAAGTAGAAACAAGTGTACAAGGTTGAACTGAAGAACAAAGATAATCAGTGAGGTAAGGAGGAGGTTGATGTTGTCTAGTAGACTTCTTAAGGGAAGGATGAGGATGTGGAGGAGGAGAGGAAGAGGGCTAAAAAGACTGAGAAGAAGGAGGAAAATGAGGGAGAGGGTCGAGATCCACAAATGGAGGAGTATAAAAATGAGAGGGTGAGGCAGGGGGGTTGGAATAAGGGAAGATAGATTCAGAAAAGATTACATCCCTAGAGTAAAAAATAGAATGATTGGCTAGGTTGAGGAGTTTGTAACCTTTCTTGCCAGAAGGGTAACCAAGAAAAACAGCCGCAATAGATCTGGACTGAAATTTATCCCATCCAAGTTTAAGAGAAACAGCATGACAAAGGCAACCAAAAGATCTTAAGTGGGTATTTGATGGAGGTTTGTGGTGTAATGTTTCATATAGGGAATGATGTATGGGCAAAACAGTGGAAGGAAATCTGTTTATAAGATAAGTGGCAATTAAAACACACTCTCCCCAATATTTTAAAGGTAGATGAGATTGAAACAATAGTGCTCGGGAAACTTCAAGCAGATGTTTATGTTTTCTTTCAACCACCCCATTTTGTTGTGGGGTGTGAGGAATAGAAGTTTGGTGTAGGATACCATTACTGGAAAAGAAAGTTTGACATTTAGAGCTAGTCCATAATTCATATGCATTGTCAGATCTAAATGTTTGGACGTTAGAATGAAAGTGAACTTGGACCATTGCAACAAAAGCTTTTAGGATGGGAAGATCATTACTTTTGCATGATCATAAATGTGTCCAGGTGGCTTTAGAATAATCATCAACAAGAGTTAAAAATATTGAAAACCATTATAAGTGCTAGTGTGATATGGCCCCCAAATGTCAATATGAACTAATTGAAATGGAGTTGTACAGTGAATGGTGCTTTCAGGGAATGATAATCTCTGTTGTCTGGCCATTGGACAAATAGAACATGAAAATTGTTGTTTAGGAGAAAGATTGTTACATAAACAAGAAATAGATTTCATTATGTGGAAAGACATATGCCCTAATCTCATATGCCAGAGCAAATCAAGTTTATTATCTATAGAACATGAAGAAGCAGATGCATTGTGATTAATAGAAATGATAGGGGAACTAAAGGGAACTGATGAACTACACACATTTGCAGAAATAGAAAGTGCTGGAGAAGTAAAAGATGATGCAAGTGTTGAAGTAACACTAGAGTGGTAGAAATATTGCCCTTTGATGCTTTACTAATTTCTAGTGGCCTCCTCAGAGAAGGGGCCTGTAGAAAACAAGCAGCCTTTCTAAGGATTGCATTACAATTAAGTTGAACAATCAATTTGTGAATGGAAACCAAATTGAAATGAAAAGAAAGAACAAGCAAAACATTTTGTAGAACAATATCAATTCTTAAGTGAAAAGAACCTGTGGTAGAGTAATTAAGAAAGGCATATGTAGGGGTTTTATATCATGAAGAAGGTGTTTGTGGGGTGTCATATGGTTTGTTGCACCTGAGTCATATCCAAGAGTCAGAATCTAATTGTGATAAACCACAAACATGAAAATCAGGACTACTGACGACAGAACAAAAGACACCTGCAAAGATGGCAAAGGTAACGTCATCACCAGTGGGGAGCTCAGAAAGAGAAGGATGATTGAGATATGTCTAGTTGAAGAGATGCAAATTTTGTTGAGACTGATCCTGAGTAAAACCAGGAAGAACATTAGATGGCTTTCCATGATGAATGGAGGTTCCAATGTCAGATAGTAAACCTCTAGTTTGCACACAAGAAGTTGTCCCCTGTTTATTCTTGGTGAACTTGTAATCAGAAGGGTACCCGTGAAACTTATAACACTTCTCAATAGTGCGATTGGTCCTATTGCAATTCGAGCAGAACATAGAACCATAAGAAGATTTCTTAGAATCAAAATGAACCCTTTGAGAGAATTCCTGCCCTTGGGAGAACCCATATCCCTGCCTGTTGGGCCTTAGGTTGGCAGAGGTTGAGAATGAACTGGAATCATTTGAAAAATTAGGAATGTGAGATGAACTCTCTTTATGGTGTTCATCATGTTGTAGCATAAAGTATGCTTTGCTAATGGAAGGCATAGGAGACATCATCAGAATACTACTTTTAAATGAGGAATAAGTGTCATTCATACCGCTTAGAAACTGGAACAACTGTTGAATTTCGAGTAGTTTTGGAAGGGCACTGCATGTGCCATTGGACCTATATAGAAAGCGTGCAGTTCATCCCATAGACCCCTGAATCTAGTGAAATATATTGCTATATCTGAAGAACCTTTGGTGATATGGTTGATCTCTCTTTGAATTTGGATATATTATGAGCTATTTGATTGACCAAATCTATCGTTTAGGTCAAACCATAGGTCTTTTGCAGCATTATATCCTATAAGACTAATAGAAATATCCCTGGTCAAAGAATTGGTCCTCCACGCAATGAGCATATCATTGCACCTATCCCAAGCAGAGTAATAAGGAGAGTTAGGATCAGGTTGAGGGTTCCTACCAGTTATCACTCCTAATTTATTTTTGGCAGAAAGGGCTACAAGTATGTTCTTACTCTAAACAACAAAACCATGTCCATCAAAAGGAGGAGAAACCAGGTGACTATTAGGATTATCAGATGGATGTATATAGAATGAATGAGAAACTTCAACAGTGAATAGTGCAAAGGAATCAGTAGAACTTGAAACACGCATTGTTTCAGAGAATGTAGCTGGATTAATACCCATAGCAAAAGCAATACAGAGTACAAAAATGACAGATGCGATTTCAACAATGTAAAGAATATATGAGAAATGAAAAGAATTAACCGCTCTTCCTTCGAAAACCCAAAGAAGTTTGGTCTTTGTAAAAAAAAACTTCAAAACCTAAATTGACAACGCCGGAAGAACTGGCCGGTGTTACACAACAAGGGTAACATCATTCGATTGCGGAATATGAGATCTAGCTAATCCCTAGCTCTGATACCATGTTTGATTGAGAGAACTACAGATCGAAGACAACTATTGAAATCACCATGTACTCATATGAAAGAACGGAGGAGAGAGAGAAACCGTAATGAAACAAAAGATATTTTCTGTATATTTCTTTTTCTTGAATGTTCTACATATGTATATGTACCAATACAAAAAAGAAGAAAGAAGAATAGAAAGAAAGTATGTGTATGAATTAAGTTGGATCAAATTGTTGGGTCTGGCCCTCAGTCGGTGAAATCTTCAGTTGAGCCTTATTAGTGTTGACAAATAAGAGGAAAATTAGACATGTTACTTATAAACAATAAAGACGGATATTGAAGAACACAAATAGCCACCAAATTAGCAAACAATAACTAATTAAATCGCAACAAACCATGAGATGGTATATACTAAAAAAAGGTTAAATTCACAATAGCACATGAATTAATCCAATATTTGAATCATTACAAAATCATGAAGCATTTCAAAGCATTAGTTTATTTGCACTCCTTTGCACAAAAAGGTAAATAATCAAATATTCCATTGCTTGAGCAATTATTTTTTTTTAGATTTCGAAAGTGGCAAGAAATAAATGACCTTATAGAATTTATGAAAAAAATAAATAACCTTCAAGAATTTTATGGAAAATAATAAATAACAATAGGTTAAGGAAAGAAAAAAAAAACTCTATATTTCTTATTTATATGTCGTCATTTTAGATTTCAAGACCCTTAAGAAACTACGTAAGTTTATCATTATACCCTTATTTAGTATTCTCTTGAAGTTAAGTTTTTAATAAATGAACATGAATTAATTTATTTTAATTAAATTGACCAATGAATATGGATTAATAATTTATTTTTTCCATATAGCTCATATTCATACTTTGAAGGCTAATAACTCTTGAGGGTAAATAGGAAAAATAATATCATTTATGCATTGATTTTTTGAAATGACAAATATAATGGATCATTCATTTTTAATAAGGACGACATATAAATAGAAACAAATGGAATAATAGGTATTAATGATTTACTACAAGGAAATGAAAGATTTATGTAATAATAAAAGAGGCTATTTAAATTTAGGTGGGCGGATTAAGACAAACTCTGTTACTTGGGCTTCATTGAAAAAAGTTGTTTGGTTGCTATGTGGACTTGAGTGCTACGTCTATTGTATGAGTCTTTATTAAGGGAAAACTACCTTATTAAATATACATTAATATCATATATATTATTTTTATTTATACTCACAATTAATTATATATTTTATCAGTAATTAAGAGTTTTTTTTATCATATATTGAGAAAGATAGATCTAGATGTATGCATTTTTACTACCATATACACTAAAATAGGGAGAGAGATGAGTGAGATAGTCATTTATCTCGAATACATGTGTATCTAATGTGATTTACATGTATCTGAGATTTGGACTTAAGATAGTGAAAAGCGAGACGAGCGAGATTTGTTATGTATCCCAGATACATATGAATCCTCTTCGTTACTTGCTTTCTACCTTTCTTTCTTGCATAGTTACAACTCAAATATTGAACTGGTGATGAAGGATATAGAAGAGATATTTACTAATCTCTTCTAGAATATTGCTTCATCTACTTAACTCTAAAACCATCCTTTTAAAAGTATTTCTAGAGGTTATACTTCATTTCTCATCAATTCTTGAATATTCAACATTCTTCTTTAAAGTGTGTTTAATATTATTTCTTAACATCCCCAAAATGAACAGTTATTTTTCAACTACAGAAGCTGAAAAGTGGTTATTTATCGAATTTTAGCGAAGCACTCGTATGAAATCTATCATTTATTTTCTAGACATGATAAAACAATTAGTAGATGATTTTGGGAGAATCTATTTGAAATGAATGTGCAGGTAGGTGTGTACAAGTCACACCGTAAAGTCAAATCAAATCGATGAATCAAATCAAACCGAAAAAATAATAATTTGTGGTTTGGATTGATTGGTTTGACGGTTGAAAAAAAAAACCAACCGCTCTTGGTTTGGTTTGGTATTAAAAGAAAAAAGTCAAACCGAACCCAAACCAAACCGACATAATATATATATATATATATAATTTTATTTTATTTATAGATAAAAAATATTATTATAATCTACTTTGTTAATATATTTTTAGTTAGTTTATAGTTTTCTATGTTTATATATGTTATTTCAATTTGGGCATGTAAAATTTGTAAATATTTTATTTTGTATTTAGATCCGAAGTTACAATTATGTTGTTATAGTTTTTTAAATTCAAAGTTAACAATTTACTTTGTAAATATTTTTGTTTTGTATTCAGTTTGCATGTAGCCTTTAATCTTATTAATTTAACATAATGAGTGTTGATATTTCAAAAAGAATATTTTGTACTCATGTGAATTTTACCGTCTTTTAGAAAATTTCTATTCATTTAACATTTTTTAAGTTTAGCTTATTACACATGTAAGTGAAAATATATTTGATCTCTTTTCAAACACCGTATAGTTGTAAAAAATAGAAAAAACTGAAAGAACAGATTAAAGCTGAAACTTAAAAAAACTATCTTTATGTGGTTTGATTTGGTTTTTAGATTTAATAACCGACATAATTGATTTAATTTTTTTTAAATGAAAAATCAAACCAAACCGACCTATGTACACCCCTATGTGCAGGCATGATTTCACATTTATGTTATTCAACTTTGAGTGTGCAATACTTATGAAAATAAACTTCAAGAATTTTACTGAAAATAATAAATTAAAATAATGATGACGTTAAGGAAAGAAAAACAAAACTCCATCTTTCCTATTTATATGTTATCATTTTAGATTTCAAGGCCCCTAAGAAATTATGTAAGTTTACCATTGTACCCTTATTTAGTATTTTCTTGAAGTCAAGTTTTCAATGAATGAACATCAATTAATTTATTTTGATTAGTTAAATTGATTAATGAATATGAATTAATAATTTAATTTTTCTATATTGGTCAAATTCATACTTTCAAGGCTAATAATTTTCAGAGGTAAAATAGAAAGAATAGTGTCATTTATGCATTGATTTATTGAAATGACAAATATTAAGGATCATCTATTTTTAGTAAGAGCGACATATAAATAGAACATATGAGTAATCGGTATTAATGATTTACTACAAGGAACATGAAAGATTTGTGTAATAATAATTAAAAAAAAAAAAAAAAAAAGAAGAAGAGGAAAAAAAAAGAGGCCATTTAAGTTTGGGTGGGCTGATTAAGACAAAATCTGTCACTTGGGCTTCATTGAAAAAGGTTATTTGGTTGCTATGTGAACTTGAGTGCTACATCTATTGTATGAGCCTTTATTAAGGGGAAGCTACCCTATTGAATATGCATTCATACCATATATATTATTTTTAGAGAAACGACATAAAATACGTCTAAAGCTGTCCTGAATTTTCAAAAAGACACCTAAAGCTTGTGGGCGTTCTATTACCCCATGGAACTATTTCAAATCGCAATAATTAAACACTTTTGACCCATTTTCACAACAACTGTATTCTCACATTTGATGGGCGTGTGGAGAAGTAAAAACACATGCCCAAATCAGCGTAAAAATGCCACGTGGCACTGATAATTTGATTTTTTTCTCTTTATTAAAATACCTACTTCTCATCTTTTTCAAAATCTCCATTGATATATGTTGAAGAGCTTGCCATCTACAACCCATAAAAAAAAATAATCTCCATTCTCAATGAAATTTTCTTCTAGCTTTACTAGCTTCAATTTCTTTTTTTTTTTATTTTATTTAAAAGTTATGAGATCAACAAATTGTAAATCATGAAAGTGCAATTGCAAACAAATTTCAAAACTAAATCAGTGAAAAAAACATTCAAACTCAAAGCAATCCTAAACTAACACTACATACACGTGAATAATAGATAGCACAAGAAGAATATAACAACAAACCACTATAAAGATGATTTTTCAATAACTTACTACTATATAAAAATAAGGGATAAGGGTTTGAAAAATACCCCAACTTTGGTCGAATTTGCTATTGCTATACTAAACTTTCATGAGGACCTATTACCTCCTAGACTACTTAATAGTGTATTTTAAAAGTATATATGTGCCCACGTAGACACATTACTATTTATAATTTTGCATTATTTTTTATGTCCACGTGGGTAAATATATATGTTTAAAATACGGTATTAAATAGTCTAAGGAGGTAATAGGTCCTCATGAAAGTTAAGTATTGCAACAGCAAATTCGACCAAAGTTGAGGTATTTTTTAGACATTTATCCCTAAAAATAACATTTTTTAACCAAAATTTGCATTCTAATCAAGAAGCAATTAACATGTAAGTCTTCACTTCTTCGTTTTGACTCCATAATTCAAGAAATTATCACTGCAAAATAAATTTATTGTAACTATTGGAATGTTTAGGTTTTTGATCATCAAAGAGAGTAGAGTGAAAATTTGAAAGGGGTTTAGGGTTAAATGGAGTGGGTCATGAATAAAAAGTAAATGGGTCAAGATTTTATCCAGTTTTTACTAAATGGGTTGGAAAAAATATGTAATTATATATATATTATTAATTAGGGTGAGACTCACGCTCATGCATTGAGAATGCCGATTGTGTATTTATTGTAATTTTGAAATGTTTTGTGGGGTAATTTACTTCTTGTAATTTATACTTTAATTTTGAAAGTATAAATAAAAATATTATTAACTTTGTAATTTTCACTAATAATGAACTACTAAATTAGTGAAATTTGTGTTATTTATCCTTTATTAATTCATTGGTTATTATCATAAAGAAACAAAAATGAGAAAAATGTCGGGAAAAATATGATAAATAGAAATGTTGGACATAGAGAGGTGTCACATTACTTTATCTATATCTAATTTTATAGTATACAAAAAATTGGTTAATTAATGAGACTTGGTAATTAAATGCGTCATGCAAGCGCATAATTGAACTTTCGTGAAATATAATTTCTAATTGTTAATTATAAAAAACCAACTTTTAATTATTTCTGAAAATGTATATATGAATGTAAATTTCTTATTCTTTATACTTTCAAATTGACCAAATATTTCTGTTGTAAGCTTTTAATTTCAATTTAATTACTTCTCCACCAAAAAGATTTAGTCATGACCTTTATGTGATTGTTTTGCAATCCTGTGTTAATTATCTTAATGCATAATAATAAATGATCTACTATAAGTTAAATAACATGATTATCTTATGAAAAAAGTGTTATAAAATGTGTATTTCATATGAAAGACATTACAAGGGTATAGGTACATAAATCAATATCTTTCTCTTCAGCCTCTTTTACATTACTACGGCTTTACTGATAACCAAATGAACATATGAGATTTGTCCATGTTATCAATTTGACAAAATAATAGGCCAAACATAATTATAAAAAGTCTACCTTAATCAAGAGGTCTCGAATTCGAGTTTCCTTGGGTACAAAGTCGTCTTTATTAAGGAGCGTTTTACCCTTCAATGTAGAACTTTTCGGCGCGAATCTAGATTTAGTCGGGCTTTGATGCCTGATATCAGGTGAAAACCAAAAAATAAATTAAAAAATATAGCATGTTAGTCTCTCCATATTCCTACTATTATTCACTATTAATCGTCTTTATTAGGGAGTGTTTTACCCTTCAATGTAGAACTTTCTGATGCGTATCTAGATTTAGTCGGGCTTTGATACCGGATACCAAGTGAAAAACCAAAAAATAAATTAAAAAAAATATAGCATGTTAGTCTCTCCATATTCCTACTACTATTCACTATTATGTTCCACCTACTCTATGATCTCTATTCTTTATATGCTATGTTTCACACTTCCTCCGTAATCTTCTCCCTTTATGTCATGTTTATGACATTCTCTTTATCTAGCTCTATGGAATCCTATAAAGAGGATGATAAGTCATATTGTAAATACACTTGAAATAGAATAGGAAAAAAGAAGAGAGTTTGCTCTTGTTCTCTTTATAATTTGTCTTATTTTTCGCTTCTTATTATTACTTTTAGCATGATTTTATAATACGTTATCAGCACAAACTTCATAAATTAATAAAGATATCAACGACACAAATAGCTGAATGATAAGTTTACATAAAGCAAAGGAGGACAATTAGTAGTAGTGTTCCTCATGGAGGTAATATATATGCAACTTTTAGAGTACTTTAAATTTCAAATTACCTACATAAGAAAATGAAGATCTGATTTACTCCCTTGATTCTTGAAAGGAAATATGCCCTAATATTAGTCTACTACAATTCAAATGTGATTTTTAAATTTGTTTCAATACCAATATATGCATTGACCTTCCACATTAATTTGACCCCTTGAGATTGAAACACACTCCACTGAGGTTTTACAATTGCTTCATTATGCACTTCCACCTTATGAATTTATTATTCTTGTATGCAGATCACTGTTGAAGAAGTTGAAGAATCCACTGGTCCGACCTAGCTTCAGGCAGGGTAACTACGTAGCAGATATACTATCTAAGCAAGGATCCAGGCTAACAACCTATGAAAAGGCAATTATTTTGCAATCTCCATCAGAATATATCAAAGACCAGCTTGCTAAAGACAAGAATTGAGCTATCTCTACTAGACTAATTAGGCCATCTATATGTAATAAGTTAGCCTATTTTGGTAACCTTCTTGTAATTACTAGCTAGCCTGTCTAGGGAGTAAGTTCTAGCTAACTCTTCTGTAATTCCTTAGCTTATAAATATAATATTATCCTTGTAACCAACATAATTGAGTAACATATTTACATAGGCTCGGGGGTGAGTCTCATTGCACTTTGGCATATTATGCCATTGATTAAGGTAAGATAGTGAATTCAAGTTTCATCGCACCAAGAGGATAAGACACCAAGTTAAATTTTGGTGCATCATGGTGATACAATTTTTAGTTCGATTCTTATCATATTATGGCCTAAAATGCTACTATAATGTTAAGATTTTGGATTCAAGTCATAATGCGCTATATTAATGATATGATGATGACTAAGGCACAAGATTTGTCTAATGTAACACCTCGCAACTCTACAAATATACAAATATAGGCATGATGATGGAAATTACATGCAAAAGTAATTTAGAAGGTTACTGAAATGAATGTAACACCTCACATGCATGCCCCGAGTCAACACCCTGGGCGGGATTGACACTCGAGAACCATTTTTGGCTCCAAGCGAACCCTTGACCTGGCTTACTTACTCAGCGGAAGACTCTAAGCATTATTGCAATGATCAAATGCACTTCTACTCAACTGTTTAATAAAATAACTTAGAACGTTTAAAGGTCAAACATTCAACTTGGCCAAAATGGCAACTCAAGTCTTAACATATGAAATAATAATGTAAAGACAACTGAACTACTGATTGTCTATGAAGCCTCTAAAAGGACAGGACCCCCAATCATCCTAACAAATGAAATACTAAAAGCAAGTGATAAAAAAGAGCCCTCCGGAAAGCAAGGAGGCTCACCAACTGGCTCTGAATGCTCAACTGGATCAACGAGGTGCTGGATGTTGATCCTGGTTATCTGTGTCTGCATCATAATAATTATGCAGGCCAAATGGCATCAGTACATTGAATGTACGAGTATATGAGGAAAAAACTAAACATAACATAAGCTTGAAGGAAATCTGAAAGAGACACTTACCTTGGCATTACTCAAGTCATGAATAACTTAACTCAATATAAAGCAACAATACACATGCAATATATATAAAACTTTTAAAACAGTAGAAAGCAACTTAGTTCGTTAAAGAAATGCAATAACAAATTCAATTGTACTCGTATAATAAGGTAATCTAGTTTCTGTGGGAGTTTCTCTAATCGACAACCATCACTATAAGCCTAAGTGGTGATACAGTGTCTTGCCCACGCTGTCAGAACTGTCCTATACTTTGCCGTCATATAGAACGCCTTAACTAAGTGGATCCACTAGTCTATGCTAAAAAGTAATTAAGGAATCATCTAAAAAGTATGATTATTTACTACCCGTGATGGCTACATGATTTATGAAGACTTGAGTTATTATGAATTCGCATTCCCATATCAGTGCTCAATACTAGTTCCAAAATATACTTTGCTCATATGTTTTTAAAACAAAACTTATTTATTTGGTTTGAGATAATTACTTAAAACTTAGCTTAAAAGCTCTCTTGAAAATCGGTGTTTCCCTTCTTGTTTAAATGTGAAAACATTTTTAACTTTTGGGAATACTTAGTTCCCGTATAATCTTTGAAGAAATGAACTTTGTTCTTACTCTTTACTCAACTCAACGCTTAACTCTTAAAACAAAGTTAAAACGTTTGTAAAAGACTTTTGGAATACTTTATATACTTCTCTTGACTTAACTCTTAACATCTTGATTGGACACTTAACTTCTCTTGACTTGACTCTTAACTTTTCTTGATTTGAATTATAGATTCAAGGATTATGATTTGTGATAGGAAGGATCTCATGATGTTTAGGAGTGTTTTTAGATAGTTAAACATGAGAAAAGATCAAGAAATCACTGTCTGGGAACTAGTCCGCGAAGCAGAGATGCATTTAATTATTTGATTGCGAAATTTAATTTTGAAACAAAGGAGTCCACGTGTTCTCCACGATGCAGAGGTGATTTTTGTGCACTAAGGGAGCAAGTCCACGACGCGTACTTGCTTGCCAAAACCTGCTCGACTTTTTCCTTCTTTGTTTTCTTACCCAATTCACCTAAATTCGATTCTTTTTCTCAATCCCTCTATAGATTCAAATGCTCAGTATATATACACAAGAATCTAACTCAAAACAAATCTTAAATCGACACGATTCCATCAAGAACTCCACAATCCCATCAAATCTCAAGAATTAAGGCAAACTTCAAGAACATCATACTTTCAACTTTCTAGAAACGAATTTCACTGAAACAAACATGATTGGCTCATGGGTGAACAAACCCAACACTATGAAAGTCTCACATACCTCGTAGGATTAAATCCTTGGTGAAATCCACAACTAAATCTATTGATCTTGACGAAATCCTGATTTTTTTCTTTTCTTTTCTCCTTTTTCTCTTTTCTCAAAGCCCTAGAGTGATTTGGTAAATGCGTAAACTAAACTATCTATCTCAGTTTAGACCCCAATTAAACTTCTAAAAACAAGATAAATTAATTGGGTATGGAAAGGACCATAATACCCTCCTAAAATTCGGATTATACTTTCCTTATTTGAACATTCCAACTTCGAATGGGCATATCTCACTCATACAAACTCAGAATCACACAAATTCAGTGGCGTTGGAAAGATAATTCCAAGATCTTTCCTACTTTTATCTGGAATCACACCTAACTCATCTTGAGTTAGGAGTTATGGTCATTTGAAGTTGACCAAAAACCCAAACTTAACATAACTTGACAAATTTCCAGATTTTTCATTCTTTCCTAAAATGACTATTTCCAATTCTAACTCTTTCTAGTTCTTTCAATTAGCGAGATGTTACATCACAACTCTACTTTTAAAATTTTGAATCATTCGTCATAAGTATATGAGCTTGAATAGGGTGATGTCCTACTTGGTCGTGTTTTTAAAGGTCCTTTACCAAGTGTATCAAGGGTATCGAAAGTGATCTAGGGTCATAAGAGATCTCAAACACCAAGCCAAGTTCAAAACATTTCTAGCAGCTAATTTATTGCATGAGTTCATATTGAGGTGAACTTCAAACGATTACATCTCTCAATAAATAAAGTGCTAGTGGCCCGTGACCTAATAAATTAAAGATCTATGAGTCTTCTTTCCAAATCTATAAATTTTTCATCAATAGGAGTTTGGAGTAAAATTTATGATCATTTTAATGGAAAATGTGTAGGTTGAGAAATTCAGTGAGGACACCTGCCCAACTGGTGACTTGTCGAATTACCTCCCAAAATGTCTTGAAAATCTAGTCTCTGGATATTTGGCGATCTAAAGCCCTATTTGGTGACCCACTGAATATTTGGTGAGGGTACCTCCAAATTGGCGATTTGGTTGACGAGATTCATTAAAGGTTGTTTTCTTTAATTTTTATGGTCTTCTTACGTTTTCGTAAGGATGCTCTTGACCTTTTATCCTTAATTAACTTTCTTAAGTCTATCTCATAGCCTAATAACTTCCCCATTCATGACCAACCCTTAGACAAATCAAATTTAGACGTTCTAAGTTCTCTCAAAGAAGAAACTAAGGTTCATCGGCTTCAAGCCCTCCCTTCAAGGTTTCAAGTCAATCTCATCTTCTCAGGTATGTAAGGCTATTCTTAGTGATTGACTAAGTTCGTCCTCACGTCCTGCATCTAAATTCAGTCAGTAAAAGTTCAGTCAAGGATTCTATCCTCAATTTCATAGAATTCTTGATATGAGTTATGTTCTTGATTTGAATTCTCAACTCTTATTTACGAGATTGCAATATTTTACGCATTGACATATTTAGGTTGCTGTTCACGCTTGTATTTCTACATAAATTCTATTTTTTTAGTTTTGCTAAAAGTCTTTGAAACTAGTATTTTTCTTACATTGATTTTGAAAATTAGAGTGAGTCAAGAGAAAGTTTAAAGCACTATGTTGAGAAGAGTGTAAGCCAACTTAAATGATCCAAAGTTACCAAACTATTAATAAAGGACAAATATTATCAATGTAATAATACTTTTTCAAATAAAAGAGAGTGTATTACCTACACCACTAAGGTGTGTTTTACAAATTAATAATTTTTTTTATTTCTTATTTAGTGTTCGATATCCATAT
The DNA here is from genome assembly GCA_037074985.1 of Solanum bulbocastanum. Lineage (NCBI taxonomy): Eukaryota > Viridiplantae > Streptophyta > Magnoliopsida > Solanales > Solanaceae > Solanum > Solanum bulbocastanum. The sequence goes on from CM073607.1 coordinate 35,279,508, forward strand.
TAAAGTTCAACTAAATTCAAATTTGCGCTAAAAAGTCTCACATGACGTAAGGGCTGCTCCCTAACAAAGATATTAAATCAAAATTACCTTTCACCCTTTCCCTTCATAAAATCATCAATAAATATAAATTGTAATCCCCAATTTTTGTTGTTGGGTGAGTTGGTTGGTTATAATGAGTTACGTGGGACATCCTATATAGTAGTTCTTGTATGTGGATCCGCCTTGGCTTCGTCCCCTCTTCGAAGCTCCCTTTCCTTTTGGAATCAAGAATAATCCTAGGGAATCAATCTCCCTTCGTCTTCTCTCTCTGTAATTTTATCCCTTTCCACACATATATACTGAAATCAAGTCGGTAGAGTATATAATCATCCCTCCGTTTCTCTATTTTTTACCATTTTCTTGACCCCTTTTCAACCCTAACTTCACCATATGGCTACAGTTGTCGAGTTTGAAACTCCACAACTCGTCAACGACATTCAAGATCTATTCATTGAACCCCAGGTAAAACGGTTTTCTTCTTCTTTTATTTGCTATTTGTCGTTCAAGATCCAGTTTTTCTTGAAATAGTTATGTGGGTTTTGAGGATTGTGAAGTAATAGCTGACCCCATTGTGTATTCTAGAAGAGGGTTTGTGTTTAGGGGCTATTTTAGTTTATTAATATCTGTAATTGCTCGAGTGTTTTTAGTCTGATCCAAGATTCATTTTTCCCTTGAAATGATTATGGAAGTTTTGATTTGTTATTGTTTGTGTTATTGTGGATAAGGGTCTTTTCATCTGTTATTGTAGTGTTAGATTATTGGAAGTTTAGTTGTTTATTTGAATTAAGATTTGTGTGATGATGAATGTTGGAATGAAATGGATATAGAGGATGCAACTGTGAAAAAGAAAAATACGATATCCTGGATTAGTTTGGTATTGACACGTAGTTGAGTGAAGATTTGTGTGATGGGGGAGGTTTTTGGTGACAATTGATGCTTGTTGTTATTTGTGCATGTTCACAAGTTTTGATTGAAGTACAAACTAGTTACCGTAAAGTAGACGTTTCTATGGATAAACTTTGCTAATAGACTTTCTATATGGGCAAGCTCATCTAACTTTATCTTTTATTTTGTGAAGTTACAATAGCTTGGAATTTGTTATTTCTATATTTTTCCTGCATGGATGGCATTTAGTCGAGATGTTGGGATTGAGTACATTGGATATGTTGATTGATATGGGTTTTCATTTCAGAACAAAATGAAGAGCACAACTGAGGAAACATCCCGAGTTGGGTGCGAGAATAACCATCATGGGATTTGTGCTGTTTGTTTGAATAAGATAGTGCTTCAAGAAACTGCCCTTGTAAAAGGCTGCGAGCATGCCTACTGGTTTGTCTAAAGAACAATTCTCTTTTGTCTATTTACTGCCATTTTATCAGCACAGACTTGGTTCATTTCTGTTCAGTTTCCTGTTTTAGATAACCTTATCTCTTTCAATTTGGTTTTGTTCCTAAATATCCAATAAGATGATGTTGTAACTATTTTGTCACAATGATCATCATATGGTTATAAATGGAGCTCAATGAAAAGTGATGGAGAATCACATATGTTTGCATATTTAAGCAGCTATTTTTAATTGAGAGTCCGTGAGAGAGGAGAAGGGCGAGAGAGAAGATTTATAGACTCTACAGGTGAGAGAAAAAAGCCCGCGACCTGAACCCAGTGTTTTGGGAAGCGAGAAGTGTAAAAAAGCGACGAGGGCTCGCGCCACAGAAGCGAGAAGCGTGAAGCGAAGCGCACACTTTTTTAAAATAAAGCGATATTTAGTATAAACATAAAAAATATTAAATATGCATAGATGAATAATCAAGAAACGAATAGAGGTAACATATTCTTGATTAAAAAGTAAATAGATAGTCAATAATCCTCATATGTCATAACATAAAGACAGAACATAGCAGCTGCCAGCAAAACAAAAAACAGAGCAACAGAACAGTAACTTAGAACCTCAAATCAGAAGAAAAAAGAACAGAGTAACACTACTTAAGTAGCATTACAAACAGAAAAATGAAGGGAGAAAAAACCCTAGTTACCAAAAAGAGAAGAAGAGAAACATACGCAGCACTGCAGGGAACAGAAAGAGAAAAAGAGAAGAGAACTAACCTGAAGCAGCAGTCGCTGCAGTTGACCAAGGAGGGAAAACAATTGGAAAGATGTGCGTAAGTATATTTACAGTAATTTACTTTTAAAAAAACATAAAGAAATTTTTAAAAAACCCTAATTAGCGCTTATCTCATTAAAGCAAGCTTTTTCTCGCTTTTATAAAAAGCGCACTTCTCGCTTTTGAGACAGAAGTGTATGCTTTTTCATTATTGCCTTGATGCAAGGCATTAAAGAGTAACCATGTTGCCTCGCTTCACCTCTCGCTTAAAGAGAGCGCTTCAGCGCTTTTAACAACACTGCCTGAACCAAGTGAAGTCCATCAAAAACAAGATCTTGGTGGAGGAATGCAAGCAAGGCTGGTATTGACTGGCTAATTGGGTTGTTTAATTTCATTTTTAGGACGACAAAAATGCTTGAGGGATGGATGTAGAGTACAATGTTTCTGGTTTACAAGAATAAGATTGGTATCCAAAATTGCAACAACTATAGTGGTATCAAGTTACTGAGTCGCAATATGAAAGTTTGGGAGATGATCATGGAGACGAGGGTGAAGAGGTGTGTCTATTATCGAGAACCAATTCAATTTCATGGCGTGATGATCAACTATATAAGCCATTCATCTCATAAGGAGATTGGTGGAGTAGTACAGGGTGAGGAAGAGAGACTTTACATTTGGTGTTCATTGATCTAGAAAAACCATATGATAGTCCGTAGATGGTTTTTTTGAGGGTATTTGAAGGTTAGAGGTGTACCTATAACATACATTAAGGCGACAAAGGATATGTACGATGGAGCCAAGAACTGGGTAACCACAGTCGGGGGAGACTCGGAACACTTCTCATATGTGATGGATAAAAAATTATCTCATTTTTATTTTACCTTAATAATGGATGATTTGATGCGACATATCTAAGGGGAAGTGTTATAGTGTACCTATAACATACATTAAGGCGGCAAAGGATATGTACGATAGAGCCAAGACCTGGGAAACCACAGAGGGGGAGACTCGAAACACTTCTCATATGTGCTGGGGTTGCACCAAGGATAAAAAAATTATCCCATTTTTATTTTACCTTAGTGATGGATGAATTGATGCAACATATCTAAGGGTAGGTGTTATGGTGTGTATTATTTGTAGATGACGTAATATTGATTAATAAGACACACGATGGATTGAACGATAGGCTAGAGTTTTTGAGACAGACCTTGGTGTCTAGGTTGAAGTTAAGATGGACTAAGACCGAGTGACTGTGACTCAAGACATATGTGGAAGTGAAGATCGATACACAAGTCATCTCCATGAGAGGAATTTCAAGTATCTTGAGTCAATAATCTTGGGAAATGGGGAGATTGACGATGACGTTATACATCGTATTGGAGTAGGGTGAATGAAAATGGAGGCTCACATCCGGTGTCTTGTGTGATAAGACTGTGTCACCAAAACTTAAAGGCAAGTTTTATAGAGTGGTTTTCGTGGTGGACAAGATGAGGAAAGCAAGATTAAGATGGTTCGGGTATGTGAAGAGGAGATGCTCAGATGCCCTAGTGAGGAGGTATGAGAGGTTGACCATAGTGTGTCTAAGAAAGGTGGAAGTAGAGATAGGCCAAAGAATTACTGAGGATGTGATTAGACATAAGTTCATAACATGGCATACCTGCAGCTAACGGATGATACATGACTATAGATAGAAGGATATGGAGGTCGATAATTAAGATAGAAGGGGTTAATTAAGATAGGTAGTCAAGCGTTGTCTAGTTTTCCTTATCAGTATTTTTAGTATTATTACTCCCGTGGTATCTTATTCTTCGTTTTTAATTTTTATCACATGTTCTCTTTGCTTTGATTATCGTACTATTTGTTATTTCTATAGTCCTTTTTTCCATTGTTTTCATCATGACTTCGTCACTAATGTATTCCCTTTTCATACCTGCTTTAAAATGTTTTACTTGAGCCATCGGAACAACTTCTCTACCTTCACGATAGGGGTAAGGTCTGCATAAACACCATCTTCCCCAAACCCCACTTGTGGGATTACCTTGGCTACATTGTTGTTGTTGTTATGACTGTTATACTTCATTAATGTTCATTTTTACTGGACTTTATTACTATGAAACCGTCTTTTCACAGGTTTACTGATATTCTAAGTTTGAAAGTTTGCACTCTGCAGAACTTTCAAGGGTTTATCTATCTTCTTTTCTTTGTAATTACAGAAAATGCTGTTATGATAATATTTTTCTCCTTGCTTTGTGTGCAGTGTGACTTGTATCCTTCGCTGGGCTACCTATAAAGAGGAGCCAACATGTCCTCAGTGTAAGCATCCATTTGAGTTTCTCTACATCCATCGCTCACTTGATGGAAGGTAACTTATTAGTTTTGAGTAAACTTTCCTTTATTTAAAATATTTGTGAATTTAAAGTATTTGTGAAACATCATGATGCTAATGAACTCGGTCAGTCTGTTATCTGATTAACACTGTTATATTTTAAAGGTGAATGATATTATGAAACCATGAGTACAATGGTGGAAAGATGTGTTCATTGATGAGATTGAGACTAGCAGAACATTTTTTTATAAGTTTGTGACTTGCTACGATTTTCTTAAATTTGATGTCTATTTGGATGGTTTCTATGTTTATCAAGCTTGCAGGTTAGTACCATGTCATTGTCTTATTTGCTGGACTAACATATTGATTTCAAGTTCTAGTTTTTGTACCATGCAGTTACCTTGGTAACTTCACCTTTAATTTTTAAATAATTTTCTGTTGTGTCTGTGCCTCGATTATCCATCGGGGGCCTGCTATCTCCATCTAGACACTAGATAAATCTGTGCATGAAGGTTCAGGTAGATGAGAAGAATTCATATAGCTTAGTATCTTTGGTGGTCGAACCTTGGTTCCGAACGTGTCACTCCAACCCTTCTACAACTAGGCCAGCTCCTTGGGGGGAAGCTAGACCATTAAAATTGTGTGGTATATGAGTTGCCTTATGCCCTCATCTTTGTTTTGGTTGTTGGGTGTTGGTGCAACCTGCAGAGGCAAGGACTAAGGAGGAATATGTGAAGTCTTGTGAAGCACAGCAAGAGTTTAATGTAGAGAGGTTTTAGATGGCTACTTGCTTTCATTATTCATGGAAAGCCTCTAAGCTATATGATTCATAACAACCAGTGAATCTATCCTCGCTTTCTTTCGACTTGTCCCTGCAGGTAACAGATATGATCAACAACACATACATTCTATTCTCTGATCTCAAAGTTGATACTTTCTTCTGGATTCCCATCTCCAGTGGCCTCTTTAATACAAAGTTCACTTATCAGTTATCCATATTATTCAAACTCCCATTTTTTACCAGAAGCCATCTTCCCATAGATGAATCTGGAAGGCAAATTGCCATCTCCCCATAGCTACTTCATGTCATTTTTCATGGAAAGTTCCCATTATATGGTAGAGCACGTTGATTCTGAAGTATCTTCCTGTCATTGGTTTACCAAGCTGAAGAGGTGTCCATCCAGTACCTATCAGATGCCTATCCTCTTCTAGTGTCTCATGAATCTCCGCTGTTTCAGAATGGTACTTAAAATAATCTTGTCTCTATTCCTTGCAAATATACCTATAAACATTGGGATCTAAACATGAAGCAACTGTAGTAATTTCAAATCCTCCTACTTAAGAAGAATACCGTGGTGTTGTCATGATATTAACTACTTTATAATTTGCAGTTCGCTATTCAAAGTGTGAATGTGTGTTAGGTTGTATTGAGGACCAAAAGCTTTTCTAGACCTCTTTTTCCTTTCACATATTGACATAACTAATGCATTATTGGTTCCATTTTTGATGAGGGCATTGTTTCTATGGTTTCCATCTATGCTTCTTTTTTGGATTTTGAATTCTATTTGTAGCTGGTGACTTCTATTCTCTTGAGTAATAATTATTTGTCCATTTTAACAGTCTTCAGGACTACATGTTTGAGGAGAGTGTTTGCCTTCTCCTCAGGGCATCATGGTTTAAACCTTTGATTGTGGAGGAAAAGACGGAGATTGATGATGACATGGATGACTTGTACATGTATGATGATGCAGATGATGATTTTACAGAAGATTATTTCATTAGCAGTTCTTCAAGACTCCGTATAGGCAATAGACGATGGGGAGACAATGGATACGTCAGTGCAGGAAGGCAAGAAGCGAGGCCTGTTTATCGACCAAACCCTCAGGAATCGGGTGCTGGTTCTTCCCGCGAGCCCAATAAGGAGACTGCTGCTTCTAAAGAACTTGTTGGGCGGCGTGCCAAGAGGGCACTGAAGCGTGAAGCTGCTGATAAGGCAGCTGCTGAGAAGCACCAGCAGCGTTTGGTGAGGATGGGTCGAAAGTGAGTTCTGCTCCTGAATGACGACCCTAAAGATCATGACTTCAGGAATCGTGCCCTCCTGTACATATTTCACTTCTTTTATTTGTAAAATAATTGACACAGTAAAGATGCTGGATTTACTGGTAAATGGTATGGACCATGATCATACCCTGTTGTCAATTCCAGATACATAATATCATTGACAAATGGAAAAGGAAGCTCCTTGTTTCCCCAATAAATGTACATTGCTAGGTGAACTTTCATATTTATCTTTTAGATCCTTAAGATTTAGTAATCTATTCCAACTCCCATCTCTGCTTCATATGTTAAGCTAGCTATGGATGGTGGATTCAAGAAAACCTGTAAATTTGTTTAGTTGAATAATACAATAATGGTAGAAGTCTAACTTGCATATCACTTTTTATCCTACATTTACCAGTTTTATGCAAATTGTTATTGTAAATTTTTCTTATATTTTTGTTGGTGTTGGTCTCTACACAAATAATAATTCTTCTATAGCATTTTAAACTTCATATGTGGAAGGCATGCTAATTGTCAATGCAGCCTTACCTCAAAAGTGGATGCCAAAAGTCTTTTGGCCGTAGCACCTTTAGTTGACCAATCATAGTCTGTTGAATTGAAAATGAACAATTGTCCCTCCAGTTCCTTCAACAATTTTCAATGGTGGTATCATCTTCATGAATAATTCACGTTTACATACATAACTCAGTTGCAAGAAAAACTTTAATCAAATCACATATGGAATTGTGGCAAATGAGAGCAATTCTCTTATGGGAATAACTACTATAAAGTTACTATTGTTATGTCATTCTAAGCAGAACAGGAGAAGATGATGACCAAAACAGTGCTAAAACCAGATATTGAATAACATGATGAGACATAGTTCAAAAGAAGGCTCTGCTACCATAAAACACTCTTGAATTTTCTTTCCTGTTGTTGTTCATATCTGATGATGAGCTTCCATGATCTTTCTGATCAGCTTTATCCAAGTCCAGTGGCAGCTTCATCTTTGCTAATGACTCAGTAAACTGCTGCATACTTCTCATGTACATATCCACTATCTGCTGTTGCATACCTGATTGTTCTGCATCAATCTTGATGATATTCCCTAATGGAGCTGTAAAAACCACATGAGGTTCTTTCAATTCTTCATCTTCTTTCTTAATTGAGTCCTTTTTGCTATCATTGATCTGTTTATCTGGTGAAGAATCTGCTGAGTTCCTGTCATCACTTAGAGAACTTGTCATTGAGGAGCTAAGGAACCAAGAATTTTGTTTGGGAGAAATATTTGAGTCATCATCTTCTGATGGATTAATTGCAGCCATTTCATAGTCATCTTGTAGATGTTGTTGTTGATCATCATGATGATGACTGTGGAATGCAGAAAGTTGGAGAAATGAACCTCCTAAGTCAAAATATTGAGACACCATTTCTTGATTCTCTTTAACTAAACTGATCTCAGGGAACTCAATTCTTGAATACTCAACTGGATCAAGAATAACTTGAGATGTATTTCTGTCTAGTAACACAACTTCTGAGCTTATAGAAGAAGAAGATGACGGTGAACAAGAAGGATTGTTCGATACTGAAATGAGGTTGTTGGTATTCAAGAAAAGGGACAATTTAACTATACCAGCAGGGGAATGAAACAAATCAGTTGAAGAAAGGCTAAAATCTTGAGTGATTTTTCCTTTGCCAACAACTGAAGAAATAGGAACTAAAGCAAATCCCAAGAGTTGATCTTCCATCAAGGCTTTGGCTCTACTAAGCATCCAAATTTCACATTTGAGGATGGAATCAACTTGGGAAACTTTCATCGCTAAATCTTCATTGAAATCTGGATTCTTGCCACCACCATTTATGATCCTTGTTGATATAGCTTCATCAGGATTGTACGTAAGTGAAAATTTGGCATACACATCTTGATTGTTATAGATGCAGATATTGTGAATGTTCCTAGCATGGTGGACATGAATTTCAAGTACTCCTGAGAGTTCAGATTCTGAATCTGTACTTAAATCAGGGTTGTATAGAAAACCCGTTGATGTTTGCTTTAACGAGTCCATCGAAGGAAAAAATCAAGATTCTAGTTCTTTAAATCAAGAAAGAATATGGGGTAGGTTGGTTCCCTACTTGCCTTGGGTGTTAGGTTGCTATAAGAATACACCTTTCATGTTGATTTATCTGGTTCTTTGGGAGGCAAGAATAAGCTAAAAAATATGGTATGTTAGTACATATAACACATTACTTAGAGTGCAAACATGGTATTGGAGGTTTGGAACTTATCTTTGTTCTAGGACAAGGCAAAGAGTGACTTAGAGTTGAACTATAAAAGTTTATAAACAAATTGAGGATGTGGAATGAAGTAAGAAGTAGGTAACTATAGCATGGGAAGGGCTGATAAAGTAAGTGTTTAATTTGTGTACATTGACAGCAAAAATAATTTTATACTATTAGGTCACTCAAAAAATAACTACAAGTAAAAAAAATAGTATTAGAGACCTAGAAAAAGTTAACCATCTATAAAAAGTAGGATTATTAACCTGGAAAAAATGGCAAATTACTTGCTACGACATATTGAAATGCATTAATAGTGTATTTTTTTAATTTCCATTATCAATGTGTCAAGACCTTTGTGGCCTAGCCCTTTTACGGGCTCCGCACATAGTGAGAACTTCGCACATCAGACTGTCCTTTTTTAAAAAAAATAAATGTGAGTATGATGAGAGGAAGGTTTTGTTTTCAAGTAAACAACTAAAACACAAGATTTTCATATTTTTTTTCCTTTTCACAAAACTTCTTGTTGGTTTGATTGATTAACAACATTCTAGGGTGAAGATTACTTTCAATTATATTAGGAAATTTTGCACTTAAAAAATGGAAAAACTTTTGCTAAATGGAGCATGATGATAATGATGATGAAGTGAGAAAATAGAGTGACATTTTTCTTCCTCCACTTTTAATGTTTTCTCTAGCTTTTAAAGAGTGGGTAAGAGATATTTGGTTGAGAGTGGGGTTTTGCTTTGCTTGGCATTGCAACTTCCTCAATTTGCTATCACCACCTATTGAAAAATGGAGGTCCTACCATCTCCATTTTCATCATTCATGGCTCTTATTCAAAAGATTCCATTCAAAGTCTCAATAGATTTTGTCATGTGTTAAAATTACTTTACCTACTCGTATTTTAACAAGGAGACTTGAGTTAATTTAGTAAATTAGGTTTTAAATTGGATTTAAATATTTTTCCTAATAAAATTGCCATCATCGAGCCATGATGTTAAGGTTTGGCATAATGACAGAGCTAGAAATTTCATGAAGAGTGATTAGTATAGGTAAAGTAACCATTTTTTAAAAAAAAAAATATTTGGTGCATCAAAAAATTTTAAAATCAAATTATACAATATTAGTAATTGTCATTCTTTCTTTTCTTTTCTTTTTTTTTTTTTTTAAATAACCCCTAATATACGAATTTATGAATGTTGTTCTTGGGTTTGACATCCCACGAGCTCTTGAGAATTCTTTCAAATCATGACTATTGTTTGTGAGTGATGCCTAGATAATTAAATGGCTTTTTCAAACATATTAATCGTGTTCAGGGGCGGCTCAAGCACATTAATGGTCTAAAGTCAAAATCAAACTAAGGCTACGAAATTTTAAAAAATGTTAATAATTTTTATATTATTGATTTCTTCTAATATATTTTTTTCAATTGATAATATAATAATAATACATATATTGGACCCTAAACTTGGCTTCAAATTTTAATTTGACCTCGAACTTTCATAGTGTACAAACATGCACTTTTAACTATTCAACCTTCTAATAAATAAACACTACTTGGCAAAATGTGTGATGTGCACGTATTCTGCGCGAGTTAGGAGTAATTTTCGAGTCCCACAACAGTAAAAAAATGTTGAAATGACAACTCTACCACCCCGGATTCCGGCCAATCTCCGACAACCCAAAACCTCTGTTCATTTTCTTCTTTTTCAGGCAAAACGCCACCACCAAATGACCCCCAAACAAGTGAAAAAACACATCCATTACTCCTTCCTTTTCCGGCCAACAAACACCAAAAACCACCCAAAACCTCCATTCATTTTCTTCTTCTTCCCTCCGCTCACACCACCACCAGTGAGCCGGCTTCAACCTCAAATGTTAGTGAAAAAACTTACAAGATTACAATTGAAAATAACAATGAAGAAATAAATCTCGTCAGGCTGAGGCGCGGATATCTCGCTCTCTTTAAGGAGATTCAAGCCCACTGCAGCAAATGTTTTTTCACTGGTCCAGCAGTAGTCCTCTTGACTTGTCCCCTCCAGGATACAACAGCCTTCACAAAGTATAACTCAACAACTCTGGACAAGAGTTGAGTCCAAAGCTCCACAAAAAAAACACCTCCCTTCAACTAATAAGAACTCTCTTTTTTGACTAACTTTTATGCACTCTATATTTTCTTGTGTGTTGTGTGTCACAAACCAAATGAAGACCACCACTATTTATACTAGAAGAAGTCTTCCTAGCAATGAATAGGAAGATAATGGGGTAGTAAAAATGAAGATAATGACCTTAGAAGTTACATAGGTTACAAGGTATAATAGAGGAATTATGAGTAACAATCAAGTAGGCACTAATGCCATCAACAGCATTTTGCATCTGTTGCAAAACTGAAAAACCATATTGCAATAACTCCTAATGGTGTAATGCTCCAAATAAATGTCCAACAGTTAAGACAAAAGAATTATCCACCAACAGACAATTTCACAGCAAATGCCACACTTTGACTCCAAACATTTCAAGCAAATAAATATACAAAAATATTAACATTAAAATGCTAACCAACAATCCCCCACTCATTTTAAATATTAGATAAGAGAGTCCATCAGCTGAAGGAAGACTACTATGCATACTGAAGGTGTGCTCTGCATTGAACCTCCATTTAGTGAAACAGTAACTTTTACTCCAGAGTCGTAGTGATCTCAGATTTGAACTGTGACTGCTTAAGGGAAATAAAATATCACTGCTCACACATAATAATCAAGGTGTTGACATGAGCTTTAAAGCCAACACGTTATGGCCATGTTCTATCCCGGTTTCATGAGTGCATTTGAGAATAAGCCTAACTCTCATAGGAAGCGACATACTTCCACACATCACATAGGTGAAATCTGTCGAGAGTGCTCCTGTAATCTTAACACTCCACCGATACGGGATGCAGATATTCATTAAGAGTATTATTAACTCAACCTTCACAAACTACAGGAAACAATGCACTCACATCATAGGGAGGGAATAAAAAGATAGTGCATTTTTCACAACAAGTCATCATATGATTAGTTTTTTCCTTTGAACCTGGTTATAGGATCTCTAGTCCCCAGTTTCCTCATATATGACTCAAGGATTTATAGGCTTCAATCCCATCCCCCTCGATGTGCTCTAGACTTTCTCTCTCATTAAGGCCTTAGTAAGAGGATCTGCAAGATTATCATAAGATTTGACATAATCAACATTAATGGTACCATTTGTCAAATACGATCTTACATTTCTGTGTTTCCTCCTTATAGGTCTGGATTTATCGTTGTAATAACGGTTTTGAACTCTACCAATCGCAGCAGTGCTATCACAATGTATTAAAATAAGAGGAATTGGTTTTTCAAAATAAGGTATTTGAAATAGTAAATCTCTTAACCAATTCGCTTCCTCACTAGCTGAAGCTAAAGCAATTAGTTCAGCCTTCATGGTAGAGTTAGCAATTATAGTTTGCTTTTTTTGATCTCCAACAAATGGCACCACCACCTAAAGTAAAGACATAACCAGTGGTAGAACACGAATCACCTGATAAAGTGTTTCAATCTACATCACAAAAGACTTCAAGTACAGTAGGCTATTTTTTTATAGAACACACCACATTTTTGCATTCCAATTAAATATCTCATAACTCTTGTTACAGCATGCCAATGCTCATTACCTGGCTTGCTTGTAAACCTGCCAAGTACTCCTACTGCATATGCAATATCAGGCCTAGTGCAATCGGTCACATATCTCAAACTTCAAATTATGCGAGCATATTCCTTTTGATCTATTACATCATTTTCACTTTCAACAGGAAATAAGTGAACACTTGAATCAAAAGGAGTAGCAACATGCTTGCAATCAAGAAAGTTATATTTTTTTCAAAATTTTCTCAACATAATGTGATTGGTCAAGGAAAATTCCATCACATATTCTTGTTATTTTTATTCCAAGAATAAAATTTGTCTCACCAAGATCTTTCATATCAAAATGGCTTCTAAAAATAGTTTTAGCTTTATTAATAACATTCATGTTAGAGCCAAAGATCAATAAATCATCAACATATAGGCAAATAATCACATGTGAACTATTCCAAGACTTATGATATATGCACTTATCACACTCATTTGTTTTAAAACCATTTTCAATCATGCAGGAATCAAATTTTTCATGCCATTGTTTTGGTGTTTGTTTCAAGCCATATAGAGATTTAGTAAGTTTACACACTTTGCTTTCTTGGCCTGCTTCAACAAAAGACTCGGATTGTTCCATATAAATTTCCTCATTTAGGTCTCCATTTAAAAAAGTAGTTTTTACATCCATTTGATGAATTTGCAAATCAAAAATTGCAGCCATAACAATTAAAAGTCTTATGGATGTAATTCTTATGACCGGTGAAAAAGTATCAAAAAATTCTAGGTCTTCTAGTTGTTTAAAACCTTTAACAACTAGTCTTGCCTTATATTTATCGATAGATCCATCCGGTTTTAATTTTTTTCCTAAGACCCATTTGCAACCAATAGTTTTACAACTCGGTGGTAAATCAACTAACTTCCAAGTTTTATTAGAAATCAGTGATTTCATTTCATCATTTACAACCTCTTTCCAAAATATAGAATCATGTGAAGATAATGCTTCTTTCAAAGTGAAAGGGTCATCTCCAACATTAAACGCATAGAAATCAGGATCAAAATTTTTTTCTACTCTAGTTCTTTTACTTATTCTTTATTTTTTAAAGTAGAAATAGAAGAACTAGGTAGTGACAAAATATTTTGTTCAATCCTTTGACCCCCACTATTTTTAGAATCAAAAGGAAATTTATTTTCATGAAAATAGCATCACCCGATTCTATCACAATATTATCTTCAAGATTAAAAAATCTATAGGCCGTACTATTTGAAGCATAACCAAGAAAAGCACAAGTAGTAACTTTCTTACCCAATTTTGTAATCTTGGGATCCATTAGCCTCAGAAAGGCTAGACAACCCCAAACTCTTAGATATCCCAAACTTGGCTTGTAACCTTTCCACAATTCAAAAGGTGTCAATTTAGATTTTTTAAGAGGCACACGATTCAACACATAACAAGCAGTTAAAATAGCTTCACCCCAAAAATTTAAAGGTGCATGTGACTCAATAAGCATGACATTAGTCAATTCAACCAAATTTCTATTTTTTCTTTTTGCTATTCCATTAGACGAAGGAGAGTAAGGAGGAGTAGTTTCATGAATTATTCACAATGATCTAACAAAATAATTAAACTCATTTGACTCATATTCACGGCCTCTATTACTTCTAATTCTTTTTATTTTTCTTGCAAACTGATTTTCAACCTCATGGAGATAAGTTTTAAAATTTTCAAAATCATCACTTTTATTTTTCATCAAGTAAACATATGTAAACTTAGAAAAATCATCAATGAAAGTGATAAATTAGGTTTTAGATTGGATTTAAATATTTTTCCTAATAAAATTGCCATCATCAAGCTAGAGCCGTGATGTTAAGGTTTGGCATAATGACAGAGCTAGAAATTTCATGAAAAGTGATTAGTATAGGTAAAGTAATCTTTTTTTAATAAAAAAAAAATAAAATTTGGTGCATCAAAAAATTTTAAAATCAAATTATACAATATTAGTCATTGTCATTCTTTTTTTTTTTTTTTAAAATAACCCCTAATATACGAATTTGTGAATGTTGTTCTTGGGTTTGACATCCCACGAGCTCTTGAGAATTCTTTTAAATCATGACTATTGTTTGTGAGTGATGCCTAGATAATTAAATGGCTTTTTCAAACATATTAATCGTGTTCAGGGGCGGCTCAAGCACATTAGTGGTCTAAAGTCAAAATCAAACTAAGGCTTCGAACTTTTAAAAAATGTTAATAATTTTTATATTATTGATTTCTTCTAATATATTTTTTTCAATTGATAATATAATAATAATACATATATTGGACCCTAAACTTGGCTTCAAATTTTAATTTTGACCTCGAACTTTCATAGTGTACAAACATGCACTTTAACTATTCAACCTTTTAATAAATAAAGGCATAATACATAAATTAGACCCTAAACTTGACTTCAAATTTTAAGTATGACCTCTAACTTTCATAGTGTACAAGTAGACACTTTAACTATCCAATTCTTAAACAAAAAAACACGCGAATCCAACCTGGCATAACGCGTGATTGAGACGCAATTCAGGCGCGTCAGGGGTATTTTTCGAGGCCCACAACAGTAAAAAAAAAACGGAAATGACAATTTTACCCTTAATGAATCCCTTTTAAATATATTTTTATTTTTTTCAAATCAAAATTCCATTTTTCTTCTTCTTCTTCCAAATTCTAGTACTCAAGCTTTTTTCCTCTTTTTGTGCACAATTTCTGGTCGTTTTTATGTAATGGCTTCTAATTTTTTTTGTCAAAATCGAGCAAATTGGGAAAAGAAAATACGACCCTACCCTTTTGTATTTTAATTTTTTTTTAATTATAAAATACGTGTAATTTTTTTAATTACGTGGCAGCCACTGAGTGGCTCAATAAGCCACGTAGGCGCGTTTGTATATCACACAATTTGGCTGTTGGATTCGCGTGTTTTTTTGTTTAAGAATTGGATAGTTAAAGTGTCTACTTGTGCACTATGAAAGTTAGAGGTCATACTTAAAATTTGAAGTCAAGTTTAGGGTCCAATTTATGTATTATGCCATAAATAAACACTACTTGGTAAAATGTGTGATGTGCACGTATTCTGCGCGAGTTAGGAGTAATTTTCGAGTCCCACAACAGTAAAAAAATGTTGAAATGACAATTCTACCACCCCGAATTCCGGCCAATCTCCGACAACCCAAAATCCCTGTTCATTTTCTTCTTTTTCAGGCAAAACGCCACCACCAAATGACCCCCAAACAAGTGAAAAAACACATCCATTACTCCTTCCTTTTCCAGCCAGCAAACACCAAAAACCACCCAAAACCTCCATTCATTTTCTTCTTCTTCCCTCTGCTCACACCACCACCAGTGAGCCGGCTTCAACCTCAAATGTTAGTGAAAAAACTTACAAGATAACAAAAAATACAAGATTACAATTGAAAATAACAATGAAGAAATAAATCTCGTCAGGCTGAGGCGCGGATATCTCGCTCTCTTTAAGGAGATTCAAGCCCACTGCAGCAAATGTTTTTTCACTGGTCCAGCAGTAGTCCTCTTGACTTGTCCCCTCCAGGATACAACAGCCTTCACAAAGTATAACTCAACAACTCTGGACAAGAGTTGAGTCCAAAGCTCCACAAAAAAAACACCTCCCTTCAACTAATAAGAACTCTCTTTTTTGACTAACTTTTATGCACTCTATATTTTCTTGTGTGTTGTGTGTCACAAATCAAATGAAGACCACCACTATTTATACTAGAAGAAGTCTTCCTAGCAATGAATAGGAAGATAATGGGGTAGTAAAAGTGAAGATAATGACCTTAGAAGTTACATAGGTTACAAGGTATAATAGAGGAATTATGAGTGACAATCAAGTAGGCACTAATGCCATCAACAGCATTTTGCATCTGTTGCAAAACTGAAAAACCATATTGCAATAACTCCTAATGGTGTAATGCTCCAAATAAATGTCCAACAGTTAAGACAAAAGAATTATCCACCAACAGACAATTTCACAGCAAATGCCACACTTTGGCTCCAAACATTTCAAGCAAATAAATATACAAAAATATTAATATTAAAATGCTCACCAACATCAAACAACTAGCAGCTTCCAACTCCAATCACCTCCAACCCATCCGTTCTCCTTCTTCCTCCACACCGGAGCACAACCCATGAAGCGAACGAGCTTCGAGCTCGCTAAACCCACCAAATACCCGACCCCAAACCCATCAGATCCGCCATTTCCGGCGAGAATCATCACGAAACAACACTGCTGCAACCAGCACCTAACACAAAACAACAACCAAATGACCCCCCAAGCCCTATGAAAACAGACCCAACAACCACAAACACCTAAACCAAGAAGCCAACCATCAACAAACCTCTAAGCTCCGTCAAACAATGAGCTCCAAGCTCTAAAAACCATTAGGAGGAATTAATTTTGATTCTTGTATATAAATTAAAATTAATTTTGATTTTTTTAGTTCTAAAATATTTAATTAGTTGGCAGCCATTGAGTGGCTCACTAATACACGTTGGAGCATTTGCATTTCACGCTTTTTGGCTGCAAAAATCGCGTGTTTATTTATTTAAAAGTTGGATAATTAAAGTGTCTGTTTGTGCACTATGAAAATTGGAGGTCAAAGTTAAAATTTGAAGCCAAATTTAGGGTCCAATATGTGTATTATGCCTAAAATAAATGCATATTATCTTTCATGAGTCATTGTACTCTAAAGTCTCATTTGTTTGTATTTAATGGAGGTCTGAATTTGAATGGTTTAGACATTAGACCATCAAGTGTATCTGTTTTTTTTAGTTAATGATCTCTTAATGAGTCTGAAAACATCTGATTCGATCAAATATATGAGAGTCTTATTTCTATTCAGACTCCTTTCCAAACACTTATTTATTTCCCCGTAAAGCTCAAACATAGCTTTCTCTATATACATATACAACCCCTCTCTCTCCCCAAGTATCAACACCTGGTAAAAAAAAAAAAAAATCCTCTTGAATGGGTAAGATTTCAAAACATTTTATAAGTAGGCACAATACATAAATGCGCCCTTTAATTTAGCTTTATTTCACATTTATGCCCTCCAACATTGTGCACAAGTAGACACTTAAACATGTATAAAGTTGAACGAGTAGACACATGAGTCCTACATGTCATAATACACCTAGGGCACCACGTAGGATGCAAATTGTCATATAGGATGTCATGTAGGATGTGGGTGTCTATTTATTCAGCTTTATGCAAATTTAAGTGTCTAGTTGTGCATATCCAAAGTTGGAGGACATAAATGTGAACTAAAGTCAAGTTAAAAAACGCATATCTATGTATCTACTTATAAAATGCTTTGAAATCTTATACCCTTTATTTACCCTTTATCAAGATAATTTATGATGACATAGGACATATAAAAGGTATAAGTACTCCAAAGTGGGTGACAACAAAAGTACAAATAAGTAATTAAGTATTTAATGAATTCTTTGGAAATATAAAATTTTAGGAACTTTAATTTTGTTTAAGCTTCAGGAGAAATTATGGGAACGTTAAGCATGATGATGATATTACTTATAGGGATAAAATGAAATTTTTTTAATTAATTTCATCTTGATTTAGTAATTCAGGACAAGTATTTTTAGAAATATGATCAATTAATATAGGATAGGAGGAGTAAAGATTAACGAATTGATAAAGGATATATAAGTCAAAACCACACTCTTAATTTATTTTTTCTTAAGAATTGTGTAAAATCTTATCCGACTAAAAAAATGAAAAAATATTTGACATAATTATGTATTGCTGATAACAACAACACTAAGTCACTAATCAAGTTATCATTCAAACCACACAATAACGAAATAATTTTACCAAATTGAATTGAAGCATGAGATATTAAGAAGAAAAATTCTAAGAGAGATTAATTAATTAGCTACAACCTAATAGACTTTAGGAACTTCAATTGCATGGTGCAAATTAAGCTCATACTTAGATTTATTGATATGTACCCATAAAAATGATGAAACAAAAAATATTCATGAACTGGATCTTCAAAATATTCATATAATAACTATTACCCTATTAAGGAAAAACGTCGAACAAACAAAAGAAAAAAAAATCAGAGTTTAGTTGGAAAAAACACACAATACTACTTAATAATTATTAGGGTGGAGGTGTTACATAAAATTTATGAGATTATGAGAAAATAAATAAAGAAGACAACAAACCTATAATCCTCCCTACCTCACATCAATTTTTCAATAAATTAGTATTTTAACTTATGGGTCGAAAATTTGATATTAGTGTTTTAATATTCCTTTGGTAGTCATGCTTCCTTGGCTTTTAATTGAAATTTCATTTTAACTTGTGGGTCGAATATTTTACATTAGTGTTTTAGTATTCCTTTGGTAATAATGCTTCCTTGGCTTTTAATTAAAATTTCATTTTAACTTGTGGATCGAATGTTTGATACTAGTGTTTTAATATGGTATAATTTAGTGTGGCGTGCATGTTTAAATGGAATAAAAAATTAGTTCATTTTTTGAAGTTGGATTTTTTTTTTTTTTTTGGATAAATTGAATAAAAAGATGTTATAAAATCAATTAAATTAAATAATATATGATAAAGGGAAACTTAGTTAAAATAATTAGGTTAAGAAAAATAATAAGAGTTGTAAGCATAACATTATAAACTACAATGAAAGTAAGTATTACAAAAGTAAACTTGAAGGGTAGTTTGTGCAATTATCTCTTTTATCTTTTGGTTATAATGATTTTCTAGAAAAAATAGTTTAACCTGAGTGATTTTATAAAAGAAAATCCACAAGTTGAGTGACTTTACTAAAACAAAACCAAGTTGAGTGACTTTCTCAAATGATTTCACATACTTAAGTGAATTATGGCGATATCTTTTATTATAACAACAAACAATCAACGTAGTTTTATTATAACAAAACAATAACACATCTTATTGAGTGCATCGAATAGAGATCAAGTAAAACCAATCAAGACTGGATAATCTTGAGTTTAGTAATGATTACAAAATAAAGATCACACATTATAAATAATTATAGCACCATAGTTTGGCATATACTAATTTAGTTGTTATCCAACCAGAATTGTGATTGGAGATAATCCACAACTTTTTTGTCAACTTAAAATGCTTTGGCGAGGACATCATTATTGATCGGCGGGTCTAAGCAAATACTGCATGTGCAATGGTGATGATTCCTGGATTTTGACTACTGAGTCCAACAAATGCGACAACCTTAGTTTTTCCCACATTAAATTGAAAATGAATGAGTCCTATCGAAAAGACAAACACATCTCCAGGATGTAGAATTTTGATAAAGATGTTATTCTTCATATTTGGACCTAGATTTGAAAGGACAAAACCAACATAGAGCGTGACCTCAAGGAACACAAGAACCTCGGTTCCTCTAGGGCGTGTGTGGTGGATTGAGACCATATGGTGCATAGTCAATACGAGCTAATGAAATGCCTAAAGTATTCAACCCAGGTAATTATTGAAGATGTTCACAGTAGTTAATGCAGATCCAACATTATTTGAAGTATTTTCAGGTATGTTTAAGCCTGATTTGAAAAAGTCATGAGCAGTCTCAACTTTCGGATCTTTGCATACCTTTCCATTCACAAAAACTGCATAATAAGAAATTAGAATTAGAATATAACACAACTAACTAGGATCAGAAGCATGGCTTATTGAAGTCACCACAGCCAATATGGCAATATTAATACAAAGCACTTAAGAGCCATAGCAAATTAGAACTCTAAAACAATCTAATTTATTGTTGTTCTCTTTGTTTATGTGATTAATATGATAAGAGATGTATATATGCCTATTTATAGATAAAAGAGTGTTTGAATTAGTCTTAAAAGGTAGTAAAAAATTTAACAATCGAGTTGTGATATGTTGGGTCAACAACTACAAGGACTAATTAATCTAGTGATTTTATGAGAAGATAAATACAGTTTATAACAACTACATATAATTATTTAAGACTAAATCATATATGTGAAGGACTTATATTTAGAAATGGTCATGATAATATTGGATGCAGAAGAAAGAAGAAGTTGAGTATGATATATAAATAAGCTCTTTAACTTGGTTTTAGTTGACATTTATGCCCTTCATCTTTGAGTGTGCACAAGTAGGCATTTAAACTTGTATAAAACTGAATAAATAGACACATTCATCCTACGTGACATCCTGACATTTTTTTGTCCTATCTGGTGTCTTACGTGTACGTGACGTCCTATATGACAGTTTTATGTCTTATGTGGTATCTTATGTGTATTATGTCACGTAGGGTCGACGTGTGTGTCTATTTGTTCAATTTTATACAAGTTTAAGTACATACTTGTGTATATCCAAAGTTAGAAGGCATAGATGTCTCATGCAAATACAATAAAATTAATTACTATTCAAAGTGCTTGTTTTCTTTTTCATTTTTGCTTTCTAATGTATTTTTTTTCCATACAGTTTTCGTGAATGGAAAAGGTTGTAAAACTTGTCACTGCTGATGATTTCTTCAGATCGAGCCTAAACAACCCTGGAAATACGTCAAATCAACTTGGATCAATTATTACCGCTGTCAACATCAACAATTTATCCAGCTTAACACTCTAGGCCTTTTCTTTAGCTCGTTTTCTTTAGCTCATATTGATTTTGTGTGACGTGGTCTCTCATATTTATTTATTCAATGAATTTTACGTATGTAGTGATTTAATTTCTGAAATGGTACTTAAATTTATTTTTGCTTGGTATTTATAATTATATAATCATCATGTTAATGTTTTATCAATATTTAATTTATTTTTTTATTCATTTATATATAATATTGATTGAAAATTTGAATATGTATATTTTAATTTAATAAATTAAAATTTTAATTGTAAATTTTATAATAGTAATCTTAAATAATATTTAATATTAGAATTGCACTGATACTTGTCCTTTTTCATAATTTGACTCTCAAAAGTATTTTTTTCAAAAAAAGTAGTCAAACACAATCCGTTTATCAAAAACACTTTTCAAATGAATAAACCAAACACAAATTATTATTTTTTTCAAAAGCACTTTTCTTAAAAGCTATTTTTAAAAAGTGCTTTTGAAAATAAACAATTTTAAGCAACAATGTCAAACAAACTCTTAGTCTAAATACAATGTTTGTTTTGGTTGTTACTTAAATTCTATTGTATCGTATAGTTTAAATTCATCATTAGGTAACAACGAAATGACCCATTTTGTGTAACGACCGATTTGGTACGACCACGTCATTACCTTAATATTTTCTTCTCATTTTATCTTTACTTATTATTTAATAATTCTATTTTTCATTTACCCCACTTTTTCATTGTAGTTCTACCTTGTATCCTACAAGATCTTGTAGGTTTATCATTCAAATTATGAATATGTGACATTATGTAACCAACGTTGTATTATTAAAATATTATAATATGATACAATACAACACAATACAATATAATACGATACATTATGAGACAATACATAACAATCATCCAAATATAAAAAAAAATTATGTATTTATTGTTTCTATTAATTAAAATTTTCTTAATAATGTGTTGTTAATCTCTTACTAATTATTATGCACATATTTTTAAAATTTTATTATTGATGTAATTATAATTAAAATGTAGATTAAATATACTGTTATTTTTATTTCTTAACTTGTCTAATTCACTTCAATTTGAATCAATCATGTTTTAATATTGGATTTGTAAGATCGTCTTCAATTGTTTGAGATGTTTTATTAAACATTTCAAGTTCAAACTAATTATGTAGCGACCCCTGTCCATATACCGTATGCACATAAATTGCAAGATGTAAAAATATATTTATTTTTTTCGTTTCTCCTTTTTCCTCATGCAAGTAATTAATGATAATAAAAATTATCCACTTCCAAGTACCCAAACTAGTTGGGATCATGCTTTACAATCATTAACAACGAGTAGGACATGTAACATATTACAAAACTTGGGCTTAAACACCCCAAATGAACCAAACACATAACCATACTTAGATTACAACCCATGAACATGATACGGCAAGGCTTCAAAACCGAATGCAAATATATACATCATATAGATCGATATAAGTACCAAAATTTATACAAAATATATATATGTCTATATGCAAATGTGATCTTCTTTTAAGTTCTCTAAATTTCCATCTCCCATGGCCATCTTCATCACTCCTCTCGATCAGCCCCTACGATAGAAACAACTATCGCTAAGCATAAAGCTTAGTGGTGTAAAAACTATAGGGTCGAAAACCTCAAAATTCATCAAGCCACATTTTCCAAGTCAATGAGCATCATACTTGAAATATAATAAATAAATCAAGTAACAATAGATAACAAGTATTAAATTCGATATTCAAAGATACAAATGTCAAGAAGCTCATAGCACCATTTTCCAATAATTTCAATAGCAAGGCTCTCCCAATATATATACTTCATGTCGTCACACTCGGCACAAGCATGTATCAAGAAGGGTCGCTGCCCTGTATCAAGAAGGACCGAAGCCCCGTATCAAGAAGGACCGAAGCCCTGTATCAAGAAGGACCGAAGCCCTGTATCAAGAAGACCAAGAACCATATTAAAAATGGCTTTCTAGTTCGTACTTAAAATGGATAACTTCCATTCCTAAGACGAACTACAAATCCAGAGTCAAAATGGCAAATGATCTGAATCAAGAGGCCTGCCAATATTGACAAAGCCGCAGCCACAAGAAGGACATAGTCCCAACAAGAGTGCCAAGTGATCCAACAATCCGTACAAGTGGGCGAGATACACAAGCATCATACCAACATGCCAATGCAAGGTAACAAGAGGTAGCTGAGGTATCAAGATCAAATTTCATTTATACCAGCCATCACAAGAGTTCAAGTACAAGTTGATACACAAACCTCAATACTTTAGTGTAGCAATAGTCCAACAAACTTTGCAAGCAAACCGGAGGCCAACCAACGTATCAAGTTCCTCAACTTGTTCACAAGTCTATACAACCTTAAAAATGCAATTAAATAACTTCTTTAATTTCTAATATCTCAATAATATCGAAATAAAACAGGATTACCACACAGACACAATTTTGTTCTCAAAACAGTGATTCTGGACAGTTTAGTACCCCATGTTGCAACTTAAATTTGAACAAGAAATAAGCAAAAATAGATTTTGTAACCTTCATTAAAGTTGTATATACATTTCTTAAGATTGCAACGCAATAAGAATCACTGAAAAATACATTTTGTACAAAAAGATATCATCAATACACTAACAGTGGTTCCTACCGGAATTCTAAACCCGAAATCTGGACAACATTTGTCCTGTGTTGCGTCCCAGTTTTCACATCCTTAAAAGCTAAATCAGACTTTCACATAAACATAAAAGTTGTAGATACTTGAATCATCTTTCCAAAACATATTTATTCACCCAAAACGGAGTTATAAAGAACGAGATATCCTAAACGTAACACAACCTGCTCAGCTACAACAACAGAAAAATCTGGACAGAATTTGTCCTGTGTTGCGTCCCAGTTTTCACATCCTTAAAAGCTAAATCAGACTTTCACATAAACATAAAAGTTGTAGATACTTGAATCAGCTTTCCAAAACATATTTATTCACCCAAAATGGAGTTATAAAGAACGAGATATCCTAAACGTAACATAACCTGCTCAGCTACAACAACAGAAAAATCTGGACAGAATTTGTCCTGTGTTGCGTCCCAGTTTTCACATCCTTAAAAGCTAAATCAGACTTTCACATAAACATAAAAGTTGTAGATACTTGAATCAGATTTCCAAAACATATTTATTCACCCAAAACGGATTTCCAGATCACAAGTTATACACAATTTACCAAACACTACCCAGCTCGGAAACAGATTTCAGCAACTTACCAACAAGGTAGTTCGTCTCTTTGATTCCAGCCAAAAGACCAAGGTTTTTCTTGTGATTTTTGATGAAGAACTGATAAGCTAAGTTTCTAAGGTTTTAATCTTCCATTCCCACGAAATTATGCAAAGAGAAGTGGACTATATAGACAACAAGTGATGCTTATCACTTGGGACACTTGGCTGGCCAAGGTGCTGCCAGCCATACCTTATATTTTTATCCTTTTTGCTGCCCAAAAATGCATATTTACATATTTATATGTATATGCCTCATCACCAATTAGTTATACATAATTAGAATAGAATATTTTCTAGATACCCCAATATAAACCCTTAACTTACGATAACAATTTATGCTAAGCAAGTTAGCAATTTTCACAACTTTAAAGTTTCCCAAAATGAGAGTAAACCAAATTGAAATAGTTTAACCAAGGTAAATCAATATACACGTTCTTATTAACATTTAGGGGTGTTACAAATTAGATTATCAAATAATTAAAATTTAAAAATATTGCTAACTTTGAATGTCTTCAAAAGGTAACAATCACTAATATTCTTTTATAAAAATTAAAAGTATTACGAAATATTATATAAGTTAAAAAAAAAATGACACTCTAATTGGCATATCCAATGGAGTGGAGTCTTAATTTTATTTTTAAATACTTTTAGAATAACTTTGATAGTTTATGTAACAATTGATTCCATTGAAAACTATTGAAATTGTTTTCAAAACTATAATCAATAAGTTAGATTTAAATATTTGTGTTGTTATGTAATGTACAATAATTTATATATGTGTATTCATGTCTCACAAAATATTGCAAAAAATGTTAAATTGTCAATTGAAAAAAAAAATTATTAAATTATAATCAATTATAATATTTTTTTTTAGAATTTATGAGAGAAAATATATATAAAAAATTAAATAAACTATAACACCTCAAAATGTGGGGAAGGTAAGGAGGTTAAAGGGCAGGTCACAAACCTAAAATGGACCATGAACCCTCCACAGAAGCCTAAACGGCTCGTGAAATGGGTCCACCACCCGTTTAGGGAAATGGGTTGGTCGTTTAAGGCAACCCTAATGTTGCCCTCACCCTTCACGACTCCCTTCACGGACTGTGAAGGGCTCCCATATAAGGCCTCAGTCATCTTCTTAAGTTAAGACTATTTTATTCTTTTACTATGTGTTCAATACCTAAGTTTTCTCGTTTTAACCCCTATTATAAGCCCTATATAAGTGATTTAAGTCCTAAAACTATCCATTCTAAATCATTCACCTAAATCCTAAATTTCCCTACAAGTTCATCCCAAAATCCTCTATAATGCCTCTCTAAATTAAAGCTAAGGAATAGAAGCTAGGGTTTCACTTCAAAATCTTCAATTCACCATAAATATTGGGCCTTGATTAATAAGTTATTTTAGTATTCATCTAAGAAAGATAAATTAGGGTTTCACTTCAAAATCTTCCATTCACCATATATATTGGGCCTTAATTACTAAGTTATGTTAGTATTCACTTATGGAGTCTTTCCTTCCATAAGGTACGGTTAACAAGATCTTCCAATTTTACAAGTTAGATTCTCAATTCAAAGTAGGGTTTTATTCTATATTCATGGATTCTTTATCAATTATGATTCAATTACTTGTTTTCTATCTTTTAATGCATGATTTCAAGTTGAATTCATATGAACTCATGCATGATCCATGATATTTGACTATGAACACATGATAAAGCTTATGAACTATAATTTATAGAAATTATGTATGTTTTATGAAAAGCAATGTTTATGACTCAAGTAAACTTTTATATATATATATGTTCTATAAAGCTTGGCCACATGACATGAATGGCATCTAAATTTGCCATCAATTCTTTTGATTATTTTTCTATATCAGGTCTTGATTAGTATGGCATCCGGATATGTCCTCAATGATCATGGACCAATTTTTCTAAAAATAATACCATTACTAGTATGGTACTTTTATTATGAAGTTAATGACTATGGGCCTTATAAATCTATTATGAAAAGATCATGAATGATGAAAGGTTTTCTCAGACATGATTTAATGAGCTACTCTATGATGTTTCTAGCTTGAATTAGTAACTTAATTGTATTTTTCCATGGATGATAATATGAATATTATTAATGACTATTTCGTGAGATTTTACTTACACCGAGTGGGATTTTGGGATGAAGGTTTCCGTTTAGCATCCATGGACCTTTAGTAGGAATCCCTAAGTCACATGACTATGTGTCACCATACAATTTGGTCTTAGATAGACATTAGCTAGTGGATCCCCTTTAGCTTAGACTCATGGTCCTTACCTTGGCAAGTAGGACACTCTCTTTCCATGTTATAAATCACATGATCTATGTCGATTAATAGTAAACATCCCACAATAATGAACTAAGTTTGCTTTCAAAGTATCACACAAGTATTTTAAAGATGTTAAGTTTGCATTGACCATGATTATGACTCATGTTTTCTAACATTTTATCTTATGATTTAGCTTGGTCAATGCATGTCATGTAAAGTCCTTTTAACATGATTTCATAACTCTTATGCATTGCTATCATACTTAGTACATGAAATGTACTAATGCATGTTTGTGCCTACATTGTCTCATTAATGTAGGATCCGACACTTATACCTCTCACACTCGTGGCTAGTTGATCTCTTTGGTAGATGGGTTACGTGAGCATCAGGGTAGAGTAACAACCAGTCTTTGGTAGTGAAAAAACGATTGAGTCACTTAAAGATAAGGGCTTTTTTGTTTTTAAAACGATTATTCATCCAGGTATAGAGGCCGCCTTTGAAACCTAGATCAATAAATACGTAATAATTACAATATCCCAAAAGTCTTTACTACGAGGGATATTTAATGGGTTCCCACCATTTTTGTCTAGACTATGTAAGAGCTCATTAAAATCGCCATCAATTAGCCATTTACCACTATAATTATTTTTAATGGTACGAAGATTTTCCTAAAGAATTTTTCGCATGTTCCAAAGAGAACTAGCATAAATACTACTGAAAAGCCAAGAGTCGTTTGTGCCACTTACCTTGATCATGACATGTATTTCCTGGTCTGTAGTGGCAATCTTGTCGAGCTCCAGCATATTGTCATCCCACAGAACAACCAGACCCCAACATTACCTGCTGTCGAAACTTCAATCATTTGGTTAAAAGGAAAATCATCTAGTAATGCTTGATTACTTCACATTTTTGTTTCCAATAGTGCTACCAGAGGCGGTTTGTTCCAGTCTAGAAGAGCCTTAAAATTTATTCTAAAATTTGGACCATTACCACCCCTACAGTTCCACACGATGATATTCATGGATCTATTCATGTTTGGAGGATTTATCATTGCGCTCCCTACTGTGGCATTTTGATTGTTCCTGACTTTTGGGTTCATTATTAGGATGCAGCTCCCTATTTTTGGGTTGAATAGGGTCTTGAAATCGATCAAGCGTTTCAATAGATTCGGGGGGACAAATAAGGATGTATTTTTTTTTCAAATCTCTATCGAAAAATCATAACTCTTCCTTCTTTTAACACTAGACTTTTGTTCTTGTTTCTCTTATTAATTCTAATGCCCCCTCTATCTTTCGAGTATTTGTTTGAACTGGTGCTACTAGGACTAGGTTTAGAGGAGTGGATACATGGGATGTTGTGGCATTGTTGTTCGCCGTCTGAGTTCTTGTTCAAGCGATAGATCCAGTTGGAGTTGTATTTGGTTGTATCTGCGCCACTCCCAGTGTTTGTCTCTGCATAGTCCAGTGGTGGTATAGTGGGTCCAAATCCTGGAGGTTCCTGAGGAATCAACTTATTATAGAGGTTTCCAGGAGAGGGGAAGCATGCATGGGGGTGGAATAGGGGTTTTTTAAGTAGGGATGTGGAAGAACGGCATGGTTAGGGCTTGGTAGTTCATCGGCACAAGGATCATACTCATCATCCATAGGTAATTGTTGTATGCTTCCGTCGCCGTTCTCATTCCGTCCGACACCAGTTGGGCTAGGAGGGAAGGGCTTTGAATCAAGATTATCACTTCTTTATTGTCCATGAGCACATTGAAGGTCAAGGATTGACCTTGAAGGCTTATTTCCAATAACGACATTGGGACATAGGGTGGTAGGGCTAGGCTTGCATATATTGGGGTGGAACCTTGCAGATTTTCATTCACCAAGAAGAATGGTATTGGGTTGTTTTGGTTCATGCTTGGAGGTAGGGGTTCACTAAGTTGTTATGGGTTATTCTTTGCCATCTTTATGAGGAGGATAAAGGGATCCTGGTCATATTTAAATAAGGAGTGGGGCTATAGAGAGGATGAGCTTATAACTTTATTATCTAAACCACTTGATACTTGGGAACTAGGAATAAAGGAATTATCAGTAAAGGCTAATATTTCCAAAAGGGGAGTGATTGTTATAGGGTAAGGGTTACTAGAAGTAGGGATTAAAAATCTGTCCTAGCTGCTATATCAGATATGCCAACTGGAGACGAGTTGTCTAAATGCATGGTGAAGGAGGACGTCACGTCAAAAATGGGATTTTTGTATGTAATATTATGGGGCATTGAAGGGTCGTTTTATAGGCCTATAGCTATAGGGGTTAGGGGGCTATGTGTTGAGGAGGGCTTTAAGGGGGGTTGGTTGGCCTGTGGGGCAATTTTTGGCCAATCGTCGCTTTTGTACTGCTACTAGGGCTTATGGGATTTGGAGCCACTGAATTATCATCATTCCTCTTGTCAACTTCGTCGTTAGAGTTGGCGTGAGAGAGGTTATTGGGAATTTTAATGGATTCGACATATCCTCTAGAGTGGGATTTAAATTTTTGCTGAGATTTTTCAACGTATTTATTCTAGAAATCGATAGTATTGATATTATTCTGTTAATCAAAATAAGAGTACAAGGAAAAATATATAGAACAGAGAAACCTTCAAAGGAAAAGTAATTCCCTAATTAAAGGCATGAATTAAGGAATGGTATGTGAGAATAAGGAAGGAGATGTGAGAGAATATTGACCAAATTCTATACTCCCCCTCAAGATAGAGCATGTAAGTTTCAAATGCTCAGCTTAACCAGTAACGATTGAAGTTGTTGAGATCCCAAACCTTTTGTAAATAAGTCTGCAATCTAATATTTGTTGTTGATGTTCATGGGCATGCTTTCTTTGGATTCTACTCTTTCTCGAACAAAGTAGCAGTCCATTTCTACATGTTTAGTTCTTTTGTGAAAAACGGGGTTGTTAGCAATGTGACGAGCTGCTTGATTATCACAGAATACGGTCGTGGGAACTGTCAGGACGACCTTTAAATCCTTAAAAAGCCATTGAACCCATAAGATCTCACTAACGGTTGATACCATGGCTCGATATTCAGCTTTTGCAGAGGAACAGTAAAACAGAGACGGTCTTCCAAGAAATAAGAGCTCTTCCCAAAAGAATAAGATACCCAATTCTTGATTGTCTAGTATAGAGACATCCAAGCCAGTCGGCATCACAATAAGCAGTTAAAACTGGATCACCAACTCGTGAAAATAAAATGACTTGTCTCGGTGTTCCCTTTTAAGTATCGAAGAACTCGGTTAGCTGTTTCCATGTGATTTTGCCTTGGGTCAACTACAAACAGACTTAGCACGTTAACCAAATATGCAATATCTGGTTTGGTAACTTGTAGGTATAACATTCTGCCAATCAATCGTCGATATGAATTAGTATCAACTCAATTTTCCTTTTCACCTTTATCAATTTTTAGATTCGGTTCAAAAGGAAAAACACTTGGTCGACAACCCATCATGCCACTATCTTCCAATATGTCTAATGTGAATTTTCATTGGCTTAAAACCAACCCATTAGATGTTTTCGTGACTTCGATTTCGAGAAAATATTTCAAAGTTCCCAGGCCTTTGATGCTAAACTGTTCATCAAGGTATTTTTTTATTTGTTGAATCTTTTTGGAATCGTTCCCAACTTGAATAACGTCGTCGACTTAAATAAGAACAACAACAAATGAGTTCTTTTCTTGGTATTTGAATAGAGAATAATCAGCTTTGGATTGCCTGAACTTTTGACTGAGAGGAGAAGATGTAAACTTTTGGTACCAGTTGCGAAAGGCTTGTTTCAATCCATAAAGAGACTTTCGGAGTCGACAACCCAATCTTCATTTTCATTAGAAAAACCTTAAGGGATTTTCATAGACACTTCGTCATCAAGGTCTCAATGTAGGAAGGCATTATTCACATCTAGTTGGTGATAATCCAATCTTTCTTTGCTGCTACCGCTAGAAGTGTTCTAACAGTAACCAACTTCGCTATCGAGGTGAAGGTGCCATGAAAATCCATACCTTCTATTTGTGTAAAACCTTTCGCAACAAGCCGAGCTTTATATCTTTCAACTTCTCCATTTGGTCTGTATTTGATTTAATTAACCCATTTAGAGTCTATGGCTCGTTTTCATTCAGGTAATGTCTCTGAGGTCTATGTACCATTTTGTTCAAGGGCCCGTATCTCCTTTTGCATCGCCTCTCTCCGCCGTTCATCCTGCACTGCTTGCTTAAAAAACTTAGGCTCATTGTTTGAACTAATAGCTGTTAAGAAAGCCTTATGAGTGTCAGAAAATTTATTATATGAAATAAAATTTGCAATAGGGTGTACCATAGAGAAGGCTTGATCAGATGCGGGTTGTGAGTGGTCGATCGAAAGGGGAAGCTTTACAATGTAATCAGTGAACCATTCAAGTGGTGATCGATTTCTCTTGATTCTGGTCTCGGTTTGGTCAATGGCACCATGTTCTTCATTGTTTTGATCCTCATTGCTTTTGTTCGGAACCTCTGGACCCATCTCCTCTTCATTTACCAACTCATCAAGGTTAACAAATGGGCCTGAATCACTGTTTTTGGTTTCCTGGGCATGGACGTCGAGCTTATTTGAGTCATTAGTGGGCTGAAAAGGCTCATTTATGGGCTGGTCTTCTTCTATCGACCCATTAGGGTACTGAAAGATGTCGATTTCTTCATCTTTCTCATTTGGTTTTATGGTTTTGATAGGGAAAATTTCTTCACAAAAAGTGACATCTCTGCTCAAAATGATTTTACGGTTTTTTATGTCGTACACTTTGTATCCTTTTATGCCCTGTGGATATCCCAAAAAAGCCCCTGGACTCCCCCTTTCTTAAAACTTGTCTCCTTTGGTATTATTATTTTTGAAATAGATGAGACAACCAAAGACCTTCATATGACTATACTCTGGTTTTTCATTGAAAAGCAATTCATAAGGAGTTCTATTTTTAATAACCTTAGAGGGGAGGCGGTTGATTATATAGGCAGCAATTAGAATGCATTCTCCCTAAAATCGTTTAGGGAGGTTGGCCTCGAACCTTAGGGCACGAGCCGTTTTGAGGAGATGTCTATGTTTCCTCTCAACAACCCCATTTTGTTGCGGTCTATCCGAGCACGTGGTTTCCAATAAAATCACATGCTTGTGGTAGAAATCAATCATAGAGTTAGATGTGAACTCACCACTATTGTTGCATCTAATTCTCTTGATGGCCTTTCCAAATTGGACTTATATCATCTTGTGAAAGTTGAAAAGATACGTGCTAGCATCATTTTTGTGCTTAATGAGAAAAACCCACACGGATCTGCTAAAATCATCCACAATGGTGAGGAAATAGTTTGCCCGATTGTACGATGATAGACGATATCTACCCCATATGTCACAGTGTATTAATTCAAAACAATAACTGGTTTTAATAAGACTAGTAGGAAAAGGTGCTCTGGCGTGTTTCACCTTTGCACAAGAATCACAAATGTTATTTTCAGAATCAAAAGAAATACTCTTAAAGAATTCAACTCTAGAAAGTTTCTCCTTTGAGTCATGACCCAGTCTGTTGTGCCACGTATCTACTTTTGTCATCATGGCCCTTCGATTTGTGTCGATCATCCTCATTCGGTACAACCCTCCTTTGCATCTACCCGCACCAATCAAGTCCCTCATTTGTAACCCCTGCATGACAAAAAAAAATCAGGAAAGAACGTTACGGAACATTGAAGATCTTTACTTAATTGGCTAACAGAAAGGAGGTTGCAATTAAAATTTGGAACATAAAGAACACCGTTTATTTTCATTCCTCCCGGTAGAGTGTGATCACCTCTTTCCTTAACGGGAACAGTTTCACTGTTTGGTATAACAATCGGGGCCTCAAAAGTGGTTTTCTTCATATTTTCAAGATGATCAACAAGATGGGTTATGTGTTTGGTACAAACTGAGTCAACGACCCATTCTTCATTTTCAATTTTTCTACCTGCCATGTTGGCCTTTGGTGTTGCATCTTCTTTGAT
The DNA here is from genome assembly GCA_037074985.1 of Solanum bulbocastanum. Lineage (NCBI taxonomy): Eukaryota > Viridiplantae > Streptophyta > Magnoliopsida > Solanales > Solanaceae > Solanum > Solanum bulbocastanum. Next base: position 35,312,239 of record CM073607.1, read on the forward strand.
GTTTGTCCTTCCAAAATGCTCAACGAACATTTTGTTTTGTTCACCAGTTAGCTCGGGTATCGGACTAGAACCGATCTCTGTGTAAGTGGCCTTGGGTCTTAGTTTTTCACCCTTAGCCTTCTCGGGTCACCAATCTAGATAGCCGATAAGTTTGAAGCATCCTTTTTTCCTATGATCGTCCCTTTCACAGTAAGTGCAATGCTCTCCTTCCTTGCTTTCTTTTCTAATTTTTACAACCCATTTTTTCCTTTGCTTGTGTCGAGGTTCCATCCTGTTTAAAACAAGCCTTGAACGCAGCGGTCTCAATTGTCTGTCTATTGTTGGTGGAAATCATTCTTTGTTTTTCATCTTCTTCTACCATATGGTATGCTATACCTAGGGTCGGAGTTGGATTTGTCGCTAATATTTGGGTTCTAATCACGGCAAAATTGACGTGCAACCCTATGAGAAATTCATAGAGTTTTTCTTTCTCTTGATATTCCACAAACTTCTTGTTGAGCCCACAAGAACAACCCGCACAAGAACAATTAGGAACAGGTTGCACAGATTGTGATTCATCCCATAAAGACCGAAGCTTGGTGTAGTATATGGACACCGAAGTTTCGTCTTGTCGGGTGACGGCTATTTGATGTTTAAGTTCATATGCCCTAGGGGCACTTTCTTTGCCAAACCTTTCAAGAAGGTCCGACCAAATTTTGAGTGATGTGTTTGCGTATTTCACGCTAGCACGTATGTTCTTTTCCATTGTGGTTGTGAACCAACCCTTTATCATAGCATTGCACCGCATCCATGGCATATAGTCTGGAGACGTTTTTTCTGGTTTCTTCAAAGTCCCATCGACAAATTGGATCTTGTTCTTGGTAAAAAGAAAATTTGACATCTCCTGCGACCAATCTCCATAATTGTTATCGGTGAGTTATTCATTGACATGAAGTTGTTTAGGATAATCTGAAGGATGAATGTAATATGGTGAACCATAGTCGATCGATCCACGGAAACCCATTTTTTCTTTATTGGCGTCGTCGTCTCCAGCCATTTCGACGGAGATAAGAACTGATCAGAATTTTAGGTTATGAACCTGCTCTGATACCATCTAGAAATCCATAGTATTGATATTATTTTGTTACTCAAAATAAGAGTACAAGAAAAAATATATAGAACAGAGAAACCTTCTAAGGAAAAGTAATTCCCTAATTAAAGGCATGAATTAAGAAATGGTATGCGAGAATAAGGAAGGAGATATGGGAGAATATTGACTAAATTCTATATTTTTAAACTTGTGAATCAAGAAACTTACCAGTTGTCGCGTGGAAGAGTTTGACATTTATACCTTGTTTTGCCGGTTGAGAATCTCCATCGTGTCGATGTTTTGTTTGTGCTCGACGTTCTTTTTTTAAAGCTAACAGTTTCCCATGTGTCTTTTGTTATATAGTCTACTGGAGGGTTTGGTGTCTAAGAGGCTCCTTTAACTTGATCTTGCATTGTGTTGTCTTGTTTCTTGGAAAAATTACAGTTTATTTAGGTGTGCCTAATTCTGCCGCATAGTTTACACAGAATGTTGGCACCTTCATAGACGATCCTCTGTTTAAGATGATCAATATAAATGAGTAGTATTACTGGTACCCCAATGGGAACCTCAATGCATATCCGTGCATATCTCTCTCTGAGTATGGCCGACATCGATTTTTACCAAGCGACCAAGCTTATTTCCGATTCTGGCCAAAACATTATGGTCATAGTACTCTGTAGGTAGTTCTGGCAATCAGATCCATATAGCTGAGTATGTTTCGTCCGCTTCCGAGGCAACGAAATTTGGATGCCATTTTTTTAAGGAGAGAAAGAAGCCATTGATAAACCAGGGTCCATTTTGAAAACCTAGGCGCATGTTTTCCTCTTTAAGGAACTTCACAATATAGTATTCGAAGCCCAGATCTATGAGGACTATTTTGTCGGAGGGTTGCCATATATTGTTTAATTTAGTAGCTTGATAATAATGGAGTAGGACAATGGCTTTTGAATCCTGGCTTTCTCCTCAGTGGTAAGAATTAATTGGTCTTCTTCGGTATCAACAATTAATTTATACTGAGATGATGGTGTTGCTTCCACTGGGTCCCTTAATGAGGGCATTAATGAAGGAAAGAGGTTCCTTAGGTATATATTTCCTCTGTCCCTAATTACTTGTCTGCTTTTAAATTGACATACCTATTAATAAAATAATTATTGATATAGTGAGTTTATCATTTTATTCCTATTAATTATGAAGTAGATGAATTAAAAATTTAAGATTTTCAAAAAATTAATCTTTTCCTAAAGTAAGTAATTAAGATATAATATATAAAAAAAAATTATCATTTCTTGATTTGTCAAAATGAACAAGTAATGGAGTACTTAGCATTGTTCGCAGTGGTTTCCGTAGGTGGATCCAGAGGCATCTCAGTGGATCAGGGGGGTTTGGTGGGATGTTGCCTAGGTGAGGCATTTGGTTTTAGTGTGAAGTTAGCCTTTCTCTCTCTACATACAATTGGGGTATATGGAGTTTTTGTCTTTGGTTAGTGGTATCACCTTCTAAGAAATAATATTATAGTGACATTATAATTTTACCTACTCCATCCGCCGCAAATAAGTATTTATTTAACTTATTTCACGCTCATTAAAAAAAGATATAATTTATTAAATTATTCTAATTTATTAAAAAATTTTGAGTATTGAATATTATTAATAAGAAATAATATTTAACATATAAAAAAATTTAGTGAAAAACAAAGTACTATTGACCTTGTTTATCCCGTAGTTTGTTAACATATATAAGGGAAGGTACACATTCACTCTTGATTTCATGCACTAAAGATAGACACTTTTTCGAAGTTGAAAAGATCTGTGTTACACTTGAAAATTACAACTCCCTCCCCCACCCCAACCCCCCACAAACCAATTACTTATATGAGGTTAAAGTTGCTTCTTCTTTTTTTTCATTTTTCTATCAAAATGATATTTGAGGTAAAATTAAGTCGCATAAAATATGTTGAACACATCTTTTACGCTGGTAATATAGAAAATATTATTAGGAAGCTATATACATGGTAAACTTGAGAAAAAGTCTGGACATACCCCTCATTTTTTTCAATTAGAGTTGGTATTCCTCATTATGAAACTGACTCATATATACCTTTACTTATACACAAATGTCTTACATATACCTCTTTTCCTCTAACGGAAGTGAAAAAATTAATTTTTTTATTAAAACAAAAGGAAAATTGTCTAAAATATCCATCAACTTTCGTTTAATGGTTAGTTTACCCTTCGTTATACTATGTGGTTAGTGATACCCCCGTCGTTACCAAACTTAATAGTGTAATGACCCTGAAGGTTATATTTGAAAATTTTTGAAAATTATCGCCTTACCCCTTCTGCTGGTTGCCCCGAGTCATGTTTTTCGGTTTAGGAATTTGATTTTGAAATTAGATTAAAAAGTTGTGATTTTTTGTAGTTTTAGAGTTTTTGGAGACTTTAAGTTGTTAAAAGTGGGTTTTGTCACCAACCATAGCTAGGAGTCTCTGAATGGAATTATGTTAGTCCTATCAACTCCGGAATGCAAAATTTGGTCGAGGAGTGTTGTCGTTTTCAGTTTTGAAGTCCTTATGTGGATTTGGGCTCTTGAGTTGTAAGTCTTAAGTGTATATAGATCAAGAGTTGACTTTGGTCAATATTCAAAATTCGGACATTCGGACTAGATTTTTGACGATTATGTTGGATTGAAGATGATTTTAGGCCTAGATGAGTTCTTTGTTGAATTTTCTATTTCGAGGGCAATTTTATATTTTTGAGTCAAAGTTTATTGCGACTTTAACGGGTTTTAAGTCAAGAAGACATCGAATCTGTGTCTCAAAAATTCCGTTGAGTCCATAATGTCGAGGTAAATTGGGTAGCGTATCTAGTTTGTGTGCACGGGATTTCAAACGACTCCCGATGGTCCGTTCGATGAATTTTTGTGTATTGATGTTTTGTTGTATTGCTGATACTTGGTGCCTATTTCGCATTCGTGGAGCTTGTCCATGTTCACGGAGGTTGTTCATGTTCGTGAAAGGTCTTGTGATCTCGCCTCCGTGTTCACGGAGCCTTGACTGTGAACGAGGAGGGCGAAGAAGTTGACCTTCGCATTCATGGAAGCCACAGTGCATTCGCGAAGGGTCAGGCAGCTTAACTCCTGCGTCATGGAACTCTTGACCACAATTGCGGAGTGTATGAGCTCTGACCTCTGTGTTCGCAGGACTTTGGCCACAGTCTCGAAGAACAACTATCTGGCAATTTAATTAAAATTCTCAAAACAAGATTTCTTTGCCCATTTCTCTATTGCTGAACCTTGAGAGCTCTAGAAAGGTGATTCTAAATATATTTTTCAAGCTAAAATTATTGGGTAAGTGATTTTAATTCCCTCCCTTCCTTACCCAATCATCATTTTATGATTTTTAAATCTAAATCTTATTTTCAAATTCAAAGGTTGGAGGTTTTCTCTTGAAATGTTGTTTTTGGTAAAATTGAGTTTTAAAGAGAATTACAACTCATTTTTCTTTATGATTTTATTTATGAGTTTCAAAATCTTTGGGAACCTTGATTTTCTAGAAAATCCAAATTTAACCCTGGCCCTCGAAAATGGCATTTTATGTCGATTTGGACCCATTTTTCCAAAATCAGTGTTACGAATATTGTTGTTCATGATTTCTTATTGGGATTATTTATTTGATAAGATTGTTTGGATTTGAAGACTCATCGTAAAAGGAAGGCTCAAGTGTCGAGTTGATTATTTTCTTTTTTAAGGAAAGATGACATATTTGACCCTCTGTTAAGTGTATTGAATTTTGTATGTCTTCTTTTGTGATGGGAAGTAATGAAAATTGGTGAAGGATTCCACAGTTCTTGTTTGTTGTTAACTATTGATTAAATTCTAATAATGATAATATGGGGTAAAAAGAAATTCATTGATAAACTATTGTATAATGTGGCATGAATGATTTGGACGGTTATATTGACTCACTATTGATGATATGTCATGATTTTATGAGTGTGGATTGTGTATTTATATGGAATTTATCATCTTCCTATTATTTTTGTAAACTTGCTTATTAGCATCGACTCTGAAACATTATAATGAGATTTGAATTCTTGATATGCCGATGGAAATTGTTTCAACAAGTGATATTTATGCCAATGAAAAATGGTTCTAGCGAGTGATATTTATGTCGATGAAAAATAATTCCGGTGGATGTGTGGACTGATACATCTTTCATGGGTCTCGACCTACAAGTTAGAGGGTATGTGCAGTGATGCATGGACAGATATGTCCCATGTGTGTCCCGACCTGCAAGTCAGTAGGTGTGCATCGATAGGATAGACATTCATCATGCATGACATATGACATATGCATCGCATTGCACTTACACCTCATAATCTTTCATATTTATAAGTGAGTCTGGATGTTCAAGAATATTTGAATGTGCAGTGTAATATTGATGCTACGGAGACTCTGATATGTAAATTACACTAAGTATATGTATAGTGTTGTAATCATATATATTGATCCGTTAGATTGGGTTGGTTTGATTCATATGCAGGTTGTAATATAAGGAGGTTCGGATGGTGTGTTGGAGTACTTGTGTTTAATATTTTTTTTCTTAAGGTTAGTTAGGTATGTTTGTTGAGTACCGTCGTTGTTTGGTACTCATTTCCTTGCCTTATACACCTGTGTAGGTGATGAACCCTGATCGTCTTGATTAAGCTCTTATTATCTTCATTAGAGGCTTGCTTTTGGAGTTCGTGAGGTTATTGCTTGTCATCTCGGCAGACGTCACTTGTTCTTTCATTATATCGTTGTTATACTCTAAAAACAGAAATATTCAGACTTGTATTTTTTTTGAATCTATTGTAATATTTAGAGGCTTATACACGTGACATCAGATTTTATGGGTAATTGAGTTATATTATGATATAACTACAAGAAAAGTGTGAATTACATGAGGATTTTCCTAAGGATTAGTATGAAAATCCGTAGGAAACTTATTTTCCTGCAAATTTTCATACTAATCCTCAAGAAAATTCTCGTGTAATTCACATTTTTCTTGTAGTGGATTTCCCCATGCTTTATGTTATGTTAGTTCTCTATTTTGTTCTTACTTCTACATTTACCTTATTGAGGTTGATTTAGGTTGATCTGTCTTGATGGGATAAAACATATGTCATCATGTTTGGATTTTGGATTATGACAAATAAATATACCCTTTTAATATGACAATTTCTCCAAATTGATCAAAACTATCCAATTTCAATTGAAATTATTTGATTTCATCTATTTAACTCAAACCCAACCCATTAAACTAAACAAAACCCATAATAAATTATATCCCAAATTAAATTTTATCTGATCTTCTTATCTCCTTCATTTCTCCATAAAACTTCATACATTTAATACAACAATAACCTATATATATTGACCCAAATTCTTGACTTGATCTTCATTGGAACCACGATGTCGTCAATGCATCTCTCTATTCATCAACTGAGTCTGTAAAAAATAGCTACAGATCTGTACAAATCCATTTGTAAGCAACATTTTGAGCAGATTTTCTTCAATTCTTCTTCATCAATTCAATCTACAAAAAATAGTTTTAGATGTATTCAAATTCTGCAACAATTTCAATTTCACTTGCCTCAAATTGCAAGTTTTGAAATTAATTTCGGACAGTTCTTGAATTTTCCATAACACGTTAAAATAATTTATATTTATTAGATTTCTTATTTTTTGGGGTTCTTGTAGATTGATTTGAATTTGTGGAGTTCGTAGTTAATTTAGGTGAGAGATGGAAAGGGGTATATTTTTTTGAGTTACTTATTAGTTGGGTTGGGTGCAAGTTAGATTAGGGGTGATAGTTTTTAATTTTATTTTATTTTATTGTCGTGTAATTTATGTTGATGTGGGGTTTTGATTGTACTTATCAGCTACAACAACAACAAATAACACGAATTAACAAGTAATGAGACAGGTTATTGGGATGTGATTGGATTATAGGCTAAGGCAAACAAATGGATAATTACAATTGTTAGTAAATAGTTGTAAATCAGTGAATAAGCTAGACTTTAGTGGGGATAAACTTTCTCTCAAACAATTTACCCCGAATCAAGTGGTTTCTCTCGAACACCAAGAAAAAGCAATTAAGAACTGCCTATGCTTTAGTCCATTCACTCTCTCGAGCTGAATGTGTGGAAAAGGGTTTAGGATTCACTCTCTCGAGATGAACCCATGAAAACCCAATACTCACAGACCACCAATTCAGTAATCTGGGTTTTAAGACCTCTCTCTCGAGCAAGCCAAAAACACGAAGGTAGAGTTGCATTTACAACTACAACACATTAAATTAAACAACAATTACTGATTGAAATCACTTTTAAACAGCATTTAAACTATCAATTAGCAATACCCATAAGCTAACTCAACCCATAATCACATAATTATATCCCCAAGAATTAGGTTTTAGCTAAACATCATAAAAAGATAGAAATTGTTATGTTTCCATCAACTAGGTATGATTAATTTCATCTTTACAAAGGTCCAAGTTGAAGAATATCAAACACCCACCTCCAATTTCTCAAAAATGGAAAACTTCAATTCTTCAAAGCTACGGAAAATATTGTCTCAATACTCTCAGTTCAAACTCAAAAATTACTCTATTGAATGTTCAGAATAAAATTTGACTTCTAAACATAATGTTTGAAAATGTATTTATAATCGCCAAATATATGCTGCGAAGGGTCATTCGGCATAGTAAGTCGGGATCGTCGATACACTCGGTGATTCGCCATTTGGTCAGTTCCCTCGCCTTTTTTCTTTGGCCTTCAGCGTCTTCAAGTTATGTAACTTTGGGCGATCCAATCACTGCATTGCAGAACCATTCGGCAACTCACCGACAACTTCATTCTCTTGCCGACTTGATTTTCTCCTTCAGGCTTTGGCACACTGGAACTTTAGGAGAGGTAATAGCCACTCAATGATTCACCCAATGGATAAGCCGATCAACAGGCCTTCATTTCTTCGTTCTTTCAGCTGCCTTGTTCCTTTTTGCTCGTTAGTGTCCATGCTTTGTTCCTCAATCCAAATACTTGGAAAACAAGGATTTTACATCAGTTATTGGCACAAAATAAGCATTTGAGGACACTAAATCTATCCAAATAAAGCCCTAAATGAGTCCAAATCGTGGACTTATCAACACCCCTAACTTAAACTTTTGTTTGTCTTCAAGTAAAACTCAAGTTCAGCAGTTAAAAAAGGATGTCTCAAACAGTGCTACACAAGACTCAATCATGAATGCACACAAAAAGACTCAACTTACTCATGCAAGGATCAATTGTGCACTCAAAGATTCAAGTTGTGACTCACCATTATCAAAGATTCTCAAGTTCACAATACATGCTTCAAATGCAAGTTCAAGCTCAACAAAGATACTTAAATGCTCTCACACAAAGAATGATTCCATATTCACACACAATAGTTCAACAATTTATAGCTTCATAATCACAATCAACACTCACACTCAAAGAGATAAACACAATGCATGACTTCACTCAAAGGTTTGCCCTTATTTTCCAATCAACACATGTTTCAGCTCAATCAAGATCAAAAAGGTCTTTTCAAGGCTTGTAATGGGGCAGAGTGTAAAGGTATGGTCATTTAGGCTCAATGGTTGTAATCCTCATGAAATGTGGTATGAACAACACTTTCTTTCCTTTTTTCATCATTCTCATTCATGCTCAAAAGTCACCCCATTATTCATTTTCCATAGACTATTGGACACCCCATTTCTTTTCTCATTTTCACAACTTTATTCCCCAACTTTTTCATTCTTTTTATTTTTCATTCTTTTTTTCTTTTTTTCTTTTTTTTTTTTTTTAGTATGGAGGGGTTCCATCTTTCTCAAAACAATGGATCAAAGGAGACTTCTTTACATTTTTTGATTTACCTTTTCTTTTCACCACACTCCCAACTTAGGCTTTCGGCCTAAGTTGGCTATTCACACTAACCATAAATCATGAGGATTAAGGGTAATGGATCAGGAAAGGTCACAACTTCATCAAGTTTCTTCCAAGAAAAGGGTAAGGCTTAAAAGGTGTTCAAGCAAGGATCACACACTCACAAGGTTGGCTACAAAAGAAGTATAATGTCAAATTATTTCGCACTCTTCAAAGTTGCCTAAGATCATCTCAAGAGCTTGCATCACTTAGTCAACGGGACCAACGAAGCAAATTCTAGGTGTCATCACACATGATTCACGGTAAGCTCATCACACAAGGCATTTACACTAATGTCAAACAAGACACCACACTTTCGCTAGTGTGCAATGTTCATTATAAGAGACTCAATTTGATAATTGGTTAGTCACAACAAGAAGCAAAAAGGTCATATATTGTCTATGCAATTTCATTTGGCCTCATCGTAGCTGCACATTCATTTTTGCTCGATTATGAGGACTATTCATCGATATTGATCAAGACCCATACTCAAATTTGCAAGAGAATAACCATATTCAAACACAAATAAAAAGTGGCACAACTTTTTCGGAAGGGTCCAAAAATCATTCATTTGCAATTAAAGCTAGGAGCCACAAGCTCGATCATCCACAAAAACAGTTCTAAGCATAATTAATTGCTCAAAAACCCAAATATATACACAGAACAATCATCACAAAAAGTGGGTCTCACCTCCACCACAAATAAAAGCTATTTGTCCTCAAATGCAAGCAATAAAATATCCAAAAGTCAAATAAACAAGGCAGAGAGGAAAGTAAAGAGGGATCCTGTCTAAGAAGTCGCTCCATCTGTCTGGGCAGCATTGCGAGGTGTAGTACTCTAATCCTGGGCATCAGTACCCGAAGTCACATCAACAATACCACTAGCTCTACTAGGATTAGCTAAAGGTGTATCTGCCAAAGAAGTTTGCACAGCCGCATCTATCATGGCCTCCTCAGTCTCCGTAAGAAGCCACATCATCAACCCCAAGCATCTTCTCATTCGTCTCAGCCTTAGACTCATGATCAGCTGCCTCCTCAACTCTAAAATCATCTCCGGTAGTAGCCGAAGGTATATATGGCTAGATTGGCATATCTGGGATCTCCACCGTCCCAAAGATCATGGATATGTTGGTGGACATCAGCTGGTCCACATCTCTCTTCAGTGCAGCAATGATGGCCTTTAGAGTTGTCAACTCCTCGGTGGCATTTTGGCCACGTTCACACACCGCTATCCTAGCCGCAAGGTCAGCAATAGTAGCACTCAATGGTGTCACAACATCAGCAAGGGTTGTCTGAAACATGCCCGGAATGGAGGCCTCAAGTCTGGCAGCATGTCGATCAGCAGAATGGGCTAGTTGGCCAATTTGTAGCAATGCAGCCTGAGTGAGTGGAGGTAGAGAAACAACAACAACAGCTCTAGTAGGCAATGTAGCAGAAGAGGAACTAGAGGTGTCAGAAGGAACAACACTGGAAGTACCTGAAGGCCTAGGGGTCGAAGTAGGCAAAGGTGTCTCTGCAGGTAATGTGTCTGTGTCCATAATCGGGGAAGAATCCACCGAGGCTGCCTTCTTCTTCTCTACCTCATCTTTTAAATACTCCTCCTCGATTCTTCGGATATCAGTAGAAGATGTGGGAATCATTTCCACATCCTTCTTCGCATCTCTAGGAACCCAAGCCTATCTGCACAGCTCAGTGATCAACACCGAAAAGGGGAGGGAAGTCTGGCACTGCTTGGCCCTCATGACCATGTCCTGTGCCATAGTTATCCTAAGATTTATCCTTGTATCATTAATAATGTAGCCTAGGAAGGCTGCTTTGGCGTAGCAGAGAATAGACTTGTTTTGGGAGGGCATGATCGTGCTGTTGATGAAGCCAAACCAATACCTCGCTGCCACAGTGAGGTCCTTCTTTTCAATAGTTGCCCCAACCTCAAGCCACTTGGGAGTGTCGTCTGATATCAATGGAGCCAACCACTTCTTCATGTTCTCCAGCATCTTTGTCCTGATCTTGTATTGACAGTCATCCCAAGTCTCGTAGTGTATTCTAGGATAGCATTGATGGCAGCAAAATCACATTGCACCCTTTTTCCCCTGACAACCACGTAGTCAACCGGCTTGAATTTAGTTGTCAGCTTCTTTCCTTGTGGTATCAATGCACTGTAAGCGCTGTAGAACTCTTTGACCCAATTTGGAATGTACAGGCCACGGGGCTTGGTGAAGATCTGGAATTTATGTGACCTCAGGCAGTTCATAATCTCTGGTTATCTATCAATGACCCCATCTGTAGACAGATATTTTCCTCGATAATTGTCCTCAATCCCTCAGTCTTTAGTTTATCATAGACTTGGGAGAAGGACCTTGTACTAGTGGTGCTAGGATTACGGCCTGTGCTGGAGAAGGAGGAGGAGTAGTGGTGGCCTGAAGAGTCCTAATCCTAGACAGATCATTCATCCATTTGGATCGCAGCTCTGCCCTCTGTGCTGCTAGTGACTTATCCTCCTCAGGCTTAGAAGTTTCAAGTTGATGCTCCTGGTTCTCACCCTCACTCTCAGAAGTGGTGAGGTGAGTAGCGTAGATATCGTCACTATCGGAGCTGGCCTCCGGCGACACTGGTGTCTTCCCTTTACCCCTTCCTTTTCCTCTAGTTATGGAAAGTTTAATGGTCTTGGCCCTGGATGCAGCTGCATCCTTAGTGATTTTTATCCCTTTTGCCCTTATACGGGGTGGTATGTCCCTACCAGCAACCTTTGGTCTAGTCATTTCTGCAAAAAAACGTCAAAATGAGTTAGAAATATTTCAAGCAAAAGCACAGAAAATAAGTTGTAGACAGACTCGTCGAACGGGTCAGTGAGTCGCCAAATCACTTTGGCGAGCCAAATCGAGCTCACCGGAAGGATTGGCTCAAAAAGTTCTTAGACAAATGTCATGTTGGCGATGGGAAAGGCCTTTCGGCTAATCGCCGATAGATTTCAGCAAGCATGGCTTAGCCCATCGAAAGTTACAGTGTAATTAAGGGTTAGAGGCGCAGACAAAGGGCGAGCAAGGAAGACCTTCAGCGAACTCAAGCTTCTAGTCGAAAGTTACAGAACCTTTTTCAAGATTAACCAAGAAATTAAAGGCGATAAGGGGAACTTCGGCGAACCGCCGAATGGTTCGGTGAGCTCGACCCAGCTCGCCAAACGACCTAATGTGCCTACCAAATTCAACCCCGCGGTCCTCGAAAACAAAATCAAAGAATGCACTATTACAATTAAACTAAGACCCATTATGCCCATGCCCTCGGGATACTCAGACTTCTCTCGATTTGGCCATTTGACGACTTTTGCCCTTAAGAATGATGCCAACCGCTCTATCATTGGGCAAAATATGTCATTTACTTCACCCAACTAGACCCAACAACATGTAAGCACAACCCCACAATTTTAATCAATTTTGAAGTGCAAAATCTCGAGAAATCAACATTATAGGAATTTGAGGCACGATATTCAAGTTAAGCTAGGCACACACAAATACAATTATGATCAGAGAGGCCCAGCACACATCACTAAGATAAAAATCACTTGCAAATGAGTATAAATCGCTAAAAATTGAATTCGGGGTTAGGAAAACCAACCTTTGATGCCGAATAATCAAGATATATAATGCTAGGCGGCATTGACACTTTGAGCACCAGCTCCCATGACATTTTTAGACAAAATGTCAAGTTGTGTCATGATCTTGGCCATGTTTTGGTCCCTCTCATTGTCTTTTTCCATCTGCTCTTTGGTCAATTTAAAAGTGAGCGGGGAAATCTAGTCTTTGCCGATGTACCAAGCCCGATTGATTGTAGTCATGTCATCCAAGAGTTGAGCTGCTATCACATAAGATTGTTACATCAAACCTCCAAGAGTAAGTTGGTCAGTAACATCCTTGTTTACCGAATTAAGACTTCGGTAAAAATACTTCAACAACACGTTGTCAGGCAAGCCATGAGTTGGGCATTGGAGCACCAACTTCTTGAATCGCAGCCAAGTTTCATGAATTGGCTCGCCCTCCAGCCGCTTAAAGCTCTGAATGATGTCCCGAAGAGTCCTCATCTTTGAAGGAGGGAAAAATCGCACTTGAAATGTAGTGATCAACTCCTCTCATGAAGTGATTGATTCACATGACAAATCAGCCAGCCACTTACATGTTTCTCCCATTAAAGAGAATAGGAACAATCTCAACCGGACCGACTTTTAGATATATTCTTGAAGGAGAACGGACCGCAAACATCCACGAAATTTCTAATATACTCATAGGGATCCTTATGAACCAAACCACTGAATAGCCCCTTCAATTGGAAGAGCTACAACATAGTACTTGTGATATAGAACACCGCATTCCTTCGGCCGGAGGCAAGCGAATGGCATAATTCCACCCATAAGATGGGGGTCATTAGCATTAGGCTCGTTGACATTGTTGAGGTTTTCAATGTCATCTTGGTGGCCTACTTGGCTACCATTGCTGCCGTTCACACTCATACTTCCTATGTAAAAACAAAAACAAGCAAAACAAAACTAAAATTAAGTTTAACTATGACTAATAAGAACAAAATTCAACTTAACTAAAGATTCTCAACCAACACCACTCCCCGACAACGGCGCAATAAGTCGGGATCGCCGATACACTCGATGATCCGCCCTTTTATTAGTTCCCTCGGCTTTTTGCTTTGGCCTTCAGCGTCTTCAAGTTCTGTAACTTTGGGCGATCTAATCATTGCATCGCGGAATCGTTCGGCGACTCACCGACTTGATTTTCTCCTTCAAGGCTTGACACATTGAAACTTTAGGCGAGGTAATAGCCACTCGGCGATTCGCCCAATGGATTAGGCAATCAACAAGCCTTCCTTTCTTCGTTCTTTCAGCTGCCTTGTTCCTTTTCGCTCGTTAGTATCCATGTCTACTTTAGATTTTGCATGTCTCGTAAATCAGTGATTAATATGAGTATTTTATCATAATACTCATATTAATTGATAATCTTAGGTATTAAAAATGAATTGGGAATAAGTGATTAATGTTAAAGATAAAACATGAAAAAAATTATTCCTCTTGATATGCTATTTTCTTTTAAATAAAAATTAGGACACTAAGATCCTTTTTATTGAATCAAAAGGTCTAAGTTCATGGACTCTCAACATGTCCATGGGAAAACAAAAACAACAAAAAGTATTTGAAAAACTAAGTTCATGTCCATAAAAGCAAACTAATTATAGACATATACCCCTTATAATTCTACCCTTTAACTAATTACAGAAAAAAAAAAAAATTTCCTTGTAGTTTAGTTATTTAGCTCCTTTTTAATTCTTTTGCTTATTGTTTATCTATTTCTCCTTTTTTATTCTTTTTATGTTTCTTTGTTCATTTAAATTTTTTCAAATTATTTCATTCTTTATTTATTTTTTACACCATAATTTAATCTATACTAAATATTTATTTATACTTCATTTCTTCTTCTTCTTTTTCTTTTTTTTCCTCATTTATTTCTTATCTTTTATTTTTTCTCTATTTCTTTTTTTTTTTTTTTGTCGCTTATCTTTTTTTATGCATTTTTGTTCATTTATTTTTTTCAAAATTATTTTATTTTTATTTCTTTTTACACCATAATATAATTTATACTTAAATTTTATTTTATATAGTCCTTTTCTTCTTTTAATTTTTCTTTTTTTCTCATTTATTTTCTTTATTTATTTTCGTGCTTTTTTATTTTCCACCTTTTTCCGCTTTTTCTCCTTTATTGGTTTCTTTTATTTTATTTTCTCCTTAGTTTTTAATTTCTTTGTTATATGTTCCTTTCCTTTTCTTTTCTCTTTTTCTCATTATTCTTTATTCTTTATTTTTTAAAAAAATTTTCTCAAATCATAATATTATTTATTTTTTCTCTAAAATTTAATTTCATATTTTTGGTCATTTTATATTTTATTTTTATTTTTTCCCATTTCATTTAATTTTCTTTCGCTTATTATTTATGTTTGTTTTTCATTTGCTTCAGTCTATAATGATACTATCACAGTATATCTACGCACTTTCAGTATATCATTAATGTATGCTTTAATACTTTAATAAGACCTCCATGATACCATCGTAGTATATCTATACACTAACATGGTATAATTGGGATTTACTTCAGTCTGTAATGATATCACCACAATATATTTATATATTGTCATGGTATCATTGATTTGTACGTCAATCCTTCAGTTCCACCTCCATGATACCATCATATACTGGTATGGGATCATTAAGGATCATTTCATATAATTAGTAACACTCCTTAAATCATGTACGATACCATCACAATATGAGAATACAATGTTTTGGTAGCATTAAGGTTTCCTTCATTCATTCATAATTCTACTCATTCATTAATGATACCATAACAACATATACACATATTGTTATGGTATCATTAAGGTTTCCTACCTTCATTCATGCACAACTAACTCATTCCTCAATAATACCAACACATTATATATATATATATATATATATATCATGATATCATTGATTAATGAACAGTACTTAAAGGGAGGAACTCATAATTTCTCAATGATACCATCACAACATAACATACACTAACATGGTATCATTAAAGACTATTTCTAATAATAGGTAGCATCCTTCAGATCAGGTATGATACCATCACAAATACGAATATAATGTTGTGGTAGCACTAAGGTTTCATTCATTAATTTGTTTATAAAACTACTCATTCCTTAATGATATCATAATAGTATATTCATAAAATGCTATGGTATCATTAAGGTTTCCTACCGTCATTCATGTACAACCAACTCATTTCTCAATGATACCAACACATTATATATATATATATATATAAAAGAGAAAATACATAAAATCCCCCCTGAAATTGGAAGCAAAACTTACTTTAGCACTTTAACTTTACGAGTAATTATTTACCCCCCCCCCCCAAAATCTCTTTTCAAGTGAATTAAAATACACCCAAATCGATGACATGGCAAGTAAAAAAACCGTGTATATACCAAAAATTAAAGAGAAAAAGAATAAGTGGGTCCAGTTATTTTCTTTTATCCAATAATCTTTCTTTTCTTCATCTTCTTCATACCCTACCACCCCCAGCCCTTAGTACCACCAACCTTACTCAATCCACCCCTCCCGCCCTCGACCACCACTTGCACCACCCCTTTCTTCTTCTTCGAACCCCCCCCCCTCCATGCCATTCCTACACTCTTTCTTTCTCTTCGAACTTCGATACTTTACACTTTTCTTCTTCTTCTTCTTTGTTGAATTTTTCATCTTTTTTCTCCTTCTTCAAGACATCCCATCGCACCCTCATTTCCTTTAATTTCTATCAATAAACCCAAAAAGTGTGATGAACAAGGAAAAAATAGAAAAGCCATCAATTTGTTCTTGCTTCAAATAATAATTAGTATTTATGGCAAGGTTTGAATGTGATGAACTTGAAGCTCTTTTTAATGAAATTCTACAAAATTTTCATCTCAAATTAAATTTTTAGTTATTATTTATGTGTTTTGATTATGTGTCTTAAAAATTGAATGTGTTTTTTGTGAGAATGGTTTTGAGATTTTGAATCTCTTTCAACTAAAAATTTGTTCTTTTTTTGAGATTATTTTTCTTATAATCATGGATTTATTCTTATTTTTTGAGATTTTTTTAATTTCTAAAATTGTGAGTAAATAAAAATAAACAAAAAGGAATTAAAAATCAAAATTTAAATAATGTTTAATGTGGCAGTGATGTAGCAATGATGTGGCGCTGACGTATCAATGACATGACGCGTGTGGAATGCGCTTGCCATTGTGAGATTAATATTATAATATTAGGGTGTATTTTAATTCACTTGAAAAGATATTTGGGGGGGGGGGGGGGTAAATAATTATCCGTAAAGTTAAAGTGCTAAAGAAAGTTTTGCCACCAAGTTCAGGGGGAATTTTATGTATTTTCTCTATATATAATAGGATGCTATCATTGACTAATGAGCAGTCCTTCAAGAGAGAACTTATAAATTCTCATTAATACTATCACAACATATCATATATGTCACGACCCAAACTATCATGAGTGGCACCCACACTAACCCTTCGGTGGGAGAACCAAAACTACAGCCTAACTAATCAACTTAACCAAAGTACTACACATTTAAAGCTACGAAAGCAGATTTAAATAACTATATAATTAATACGGAGTCCCCATAAACTCTGAAAGTTCAACTAACTAATGCGGAAATACCCCTAGAACCTGAAAGTCAATGTACCAAACCTCTAACAAGGAACCATAGTCTAAAGAAAAGAGGTACAACCCAACTACACATATGAATATCTAATGAACTAGCCTAAGTCCGAAAAAAGATGGACTAAACAAAAAGAGAACCCAAGGTAGCCCGGAAGAACTAGCTCACCCTTGAATTCGATGACGATCACTGATCTTCTAAATAAGGTCTGTCAGTAGCCGCTTGAAGATGCCCTGTACTCAACAAAGAAAGAGCAAGTGCAGTATCAGTACAAAACCATAGTGTACTGGTAGGATCACGCGGTTATCCCACTAAGTGCAATATACATAAGTCATTACAACATCATAAACATGCATACACCGAACATATACAATATCAATATCACTTATGAACAACGTACCATTTCACATACTCAATAATTACACATATACAACAAGTCATTGGTCCTCTCAAGGAACTCATACCCAAACAGTTAGTGTACCGGATTGTGGTACCCGTTCCAAGTTAGTGTGTCGGATTGTGACACCCATTCCAATATTTATGCGGTACGTGACGTCCGATTTCAATTAGTGTGTCGAAATGTGACACCCGCTCCATTCAACATACCACAATCACAATCACAATCACAATGTACATTCTCACATTCATGCCATTAAAAGGTGATTCATGGCATATAGTTCTTTGATTTATGATTTGTGTAATCAATAATGCAATCTTCACATACATACATGCAATATAATAAAGCAATAACAAACATATATCACACAACATGAAATCACAACCATCATCTACCTCGAACTAAGCTTGAATCCTCTTTAAGAAGCTTGATTCTTCCCCTTCCGGATTCTTTCCACTTGTTCTTGGTTTACAAACAATCAATAATACGCTAGGATTAATAACTAAGGTCTAATTATTCGGATTACAACTAACCCATCAACCCTAGAACAAACCCTTGATCCGCATACCCATATTAGGGCTTTTTCCACCATAAATCCCAGATCAAAACCCTCCCCCATTGATAATTACCCAAGAAACTAAGTTCTACGGATCGAAAAATGGAATTGGGGAGTAAAAACCTTACCTTTAGCCTCAAAAATGGTGGAAAGCATTCAAGAAAACATCTGGGGTCGTTCCTTAGCTCTCAAAGTCGAAAAGTACAGAATAAAACATTTTTGGAATTTATTTCTGACTTAAGTTGCGTCTATCCTGCCACAACGGTCCTCACCCCGCTGCAGCGGCCCCGCCCTAGCGGCACAAATTCCACTATAGCGGCTTGCACGAAACAAAGAGTTAATTAACAAATTCCCAAACCCCCATTTCACAACACGCCTTCAACCTACGACACCTAGAAAATACCCGATCACGCTAAGATCATTTTCGAGAGTTCTACTCATTCGAATTCAATTTCGTAAAGTCGTACAGCTTCCTTAACGTCTTAGCTATCTACTCATATGATCAAATTCATAATTTGATCTCCCATTTGTTACCAGATTTTCCTAGACTTCACTGACTCCAACTTCGTTCAAATCTGAACTAGGTTGGGAAATTTCCAGATACTACCAAAAAAAATTTCGATCCAAAATTTTTCCCCTTGGCTTTTCTATAACGACGAAAACCGATCATTATAATATTCTAACATGATATCATTAATGACTATTTTATATAATTAGTAATACTTATGATACCATCACAATATATGTTTATACTGTCATGGTTCGCTGAGGTTTATTTCAATCCTTCGATGAAACCTTCATGATACCATGATAATATATATCCATACACTCTTATGGTATCATTTTCAGTCCTTTGCTAAGACCTTCATAATATCATCACAATATATCTATATACTATTCTGATATCATTCATAAGGATTGCTTCAATCCAACTGTGAGACCTCCATGATGCCGACGTCACATTATAGTTGCGTACATACATTTATGATATCATTTAGATTTGCTTTATTCTTCAACGATACAAGTCACAATATTATTTATATATTGTTATAGTATCATAGAGGTTTGATCTTGTTCTTTAACGAGAAGAAAAATGAAAAGGTACTATATATGAATGAAGAAGATAGAGAAGTAGACGCAAGATATTTTAGCTTAATTGTTGGCGAAGTTCAACTTCATAGGGAAGGGGGCACACTACATAATTTATTTTCATTTGCAAAAGCCAAAACTTATAAAAATATGTTTTTCATTAATTTGGATACTAATAAACAAGCTAATGAATTTAGTGCTTTTCTTAATTATTTATTATTATACTCTAGCTGTATTTTATTTATTAATCCTAAAGTAGTTAGTTAATATTTTCAAGAGATTTAAAAAATAATTTAGTTTCTTAAAAAGAATAAAAGATAAACTAACAAAAAAGAGAAAAAAGAAATTAAGAGAAAAACAAGAAAAAACAAATAATAAAAATATTATCAAAAGAGACAAAGGAATAAAATGATAAATGACAAAAAGACAAAAATAATAAATAAAAAAACTAAACAGAGAAGTGTTTTTCTTAATTACTTCTAGATGTAATTTAATTAATTATTTATTTTGTATTTTTCTTTGTTACTTCTTGATGTAGTTTAATTATTTTATCATTTATTAGTCTAAAAATAATTAGCTTCTTTTTTCTGTCATTTATTTTTATGTTTTAAAAAATAAAATAAAATTTGAAAAATGATTAATAAAAAAGAAAGCTAAGTGATAAAATAATTAAACTAGTTTGGCATAATGGAATACATAAATCAAGAATCTTTAGAGAGAGGAAGAGAGAGAACCAAAAAAAAAAAAAAAAATAGTCAATTAGGGTATGGGGTAGTTATTTATTGTCGAATGAGTATTTTTGTAATTAGTTTAAGTAGGGGCAAATATGGGTAATTATTTTGATGTTGTGGGTATTTGATATAGTTTTTCCCAAAAATATTTACAACTCATCTGACGCAAGTAAGCTGAACCAATTCTATTAAAACAAGATCCTACAAAATTGATTTTTCTAATTTGTTCCTCAGCCTTCACTTTTAAATTTCGTTCACTTCTTCGTTGAGGATGTTTTCTTTGTGCCTCTCCAACTCCAACTTTCGTCTCCTCCAGTTGTGGGTGATAAATCTTTTCTTGGTATGCTAAAGAAGTAAAAGTAAAAAAATATAGTGAACAAATAAAATTGAAAAGAAGAAGTATTTGATAGTTTTCTACTTCTTCCGTTCCATTTTATATGTCGCCTTTTTACTTTGCACTTGTATTAAGAAATGATATAACTTTACTCTTTTATCCTTTATTTTTTTTTTTTTGGAACTCAAAGTTTTCAATCAATGAATATGAATTAATTTATTTTGATTAATTAATTTAACCAATGAACATGAATTATCTACTTAACTTTTCTAAGTTGGTCAAATGGATGTTTTCAATGCTAATAACTCACAAGGATAAAAAAAATAAATGCTAATTTATTCATTGATTTTATAAAATGACAAATATTATGAAATGACATATAAAATGGAACGCAAGAAGTATTATTTTCAATGATAAGATGTGTATTATCCAAAAATCAAAAGGACAAAGGAAATTTATTATAGCAACTTTGTTGACATGGAAAAGACATTAAATTGTTATGGGGTGCTAATTTCTTTTCACTTTTAAGTTACCCATTTGGCTAATTATGATTCACGATTTTCAGAATAAATTTTACTTTCTTTGAAAATTAGTGTTTGACTATGAAAAGTTCAAATTTAATTTGAAATTGTGTTTCAAATTTGAAAAACAACTCATAACATGCTTTATAACTCACTTATAAAATAGTAGTACATTTGAATATGAATATTTTTTTCACGTAAAAAACTTTACCAAACACAATTTCAAATTTATAAATTCAAATAGAATGAAAAATATATGGAATAAACTAGGACATTAAATGGAGAAAAATAGAACATAACTAATTAGTTTTCTTATTATTTTACTGTATTGATGAAGTATTATTATAATTAACTAAATGTAAATTATACTTACAAGTTACAACTAAAATAAGTTATAAATATAAAACTAATATTACTGGACTTGTGCAAAATACATATCATTCTTTAATATATATAGTATATAGGTCAAATTAATATGAGTGTAATATTTTTTCCATTTTCAAGCATCTAACTGACATTTTTAAAAGTACTAGTATGTAAAATATGAAGTTTATAGGAATGAATTTCCAAATTTTATTCTAAAGCGTGATTGTTGGGGTAGGGGTGGGGGTTTGGGGGGGGGGGGGATGACTTACATTATGGATTATTTCATTCATTAATTATTATTCTCTCCTAATTTAATGTACAATGTATTTATGTAGATAAGTTTTTTTTACATGATTTGGCATACATTAAAAAGGTGGGGCACTAATTTGAAGAAAAAAATAGATAATTAAATTGCTGCGAAAAATGTAGCTAAATGTAGGGTAAGCAAGTCTAACAATTGAGTGGGGATTCATAATATTGAATAAAGTCAAGAATTTTGGCTTGTTAATTATGGTAAAATCGTAGGTGGATAGTATCCTATAAATAGATAGATAAGTTGTTTTAAATTACGA
Source organism: Solanum bulbocastanum (assembly GCA_037074985.1). Lineage (NCBI taxonomy): Eukaryota > Viridiplantae > Streptophyta > Magnoliopsida > Solanales > Solanaceae > Solanum > Solanum bulbocastanum. Next base: position 35,334,107 of record CM073607.1, read on the forward strand.
ATAAGAATAGTGATAAAGTGATAAATATTTTTATTTTTTAATTAAAATTTTTGAATTGTAAATTTTTTTAAAAGTGTTTTATTTTTTCAACATAGAATTTTCAATAAAAATTTCAAATTTAATCAAATCTCAATATAAATATTGAATATCTCATGAAAAATCATCATAAACTATAACAGACGATGTGATCCCATAAAGTTGTTTCATATGCCACGAAAGGATTGTTTTTAAATTAGTTTATTAATTTTTTTTCTAAAAGAATACCGTCCAATATAAAATATTATATTCATGAACTCATGTTTTTGTTTTCAGTTACACTACATAGTCAATTTTTTTTCTAAATATTGTTATGTATATTTGATGTATAATATTATACACATTTTTACACTATTATAAAAAATTACAATGTAACAATTTTGTATAAAGCTATAATAGAATATAAATGCATAAGATATGCTTATACACACTTCTACACTAATATATAGAATTATATAAAAATAAGATTTCGTTTCCTACAAACTTTAACTCACAAGGTCAAAAATATTACTAAATAGCTCAAATATTCTTTAATTTCAAATTTTAACCATAACTTCAAAATGACGTCCTCAACAAATCAAAAATAATCAATTTGTCAAAAAAAAAAAAAAATCCACATTTGTAAGTCTTCAAGCGTTAAAAAAAACCAAAACTATGGTATTAAATTTTTCATTTCAATTCACCTAACAATGGTTAAATCTGAAATGAAAAACATGAATATCACTCTCAATCAGTTTCTACTTGAATTAAGAAATTGTTTCCCCACAAGTATTTCAAAATCATATATAGTATGAACTACATAGAATAAAATCTGAAAATATAGGCTAATTTTAAGTTAATTATAAGGTTGGGTCGAGAGATATATTATATGACATTTACTTCCATTTTAATGCTATTTTTCATCACTGGAAAGTGAAAATATATTATGTGTATTCATAAATCAAATCAATATTTTAAAATATGGAAAATATTGAATTAAGTTAAACTCCGTTACCTATATAAAATGAAATGAAAGGGATATTATATTGGATTCATTCAAATCTAATCTATATTGATGGTCTAATGTGGAACAAATAATCTAACATAATATGTGCATATGGGTTACACCTAAAATTTAGACTTGTCTATTACAATTATTTTCTTTAATAACATTTTATTATAACAATATCTCATATTATGGTACTATATGATATGTATTTTGTAATAAGATTTTGCTATAAAAATCAAAATAAATTACATAGTTATTAAAAAGTTTAACATGTATCCAGAGTGACCAAACTAAAATAGGATGTACGTAAATTAGGCATAAAACTCCAATTCCCTTCTCTAAAATATGATAGCAGGACCAGTCTAATATAAAGTGGGCATAAATTGGATTAATATTTAACGTCAACGCATTGGTTAGTAGAATAAAAATTATGAGAAATTTAGATTTTAAATTTTAATTGAAATAAATAAATAAAAAGTCAAATAATTTATTTTCAGTATATTCGTGGACATGAATTTAGATAAGGGAGTGTGAAGGACGCGGATTAGGATAGAAGGTTAGTAGGTAGTAGTGTGTCGTTTTGTTGTTTGTATATTTACTAATAGTCGTAGTATTGATCATGCAGTTTCTCATACTTTGATTTTTTTTACTATCTATTGCTTCTTATACCTCAATTATCAAATTATTTTATTGTATTTTCTGTTCTGTCACTAATTGTTGTTTCTTATGCTTTTGCTACTTCTTTTTTTATAGGACTGTCTGGATTGATTTTCTTTGAGCCGAAGATCTATTGGAAATAACCTCTCTATATGTAAGATAAGAATAAGATCTACATACATTTTATCATAAATCACCCTCTGGACCTAGTGAAATCTTCAAAACTCAAACCTATCCAAGGGTCCATATCATTCCCGAGAACCTAGGGACCCTTGCAAACCATTCAACTAAATCATAATTCACCCTTTGGACTTGGTGGAATTTTCAAAACTCGAACCCGTTAACCCCACATATTGACTTTGGTGAACCCTCTTCAGTTCCAAACTTCCAACACTCACCAACTCTTCCAAAGCACACTTGACCACTTGGAAGGTCGTGCCACCCATCTCCACAAGTCATGAATGGCTAACCAAAGCTATGTAGAGGGTGAAATCGGGGAAAAGAAATAAAAATCACAAAACGACTTTGAGAATTGTTACACACAACTAACAATCGCTACCAATTAATATCATCAACCACCACTTAATCATCACTATCACCACCAACTACTACGTATACATAAATATCGCCATCAACCAATGTTATCAGCAATCAGACCTAGTCGATACTTGCAATCATATTTGTTAGTCATCTCACCGCCAACCACATTGTAATTTTGTAATTTTTTTTTATTGTATTGTTAGGTTAATTAGCATTCTATATGAATTTTATATTTATTAATTCAATACATATAAATATTATACAATTAGATATTCAGAAAACAATAATCTTAACGTAGTTCAAATTTTAATATTATGTTTAAATATTTAAATTCAATTTTTATACACATCTCAATCTTTGAATATGTTTTCAAATTTTGACTTTGTGAAAGAAAAAAAAGTAGGCATTAGCCCCTCATTCTCGCTCTATATTTGTAAAATAATGTATAGTAAGATATTGAGTTTAAATTAAATATATTGAATGCTTCAAAGCTTTGTTTTTTTCTGTTTTAACACGTTAAAAAACTTGACTTTAACATACACATAATGTTTATTTATGTGATGGAGAAAATTTAAGAAGAAAAAAATGCAAAACATGATACGAAGAAAATTTAGTTTACATATTTAGCAAGTTCACATGACGTGTTTAGTACTCCTCCTAGCCACTTTACTTATATTATTCTTACGTAAAATAAGGGTCCAAAATAATTGTTAATTTAAAAAATCAAAATATACTTTGAGTATACTCATTTTATTTTGATTTTAGTAATAATTATTTTTGAAAGTAAACATTGACTAATTAGTATAAAAAAATTAACATATACACTTCAATATTATTGTGATGACTTAGATTAACTTTCTCTTTATTTATTACGGAGAAAATATTAGTAACTTAATTGATTGACTATCTACATTCACTTTTAGCTTCTTTTTTTTTTTTTTTAAATGACTATATACACTCTAGCGTGAGTACATTGTAATCATTTCCAATTTCCCCTTCTCCTATTTTTATTTTTCTTTAAAGAAAGAATATTTATTGAACAAAAATATCATTTTAAATAATTAAAATAATAAATAACAATATGATAATCAAAATAGACAATTTTTTCTTTTCTAGAAAAGAATCGTCTCAAATTAAATTATGTACATCTTTAGTTAAATTGCTCTTTTTAAAGAGTTCATCCTTTTTCTTTCTTTCTTTATGTTTTAAATAACATTAAATAAAAAGACAAAACAAGAAAAACAAAACTAGCAACCACAACACTAAATATTAATTAGACCTCCCATTTTGACAATCAACAAATCGAACAAAATCAATATACTTTCGTAGTTGAAAAAATGTTCTCTTCTCTTCTTTCGTTATTGCGGTGTTTAGATTAACTTCTTTCTTTTTTTTTTTAATATAAAAAAAGAATTATTAAAAAATCTTACTAGTAACTTAATTAATTGATTATCCACATTGTCATGTGAGAATTTTATTCACACATTGTAATTAGAGGTGTTCGCGGGTAGATTTGGATCGGTTATTGGTCAAAATCAAAACCAAATCAACTTAATCGATTTTAAAATTATCAAAATCAAACCAAATCAAATATAATATGATTTAGTTCGGTTATTCAGCTATTAGCTATACACAAAAATAAAAGAACATAATTTAAAAGGTGAAAAAAGTGACAACAATCCATTCAAAATGAAAAAATAGTTAGAATAACTAACATTATAGAACTTCCGATCACTTAATTTACTACGAATAAAACTTCAAAATTCACTATTTTGTCCTAGAGGGAAGAGACAATCAATTCCACAAAAAATTGACATAAACACTCGTATACATGAAACCAATAAGATAAATGTTCTCACCTTAGATATTTTTGCTTTCTTAAGTAAATTATAAATAATTTTTGATAAAACCATATACGAGATCTTTAAAATTGTTTATAAAAATAATATATTATGTATCTCTAATAATAAAATATATATGTATATAATTTGTCGGTTCGGTTATTTTTTTGGTTTTTTTCGAATAAAATCATAACCAAACCAAATACTATTGATTTTTTATAATCTAAAACCAAACCAAATCAAATCTAAATCAAATCGATTTATTTAATCGGTTTGAATCTATTTTTATCCAAACCGTGAACACCCCTAATTGTAATCATTTCTCCCTTCCTCTTATCCTATTCTTATTTAAAATAAAAACTAATAAATTCATTGAACAAAAATCATTATTTTAAATAATTAAAATGATTAATAATCTTTTAATAAATATATTATCTTTTCACGGTGGGGAGGGGGGGGGGGTTATTTAGTGTGCACAAAGTGTTCATCATAAATATTGTGACATAAATCATAACGGCTATGAGTTATTATGAATTTTCAAAAATAAGATAAATTATTATGATAATTAAAATAAATAATAAAATTGGTCTTTTTAAGGAGTTTATCCTTTTTTCTTTCTACTCCCAAATAACAAATAAAATAGTCAGGAGGCGAATATTTCTTCTAGAAAAGAATCATTTCAAATTAAATTATGTACAGCTTTAGTTAAATTGCTCTTTTTAAAGTGTTTATCTTTTTTCTTTCTTTCTTTCTTTCTTTATGCTTTAAATAAAAAGACAAAACAAGAAAAACAAAACTAACAGCCACTACACAATATATTAATTAGACCTCCCATTTTGACAATCAACAAATGAAACAAAATCAATATACTTTCCTAGTTGAAAAAATATTTTTTTGTTAGTTCGTTATCGTGGTTGTTTAAATTAACTTTCTTTTTATTTTAATAATAAATTAAAAAAAAATTCTATTCATAAGTTGTAATTATTTCCCCATTCCTCTTATCCTATTCTTAGTTAACTAAAAAAAATATCCATTGAACAAAAAATATTATTTTAAACAATTAAAATGATAAATAATCTGTTAATAAAATTTCTCTTTTCAAAGAGTTTATCCTTTTTCTTTTTTTTTTCTTTCCACTTTAAAATGAAATAAAATAAAAACAAAATTAACATCCACTAAAACACTATATATATTACTTAGACATCCAATTTTGACAATCAATAAATCAAACAAAATTTAATATAACTTTCCTATTTATATAACTCACAAAATCTTCAAACTTTAATTAATTATAAAAGCGTTGAAAAAATCTTCTCCTCTTCTCTTCTCCAAAAATTCTCAAAATGATACCCAGAAAGAATATGGGTCGGGTTTCGCCATTGTTACTGATCTTACTTGCATTAGGTTTCTTCTTTGCAACATACAATTTGGTTACATTGATTATTCACAATAGGGCAACGACAAGTAGCAGTATTAGTATTAGTACTAGTGGTAGTAGTAGTAATGGTGGAGGATCGAAATGGTTTGACCCGGTTAAGGAATCGAATTTAGTGAAATCCGGTGACCGGAAATTCCACGTGGCATTGACGGCGACTGATGCGCCGTACAGTAAGTGGCAGTGTAGGATTATGTATTATTGGTATAAGAAGATGAAGGGGAGGGATGGATCCGAAATGGGTGGGTTTACTCGGGTTTTGCATTCGGGTAAACCTGATAATTTGATGGAGGAGATTCCTACTTTTGTTGTTGATCCTCTTCCTGAAGGATTGGATCGGGTGAGTATATTTTTATAAAAAAATTGCTAAGTTTGGATGAATTATTCTTTTGGGTTTTGCGTATTTTTCAAATATATAAACTGTTAGTTGTGGAATTTTACTTCTGCTGCATGAGGTAGTGGTAAGGTCTGCATACATCCTATACACCAGTTGTGGTATTTCACTGGGTATGTTGTTGTTGTTGTGGAATTTGTGTATCCTCATGTGTGTTTTATTGTAGGATATGATATGAGTACAGTTTTTACTCTTTTAAATGTTAATTAGAACTCTGTGAAAAAATTTGAATTGATGGCTTGAAACTTGAGGAAGTGAATTTTATGTTTTTTCATGTTGAGGTTTACTCTATTTTGGTTTTGATAATTGTATTATAACCTATGTGATCAATAGGTTTACCCCTTTTCTTGGGATTGGTCAGTTTCTGGCTTTGAGGAAGGAGGTTTTAGTTTCTCATGTAAGTAAACAATAGAGTTGAACAGCTTCAGTTTTAAATTTTTGGGAAGATTGGTGAGTGTCTTATTTTGGTCTACGGGAAGTTTGAGTGTATGCGAATATGTTCTTGTGAGTGGCATATACAGATTTTCATGGAGGGGGCTGAACCCATGATCACCAAAGTAACCCAGGGAGTGTGAGAAAGCTTCTTAGATGTTTCTTTAAGCTTTAAGTTCGATTGGGAAAAGAATTTACATCAGAGTTTCTATTATTTTACTGAAGGAACTAAGCAACTTGTTTATAAAAACAGAAACATAGCCGAATTGGGCCTAAAGCTTGTGTTATTTTCCCTTGAGGTATCAGGGGGAGTTGGATCCTATCTCAGTGATGCTGATTTCTGAGTAGATCTTTCCGTGCTATAAGTAAAAAGATTACACAAGCTGGATTTCGGACCCATGTCAATAGCAAGGGAAAGTGGCCCCTTCAGTGGGGTGCTGAAATGTTTCAACACCCTTCACTTGAAATATATATGGTTTTCTCTTCTTTCTTTTTTTTTTTTTTCCATTTTTCATACCTAAACAGTACTTTTTACGTCAAAAGGAAAAAGAGAGTGAGGAGGGTTTTACACAGATTGGAGCTTGTCTTGTACTCCTGTCAGTTTCAAAATTGGTATAATAAATCATATGCGAGATCTTATTTGTTGCCTAGGGTACAATCCTTTCCAAATACTAGACTATCAGTTGAAGAAGCTAATATTCCCCTTCGTCCTGCTTAAAGAAGCTATTGAATTAAAACTTATTTTGCAGGTGAAGATGATTCTGGACTATTTTCCATGTCTGGAATCATCTTAATCTATTCTTTTATTTCTCAAAAACGAATAGGTGATGATGATTCCAGATATGGCAAGTAGTATCTTTTCTCCAGGACATAAGAGGAAAATGTAGATATTTCAAAAATCCAGTCTCCTTTGACAAGCTTATTTTTTCTTTTGGGCAGAGCTTGTCAAGGAAATAAGAAGGGGAAAGACTCTTGGTGAAAAGGAAGAGAAAATAAGCAAGTCAAAAAGATGGTCGTGGTTAATGAATCAGTTAGAGTTGGCCATTACAATTTTCCTGCTATAGACCAGCCAAGATGAAATTGGCTCAAACTCTTTCCAATAGTTTGGCTCTTCCATTTCTGCTAGTGCATGCCAAGATAGTTTGGTTTCCATCTGCTCAGTTTAGGTCTTTCATATCTTCTGTCCCAGGGCTCAAATTATGTATGAACTTTTAGATAACTTTAAGGGTGATATGGCTTTGACCTGTTCAAATTTTTTTCCTTTGTTCAAGGAAATATTTGTCAGAGGGAAACTTGAGTGATTTCTTCAGAAGCTCAAAGCTTAGAACAGGAAAATGATTTGATTTTTTTCTCTTTCAACGGTTTACAAATGAATCAACGAATGGTCATCTGCTGTTTGAAATCATGGGAGCCTCGAGTAGTTTACCGAAATTGAGTTGTTCTGATAATATCTTTTATTTATGTGAAAGCTTTGATTCTCTGAGTTTAATTACTTTAGTTGCTTCACCAGCAAAATGTTTTCTCATTCTAACTTTTCTGAAAACTTTTCCATTTTATCTCCAGGGTTATATTGTTCTTAACAGACCATGGGCTTTTGTTCAGTGGCTTGAAAAGGCAACAATTGAAGAAGAGTAAGTACTACGCTGGATAATGTATACCATTTTTTCTTGTATGCATATAGTCTGAACGGTACAATATGATATGACTGATGCAGATACATTCTAATGGCAGAGCCCGACCATGTATTTGCAAATCCCTTGCCAAACTTGGCTCGTGGAGATCTCCCAGCCGCATTTCCCTTTTTCTACATAAAACCAGCAGAACATGAGGAAGTTATACGAAAATACTATCCAGAGGATCTAGGCCCAGTGACTAATGTTGATCCAATTGGAAATTCTCCTGTAATAATTAAAAAGGTTAGCTGTAATATGCTATGTGATGAAAATGCTGTCTGATCTCATTATTATGTCTGGTTTTTGGGCAGGTCATTTCTCTGGTCCATGTAATCATTTTTGGTCTTCTGTGTTGTTTTTTCTGATGTTGCAGTCCATTTTGGAGAAAATTGCTCCTACATGGATGAATATTTCTTTGAGGATGAAAGATGATCCAGAAACCGACAAGGCTTTTGGCTGGGTTCTGGAAATGTGTGTGATGTTTTTGTTTCTCATTTCAGTTGTTGCTTGTAGTTGATGTTATGTTTGGTTTATGAAGTCTAAATTTAATTTGTATTTCCTTGTTCCAGGTATGGCTATGCGGTGGCATCTGCTATACATGGTGTGCGGCACATTCTTCGAAAGGACTTCATGCTACAGGTCTACAAGAGCTAAATGAAAATATATTTTTCTTCGTTATGTTATGCTTGACTAATCCCTAGCTAACATATGTTGGTCATTTTCAGCCACCTTGGGATCTGGAAGTTGGAAAGAAGTTTATTATTCATTATACCTATGGATGTGATTATAATATGAAGGTAAAATAAACACTTACAGATTCTGTTCTTGCAAACATGGATTTTTGGCCTAACCTGTAACAAACATTGTTCCGTTCATTGAATCCTTTTGATGATTAAACAGGGAGAGTTGACATATGGAAAGATTGGTGAATGGAGATTTGACAAAAGATCTCACCTACGAGGCCCTCCACCAAAAAATCTTAGTTTGCCCCCTCCAGGGGTTCCTGAAAGTGTGGTACGTTTAAACCTCTGTTTACGGCTTTGCGGTATGCTGTAGAACTATTAACTTTATAAAAAGTAATTGGGAAATCATTCAAATTTGTACTGCCAACTTTAGAATTGAGATTGCTGAGATTTATATATTGTGTAAACAACAGAGGCTATCTTTAGTTTTGGTATTGTCCCATTGCATTTGTTTTGCCTACTCTTATCAGATTGACTTCCCTTTCTTGACGTGGCCAAAAGGTACTAGCATATGTTACCCTTTGCTTCATAGCTTCGTTTTACCTTATTGGTCATTGCTGTTTATCTTTCTTCTATCATAAAAGTTTGCGACTATAGAGCCTCAGGCAACAACAATTTTTGACATTTTTTCTCAAGATGAAACCTGTAGGATGGACTGATGGGAATAGATGGACATGAGAATCACCTTAGTTCAGGGCCTACTAGAAACAATAGTCCATCTAATATGATAACACTGGTAAATATGGCTCTTCTAGAAGGAAAAGCAAACGACAAAATCCTATTGCCATTACCAAAATTATGCATAGTTTTTATTTCAGGTCCTATATCTCCTAAAGAGTCTAGAGCTTGTTAGGATTGACTTTTTGGTTTTTGACTTATTCTAACTTATGGCTTTGACTTATTTTTATCATTTTAGCTTAAAACCAAGTGCTTATTTTTTTTGTGATGACTGTGGTGTCTGTGCTTGCTTTCGCATACATCAACTAATTCCACGGGGTACCTGTCACCTCCCACCAACAATAGGTACCAGGTAACTCTATCCACCAAGGCTAGGACAAATATAAATAATCACCTAATTTTTTTGTCTTCATTGGGATTTGAACCTGAGCCTCATGGCTCTCAACCGTTTCATTGACCACTAGGCCACACTCTTGGGTGCATTATAAGCATTTTTTTTAATTTACTCAAACAATCCAAAAGTGCTTAAAAGCTTTTTTGGCTTAAAAGCACTCAAAATATGTCAATCCAAACAGACTCTTAGTCCTATTAGAGATTTATATGCTGCTACTAGAAACAATAGAGAACTTCTAGCATTTCTTTTATTTTCTTATTTGGTGTAATATTGATCTGCGATGAGCTTAAATGGGGAGACATGGTAACATGTCTGCCTCAGTTAGAGCGTGACAGATCTGTCTTTCCTCATAACCCGTTTTAACCCAAAGCGTATAATTTGTCCTTAACCAATGGACATATGTGTGATCATTTAGGCAATTAAATCTCATCACAATGACAGATGCAAGCAGACATGCATGTTAACTGCACACATACAATTGGGGAGGAAAAGTATCAGTATTTGCAAGGAACCAGACTTGTTTTTATCACTGCTCATGTCGTTTCCCCCCCTTTTTGCAGGTAAGATTAGTGAAGATGGTTAATGAAGCTACTGCTAATATCCCTGGATGGGAGACACAGTGAGAATGAGTCAAACTTGACTTGTGTATTTACCTATATTTATACTTTGCCCATTTTCCTAACCACAGCGCATGGTCAATAGTTCCCAGAAGGCTTCAAGATGGATTATCTTTAGACCAAATATATGATTTAAACAAGTTAAATAGAAGTGGTGTCATACTAGAGTAGTTCTGTTCTTCATAGATATTTCTCTTCTCCCTCCATGGTACTTGTGGACTAAACTATAAAGCTAGTATTCTTTTTGTAAAAATCTGTTGTGTAATGTCTTTAAAAGTGTAATAGGTGATCTGAGGTCTTTTTGAGCTAAATTATGTCACAAAAGTTTTTGTGTCTATAGAAGTGATCTTTAGAACTTAACCGACGGCTGACTTATGCTGGAATTTTTCTTGTTTCTTTGTGGAGGCAATATTCTGTAGTTGCATTACACTCATGTAATTTTCACTTACAATTGTTTCTTCTGGTGTTTTTCCTTTAGAAAGAATCAGTATGAGTTATAAAGTTGGAAGTAAGGGGTCGATTGGTGTGATGGATAAGAGAGTTATCATGGGATAAAATTTTAGTATCTCTTAGGGGTTGTTTGGTGTGAGGGATAAGAATATATAGTCTTGGGATAAAAGTTTGGTGTCTTGTTTGGTTGACATGTTTGGGATAACTTATCCCACTATTTATACCATAGTGATGGGATAAGTTATCCCTATCCCATATACAGGGTTGGATAACTAACCCCAGGATAATTAATCATGGGATTACTAGTTTCCAACCAAACTATTCCCTTGTACGATTACCCAGATGTGATAACTTATCACATGATTAATAAATAGTACTGGATAAGTTATCCCTCTCTGGGATGGAATAGTAATCCCAGGACAACTTATCCTAGGATAAAGTATGTAAAATAACAATACCCCATTAAACTCTGGCTGATACACCACTTTAACATTCATCTATATTAACATAATTTTTAACAACTATAGTAACCTTTACAACCTTAATTAATAGTTTTTTTTTTTATGATAATATATTTTTCTATTAAAAAAAATTGCATTTTATAAATATAATTTTTATTTATGAATATATTATAAGTTGAATTATTTGCCTAATTCTTATGTTTATTTACATTTTGATTTCTCTTAAAATATTCACTCCACTACTAAATTACATATTTTGAAGGGGAACTTTCGCAAATAGCCACTATAATAAATTTAATTATGATCCATAGCTATAGTTTGTATATTTACGGGTTGTAGCTACAGTTTAGGCTGTCTTGTTTGTATAATTCACGGGTTTGTATAATACACAGGTTTATATAATTCGCGGGTATATTTGTATAATTCAGTTATTTTTGTATAAACTCGAAATAATTAATTTATACAATTACAAACATATGAAGTGTAAGCAGTTATACAAATTATATTTTACAAAATTACATTATACAAAATTTATACAAGTTATATTATACAAATAACGAATTATACGAATATGCAAATTATACAAAATTAAAAAGCTGAGCCGTATAATTATAGCTAAAAGTAGGTCGCGAATTGTAATTAAGACAAACTATAGCTATGTAACTAATTAACTAGTATATGTTTTCTTATATGCGTAATTTTTCCTAAAATTTGAATTAAGTAGTTTATTACTCACTTAAAAATTATATACCATGCATCAATTAAAATATAGATAACTTTAATAATAAATTTATTTTACTTTGATAAACTAAAAATATAAGTTTTATTTTTAAGATGGAAATTTTATTTTTAAGCTAAATAAAGATGAAAGTTTTATTTTTAAGCTAAATAAGATGGAAGCTTTATTTTTAAGTTAAATAAGATGAAAGTTTAATTTTAAAAACACACGACACAATCATGGAAATGCACAAAAAAAAAATATTTAAGCTAAATAACATGAAATTTTTATTTTTAAGAATGAATAGCTAAAGCTTGCTAAGAAAGTGTAAAAAATAAACTACGGTGAAGGGTATTTTTGTAGACAAACAGCTTATTCTTAAAAATTATGTAATGACTATAAGTTTGAATATGAAAAACCAAACAAACAATAAAAACTACTCCCAACATAACTTATCCCCAACATAACTAATCACAACATAACTTATATTCAAACCAAATGACCCCTAAGTATAACTCAAACTTGCGGAAAAATAATATAGCTTATAAATGCCCCCAGAACTTGGTGTCACATGTACAAGCCTCTAAGTATTACAATAGATTCAAAAGATATTTAAGTTTGGATGTCTTTGTTTCTTGAACAGAACAAGAACATAATGAAAGAGTAAGAGGTGTCCGTTGAGATGACAATCAACTACCTCACAAATTCCCAATAATAAGCTTTGAACGTAGAAGAGAAGAGAGAGTAATCACGTTGATCTGTGTTTGTAACCTACACAAGTGTAGAATCAAATGAGTGGGTACCAAACAACAATGGTACTCAACAAACAACTAATTAACTCATAATAAAACAATACAAAACACATGTACTCCCAACACTCCAACCGAACCTCCACAAACTACAACATGCACAAAATCAGGCCACCCAACCTAACAGTTTACAATGTATATAGCACACAACACGTATAACAACATCTCAACATATACAGGTCAACAACGTAGTCTTTCATCTTCATCAACCACAATATCCATAACGAAGCACTCACAAAGATCACAAAATAGTAATGATGTGCAATGTAATGAAGTGCAATGTCAAATATAGTGATACATGTTTGTCCTAACAATACTCATCCGCTGAGACTCACACCTGGACACATGGAGGACTCACAAGGTTCATGTATCCACCAGAATCATTTCCCTTCGGCATAATCATCAATTGTCAAAACCATTTCCATTCGGCATATCACCAATTGTTGGAACCATTTCCCTTCGGCATAGTCATCAAAACAAATCTCATCATAGTGTATCAGAATCAATGCAAACAGGCATGTTCACACAATTAATGAGAAGATGGCAATTTTCATATCAATACACAAATCATATCAACACAATCATGATACACCATCAATTATGAATCAATATATATGTTAAAATCACCCAAAACATATCACACATCAATTACCATCAAGTTTCCTTTTTATTTCCCTTTTTTCATCATGAGAATCATTCAACATGAACAAGTTACGACAAATATCAAACCCCTCACCAATTTTAATTACTCTCCAACACACACAATAATGAATACACGATTATATATGCTTAATAAAAGTTCAAGAGGTTCACTTGCCTCAAGAAAACAATCAATCAATCCGACACTTAAGCTTTCCCTTTCTATTGGTTCTCCAAATCAACACAATCTAAACAAATGTGGAATCACAATAATAATTCAAAACCAACAACACCCATCTTAATGATTTTGAAAATCGAAGTCAACTTGGCCCAAAAATTCATTTTTGAAATTAGGATTATGTTACACCCTAAACTCGAGGGGCGCAACTGGCTCCTAATGCCAAAACTCAGGCTCGAGACGACCCTGCTAAACCATTTGCTACTAGCGCATGGCAGTCATACGTAATCAAGAAAACAAACAAGTATATCTCAGCTTAAACTAAGCCCTCGACCGGCAACACCCTTGTCAAATGATCTATAAAAGAAACAGTTACTCCCAGGAGATCATATAAATAAATAGTCAACTAGCACAGAAGTTCTGATTAGGCTGTCGAGGCCACCATGATATCTATTCCAAAACTGAAAGCAGGTATATATCAAGACAATTAATCAAAAAGTTCACAAGCTTCAGCAAACCAACAAATAGGCCAGTATGGCCATAACGTAGCTATACACCCCACACACTAGTCTGCAAGCCTCTAAGAGTAGTAAAGATTGGTCGGACAGGGCCCCAGCCTACCCATAAAGATATATACAATAAAAGGTAACAAACCTCCCAACTCTGGCAGCTCCGGAGGAAAGGGGCTAGCCAATCGGATAGAAGTCAATCCTGCTGCTGAAGAGGTCTACTGGGTCGTCTATCGAGACCTGCATACATGAATGCAGCGCCTCCAAGCCAATGGGGCGTCAGTACAAAATAATGTACAAAGTATGAAAGGTTATAAACTAAGTGAGCAAGTAACACGATATACCAAAAGCGATCACGTAAGGAAATCAAAATTTTAGATAAGTATGCTAACCCTGCTACTAAATCTAAAAATACAAAAATGATCAAACATCAACCTAACCAAGCCCCCATAAGCTCGGCATGTGCAAATAACATACTATCTACCTAGGCCCCCATAAGCTCAGAAGGTGCCAAATCAATCTACACACCCCTATTGGTAGCCCTTGTCTTTGTAAGAAGTCGCATAGCCCTTTTTGGCAATGATATAGCCCCGTAGGTAGCACATAGCCCTCTTAGGCAAATCATAGCTCTGTGGGCTACACATAGCCCTCATTTGCATCAACATAGCCCTGTAGGCAACACATCGCCCTTTTTGGCGTTAAAATAGCCCCGTAAGCAATACATAACACTCTTTGGCATCAATATAGCCCCGTGGGCAACACATAGCCCTCTTTGAAAATAACATAGTCCTATTAGATAACATCATAGCCCCCATAGGCAGTTCATAGCTCAACAACTAACCACAATAGCCCCAAGGGCGACAGCAAACAATTGAATAGGCTAAAGGCGAGCAATTTAGCTATAAAAAAATAGATATGAATAATCTCCAAGTCGTTCCTAACTTAGGGTCGTTCTTAACAGATTATGAGTCCCTAAAATGAGGGTTTATAACCACTCAATCAGCCAATCACTCACAATTACATCTACAAGATCACCAATATTAACTACCTCTAAGGAAGCATATCGAACAAAGGGAATAACCTTAACATACCTTTCAAATGAACACTCGAAAGATCGTAGTTCTTTCACGAAAGTTGTTCTTTATGTCTTAAGCTTCACAAATACTATATATACACAACTAGTACTCACCTATAAACAGTTCATAATTAATCTTAGATCGGCAGATTTTCCATATTGCCCCAACTTGTTGAAACGTCCGTAGAAATTCAAAAAAACAATCATAAAAGAGTCTCAAGATGATTACCTTAGTTAACCAAGTTTAAACCTTGAAGAAACACCAATAACTACAAATTTATACCTTCAAAAACTAGCTCCAAACACAGCTAATAGAAGGGAAAAACGATTGCCATGTGTAGAGATCACGTTTCTAGGCACGGGGGCAACATTTAATGGTTGAAATCATCAAAAACTAACCTTCATCATGCAAGAACTCCATAGGAACCTTCTATTAAGCTTTCTCTCTAGTTTGGAAGTGAAAAAAAATGTTTTCATGGCTTAAAACGTTGAGTAAGCCGACATACCACATTTTAGACCCGACCCGAATTCTTTCCCGGCAGTTCGTAGTAAAACCCTCATAACTTTTTACTCCAATGTTAGTTGGATACGGGGTTTTGTACATTGCAAACTAGACTCGTAGGCCATCAATTTAATGGGTGATAGGCCTTCTAACTCTTTATACATTAGGAGAAAACATCCAAGACATTTGACCCAAATTTTAGAGAAATCTTTAAAAAAGAACATACGATAATTTTTGCCAACTTTACTTTTCCACTTACCTAGCTTCAAAACTTGAGATACAACCCTTGAACACTTAAAATATGACATGCCACATCATTAATAATTTATTACCCACCCTTCTTGTCTTTCCACGAAGATACGAGTTAATTTAAATGTTTTGAAAAGTCGGGGTGTTACAGATTAAATCTGAATATTTGTATAAAATCACGTTACCCAAATATTTGGAACCCATTAGTAAAAATCAAATAAAAATGAGTTAAAATCAACATTTAATCCCAATTTTCTCAAAGTCTTACGTTCTTGAAAAATCACCAAACTTTGCAATTCCAAAACATGAATTTGATGTTTAAAATGATAAATGATAAATGATAAATGAAAATGAAGATTTAGGATCACAAATACTTACCCAAATAATTTATCTTGATAAAAACCTCTTGAAATTGCCTCTCAAGAATTCACAAAGCTAAAAAATGGTGGAATGAGGAAGAAATTCTGATTTCAAAATTTCATTAAAATGTTAGTGATTTACTCTCTGCGAATGCAAACACTATCCGCGAACACGTAGGTCAACCCTCCATAATCCTTCACGAACCCTTCGCTCGCGAACATGAAGAGTCAAGTCACCAACCCTCTACAAACGCTGAGGTCAATACTCCGACCCTTCGCAATTTCGATCGAGCCTCCGCGAATGAGGAGGTCCCCACACATTACTCTTTGCTAACGCGATCACCATCTTCACAACACATGAAGAGTTAAGCACCGACAACTGCAAACAAACAACATAACACCGAACAACGTAATACTCAACAATAAGACACCAAATGGACCTTATAAATTTGTTCGGAATCAAACACAAACCCAAATATGATATCCTACTAGATTCGACGTTTCGGAATCAATAGAATGATCGAAAAATGGATTTGAGGTCTTCTTGACCCGAAATCCATAAATGTCACAATAAACTTTCACCCAAAAATACCAAACTGCTCTCGGAACCTCTAAAAATTCAACCAATGTCTCACTTAGGCCTAATATCATCCCCCAAATTCAATGGAATTGTCGAAAATCCAATCCGAGCATCTGAACTCTAAATGTTGACTAAAGTCAATTCATTGTCTAAATACACTTAAATTTTCAACTCAAGGGCTCAAATTCATAAAACAATTCCAAAATAGAAAACAACAAATTATGAGACCAAACTCCATATTTCAGAGCTGATGAAACTGTCAGAATTCTATTTCGTGACTCGAAATTTCAGTTGTTACCAAAAATTACTTTTAACAATTTTAAACTTCCAAAAACTCAAAAACTTTCAAAAGTCGCAACTTTTCAATTAAATTTCAAAAACAACTTTGTAAACTAATTAAACATGACTTGGGACCTCTATTAGGAGGGAGTAAGACAATAATGTTAAAAAATTTCAAAAATAACCTTCAGGATCATTATAGGAGCGTTAGAGGTTTTGACACCTACATAACTCCCTCCTTGATTTGAAATTATCACCTTCTTGAACATATGTCAAAATAAAAGCTCTCTCATAAGCAATTATAGCTCCCACAACAACTTTAGCCTCCTCTATCTTCTTTGGAAATAACTTGTTGCTCATAGTAGCTAGTAATCGTCACACTTCAACTGCTTAATGATGTTGCTTGGAAGATATCCTTA
The DNA here is from genome assembly GCA_037074985.1 of Solanum bulbocastanum. Classification (NCBI taxonomy): domain Eukaryota; kingdom Viridiplantae; phylum Streptophyta; class Magnoliopsida; order Solanales; family Solanaceae; genus Solanum; species Solanum bulbocastanum. The sequence goes on from CM073607.1 coordinate 35,351,762, forward strand.
TTAGGTAGACTTTGATCCTTGGAGATGTGTCTCATCTGCAATTCAAGCTTTTGAATAAAGTCAGTACATGAACTTATCATTTAGACATGTTGTGAATTGTAGCATCTACTCTTTCTTGGTTCTACAAAACATTTTAAAGCATACCTTTTATACTAGAATTGCTCTATTAGAATAATTGTTTTGTATGAGTTAGATGTCTACCTTTAAAGAGGCATATACAAATTAACATTCTTGTTTCCAAAATTATTGTTGTTCAAGTTGTGCTACTTCTGATTATTTTAGGCTTGGTTATCTTGACCTTATGGTTGTGGTTTCCACTAGTTTTAATAAGTTGCCTTTGGTAATTCTAATGTTGATATTCACCTTGAGCGTTATTCATAAAATTAACTTTCTCAAACTATATTGGAAGTACCTTAAAATATCATCTACTGAACATAATTTATATGTGACACAACCTAGACATCTTTGATCAATTTAATCTTTTCCAAATCACTTTTTACAAACTTCTTGGTCAGAATAACAATATTGATGGCCATATTAAGACTAGTTGATCACACTCTTGATTTTCCTTCATAACCGCAATGAATAAGGGATTATCATAAAAGATACCATCATTATTGTTCGATGATTCCTATGTTGTTGGAATACTGACCCCCATATTTGCCCAAGGAACAAGTATATTCTATTTGTTCCTTTGCAGATTACATCAATTAAGTTATGTAAAGCAAATAAAGTAATGACACAATATTTTATCACGAAAAACCCTGACTCATAAATGGTAAAAAACTACGACCTACACCTCTGTAGGATTTTACTCCACTTCATTAAACTCTGAGCCTCAACAAAAGATTACAAACCTATGTAACCTAAGGAATTATAAACTCTAATTCATAGACGCCAACAACCAACTAGATCGTCGACGTCACTTCAAGTTATGAATTCAGATTACAACTCTTGCAATCTTAGGAACTAACTCTAATTCCTAAACTCCAACACAAACCCCCCTAGGTTTATGTTCCCAAGTCTTTAAGTCGCCCCAACTTGAAGACTCTATTCCTACTCCAGTTTTACTTCATTGGATTTAGAAAGAATTAAAGATACAACTCGATAAAAACTCAATACAAGCAAACTTGACTTACGAGCTATAAAACATAAACCTATGAATCAGTTCTTCAATTCTTGTTTCCTTGCGTTGGCTACATTTCGTAATTAGAAATCACTCAAATATGAACTCCCTCTATTTGATTGTATTCTGCTTATAACTCTCTGTTTAAGTGCGCAAGTTTCGTTGGAAGACTTGCTCTATTTATAGACTAAGTAGACCAAGAATCATTTTCCTACTTCAACTCTGCTTCCTTATCTGTGTGGAATCTGGAAATTCTTATAAACTGATTTTATGCACGCTTCCTCTTCCTTGAAGGAATTCTTTTATGAAAGGAAACCTTTTTGCATTGGTTTCTTGTCGAAAAAGCAACCCTTCCACTGCTTTATAACTTCTTATTCGTGTGGTTAATGTTTTCCTTGTCCTAGTCGGATTGGTATGAAAAGAACATGTCGGCACAACCGGTTCCTTTCATTTGCTCCTTTATTTGTCAATTATCAAAATCTTTCTCGATCTAACAAATTCCCCTTTTTTGATGATGACAAACAATTGCTTATTTGTGTGAATAGATCAATCTGTGTTATGTCAGTTTCTTAAAACTCAATACACAAAGCAAACACATTTGAGGATAAAGTTAGACCAATTGGGTTTTAAATATTACACAAGTATGCACTTTCCCCTTTTGACATCATAAAACACTAAGAAGGCATACACCACACTAAGAGAAGCAAATTTGATACCCATGGCCACGGGGGCTATCACTTACACAAACACTTAAAAATAAAGAACTTAGTTAGCTATAACAAGCATTTGCACAAACATAGGAGATAGACATGAACCTGAAACTCAAACCCAAACCAAACATTAGGATTAATCAAAAAGAATATACACCACAAATGTAATCAAAATCAAAGATAGAATCAAGCACTTCAGATTAGAAAAAAATTGGAAGGTCAAAGGCTAGAGTGACTAGGCAATAGCAAAAGATCAGGTATGAGAGGGTAAATAAGAGTCCTCTTTGAGCAGCAAAAAAAACATCTTTTGGATTAACAAAATTAATAGTCCTCTCAATTTCAAAGGTAGCCTTGGTCTATGCAAGCTCAGCCTTAAGCTTTGTGTTTTATTTTTCTTTAGCAGGCCTACATGTTTAATATCATAGTTCATATGCAGCTGGTCCATGGCATTTTGGTGAGTGACACATATGAATTCAATTTCAGCTTTTTCTTTTTTCCTGTTTTGTATCACCTTTAATTTCAATAGAGTCGGTAAGAGGAACAAATTTTCTTCAGCATCATTTGTAGAGGAATATGTTCTCCCAATCTGTTCCCTACACATGGTACTATCAGGTGCAGCACCAACTATAATAATTTTTTACATCAACCCTAAATCCCAATTTATATGGATCCCGATAGAAGAACCAGGTTTGACAAAGGGTTCCCCTATTGATTCCCCCTCACTAGCTAAATTGTGTTCAACTATAGGGTCCCCAAAATATTCCCCCTCACAAGATACATCCTTCAAAACTTCCTTAGTAATTTTAGACACACCCAATACAAATTCCCCCTAAGAACCAGCTGTACCTACTTTCTACACCACAACCTCTATTTTATAAGGCACCAAAGTAGAGGTGTCATCCACGAAAGTCATCTCAACCATAACATCAGATAGACCATCACACTTAGAATCTCCAAGAACGTCATTAAGAACCATAGATTGTAATTTATCAAGCACAAACATATTTCTTGAAGAACACTTTATTCCACAAGTTTAGAAAGAGAGGATTTCTTAGTTAAGAAGTTTATGAAAGAGAAGGGTGTGAGTTGTAGAGACACACTAGGATAAGGCTTTAGATAGGCTTTTAATAAGATATTTGTTTAGTGATATTGAGAGTCCTTTGAGATGAAGAGTTTTATCTTGGGTAGAGATCTGATTATATTTTATCACAAGAAACTTGATTAGATTCCTTTTAGAGAACACCGAAAATAGAGCATAAGACATCGATATATATTTTGGGACAAGTGGAAGGAACATGTTCAAGTCCATTGATTCTATATTTAGTCATGAACAGTTGTAATGTATACATACCTTAGATCACTGGATAATGCTGAAATTTGCTCCAATTTTACTAAGTCTCTCACTTGTGATAGATGCAAATACAATGTTATAGTGCATGAATGACTTGACTTTAAAAGTGGTATAAGACATACAACTTAATGTACAAGACTGAGCATAAAATTCAAGATTAGAGGGCAGTATGGGCAATGTTCCTTAGCCATTGAGGGATACTTATGTGATCTTAATCATCCCCAAGTTCCAAATTGTTCCTTTTAAAAGTGTTTTCCTAGGTTGATCATCTTTCTTGATTGATGGACTCGTAGTTTACACACTTTGATCATCTGAGTGCGCCTCATATGGCTTTTTATGTTCATAATTGTTAGATATTGCATACGTTGGACCTGTTTCTTTTACATGTTTCTTCATAATTGATTTAAAGACCATTGACAACTCATCATCATATTGCAGACTTATTTCTCTTATTACAAAGTTGTAATATACTGAGTGGATTTTGGTTCATTCCTTCAACATGATGCCTTCTTTCAATTTGTGTTCTTTATTCTTGCCCATTTTTTCAACTTTTTTTTTTCACTGTCAAGCTATTATTCCATCCTTTTCTTTTTCAAGTGAGAGAAATTTCTTCTAGTTTCAATCATGCGCCTAGAGCAACATGTGTTCATTGGTGAATGTTGCCTGCTTCCTCACTTTTCCTGCAAATTCAAAGGTTAGATTTAGGAACCCAGACTAGCTTGGTTCCTTTGTATTGATAAAAAAGATAAATGAGATCTCTATTAATCCATATTGGTAAAACATTTTTAGATTTTTTCTTTTGCCCTAACATGTTCCTTTGACGTGATTCCTTTCTTTTAACAAGGTTAGTTTATCTATTTGAGGCAGCTTTGAAGTTTTTATTCATGTGAGTTATAACTATTGGGCAAGTACCCCTTGAGTGACCAATACTACCATAATGTGTGCACAAATAAGAGGTTTTCTTAGGAACTTCTTTAACAAAACCTATTCCAGATTTAGTGTTATGTGTTCTATTACTGAGCTGAGTCATAATCATTTAGGACTGAGTCCATTTGTTTGCCCTCTCAAGCTCATACTTAGTTCTAGCCAGGTCAAGATTTATCCTTCTAGATGTTTCCCTTTTAGAAAATAGTTCATCTTTTAACCTCTTTAGATCTTGGTCACATCTAATTTGGTCACCACTAATTTTTCTTTTCCCATTCCCAGTAACACTTTGAATTTCAGATTTGAGAGCCAATGTGCAGGAATCAAGTTGTTGTACTTGTTCCTTTAGGAATTGATTTTCTTTCTTGAGATCAAAGTTAAAATTTTCAAGATCAGTATATTCAAATTTTAAACTGGTCAAGGAAGCCAATAACTAATCTTTGTTTTCATCCAACTCTTGAACATTATCTATGAGAGTTAAAATAAGGGAAGATAATTATTTCTTTGAAAAACATTTTAGTTTATTTTTAAGGTCAAGAAGATTTACCTCCCTTTTCTTAGTGTCTGATTCAGAGTCTGGTTCAAAGTCCTCCATGACCATCAAAGCCATATCTTCTGCATCATCTTTATTTGAGTTGTCTGAACTTGTTCCCCAAGAAGTATACATAGCGTTTCCAGATTCTTTTTCTTTTCTTGGGGGCAGTTTTTTCTCATAGTTTCCACCTTTCTTGAAAAGCTTTTTTTAAGGTTTTTGCTGATCATGGATATGTTCTCATCATCCAGATCAGATTCATCACTCTCAATTGCTTTGAAAGAGAAAATCATATATTTGTTTCTTCCACTAATTTTTGTTTCATCAACATTCATCTCGTAAGTCTTTAGATTCCCTAAAAGTTCATCTAAACTCATGGTTGTCAAATCCTTTGCTTCTCTAATTGTTGTGACCTTGATCTCCCACGAATTAGGTAGAGTCCTCAACACTTTATCAACAAGTTCCTCAGTAGTGTATATCTTTTCCAAAGATACCAGTTCATTCACAATATTAGTGAATTTAGTAATCATATCTTGAAGTGATTCACCACTTTCCATCTTAAATGTTTCATATTCAGTGCATAGTCTAGCAATTCTAAATTTTCTTACTTGGAGAGTTCCTTCATGTGCATTGACCAGTGTATCCCAAATTTGTTTCGCTGTAGTACAACCAGAAATGCATTTAAACTCGTCAGGTCCAAGTCTACATACAAGGATGCACTTAGCTTTAGCATTCTTTGCGAGCATTTTATAATTAGCTGCTCCATATTGAGCCTTGGGCTTTGGAATGACTTTCCCTTCATAATAGGAATAAGAGGACCATCAGTAACTCTCATCCATAATTCATAATCCTGAGCTTGTAGAAAATCCTCCATTCTTGCCTTCCACCATGCGTAGTAATGTCTATTGAATAGTGGTGGTATGTTAATGTGTTGACCTTCACTGTGTCCAAGAGGAAGTGCAGAATTAATAGTGATGTTATCTTGAGGTATTAGACTCTACAAAGATAATCTGCTCTAATACCAATTGTTGGAATATTGAACCCTAGATTTGCCTAAGGAACATGTATATTCTATTTGTTCCTTTGCGAATTACAGTAATTACGTTATGTAAAGCAAATAAAGTAAAGACACATTATTTTATTGTGGAAAACCCCGACTCATAAAGGGTAAAAAAACCACGACCTACACCTTTGTAGGATTTAACTCCACTTCATTAAACTCTGAGCCTCAACAAAAGATTACAAATCTATATAACCAAAGGAATTATAAACTCTAATTCATAGACGCCAACAACCAACTAGATTGTTAACCCCACTTCAAGTTATGAATTCAGATTACAACTCTTGCAATCCTAGGAACTAATTCTAATTCCTAAACTCCAACACAAACCCCCCTAGGCTTATGTTCCTAAGTCTTTAAGTCGCCCCAACTTGAAGACTCTATTCCTACTCCAGTTTTACTTCACTGGATCTAGAAAGAATTAAAGATACAACTCGATAAAAACTCAATATAAGCAAACTTGACTTACGAACTATAAAACATAAGCCTATGAATCAGTTCTTCAATTCTTATTTCCTTGCATTGGCAACACTTCGTAATCAAAAATCACTCAAATATGAACTTCCTCTATTTGATTGTATTCTACTTGTAACTTTCAGTTTAAGTGTGCAAGTTTCGTTGGAAGATCCTTGCTCTATTTATAGACTAAGCAGACCAAGAATCCTTTTCCTACTTCAATTCTGCGAAAATTCTTGTAAACTGATTTTATGCACGCTTCCTCTTCCTTGAAGGAATTCTTTTATGAAAGGAAACCTTTTTGCACTGGTTTCTTGTCGAAAAAGCAACCCTTCCACCGCTTTATAACTTCTTATCTGCGTGGTTGACGTTCTCCTTGTTTTAGTCGGATCGGTATGAAAGAAACATGTCGGCGCAACCGGTTCCTTTCATCTGCTCCTCTATTTGTCAATTATCAAAATCTTTCTCGATCTAACACATGCTTAGTTGTGTTTCGTCACTTTGTATATTAGATCGTGAACTCGGGCGTAAGACTTAACCATAAAAAACCCTCACACGTATTATTGGCTAAAATTGATTCAAGACATCAAGATCCATCACTACTAAAAAACTGCTAAAAAACGACGGAAATAAAAGCGACGGACGGCGTCACTTCCAAAAGCGACGGACTAAGCGATGCTGTCCGTCGCTTTTTAATTTTTTTTTTTTTAATTTTTTTTTTTAAAAAAAGCGACGGACAGCATCGCAAAGTCCGTCGCTTTTTAATTTTTTTTTAATTTTTTTAATTTTTAATTTTTTTAAAATTTTTAATATTTTAAAAAGCGACGGACGGCGTCTCAGAGTCCGTCGCTTTTTAATTTTTTTTTTTTTAAAATTTTTATTTTAAAAAGCGACGGACGGCGTCATAGCATCCGTCGCTTTTTAATTTTTTTTTATTTTTTATTTTTTAAAAGCGACGGACGGAGTCGCAGAGTCCGTCACTTTTTAATTAATTAATTTATTATTTTTTTAAAAAAAGATTGTTCTTTTTAAGAAGCGACGGATTGCATCGCTGAGTCCGTCGCTTTCTTTTGCGGAATTTTGCACCAATAGTATATATAATAAATAATTAATTATTTTATATTGATAGAGACGCAGTCCATCGTTTTTTATTAAAAATAATTATTTATTAATTTAAAAAAAGTCACGCCGTCCGTTGCTTTTTATTAATTTTAATTGTTTAATTATTTTTTAAATTAGTGAATGACATCATCTTTATTAAATTAAACTTCTGTTGATGTGTAGTTAAATTATATATATATATGTTATTTTAATTTATAAAATTAATTTGATGGATAAATTAATTAAATTAAAATTCTGTTGATGTGTAGTTAAATTATATATATATATATATATATATAAACCTCGAAAAATTGAATTGATTAAATTAAACTTTTATTGACGTGTAGTTAAATTACACACACACACACACATATATATATAATTTAACTACACATCAACAAAAGTTTAATTTTATATATATATATATATATATATGTATGTAATTTAACTACACGTCAATAGAAGTTTAATTTAATCAATTCAATTTTTTGAGGTTTATATATATATATATATATATATATATATATATATATATATATATATTAACTTGATCGATAAATTTAATTTATCAAATTAAACTTCTATTGACGTGTAATTATATATATATATATATTAACTTGATTGATAAATTTAATTTATCAAATTAAACTTCTATTGACGTGTAATATATATATTAACTTGATTGATAAATTTAATTTATTAAATTAAACTTCTATTGACGTGTAATATATATATTAACTTGATCGATAAATTTAATTTATTAAATTAAACTTCTATTGACGTGTAATAATATATATATATTAACTTGATCGATAAATTTAATTTATCAAATTAAACTTCTATTGACGTGTAATTATATATATATTAACTTGATTGATAAATTTAATTTATTAAATTAAACTTCTATTGACGTGTAATAATATATATATATATATATATATATATATATATATATATATATTAACTTGATCGATAAATTTAATTTATTAAATTAAACTTCTATTGACGTGTAATTATATATATATTAACTTGATTGATAAATTTAATTTATTAAATTAAACTTCTATTGACGTGTAATAATATATATATATATTAACTTGATTGATAAATTTAATTTATCAAATTAAACTTCTATTGACGTGTAATTATATATATATTAACTTGATTGATAAATTTAATTTATTAAATTAAACTTCTATTGACGTGTGTATATATATATATTAACTTGATCGATAAATTTAATTTATTTAATTAAACTTCTATTGACGTGTATATATATATATATATATATATATATATATATATATATATATATATATATATATATTAACTTGATCGATAAATTTAATTTATTAAATTAAACTTTTATTGACGTGTAATTATATATATATATATTAACTTGATCGATAAATTTAATTTATCAAATTAAACTTCTATTGACGTGTAATTATATATATATTAACTTGATTGATAAATTTAATTTATTAAATTAAACTTCTATTGACGTGTAATAATATATATATATATATATATATATTAACTTGATCGATAAATTTAATTTATTAAATTAAACTTCTATTGACGTATAATTATATATATATATTTATTAAATTAAATTTGTCATATATATATATATATATATATATATATATATATATATATATATATATATATATAATTTTAATTAATAAAACTAATTTCTCTCACTTCTCTCTCACTCTCACTCTCACTCTCTCTCTTCCGCACTCACTCTCACTCTCGCGATTCCGATCGGTGCCAGGCAGCAACTCCGACCGGCGCCGTCGCTACAACACCGACCGGCGCCACGCCACCAGCCCAGCAGCGGAAGGTCGCGGGCAAGCAGCAGATCGGTCAGCCGCGGCAGCGCAGCTCGCACCAGCAGCAGGTCGACCACGCCGGCGCCGCCTCCATCCCGACCCATTCTCCTTCTCCTTTAATTCAAGGTTAGGGTTTCATAATATTATTTTTAATTTCTTTCAATTTGAGTATTTAATTTGTTAATTAGTATATTGAATTAGTTTATAATTGATTGATTGTTAGTTAGTAAGGGAATGATTTAGGATTTTTGATTGTTAGTTTGAATTAGGGATTATTTGATTGTTAGTTTGTGTTTGTTGATTGTGAATTGAAATTTTAATGTTAGGGTTAGTTTAAATTAGGGTATCTTAGAATTTGTTTGAAATTTGGTATTTCTTGAGTTAATTAGTTTGATTTTGGAATTGCATGCAAGATTAGATTGAATTAGGGTATTTAAGGAGTTGTTTGAATTTGGGTGTTATTTGAGTTAGTTTGAATTATTATTGAGATTTTAAGACTAGTAGTTTGAATTTGGGATTAGGAATAGCTAGCTAGTTGAATTTAGGATTTTAGCACTATTTAGATTTTGGGATTTTAAGACTAGTTTGAATTTGTGATTTTAAGACTAGTTTGAAATTTGAATTTATGACTAGTTTGAATTTATTATTGAGATTTTAGGACTACTAATGGTTTGAATTTGGGATTTTAGCACTATAGTTTGAATTTGAAATTTTAGAGATTTGAATTACAACTTAATTAAAACTTATAATTAATTAGAACTTGAATTTACTTTAAATTGAACTTAATTAGGAATATGAACTTGAAATTAGATTGGGGTAGTTGGAACTAATTAGCTTGAATATATAACTAATTAAGTTTAATTAAAAATTAGATATGAACTTGAATTGAAACTTCAACTTATTAAGACTTATATATATATATATATATATATATATATATATATATATATATATATATATATATATATATATATATAAAACTAATATTCTTGGATTTGAAGTTTATATGTAACTAATTTAAGGACTTTTTGTGCTAGGCAACTGAGGAAGCTCAACATAAAAAAAAGTTGATACAAAACTATATTGCTTCTTTCACAAAGTGGAGATAAGGTTGGTGCTTCTAAGTTTCTTAAGTTCAAGTACAACTGCATGTTTTTAATAATGTGTTTGTGTCCTTCAAGTATTAATACTTAGCTTTAATTTTGTGATAATGTGTTTGTTAAGCATAAGTATCAACACTAGTTGATCCTATTGATGACAAAATTGATTTTCTTGCAAGATCGATTTGTGTCCATCTAGTGTTGACACTTAGCTTTAATTTTGTGATAATGTGTTTGTTAAGCATAAGTACCAACACTAGTTGATCCTATTGATGACAAAATTGATTTTCTTGCAAGATCGATTTGTGTCCATCTAGTGTTGGCACTTAGCTTTAATTTTGTGATAATGTGTTTGTTAAGCATAAGTACCAACACTAGTTGATCCTATTGATGACAAAATTGATTTTCTTGCAAGATCGATTTATGTCCATCTAGTGTTGACACTTAGCTTTAATTTTGTGATAATGTGTTTGTTAAGCATAAGTACCAACACTAGTTGATCCTATTGATGACAAAATTGATTTTCTTGCAAGATCGATTTGTGTCCATCTAGTGTTGGCACTTAGCTTTAATTTTGTGATAATGTGTTTGTTAAGCATAAGTACCAACACTAGTTGATCCTATTGATGACAAAATTGATTTTCTTGCAAGATCGATTTATGTCCATCTAGTGTTGACACTTAGCTTTAATTTTGTGATAATGTGTTTGTTAAGCATAAGTACCAACACTAGTTGATCCTATTGATGACAAAATTGATTTTCTTGCAAAATCGATTTGTGTCCATCTAGTGTTGACACTTAGCTTTAATTTTGTGATAATGTGTTTGTTAAGTCGTTTGAATATGCTAAGATAAATAATGTGGTTTAGTTAGTGGATTGATTGTTGGTTTAAGTCTAAACTAAACTAGTTTAGGTTGTTAAGTTGTGTGAATATGCTAAGATTAATAATGTGGTTTAGTTGGTGGATTGATTGTTGGTTTAAGTCTAAACTAAACTAGTTTAGGTTGTTAAGTTGTGTGAATATGCTAAGATTAATAATGTGGTTTAGTTGGTGGATTGATTGTTGCTTTTAAGTCTAAACTAAACTTGTTTATGTTGTTAAGTTGTGTGAATATGCTAAGATTAATAATGTGGTTTAGTTGGTGGATTGGTTGTTGGTTTAAGTCTAAACTAAACTAGTTTAGGTTGTTAAGTTGTGTGAATATGCTAAGATTAATAATGTGGTTTAGTTGGTGGATTGATTGTTGGTTTAAGTCTAAACTAAACTAGTTTAGGTTGTTAAGTTGTGTGAATATGCTAAGATTAATAATGTGGTTTAGTTGGTGGATTGATTGTTGATTTAAGTCTAAACTAAACTAGTTTAGGTTGTTAAGTTGTGTGAATATGCTAAGATTAATAATGTGGTTTAGTTGGTGGATTGATTGTTGATATAAGTCTAAACTAAACTAGTTTAGGTTGTTAAGTTGTGTGAATATGCTAAGATTAATAATGTGGTTTAGTTGGTGGATTGGTTGTTGGTTTAAGTCTAAACTAAACTAGTTTATGTTGTTAAGTTGTGTGAATATGCTAAGATTAATAATGTGGTTTAGTTGGTGGATTGGTTGTTTTTTTAAGTCTAAACTAAACTAGTTTATGTTGTTAAGTTGTGTGAATATGCTAAGATTAATAATGTGGTTTAGTTGGTGGATTGATTGTTGGTTTAAGTCTAAACTAAACTAGTTTAGGTTGTTAAGTTGTGTGAATATGCTAAGATTAATAATGTGGTTTAGTTGGTGGATTGATTGTTGATTTAAGTCTAAACTAAACTAGTTTAGGTTGTTAAGTTGTGTGAATATGCTAAGATTAATAATGTGGTTTAGTTGGTGGATTGATTGTTGATTTAAGTCTAAACTAAACTAGTTTAGGTTGTTAAGTTGTGTGAATATGCTAAGATTAATAATGTGGTTTAGTTGGTGGATTGATTGTTGGTTTAAGTCTAAACTAAACTAGTTTATGTTGTTAAGTTGTGTGAATATGCTAAGATTAATAATGTGGTTTAGTTGGTGGATTGGTTGTTTTTTTAAGTCTAAACTAAACTAGTTTATGTTGTTAAGTTGTGTGAATATGCTAAGATTAATAATGTGGTTTAGTTGGTGGATTGATTGTTGATTTAAGTCTAAACGAAACTAGTTTAGGTTGTTAAGTTGTGTGAATATGCTAAGATTAATAATGTGGTTTAGTAGGTGGATTGATTGTTGATTTAAGTCTAAACTAAACTAGTTTAGGTTGTTAAGTTGTGTGAATATGCTAAGATTAATAATGTGGTTTAGTTGGTGGATTGATTGTTGATTTAAGTCTAAACTAAACTAGTTTAGGTTGTTAAGTTGTGTGAATATGCTAAGATTAATAATGTGGTTTAGTTGGTGGATTGGTTGTTGGTTTAAGTCTAAACTAAACTAGTTTATGTTGTTAAGTTGTGTGAATATGCTAAGATTAATAATGTGGTTTAGTTGGTGGATTGGTTGTTTTTTTAAGTCTAATAGTAAACTAGTTTATGTTGTTAAGTTGTGTGAATATGCTAAGATTAATAATGTGGTTTAGTTGGTGGATTGATTGTTGGTTTAAGTCTAAACTAAACTAGTTTAGGTTGTTAAGTTGTGTGAATATGCTAAGATTAATAATGTGGTTTAGTTGGTGGATTGATTGTTGATTTAAGTCTAAACTAAACTAGTTTAGGTTGTTAAGTTGTGTGAATATGCTAAGATTAATAATGTGGTTTAGTTGGTGGATTGATTGTTGATTTAAGTCTAAACTAAACTAGTTTAGGTTGTTAAGTTGTGTGAATATGCTAAGATTAATAATGTGGTTTAGTTGGTGGATTGATTGTTGATTTAAGTCTAAACTAAACTAGTTTAGGTTGTTAAGTTGTGTGAATATGCTAAGATTAATAATGTGGTTTAGTTGGTGGATTGATTGTTGATTTAAGTCTAAACTAAACTAGTTTAGGTTGTTAAGTTGTGTGAATATGCTAAGATTAATAATGTGGTTTAGTTGGTGGATTGATTGTTGGTTTAAGTCTAAACTAAACTAGTTTATGTTGTTAAGTTGTGTGAATATGCTAAGATTAATAATGTGGTTTAGTTGGTGGATTGGTTGTTTTTTTAAGTCTAAACTAAACTAGTTTATGTTGTTAAGTTGTGTGAATATGCTAAGATTAATAATGTGGTGTAGTTGGTGGATTGATTGTTGATTTAAGTCTAAACGAAACTAGTTTAGGTTGTTAAGTTGTGTGAATATGCTAAGATTAATAATGTGGTTTAGTTGGTGGATTGATTGTTGATTTAAGTCTAAACTAAACTAGTTTAGGTTGTTAAGTTGTGTGAATATGCTAAGATTAATAATGTGGTTTAGTTGGTGGATTGATTGTTGATTTAAGTCTAAACTAAACTAGTTTAGGTTGTTAAGTTGTGTGAATATGCTAAGATTAATAATGTGGTTTAGTTGGTGGATTGGTTGTTGGTTTAAGTCTAAACTAAACTAGTTTATGTTGTTAAGTTGTGTGAATATGCTAAGATTAATAATGTGGTTTAGTTGGTGGATTGGTTGTTTTTTTAAGTCTAAACTAAACTAGTTTATGTTGTTAAGTTGTGTGAATATGCTAAGATTAATAATGTGGTTTAGTTGGTGGATTGATTGTTGGTTTAAGTCTAAACTAAACTAGTTTAGGTTGTTAAGTTGTGTGAATATGCTAAGATTAATAATGTGGTTTAGTTGGTGGATTGATTGTTGATTTAAGTCTAAACTAAACTAGTTTAGGTTGTTAAGTTGTGTGAATATGCTAAGATTAATAATGTGGTTTAGTTGGTGGATTGATTGTTGGTGTAAGTCTAAACTAAACTAGTTTAGGTTGTTAAGTTGTGTGAATATGCTAAGATTAATAATGTGGTTTAGTTGGTGGATTGGTTGTTGGTTTAAGTCTAAACTAAACTAGTTTATGTTGTTAAGTTGTGTGAATATGCTAAGATTAATAATGTGGTTTAGTTGGTGGATTGGTTGTTTTTTTAAGTCTAAACTAAACTAGTTTATGTTGTTAAGTTGTGTGAATATGCTAAGATTAATAATGTGGTTTAGTTGGTGGATTGATTGTTGGTTTAAGTCTAAACTAAACTAGTTTAGGTTGTTAAGTTGTGTGAATATGCTAAGATTAATAATGTGGTTTAGTTGGTGGATTGATTGTTGCTTTTAAGTCTAAACTAAACTTGTTTATGTTGTTAAGTTGTGTGAATATGCTAAGATTAATAATGTGGTTTAGTTGGTGGATTGGTTGTTGGTTTAAGTCTAAACTAAACTAGTTTAGGTTGTTAAGTTGTGTGAATATGCTAAGATTAATAATGTGGTTTAGTTGGTGGATTGGTTGTTGGTTTAAGTCTAAACTAAACTAGTTTATGTTGTTAAGTTGTGTGAATATGCTAAGATTAATAATGTGGTTTAGTTGGTGGATTGGTTGTTTTTTTAAGTCTAAACTAAACTAGTTTATGTTGTTAAGTTGTGTGAATATGTTAAGATTAATAATGTGGTTTAGTAGAGTCATGATTGAGCTCGATGGATCATCGTAAGTTTGTTTTGTTATCTATTTGTTAGTTTATTTTATTTATATCTTATACTTTAATATATTATTCATGAACTAACATATTTATTATGTGTTTTACAGGTGGTATCCTGCAAAGGATGCTGCCCAGGCTTTAAAAGAATGTGTTAGAAGACTCTATACACAGGCTTATCACTCTTGGACCGAGATTCCAAACAGTATACGCCAGGCGATGTTTAATAACTTTAAGGTATATATTTTTTAGTTAAGTTTAGTATACTTTACTTTTTTTTACTATCGATATAATTAACGTTATTCAATTTTTTTTTTAGACTATGTGTACTTGGGAGTCGAGGTACAATTTGGTCATTGCGACCACATTTGAGAGAAAGGCATCCACTAGACTGTCTGCCTGGCTAAAGAGAGTTCGGGATTATGGTGTACGTCCCGGTTGGATGTTACCTAATGTTTTTGATGAATTGAGTGTGTATTGGAAAACAGACGAGTTTATGGCAATATCAGATCAAGCCACAAAGGCTAGAGGCAGTCTTAAAGGTGGCTCGTTGCACACCGGAGGTGCAAAGACGGTTGGAACAATTGCACGAGAGATGGTAAGTTCTTATTTAAACTTTTAAATAAATAATTAGTTGATTTATATATATCGTTATAAATTTCAAATTTTTTTTTGTAGGAAAAAGAATTGGGACGCCCTCCCATTGAACCAGAGGTTTTCAAGAAGACTCATGTAAGGAAGAAAAAAAATGAATCGGATCCAGATGTGTGGGTGGAGGAAAGGGCCGAACGAACTTTTGTAAGTTATTTAATATGAATAATATATATATTAATAGTGAATATATAATATATTAATGTCAATTTTTATATTTAATATGCAGAATGACTTTCAACACTACGTCGCTGAGAATCTAGATAGTTCGGTCCAATTGACCCCTGAACTGTCCACTCAGATTTGGAAAGAAAAAGTGGTAGGGGGGACACACAAGGGTAGATGCTATGGTTTAGGCTCTCGAAATGATGTTAGACGACTCCTGTCAGGCTTAGAAGGTATTGGATCGTCACGTCAAGCCGAGGCACTTGACGCTGTTCAAATTGCTGCTATGTCGGATCAAATAGCTAAACTTACAGCAGCACTAGCAGAGTCGGAGCAAAGAAGAGTAGCTGAACAAAAAAACATGAATGAAACTGTTCAGCAAATCAAAGAACAAGTGATGAACCTCGCTCGTCGACCTAATACTTCGGCTCCTGATGACACCGACGACGAGAGTGATGATGATGATTATGTAGATCTCACTCCCTAGTTTATATCTTTGGACATTTATAAACTTTTTTAAACAAATATTGAAAGATTTTATAATTTTATAATTTATGATTTATGTACTTTTGAATGTTATTTTATATTTTGTTTAGATTGTTATAATTGTGTGTTTGATTGGGCTGAATACTGTAGTATTGAATTGAATTGAATACAATTGAACTTCATTTGCAGGTGGGCAGCAGAAACTTTCAAGTTTCTGCTGCCAAAAATAAAGCAGGAAAAGCGACGGACTGCGTCGTTTTGTCCGTCGCTTTTCTGGGTTTTATTTTTTAAAAATTCCAGAAAAGCGACGGACAGCGTGGTTTTGTCCGTCGCTTTTCTGGGTTTTTTTTAAAAAAATTCCAGAAAAGCGACGGACAGCGTGGTTTTGTCCGTCGCTTTTCTGGAAAAATTCCCAGAAAAGCGACGGACAAAACCACTCAGTCCGTCGCTTTTTAGGAATTTTTTTTTAAAAAAAATTTCGGAAAAGCGACGGACAGCGTCTCAATTTAGAAATTAAAAAAAAAAAAAAAAACAAAAGAGACGGAGTCCGTCGCTATTTTGAAAAAAATAAAAAAAAATCAAATTTCCAAAAATAGACGCTGTCCGTCGCTTTTTGCGACGCTGTCCGTCGCTTTTAAAAGCGACGGAGTCCGTCGCTTTTTAGCGACGCAGTCCGTCGCTTTTTGGAAAGCGTCGAGCTAAAAAGCGACGGAACTGATTGCGTCGCTTTTCCGTCGATTTTGACGCGAAAAGCGACGCAGTCCGTCGCTTTCTGGCGTCTTTTTTTTAAATTATTTTAGTAGTGCATATAGAACTTTTTTCATAGGAATGTGCTTTGGAAACTCATGATTTGACGATTTTTGGATGTATTGTTTGAACCACTTTCACACTTCATGAACATAATTCTTAGGTACTTTTTTGGAGTGAAATATCTTGTCTCACAACTCCGTCCTTTTTATTTTTGGAGTAAACCACTTCTTCAAGAATATGCTTACCAACTCCATTCATGTGGTGATGGAGTTTGGTGGCAAGTTGTGGATCAAAGTTCTTCTCCCGTGAGGGAGTACTTGTATACCCTCGATCTAATAGCGATGTTAGAGGCTTTACCCAACTTATGTATCACACACTAATAAAATTCTTCAAGTATTAATGGGAGTTATCATCTGAAGAATTATGAAATAGCCCCTTAAATGCCTGCATAAAACTTAAAAGATCAAGCATTCCCTTGAGGTGTCACAATAGCATTAGTGTAGTCAATTTCCTAATCCAGATCAACAAATACGTTAAATTTTTTTATCCGAATTAACTTCTTGTTGTTGTTGCGTTCATTTAGGTGACCATTGCCCAATAGACTCATGCGTCCATTTACGTAGTGATATCCTGAGTCACAACCAAAACAATCAAAGTTATTCTCCGGCCAGAAAAGAAACAAATGGGGATTTATTTAATTTTTTTGTGTATCAAGTTCTCATCTTTGATTTATGCAAATAAAATGGTAAAGAAAACATAATCAATGAAGTTATTCTTCAGCTGATCAAAAATTTTAAGAAAAGTAATTCTTCATCCAGTTGGAGCAAACATTCTTTGATGAAAATGGAAATTTGCCTAAAAGTGAAACTGACAAATACTGCATTTTTGGCAATTTAATTTCTGTGATTTCAATGTGACTCAATTGATTTGTTGGCAATTGGTTTCAGGAAGAACATGAAAAAGGGTATTGCTACCACTATGTTAATGGATTAGTTTAGCTTCTTAGTTGTGTTATGTTAATTTATGAAAGTACACTCGAATTGCCAAAGCAGATATGTTGACTTGTTGCCTTCTTTGGCAATCGAACTCCCTTTTATAAGATGATAATAATAATAATACCTCATGTCCAGCCCTGTTATGTTATATATAAGTGAATAAATGACATATAATATTTTTTATTCAAATTCATGGTCTTTTACTTCAACTCAGCCTCACACAATTATCTTCTCCGTCATATTCCTTTTTTTTAAGGTCTTTTCATCATATCTATTCAGATTTGATTGTCTTCTTCGTTGCACCCCTCCCATTTCTTTATTTGATTTGGTGTTTACAAGTACGAATGTAAAATTTGAGAAGTTATAATGAATGCGTGAAAATCCAAGTGATTATATTATATACACGAAAAGCACTGATAGAAAGCTTGAGAAAACAATTGGAGCAGTAGCAGCTGAAAAATAGAGAAGAAGGAGGGAAAAAAATAAAATAAAATAGGCTAAAGAAGTCTCTCACGCGTCACTATTGACTATGATACACTCAATTTGTCACACTAACAAAAACTGTTAAAATGACATAGCGAAATTGGACATAAGATGTTAAAAATGATTAAAGACTAGTTAAAATATTTAAGTGAAAAACTTTAAATGCAAGCTAATGAATTCCGCCTATATATATATATATATATATATATATATATATCTATATTACCTTAAAAACATGAACTCCTAACTTGAATGTTAAATTACTATAATATTCCTAACTTAGGTTGTGACTTTTTCGATGAGTTGTGACTTTTCAGATGAGTTGTGACTTATTCCAAATAGTAGTGATTTTTCGATGAGTTGTGACTTTTCAAATAGTTGTGCTTTTTCAATAAGTTGTGACTTTTTTCAAAGGGTTGTGATTTTTCGATGAGTTGTGACTTTCCAAATAGTTGTGAATTTTTCAATAAGTTGTGACTTTTTCAAAGGGCTGTGACTTCTCGGAAAGGTCATGACTTTTCAGATAAGACACAAAAAAACACTTCTTCATACCACCATTTGTTGACTATAAATAGAGGGGGTTTCCTCTCATTTTTCAACCACAATTTTTTTTAAATCTTCTATTCTTCTTCTTCTTGCATTTTAAAATTTGTGTTTTATTATCATTGAGTGAATTCGAAGCATAGTGGAATATGATGTACCACTAGTCAGATGAAAAATAATTTTAATGATATAATATTATTTTTTTCTCAATATATACAACAGTATGTAATGTTCCAATATATGATGTTAACATGATGTAGTCTAAATTCATTTGTTTTTATTAACAGTTTCTCTTGTGATGTAGATATATGCTTCTGGATATCTTTTTCTAAAATTTAGAGAATTTTCACGATTTTTTTTATGGTCAAGACAAAAGAATGACTTTATTTATCAATGCTACCTATGTGATTTAGATTGTCAAAAAGTTTGCTTCAAAATAATTATTACTATATAAACATTGCCCTTTTGTTTACTTATTTACTATTTCTTAATATTTTAGTATTTTAGACAAGAAAAGTTCATATGACTTGTCATAAAATTAGTTGATGTTTGTATTAATTTAATTTTTATTATTTTTAATAGCTAATTTTTATGAGATAAATATTCTCATTAATGAAAATATATATTTATATTTGGGTAGGCATTTGTATTTTAATTAAAGTATTATATATGTCATAAATGCATTATCAAGTTAACAAGATCTTCTAACTTCAAAAATATATTATTTTAAAATGTTCAGAGTTATTTTCTTTTAAAAAAGCTCACAACAAATGTAAAAATATGTGAATATACACGAATCATTTAAAATTTTATCATTTACAAAATAATTTTTATAGTCAGTAATATGGAATAAACATTTACATTTGGTTCCTACACTAAATTAAAATCTAATAACTATAAAAAAAAGTAACATTAATTAGAAGTCCTATTTATTTATGTAAGTATAAAATTTATTAGAAATTCAGCTACTGCACATTAATTCTTTAGTTATAACATTATAAATTCTCTTAGTTATTACTAATTACTACAAACGGTATTCAAACTCTTTTACATTCTTAGTTATAATATTATGAATTTCATTGTTATTACATTAATTATTTCTATCTTTCATCTTTCCTTATATTAAATTTTGACCAATAATTTTTCATAATATTATACCACCCTTATATATGTGATAACACTGTTTTGTTATTTTTCCTTTGACAAATCATGTTTGGTTGAATAAATTGAAAAATCGTTTACAAGTATATGAACTATATTTGTGTTGGGTGTAAAATGAACAAGTGATTATATATATGATTTCACAGAGAGAATATATTCTTTAATTTTAATTTTTAGTTTTTTCGATTAAAAAAGTGGAAACCTTTATGAGTTAACTATGGACAGACAGATAACTATATGTATATATAATACAAATTAATATATAGAAAATAATTCTAAAAGATAAAATGTAGTTGTTTTCTACACATATTCATATGATATCTAAACAGTTTAACGTGGAATACATGTGCAAAACACATCTGGTTAGATTATAAGAAAAATACACAACAAATATCGTCTATAAGGTAATTAATGAGATACGACTAATTACATGATTGAACCTCATCAAATTGAAATAAATATATACATTATTGCATTTAACTAATAAAATTTTTCATTCATCATCTTCATAGGTTTGCGTGAAAAAAATAAATATATGATGATCCACATTGAACATTCACAGAATAATCTACAATATTATTTTGTATTAAGCTTATTATTCAAATCTTCACTTAAATAAGCAATACTATTTATCATAACATATATTTTCTGAATTGGTAATCACGTGCAACACACGTGTTAAAAAACTAGTGTGTGTGTATATATATATATATATATATGACATATATTCTTTTTTATTCAAATTCATGGTGTGTTACTTCACCTCACCCCCACATATTCATCTTCTCCGTTGTATTTTTTCTTTTAGTGTTTTTTTGCTATACCCATCCAGATTTCACTATCTTCTTCACTGCAGTCCGTCCTATTTCTTCGTTTGATTTGGTGTTTACAAGTGGAATGCGAAATTTGAGAAGTTATAATAAATGCGCGAAAATTCAAGTGATTATATTGTACATACAAGAACCACTAATAGCAAGAAGCTTGGAAACACAATTGGAGCAATAGTGACTAAAAAATAGAAAAGAAGAAGGGAAAAGAAATAAAATAAAATAAAATAGGCTAAAGAAGTCTCTCACGCTTCATTAGTGACTGTGATATGCTCACTTTGCCATATCAGCAAAAAAATATTAAACTGACATAGCAGCATAGAACACAAAATGTTAAAAATGAATAAAGCCTAACTAAAATATTTAAATGAAGATTAATGTCAACTTTAAATGCATTCCACCTCCATAATGATTAAAAAAAAATATAAAAATGATTTACTTATCTAATTTGAAATTCAAATTGATGATTGCCACAAAACATTGGATAACTGATAATCTTTTTGATGTAAATAATCCATCAATCAAACAGTGTCTATAAAGTTAATTAATGATCAAACTTTACCACTATTGTAATCTACTCCACTACTCCACTACCCCACTACCCCACCCCACGCCCCACCACCACCAAATATCAAAACAACAAAACAAAAATAGACAGACACAACACACAAATCTCTCTGTTATTCTGTTTTTCTTTGGTTCTTCTTTCTTCTTCCTTCTTCTTCATAAAAAAAATCTACTTTCACAGCAGATTATTACCCCTTTTAGATCTCCTATTTGACTCCATTAATGAGTTGAAACCAAGTTATACCCTCGATCCGAGTTGAACTCAGTTCTTGGTACTATTTTTCTTGTCATATTCTGCAATGTTGGGTTCCTTTTCTTGAACCCCTTTACAACAATGTCGGCTTCACTTGCTGCATTTGAACGTCCACGTATCGGTACTTCAAATACGGTAAAGTTTTTAACTTTTCTTTCAATTTTGTTTTTTTTTTTAAAATTTTTTTATGTTTATGATGGTCAAATGAAAAAAAATTGAGACTTTTTGATATGGTTTAGGCTAGAATTATCAAAGAATAATTTGGGTCAATGAGAAATAATATGCCTGACTTGAGAAAAATTATGTTTTGTTGGAGTGATACATGTTTTAATCTAATAGATAGGAGGGAAATGGAAGGAAAATTATGGTTTATTTGTTAAGAAGTTCAGGATTTTTGTAATTGAGTTGTGAGTTGTTTTAACCAGATGATAAAGTTAGAATAGAGAAGGAATTGTTGGGTCACTGAAATGTCAATTGTAGTCAAATTAGTAAAACAACAACATACCCGGTGTAGTCCCACAAAGTGGGGTTTGGGGAGGGTAGACTCAGAGGTAGAGAGGCTGTTTCTGAAAGACCCTCAAAGAAGTAATGGAAGTGAAAGCATAACAAAACGTTCTATAGTCAAATTAGTGCTATTTGAGAAAAATAGGACCTTTTATGGGATTGCATTGGAGTCAATTTTGGGTCATTGTATTGTCAATGATGGTCAAATAATTTTCATTTAGAAACAATATGGACCTTTCTCCTAGCTCATAGTTAGAGAGGCGGTATCTGATAGACCCTCAAAGAAGTAATGGAAGTGAAAGCATAACAAAGCGTTCTATGGTCAAATTACTACTATTTGAGAAAAAAGGGACCTTTATTGGAATTGGATTAGAGTCAATTTTGGGTTATTCTGTAGTCAATGATGGTCAAATGATTTTCATTTAGAAACAATATGGTTCTTCTTTCTCTTGTTTTCTGGATGATTGGAGCTAATACGTGTATTCCCAGAAAATAAGTTAAAAAAGTGAAGCAAATTATGAGACTGAAGTCATCAATAGTAAAATGACTTTCATTTCAGGAAGTTAGGTTATTTTGATTCCGTTTGCAGTTGTTTACCCAAAAGATAAGCTGATGAATGGAAATTGGTCAGTGTGAATACAACTATTTTTCAAGACAGGTGTGAATACAACTATAGTCACCTCATATGATATGCATTAGACATTATGATCTACTGATTGGAGTTACACCTGTTTAACCAAAATTTAAGTTAGAATTTAGTGCAAGATTTGGTCTTTCTGAAGTCAATTTCGGCCAAATGATTGTGATTAAGAAAATAGGACCATTTACCCAGAATTTTTTTTTTGAGTCAATACGATTGAGTGACAGTCAAATAATTTTCATTCAGAAACTAATGATTCTCTTTTTAGGTTAGATTTGATTTACCCTATACGTTGTAATTTGGAAGATATAGGATAAGTATGTTTGATACATATTTTGTATTTATTGGGGTCCAAAAAGAGAGACAGATACACACATTAGTTTTTGGATTGTTGAAATATATATATATGTGTGTGTGTGTGTGCGCGCGCGCGTGTGTGTGCGTGCGTGTGTGTGTGTATTTTATTCCCTTAAAATATATTCTGTGTCATACCTGAAATTTATGAACATGTATCTTTCTTTTAGCTGAGAACCTGTCTCATGCTAAAAGGAAGAAACATCACCTTGAACTCTTTTACATCTGGATCATGACCCCAGCCTGTATTGGTTGGTGTAATTGGAATGAAAGAAACAGGAGATTTTTCGATCGAGTTTCAACTCCAATCTGTAAGCTTAATGCTAGTTGTTTGGTTAACCTTTTTAGCTGGGCTTACTCTTCCCCTGTAAATAACTTAGATTACTACCTGTATTTTGTCAGCTCCTTAGCTCTGTAAGCTTTTTGTTCTTACTGAGCTGAAAGATCCCCTTTTGTATCTTTTGCATCTACTGGATGCTTAATGAAATCTCACTTCATAAAAAAAAACTCTTTTAGATGTTATATAATCAGGGAAATTAGAAGGCAAGCTATGTATTTGCTGCAAGTTTTTTTCAATTTCTTGCCAAACATAATCTAATGGAAATTCCAAAAGGAACACCAGAATGGACATGTAACTGTTATCGATTACAAGTATTAATTTGCATTTTAAGGGCAAGAATACAATTCTCTTCTTTTCAAATAGATGTAACTCTGGAACAAATTATTTTTGATAACTATAACACGTGAACAAATGATGACCTACAACTCAATATCTGTCAAGTACAATTAGAAACTTTCATGTATAGTTCACCATTATGCAAAATAAAAAAAGAAACACTTTGTTGTTTATAGTTCGCTGGATTAGGCAAGATAAGTTATAGAAGCTAGTACATCAGAGCTGGAATGGTTACCAAGATTAAGCATGCAAACATGTGATTAGATTATAGGTCTTTTCTTCTTCACATATCATTGCACCATGTAACTAGTGGCCCACAAGGAATAGAAAGAAAAACTATGTGCCATTAATGGCTTTTTCACTGATCTGTTTTTTATCAGTAATAAGAAGATATTATTGAAGAAAGAATATCACTAAGCAAGTGCTTCAAAACATAGTTAAAAATTGTGCAAATCCCGGATCAATGGCATCGATATCATGTACAAATAGCAGGTTGCACCAACAAGCTAACAAGAAAAGAGTTCTCAATTTAAGGCTAAGTAAATTTCTTGATGAGCCTTCAAAATTTTGTAGTTTCTTTTGGTCCAGTTAGTCTACCAGATTGCAATTGGAATGGTGTTCCAGATTTATTTTTGAGTGATTATTGAGTCCTCTTTACACTTAAGAAACTCCAGGTGGAGTTTGGCATTCTACTCCCAGAATGGCAAAGCCTTGCTGTGTATGAAAAGATGACAAACATCTTCGGGGTGTTTGTCACAAAGAAGGCATCTGCTACAGAGTTGGAGACCGAAGGTTTGTCTGGGTGAGATGAGACAGACCTATCTAGCCATGAACCAAGATACCTTTAGGAGTACTTCGTTGTGTCAAATCATTTACCATGACCAAAATTCTCTATTATCATGTGCAGACAGCTACTTATAGCATGATTTGACCCAAAAAATTACCACTTTGCTGATCCCTACAGTATTCAAGTCCATCTTTGATTGGTCCAGTGAAGCGTTACCAAGCACAAATTGTAGCTCACAAGTATTTCCCAATCATTCAAATTTGTTCTGAGAAGGTGATCCCAGCCTTGTGCAGTAGATATTACCGCATTATGAAGAGAAGACATGCAGTAAATTTCATGAAACAGATCTTTTGAAGGAGAGTGCCCAACCAAGTGTTTTCCCTAAATCTAATTTTCCTGCTGTTTCCATGTAAAAAACCAAAATTTTCATTTAACTTGCTCCATGAAGAGTATATCTGCTTCAAGATTCCTACTTCATTAGGAGCCTTTGAACCTTTTGTTAACCAAGGACCTTAATAGGAGAATGTTTCAACTACTACCTGTCACCAAAGTGCGTTTTCCTCCTGGGTGAACCTCCAATGCCTTTTCAACAGTGTAAGCTTCCGCTACTGAGGCCCCACTGTTCCTGTTCCTACTTGGATGACATTGATGAGGCAGAAAAACATTTTTAGTTTATTCCCTTGCAAAAGGAAATCACTTCTCAACTTGCCCATTCTTTTCAAAACCAAGCCTAGGGTGGGGAAGAGAGACATGTTGTATGTCCTTACAGAAAAAGAGTGACATGGTGTATGTGGGTAGAATGACAAGGCATTCTCATTCAACTCTTTCATTATCCACATTAGAAAGGGATTGGAATAGCAGTTGAGTTCCTCAGAATTAAGGAAACCTTCACCTAATAACGACCTTCTACACCCTCTCTATCGATCGAGCTTCAGGGGTCCTATGAGAATCCAGTTCTCTGACGGACCTCAAACACAAGGTCAAAAATTTACTTGAATTTGTTTCACTTTGAGAAAACAAAAAAACATAGTCACTGGGTTGTAGCCACGAGATGTTGTTTGAACAATAATCATGAGAACCTGTCGAGAGGTCATCAATAAAGGTATGTTTGTCAAAATTTCACTGAAATTGTTACCGTAACTATCACTAAAACAGAGACTTGGAGTTGCTGAACGATGGTTGGAAAAACGTAGTGATGTCGGAACAGTTTCCAGAGCAAGGTGTGTTGCCACTAGATTGATCACCGAAAATTGGCAACAATAGTAAAATTATAAAAAGGAGAAGCAGCATCCAAGGGGTCAATGAAGGTGGAATGAGAATCATGGGCATACATAGTGGTCGATGAAGGTGGAATGAAGATCATTGGAGAGTAGCAATCAACTTCTAGTAGAGGCAAAAAAATTATATGATTACTTGTCATATGTCTAAATCTTGGTGGATAAAGTTATCCGGTATCTTTACTTGTTTGGAAGGTGCCACACAAGTTGACCCAAAGACCACTTTATTCAAAGAAAAGTAGAAAAAGAAAGCACAAAGTAATATTTAAAAAATACAAAAAAGAAATATTTAAAAAGTAGAGCACTTTTTGACTGGTCATTAGATAAAAGCTACTTGTATCTACAGAGGCTTTGATATTACATGAATAATTTTTGTTGATAAAGGATACTATGTAAATTAGTTAGAAAAGAGGAAGGATGTATTGATGATTTGATGAATAGAAACACGTACGAATTTATAGATCTCAACCAGGATATGTATATGTTTTTGTCCAATGTGTGAAATATCTAGTTTAACAACTTATAACCTGACATCCAACTTACAATTACTTTACAACTAATGACCACTTAGGTCCTCTAGTCAGTTCCTTATAAGACATCATAATTCTTGATGCAGACCTGTGTTTGATTTCACTGGATTTCAGAGATGAGAACTAGTTTCCTATTATCTTCTTATTTACCAGTTGAGGTTCTAGAGCTAAGATGAATCTTATTTTTGTCTAACCTACTTGTCTTTCCTGTTATTATCTTTTTGAGAAGTGAATCAGTTTTATTAATATTAAGCTGCACCAAGTAGGTGCAATGATGAACAAGCAAAATTGAGTCCCTGGATAAATGCAGGGAACTTCTAACACACTAACCATATCATATACATATAACAACTTACACAAAAAAGCCAAACAATTACAAGTAATTTATATTTGGACCCGTTTGGCCATAAATTTTTCACTTTTTTCCGGAATAATTTTTCACTTTATTTGAGTATCCTTGTTTGGCCATGAAAATTCCAAACCTAAATTGAAGTTGTATTGCAAATTCGGAGAACAACTTATAACCTGTTTTTCAACGTACATTTCACTTTTGAAGTTGTATTTAAGTACATTCAAGCATAAACATTATTCCAAATATTCTTTGTAAAAAGTATAACCAAACACAATTCCATCTTCACCTCCAACTCCATAAATTCCAAATAAAGTGAACAATATTTGGAATCTATGGCCAAATGCCTACTTAAGCTTGTAAATAGGTTCTGCCTTGCTTTCGTACCACATTTGAAGAGATCTCTTTGGTAAATGTTTTTGAAAACAGATGAACCTTTTCTTCAGCTTTCCTATTACCAACTCCTTAGTTTGATCATATTGTTTTTATTGCACTTCTGTTTTGCCTTTCTATTACTAACTTATTTTGTATCTTGTTTTTATCTTGTTCAATTTTATCGGAATAGTCTTATCTGCTTAGGGAGTTGTTTCATGGTTCATGGCTTTTCCCCTGTTTCATGAATCATGTATTTTCCTTGTTATTTATTCTTAATACTGTTTTTCTAGTGTTGCTTCTTATTTTTTGAATATTTATTTTCTCTTGCTTTTATCTTCTTCTTGGTGAGATAAAAGATCTGTTCACGACGTCATAAGATGTTTGCTCCTTTATGTAATGCCTTCATCCAGAATCAAATAAAGTCTGAACAAATGAAGTTACTGCCATTTAGAATTCAGAAATATGCAGAGCTTGACAGCGCTGAACTTCAAAATCCAACATTATGCTATTATTGATCTATATGAAGATAATAGTCTCCAAATCTTATAGTTCATTGTTTTTAATTATACTTTCTTCATGAAGACAGTATTGTCTCTTCTTTAAATGCTTCTAATCTTGTTTTACAATTAGAATTCTTGGGCTTCAAGTTTTTAACTGGCGCCCCTTTGCAGGTTTTCAAGAGCGGGCCGCTGTTTATCTCTTCAAAAGGTTCGTAAAGCTTTTCCAGTTTCCTTGACACCTTTGTGTTTTGATGATTGTTATGCTGGTCACTCATGATTTGGCGTATTTCTCATGCACTAGTTGGTTATAACTTTGTCAACAAGCTTTTACTTGATAATGACTTTATGTTATATATTAATCCAGGGCTACACTTTTTTTCTAGTCAGTAGAAGTTCAACAATATCCATTGAGATAAAAGACTAAATTTGCTGTTCTTCTCAAAAGGCTCGTCTGATCATTTGAGGATCTTAGATCTTGATAGGCCAGGAGGTTCCATTAAGGCATCAACACCTTTTTTCCTCTTATGTTGTTGAGGGAATTTTGGAATATAATCAATTTAGGAAGCTGAGGTACTTTTCCTTGTGGTGGGTAGTGAGTGGGGAATGCAGAGAAATCCAGTATGACGGCTTTCAGAAGTAAGGAAAGGGATAGTCCTATTGACCCTGATCTATTTGGTTTTGATTCTATAGTGATAGAAACAAACATGCAAATGTTAGTTATGAAGGTGCGAACCTGGGAAAATTCATTGATAAGATTGAAAATAAGAGAGCAGTGTGCAAGTAGAGAAAGGGCCTAGAAAGTACTCTAGTAGGGAAAATGCCCTCAGGCACATTATCCAAGACCACCAACTGAGGTCCCTTTTGGCTCAGTTCTGTGTCATTGAGAAGCATAGAGGAGTACCCACTGGTCCATAATTTAAATTCAACTGGTGATGTGGGTCCCCCAAAGGAGCACGTGGAAAGCTCAGGGGTATGAAAAGCTCTAGTTGACAACTGTGTAAAGTAATTGGGCCCTCTTTTGATTAAATCTCTTTGGGCTATGACTTTTAATTCCGAGCTCAAAGCTTTAGAAGTGGCTCCGCCCAAGACTAAATTAACAGCAGAGCCTTTCTTAGACTCTATTTCTCTTGCAAAGAAAATAGCAGTCTCTCAAAAACTGACTCAAAGGAGATGTGAGGATATCAATGGGAAGATGAGGCAAAGAAGAAATATGCATGCAATTATCTGAAGTTGCTATGCGTGAGGAGATGGAGGAAAATAATTCGAGAGTTGACACATAGGGGGATCAAAACATACAGACGCAAAGGGAGACAACAACAACACCGCATAACTCTAATCAGAATAAGGAGGTGGGAGAGGTTAATTTCTCGGAATCACTGATGGTAATGTATTCAGAATCTGAGCCTTTGAAGATTGACAATAGTGAGCAGGAGGAAGACTTAAACTCATCAGCTACTGCTTGAGTACAAGAAAACATGATAAAACTTGGTCAACAGTTTGGAGTAGACTTCAAAGTGTGCAAGAGAGAAGCTCTTCTTTTTCTGACAAAACTGGATCAGAGGAGAGAAAAAGAGAAGGGCGGGGAGAAAGGGGGAAAGAAGAATCAAGACTCAAGACAAACAATACAGTACCAACGGAGTTGAGGAATCTATTCTTTGATATGAACTTCAAGGATGGGGAACCTAGGTCTAGTGGGAGGATGTAAGCCTTAACAAATCAATGAAAGTAAAAAATTTCTATCGTGGCATGCTAGGGAACTCAATGTGGGGAGTAAAAGGGACATGGTCAGGAAGTTGTTGCATCAATGGGGGGCTGATATCTATGTAATGGTAGAAACTAAAATAGATTGAACCACCTGATTGTCTATTACAGAGTATATGGAGCAATAGATAGAAAGGAGCAATACACAAGGAGGCTCAGGGAAGTAGTGGGGGTATTTTAATTCTTCGGGATAAAAGAGTGGGGAATGGGGAACTTGTGGAGATTGGCAACCTGGGATATTCAGAGGAGTCAATGATGACTTCAGTTGGAATCTCAGTGCAGTATATGCGGACTGTAATAGGGAAGTCAAAAGGATGTTATGGGAGGAATTACAAACCATTAAAAACGGAGTTGATGGTCCTTGGGTAGCATGTGGGGATTTCAATGTGACAAGATACCCTGTAGAAAGATCCAATTGCCACAGGATCAGTGGTGCCATGATTGGCATTTCAGCCTGTATTGAGGAGCTAGAGTTGATTGACCCCTCTTTGTTAAGGGGGTCATTCACATGGAAAAGGGGGGAAGAACATAGCAGTGCATCAAGAATAGACAGATTCTTGCACTGTTCATAGTGGGGGGAAAGTTGCTCAACATCCAACAGAAGTACTTCCCAAATTAACATCTGATCATAACCCAATAACTTTGACATGTGGGGATTGGGAGTGGAAGAAATCCTATTTCAAATTTGAATCTTGGTGGTTGGAGGTGGATGGTTTCAGAGACAGGGTCAAGGAATGGTGGATGTCATTCAATGTTGAGGGCAGAGCAGAGTATGTATTAGCTGAAATGCCTAAACTACTGAAAGGAAAATTGGAGTGGAGCTAAGCTAACAGGGGTAACTGGACACAGAGAAAAGAAGACACTCTCAATCAGATATCAAGTTGGGAGAGGATACATGAAGATAGGGCTCACACTGATTGTGTCATTCCAACATACGTTATTTTCACCCCCTAGCCTCCATCCCCACTGCTAAGAAGTCCCACATAGGTAGAGGGATGGGAATTTGGTCTCCTTATATGGACTTGGACAAATCTCCCCTCATGAGCTAGCTTTTGGGGTTGCGTTAGGCCCAAGTGCCATATCTTTACATCCACCAGCCCCCTCTCTTAGCCCAACCCCACCTCCCATAATATTTGTCTAGATTATATACAAATGCTTTTAGGACAATATGTTTTGTTTACGTACCAAACACAAGAAAATAAGTAAGAAATCTACTTATTTTCCTAGAAAACATTTCCCCAAAAAACAATTTTTATAGGTAACATTTTCCTCATACTGCAGAACACACCCCAAGTGTTGTGGGACTTCTTTATGGGCTTGCACAAGTTGGTTTATTATTGGGATCAAATTGTTCTTGGGAGGAGACTTGCTATCCAAGATATATTTGTATAATAATGGATTCATTAAAAAATAATGTCTACATTGGTTGAGAGTTATGTGCCATCCATTTTGTATGGAAACCTTTGTTTTTCCACCATTATCTGACCAAGTTGGTCACTTGATATCCTAATTGTTAAATTATAACTTTCTGCAGGATTAGGTTGGAAGTCTTGGAAAAAGCGTTGGTTCATTCTTACACGTACATCTCTGGTCTTTTTCAAGAATGATCCTGTTAGTATAATTTCTCACTTTGTTCTTTATTTCCAAAGTTGATTTTTTCTATTCGATTGTTTATTTGGTTGCATATTCTACTTCTCAAGAAAAGAGAGAATCATTGCTTGTATTGAAGCTGATGATTTAATTCTAGAAAAAACAGCTAGTAACTACTCTTTCCTTCTCTTTGCTTTTCGAAATTTGATAGTTTAAATTTACAGAAAAAGGTCAAATATATCCATGTACTATCATAATTAGTTTAAATATACCCCTTGTCATACCTTCGGTCCAAATATACCCCTCCCGTTATACTTTCGGTCCAGATATACCCCTCTCATTATACTTTGGCACAAAGTTGTCCTTAGTTTTGATGAAGGGACATGCCCCAAAAATTAAATACCCAATTTTTTAGAAACCCAACCATTTAACTCGTTCCTACCGATGTTCTTTTCTTTTCATCATCTAATACTTCTCTTTCAATACCCAAAGCTTCAAAGCTTGTTTTCTCATGGTGGATTTTATTCATTTTTTTCAATTTTTTTAAAAAGAAAGAAGATGATTCGTCCAAGATTGTTTGCCAAACCACCCTTTAGAATGTGAAGGCTGTTGACAAAAAGAGAGAAAGAAATCCACCATAAAAGAACAAGCTTTGAAGCTCTGGGTATTGAAAAGAGAAGAAGAAGATGATGAAAAGAAAAGAAAGTAAAGAAAATAGGTCAGATGGGGTTAAACGGGTGGGGTTCTATAAAAATCGGGTATCTAAAATTGGGGGTGAGTCATTCGACTTTGAGGCCATCTCCAACCCATCTCTATTTTACTCTCTATACTCTATATTTGGAGGGTAAAATAGAGAATAGGGTCTCCAACCACACTCCAAAAAACCCTCTATTCTTCATTTTATAGAGAGGTGAATAGTAATTCTCTAAATTTGGAGAACTTCTATTCATCCTCTCTATTACACTTTTTGATTGTTTTAATCTTGTTTATATTATATAACATTTGTAATTAACATATTGTAAATTATATAAGACCACTAATTAAGTCTCTAATATTCGTAATTATTTTCTAATGTAATATATACATTATATTAATTTTAATTTTATGTTAATTTATAACTTTTACTAATGAGGTAAAAAAATATTTGAGATGCAAGTTAGTTTTATTATAATTAGTAATTTTATTTAGAAAATAACCATCACAAAAATGAAAAGTGCATGTGTTAAGCGAGTAATTAAATCAAAAACATCTAAAAATATTATTATTGACAAGTCTACTACATTCCGAATTAACAATTTTCAATTTTTTAAAATTATTTTTGTCACTTTAATTATGTAATTGAAAATTATAATTATTTATCATTATGAAGAATGCACAAAATTTAAATGATAATTCAAACAATCTACTTTTATGAACTAATTAGTAAACTACACTTTTTAATGAGCATGAAAATACTTGATGCAATAGTAGAACATTTATGAGAGCAACGTAATAATCTTGAAAGTTGATTATTTATGTAAAATTTAAAATAAATTTTATGATGATGTAATAATTATGTAATTGTATTTCATGAATGATTTCACTTTGTTTGAATTTTCCATTATTATGTATAATATATAATATATAATATTTACTTGTAATTTATGTTATTTAAAAATTTATGGTAAAACATAATTTTATATTACATATAGGGGGATTATTTGAAAAAAATATGATTTATATTATGAAATAATAAAATAAAATAAAAATATTATATAATATTGAGGAAAGCAAAGATTCTTTTTTTTAGAGTGTAAAATAGAAGATTGAGTTGGAGTTGGTCGTCTCCAAATATAGAGAATCTCTCTATTTGATTTTCTATATTTGGAGAGTAAAATAGAGAATGGGTTGGAGATACCCTAAGCTTGACATGGTTCCCTCATTCAAAATAAGGACAAATTGTGCCAAAGTATAACAAGAGGGCTATATTTGGACCAAAAGTATAACAAGGGGCATATTCAAAGCATTTTTGATAGTACAGGAGTATATTTAATGAGTGACTTTGTGCTCTTCAATTCATATCAATTACTAGTGGTATGTCCAACATAGATATTGTCTTGTGAATCATCTTTCTATAGATGGAACATGTGTACTATCTGGGGTTTTTGTATACAAGTCAAAGCCAGTTTATGGAATGATTATTTCTTGCATCACCCATTGATCAGGACTTGATTAAAAATAGAATATAATCAAAGGTAAGGATCCAATAGGCAATAATAACTAGTTGGGTTACACTAGTTATATAGGGATACATGTGATGTTTAGAGAACCATTAATTTTTTTTAAAATGGAAGTAATTTAGTATTGGAATGAACTGGACTTGCATAGCGTGTAGTGAATTTAGAGAATTTCTATAGCCGACTCCAACTGGTTAGGGACTGAAGTGATAGAATTTTGAACCTGCCAAATACTGAAAAATCTTGCTGAAAAATCTTGGAAGGCTGTGAGAATTCTTAGTCTAATTTTGCTTCTAAACGTTAATTTGGTTGTTTAATGTGGGAAATCTCATTTTCTCTCTATGAATTTATTAGCTTTTAACTTTGAAGCTTTTACTCTTGTTGATTTTATCATCTAGACTCTACTAATTCATTGTGTTCCTCATATAGAGTACACTTCCACAGCAAGGAGGTGAAGTGAATCTAACTTTGGGAGGAATTGACTTGAATAATTCAGGGAGGTAATAAATGAGTCATGTACTTGTTATATTTAGCTTGTGTTTGGACATGCAATATGAAGTCATGAGTTTAAATCATGATTTGAAATCAACGTTTGGACATTGCGATTTTGGATTATAGTTTGAAATAATCTCAATTTCTCCAAAAAGCATGATTTTTGGGATTCCACATCATGATTTCAAACTTTTTTAAATGTAATACTTAACCCTTAAGTTTCTATTTTGTAAAAAAAGACCTATCTTTTTAGATTTTGTAAAAAAAGTCTCATGCTCGGCGTGAAGAGATTGTTTGTACCGTGTGAAAGGATTATATTAAAGAATAGCTAGTTACTGCTTTTGTTGACAAGTGAATTTTTATAAAATTATGTGTATATGGAAGTTTGTAATCGCAAACATTTATTTATAAAAGGAGCATGGAGATATTTGATTTATCAATGCGGGGCCTTAGTATATTCCGACGTCTTGTTTATGGACTATAATTTTTTCATTTGGTAAGATTATATATAAGAATTGGGACAATTTTGATAGTTTTCACCACTTGTGGGATTTTTATGTTATGAAAAAAATACAACTTCAGAAATTCAAATTGTATGTCCAAACAAAACTACAACTTCATAGCAATTTGATTTCATATTATGATCTCAAATCATAGTTTCATACCGCATGTCCAAACGGGCCTTTAATTTGTTCAGAGTCTCTGTCATTCTCTTACTACAATTCCTTGATAATCAGTGTTGTTGTTAGAGAAGATAAAAAGCTTTTGACCGTACTATTTCCTGATGGACGTGATGGGCGAGCTTTTACTCTTAAGGTACTTATCCCGCTTTTCGCTCTCTATCTCTCTTCTAAACAGGAAAATCATCTCAGGAACTATCGATGCATGTGACAAGTGATATACCTGGAGGGGCTGGGAAGCAAAAAGAGCTGCTTCTTTTCTATATAGATGAACCCTCCATGGGTTACTTTACACTGGTCTATTTCATACTCTTGAACTTTAGGATTATAGAAAACTGAACAAGCAACTTAAAAGTACTCTGAACTGATGTTAGATAATTTTTTTAATCTGAAAAGCCTATAATTAGGCTTATTATTATCTTATATGAGCCTGATGAGTACATATGTATGAAGGACGGTATGTTTGATGTAGGAATAACTCTAAAATGACTTGAGTTCTACCTGCATCTCCTCTTCACTTGCACATAGTGTGTATGATTCCTGTCTCCTGCCACATACATCAAGCTCCCATGCAGTTCTGCTGCATTATACTTATTCCTGGATCATACATTAGTAGAAGTCGTCTTTTGATCTTTTAACTTTGAACTGCAGGCAGAGACATTGGAGGATCTGTATGAGTGGAAGACAGTCCTAGAGCATGCTCTTGCACAAGCACCAAGTGCTGCTCTTGTTATGGGACACAATGGCATTTTCCGGAATGACACTGGTGATTCTATTGAAGGGTCTTTCCATCAATGTTAGTTGCTCTTACTGCAATCTGACAAACTTTTGTGTTCACATCTTCAATGCTCCAGATGAGATTGACTGCGATGTCCAAATGAAACTGCAGCTTTTCCCTGTTTATTGTCAGGGCATAAAGATCTGACCAGGTTTCTTTTAATTCAGGGAGGGATAAACGCCCTGTCAAATCTCTAGTTGTTGGAAGACCGATTTTGCTCGCCTTAGAAGATATAGATGGAGGCCCATCATTTCTTGAAAAGGCACTAAGGTTCCTTGAGAAGTATGGTAAGGCAATCATCTCCCTCCTGTAAAATCGGTTGTGTAAGAGTAATATCGAGATATTGTTTGCATTAAATTGCATGGTTAAACTTTAGTTGGATAACCTTTTTTGGTTGGCGTAATATCTTCTTATGTTTATTGTTGTTGTTGTTTTTTTTTTTTTTTTTTTGTTGTTTATTAATAAGGGAAAGTACATAAGTTGCTTCCTGAACTTGTCCCGAAAATCCAATTACACACCGGAGCTTTATGGGCAATCTTTTACCCTCCTAATCTTATTCAAAGTTAAATTAGACACCCTCGAGACATACATAACTAGTTTCATGATGGTATTATTCTCGCTCTCTGACGTTGCCATGTTAGATTGCTATTTAATTTTCTTTTTTTTTTTCCTTTTTATTCTTTTTTTCCCGTTTGTTTTTTTCTCCAGTATATCTTCATTTTCTTCTGTTTCTACATTACATGATAACTTTCCACTCCATCAAACTCTCTGCAATCACCTTATTTCCCCCTTTCACCACCATCAAGCTGCCACATTTCCTCCACTGCAAAACCCATAGCTGTATTTTCTCCATTGCAAAACTCGTGACCTCCATCCTATAATTCTCTCTCACCGGAAACCTCTCTGCACCTTCAACCTATATAGCCACTCCCCCCAACACACCAAAGTCTCACCTTTCTCTCCATAGATATACCTTATACCAGGCAGCTTCCATCCACAGAAAACCCAGGACAACTAGTCTCCATAGATGCTGCTTTCAACCCCCAAAGCTACGGCAAAAACCTTCTTCGTTCCCTCACCCATTCTTCAGGATCAAAAGTTATATTTTTCTGGAATAGCTTGTGTTGTACTGTTGAGATGGAGTATGATCGAAAGCTTGTACTTTGCAATTGAATGTGAATGAACTGATATAATTATGAGTTTTTAAGCATTCTTGTTTTGATTAATTCTACCTTATTTGTTGTATAAAAATATTAAGTCACGCAGATGTGGTTTGATATTTCAATAGGTCTCATTAAAATACTCCATAGAGGAGAAAAAGGGATTAGTCTTCCTTCTCTAATGATGTTTTTCAGAAGCAATCATTCTGCTGGACTTGTCTCTGGGAAAAAGAAAGTAAAAGAATGGGAAAAAAAAGGAAGTAAAAGAACAGGAAAAAAAGAAAGTAAAAGAACAGGAAAAAAAGAAAGTAAAAGAACAGGAAAAAAGGAAGAGAAAAAATAGAAGAAAAGAGGAAAAAAAATTGGAAATCTGTGACTGAAGAAAGAGGGTGAGACGAGGATGGGGAAGGAGATAAAGGAGGTGCAAAAGCGTAAGGGAAAGGATGATAGGGGTTGAAATGAAAGAGGTGGGCCCACACAACAGTGTATTAGACCAGTGTAAAGTAGCCCATGGTGGGAGCTGGAATTCTGGACTGCAACTATCACATCCTTGTTTATTACCTCCCAACAATGTGTAAAAAAAGCCATAGGATACCCATCAGGTTGTAGTTTCTTGCACAGGAAAACTCTGAAAATTGGTCATTCAGCTTCCATCTCTTCACAAAGGTCCCCTTAACTTTCAAAACCTCCTTTAAAGTCTCGCACAATCACCCCATCATTTTGTGACTAATTGTTCTTCTCATTAGATTTCTGGCCATGTTCTGTACATTCACACCACTCGCTGTCTCTTCTAATGATATTATATTACTTAAAACCAAGTGCAAAGTAAATTATGTTATCCTCCATCTTAACTGGATAACCTTCTTGGCAAATTTGGGGAAAGTGTTAAGGCATGTACAGAGAATAAAGTACCTGGACCTAATGGGTATTATATGGAGTTTTCATGCATTGTTGTGAGGTAATATACAAGGTTACGGTAGCTGTCGTCCACAATTTCTACAATCAGAGAATGTTTATGAAAAGCTTTATTTCCACCATTATGGCATTGATTCCCAAGAAGTTGGGATCCAAGGAGTTGAAGGTTTTTAGGCTTATTAGTCTAATGAGCAGTGTGTATAAGATCATCTCATAGCTGTTGAATGAAAGACTCAAGAAAGTGGTAAACAAATTGGTGGAGAGCCAACACATGACTTTCATTCAAGGCAGACAGATTGTAGATGCAAGAACAAAAAGAAAGGAACCTGGAATTTTATACAAGTTAGATATTGAGAAGGTATATGATCATTTAAACTGGAACTTTCTGGTGGAAACTCTGAGTAAGATGGATTAGTTGGATCAAATATTGCTCAGTACAGTAAAATGTTCAATCTTGATCAATGGCTCTCCAGCTTGTTTCTTTCTTTCTCAAAAGGGTTATAGATAGGGTGATTCCCTTCTCCTTTCTTATTCATCATTGCTATGGAAGCCTGAATGATATGTTAAAGACTGCTCAGTATAACAACTGGATAATGGGTTTAAAGGTGAATTTTAGGGCTGATAGTACTATAGAGATTTCTCATATGCAATATGCAGATTCACTTGTGTACTGTGAGGCTGACAGTGAACAATTGAAAGTGCTGAGGGTGATTTTCATTTTGTTTGAAGCCACATCTGGGTTGCACATTAACTGGAACAAAAGGTTTATTTATCCAGTTAATGAGGAATGAGATCCAAGCTTTGGTTGGAAATCTTGGTCGTAAAATTGAAGAACAACCTACAATTATCTGGGATGCCATTGGGGACCAAGAGCAAGTCAAAAGGGATTTGGAGTGGGGTCATAGAAAAACATGAAAAAAAGCTAACCAGCTGGAAGAGTCAGTATTTATCTTTGGGGTAGAGTAATCCTAATCAATTCTGTATTTGATGCTCAAACTACTTATATGATGTCTCTCTTTCCAATCCGTGTAAATGTTGTGATGAGAACAGAAACCCTCAGAAGGAATTTCCTGTGGGAACGGAATCGTGACAAGAAAAAAAATTTCATTTGGTCAAATTGAATGCTCTCACAGTTAGCAAGAAGCAAGGTGCTTTGGCAATTAATAATCTGAAAACTAAGAGGTGATGTTGATGATGAAGATTGAGGTGACTTTGAGATTTAGTGCAGCAGAACAATCACTGTGGTAAGAGGTGATCAGGGAGAAGTATGGCATATAAAGAAAATGGATGACAGTCTGAATGGACCTTTTGTGGTTAGCCTATGGAAGTCCATCAGGAACCTATTGCCTAAACTCCTGAATAAGTCCAAATTTAGAGTAGGCAGTGGAATGAAGATAGCCTTCTGGAAGGATAATTGGTTAGGCCAAAGATCCTTTGAAATAATTCTTTCTTGACTTTTACATTCTGAGTCAACAACAAGAAGCTACATTAGGAGAAGTGTGGGCTAATCAAGGTTGGAACCTTACATTTAACGGAATACTAAATGACTGGGAGCTTGATAGGTTAACAGAGTTTTACAATACTTTTGAACAATTTAAGGGGACTAGTTCTCAAACACGTGTATCTCATGCTAATTAGTATTAATATTTTAAAATGATATGAATAATATTAAAGTATGTATGTGATGAAAATCGTAGGATGAAAATACAAGTGCAAATTGATTAATAATTAGCCTACTGGACTGATATTTATTGTCAGCGCAAAATACTAAGGTATAAAAAATATTTTCAAATTATTAATGTGAGAATATCCTTTATTTTTTGAAGAAGAAATATGAATTTGGAGGGGAAACAAGTTTGTTTTAGTAACTTCTAATATCGCTGAATCAGGATAGCAAGTGGATGAAAAAGCAGAAACCATTGTTTGAGTTGAACCCATAAATAGTTTAAAAAGAGTAAATCAAAATATTATAAGGATAGAAAGTTAATAAAGAAGAGAAACAATATTAACTTATGTATAGAATACAGTTTTGGAAAAAATTATTAGCATTCTCTTGAAAAACATACCAAAAATTGCAGACAAAATTTACTTAACTATGATTTCCATTTTTTGAGTACATGAAATTAAATAACACCTTTATCATATTCAGCATTTGCTAATCTTTTTGACTATGCTTGCAGCCTAATGTGCTTATAGAATATTATTGCTACAATTTGTCCACCAATCCTTACTTGTGTGATACCAACGGTTGCACATCACACTTGAGGTCTTTTAAGAAGAAGAAGAGTAGAAAATTTAGAAAATTCGTAGTGTAAAAATGAGAGGAAATTCCTTTATTTATTTATAGATAATATATGGTAGTATGAATAGGTGTTGATCGTCTCTCAGCAGAATAGTCACAACTCTTCGTAAAAGTCACAACCATTCGGAAAAGTCACAACTCATCAAAAAATCACAACCCTTCAAAAAAGCCACAACTCATCACGAAAGTCATAACCCTTTGGAAAAGTCACAAACCTTCAAAAAAGTCACAACCATTCAATGTGAAAAAGTATATTTTTTTAATATAGTATAAACAATCAATATATATATATATATATATATATATAATTGAGTGTCTTTAGTTTGGAGTATTATAGTAATTTAATATTCAAGTTAGGGAGTTCATGCTTTTAAGGTAGTATAGAAGATAGATATAGATAGATTAGTAAGTCTGAAGCCTAGTTGACTTGGAATGGGAATAAGCAAGGGAAGTTTTTCTCAATTCAGTCTATGGAATTCAACTTATCAAATAATTAGATTGGTTGTCATTATTAATTGGATTTAGTGTTTCTTCAGTCATCTAGTTGAGGCCAAAGCCTTTAGATTTTCTTTTCATTATTAATTAGATGCTTAAGATTCCGTCTGAAGTATAGCACTTACCTGGTCCACGGCTGAGTCAGTCTGCTGACCTGTAGTCAAGGAGTTACTGCAAAGTCCGCCAACAAAAGTGGGTTTGTTAGCAACAAGAAGCAAATCCTAACATGTTCTTTCTTATTTGTGTGCTTCTATTAGTTCTAACAGCTTTCTGTAAGCTGCTGATCATAATCAGAGGAGTATTGTGTTCTTCCCATGACGATGGATGACCTCTTCTTTCTTTATGGGAATCCTTTTTCATGATAAGGTGATGTTCTGAAAATTGATACTGTTGTTGCAATTATTTGGTGAATTCTGGACCAATAGCAGTCTTAAATATATATTTTTTGAGTTCCATGGATGGTGTAAAAAATATTTACACAATCACTTAAAGGTAATTGCTGGTAACTCCATTTAATTGCATTGATTGGTAGCGTTGAATAAATAGTAAATAAAAGCTATAATGGGTTAATTACACGGTCGGTGTAAAAATTTCATTACACTGTCCGTGTACACAACAATAACAACATACCCTGTGGAAGTGTAATCCCACAAGTGGGGTCTGGGTATATCAAATCAAAACATAATATGTACACACACATTAGTTTGTACTCTAGTTGTTATGTTTGTCTTGAGGAAAGTAGGAAACTGAATGAAGGGACTTTTGAGTCAGTCAGCTTAAGCATAAAGAGGTCCTCTATCAATTGATACCTAGTTGGTAAACATGTAATTTAGGACATCTTGCTCCAGCTGCTGTATTTGACTATTTTCTGCACATGTAATTTCCTTCTGTTCCCTAAAGGATCATCCTTCCATGAAGAATCCCATTTTCTCTTTTGTTTCTCTTGAATTTTCTGATCCTTGTTATGGTTAGACTTTGATCTACAATATTGAAGATCTGCATAACCTTTTAATCACTGATTATGATGTTCACATTGCATTCTCTCTCCCTTACTGAGGATGTTGAATGGGTTTCATGATGATCAGGTTATGTTGTAAATTTTTTCTTATTATAGTCTTCCTATCAGGAACCAAGGTCGAAGGTATATTACGACAATCTGCAGATGTCGAGGAAGTGGAGCGGAGAGTAAACGAGTATGAACAAGGTACATCTGCTTTACTGAACAAATGCCATCTGTTGGATGTATCATTGCGCTCCGAAAAGGCTTGTCTATCTGTACCATTTCACGATATATCAAGGAGTTAAAAGTGAACTTTAGATCTGGAATGCATTTTGGTTGTATAATTCCATTCTATTCTAGGTTATCTCTGATTGTTATGAACTGTTCCTTGGATTAGCAAAATGTTAATGACATTGCTTCTCCTCCCATTTGCTTTTTGCATTGCTCTTGACAGAAGTGT
Source organism: Solanum bulbocastanum (assembly GCA_037074985.1). Lineage (NCBI taxonomy): Eukaryota > Viridiplantae > Streptophyta > Magnoliopsida > Solanales > Solanaceae > Solanum > Solanum bulbocastanum. The sequence goes on from CM073607.1 coordinate 35,393,262, forward strand.
ATAGTACCAATGGCATTTGAATAAAGGTCAATGTAGTGCTTTGCAACAAAAGTAGGTGTCTCATTTATGGTTCAATCCTGCATTGTATAACGCACTGCCCCCATATTTTTGTCCAATCTATCATTTTTGTTAACTGATGATGAAAAGATGCTATTCACAAGAAACTCATATGTGACCATTATATTTTTCTGCACCCCCACCCCCCCCCCCCCCCTTTTATTTTTTTTTCTTCTTTCCTTGCTTTTGGTGTTGTGGATGTGTTCCAGGTAAATGTTTTTTTTTTCTAAGAAAAAAAATCGAACAGGAAGTAAGAATCTGTTTTGGTGGTTTATTATGTTCTATTGTACTGTTAAATAATGGACTCTGGATAGCTTGCTGATGCTGAAGTGATTACTTCAGGAAAAACTGAATTTGTTCTGGAGGAGGATGCCCATGTAATTGGCGACTGCGTTAAGGTATTGGTTATAACATTTGATGAACTTACTTATTTAATGCTCTGTCTCATTTTCTCATTTTAATATCTTGATGCTCTTTAAGTGTGGTATAATTGGTACGACTTTTATGCAGCATGTTCTTCGTGAGCTGCCATCTTCTCCTGTTCCTGCATCCTGCTGCACTGCTTTGTTGGAAGCTTACAGTAAGTAAATTCTCCACTCTTTTATAAGAGATTTTGCAACCATATGGAAGGAAATAAATACTAGGTGCTTTGAAGGAAAAAGCTACTTTCAGAGGATTAATACAAACTGTATTAGTCTTCAATTTTTTTGGTGTAAACAAGATTTGGTGGGGGAGGAGGTAGAAGTAGTTGATTCTTAGGAAACTTGTAATCTGAGTACCCTCGGGGGGTGTGCCCATCACACTATGGGATGTAAGTTTCCAAATCATCATTTCTTGGATGATTATTTTTTTTGTGAATACAAAGTAACCCTTACTTCAAAAAAAAAGAAGTCATGTGTACCATATACGTTGTCCAACTCAGCCATATAATTTGTACAAAACCACGGTCAGTGGTGAACGGCAATTAAGACAGTGGTTTTGAATATGTTAAGGTGCCTGGTTGAGCCCGTGGAATTGGGGGGACAGTAAATAAATTCCATGCAAATATGGCTGTCTATTTGCCTATTAAGGCCCCTACCCCTTCCCAAAAAATAACAACCGAAGACAAGACTTATTTCGAGCGGCAATTCAGAATTGAGATGAAAGAAACTACAAGAAAACAGTTTCAGCTTTAGGCAATGATGCCTTGCCATCTTCCACGTTCTATTTTCTGGGAAATAGTCACTTGATAATAGTTTTCTTCTTACTGGGGTCAAATGGTAGCTTTTCAAAGTAAGATTTTAATTAATTATTTTGGGAATTCTTTTAGAGATTGTAATTATATGGACGTACTTTTCATACTTACTGAGTTTTGCTCGTATCTATCTTTGTTAGTTGAAGTTCCTTTCAATTCATGTCTTGGTTGCTGAAGTAATTCTTTTCTTTGTGATTGGACTGCTTTTTTATGATCAGTTGACATTCTTCACTTTAGACTGTTGAACTTAAGCAAATTGGTTACTAACTTCAAGTTGTTTCACTTTTGGCTATAATAGAAATTGATAGAAAGGAAGCTCGGGTTAATGCTATGCGCTCTGCCGTTCATGAGACATTTCCTGAACCAAACCGGCGCTTATTACAGAGGTAGATCCATTTTGTTTGATGTTGATTAGCCTGCATGAATTCTTGATTGGATTCATTGGTTTCACTTTTTTGTGGAATCTCTTGTGGTGGTGCTGTTATCTTCTTTTTCTTAATAACCTCACCCTTTGTGCTGGTTTATTTATATGATTGTTTTACCTTTCAAAACAAAAAGAGTTTTATATGTCTCAAGTGGATTCGAGAAAAAACTAAGTTGATAATAGAAGTGGAGAACAGAATGGGAACTGAAATCTAATTACAACAACATACCCAATGTTATCCCACAAGTAGGGTCTGGGGAGGGTGGTGTGTGTAGCCTTACCCCTACCTTGTGAAGGTTGAGAGGCAAGACCCCCGACTCAAGCAAAGCATATCAAAATCAAGTATGGAAAGGAATTACAGCTGTAAAGAAGTCATTTTCTATAAATAAAGGAGAACTGGAGAAGAAAGCTTGATCAACAATAAATAATATGGTATCTGAATCAAGGGAAACAACAGGTAATAATATAATTGAAGAATAAGAGTAGGAGAGTTGTAATAACAATATTGATAAGGGATTACCTACTTACCTTCTACCCTAATCCTCGACCTTCATATCCTCCTGCTATCTAGATCATGTCCTTGGACTAGAAACATTGTTACTTCGTTTGGGTGTGGTTTGTGGGAGGAGTATCATGAAGCGGTGGGAAGAGTTTTGTGGATATATCTCTTTCAAGGTTGGGGATGGAAGTAGGTCTAGTTTTTGGGCACATAAGTAGTGCAGGGAGATTGAATTGTAGGAACCCATTCCTAATTAATATTGTGTTTCTTGCCAGAGAGAGATGACAATCCAACAAATTTGTAGGTCTCACGAGGGTGTTATTCATTGGGACTTCAGATTCAGAAGGAACCGGAGATGGAAGAATTTCACAATTTGATAGGGCTTTTGTAAGGGCTAGACACACCAAATAACTTATTGGATGTATGGAGGTGGTAGAGGAGTGGTGACGACTTATTCATTGTTTGCTCTTCTTATAAGAGGTTGCTAGTGAGAGAGGAAGGCCCTTCCCCCATGACTCATTTGGATCCATAGAGCACCAAGGAAGGTTGTTTCTTTGTATGGTTGGCGGCAAGGGGTGTGATATTAACAACAGAGAATCTGAGAAAGAGGAGAATCTCCTATGTTAGTTGGTGTTTCATGTGTAAAAGTGCAGGCGAATGTGTAGATCACCTCCTTTTGCATTGCAAGGTGGCTAGTCAACTATGGAGGGTGGCCCTAAATTTGTTTAAGATGCAATGATTCATGCTGGGTATAGTGAAGGAGGCCTTGCAAAAGTTGTACTCATAGAAGGGGGAAGGAAAGCGCGAGGCCATGGTGCGTTGCCCCTTTAGCAATCATGTGGGTCATTTGGAAAGAGAGGAATGGGAGGGCTTTTGAAGGGGTGGAACTTTATTTTGTAAAAATGAAGAGTAGTATTTTGTCCCTAGTTTCATTTTGGTGAACTTGCGAGGTCTCAATTTTTATAGAGGATTGGATCGCTTTTGTTGAGAACCATATTTTGGTGTAGATTCTCTTCTTTTGGTATATGGCTTGTATAATAATACTATTTACCTTTATTAAATATTATACCCAAGCATGAAGAGTATGTTCCCAAGAGAAGTTTATGATGTCTGTGTTCCATTGAAAATTTGCATGGGGGAATGGTGATATATTTCTGTATTTAGAGCAGAAGGATGAAAGAAGTACATCTAGTTGATTGTTATGCTCTGCTTGTAGTTTTACATTTATTGATGGAAGAAGAATTGGTATGTGCTGCCAAGTTAGTCATCAGTTCTCAGATCTTTGACCCAGAACCTGTCTACTCTTAAACCCCCCCCCCCCCTCCCCCGGTTTTATTTTCTCTAAAATACTCTCTCCCACTCACTGCCTCATTCTAAGTGATTGCTAGCTTACTGGTGTTACTTCAGTGTTCAGTGCTCAACTTCCAGAGGCGTATCTAGGATTTTGAGATGAGGGTACACTATTACGAGAAGGTGGATCTAAGATTTAAAATTATAGGTTCAAATTTTTTTTTTGTCTGTCCAAACCTCTCTAAAAGATTCAAATTTCTAACCTAACTTAGATAGGTGCACCCAATTAACATCACACGACATTATATGATACTTTGAGTGTGGGTTCACACAGCTATATTTAGTTTTTTTTTTAAAAATATAACACTTCTATATATGATTTCGGGAGGGGAGCATGGGTTCATGTGAACCCAGTGATCCCCTCCTGTATACGCCCCTGCAACTTCCCCCATATCCACATTCACAGTTATTCTGCTGAGAGGTTGTCAGTTTAAAGCTTAACTCAGTATTCTGCATTTCCCTCATCACCATGGTTGTTATAGAACCATTATGATTGCTAACTGACACAAGAAGATGATCTAGTCATGGGATACTCCTTAAAGTCTTTGTTCAGTGGTAGCTGCAGTCATATTTACACAGTAGTTTATTACATCTTTTCTCTTTAATCTTCAAATGCATGCATCAGTATACCAACTTAACCTGTAAATTTGCTTCTCCTGTAGAATTCTGAAGATGATGCATACAATTTCTTCACATGCATCTGAAAATCGGATGACTCCATCTGCTGTTGCTGCTTGTATGGCACCATTGCTTTTACGCCCTCTTTTAGTGGGGGAATGTGAGTTGGAGGATGACTTTGATGTTAGTGGAGACAACTCTGCTCAGCTTCTTGCCGCTGCTAATGCAGCCAATAGTGCCCAGGCTATCATTACAACACTTCTTGAGGAGTATGAGAATATTTTTGATGTAAGTGGCTCCAAAATTAAAAGAAAAGTGTGTTCATCAAAAAGTAAAAACACTGAAGTTGTTTAAGAGTTTATGTTTTTTTCTCTTTTGCAGCTTGATTCCTTTGTCCTTTCTCCTTATTTATGTGTTTATTTCACCTTTTTCCCGTTATTTATGGGTTCTGTATCGTTATCCCATGTGATTCTCTTTCATCTCTCTCTACATTTGCTTTCTGTTTATTGGTTCTGGCTTTCATCTTTCAAATGGAAATATTCTCTTTATCGACTTACTTGGTCTATCTTACTATAGTACATATTTGTTGTACTAGTTATGTCCTGCAGAATTGGTTGAGCTTAGCTATTTGTTGCCTTTGCTTGCAGGATGATAATCTTCATAGGTGCTCTATTTCAGCAGATTCTCAAATTGTAAATAGTGGGAGTGAAGAGTTGTCAGATGATGAAAATCTGGACATGAAGGACAATGGTTTTCATGATGCAGAGAATGAGGTTGACCCAGACTCGGATGATGACCGCGAGCGTGTATTGAGCGGAAAATTAAGTGAAAGCAGTGGCTCTGCTGCCAGTGATCTTTATGATTATAAGGTTCATGCTCTTTCCAGTCCTCTTTCTTGGGACATGTAAATGAAGTGTTTCCATTTTCCATTTCACTTACTAATTTCTTCTTTCTTGATCGAGGATGATGTGTATTCAAAAATAAAGAATCTAGGCACAAATACTATTCTATAAAAAGCGCATCAATTTGAATTGCGTAGGTGCTCGAAAAATTACAGAAACCCACAAGCGACCCCCTAATTTGTCAGAAGCGTATTTAACTCTTTCAGAACTCCTGTTCCTTTTTTCTTCTCTTTTCATATCATCCACATAATTTCACGGACTTCTTCCCATACTCTAATCTCCTCTTCCTTCGAAATGCCTAACCTGACCTCAAATGTTAGATATATTCCATACTGTGCTCACAGTACACCGTTTCAGTTCTCTTGCACATAAAGCACCAATTGGCATGGATTACCCGCCTCTTCCTCAAATGTTTGACAGTACCTGACATTACCAATTCTATATCAAACATATTCCAAACTGTGCTCCACAATACTTCCTTTCCAACCTCTTTCACGAAGAGAACTGAGTGGCATTGGATTACCTTCCTCTTTCTCAAATTTTCAGTTGCGAGTGTGGTTCCTCCTGCTGCTAATTGTAACGGCCCAACCCACTAGTGATAATATCCGCTTTGGGCGTAGGCCAACATAGCTTTTAAATGCATCACTATTGTGCAAGACCTTGTATACTCAACATCTCTGTTGTGTTTTGCCGATGTGAGTCTTACTATCTTAAGCTTGGGTGTCACATACACCCCTTCCTATAGACTTAGTGTCCTCATTGAGGCTTGCCCCACCACGAATTTGCCTAGACTCAGCATTGAGGTTTGATTTGCCTTACCGGAATTTGCCTAAACTCAGTTGGACTCTGGCATCGAAAAGGGTGGCACAAGAGTGGCTTTGATACCATTTGTAACAGCCCAACCCTCTAGTGATATTATCTACTTTGGGCCTAGGCTGCATGGCTTTAAAACGCGTCACTAGTGTATAAGGCCTGCTTGCTCGTATACCCAACATCTCTCCTGTGTTTTGCCGATGTGGACTTCTTATTGGCAAAACACAGAAGAGATGTTGGGTATACAATTAAGCAGACCTTACAAAATAGTAACATGTTTTAAAGTCGTGCGGGCCTAGGCCCAAAGCGGACAGTATCACTAGCAAGTTGGGCCATTACACTAACCAAGCCAAATTAGACATTTCTAGGTTCTATAGAACTATATGAAAGAGTAGGGAAGATGTATCCTCCCTACTCAATAAATTGTGATAAAGTGATTTAACTATGAATAATCTTATCAGGATATTTTTTTCTGAAAAATGATTTCATGAGCTGAGGGTCTATTGTAAACAACCTTTCTACCCCACAAAGGTAGGGTTAAGGTCTACGTACTCAACCCCGTGACCCTGTTTGTAAGACTATACTAGGTATGTTGTTATTGTAGTCCTATTAGGATATTTGACTTGGAATATGTGCCATATATGATTTGTTTATATTTGTAATAATCAAGACAACACAATTAATGAAGCATTTGGTGCATAAATGTCTGGCCAACTATTTAATAACTGGCTAGTACTGCATATATTTGCAGTCAATTTGTGCTATAAATGCAATGGATTTTTTTATTTTTTTGATCAAGTAAAAGATTTCATTGATAATCACGAGGCCATTATGGCCGTATACAAAAGGTATATTAGAAAAGGAGAAACCTACAACCTATGGCTCTTTCAAAAGACCCAATCCTCTATATAAACCAGAAATACATGGTGCACTAAAAGTGAATTAGGGATCAGAGACTACTCAATTGAGCAAAAAGCTCATCTCCACCCCATCAAAAGATCTCTTATTTCTATTTTTCCAAATGATCCACAAGAAAGCAAGAGGAGTAATATTCCAAGCCTTGTACCTTCTTCCCTTAGCTCCACTATTCTAGTTGAACATCAACTCCTTCACGGACTTTGGCATAGCCCAACAAACACCAAACCATTTAAAGATACCCCACCATAACCTCGTTGCTAGTTTGTAATGTATCAGGATATGATCAACATCCTCACTTGCATCCTTACACAGGAAACACCAACTTATGCAAGTAATCTTCCTTTTCCTTAGATTCTCCGCCGTCAATATTACTCCTCTAGTTGCCAACCAGGTGAAGAAACACACCATTCTTGGCATCTAATCATATGGGAAATTGTCTTCCGCCTTAAGAAAAAGTTCTCATAGAAGGACTTGATAGAGAAAACTTTGTTATTTCCCAAATCCCAACTCAAAGAATTGGGTTTGTCAAGTGGTTCACAATGCTTGTGAAGTGTAAAGCTAGCAATCTCTGAAGCTCGGTCACCTCCCAAATTTGGAAATTCCTTTTGACCATCAAATCCCAAAAAGTACATCCACTTGTGTTCCCCCTAACTCACTAGGCAAACGGTTCATCTTGGCAAGAAGTCCTATACAAAACTGGGAAATCATCCTTTAGCGCCAAACTTCTGCACCACTTTTGCCTCCAAAAACTAACTATATTTCTAGTCGCAACCTTAAAAGCAATATTTTCATTAATGGCTTCTCACTCGTTCATTATATTCCTTTACATACCACAATCGAAAGGAATAGTAATCATATTAGTTTTCCAAACCCCCCCCCCCCACCCCCCCTTTCATTACTCCATATTTATTCGCTATCACTCCTCTCCATAACGCTTCTCCCTCCATCTGGAATCTCCACAACCATTTACCCAAAAGTGCCTTGTTAAAAACCTTCATGTCTTTAAGCCTAAGCCCTCCCCACCTAGGAGTTGTCACGGTGTCACATCGAGCTAAGTGGAACTTCTTTTCCCTATCTGCCGAATCCTTAAGAAAGTTTCTCTGCAATCTTTCTAACTTTCCTATAACAATAGTAAGTGTTGAACAGGGACATGCAATATGTAGGAATCTTGATAAAGTGCTCCTAGTAAGCACTTCTTTGACTCCTTTGGACTAATATTTCTTCTGCCAACCTCTTCTTTACCATCGAATGGCCGTATTCTAAACAATTTGATCCGTGTTCAATGCACCAAAATGTAAACCCGGGTAGGTAGTAGGGAAGGGAGGGGCCCTACTGTACAATGCACAACTTGGGCAAGCACACCAATGTTGTCAACTTCACCAACGGGAATAATCTCGCATTTCCTAAGATAAATTTTACCAAATTAACACTTGTCCAAGAAAGTCCAACTAGGGACCATCCGCATCACAAAATACCGAAGTATCGTTTGCAATAAAAGATAGGTAATTGACAAAGAACCACCCCCACCAACCACAATCTTGAATTTCTTGATATTTCTGCCTAAAATTGCTATGTACACCATCATGCTCAAAGCTTCCATCACCAAAATAAAAGGGATAGTTACCAATATTACCATTCCACCATCTAGTTTATAAAATATGGTCGAAATATACACTACATACACACTCAATTGTATATGGTATGTATATGTTGTGTATACATATGTAAATTATATGTTTAGGTATGTATTATGTATAACATATGTATATTAGTATAAAGTATACACTACCTATACACTATGTACATATTTTATAAACTAGATGACCCAAAAGTATGGTGCTGTAAGTTTCTCAAAATAAAAGGCATAGGTGATAAAGAATCACCCAACCGCAATGCCCTTGAACTACTGAAGAAACCACACAGGTTTCCATTCTCCAAAATCGAGTATCTCATAGATGAGATGCGAAAACTTATTCACTTCCTCCATTTCTCCCCAAAGTTCATCTTCAACGTATTGAAATCAAGGATTTACATAGTCGTGCCTTTTCAAGATCTAACTTGCACAAAATACCTAGTACACCCTGTTGCTTCCTTGATTCTACTACTTCATTAGCCACTAAGGTCGTATCTAGAATTTGTCTTCCTTCTACAAAGCATCTTGTGAAGAAGACACGATTTCGTCCAAAACTCTCAGTCAATTAAAGCACCTTAAAAATGATTTTGCAAATGCTTCCTACTAGACTAATAGGTCTATAGTCCCCGATACTAGAAGCCCCTTCCTTTTCATGATTAATGACAATGAAAGAAGCATTTAAGCTCCTTCGAATTTACCCCTCTCTTGGAACTCATCAATAGTACTCAAAATACATTTGCTCGTGCTTCATCAATGCTAAAAGAAAGCTGAAGTGAAGTCGTCTGGACCTGGAGCCTTGTCACTCGCACAACACTCTACTGCCACACACCTCCCCAATAGCCCTCTCTAACCACCCTCATTTTTCCCCTACGATTGAACTCCACCTCCACCACCCCACCCCACCCCACCCAAATTTGGCATTCACTCCACTTCCTTCTTGACCAATATTATAGAACTGAACATTGCACCCTCTACTCCCTGTCCCACTTGTAACTCACCCCAACCTCCACCGACTCTTATCAAATCCCTTCCCCTATTTGCGATTGCTACCTTCTGAAAAATTGTGTTAGAATCCCCCTTCTTAACCACAATGCCTTCAATTTTTGTCTCCGACTAGTCTCTTGAGCTAAAGCCAAAGAAGCTACCTCCCCTTTTAAAACTGCTTTCTTCTCCTTTCCCTCTAATCTAACTCCCTTCCCACCTTATTCACCATTCACCAGCTCTCTCATTTTCACCTTTACCCTCCCATATGTACTTCCTTATTCCACACCCTTATATCATTTTAAAGCCTATTTAGTGGGCATTTGGCCATGAAAATCAAATACTTTTCACTTTATTTGGAATTTTTGAAGTTAGAGTTGGAGTTGTGTTTGACCATACTTTTTGTAAAGAATATTTAGAATTTGAATGTACTTTTTCTAAATAGATCTATACCCCCAAGTTCTAAAAACTAGTAATATTACCCAACTTCACTAATTTACCTAAATCATACCATCAAATCTGCTCCAAAAGAGTAATATCTCAAAATAGATAGTTGCATAACGTCACAGGTTAGATCCCATATACGAACTACTACATACTATTACAAATATTTTTTCACTTTGTTTGAAATTGTTGGAGTTGTGTTTGGTTATATTTTTTGCAAATAATATTTGGTCGTTTGAATGTACTTCATCTAAAAAAACATGAAATCATATCATATATATATATATATATAAAAGAGAACCTTAGGCCAGTCTACGTGGTGCCACCACAAACCAGAATTTCCTTTTAATTTATTTATTTACAAAACTTGCCTTCCCCTTTCCTGAAAAGTTGTGACTTTTCTGAAACGTTGCGACTTTAATGAAGTTGCAACTTTAATGAAGAGTTGCGACTTTTATGAAAAGTTGCGACTTTTATGAAAAGTTGCGACTTTAATGAAGAGTTGCGACTTTTATGAAAAGTTGTGACTTTTATGAAAGGTTGTGACCTTTCCGAAGGGTTGCAACTTTTCCAAATAGTTGTAACCTTTCTGATAAGGCACAATAAACATTTATTCACACTACCCTTTGTTGTCTATAAATAGAGGAATTTCCTCTCATTTTAAAACAACGAAAACTCTGAACCTATTCTTCTTCTTCTTCACAATTCAATATTTGTGTACTTCGCTTATGTTGAATGGCTCACTGACACCATTGCTTATGCTACAAATCCTGGTATGTAGTTTTAAAGTCATTAATTTATGCTTATGTTATTAACGATAAATGATAATATGTAATAATTTTCATTTTCCTTTACATTATTAATGTTTGTTACTACGTAATCTTATAGGTAAGATAATATAATGTTTTAGTTTTAATGACTTATAGGTTTTAAGTATCATATCATATATATATATATATATATATATATATATATATATATATAAAAGAAAACCTTAGGCCCGCCTACGTAGCGCCACCACAAGCCAAAATTCCCTTTTAATTTGTTTATTTCCAAAACTAGCCTTTCCCTTTCATGAAAAGTTGTGACTTTTATGAAGAGTTGCGACTTTAATGAAGAGTTGCGACTTTTATGAAGAGTTGCGACTTTTATGAAAAATTGTGACTTTTATGAAAGGTTGTGACCTTTTCGAAGGGTTGCAACTTTTCCAAATAGTTGTAACCTTTCCAATAAGGCACAATAAACATTTGTTCACACTACTCTTTGTTGTCTATAAATAGAGAGATTTCCTTTCATTTTAAAACAACGAAAATTCTAAACCTCCTCTTCTTCTTCTTCTTCATAATTAAATATTTGTGTACTTTGCTCCTGTTTAGTGGCTCACTGACACCATTACTTATGTTACTGATCTTGGTATTATTTTTACCGTCATTAATTTATGCTTATGTTATTAAGTATAAATAATAAGATGTAATAATTTTCATTTTCCTTAAATTATTAATGTTTGTTACTACATAATCTTGTATGTACGATAATATAGTGTTTTGGTTTTAATGACTGATAGATTTTAAGTATTATTTTATAAACTCCATGATATTAAATTTCTGCTCAAAGCGCAGATAATTTTACTAGTTATTTTATAAATTCCATGATAGAATATTCTTGTGCGAAGCGCGGGTAATTTTACTAGTATAATATAACTAGGGTCATTTTTATAAAAATAAAATATTTAGAGTAAATTTGAAAAAGAAAAATATAGTGGAAGGGGGTTCTCCAAATTTTATATATAACAACATACCAGTATAGTCTCACAAGTGAGTTCTGGGGAGGGTAGAGTGTAAACATACCTTACTTCTACCTTATCAGGTAGAGAAGTTGTTTCTGGAAGACCCTCGTCTCGAAGAAAGCAAAAGCACAACCTTTATGAAGACATAAGCAATAGCAGCAGAAGGCGTTAACAACTCGAAAGGGATATCTTCTAGAGAGAGAAGCTCCTACTTCTCTCTAGAATGTTGAAGATGGAAGAATATGCCTTTTATGGAAGTTTTAGCTTGGCCGACTTTGGATTTAGGAGGAAGATGTTGAGAGAAGAAGGCATCCAGCGAACCTGGTTTTTCGCTATCAGAGGAACGCACTCTAAAGAGAGAGTTTTTTAAAAGCTAGTTTGGTTGGATCCTTCATCGAATGGGTGGGTTCGCATGAGGCCGTTAGAAACTGGAATGGCCTAAAGATCATGCAGCTGAGCGGCACACAATTCTTGTTTTGCTTTGTAAATGAGGAACAAGCGCTCAAATTCTTAATGCCTTAATCTCAAGCTAGTTGGGGACTTGGGGTCAGCTCTATAGATCCTCACTGTCCATTTAGCTCCATCTGAACCCCTTCCATTTGTCCAGCCTTTCTGCTGACCTTACACATAGAGGGAGCTTAGTGCACCATGCTGCCCTTTATTTCTATTCCCTTTTTCATACAAGTCTAACCTTGAGAAGCAAAGTCATATACTTGCAACTATTTCCTACGGCTCTTATCCATACCAAAAGGTAATAATTATTTGTCTATTGCTTCTTCTTAATCATGCATGAATGAAAATGTTATACCTATATAACAATCTACATCAAAAGGATATTGTTACTCCTCTGGTGTGTTTCATACAAAACTGATTCCTGCTAATCTCATATATGTAGCTTGAGTAACTAGAATGTCCTGCCAAACTTATTAGATTTTTGTAGACATTTATTTAGGGTGTGCATTAATTTTGCTACGCAGGATTTCGGCGGTGATGATTCGGATGTTGAGTCTCCTAGGGATAGTTGTGTACAAGGAGTGACATTAAAACCAACTGTAGACACTCAGCCCCATGCAGTTTCTAATGTTCCCTTCAGCGAACAGCTGGAAAGATGTGGAAATGAAGTTGATGGTCCTTGTGAATTAGCTGGTAGTGAGTCGCAGCGATCTATGGGTGAAATACTTTCATCTATGGATCCAGCTCACGGTATCTCCAGACCTGATTCAAGCGCAGACAAGTCTAGCAGCAAGCTAACTCCTTCTAACCTGAATGTCAAAAAGTCAACCTTTTGGGGGAGAAGCAATGTGAGTTTTGGCTTTTATGGATTGATTTCATTTGGTGGGACTATTTATTTGTTTGTCGGTTATACTCCATTTCAGTCGTAGTTAGTGTCACAGTTTCTTTTGTTTATGGGTGATATATTAATATTTTCTTTCTATCACATGGTTAGTCTAATTTATGTGGTTTTTACTCCCTCTGTTCACTTTTACTTGTCACTTATTCCTAAAATAGATTTTCATTTTACTTGTCACTTTTGGCATACCAAGAAAAGACTATTTTCTTTCCATGTTTTACCCTCATCATTAAATACTTATTTTTCAAATCATTTTTCAAGACATCATTTTATAGGGGGTACTTTGGTAAAATACCTATATCAATAATTATTTCTTAATGGATGTGCCAAGTCAAAGTGTGACAAGTAAAAGTGAACGGAGGGAGTATTATGTAAAATCTGTGGGGTTTATCTGGTGTCTAGAACACTCAAAGTTTGACTTGTAGTTTGAGAATTATTTCTTACCTTTTGGATAGATCTTGCAATTATGGAACTTCTATATATGTTGGGAAAACAGCAAATAGCTTTCTTTTCTTTTAAATAGATAATCAAACTTCGGTGAAATTATTGATTGATAAACTAATGTGCTTGCTTTCTAAAAAATTTGAAATAAATAAAAGAAGCATTGTGTCTGTCACCCATTTGTATCATAACAGCTTGAATTGAGAATCTGATATTTTGATTGTTTTCTTTTGCACAGGCTAGAAAGACGCCATCAGTGGAATCAATTGATTCCTCTGGAGAGGAAGAGTATGTTTCTCTCCCTCCCTCTCTCCCTCTCTAGCCTCTCCCCCACTCCTTCTGTTGGTGTCTAGAGAAACTTGTTCCATTTAAATGTAATGTGTTCTCTTCATTTGGGAGATCAAGGATAGATAAATGGCCTCTTTAATGTTACTATGAATATTTACTTCCTTTAACTTAGACAATGGAAGCTCTATTATCAACAGAAATCTCTATGGTATCAACGTGGATATTTACTTCCCTTTGTATTACACTTAATTTTGGGTCTGAGAGTTGTTCTATAACAAGGAGGGGGAATGGGTGAGAGTCGATGCAAAAAGTGTTGCTATTCTTGGTGAAATGCTTATGTGCAAATGTAAATTGTTTGCAGTGAGGTTTCAGTGCCATATGATGATGATGTCCTTTTATCTTTTCCCTGCATCTATTCATTTGTTCGATTTGCATTTTGTAAATTCATCCCTCATGAAGAGATGCAACACTGAAAGATAAAATACTTCCAGACCATATAGCATTAATGAGCTAGTTTAAATCTTGTTTCACCCCTTTTCATTATTCAGCATCCATTCTAATGCGGGCCTTGTCGACAGGCTTGCCATACAGAGACTTGAGATTACCAAAAATGACTTGCACCATAGGATTGCAAAGGAGGTGATCTATATTTGTAGATTTGCACCTCATAATTCATCTTATCTCTTTTTTTCTCTTTCTGATACCCTTAATGTTGCCACTTCTACTAGGCAAGAGGAAATGCCATTCTGCAGGCGAGCTTGGAGAGACGGAAGCAAGCCTTGCATGAGCGTCGTTTGGCTCTTGAACAAGATGTATGCTTTATTTCCTGTGCAATAAATACCTAGAAAGCCCACAAACAATTGTTTCCTTTCAAGCTGATTTTCTCTTTTTCTTGAGGGTCTGTGTAAATATGCAGTGGCTGGCTGCACAAATCTATTCACATTGACTTATATAGCTGAGATAAACTACTAGAAAACCATATTCTTGGCAACCTTGTTCTTTTCTAATTTATGCCCATCTTTTGGGTTGATTGTTTATTCATTAATGACCTTTCCAATTCAATATCAGCCCTTTCCACTTGTTGCAAGTTTTCTTATATTTTGGTCACTATATAAAATATAGCAAGGTTTCTCTTTGATAAATTTATAATTGTCTTTTTATGTGTTCATTGATGTTTAAGATGTGGTGTGCACTTTTAGTTGATGGAACGTTTTGCTCTACAAGATACCATATATCTTCTATGGTCTAAGAAATCATGTGTGGTTTTGATGAAGGTTGCAAGACTACAAGAACAGCTACAAGCTGAGAGGGATCTAAGAGCTGCACTGGAAGTTGGTTTGAGTATGTCTTCTGGACAATTGTTGGGCACTTGCGGTATGAATTCCAAGGTTTGTATTGATGATTCAGTAGGTTTATATTCTTCCAGTTTCGGTTGATTTTAATATGCTTCTGAAAGGTATTACTTTCTTAAAGACTAGGGCCGAGCTCGAAGAGATAGCCCTGGCAGAAGCAGATGTGGCTAGATTAAAGCAGAAAGTTGCTGAGTTGCATCATCAACTTAATCAGCAACGTCAGCATCACTATGGCTCGCTATCTGATGCTTGTGAGCGGTTTCAAAATGGGCCAAACCATAATTCTCAATTGTGAGTTTTGGATTAGTTTTGTACTTTTTCAGGTGCAATTGCTTCAATGTCAAGCGCTTCTTAGTTGCATGTAGTCGTTTACAAATGTAGTTGCTATTTATGAGGAGTGCTTGATATGATTTCCATTTCCATTTGATTGAACATGTAAATGATGTTCTTTGCTATTGAGACAAATAAAACAAAAATAGTGCAAAGTGATTGTCCATATATTCTTGTTCTAAACAGAAAATGACTAGTACCTTTTTTGTTGTTGGTAACAAAAGAAAAAAGGTGTAAACTAATGGAAGAAGTTGTTCTTCTATTCATGAATATACAAGGTATTCATACAATTACAAGGAATCCTATAAAAGGAAATCAATCAAAACAAATAAAAGAAAATATTCTATAATCACTCTTATTATTCTGTAATATCCTACAATCACTATGTGATTTGTTACCATATTCTGTAACACTCCCCCTCAAGGTGAAAGCATAGGTATTGATCATGCCTAGCTTGTCACAAAGATAACTAACTCGAGTTCCATTCAATACCTTGGTGAACAAATTAGCTAATTGTTCTCTTGTCACGTAGCATGTGGAAATCAAATTATCCTGAATCTTCTCACGAATAAAATGACAGTCAACCTCAATGTGTTTAACTCTTTCATGATACAGTGGATTTGAGGCTATATGAAGAGCAGCCTGATTGTCACACTAGAGTTTTGTTGGTGTATAGTGCTTCACTCCAATTTCAGATAACTAATGATGTATACACATAATCTCACACATAGAATGTGACATAGCTCTATATTCAAATTCTGCAATAGATCGAGATACAACACTGTGTTTCTTACTCCTCCACGATACTAGGTTCCCTCCAACAAAAACAAAATAGCCTGTTGTAGATCTAGTAATTTTGGATCCTGCCCAATCAGCATTAGCAAAACACTCAACACGAGTATGACCGTGATTTCAATACAATACGCCACATCCTACAGCTTCTTTCAGGTAACAAAGAATTTGTTCTAAACTTTCTCAATGTTTGACTGTAGGCATTGACATAAATTGGCTAACAATACCTACTGCAAAGGCAATATCCGGACGAGTCACAATGAGGTAGTTTAACTTCCCAACTAACCTCTTGTATCTCTTTGGATCATCATAAGGATCACCGTCATCTTTCATAAGATACACATTGGGGACCATTGGAGTACTGCAAGGTTTAGCAACCAACTTTCAGTGTCTGCAAGCAGGTCAAGCATATACTTTCTCTGAGACAGAAAAATTCCCTTCTTGCTTCTATTTACTTCTACTCCTAAGAAGCACTTCAACTGACCCAAGTCCTTTATATGCAACTTAGAATGGTGGAAAGACTTGAGAGAAGAGATCACTGCATAATCACTTCTTTTTTTTTTTTGAGGCTGGTAACATCACTGCATAATCACTTCTTGTGATGACAATGTCATCAACATATTCAATAAGTAGGATAGTGCAAGCTACGGATTGTCGGTGGAATACAGAATGATCACATTTGCCCATTTTTAGTCCAAACTCCTGAACTACCTCACTGAACTTGCTAAACCAAGCTCGGGGACTCTGCTTCAAGCCATACAAGGACTTCTTCGAGTGACACACTTTTCTCCCCCTAAGCAACAAAACCGAGTGGTTGCTCCATATACACTTCCTCTTAAATATCACCATGAAGAAATGCATTCTTGATATCTAACTGATGTAAAGGCCAATTCTCTGAAGCAACTAGGGAAATGAATAGCTGGACGGAAGTAAGTTTTGCCACCGAGAGAAGGTGTCTGAATAATCCACCCATAAGTCTGAGCATAGCCTTTAGCCACATGTTTGGCTTTAAGTCTAGCCACAGAACCATCTGGATAGATTTTAATTGTGAAAATCCACTTACATCCCACTGTTTTCTTTCCCTTAGATAAATACACCAAATCCCACGTGTGATTTTCCTCTTAAGGCATGTATTTCCTCGAGCATTGCCTCAGACCATCCAGGATGATGCAAAGCCTCCTTGACTGTTTTGGGTACAAAGATAGAGTCTAGAGAAACAATCAAAGATCTAGACGCAGAGGATAAGTGGTCATAGGAAACAGAATTAGCAATGAAATATGTGGATTTGCAAGTATGTGTACCTTTGCAAAGAGCAATAGGGAGGTCAAGGTTTTCTAAAGGATCAGATGGTGGAAGATATGATGACGAAGAAACTGGCACAAGACATGTTTCATTGGTCTCTTTCGTTGAGTAAAACTTGAACAATTGGAGGTCTTGCTAGCACAAACGGATCAGATCTGAAGGCAATAGTCGATTGGTGCTCAATAGAAGAACTGGGTGATAGAGGAACATCATTTAATTGTTCTTTCGAAGTGTGGGTAACTTGATAGACTAACCACTCATCTTCCTCCTCCTGACTAGTAGAAACTGCATAAAAAAATGGGGTAGTCTTAGAAAATACCACATCCGTTGACACCAAATATTTGCCAAATTCAGTAGAATAACACCGATATCCCTTCTGAAGTCGAGAATAGCCAAGGAAAACACATTTCAATGCCTTGGGATTCAACTTGGTAACAAATGGTTGAACATCTCAAACATAGCATGTACTTCCAAATACGTTAGGTTCCACCGAAAATAGAGACTTGTTCGGGAAAAAAACACTATAAGGCATGTTACCAACAAGCACACAATAGCTAGATGACATCCCATTAATCAAAAAACAAGTTGTAGAGACCGCATCCGCCTAGAACTGTTTAGGAACCTTCATTTGGAACAAAAGTGCTCGAGCTGTCTCAAGTAAATGCATATTCTTCCTCTCAACAACTCTATCTTGGGAGGGTGTATCAACACATAAAGGCTGATGGAGAATATTGTGTTTGTCTCATGAATAACTGAAACAATTCTGACATGTATTCTTTGGCATTACCACTTCTTAGAATATGTACCGAAGCATTGAATTGAGTTTTGACTTCAGCATGGAAGGCACCGAAGTGAGTAAACACTGCAGAACGACTCTTCATAAAATAAATCCAAGTCATTCCAGAGAAATCATCCACAAAAGTAGCAAACTACTTATGCTCAGTTTTGGAAACAACAAGACATGGTCCCTGTGAGAAATATAGGAAAAAAAATATTATTGAATTGTTGTGTTGTTTCTATATTATTACACTGAGATCCTATTTATAGACACCAGAATACAATCCTTTATCAAGTAGAATATTATTTACTATTCCTATTCATATTTGTATTCCTATTCCTATTCTAAATAGGATTGTATATACTTATTCCTATTGTAATAGGATTGTATATACTTATTCCTATTGTAATAGGATTGTATAAACCTATTCCTATTCTAACACTCCCCCTCAAGCTAGTGCATACAATTCATGTACCTAACTTGTTACATATGTAATTAATACGAGGACCAATGAGGGGCTTGGTGAGATATCTGCAAGTTGATCAGTTGACTTCACAAAATTGACAGTCAATCTTAATGTGCTTGTCTTCTCATTAAATACTAGATTTGATGCATAATGTTAGTCAATCTCAATGTGCTTAATCTTCTTATGAAATACTGAATCTGCTACATATTGCCGATAAAACACATAGTGATAAAATCACAATGTTGAACTTTCCAAGCCAAACTTGCAAAGACTGTTTTAGACCATAGAGTGACTCACATAATCAACATACAAGGCTACTAAACTCCCCCTGAGCAACAAACTCAAAAATAGGTGGTTGCTCCATATAGACTTCTTCACAATGAAGCGGTCGTTGTAAGTGCTCAAAATCTAGTGTAAAGTATATGGATTGTGTTGGAATCAATAGATGAGTCGATATTAAACAAGAAAGTCACTGAAAAACTGGCTGAAGTAATAGACTTGATGGCTAAAAGTGGTCACAATCTAAGAAATAAAATTATATGGGTAGGGTCGGAATGATGTCACGACCCAACTAGAAAATAGAAATTATATAGGATAGTTCAAATTGATGGAATGACCCCAATGAAAAAGAGAAATAATATGGGTAGGGTCAGAATGATGGCACGACCCTTGCTGAAAAAGAAAAATTATACGGGTAGGGTTAGAATGATGGGACAACCCTACGCAAATCAGATTTGAGGAGTCACCGAAAAGACGAATGGAACTATGCTAATCAAATCTGAGGAATCACTGAAAAGACACTATGCAACGATATGAGAAAATAGTTCGGAAAAATCCATGGTACTACACAAATTAAATATGAAAAGTAGTTTGGAGAGATGCACGGTGCTATGCAAATCAGATATGCAAAAAGAGGTAGTCATCGGAAGGATGGAACGGTGCTACACAAATTATATATGAAAAAGTAGTCACTGGAATGATGGCACAGTGCTACACAAATTAAATATGAAAAAGTAGTCACCGAATGATGGCACGGTGCTACACAAATTAAATATGAAAAAGTAGTCACCGGAATGATGGGACAGTTCTACACAAAATAGATATAAGAAAGTAGTCACCAAAATGATGGCACAGTGCTACACAAATTAGATATGAGAAAATAGTCACCAGAAAGATACACGGTGACCCAACTTTTGCTAACATAATCATTGGCCGGACGGGTAGCATATATGGGTGCCACCCGCCGGCAGCGGAAGCTCTTTGATTTTCTACCAAGATCGTAGAGGCTCTGATACCATGTGAGAAATATATAAAAAAAATATTATTGAATTGTTGTGTTGTTTCTACATTATTACATTGAGATCCTATTTATAGACACTAGAATACAATCCTTTATCAAGTAGAATACTATTTACTATTCCTATTCATATTTGTATTCCTATTCCTATTCTAAATAGAATTGTATAAACTTATTCCTATTGTAATATGATTGCATATACCTATTCCTATTGTAATAGGATTGTATAAACCTATTCCTATTCTAACAGTCCCCAAACATTAGAATGAACCAGTTCAAAAGCTGACCCAACCTGCTTATTAACCCTTGGATCTACCGAGATGCGATGGAGTTTTGCAAATTGACATGACTCATAATCTAAGGAAGAAACGTTTTGAAATTGGGGACAAAGCTTCTTTAACATACGTAAAGAATGATGTCACAACCGACAATGTGCTTCGAATGGAGACACGACACAGGAGTAGGCACCAAATCGAGGCTCCCATTCATCAAGATTATAGAGATCATCGGATGCATGTCCCTTACCAATTACCTTATTTGTCGTAAGATCATGAAACAAACAATGATCCGAAAAGAATGGGATATAACAATTAAGGTCTTTGGCAATTCTATTGAGAGAGATCTAATTAAATGCCAACTTTGGTAGACTTAATACCGATGACAAGGTAATAGTTGAGGTTGGTTTAACAGTCCCTGATCCCACAATGTCACAAGTTGAACCATCAGCTACCATCACAGGAGAAAGTGTTTTATCTGATCAAAAGCTAGAAAACATATTAGAATTACCTATCATGTGATTTGTGGCACTTGAATCAATCACCCATTTATTCGATGAGGGGAAGAGACATTGTCTTTCTTGACTCTGCAAATGTAGTAACTGAAAAGTCTGAAATGGGTTCCTTAAGTGATTTTTGAAATTGAGAGAGTTTTGCATACTCATCAGCTGAAACAAGAATTGTCTTCTTAGTCATTTTTGTGATAAATATATCTAGTGTAATTCTTGACAGAAAACAAAAGGAGTTCAACAAGTCTGACCCAGCAGTTCCTCTAAAATAAGTCTACCAGATTGAAGAAATACACAATGTCCTGTAGAATCAGCATACTAAAATTATGAGGCAACAAACCAAATAATATTCAACCATGTCAAAGAGCTGATATGAGCAATGAAAGCAACAAATGATCTACTGAAACCCAAATTTCTGAGTCTCAGCAACAACAAAAGATGAATACCAGAAGAGAAAACGAAGTACAAACCTTCAAATAGAGATTCAACACCAGAAGAATACCAGAATGTGTCGTGATTGATGAGAAGATGCCAGAGCAGTAAGCCAAAAATAGATATGCTGGACCACACACCAGCGAGTGGAAGATAGAAACGAGGTGCAGGTGGTGCGTGAGGTTCACTTGCTGCCACCTAGACCAGATATGTCCTTTTTGGCCAGAAATCTCCTTCTGTCTCTTCTTATGATGCTAGTGAGATAAATTTGTCACTCCTAATGAGTGACACAAACCTTTCTTAGGCTGCCAGGAAAAGAATCGAACTTCAAAAAAAATTGAGCCCTAGGCTCTGATACCATGTAAACTAATGGAAGAAATTGTTCTTCTATTCATGAATATACAAGGTATTTATACAATTACAAGGAATCATATAAAAGGAAATCAAAACAAATAGAAAAAAATGTTATGCAATCACTCTTATTATTCTGTAATATCCTACATCACTCCGTGATTTGTAAGGATATTTTGGTTATTTATAGGAGAAGAAGATCAATTTGTCTCTATCTATGTTAAGTTGTGATTTTGTTGTGGCTCAATGGATAGGCTCATTTCTGACTATTGTTCCTGCATCAACAAGTTTTAAGCTGGTAAAACATTATGCTTTGGCGTACAAATGTCATTATCGTAATCCGTCTGTTGTAAACAGAAAATGTAACATCAATGTTTAAATTTTAATAGTTAAATTTATCTAATTATTTGAAATTTGAAGAAGTTGTATGAGATAAATTTATTACTGGATATAATCCTATACTATGAAAAAAAACAAAATTTAAATGAATGTCATGTAGTGATAATCAAGCTGAAAAGTGATTGTCCTTTGACATAGCCATCTCAATAGCAACAGCAACGAGATCTCTTCTTTCAGGGTTTTTTTTCAGGGAAGTGTCCAAGCTTGGTTTTGCATTTAATCACACTTCTCTTCTAAAGAATAATTGGATTTGTGCCTATTCATTGTTCAAGCTTTGATTATTTAGCAGCTGGTTGTGACTTGTGAGTACAGCCTCCATGTTACAGCACCACAATGCATTGTACTTTCCCTTGTCACATAAAGTGAGGAAATGATCCACATGAGACATTGTATTAACATTTCACCCTTGGACATACATACTGAAAGAATTTGAGGGGGTGGGGGTGGGGGTGGGGGGTGGGGGCAGGGGCGGAGGCAGCATATAATGAGGGGGGTCATCCGACCCCCTTGGCGAAAAATATTACTATTTATACATGGTTAAAATTATTTTTTAGATATGTATAATAAATATCGAATCCCCTACCACTAGTTCGTGTGTTTACTTCTTAGATTTTGAACCCCCTTATTAAATTTTCTGGCTCCGCCACTGGGTGGGGGGGAGGACCTGAACCATCTATCTTGATTTGGATAACTTTTCCTTTTACTTACGAAGTGTATTTTTATTTGCAGGAAGTATTTCCAACAAGATTTTGACACAACACTGGCTTTCTGTAATCATGAAAGAAGACAAAGAAGTGAGGTGATTTTTATCATTTATTAGCATATCGATCACACAATATTGGCTCATAACAAGTTAGACTTGCTGCATTTATCTGGGTTCCGGGTGTTCTTTGATCATATGAGAAGGTAAGATGAAGGGAAGTGGAATTGAGAATAATGCACTTGATTATTCCCTCATGCCATTGGGGTTCAAATAGCTAAGTATACATATTCTGAGGATGGAAAGAGCATCATATACATAATTACAAGCTATTTTATATTTAGTATATCCTAGATAGATTAGTGTAGAATGTCTAGATTATAACACTCTCCCCTGAAGGTGGTGCATATAATCATATGTACCAAGCTTGTTACGATTTACAAAATATAGCTGATACAAGAACCAGTTGTATTTTAGGAAAACAAGTTCAACAAGTGACATTCCACATTGATTATGTCCTCCCCACCACCCCACACCCCTACCCCAACCCCATCTCCTATAGTATTTGTCTAGGTTAAATACAAATGCTTCTAAGATAACATTTTTTGCTTACATAGCAAACACAGGAAAATAAGCTAGAAATCCACTTATTTTCCCAGAAAATATTTTTCGGAAAAACCATTTCCCTTCATACTGAACACACCCTTAGTTCTGCTTTATTTAGCATCATCCAACTTTCAAGTCTTCATTTGGTTGAAGGATCCTGAATTGGAGAGACTACTTTGTCTCTTCGTGGTACATATACCTTTTCCATTTAATTTGTTTTATTTTCTGAAATAAGGGAGCAATTTTAAAGGCCTGCACCTTATGTCTTACAACTTCATCACTTTAGTTCATCCGTGCTAAAGAACATGTAATTAGTAACCATGGCATTTCCTGAAAATCAAAACAGAATTGATGACCATGGAAGTTCAGTCTGTTAACATAATATATCCTTCGAATCATCCAAAGGCTGTATTTTGACCCTTACCACTGTTGCATCCTTTTTTTGAAAAGGTAATCTCTTACCATTGTTGCATCCTTTCCTCTTCTATTCACTTACTTGAAGATGTGAATGTCAATTCTTTTCCTATTTGTGTAGACTTCACCTATAAGCTGTTAGAAGTTATCTTCCTATAAGCTGTTAGAAGTTATCTTTTGTGATTGGTGGAGTAACTTCTTACTTTGTTCCATGTTATAGTTTTATAGCTTGTTAGATCTATTTGCATGTCTCGTGCTGACATTACCATCTTAGAAGCTGAAACAATGTTGGCTGGTATATTCTGTGGGTCATCTGTTGAAGTTCATCACCTAAAAGCCATTTTCAGGAGTCTTTATTCCAAGATGATCCTGTGACCCATAGAATTTTCAGGAAATTTAAAAGGTTTTCAAGTGTTAAAATTTGCGCTGTTATAGCTGAACTATTAGGGCAATTTTTCCCCTTTGTCAATTGAAGTTGATTGTAAAAAATTTAGATGCATATCATCTTGAAATTCTGATGTCAAGGTAGTATAAATTAGCATATATGTTAAGACTCTTTGAACAAAATGCAGGAATTGCTGGGTGCAGATACGAGGAATGTCAAAGGACAAGTACTGACATCTGGGGCCAGTAGTAGGCAGCCTGCTCGGAAGCTATTCTTGGATGCAACCTTGAGTGATTCCAAGAGTACTGAGGCATCAACCAGTTTATCCTTGGATGAACTCGGTGCTGTTGATTCTCCCTGTGGACCTTCTACTTCAAGGGCCATTGAGGTAACAGAAAAAAAAACTTCTACTTCTCATTCTCAACAGTTGATGAACAAGGGGTCACATAGTTGGCTGCAAAACAAAATTATGCATACTTGGATGAACCCCATACTGTAGAAATGCTACATCATAGTTTGGTAGGGTTTCTTGCACCAGTAGTTTTATACTGCCTGGTTTTCTATTATCACTTTGATTAGCAACATGATACTTGTGAGTTTAGCAACATTGCTAGATATGCATTGACTGTATGATGACCCAACAGCTGAACAGCGGATGCATCTTTTATTTGATCGTTTTAACTCAGCCTAATATTTTCTACCAGGAACATAAATAAAAAAATAAAAAAAAAGAACTTCAACAAAAACTAAATTTTGAACCCATAGTCTCAATGATATAATGGTTTTAATGTAAGAACTTTAAGATTGAACCCAGTAAGTTTAGATCCAGGATCCCCTCATGATGATTGTGCAGATATGGATATTTAGAAGTTTAGTGACATATGGCGATGATCTTTGACTATGAATTTAGCAGGCGATGGATTATGGCCGACATCCCTCAGCTGCATCTTCCACTTTGGTAGAATTAACAACGCGTCTTGACTTCTTCAAAGAAAGACGCTCTCAGCTGATGGAGCAACTCCATAGCCTTGACGTAAACTATGGATCAACATCTCAACATTTTATGTACAAACCTTCGTCTCCTCCATGGAACTAACTGAAGATTATGTATGATCAACATCTCACCATTTGTACATCCTCTGTATCATAGCAATGTACTTTATGTACTGCCAGATGTACTTTTTTTGTGGTTTTTCACCTCTTCCTGCTTTTTGTCTCTATTGAAAGAAAAAAAATCAACTCTAGGTCATTGTAGGTATTCAATTCATTCTGATGAAGTTCTACACCAAAAAAGCAAAAAAAAATCTGTATAATATAGTAGGCAGGGTGTGTTATGGGATGGAGTAAAAAGCTTTTGTACTGTAATTTGTTTAGACATGTCATGAGATGTAATGCTTCTGAACTCTGGACTATGTTCATGCAATTGACATCAGCTTGGATTTGATATTTTCCTACTTCTCATCTCTTATGTGTACAATATGAGTGACAACATCTATTTTGAAAAAAAAATTCATGTTACAAAATCAATCTAAAGAGAGTTGGTAAAATATATCAAAAGATGAAAGCAATAGAATAAAGAGACAAGATGAGAGTTTTGTTTTCTTATTTCTTCCAAGTTTTTAAGTGTATCAAAGTATGTAAAATAGGAGTGTTTATGCCTTTATTTATAATTATATATACATAATATATTGTTTTTTTATGAATAATTTTAAATATCTTATATATGTTTTCATGAAAATCTATTTATAATTTATTCATGAAATTGTAAAGCCAATTTAGATTCAAGCCAAAAACTAGTAAAAATAAAACAAAATTAACAACAACCAATTTTGATTTCTTATAGCTGGATAAAAAACAAATGTCTTCAAGGTTTGCAGGACCATACGAGAAGCCGGTGGGATGTTTTTGTCGATCCTTTGTTTGCCTACTAACTTTTTTGAATTCCCCCACCTTATCTTTTTTATTTTATTTTTGTCCGTGATTTATAATCAAACAATCAAATCAAAACAAATCTAACCAAAATTGATAAATGTATATTATATTGAGATAAATGTCTCAAACACACCTAAACTATCCCTTTTTCTGAGTTTCATACCTAAACTATTGAAAGTGTGAGTTTCATACCTAAACTATCACTTATTAGTTTGAGAAACACACCTCAGTAGTGTGTTAATGCACTCTCTCTTTTATTTGAAAAAATTTTGACACATGATATTCCACATGGATAAAATATTCCACCTTGACGAAAATTAAATAATAAACTATTAATATTTATTAAAATCTATTTTTTCTTTAAAAAATATTTAAATTATTTTTTTCTTAAAAAAATATTTAAATTATTTTTCTTACCCCACTTCACCCCCCCCCCCCAAAACAATGGTGGTTCATTTGTACTTGTTTTTCTAAAAAAATTATTTTATTTCAATTATTTTTTAAAAATTTAAAAAATTCATACTTCACCTTATCCCCCCCCCCCCCCCAACCCAAAATTTGATATTGTTTTATTTTAAAAAAATAAAAATTATACCCATCCTATTTAACCCTCCTTTCCTAATTTATTTTTATTTTTTTACATTTTTGTTGTTTTGTGTTAGATATGTACATATATTTTTTAGGAAATTTTTCTATTTTACATTTTATTTTATTAATAAAAATATTTTTTTATAATAATTTTTTAATCATTAATTTTAACTAATAGTAATAATTTATTTAATTTTTGTTAAGGTGGAATGTTTTATCCATATGGAGTGTGATGTGACAATTTTTTTAAAATAAAAGAGATTGTATTACACACAGCATGATGAGAGTGGTATAAAAGAGAGGTGTGTTTCTCAAACTAATAAGTGATAGTTTAGATATGAAATTCACACTCTCAATAGTTTAGGTGTGAAACTAAAAAAAAAAAAATAGTTTAAATGTGTTTTTGACACTTATCTCTATTATATTTGACTTGATTTGATTTTTAATAATTTAAAAATCGATTAGATTGGTTTGATCAATTACAGAATCTACACACAACCCTTAACGAAGGTTATGAAGGTGTGGGAGTTACTATCATAATAGTGAGTAGTAGTGGGGGATTAATTTTTATAGTAGTGGACATCCATAGTTGTTAGTTTCAGAACATTTTTCCTTTGGATATCAATGTCTTGATATATGATGTCCTTCATTAAAATTTTACTAAAAATCTTACATATATTTTAATATTCATTAATTGTATGTGGCGTTGTTAACAACCTTGTCATGAAATTCAGTAGGACAAATCTTGGTTAAGAAAAAAAGAGTACAACACATATTTTATTCTCCTTAATGAAACCAACACATTATTTTTCGTTGGCGATGCAATGTAATCTTGTTTACATTCTATTGAAGCTCGTGTCTGCAAAAGTATTTTCGTAAAATATGCTTTATTTGTCTTCTCTGATATATTCTTCATTCAATTGAGTTGAGCAAATATCATCTTCATATAATATTGTAACCTTCTTCTCAAAGAAAATCACACATCGTTAATAAATTGATCCACTTGCTTTATACGTTGCTAATATCTTGATTTAACTTGAATATGTATCAATAATTGATTGTGTTGAAGAATTTAATAATATGAAAGTATTCTAACATGAAAACAGATTATTTGAAGATAGAACTTTATGTAATGTCTTGTATTTGTATAACTAATAAAATCTTGACAGTATTTGTTAGGATACACAAATTTATATCAATAGTTTCTTTTGCAGTATATGACTGATCATGTTTTAATATATCCATCATGTTTATGAGGTCTAAATGATCTTAATGATCTTTATTTATATCTAGTAATATCACAATTATCGGGGAACTCAATGGAATCACTTTAATCCATATAAGGATTTGTTGAAGCTTTATTTAACAAATTTTTGATAATCTTTATATGTTTCAGAACAATATAAAACCTTCAGGTATCTTGGTCCGTAATTTAAAATAGTGAGGACATTGATGATGATGTCATAAAACGCATTAGGACTGCATGAATGAAATAGAGATTTACCTCTGAAGTCATGTGTGATAAGAAAGTACCACCTCAGCTTAATTAAAGGGAAGCTTTATAGAGTAGTTGTTAGACCGTTCTTGTTATATGGGTGGAGTGTTAGCCAGTCAAGAACTCACATGTTCAGAAGATGCATGTTACGGAGATGCGGATTTTGAGATGGATGTGTGGACATACTAGGAGCGACACGATTACAAATGAGGTTATCTGGGAGAAGGTGGGAGTGACTTCTGTGGCAGACAAGATGTGGGAAGTGAGATTGAGATGGTTTGAGCATGTGAAGAGGAGGTGCGCTAATGCCCCAGTGAGGAGGTGTGAGAGGTTGGTTATAGAGGGCACGTGGAGGAGTAGAGGTACGCTGAATAGAAACTAGGGAGAGGTGATTAGACAGGACATGGCGCAACTTTATATACCGACGACATGACTCAAGATAAGGAGTGGAGGTCTCGTATTAGGATAGAGGAATAGTAGTCGTAGTGCTAGTTCTTGCCATATGTGGTTTATTGTGTTTTATATTATCACACTATTTTTTTTATGTTTGTTAGTATTTATTTTTTTTGTAGACATTGCACTGCTTTTCTTATTAATGACTATGCTATTTTCATTGAATCTCTTCTTTCTCTAGTTAGATTTGATACACTTAAGCTGAGGGTCCTTTGGAAACAACATCTCTATTTGCACGAGGTGGTGGTAAAATCTGCATACACTCTACCCTCCTCAGATCCCACTTAGTGTTATTTCTCTGAATATGTTGTTATTGTTAATGATTTACATAAGCTTCCCTCTCTAGCTAGAAATAACAACAAACCATTATATGAATTCAAGTTTTTCATGTATTGCCAAACTAAAAATCTCATTGGATTCACCAAAGAAGAACATCTCCAAATAATAATATTATGATTATTCTAAAAAAAATTATGCCCCAAGTCACAAGTCTTATTTTATATCTTATGATTTTACTAGTCAACGAAGTTAAAGTTTCAATTAAGGAAAAATTACTTAGATGGGTACCTTTTAATAAATAATTACTGACGAGATCATTTAATATTTGTCAATACGACATAATTATTGAGATCTCTTTATTTTTCATCATTTTCAGATACATAAACCATTTTTAAGATTTTATAAAGTATTATGTCATTGCGATCTTTTAAAGAATTCGCTCCATTATCATGATCAATTTGTTCATTTGCTCCTATTCTTCTTTAAAAAGTTTTCCCTTTTGAATTGATTGATCTATGATATGTCAGCATTAGACGTTACATTTGATGCTTTTAATTATGAACAAATGCAAGTTTTTATTTTATTTGATAGTTTTAATATATTTTGTACAAGAAAATGAACCAAGGTAAGAATGGGTAAATTTGTACTGAATGAAGAAAAGAAAATGTGATTGCAGATATTCTAGCAAATTGGGTGTTATCTATTTTTTTTATTTTTTTTTGTTTGTTTGAATTATAAGTTTAATATTTTTGCATCCCTATGGTGTTTGGTATTTTTTAGATTTGGATTTTAATTAATGGAAAATTTTGAGAATTTTGGATCCATCCTTTTGATTTTTGTTTGTATGACCACCGATTAAAGATTAATTCAGGTTTTTCTTTGATCTAATTTTGCAAATTCTGGTTTGATTATTTCTTTTCTTGTGACTTTTTTTAATATTTGCTTGAATTTGCGACTTTGATTAAATGAAAAAAAAATGAGAACATTTGATTTTCACCATTTTAATTTTTGAGCGTTTATTTTGTGTTGGACCAATTTTTTCTAAATTGATTTTGTGTTATTGCATTTTATTTAAGTTGTGAGTTAATTTATTGGGTTTTAAATTTTTGGCTTTGTTGAATTGGAAAAAGATACTATTGTTTTCTTTTTTCTAGTTTTAGGATTGAGAATTGTACTCTACTGAAACTGAATTTGGATGCTTTAGTAATTGGAAGATAGTAGAGAGTTTTGTCTTTTTCATGTGTAATAAACAAATAGTCATGCAACTTAGATTTCCTAAAAAACAAATTATGAAAAAAAAAATGGATCTTTGTAGCTCATTTTATTTCATTAAATTTAGTCAGTTCTCCTTTTTAATTATCCACCCCTTTGAAATTACCTCTCTTTTTTCCTTAAAATAAAAATTGTTTCCAACTTATCAAAAAAAAATAAAAAATAGTGTCTATTCTTGAAGAGGTGAAGGTTTTTTTTTTTTTTTTTTAAGGAAGATCTGAAAACTTAATCAGGGATGGATGTATATGAGTCCTGAATTTGATGGAGAGAATGGTTGTCACGATCCAACCCACTTGACCCCATGGACACCTACTCTAACACTTAGAGAGAAGAACCCCCAACCACCAAATCAGTTAAGATACGCGAAAAATAATCAAATCAAGATTTTACAATATATTGAAAAACTCTTCACTTGATTTAAAACCAATGTTATTTGGAAAGACACACACTAACACTACCCTAGGAACTAGCCTAAACAGGTACGAGAGCTACTAAGACAATACAATCTTTAAGGAAATAAGACACAACTCCTACCATAAGAAAAGAGGAGTAGAAGTTGTCGGAGATCACTATCTCCTTCACCCATGAAACATCACTAAATCATGCAACCAGACTATTAGCATTGAAAGAGTAATATCAGTACAAACAACACGTACTGATAGGCATCATACATAGTATTAGTATATTGGTGCGGTATTTGAGCCAATAAAAGTTAGTATTTATATCAGATGTAGTACTTAAGTCAACCGTTAGTATTTCTTTACGAACGTGGTACCCAATCCAACCACCATCCACAGATAATCATTGCACAATCACAATAAACAATAAAACTTGAAACCATAAGTAAACATATTCATTGCATGAGATTATCAACTTGATATCATTACATATCCTACCTTATGGTTTCCTTAACATTCATTACACGAGTGACACTAATAAGCAATGAACATGCATACATATATATATTGGACAACACAAATCATATCAGTATAATAATGGCCCTACACTGAACCCTATTAAGAGCACACATTCATTCTCCTTGATTACCAAAAGTCCTGAAAATGGATATAACCCAGCAATTTTATAATGTTTAACCTTACAATTACCACCAAACCTCCTCAATAGGAAAAATTCAAGATTACCAATCAAGAATTAGAGAACCACCTTTTAGTCATTATCTCATCTCCAAGTTTAACAACAATAAATATCAACTTAAAATCATTCAGACTCTATGCTTGAAGGCCTATACGTGCAATCTTCCAACATCAACAAGATATGATGTAGTAAAATGATTTTAATTACTAAGCTTAAGGAAAGCCTAGCCTCGGGTGCCTTTGGACGATTTTTGGAGTATCCTTCGAATATTCTTTTCCTTTCAAAAGTGGAAGAAAAATAAAAGAAGACATATTAATTAGGTTGCAGATTTTTCATCAGCCCGTTATAATGGTCGTGCAAGCGCTATAGAAGTCCGCCAAAGTGGGAAACTTCCCCTATGGCAGGCTGATGTCAGCCTAGCCCGAAAATCAAAATGTACAAAAATCATCGTGTGCTCAAAATTTTAAATTATTGCATCGAATTTTAAGAATTTTGGGGTTTCACACAAGATGTCCTTTAATAATGATGAATTGGATTATTACAATATATATCAATTTACTCATTGTTCGACCCCAAATGAATCCGAGGTGGAGAGAAGAAAGATCGGTTATCGAGGTTTACCAAATGATTTTGACAAGACAAGAATGCACACATTCTATGCAAGGGATACAGTGGTACCACGTCTCGCGTATCCAAGATTACCAAAAAAGGAAATTAAGATGCATGAAACCACGAACAAAAATTCCCCTCTCCCCCGCACTTTACACTCTACGTCGTTATAATGGCCATAAGGGCGCCGTTATAGCGGCTGCACAGCCGCTATAACAGTATGACGCCGATCAGAATCTAATAAGAGTGAGGGAAATGAGTGTTCAAGCCCATTTCACTCCCAAAACTCTCTCCTCTCTATTATCACTCCATTCAAAAACGTCAAACTAAGGTAAATACCGCTAACGTCATTTTTCTTACTTCGTTTTACGCTAAAGAACGATTGCATGCTAAGAAGGATAGAATGGAATTTTGGGTTGATATTTGAATTTGAAAAGAGAAAGATTTGATAATCAAATTCCCCGAAGCACGGGGATCTCCCTTACGTTTACAATGCTACTACAGTGTTCTAAGCATAAGGATCACAGGGAATAGGGCCAAAAAAGGTTTCAAAATGGTTATAGAAGTTGAAGGGTTTTTCTTGATGGAAACTTAGATTCGGGGGCGATTTAGGGATTGAAATAACTAGATTTTTACGTATTAAAGTAGGGAAGCACTTCAAGAACATTGGTATGTAGAAAATTTTATTTGAAAATGGAACTTTTGGGTCAAGGGGCGCCATTAACACACCCTTAGAGTTCTGGAAGATGAAGGCTGCCATAGCAACCTTGCATCTCACTATAGTGGGTGTCGCTATAGCGGGTAACACGCACTGTGACGACTTTTTCTATGGCACTCTGCATAGGTGTCACAGTGCACCACCTAGCGAAAGTACTGTAGTCTCGCAAGTTTCCCCAAAGCCAGATTTTTCTTATTGCACGCACTCCTAAGATGATTCTATGATTTTCTAATCAACGTATCTGAAAAGCAAATAATGGACAGAATTGAGGGCCCTGACTACCCCTACGAGAGATTTCACGATGTTGCGAGTCATGAACGATATTGTGAGACCTCATACATAAATATTTATAACCGATTGTACTAGTATGATTCATAATGTATATTCTCAATATAATTCATCTTTTGGTAAATGTCTTTGAAACTTAATAAGTTTCTTTTGAAGTTTACTACAACATCATTATTTTGAGAAAATCCCTTCATCCGAATAAATAATAAATTAGCTTTTTAGAGCTTTCAAATAATTTTGTGTACCACCACTTATTTCATAATACCATTTGTATGGTGAATATCTCCTTCAATGAGAAAATTATATAAATACGGTCATGATAAAAAAATATACTTATCTCTTACTTTTACCCTTTGACAATCCATGATATATTCATAATATATTTTTTATTTTCTTCAAACCTCCCATAGAAGTGACTTGTGGTATTTCGCCAATATTACATCACCTAATACCGCATTCACTTCTAGGAATCATTCCACATTCAATATGCTTATCACAACTTATATTTTATTCAAAAATTAAATTTAACCACTTGCACATGCATCATAAAATTTTCGTTAAAGTTCATTGACATGTCTTGGTATCATATTCATATGATCTACTTCACTGTTGTCTCCCAACACTCACATAAGTGTACACAATTATCAAATAATAAAGTTATTTTCAGCTGACTCTAATCTTTACTTCTATGGAGCCAGGTGTAAGCTTATCGCCTACTGATCTTACTCAAAAAAACTCAATGGAAATAGACACGTCAACACCAGCAGATGCAAAGGAAAAAATCCTTGATCAAGGTATCATTCATTCAACTCATTTACATCCTAATCATGAGTGTTTGGAATACACATTATGAAAAGAGACATTGCTCTTGCTAATTTGAATTGAAGAGTGATATAAAATAGATATATTTCCGGTATCATATCCACAACCCACATCCTAGTTAGGAGTTCTAGTTTCGTATCAAGGTTACGATCGATATTGTCACTAGAATCAATATTGTCATTATCATCAACATCGATCTCATCAAGAAGAAAACCTTTAGACATGTTATCCAGGAACTTGTTTAGAAATATCGTAATGAAAGGAACATAGGAATTTGTCTCTAGGTATTTAACCAAATAAAATCGTCCAGTTCTTAACGAACGTAGGCTAAATCAAATGTTGAATATGTCACAATCCAAATTACTAGATCGTGCGAACACCTATTTGATTCTTATTTGATATATAAATTATTACCACAAATACTCTCTTTTATAAAACGTTTTTAGAAGAAAATACATCTGTGACAACCATAATTAAATAAATCAACACTCATTTTTATTTATAAAGTATTTTGAAACTTCCCAAAAATCTAATCCAAACATGTATAAGGGTTCATACACAGAGTATTGATAAAAAAAATAATGATATAACTTCCTCTCAAAGAAAGAGTAGGCACAAGCTGATGATAAATGTCTGTCATCTCCACACTTTCAAATAACTTGAAACGTAGTGACACACAAAAAAAAAAGGTGTACCAAGAGTAGTATCACTGCACCACACGTATAGATAGTCATCATAAGCCGACTAAAATTAGTTTCACGCAACACATCATAAAAATCAACAAGAATAACAAGTATTAATATATCACACTTTACATTACTCAATCACTATTATTAGGTAACGTTATTATTACGCACCATGTTTCTCAACTTACTAAACATTATTTATCGAAGATATTATATTCATAACCCTTATCACTTATTAGTATCAAACATTTTCCACGAGATAAATTCAACACAACACAATAATACTTCGATTAATCACGGATCTCAAACATTACAATAAAAGAAATATACACATAACTCATTAAAGTTAGACATGAGTCATAACACAAAATCAATGTTTCAAATATAAGATTGGTGAAATTTCACAAATAACTAACCTCATTCTCAACATATCGATGTTTCATAGCAATTGTACATAGGCATCACCAATCACATATAAATAAATAACATTTTTGGACCGGTGTATTGCCAAAAATAAAAGTTATTCATGCGGTATTTGAGCCAATAAAAGTTAGTATTTATATCAGATGTAGTACTTAAGTCAACCGTTAGTATTTCTTTACGAACATGTTACCCGATCCAACCACTAGGGGTGAACAAAACTGAACCGCAAACCGAACCAAACCGCGAACCGAGTCAAACCGCAAAAAAAACCCGACTAGTGGTTTGGTTTGACTTGGTTTGGTATTGAAAAGAAAAACCCGACTATAATTGGTTTGGTTTGATTTTAACTAAAAAAAGTCAACCCGAGACCAAACCAACCCGACATTATATATATTTATTTTTAATTTTAGTCTATACAAAATAATTTTTATTAATATATAATTTATATATTTTTCTTTTATGTTTAATATTAGTAGACTTTGGGCTACATAGTTGACTTGAGCCCACTTGTTATTTTCAGAAATAAACAAAAGCCCAAATATCTGTCATGGGCATGCAATGCCAAAAGAAACTACCGAATGCTTTTTTAGGATGAAAAATCATGTTAGTGTTCAACGTTTTTTTTAAATCACTGAAAGAACACAGGCTCTTTAGTCTTTATCAAAAAACCCGAATAACCCGAGAAAATCGAATAATCCGAACCAACCCGAGATTGAAAAAATCCGACTATTATTGGTTTGGTTTGGTTTATATATATTTTAACCCGATACAAATGGTTTGATTTGGTTTTTAAAAAACCCGAACCAACCCGGTGATGTACAACCCTACCAACCACCATCCATAGATAATCATTGCACAATCACAATAAACAGTAAAACTTGAAACCATAAGTAATGTAAACATGTTCATTGCATGAGATTATCAACATGATGTCATTACATATCCTACCTTATGGTTTCCTTAACATTCATTACACGAGTGATACTAATAAGCAATGAACATGCATACTATTGGACAACACAAATCATATCAGTATAATAATGGCCCTACACTGAACCCCATTAAGAGTACACATTAATTCCCCTTGATTACCAAAAGTCCTGAAAATAGATATAACCAAGCAATTTTATAATATTTAACCTTACAATTACCACCAAACCTCCTCAATACGAAAATTCAAGATTACCAATCAAGATTTAGTGAACCACCTTTTAGTCAATATCTGATCTCCTAGTTTAACAAAAATAAATAGCAATCTAAAATCATTCAGACTCTATGCTTGAAGGACTATGCATGCAATCTTCCAACATCAACAAGATATAATGTAGTAAAATGGTTTTAATTACTTAGCTTAAGGAA
This sequence comes from Solanum bulbocastanum, assembly GCA_037074985.1. Classification (NCBI taxonomy): domain Eukaryota; kingdom Viridiplantae; phylum Streptophyta; class Magnoliopsida; order Solanales; family Solanaceae; genus Solanum; species Solanum bulbocastanum. The sequence goes on from CM073607.1 coordinate 35,429,408, forward strand.
AGCCTAGCCTCGGGTGCCTTTGGAGGATTTTTGGAGTATCCTTCGTATACTTTTTCCTTTCAAAAGTGGAAGAAAAATAAAAGAAGACACATTAATTAGGTTGCGAATTTTTCATATGCCCATTATAATGGTTGTGCAAGCGCTATAGAAGTGCCGCCAAAGTGGGAAACTCCCACTATGGCAGGGTGATGTCAGCCTAGCCCGAAAATCAAAATGGACCAAAGTCATCGTGTGCTCAAAAGTTTAAATTATTGCATCTAATTTTAAGAATTGTGGGGTTTCATACAAGATGCCCTTTAATAATGACGGATCGGATTGTTACAATATATATTAATTTACTCATTGTTCGTCCCCAAATGATTCTGAGGTGGAAAGAAGAAAGATCAGTTATCACTGTGTACCAAATGATTTTGACAAGTCAAGAATGCACACACTCTATGCAAGTAATACAGTGCTACCATGTCTCGCGTATCCAAGATTACCGAAAAAGGAAATTAAGATGCAAGAAACCACAAAAACAAATCCCCCTCTCCCCTGCACTTTACACTCTACACCGTTATAACGGCCATAAGGTCGAAGTTGTAGCGGCAGCACAGCCGCTATAACAGTATGACGCAGATCAGAACCTAATAAGAGTGAGGAAAATGAGTTATCATGCCCATTTCTCTCCTTTTACACGCCCAAATCACTCTCCTCTCTATGATCACTCCATTCAAAATCGTCAAACTAAGGTAAATACCACAAACATTATTTTTCTTACTTCGTTTTACGCTTAGGAACGATTGCATGCTCAGAAGGATAGAATGGAATTTTGGGTTGATATTTGAATTTGAAAAGAGAATGATTTGATTATCAAATTCCCTGAAGCATGGGGATCTCCCTTACGTTTACAGTGCTACGATAGTGTTCTGAGCATAAGGATCACAAGGAATAGGGCTAAAAAAGGCTTCAAAATGGTAGGAGAAGTTGAAGGGTTTTTCTTGATGGAAATTTATATTCGTGCGTGATTTAGGGATTGAAATAACTAGATTTTTACGTATTAAAGTAGGGAAGCACTTCAAGAACATTGATATGTGGAAAAGCTTGTTTGAAAGTGGTAATTTTGGGCCAAGGGGCGCCATTAACACGCCCTTAGAGTTCTGGAAGATGAAGGCCGGCATAGCAACCTTGCATCTCACTATAGTGGGTGTCGCTATAGCAGGTAACACGCACTGTGACGTCTTTTTCTATGGCACTCTGCATAGGTGTCATAGTGCACCCCCTAGCGAAAGTACTGCAGCCTCCCAAGTTGCCCTAAAGCCAGATTTTTCATATTGCACGCACTCCTATGATGATTCTATGGTTTTCTAACCAACATATCTGAAAAGCAGATAATGGACAGAATTGAGGGCCGTGACTACCCCTACGAGATATTTCACGATGTTGCAAGTCATGAACGGTATTGTGAGACCTCATATATAAATATTTATAACCGATTGTACTAATATGATTCATAATGTATATTCTCAATATAATTCATCTTTTGGTAAATGTCTTTGAAACTAAATAAGTTTCTTTTGAAGTTTACTACAACATCAATATTATGAGAAAATTCCTTCACCCAAATAATAATAAATTAGCTTTTTAGAGCTTTCAAATAATTTTATGTACCACCACTTATTTTATAATACCATTTGTATGGTGATTATCTCCTTCAATGAGAAAATTATATAAATACGGTTATGATAAAAAATATACTTATCTCTTACTTTTACCCTATGACAATCCATAATATATTCATAATATATTTTTTATTTTCTACAAACCTCCCATAGAAGTGAGTTGTGGTATTTCACCAATATTACATTGCCTAATACCGCTTTCACTTCTAGGAATCATTCCACATTCAATATGCATATCACAAGTTATATTTTATTCAAGAATTAAATTTAACCACTTGTACGTGCATCATAAAATTTTCATTAAAGTTCATTGACATGTCTTGGTAGCATATTCATATGATCTACTTCAATGTTGTCTCCCAACACTCACATAAGTACACACAATCGTCAAATAATAAAGATATTTTCACCTGACACTAATCTTTACTTCTATGGAACCAGGTGTGAGCTTATTGCCTACTGATCTTCCTCAAAAAAAGTCAATGAAAATAGACAAGTCAACAGCAGCAGACGCAAAGGAAAAAATCCTTGACCAAGGTATCAGTCATTCAACTCATTTACATCCTAATCATGAAATTTTGGAATACACATTATGCAAAGAGACATTGCTTTTGCTAATTCAAATTGAAGAATTATATAAAATAGATCTATTTCCGGTATCATATCAAAAACCCATTCATCCTAGTTAGGAGTTCTAGTTTGGTATCAAGGTCACGATTGATATTGTCACTAGCATCAATATTGTCATTATCATCAACATCAATCTCATCAAGAAGAAAACCTTTAGACTTGTTATCTAGGAACTTGTTTAGAAATATCGAAATGAAAGGAACATAGGAATTTGTCTCTAGGTATTTAACCAAATAGAATCGTCCAGTTCTTAACGAATGTATCACTAAAATACCCCTAGAGGGGGATAAGGCTAAATCAAATGTTGAATATGTCACAATCCAAATTACTAGATCATGCGAACACCTAGTTGATTCTTATTTGATATATAAATTATTACCACAAATACTCTCTTTTATAAAAAGTTTTTAAAAGAAAACACATCTGTGACAACCATAATTAAATAAATCAACACTCAATTTTATTTATAAAGTATTTTGACACTTCCCAAAAATCTAATCCAAATATGTATAAGTGTTCATACACTGAGCATTGATAAAAATATAATGATATAACTTCCTCTCAAAGAAAGAGTAGGCACAAGTTGATGATGAATGTTTTTCATCTCCACACTTTCAAATAACTTAAAACATAGTGACACACAAAATAAAAAGGTGTACCAAGAGTAGTATCACTACACCACACGTACAGATAGTCATCATAAGCCGACTAAAATTAGTTTCACGCAACACATTATAAAAATCAACAAGAATAACAAGTATTAACATATCACACTTTACATTATTCAATCACTATTATTAGGCTTTATTATGCACCATCTTTCTCAACTTACTTAATATTATTTATCAAAGATATTATACTCATAACCCTTATCACTTATTAGCATCAAACATATTCCACGAGCTAAATCCAACACAACACAATAATACTTCGATTAATCACGAATATCAAACATTTCAATAATAGAAATATACATATAACTCATTAAAGTTAGACATGAGTCATAACACAAAATCAGTGTTTCAAATATAAGATTGGTGAAATTTCACAAATAACTAACCTCATTCTCAACAAATCGATGTTTCATAGCAATTGTACATAGGCATCACCAATCACATATAAATAAATAACATTTTTGGACCGGCGTATTGACAACAATAAAAGTTATTGGTGCAGTATTCAAGCCAATAAAAGTTAGTATTTATATCAGATGTAGTACTTAAGTCAAACGTTAGTATTTCTTTACGAACATGGTAACCGATCCGACCATCATCCACAAATAATCATTTCACAATCACAATAAACAATAAAACTTGAAACCATAAGTAAAGTGAACATGTTCATTGCATGAGATTACCAACATGATGTCATTACATATCCTACCTTATGATTTCCTTAACATTCAATACACAAGTGATACTAATAAGCAATGAACATGCATACATACATATATTGGACAACACAATCATATCAGTATAATAATGGCCCTACACTGAACCCCATTAAGAGTACACATTCATTCCCCTTGATAACCAAAAGTCCTGGCAATGTATATAACCGAACAATTTTATAATTTTAACCTTACAATTACTACCTAACCTCCTCAACAGGAAAATTCAAAATTACCAATCAAGAATTAGAGAACCACCTTTTAGTCATTAGCTGATCTCCTAGTCTAATAAAAATAAATATCAACCTAAAATCATTCAGACTCTATGCATGAAGGCCTATGAGTGCAATCTTTCAACATCAACAAAATACGATGTAGTAAAATGGTTTTAATTACTCAGCTTAAGGAAAGCCTAGCCTCGGGTGCCTTTGTAGGATTTTTGGAGTATCCTTCGTATATTTTTTCCTTTCAAAATTAGAAGAAAAATAAAAGAAGACACATTAATTAGGTTGCAGATTTTTCATTAGCCCGTTATAATGGTCGTGCAAGCACTATAGAAGTGCCGCCAAAGTGGGAAACCTCCCACTATGGCAGGTTGATGTCAGCCTAGCCCGAAAATCAACATGGACCAAAATCATCGTGCGCTCAAAATTTTAAATTATTGCATCGAATTTTAAGAATTTTGGGGTTTCATACAAGATGCCCTTTAATAATGACGGATCGGATTGTTACAATTTATATCAATTTACTCTATGTTCGTCCCCAAATGAATCCGAGGTGGAAAGAAGAAAGATCGGTTATCGAGGTTTACCAAATGATTTTGACATGTCAAGAATGCACACACTCTATGTAACTGATACAGTGCCACCACGTCTCGCGTAACCAAGATTACCAAAAAAGGAAATTAAGATGCATGAAACCACGAACAAAAATTCCCCTCTCCCCCGCACTTTACACTCTACCCCATTACAACGGTCATAAGGGCGACGTTGTAGCGGCTGCACAGTCGCTATAACAGTATGAAGCGGATCAGAACCTAATAAGAGTGAGGGAAATGAGTTTTCATACCCATTTCTCTCCCTTTTCACTCCTAAAACTCTCTCCTCTCTATGATCACTCCATTCAAAAACGTCAAACTAAGGTAAATACCGCTAACTTTATATTTCTTACTTCGTTTTACGCTTAGGAATGATTGCATGCTGAGAAGGATAGAATGGAATTTTGGGTTGATATTTAAATTTGAAAAGAGAATGATTTGATTATCAAATTCCCCGAAGCATGGGGCTCTCCCTTACATTTACAGTGCTACGACAGTGTTCTGAGCATAAGGATCACAGGGAATACGACCAAAAAAGGTTTCAAAATGGTAGGAGAAGTTGAAGGGTTTTTCTTGATGGAAATTTATATTCTTGCGTGATTTAGGGATTGAAATAATTAGATTTTTACGTATTAAAGTAGGGAAGTACTTCAAGAACATCGATATGTGGAAAAGTTTCTTTGAAAGTGGAAATTTTGGGTCGAGGGGAGCCATTAACACGTCCCTAGAGTTCTGGAAGATATAGGCCGCTATAGCAACCTTACATCTCACTATAGTGGGTGTCATTATAGCGGGTAACATGCACTATGATGTCTTTTTCTATGGCACTCTGCATAGGTGTCATAGTGCACCCCCTCGCGAAAGTACTGCAGCCTCCCAAGTTGCCCCAAAGCTAGATTTTTCTTATTGTACGCACTCCTAAGATGATTCTATGGTTTTCTAACCAACGTATCTGAAAAGCAGATAATGGACAGAATTGAGGGCCCTAACTACCCCTACGAGAGATTTCACGATGTTGCAAGTCATGAACGGTATTATGAGACCTCATACATAAATATTTATAACCGATTGTACTAGTATGATTCATAATGTATATTCTCAATATAATTCATCTTTTGGTAAATGTCTTTGAAACTTAATAAGTTTCTTTTGAAGTTTACTACAACATCAATATTATGAGAAAATTCCTTTACCTGAATAATAATAAATTAGCTTTTTAGAGCTTTCAAATAATTTTATGTACCACCACTTATTTTATAATACCATTTGTATGGTGAATATCTCCTTCAATGAGAAAATTATATAAATACGGTCATGATAAAAAATATACTTATCTCTTACTTTTATCCCTTTGACAAACCATGATATATTCATAATATTTTCTTTTTATTTTCTTCAAGCCTCCCATAGAAGTGAGTTGTGGTGTTTCACCAATATTGCATCACCTAATACCGCATTCACTTCTAGGAATCATTCCACATTCAATATGTTTATCACAACTTATAATTTATTAAAGAATTCATTTAACCACTTATACGTGCATCATAAAATTTTCATTAAAGTTCATTGTCATGTCTGGGTATCACTTTCATATGATCTACTTCAATGTTGTCTCCCAACACTCACATAAGTGTACACAATCGTCAAATAATAAATTATTTTCAGCTGACTCTAATCTTTAATTCTATGGAGCCAGGTGTGAGCTTATCACCTACTGATCTTACTCAAAAAAAGTCAATGAAAATAGACACGTCAACAGTAGCAGACGCAAAGGAAAAATCCTTAATTCAACTCATTTACATCCTAATCATGAATGTTTGGAATACACATTATGCAAAGAGACATTGCTTTTTCTAATTCGAATTGAAGAGTTATATAAAATCGATCTATTTTCGGTATCATATCCACAACCCATTCATCTTAGTTAGGAGTTCTAGTTTCGTATCAAGGTCACGATTGATATTGTCACTAGCATCAATATTGTCATTATCATCAACATTGATCTCATCAAGAAGAAAACCTTTAGACTTGTTATCTAGGAACTTGTTTAGAAATATCGAAATGAAAGGAACATAGGAATTTGTCTCTAGGTATCTAACCAAATAGAATCGTCCAGTTTTTAACTAATGTATCACTAAAATACCGCTAGAGGGGGATAAGGCTAAATCAAATGTTGAATATGTCACAATCCAAATTACTAGATTGTGCGAACACCTAGTTGATTCTTATTTGATATATAAATTATTACCACAAACAGTGGCGGAGCCAGGAATTTTATCAAGGAGGTTCAAAAAAAAATTAAACACACTAATATTATCACTTAAGCGAAATCTTGAAGCCCCTCAACCGTTGGGCTACTCCTTTAATATATATTCAGGTGGTTCAATTTTAAATATATACATGTACAAAAAAAAATCGATCTCACATATATAGTGTAATTTTTTTATCGAGAGGGGTCGGATGACCCCCCTGGGAGCACCGTACATCCGCCACTGACCACAAATACTCTCTTTTATAAAAAGGTTTTAGAAGAAAATACATCTGTGACAACCATAATTAAATAAATCAACACTCATTTTTATTTATAAAGTATTTTGAAACTTCCCAAAAATCTAATCCAAACATGTATAAGGGTTCATACACAGAGTATTGATAAAAAAAAATAATGTTATAACTTCCTCTCAAAGAAAGAGTAGGCACAAGCCTATGATTAATGTCTGTCATCTCTACACTTTCAAATAACTTGAAACATAGTGACACAAAAAAAAAGGTGTAGCAAGAGTAGTATCACTGCACCACACGTACAGATAGTCATCATAAGCCGACTAAAATTAGTTTCATGCAACACATCATAAAAATCAACAAGAATAACAAGTATTGATATATCACACTTTACATTACTCAATCACTATTATTAGGTAATGTTATTATTACGCACCATGTTTCTCAACTTACTAAATATTAGTTATCAAAGATATTATACTCATAACCCTTATCACTTATTAATATCATACATTTTCCACGAGCTAAATTCAACACTAACACAATAATACTTCAATTAATCACGGATTAACATTACAATAATAGAAACATACACCTAACTCATTAAAGTTAGACATGAGTCATAACACAAAATCAATGTTTCAAATATAAGATTGGTGAAATTTCACAAATAACTAACCTCATTCTCAACATATCGATGTTTCATAGTAATTGTACATAGGCATCACCAATCACATATAAATAAATACATAAATAATATTTTTGGACAGGCATATTGACAACAATAACATTTTTTGATCAAATTATTAAACTAGGGCATTTTGTTCAAATTTACATAGTTTAAGGACAATTTTGATCCTTTTCCATTTACTATTATTGTTTTCATTTGATATCATTAATATATTTACATTTAGATTATTTTATTTATGACATGAAACTATGTAAAATTTCAATGTTGCCTCTTATTTTTCTCTTTTTCTCCTCCATCATCTTTAGTCTCATCTCTACAAATTTTTTTGATTACTCCACTTCTTTTTTTTTATTTGCAATAATATAACATATAAGTTCTAGAATTTTAAAATACATGTATTATAGAGATAATTACTTAAAAGTATAATTGAACAAGTACATTATTAAAATTGATCAAGGTCTTTAAACTTAATCAAATTAATCACTATCCTATTGATATCCCTCTTCTTCTTTCTTTTAAGTAGGATATTTTATATAATCAAGTTAAACTAGTGCATCAAGTATGCTCCAACTTTGTTTCAAGACATTGATTGTGGTCATATCTTGATCATCGTTGTTCATATTACACAAATTTTTCCAACAACAATAGTTCTTAATGTGTCTGCTTCCACTACCTCAAGTACATACTGAAAGTCAAGAGGGGGGGTGAATTAAAATTTCCTTCCGTCGACTTCCTATACTGGCTAGTCGACTCACCTACACATTAGTAGAGTAGATAAACAGTGATAATAATTTGCAGTAAGTAAATAACACATAGAGTTTTTATACTGGTTCGGATCACTGATGTGGTGCCTAGTCCAGTGCCCTTGGGTTTCAAGGGTTTCCTTTAAAGCTTTGAAGTGAACTTCAGATGTACAGGGTTTCGGAAATTTGATCCTGTCTGATATGCAAATCAGAAGTTCTAACTTGACACTTCCTCTACATGTAAACCTATACTCAAATTTTCTCTTTTCTTTTCAATTGTTTCACTCACGTGATTACAAAGCTTTATGAAAGATTAAAAAAAAAGATTGTACTTTAAGCTCAAGTGAAGTTATGTGATTTCAACTATTGGTTTGAGTCTTCTTTTATATGTGAGTAGTGCGATGGTCTTTTAGCTCTAACAGTAAAACCCAAGGGAGTTTCCTTCAATCAAGGATTTGTAATGTTTCCTTGATTGAGATTCTTGGATCCTTGATTTGATCTGCCTTGAAACAGTTGCTGATGTAGAATCCTTTGCTGATCTTCTTTTGATCCTACTTGTTGTCTTGAGCCTTCTATTTTGCAGTTGTCATCTTTCCTGATCAGTTCCATAATTAGTGTGAATTGCTTATTTGTCCTGATTGATTGCCTGGTGCTGTTTTCCTTTTTGGAATGATGGCTGATTGAATCAGTCTTTTAAATTGATTGTGTGTTGATCCATTTCTATGGTTGCTGCAGATTGTGAGTCAATCGATTCCTTGATTAGTGTGATCCTTTAGATTTGATTTGGTCAATCTATTTTCATGGTTGGTGCAGTTTTCTCATGTCACTCAGTCTTCTTAGTAAAGTTGGTGAAGTTAGTGATCTTCTTGTTTCTTCTCTTGATTCCCTATGATGTGAATTCAGCTTGTCATTATTCAGAATATCTTAAGTTAACAATCTCCCCTTTTTTGATAATGACAATTAAGATTAATACGAGTTTAATTTGACTTTCATGTTCGATTCATGCTCCCCCTTGTTGTATGCCTCTGTGTAGATTTCCATCATGCTCCCCCTTGCTCTATGGCAAGGTCTAATTATTCTCCCCTTTGACATAATCAAAAAGGAAAACAAAGAAAACAGGATAGGCAAAAACAAATATATAGTTCAAGAGTATGGGAAAGGGAACCCCGAAATTACAGTCCAAAAGAAATGGAGACATATCTCCACAAACTAGAAATCTTAGCAATTGAGAAAAGAACCTATAGTCTTAACGATCATCGAGAAAATATTTCAGGGTGGTGATCACATTCCTGCAAAAAGAGTAATGCCAAGAAAACTGATATTTAATTAATAAATAAGGTAATGTCAAGACATTCTTGAAGGAAACAAAATCTTTTCTCAAGTAAAGGTTTTGTAAAAATATCGATTAACTAATTCTCAGAATCAACAAATTCAAGCACAAAATCACCATTCTTAATATGATCATGAATAAAACAATGCTTGATATCTATATGTTTAGCTCTAGAATGATGCACAATATATTTAGATAGACTAATAACACTAGTATTATCGCAAAAAATAGGTACTCCCTCAAAGGATAAATCATAGTCTAGGAGTTGATGCATCATCCAAAGTAGTTGAGTGCCACAATTTCCAACCGCCAAATACTCAATTTCAGTAGTTGAGAGGGCAACAGAAGTTTGCATCTTACTATACCAGGAAATAAGAGATTTTCCCAAAAATTGGCAAGTGCCACTAGTACTTTTCCTGTCATTTTTATCACCTGCAAAGTCAGCATCTGAATATCGAATTAAATCAAAATTCTCAGAGAAAGGATACCATAACTCTATATCAGAGGTTCCAATAAGATATCAGATGATTCGTTTCACAGCAGTGAGGTGGGATTCTTTTGGGGTGGATTGAAATTTTGCGCATTTGCAATTACTGAACATGATGTCTGGTCGACTTGCAGTGAGATACAGCAGAGAGCCAATCATTCCATGAAATAATTTTTCGTTGACTGCTTTCCTGTTGTATCATATTATAGACAGGTGGAGGGGCTTATGGGTGTTCCAAAAGCTTTCCTTTTTTCTATTACAAATTTTTTGATAAACTCTTTTGCTTACTTACCTTAGCTGATGAAAATGCTTTTATCTGACTGCTTTATTTGTAGGCCGAGGAAAAATGAGAATTCGCCCATAAGACTAATTTCAAATTCGCCCTTCATAAGATTTTGCAAAATTCTCGCACAGGAAAAGGTTAGAGCTTCCAAAAATAATATCATCAACATAAATTTGAACGATAAGAATGCAAGAATCAGTTCTTTTTGTAAACAAGGTTGTATCAATTTTTCCTATTTGAAATTGATTATTTAAGAGAAAAGTGTTCAGTCTTTCATACCAAGCCTTAGGGGTTTGCTTAAGACTGTAAAGAGCTTTTGATAGTTTAAAAGCATAGTCAGGGCAAGAAGAATCTTCAAAATCAGGAGGTTGTTTAACAAACACTTCTTCTTTTATAAAACCATTTAAAAAGGAGCTTTTAACGTCGATTTGAAAAAGTTTGAACCGATAGAACGAGGCATAAGCTAGGAGAATTAGAATAGATTCTAACATTGCTATGGGCACAAAGGTTTCATTGTAATCAATCCCTTCCTGCTGAGATTAACCTTGGGCTACTAACTTGGCTTTATTTCGGACCATTTGTCCATTTTCATTCGTTTGTTGCAAAATACCCATTTAGTTCCAATTATTGAACAATTCTTAAGTCTTTCGATAAGGGTCCACACTTGATTTATTTCAAATTGATCAAGTTTTTCCTTCATTGTTTGCATCCATGACTGATCTTTCATAGCTTCAGTAATTCATTTAGGTTCCATTTGAAGTGTCTCCATTCCCTGGGAATGTTGGCTTTTTCGACTAGAGTAGTTGACTCTATCTTTGTAGTAGCTGGCTCTTCATTATTAGTTTCAGGGGCAACTTTTGAGATATCTTTAGCTAGAATGGCTGAAGTGATTTCATCATTGCCAGTTTCAGCATCCTGTACCCTTGGATTAGTGTCATCAAATACCACATGAACAGATTCTTCAACACTTAAAGTTCTTTTATTAAAAACACTAAAGGCCTTGCTAATGGGAGTATAACCTAGAAAAATACCTTTGCCACTTCTTGGATCAAACTTACCAAAATTGTTCTTACTGTTATTGTAGATGAAGCATTTGCATCCAAACGGATGGAAGTAGATGATGTTTGGTTTCTTACCTCTCCATAGGTCATATGTATATGTCTAATAAGACACCTGTTAAGAATGTGACAAGCAGTACTTACAGCTTCTGCCAAAAAATGATCGGGAAGATTTCAATCGACAAGCATAGTTCTTATTGTATCTTGTAGTAAACGATTTTTCCATTCTAGAACTCCGTTTTATTGAGGTGATTTGGGTGAAGAGAAGTTTTGAGTGAAACCATTTTGAGCGCAGAATTCTTCAAAAGCTTTATTCTTGAATTAACCGTCATGATCACTATGAATAGTTGTAATGAAGTAACTTGCTTCTCTTTGAATTTTTCTACAAAAACTTCAAAGTTAGCAAAAGCTTCATTTTTATGAGTGAGAAAGATTACCCATGTGAACCTTGAGAAGTCATCAACAATTACGAATGCATATCGTTTACCTCCAATGCTAGCAGTTTGAGTAGGACCAAACAGATCCATGTGAATGAGCTGTTTAGAAGTACTTACAATATCTTTTCCTTTAAAGGATGAACGAGTCTACTTACCCATTTGACATGCGTCACAAATATGATCTTTCTCAAACTTTAGTTTAGGCAGACCAATAACTAGTTCAAGTCTAGAAATTTTTTCAAGAGCAAGCATACTTGCGTGTCCAAGCGTTCGATGTCATAGCCAAGGATCTCTTGAGACTGCAGTAAGACAAGTCAGAGATGGAAAATCAACATTATTTAAAACATATATGTTATTAACTCGATCTCCGATAAGAGTTAGCTTTTTCTCAAGATGTTTGATGATGCAGCTGGTTGGGTTGAAATTAACTTGAAATCCAACATCACATAGTTGACTAATGCTGAGAAGGTTATGTTTGAGTCCCTCAACCAGATACACTTCGATTAGATCACATGATGAGCTGAGTGTAATAGTCTCGACTCCAATTACTTCCCTTTTAGCATTGTCTCCAAATTTGACACATCCTCCATCTACTATTTTTATAATTTTGAAGTTTTCTTTCTTTCCACACATATGTCTGAAGCATCCACTGTCAAGTACCCACATTCCTTTTCTGTAAGTTTTCTTGGATTGCTCCTGCAAAACAATAAGATTAGTTTCTTTTAGGTACCCAAGTATTTTTGGGTCCTTGATGACTAGTAACTTTTGGTCTCCAAATCCACTTTCCAGAAAAATATTTTCTACAATTAAGAGATTCATACCCAAGATCACCGCAAGTGAAATAGGTAATTTTAGTAGAAATTTCAGGAGAATAAGATTTAGAATTAGATCTATTTGATATGTTCGAACTACGATTAGAAGAGTTTATTCTATATAGTGTAGTTCTATTAGATCAGACAAAACTATGACTTGGAGACTTCCTGATGCTGTTCAACTGCATTTTGACTTCCTCTAATTCTTCTGTTAGTAAGTTGACTTCAATCTGACTTGCTTCGAGAAGAATCTGCCAATCATTCTTTTCTTGAGCGATTTTATTATATTCATCAATAACCTTCTGTAATTCATCAGCAACTACGTCCAAAAAATTTAGTAAGCCATTACAGTTGAAACAGTTAAAAGATCTTACCTCACTTGTTTCACCTAGTGCCATGAAACATAAATTGGCCGTTTCATCATGATCATCGTTGGTTGTTTCTCCTTGATCCCATGCTCCGAGACTTTTAGGGTCCTCGTTTCTTCGATTGTTCTTCTTTTCCGTTCTAGGTAGTTTTGTTTGATATGTCGTGGTTTTCCACACTTGTAACAGCAATCATCATTTCTTTTGAAATCATTGTTCTTAAAGTCTTGTTGAGGTCTCTGTCCTCTTTGCCTAAGCATTTGTCTTACTCTTCGATTTATAAGAAGCATTCCTTCGTCCTAATTTTCATCAACTTCTTCTCTAATTTCAGATGTCTCAGTCTTAAATGCCACAATTTTCTTTTTATCGTCTTTTTTGTACCTGTTGATATGATTTGTTCATAGGCCATCAAGTTGCCTCGAAGTTTATCGTGCGTCATTTTCTGCAAATCTCCATCTACAAGAATGACAGCCTTAGTTTCCCAAGTTTTGGGAAGACTTCTAACAAGTTTTCTAACTTGGAGTCCATTTGAATACACCATTCCAAGTGATTTGAGTTCGCAGATAATTTAACTGAATCTCGAGAACATAGTTTCTACATTTTCATCTTCGACCATTTTGAACAATTCATATTCATTGACCAGTGAACTGATCCGAGCCTCCTTCACTTTGATGGTTCATTCATAAGTCACTTCTAGTTTATTCCACATTTCTTACGCAGTTTCACATATTGATATCTTGTCATATCATCTCTGCTCACTGCATAATATAGCAAACTTATAGCTTTAGCATTAGTTTGATTATCTCTTGTTGTTCCTTCGTGATATCGAATGATTCAGGATCGAATGGTTTCTCAGTGCCATCTTTCTCGGTCAATCCAGGAATAGGCTTTCACTACTCAAACACTGCTAAAAAACAACGGAACAACAGAAGTAAAAGCGACGGATGGTGTCACTTCAAAAAGCGACAGACAAAGCGGCGTCGTCCATTGCTTTTTAATTAATTTTTTTAAAAGAGACGGACTGCATCGCCAAGTCCGTCGCTTTTTGATTTAATTTTTTTATTTTTTTTAATTTTATTTATTTTTTTATAAAGCGATGGACTGCATCGCCGAGACCGTCGCTTTTTAATTAAATTTTTTAAAATTTTTTTTTATTATTTTTTTAAAAAAAGTGACAGACTGCATTACCTAGTCCGTCGCTTTTTTCCACGGAATTTTGCACCAACAATATATATAATAAATAATTAATTATTTTATATCGATAGAGACACAATCCGTCTCTTTTTATTAAAAATAATTATTTATTAATTTAAAAAAAGTCACGTCATCCATCACTTTTTATTAATTTTAATTGTTTAATTATTTTTTAAATTAGCGACGGATAGCATCTTTATGTCCGTCACTTCTTGGTCAAAATATCTTGTCAAATATTTTTAAAAAGCGATAGACTTTTTTTGGTCAAAAGGCTAGTCAAACTTTTTTAAAAAAAAGCGACAGACATAGAAACTTTGTTCGTCGCTTTGAGAAATATTTTAATTTAATTTTATTTAAATCGTCATCTTGAGTACGGTTTTGTGTAAAATAAAAAACAAAAAAATTATAATACCGACTTTCGGATGTCGGTCAAATTAAATAGTATGTAATAAATTAATATTTTCAATTAACTTTAAATAAATCGTCTTCCGAATGACGGTTTAATATAAGTTAAAAAATAATTTAATATAAAATACCGACCTCCCGATGTCAATATTATTTAATTAACATGATTGCTTATTATTTATCTTAAAATTTAATGTGATACCGACCTCATGAGGTCAGTATTTTTTATTAAATCTAATTACTTTTAATAAAAGTGACATCCGGAGGTCGGTTTGTTTAAAATATTCCTATTAATCATAATTTTGATATTGTGCATAATACTAAAATTTCATTTACACCTACAATTAATTGTTCAAAAAGTGTAACAATTTTGTATACTTTTATAAATAAAAAGTTAGAATTCGTGGAATAAATAAAAAAATATCTATAATCCATATTTAGAGTATGAAACTACGTTGATATGAATTAGGAGAAAATTATATGTACTTATATTTCTAGAGTAATGTACAAATTTTATCAGTCCGTCGTCTAATCATGAACTTAATATCTCATCTCATGATGTAGAGGTGAAGAGGTAAATATAATCCATTCGAGTATGAAATGCGAGATAGTATTATTATATACGTTCGATCTTGAATAGATGTCAAGTGTAGTGATCACCTCTTAATTATGATGACATGTAAAGGATACTTCATCGGAGTATGATATGCGTTGATTAATTATATACTCCTCGAATAGTTTCACAAATCAAGTCTTATATACTAGTGGTTTAGATAGGAAATACATTATCAATTAAAGAAATACCTATGATCAATTCAAGGAGATTTATATATTAAATTGATAAACTTTTGTTGATCACTAAAATTAAATACGTCAACAGAAGTTTAATTTAATAAATTTAATTTATCGATCAAGTTAATTTTATAAATTAAAATTACATATATATATATATATATATATATGTGTGTGTGTGTGTGTGTGTGTGTGTGTGTGTGTGTGTGTAATTTTAATTAATAAAATCAAACTCTCTCACTCCTCTCTCATCCGCGATCCCCACCTATCCCCGACCGGCGCCACGGCAACAACCCCGACCGGTGCCACGCCACCATCGCAGTAACAGCGGCTGGTCATGCAGCAACAGATAGAAGTCACGCCGCGGCAGGTCGCACCAGCAGTCGAGGTCATGCCCGGCGTCGCCTCCATCCCGACCGGCGCCGCCTCCATCCCGACCCACTGCCCTTCTCCTTTAATTCAAGGTTAGGGTTTCATAATATTATTTTTAATGTCTTTCAATTTGAGTGTTGAATTTGTTAATTAGTGTATTGAATTAGTTTTTTAGTGATTGTTAGTTAATTAGTATGTGAATAATTTAGGGTTTTTGATTGTTAGTTTGAATTAGGGATTATTTGATTGTTAGTTTGTGTTTGTTGATTGTGAATTGAAAATTTTGATGTTAGGGTTAGTTTGAATTAGGGTATCTTAGGATTTGTTTGAAATTTGGTATTTCTTGAGTTAATTAGTTTGATTTTGGAATTGTAAAATTAGATTGAATTACGGTATTTAAGGAGTTGTTTGAATTTGGGTATTATTTGAGTTCATTTGAATTATTATTGAGATTTTAGGACTAATAGTTTGAATTTGGGATTAGGAATAGCTAGCTAGTTTGAATTTAGGATTTTAGCACTAGTTAGATATTGGGATTTTAGGACTAGTTTGAATTTGTGATTTTAAGACTAGTTTGAATTTTGAATTTAGGACTAGTTTAAATTATTATTGAGATTTTAGGACTACTAATAGTTTGAATTTGGGATTTTAGCACTATAGTTTGGTTTTTGAATTCTAGGAGTACTTCCAATTTGTGATTTTAAGACTAGTTTGAATTTGGAATTTAGGACTAATAGTTTGAATTATATTTGATATTTTAGGCTAATTAATAGTTTGAATTTGAAATTTTAGGAATTTGAATTACAACTTAATTAGAACTCATAATTAATTATAACTTGAAATTACTATAAATTGAACTTAATTAGGAATATGAACTTGAAATTAGAACTTGAAGTTGGAACTAATTAGCTTGAATATATAACTAATTAAGTTTAGAAATTAGATATGAACTTGAATTGAAACTTGAACTTATTAAAACTTGAATATATATATATATATATATATATATAAAACTAATATTCTTGGATCTGAAGTTTATATTTAACTAACTTAAGAACTCCTCGTGCTAGGCAACTGAGGAAGCTCAACAAGTTGATACAAGACTATATTGCTTCTTTCATCAAAGTTGGAGATACGGTTGGTGCTTCTAAATTTCTTAAGTTCAAGTACAATTGTTTTCAATAATGTGTTTGTGTCCATCTAGTATTAATACTTAGCTTTAATTTTACGAATAATATGTTTGTTAAGCATAAGTACCAACACTAGTTGATCCTATTGATAACAAAATTGATTTTCTTGTAAGATCGATTTGTGTCCATCTAGTGTTGACACTTAGCTTTAATTTAGGAATAATGTGTTTGTTAAGCTTAAGTACCAACACTAGTTGATCTTATTGATGACAAAATGGTTAAGTTGTGTAAATAAGTTAAAATAAATAATGTGGTTTAGTTGGTGGATTTGGTTGTTGTATTAAGTCAAAACTAAACCAGTTAAAGTTGTTAAGTTGTGTAAATAAGTTAAAATAAATAATGTGGTTTAGTTGGTGGATTTGGTTGTTGTATTAAGTCAAAACTAAACTAGTTAGAGTTGTTAAGGTGTGTAAATAAGTTAAAATAAATAATGTGGTTTAGTTGGTGGATTTGGTTGTTGTATTAAGTCAAAACTAAACTAGTTAAAGTTGTTATGTTGTTTAAATAAGTTAAAATAAATAATGTGGTTCAGTTGGGGGATTTAGTTGTTGTATTAAGTCAAAACTAAACTAGTTAAAGTTGTTATGTTGTTTAAATAAGTTAAAATAAATAATATGATTTAGTTGGTGGATTTAGTTGTTGTATTATGGTGTCATTCAAGAGATTATTGAAGTGAGATATTCAGGTTGGCCTAAGAAGAAGATTGTGTTGTTTCGGTGTGAGTGGTTTGACCCATCACATAGAGGCACAAATATGGGCCTCAACATAATATAATTGAAGTTAAGCACACTAGGAAATACAGAAGTTATGATCCTTTTATTATTGCACAAAAATGCTAAACAAGTGTATTACGCTTCATATCCATTGTGTAGAGACAAAGCTGATTGGTGGGTTGTTACAAAAAGTAAGACTGTGGGAAGAATTGAAATTGACAATGTCTTAGATGTGGTGTATCAAAATGATGTTGCAATTGTTCAACAAGAAGTTGATGTTGAATTGGAAACCACACTACAACATCCTCAACACATATTAGAAGAAGTATCTGATGATGGCATACTAAATGTTGAGGAAGAAATATTCGAGAATGAGGAAAATGAATCATTTGATGATGAAGAATGGGACGATAATGAAAATGAAACAACTGAGGAGGAAGAATAGGAGAATGGTGGAATTAAAACAAGCGAGGAGGAATAGTGTAGAATAAAAGCTAGCTAGTATATATGTAAGTGTATTTTGCTAATTTTATTTAATTTATGATTTTTATATATATTATACATGTAAATTTGCATACAGATTTCATCAGGCGGTGACGGTGATAAACATCGCGAGAATCTTAGAGTTAGCCAGACTAAACAGGCTAAGAAAAAGAAGTTTAGGAGACCGATAGATCCTGAGGATATTGCAAGATCTATTTCTTCTGCGCCAGAGCGCATCAGCCATGATACTTATTTATTTGATGTTCCGTTTGGTATGGCGAATCCTTGACAATATTATCCTACCGTCGACCACTCGGTACTTCATCTACTTCACAGCCATTGGTTGCACGATGCTACAAGGACCTACCTTTACAGGCTATTCGTCGAGCACAACCCTTATTAGCGGGTACGCCATCTTCCACAGGTACATCTCCTTAGTTATCTGCCATGAGGCTTGGAGATTCTAGTAGCGAGCAGTCAGATGTTATGGCCGGTACCCCTCCATTGACTGAGCGTTTTGTGCATCCTGACTTACCACCCTCGTCTACAGCTACACCTAGTGCTACGCCACATGATACGATGTCTGCTTTAGCTCCTGGCCAGAAGGACAGACTTGGTAGAGTCATGATTGAGCCGAATGGATCATCGTAAGTTTGTTTTGTTATCTACTTGTTAGTTTATTTTATTTATTTCTTATACTTTAATATATTATTCATGAACTAACATATTTATTATGTGTTTTACAGGTGGTATCCTGCAAAGGATGCTGCCCGGGCTTTAAAAGACTATGTTAGAAGACTCTATACACAAGCTTATCACTCTTGGAGTGAGATTTCAAACAGTATACGCTAGACGATGTTTAATAACTTTAAGTTATATATTTTTTAGTTAAGTTTAGTATACTTTACTTTTCTTTACTAGCGAACTAATTAACGTTATTCTTTTTTTTTTTCAGACTATGTGTACTTGGGAGTCGAGACACAATTTGGTTATTGCGACCACATTTAAGAGGAAGGCATCCACCAAATTGTCTAGCTGGCTAAAGAATGTTCGGGATAGTGGTGTATGTCCCGGTTGGATGTTTCCTCATGTTTTTGATGAATTGGGTCTGTATTGGAAAACAGACAAGTTTAAGGCAATATCAGATCAAACCACAAAGGCTAGAGGCAGTCTTAAAGGTGGCTCGTTGCACACCTTTAAAACAGTTGGTACAATTGCACGAGAGATGGTAAGTTCTTATTCAAACTTTTAAATAAATAATTAGTTGATTCATATATATCATTATAAATTTCAGTTTTTATTTATAGAAAAAAGAATTGGGACGTACTCCCATTGAACCAAAGGTTTTCAAGAAGACTCATGTAAGGAAGAAAGAAAATGAGTCGGATCAGGATGTGTGGGTAAAGGAAAAGGCCGAACGAACTTTTGTAAGTTACTTAATATGAATAATATATATTAATACTGAATATATGATATATATATATATATATATATATATATATATATATATATATATATTGATGTCAATTTTTATATTTAATATGCAGAATGACTTTCAGTAATACGTCGCTGAAAATCTAGATAGTTCGGTCCAATTGACACCTGAACTGTCCACCCAGATTTGGAAAGAAAAAGTGGTAAGGGAGACACACAAGGGTAGATGCTATGGTCTAGGCTCTCGAAATGATGTTAGACGACTCCAGTCAAGCTTAGAAGGTATTAGATCGTCACGTCAAGCCGAGGCACTTGACGGTGTTCAAATTGTTGCTATGTCGGATCAAATAGCTAAACTTACAGCGACACTAGCAGAGTCGAAGTGGAGAAGAGTAGCTGAACAAGAAAGCATGAATAAGACCGTTCAGCAAATCAAAGAACAAGTGATGAACCTCGCTCGTCGACCTACTACTTCGGCTGTCGATGACACTAACGACGAGACTGATGAAGATGATTATGTAGATCTCACTCCCTAGTTTAGATCTCTGGACATTTATGAACTTTTTGAAACGAATTTTGAAAGACTTTACATTTATGATTTAGATACTTTTGAATGATATTTTATGTTTTGTTTAGATTGTTTAAAATTGTGTGTTTAATTGGGCTGAATAGTTGTGTGTTTGATTGGGTTGAATAGTGTAGAATTGAATTGAATTGCAGGTGTGGAGCAGAAACTGCCAGTTTGGGTTGGCAAAAATATTGTAGAAAAAGCGACGGACAACGTGGTTTAGTCTGTCTCTTTTCTGAATTTTATTTTTTTAAAATTCCTAGAAAAGTGACAGACAGCATGGTTTTGTCCGTCGTTTTTCAAGGTTTTATTTTTTAAATAATCCCAAAAAAGCAGCGGACAACGTGGTTCTGTCCGTCGCATTTTAGAAATAAAAAAAATTAAAATTAAAATAAAGAGACGAAGTCCGTCGCTTTTATGAAAAAAAATTCAAAAAAAAGGCAAAAAGTGACGTAGTCCGTCGCTTTTTAGCGATGCAATCCGTTGCTTTTTGAAAAGCGTCGAGCTAAAAAGCGACAAAAGTGACTGTGTTGCTTTTCCATCGAAGTCCGTCGCTTTTTGCCGTCTTTTTTTGACAATTTTTTAGTAGTGTTTGGGCCTTTCTTGATTATTATCCATACTTTATGATCATTTGAAGAGATAAAGATTCTAAATCTGTCTTTCCAGTGAGAGTAATGTTGTCCATTGAAGTATGGTTGTCGATGTGAAGAATGATCATCTTGAAGTAGAGCACCAGGAATCTGATAGTGGGCCATTGGATCTTTGCTCACGTGTGGTTAAACACTTAAATGGTGAGACCTGCTCTGATACCAATAGAAAATCAAGAGGGGGAGGTGAATTAAAATTTCCTTCAGTTGACTTTCTGTAACGGCCAATCGACTCACCTACACATTAGTAGAGTAGATAAACAATGATAATAATTTGCAGTAATTAAATAACACATAGAGTTTTTATACAGGTTCGGATCACCGATGTGGTGCCTAGTCTAGTCTATTTGGGTTTCAAGGGTTTTCCTTAAAGTTTTGAAGTGAACTTTAGATGTACAGGGTTTCTGAGATTTGATCCTGATATGCAAATCAAAAGTTCTAACTTGACACTTCCTCTACTTGTAAACCTACACTCAGAATCTTTCTTTCTCTTTTCTTTTCAATTGTTTCACTTACGTGATTACAAAGCTTTATGAAAGATAAAATAAGATTGTACTATAAGCTCAAGTAAAGTTGCGTGATTTCAACTGTCGGTCTGAGTCTTCTTTTATATGTAAGTAGTGCGATGATCTTTTAGCTCTAACAAGAAAACCCAAGGGAGTTTCCTTCAATCAAGGATTTGTAATGTTTTCTTGATTGAGATTCTTGGATCCTTGATTTGATCTTCCTTGAAACAGATGCTGATGTAGAATCCTTTATTGATCTTCCTTTGATCCTGCCTGCTGTCTTGAGCCTTCTATGTTGCAGCTGTCATCTTTCCTGATCAGTTCCATAATTAGTGTGAATTGCTTATTTGTCCTGATTGATTGTCTGGTGTTGTTTTCCTTTTCGAAATGATGGCTGATTGAATCAATCTTTTAAATTGATTGTGTGTTGATCCATTTCCATGGTTGCTCAAAATTGTGAGTCAATCGATTCCTTGATTGGTGTGATCCTTTAGATTTGATTTGGTCAATCTATTTCCATGGTTGGTGCGGTTTGCTCATGTCACTCAGTCTTCTTGGTGAAGCTGGTGATCTTCGTGTTTCTTCTCTTGATTCCCTGCGATGTGAATTCAGCTTGTCATTATTCAGAATATCATAAGTTAATACATACGCTAATGGAGCTTCGAACAGCCTTATGGTGATGGTGGTAATTAATTGATTTACTTGTTTTGCTTGTTTAGAGTGAAATTAATGGTCTAATATGTACATATAACTGCGTGATTGATAACGACCCCTACTTTTAGAGAAATTTTCATATAAAATCATTATTTTATCTCTGTGATTGGAGTTACTATGAAGCATTATTGACATTTAATTGAAATCATAGGCAGTCATTGTCGAAGCTTGAAGTTTCAAATTTGAATTTCCTCAAATAAGCTTCATTTCGAGTGGGTATGTCGCAAAAGATAGGTTACAAATTGAGTAGTCTAAATATGAATTTTTGGCTAATTTGGTCCAGCTTTTGAAGTGTTTTTTTGGATGAATCTAATACTTGGATTCAAGGAAGAAGATGAAGTCCCTTTTTTGTATAATAATGTATAATATTTGTAAATTATTGTATATGAGTGCATAAATATTTCTTATAATTTTGTATAATATTGTATATTGAGTATATAATATTATATATCAAATTTTTAAATATTTATATAATAAAATAAATATAAAAAATTATATATTATTGTATACCGAATTGTGCTTTGGGCTAATTAAAGATTTATAATGTAAGTTTTATCCTATATTTTTGCTATGTAAGTTTGATAGTTGTATATTTAAAGATTTATAATGTAAGTTTTAGGCTATATTTTTCCAACGTAAGTTAGATAACCGTATATTTCTAAAAGTTTTCCTACATCATACTGCGGGGACAGCCGATTTTATCCCATTTTATTTTAAACTTACAAAAAATAAACCGCTTATTGTTTTCATTTGAATTAGTAATTGATCCTCTAACTATTTTTAATTTAAAGTTACAGAAATATGTCAAAAAAAAAAAATCAAATGTGGGAGATAATATTAGTTTTATGGTTAACAAGCAATAATTTTATATTTACTCATTTAGTTACATAATCTCATTTTGTAGCTAGATGGAAAAATATACTTGATAATAATTGATACTAATAGATTCCTAAATTCGTGGAAGTTGTTGAGATTTTCATGGAGATTGATTTTTCAAATTAAAATCTTTACCATAGTTAAAATATTTATTAAGTTAATTTAATCTAAATCTTTAAAATTTAAACTAAGACAAATATCAATTATTTAATTGTGCTTTGGAAAAAAAGAAGAGAATCTGTAATGGAGGGAGCCTAATCCAATTCTTGCCTACGCAAATTATGTAAATTATTTGTGATTATGTAGAAAAATATTATAAAATGCTGATTTTTTTTAAAGTAGCCAAACACTCTTTAAGATATTAGAGCTGATCTATTTATTTTAACTAAATGAAGTGGATAATTCAAACTAAAACATAGCCATATTTATCGCGTTTCATTTTACTTATCATATTATCTTTTTCATATTCATTAAGGAAAATATTAACTAAAAGATAATTCGATTAAATAAACTCCTCTTTATTTAATACTTCTTTCTTTTGCACCATATTAATCTCTTTGTATTTATAATTAAGAATAACAGTAACAAACAATTAATTATGCCTTCATTTTCTAATATTAATCTCTTTGTATTTATAATTAAGAATAACAGTAACAAACAATTAATTATGCCTTCATTTTCTAATATGACAACTACTATGAATCATTTATTTTTAGCAAGAACGACAAAGGAAATGGAGTAGAGAGAATATTATATTATTTTAATTAGTTGGTTACTTAAAAGTTTCAATTCATTGGTAAAGATTCGATTCTCTATCTTATAATCCCCTTCCCAATTTTCCAAGATAGTTATTCTACAATCTTCTTTTATATAACTTTTAGACATGTTTAAATTAAAATCATAAATTACGTTGCTATGTTTATTCCAAATTATGACTCAACCCACTTATTTCCTAATTGTGTTTAAATATGTGATTCAGGATGAAATAAATATTTTCTTTGTTAATTTTATTTTGATTTGTCACTTTTAACATATCAAAGATTTTTTTTAATTATTTTACGCTCACCATTAATTCTTCAAATCATTTCTCAAGATCTGAAACTATACATCAATTAATATGGATATTATGATAAAATATTCAGATTAATCATTATTTCTTAAAAAACGTGCAAAATCTAAAGCGAACAAATAAAAATAAACGGAGGAAAACTAAGCAAATAAACTAACATCAAAGTGGCAAAACATGAAAATATATCTCTTCTTATACCACACACATTTTAGATGGTGAAAGTCAACCCAAAAAGAAAATCAATATGCTTTTCCTGGTTATGTTAGAGAAAAAAGATATTTTTATAAGACCAAATCACATCAAATTTGTAATAAATGAAAGCCAACGACTTTATATCTCATTTAATGTTCAAAAATTCGATGGAGATTTCATCCCAAATTGGTGGTTTATTATGTTCTACTAAACTATCTTAGTGTTAAAAATGAGATTTGCACAAATAATTCATCTTAAAATATTTCAAACACACTTTATAATTTGAAACAAGTAAAATAATTTATCATTATAAAATATTATATGGTAATAGCAACAATTTAGGGACATGACATCTAACCC
Source organism: Solanum bulbocastanum (assembly GCA_037074985.1). NCBI lineage: Eukaryota > Viridiplantae > Streptophyta > Magnoliopsida > Solanales > Solanaceae > Solanum > Solanum bulbocastanum. Next base: position 35,454,129 of record CM073607.1, read on the forward strand.
TAGCTTAGGAATGAGACCCCATCCTGACTCAAGACATTTCCAATCTTGGCTCGGGGCCGATCCTCGACCTTCAGAATGTAAGAAAAGAGAAGAAGAACCCAACTCTGACTTGGAACCTCAACCCTAGACTTGGGATCCAAATACTGACTTGGGATTCGTGACTCGGCTCAAGATCCAACTCAGTTCGGGCCCAAGACTCGAGCCCTGGCCCTCGACCTTGACCTAGACATGAGACCTGGGATCCAACCCCAATTAAGACCAGACATTGACTCAGAACCTGAAATTTGAGACTTAATCCTAACCTAAGACCCAAGCCCTAAGCCTCGAGAATTGACCCTGACCTAGGACCCAAGCCTCGACTTGAGATTCGATCTTGATATGAGTTTTGACACTCAATCATGACCCGATCCTAACTCAAGATCCAACATTTGAAATTTACCTTCAAGTCGAAATCTGAACCTGACTCGAAACTCGAGCTTCGAAACCTAACCCCAATTCGAGACTCAATTCTCACCCAAAATTTGAGACCTTTTTCATGGGACCGAGCCCCGACCCAAAATAAAATTTCAAGTAGTAAATTCAAATAAAGTAAATCTTAAATGTGGATTAGAACTGAAGTAAATTGGAGATCACTTAAAAATGGATTATATCGAGTTGGGCTAAAATTTGTCCAATGTGAAATTATTTTGTGTCCAACCCACAAGATTGTGGGTGAATTGAGAGGACCATTAAATTTTGGGTCATATTTGACTCTCCTAGTAACAATCAATTAATAGAGCTTATTCAATAATTGAGAGATTCAGCTATATAGGAGACCTAGAAGAAGGTATTCATAGCTATATATATATGAATGGTCTTTATTTTTCTATAACACTCTTTTGAATTGATATTATCCTTCAATTCAAAAATAATTGCTTGGTTGTCACCTAAAAAAACATGAAGACATACAAATTAGTCTCATAGACATAGACAAGTCTATCATGCAAGAAACTTCTATCCTTCAGAAGTAAACAATATGTATGAGTCAACTTAAATAAATTGCAAAATTTTAATAAATATTTCAAAGTATTTCATATGCAAAAGTTAGATCATATAGAGAAGTACAATAAAATTAAATAGGTTTCACGATTTATGATCAATCTCGTTAGTTTGATTGCATCTGAGATTAAAAACGACATTTCAATCTCTATTCCTAAGATTATTAGTGTCGCTTCAATCCCCCGGTGAATTAGTTTGTATGGGTGATAGTAAAATAGTGACCATAACAGAGCTTGCTGATTGAGTTTTCATTCATAGAAAGCTTAAAGTTCATCCTCAATTACTAACAATTTCAAGTGTTCTATTGTGAAAGGAACTCATAAAACTGAAGAAATGAATTCCCGCGTAAACCACTTTAAATTATAAAAAAAATAACAACTCATAAAACTCACATTCACTTAACAAAATCAAAATGCTTGTACTTTAACTATCAACTGAATTATACATTGAATTTTTAGTAAATGACAATTTAATTATTTTTTGATATACCCTGAATATTAAAGTAGCAACGTCACTTAAGTAAGTTTCAATAATTTTATATTAGTTTTGATTACACATTACTCAATTTCCGTCGAGGATTTATCCGGAACAATCTCTCTATCTGTCTAGATAGGAATAACATCCGTATGCGTATTGACCTCTGCAAAATCCAAATCTCATTTATAAAACTATATTAAATATATCATTATTGTTGTTATTATCAAAATTACCCAACTTTTCAAGTGCCATTTTTCACAAGCAAACATCTCATAGCTGGTGAAAGTTCTGATTATTAAAAAAGTATAAATTCTTTTTATATATTATTTGGAAGAAAAAAATGACTTCTTAACAACAACGTAATTAGTTAAATTCCACAAAGTGAGATTTAAAGAGTATAGACTGTTCACATAACTTATTAAGAAAAAAAAAGAGAAGAAGATGAATTCATAGAATGAAGTAAATATTATTACCCAAAGACCTTTGAAGCAATGTTATTATATTATTGTATACATAATACCAAAGCTTGAATATCATAGTTTTGTGGCCAAGGCCAGATGGATAGACAATAGATTATGGTGTTTGGTGTCTTATAAAAAAATAAATATGAGGAGAAAAGGGGGGTTTAATGTCGGTGGAAAATCAGGAAAAAAGCAGGAAAAATAGTACACGTTATACTGAGGAGTAGTTGTCCTAGTAGTAACTGAGTAATATGTACACACACTGAAAAGGGATCTGTACAAACACATCTTTTATTTTTTCCTTTTTCTCTCTTCACATCTCTCTCTCTATCCTCTTTACTATATATATATGCTCTACTTCACCTGACTCCATTTTTCACTTTCTTGATCTCTCTCAAGAAATTAATCTGCTGCACTTTTTTGAATCAATCAATCTTCAAGAAAGGTGCTTTTGGTTTGTTAGTGCTTGTTTTCTTGATATATGTGTGTGTATCTTTGTGCCCTTTTGAAGATTGATGTGTTTTTGTATATGGGGATTTTGTTCTTGGTGGTGTTTGTGGTTTTTAGACTTGGGTTTTGTTTACTAGCTTGAAAAGATTTGATTTTTGACTTGGGGTTGACTTGTATGATGAATTTTTCAGGGTGGTTTGGAATTGGTGTGTGTTGATTCAGTTGGAAAAGGGGAGCTTTTTGGTTCTTGATTGGATTTGGGGAGAAAGTTTGTGACTTTGGGATTCATTCGTTATGTGGATATCAAATGTTTGGATTGACTCAATTTTTTTGAATCTATGCTAAAGGTACCTTTTTTTTGTTTGGGTTTATACTCTTTTTTTCATGATTCCAATTTTTTGATTTTTTGCTTGACTTGTGATGTAGCTGAAATGTGATGTGTATGATTCTTGTTGTCTGGGTTTTTTTTGTTACCATTTTGATGTCTAGTGAAGTGTCTGTGTGTTTGGAATTTCTGTCCCCTATCTTTGAGCTGTGGATTGCTAATTGAATGGACTGTTGTGTGCTTTTGTTGTTTGTTTGAACTGTGGATAGCAGATTCAATAGACTTTTGTATGATGTTTTGGGTGTACACCTGAAATTGTTTATGGCTAACAGTTGTGTTGCGAGTCTTTAACCTTATCTTTCTGTTTCTAGTTTGATGATAAAGGATATATTTTTAATAATCAGGATGCAATTGTAATGAAAAATACTTCTTATCACTCAAATGCAGATCTTCTAAGCTGAAGAACATGTGGTGGTTGTGATACAAACAAAAAAGTTGCAGTTATATATCTAAAGTAGGCGGGTAATAGGATGGGCTGTGAGTCTTCTAAACTCGCCTCGTGTTGCTGGAGTGGGCAGAACGGCCCTGTTCATGAGGCTCAGAATCCTGGTATGTAAAGCTTTTCTTGGTATTTTCTATCGTCATCCAAGGGCAGTTCATTTAGAATTGTAAATTTGTTGGTTCTTGTTCCTTCTTTTTTGTTATTGTGAAAATGTTTTTTTCGGTTTCATTCTTCTAATAGATGATGAAGAAAGAGCTGAAGCTAGTGATTTGCCTACGTTCCGCGAATTTACTGTTGAGCAGCTGAGAATATCTACTTCTGGATTTGCTGTAGAGAATATAGTTTCAGAACATGGTGAAAAAGCTCCTAATGTTGTTTATAAAGGAAAGTTAGAGAACCAGAGGAGAGTTGCTGTCAAACGCTTTAATAGATCTGCATGGCCTGATTCCCGACAGTTCTTAGTAAGTTATTCATAAAGAGCATTTATATAATTCCATCAGGTATTTAAGTTTCTATATTCATGTTATCTAAAATGATATAATTTTTTTCCTTTCTGCTAACTTTTGGTGATATAATGTTTAATTGCATAAGGAAAATAACAATGAATAGGAAAGGACATAGAGAATGTCGGAGATCTTAAGCTGTCCTGTTATTTAAAAGCATCATTCCGGTTGTTTCTTATATGAGACAACTGATCCGTAAATGCAAAAGTGAAGTATGACGCTTTTACACGTCTATTTTTGTCGTTAGTGCATGCACCTTTCGATGTTTTAATAGCTTGAAATTGAGTATCTTGTTGTTTTCCTGCTTTACATTGTTTAAGTAATAGACTTTAACTTCCTTTTTTGTTATCCTCCAAATTATGAACTTTAGGAAGAAGCCAGATCAGTTGGTCAACTCCGCAACAATAGGTTAGCAAATCTTCTTGGTTGTTGTTGTGAAGGTGATGAGAGGCTGCTTGTGGCAGAATTTATGCCCAATGAGACACTTGCAAAGCATCTCTTTCACTGTAAGTTCATTTACATTTTAATTTTATTTTCCATCCTAGTTATGACCCTTGTACCATTGCTTTACTTGTTTTAAAGAAGTTCATAGTAGGTTGTACTAATCATGGGAATATACAACACACCTAGTGTAATACAAATGGGGTCCAGAGAGGGTAGTATGTACGCAGACTTTACCCCTACCTAGGTAGAATCATGGAAATATTATATATTTTTAGATATTTCGTTTTTCTTTTTGGGGACGGAGCGTCTATCAGAAAAAAGTAAAAGCAAACAAAATAAATTGTATTCATAAATGAAGATGTACAATTCAAGGGCTCTAATATTAAGAATTGTACTTGTCCTTTTCTTGTTCGACCACCATACTGGTGCCCCTAACAAGGCCAGTGACACCGCTGTTGCCACCCCTCCTTAGCAGAGCTATAGTAACTGGCTCCCCTTTTAATTGCTCTGTGGTCTGAATATTAAAAATCTTTTAACTCCTTTTTGACTAGTGCTTTTGTCAATCAATCACTAAAGTACTCTATATCCCAGAGCGGTTGAGGTCAGCTATATAAATCATTATGTCGATTCAGCTCTATTTGGGCTCATTATTCCAATTATAAATAATGATTTCTCAGATAAACATGAGAATCCTGGAGGTCTTCTGATTATTTTTAAAAAAACTGAAAGTTCGATAAATTTCACACTTGTCCCATGGTATACATGTTTCTAACCGGAGTGACGAGACTCTTGTTAGTCTCCTAACAAACGTTGGACTTTATGCAGATGTAATAACTACAACTAAACTTTAATTCCAACTAGTTGAGTATGCCTTTATGGATGTTTTTCTTTTTGTGTGTTCTTTTCTTAGTTATTTGTGTTTATTCCCCGAGTTTGTAGGCCTTTTTGACACAGCTCCATATGATTTTAGGACTTCTTCAACTGATAATAAAAATGATTTTAGGAATTATTTGCCCTCTTTTAATTACTTCAATCACTGTAGTGCCACAACTTTGCACCGGTAAGGCTACGTTAGACATGACTATATTAGACTTTTTCTCATTCCATCTTCTGTATGTTTTTCATTTTGAGAAAATCATTCTATCTTCTATATATGTTACTTCCACTCTGTCTAATGTGATATTTCTATCTTCTCCAACCTTGTATCACACATTTGTATTAACATTTGCTCTTTTACAACATTCATGCTATGGGTATATTGAGCTTTAAAGGCATGATATTCATTCCCATACTAAGGTCCCATACTAAAAGCTTAACATTTGTAGCCATATGACTAGGCCATTCTCTTTTACGTTATGTTTATTTTGTTAGGTATCTTCATATCACATAGCACGTCTATATACTCCTTCATTTCAGTCATCCTATTTTAATTTTGTGTGTTACGTCTTCACTACTAAGCCTAGTTATCTTAGTTGTCTATATTTAAGTGTCCCAACCTCACCTAATTCACGTCACTCTTTCTGTTTATCGGGGTTCAACTTTCAGTGCACATATTCTTCGTACTTATTCATAAAAAAACCTTTATTTCTAGGGTGACCTTTTTCACAGCTTCAATTTTTGATCGACTCCTTCATTATCTTCATCAATTTACACAGTATTGTCAGCACATACCACCATGAAACCTCATCTTGTAAACTACTGGTGAACTTATCCACAAGTGAGGTAAACGAGTAAAAACTCATGCCAGATCCATGGATTGAGTCCCTACTTATTGTTCTCTTTGATCTATTTCTCAAATATCGTACTGCTGTTGCCCTGGTGTTACCTGCAAGCTATATGTAGCCCTAAGAAAATCGTTGTGAGGTTACTCTATGTTGGATGGCTCAACCATGGTTGATTTTCTATAGTAGTTCTAGTGTGTGATCAAGAGTCGGATCCACATTTTGAGAAGAGAGGATGCAGTAACTTGTGTAGAATTCAAGGGAAAAGGGACAAGGAGGATTATGGCCAACCTGAACTATTTTGAAATTAAAGGCAAAGTTGATTGATTATTATAGTATGTTGATCTACAATTTGCCTCTTTTACCCCCATCACTTGTCTAGACAATTTGAAGATTTAAGTAAACCTAATAATGAAATCCGAATTTCACCTAGAAAGTCGGTAAATGTAAAATGGGATTGGATGAGATGGGAACACTCATATCTTCTTACTGCTTTAATGAAGGAAAATGAAAAGCACAACTTTCTTAAAAATCTAAGGGAACATATATTTCTTCGTGATCGGTGAAGTTTCAGTTGATTTATTGTATTTACATATCCAGGGGAGACACAACCCATGAAATGGGCAATGCGGTTAAGGGTGGCTTTGTATCTTGCACAGGCTCTCGAGTATTGTACAATCAAAGGGAGGGCACTTTATCATGATCTTAATGCTTATAGAATATTATTTGATGAAGTAAGTACCTAGTGCCATGTTCATTTATTTTGATGGTCATTGGTAAGTATCAAGTTTTACAGATTTAAGGATTTGAGTGCTTCTAATGATCTACCAACTGTCTATCTCTCAGGAAGGCGACCCCCGTCTCTCTTGCTTTGGTTTGATGAAAAATAGTCGAGACGGAAAAAGTTACAGCACAAACTTGGCATTTACTCCTCCTGAATATTTGAGGACAGGTACCTCTATATACATATACATCATATTTTTAATTTGTAATTGTTAAAGGTAGTATATTGTTATTGTTCCTATTTTTTGAATGCTATGCTATGCTTTCCCTATTGTTTTCTATGTTTTCTTTACTTCTGTATTTTTCTTTTAACTGGTCTGCTGTGTGTTGCTCGAGCCGAGGGTCTTTCGGAAACAACCTCTACCTTCATGCAATAGGGGTAAGGTTTGCATAGACTCTACCTTCCCCAGACCCCGCTTTGGGACTACACTGGGTTTGTTGTTGTTGTTGTTAAAGGTAGTATATATTGAAATCAGGAACAAGAGTGCTGTGAAGTAATTACAACGGTGTTTCCCTACGAATGGTGTCGTGAAATATACATCATATATTATATATATATATATATATATAAGAGTTTACTGTCTTCGCAGAAACTTTTCTCCTTGTTGCATCTATCTATCAGTAGCAGTTGTGTTACCGCTTTGCCAGATATATACATTATTGAAATTTCTTAAACAGCTAAAAGTGTTTGGAAGCAAAATGTAAAGTTTTCAAAACTCAATGGAAACAAAAAAACACTAGGTGATTTTTTTTTAATTCAGTTTAAAAAAAAAAAAAAAAACTAGGTGATTCTTCCCATCTGTCCCGGCCTAGCCTTGGTGGACAGAGTTACCTGTTACCTATTGTTGGGAGGTGGCAGGTATCCCGTGGAATTAGTCGAGGTGCGCTAAAGCTGGCCTGGACACCACGGTCACCCAAAAAGCAAAATGTTAAGCAACTAAGCAGGACATAAAATGCTGTTTGTCCACACACAACTACTTCTTTACTAATAGAATGGTGGTTTCCAGGCCAACTTGCATGTACTGGACCAATTTAAAGATGAGTTTTTAAGCTATAGACGTCTTCGGTGTATAGAGTTTTTAACATTATCAGGACACCCAATAATATCTACCGGTAAGCCTGCCTAATATGTGGTATTTGTATTTACCTACTACAATAGGTAAAGGTGATCTGATGGTATAAAAATTTCTTATACTGCTGGTGTATATATCTTACATTCTTTAAAGATAAATGCTACTTTCCACCCACATACGTAGTGGTGAAACAGTCCACCAAGACTTGGCTAGAAGAGAACAGTACACCAGTGTCACCTCTGCTACAGTTTGATCTTTGTTCCAGGGGTTAGTTACTTTTGTGGTCTTTGGAAACACCACTTATCTCTGCTGCATGAAGTAGTTTATAAATTTAGCTCCAAAATACTATAACTACAAAGGCAAACTTTGACAAATAGCTTCTTTAGATTGAACTTTTTAAATAGATAAAAGGAGAGTGATGCAGATGATAAGCTAATCTAACAGCCTTCCAACAAATATTTTTCACGGTTATTGGCCAAACTTGGAGCAATTGAAGTGAAGCATGCTAAAAAAATTTGAAAGACATAAAAACCGAACATTTAGAAAGGCTCAAGTATTAGGTGATTTCTTTCCAACGGACAGTAGTAGGCCAAGCCATGAGGTGAGGTCTTAGGTTCGAATCCCAGTGGTGACAAAAGACATTAGGTGATTTCCTTCCATTTGTCCAAGCCCCTGGACCCTACGTGAACGCGAGATGCTTAGTGCATCGGGCTGCCCTCTACCACTTATCGATCAAAAAGCTTATATGGCAATATTTCTTAATAAATCATAACTAAAGAACTTTTCAAAAACTTTATAAGTATACCAAATTACCAATCCCCAAGGTTTTGGTTCAAAAGGAAAAGGTAGTATATATTTATGTTAGGTGCAAATCACATTCAAATTTGATGTACAAAGCTTGATGTTTTTGTCACAAGGATATAGAGGGTCTATCTGTCATCCCCTGAGTTTCGGAACTGGTCATAAAAATAAATCAATTAGTGAGGAAGAGGAGGATCATGCATAATAATAGGTGCTACATGCGTAAGCATTCAAGGGAAGATGTAAATCTACCTGCCGACCCATTTTCAAGTGGTGAGCCAGTTATGGTTGATCATGTAGAATCTCTTTTAAATCCATCTGAAAGTCTTAAAGTGGCTATTAATCCATTCTTAGATTTATGTGGTTTCTCATTTCAGACTCTTGATGTCTAACAAGCATGGTTATATACTTGAACCTAGTCCATTTATATTGAACATATAAAAGTGACAGTCATAAACGACAATCTAAAAGTATGATGTGTGTCAAAGGACTTCTTTCTAAAGAACAGAGTACACTTGTATATAAGGTTTTACTGTACAACCCATGTACTGCTTTGTGAAATAATACAAAGTTACTAGGTTAAAAAAAAATACTCTGCTTGATGACCTTTTTTTTGAACTTGGTAACTTTGTATTGTATCACAAAAAAATACATGGATTGTATTGAAACCTTATATTCAAGTCTACTCCTCACTTCACTTCTCTATGGTTAAATTGAGTCTAGAACATCAATAATAGAGATAGTGTCATTTGAGTATAACTGATTACACCAAAAAACTAAAAGAAGAATGCAGTTAAGTTTAACTTTTGCACATTGTTCACTATGCTCTCAAAACATCTTGAATTCCTCTCTTTTCTCTTTCCAGATAGCCCACCATATAGCACTAGGGATAGTTCTCCATCTACCTCTGTCCTATGCATGGACCCCTTCTTCCTCCCAACTCATTAAGGCCTCAGTCACTTTCCTAGGCATGGTTCAGGAAATGCCTTTTAAGGCTGAGAAATAGTCTCCATAGTTGTTGGGTGTACTTGCAATGTAAAAATAGATGGTTGACAGTCTCAGCTGTTTAACCACATAGGAAACACCTGGAACACAAGGTTATCCCTCTCTTTTTCTTGAGAAGGTTAACTGGTACAAGGTTATCCCTCTTTTCATGACATTATCCTGTGTAAGGACTGCTTCCTTAGCCATTAACCATACAAAGCATGAAACTTTGTGAGGTATCCTGCTCTTCATGACAGTTTTTGCTTGATGATCTTGGTTTTTGTTATTTTACACTTCCCCTCCCTTCTTAAGAGGAAGAGGGGGGTTTAGGGAGGAGCCGGGTGATTTTGCTGCCTCTTGCCTGTTCCCAGTAGATTGTTTGATTATATTTCTTTGTTGACTTAGAAAGTTGAAGGGGTGCCTTCTTTACAAGCAACTTTTACCTTTGTGGCATTGGTTTGTTCATTTAGCTAGTTGCTGTAATGTATTAGGAGTAATTGCTTCATTAATCTCTATGACGTTAATAATATTTCTGGCTATGCATTGTTAAACATATTATGGTTCACTCTGTTATTCTGAAATTTTTGTAGGAAGAATCACCCCGGAGAGTGTCATGTATAGCTTCGGGACACTCTTGCTTGACCTTCTCAGTGGAAAACATATTCCTCCAAGCCACGTATGCTCTTTTCTGCTAATTGAAGATGATATTGCTTTACTTTCTTTTGGGACAAGAAAACATGACCTTTTTAGTGCTTCTTTCGTTCTAATTTATGTACGATCCATCTTTTATATGAAAGAGAAAATCTTTTTGATTTAAGGCAGTTATGAGTTTGAAGATACTGTTGATTAGGAGAGGTAGCAATTTTCAATTTGTTTGAGCTCTGGAGATACTGATACTCTTTCTTCACCTACCCCAGAAAAAGAAAGGATTTGATGCTTATTCCTGCTGTGAGCTCCAGTTAACTCTATCTGGCTGCATTTTACCCCATGGAGGGCTGGGCAAAAATTACTGGTTTAACGTCGCCTCATACTGGTTTGCACCTCATTTTTATACAGGCAAAACAGCAGTAGGATGCAAGAACGGGAAGGGAAATATTGTTAATACATGGGCTCTCTGAGTGCCTGACACACAACTTATAATATAGTTCCCTAAATAGAGAAATCCTGGCTGTTTTGTTCTCCCTGTATGCAGTGGACACACTGGAGCTGTTTGTACAACAAAACTCAGTTCTAATTTCTAGACTCTCATAATTCATGTCTGTCTTCGTTGACTAGGTTCCTAGAAGAAACCATTACCAACACCCCATGAACATCTGATTCCTTTTCGTCTTTTCCTATTCCTGCCTCTCCTATTCTTTGGTAAACTATCTTGTTCAATCTCAGTGGTGATGCTTAGACTGCTCGTTGGAAATTATCTGAACAGTCTGAATCATGTTGATTCGATAATTCGTATCATATAATTTTATAGTTCGTACCTGTAAAAATGAAAATGAGAACTTCAAGCTTGGCAGAATAGCATTGATCAGGCATCAAATTCAATTTGGTTGTGTGTGTGTTTGTTGGGGGGGGGGGGGGTTTGGTTTGACTGATTGTTGAAGTCAAGCAGTGCTACAGAGACTAAATGGTTGTAAGTAGGATCAATTATATCAAAACTGTTTATGATAAAGGATATGTGGTTGTTGGCCAGTTACTCGTGAACTGTTTTTTGCTGTGCTTGTCCCTTCTAATACTGTATCTGTTTTTGTCAGGCCCTTGATCTGATTAAAGACCGGAATCTTCAGATGCTTACGGATTCTTGCTTGGAAGGTCAATTTTCTTCTGATGATGGGACTGAATTGGTAAGGATAGCGTCAAGATGTCTGCAATACGAGCCACGTGAGCGGCCAAATCCAAAGTCGCTGGTTGCTGCTTTATTTCCTCTTCAGAAAGAGATCGAGGTTTTGTTTTTTCTTGTTCTGGTGTTACTATCTATTACTTATCTTTAGTTTCTGCTGAGTTTGATATTTGTTTTGCTACCTGCGTGCTCTTCTTTTTGATCAAGTAAAACTTTCATTAGTTGGTGTACAAGGATGCAAAATGTACGGAAGGAAAGGGCTCCTAAGTAAAATTGGATTTGACAATATCCGAAAAATGATTTACATCAACAAGCTTACAGCACCTAAGTAGGTTCATAAATAGGGCCCCAAGATTTTTGTCTAGTGGTAAGAGGGAAACATATGATGTTTGGATTCGGTGCAAGTCTCAGGTTTGATCACTACCACAGACCAAAGCTAGTGTAAGTTGAGAGGGGTAGAGGCCTCGCCCCATTATTCAAAAAGTTTCAAACTTTGGGCCTGTAGCCCTTGGGGGTTTCTCGGTATCCAAAGAAAGAAGGTTCATAAGACAGCTTGCTTTGAAAAAAGGTTCATTAGGCAACTTGCTTTCCAAAAATGGGGACTGAGGTTTCCACTCCTTCAAAAATGTCTCCTGTTCCTTCCTCTCCATATTGTCTAAAATATCCCGCTGGGGATGGATTGCCATAGCTCTTTTGTCTCTGCTTGTGTGCTTTTCCGGTTTTAGCTTTCAGCTTTTGTTTCTGCAGCTATTTTCTTTTTATAAGTTTGCCCTGTGAGCTGTTTTTTTTGTTGAGAGCTCTATAACAGTGAAAGTAAATATGATAAAGCAGTTTGGTAGACATTATATTGTGGATGGTCGTTAGTCAGAAGCTGATATGTTGTGGCTGAATTCCTTTAGGTGTGTGTGACAACTAATAAAGCACACACTGATTGTGATATGTCCTTTTGTTATTTATAATGGGATCACTCATAAATTTCCCTGACATAAAAATTTGCAGTGATTTCCAGTTTGTTTGAACAGGAAATTTAGTAAAGGTTAACACATGAAGTGCCTTACATTGGGTGTGGAAGTTGTTATTGCCGTCAGTGGCGTACTATTTCCAAGTTTTTGTTGCGAAAAATATGATTTGTAACTATGCCAATATAAAATACTTAGTGCCTAATGCTCCCACGGATTCAGTCTCTTAGTAAGAACACAATCTGTGTTTGAACCTTGCTGTGAACAATGCCTGACATTTAAGTGGAGAAGGGTAGAGGGGATCCACTATCCAGCTAGTTTCGAACTGTATCCCAGCTGGCCATTGGGGATTTCTTGATTATCAAAAATAATATTGAAAGCCTAATTTAATGCTTTTATGTATCTATTCACTTTTCTTCTGGTGTTATCGTGTCACTTGAAGCTGTAAAAAGCTATCTGTACAATATGTACGAGGGCTTGATGCCCACTGTACACTCGTGATGCAACATTGGTCAATGCATTTAATTCTCTGTTAATTCGGTCCTAGTCTGTATTAATTAAGTTAGTAAAAACAGTAATTTGGATAAGGTAAGAAACATTTTAGGTTATATTATTGTCCCTAAATATTTATTTTCTATACTGACTGTAAATTGTCAGAGATCACATTAACGATAGAATTTAGCCATAATGACGTTTTGGTTACTTGTTTTGCAGGTTCCTTCTCATGCTTTGATGGGTATCTCACGTGATGGTGGAACTATGCCTCTTTCTCCACTTGGTGAAGCCTGCTTGAGAATGGATCTAACAGCCATCCATGAGATTTTAGAAAAGCTTGGGTACAAAGACGATGAAGGAGCAGCTACTGAGGTTTGTCTATCAGTAATTATTTCGAGGAATCGATGTCCTCATCTTGTACACACAGTCCCTTTCAGTGTTTTATCTTCAACACATTGAGTCACACTTTTAGCCTCATGCCATATGAGGATCTTATATCCTCTTATCCCTGCAGTTGTTTTACATGTGTGCTCGCCTCACATTTTTTTCCACCTGCCTCTTATCCCTTTTCTATGATTTGGTTCGTAGTGATTTCTCTCGTATTATGGAATCCTAACAACCAGAGAGCTTCTCGATGCTGTTTCAAGTTTAAGAAGGTTGTTTTACACATTTTAACTGCTACAAAAGGTTATAAGTAGAGAATCTTATCCAAAAAAATCAAATTAGATCAATGCTGTGCCTTCATCTTGAGAGGTCGTCCTGATGAGTGGATTTTTCAAAGCAAATTGATTTGAATTTTGTCTAAACAAGTGTCCTCTAGGACAAATAGCCTGTTGCAAAGGAAGTTCTCATAAATAGTGCGGTGCGGTTGCGGGGCAAACCCGCTAATATTTCAGCCCACCCTGCATAGCACAATTTGTTGTTTTCTACCCACCCCACATAATTTGTTGTTTATATATACCTGTAGTCTTGAAACTTCATTTATGTAAGTAACTTTTTATTGTTCTGTTCCAATTTCTGAACTCATATATTTACTCCACTTTTTTTTCTTCTAAAGGAAAATTCAAATGTTAACCTGGAAAAAAAATAATAATGAGACGTGAACCCACCTCCCCCCCCGGGCATCCCTACAGTCAGAAACAGTGGAGAAAAATATGATGTACTTATGACTTCTTTTACTTATTACCTTAACTTCCCAATGCCTATTGAATAATTGTGCTCACTTGTCCAACATGTGACACATTTGGAGAGGAAGTTACTCAGGTGTTAAACAATTTTCTTTTGGTTTGTTCATATGGGTAATCAAATCCAAGTTATTGTACATTTTTGGGGCCAATTATCAAAGTCTAATGATAGCCACTTTTTTAATGTTGCCTGCAGCTTTCATTCCAAATGTGGACAAATCAGATGCAGGAAACGTTGAACTCCAAGAAAAAGGGTGATGCTGCTTTCAGGCACAAAGATGCTAAGGCCGCCATCGAAGGCTATACACTGGTAGGAAATTCACGGTCCTCTTTGATAGGTTCAGTTGCCACGGGTTATAATACTTTTAATCATCTCACTTGGGTTTGAATATGAGTAGCAAGACCGTTCTTGCAAACTTGAGGTTCTGAGTTGGTACTTTTCAGATGTGTGTTCATAGACGAGATAAATGTTTGTAGTCTAAAACTTCATACATTCAATAAAGTAACAAAATGGTCTAAAGAGATGATAACATGTTCTCGAGATTATTAATGAGTGCTTAGAAGAGTAGATCTAATCTATTTAAAGTGCATGACTCATTTAATGCTTGGGTTGGTTTTGCAGTTTATCGATGTTGGAACCATGGTCTCCCCAACTGTGTATGCACGGCGTAGTCTGTCTTATCTCATGAATGATATGCCACAGGAAGCCCTCAATGATGCAGTACAGGCACAAGTAATATCTCCTGTATGGCATGTTGCTTCCTATTTACAAGCTGCTTCTCTTTTTGCACTTGGAAGGGAAAATGAGGCACAAATTGCACTTAAGGAAGGTTCTGTTCTTGAAGAAAAGAAGAACACAAATTCCTGAAAGTGGCGAGTTGAGCCACTGTGATAGTTATTTAATTGCTCCGTTGCTAATGAGGTTTGGACATGGATCACAAAAGTTCACTGGGGAGAGGCTATTCAATCTATTGCCTCGTGCATGCGATCATTAAGTAGGTTTGGTTTACTTCAGAGCATTCTTTTGCTACATATAATTGGATGGGGTTGGTTTTGGTCACAGCTTTTGTGGACAGGTTATCCTAAGTGCTCCGGTTGAAATGGATTGACATTTTCCAATAAACAAATTATTCTCTGGGAATAATCAAATGCCATTGGTTCCTTAAGGATCCGACATCTGTGGAAAAAAAAGGAAAGCTGGAGACACTTCCTGTGCTGTAATTTATGTACAGTGCTATTTAGCTGCTCAAATTGTTTCGTTTCTCTCTCTCTCTCTCTCTCTCTCTCTCTCCGTCTTGTTAACTTCTTCCTGAAATCATCCGTCCGTGTCTTTCTCTCTTGGAGTTGGGGGTCAATGTCCTTTCTTTGTGGTGGTAATTTTACTTTTGCAGTGCCTATGTTAAGTAAAACTTGTAACTGGTCTAACTTTCTGAATGTTGTTTGTAAGGTTTGCATCTTTATGTCAACAATTAATCAGTTTGAATGCTTTTGTGGATAATTATTTGTACAGCTGGTAGCTCATTCATATATTGTTGAAATTTAAGTTCTTGTCTTTTTAATTTTGTTATATTGCCTCATCTAGGTTGAGGGGATGAAGTGTTCTCCCCTTGTATATGGTGTTAGGTTAATTTTCACTGCAAGGTTGAATTTTGTGGTTGAGTTAGGCTTAAGATCTAAATTTTTTTAAAGAAAAATCAAGTGTACGGTCGATTTGATTTTCTTATCATAGTATAAGAGTTGGGGTGTGCTTGGTACGGAGGAAAATAATTTTTAAAATTTTTATTGCGGAAATAAATTTTCTAAATGAGTAGTAGTACGAGTAGTGTGCATGAACTCAAGACGTTAATCTTTGTGTGATAAATTCTCTTATGAATAAGTTGAATTTGCATGATATAATCCATCGATCTTATCTAAATATCTCATATAAATTTTGTAAAATCATATTGATGTATAGGGAATTTTCGCAAACAGCCACTATAATAAATTTAATTATGTTTCATAGCTATAGTTTTATATATTTGCGTGTTATAATTATAATTTGAGCTGTTTATAATTCATGGATTTGTATAGTTCGTGGGTGAGTTGTATCATTCTATTGTTGCTCTTCTCCGCACCACAATTTTTGGCATCAAAATTATCTATTAACAAAAAAATCTACATTACAAATAAAAGCACTATTATTAACCCTTTTTAAATTCTCTAACAAAATCCCAATAGAGTATTCATGAATTCTAAATTCTCATTTCTTTTTCAAAAAAGTTGATTTTAGGAAAAATGATAGTAATAATATACAGTAAACATCCATGAAATTTTAAAACATCATGAATGTTTTTTACAAAATAAGTCTTTGATCTTTCTCCGATGAAAGTACCAAGACTTTGCATTTTTTTTCCTTAATTTTGATTTTTTTTAAAAAAAATATTCACAATGAAAATTTATGCAACAAATGACTCCCTTCTTTTCTTTAAATTTGCTGTTGTTTCTGGACTTCCTTTTCTCATCATAGCTGCAAATTCATCATAATTAATTCGACCATCCTGCATAATAAGAATTAAAGAATTAGAGTTTAAGTTTTACGCACTAATATATAAAAATATGTGTATAATTAAATAATTTATACATTTATTATACGTATATAATTATGATAAATATTAATCGATAATCTGATAAAAATGGGAGTGTTTCAAATTTTACATTATTTGAGTCAACTTCAGCAACAATATCTTTTATGTCCTTTCCATCATCCATACCAAATTCTCTTAAAGCTTGCTCTAACTCTTCTACTGTGATGTACCTGAAAACAATGGAAAAAATAAATTAAAATCTAGGAGAAAGTTAAAAAAAAAATAAAAATTTAAGATCTGGCTACTAAATAATTAAGACCTTTTATTTATGGAACATATTTGATTATATAAGATTTTCCTTAGAAATTAGTAAATATAAATTTATTAAAATACTAAATTAATCTAGTATAGTATCTATTAAAAAAATATATATGGTGGTTGGTGTTGATGATGGCTAGCGGTGGTGTTGTGGGTATCAATTAGGGATGGTGTGTTAGTTAATGATGGTGTTGTGGATAGTAATTAGTTGTGGTAGTGTCTAGCAGTAGTGGTTGGTGGTGGTAGTTGGTGTTGACGGCTAATAGTTGTGGTGGATGATAGTGATAGCTAATGGTGATGGTAAATGATGATTGTGATATACAATAGTGACAATGATGATGATTGTCGATAGTTGTAATAGTGGTTGGTGGTGATAATTGTAAATGATGGTTAGTGATGATTATGACTGAGGTGATGATTAGGAACGACAATAGTTAATATTGATGGGTGATGACAATAGCAGTGAGTGAATTGAATGAAGGCATTGTCATATTTGAAGAAATTTTATATATACATCAATGATATTAAAACATTATTATAAATTTTCATCATTCAGATATATTTAGTCCGATTCAATTACTATAAAACAAAAACATAAAACTTACCCACTATTATCCTTGTCAAAATATTGGAATGCTGTGTAAAGATGTTCTTCTTTGTCCATTCTGTTCATGTGCATTGTTGCTGTAATAAATTCTTCATAATCTATGGTTCCATTTCCATCAGCATCAGCCTAATTTATTAATTTTTCAATGTATTAAAAAAATAATCAATTTATTAGAATAATGAAGTAACTTGCAACTTTTTTTCCATAAAATTTACTGCAAAAAAGATTTACTTTTGCAAGGGTTAATATATACACTAACATCTATTTCCTTAGTTTACTTGTTACTATACTGAAAAAATATATTTTCATTTTTATTTGTTATTTTAACATATTGAGAGAGAAAATATTTTTTAATGATTTACCTTCAACGACATTAATTGCTTATTTTTAAAATAATTTTTCATGATCTAAGATTATACATCAATTAATATGAATATTATAGTAATATATATATATATATATATATATATATATATATATATATATATATATATATATATATTATTTCGAGTAAAGTAGTCGTGATACAATTTTTATATTCCAAACCATTTTTTTCGGTGTCGTTTACTGTACATTATAAAGCTCGACTATTTGAGCCGATCTCAGATGGATTTTTAAAAAATGACGATAAATTTTAAATTTTGTCTCATCTTTGAATATCAACAATTATCTTTTTTATTAATAGAACAATCTCCATTTTAATTAAATATCAATCGATTCAACATCTAAAAAAAAATTTAAAAAAAAATTGATTCAACATCACCTATCGATAAATTCCAAATTTTTAGGTCTTTTTAGAAATTCTAAACTAATTCAATTGTAAACTTGCTAAGTGCAATGACTAGATATCACTTGTAATTTAGGGAAAAAAAGGTTTTGAATATAAAAATAATAATTTTGTGTTTGACATAAAAAGTTTAATTAGAGGACTTACAGCTTCCATTAATTGTTGAATTTCATAATCAGATAATTTAGTTCCTTGTTTGGCAAGTCCTTGTTTTAGCTCCTCAAGTGTTATTGCTCCACTATTATCAGCATCCATACTTTTGAACATTTGCTTTAATCCCATTATTTCTTCCTCTGATAAACATCCTGCAATAACCTATAATATATTTCTCTCCAAGTAAATATTTTGGCTTCACATAAAAAAAAATGAACGTGAAATTATATATATTCTAAAAGAATAGTTTATTCACAACATTTTATGTAATTTTTCATGATCTTGAAAATATCCAAGGAGAAATTTTCTTGAAATTTTATTTTGACGTAACATTTACATATCAACTTTACATGAAATATGCTTGTATTTAAAAAAAAAAAAAAAAAAAAAAAAAACAAAAAGGAAAGAGGGATTCATTACTAGAGAACAACTTTCTTGAAATTTAGCTTTGATGTAACATCTACACATCAACTTTAAATGATTAATATGCTTCTCTTTGGAAGGGGAAAGAAGGGATTCATTACTCAGAGAACAATTTTCTTGAGATTTTACTTGACGTAATATTTATATATCAATTGTAAATGAAATATGTTTCTATATATTTAAAAGGGAAAAATGGATTCATTAGCCAGAGAGCAACTTTCTTGAAATTTTACTTTGACGGAACATTTATACATCAACTTTAAATGATTAATTTGCTTCGATTTAAAAGAGAAAAAAAGGGATTCATTACTTGGAGAGCAAATTTCTTAAAATTTTAGTTTGATGTAACATCCATACATCAACTTTAAAAATGAACTATGCTTCTATTTAAAAGGAGGGGGGGGGGGGGGAGGGGGAGGTTTCATTATCTTCAAATTTTACTTTGAAGTAACATGTATAGATCAACTTAAATGATTAATATGCTTCAATTTAAAAGAGAAAAAAAGGATTGATTACCCGGAGAGCAACTTTCTTGAAATTGTTCATAGCTCTAAATTGTTTGAGTCTACTCAAAACAGCATTGTCAAGTGGCGTATCTGGTGCATCTCCATCCTCCTTGATCCATGGATGATCTGAATTCATATCATATACCAAAATTTATTCATAAATCAAGTAAAATTTTCACCTATATATGTACTTTTCCAAGTATCATGTTCAAATAAGACATCCATATTTAATACATACACAATATTAATTTTCCAATGAAGTTGATAAGGGGTCGTTTGGTGTGAGGGATAAAAATAAATAGTTCAGCAATAAAATTTTAGTTGCCATATTTGGGATAACTAATCCCAAAATAATAAATGCTAGGATAACTTGTTCTCAATCAAACGACCCTTATATAAAGGGTTTGAATAGGATGTATAAATACAAGGAACTTTAAATTTTTATGAATGACCATAATATATGTATTTTGGAGAATAGAGTAAAGGAGGCTAGTTAAGAAAGTTGCACTACCTAACTAGAAGTAGATTAATAACTATAATCATACTTTTAGCTAGATTGATAAAACTTTTGGTAAATATATATATTGAAATGGGAGCAAGTACTAAAACTTACAAAAAGTATAACAATATGTTATTGTAATTCATTAGACTGATTAATCCAAATTCGTGCCACGTCTGACTCATTTAGGAAACATTCCTTATTAGAGTTTTTTTCAAATTTGAGATCAAGAGCGGAGCTAGATTATGACTTACGAATTCAACATAATTCAGTTACTTTGATCTAAATCTTATATATTTATCTTTAGAAATCTATTGAATATACATTAATAAAATTTCGAACCCAAAAGGTTAAAAGAACTAGAATCTGAACCCATTTGGCTTTGTCTCTCCCCCAAAACCCTTAATTAAGAATGACGAAGTTTCAATCATCCCAACACAACCCTTTATGTATATAAGTTAAACTCATTTAACATAAATAAGTTATGACACAAAAGGGTGAATAGTTTCTATGTAATACTCCCTCCGTCCCATTTTACGTGACATCCTTTCCTTTTTAGTTTGTCTAAAAAAGAGCATTACCTTACTATAATACGAAACAATTTAACTTTAAAATTCCTCTTTTACCCTTAGTAAAATAATTTACCATCACACAAAGTATTGTTTTAGACCATAAATTGCAAAAGTCTTTTTTTTTCTAAGACACTATGACAAGTCAAACAATGTCACGTAAGATAGGACGGAGGGGGTAATATACTGTAGTATTTAACTTACGTAACACTTGGATTGCTGTCAACCTCTGCTTGGGATCTGAAGTCAGCATCTTCCTAACAATATCTTTGGCACCATGTGAAATTGCAGGCCATGGATCACTTGAAAAATCAATATGTCCACGCAATATTGCATTGAATATTCCATGTTCAGTTTCTGAAAAAACAAATTAAAATCATCATTCAGTAATTAACCTCTAATTAATCTTACTTAAGATTAACAGACAATTAATTACTATCATTTTTATCCTAAAGTGCTTGATCCGGATTTGTGTCGGGTAGGGCCCCATCTCTATCAAGAATTTTTATATATCCAGGACTCGAAATCGAGATTCTGATTAAGAGAGTGATGATAGTAATATATAAATACCTGCCCAAAAAGGAGGAACACCAGAAAGAAGAATATATAATATAACCCCAACACTCCATATATCAACTTCTGGACCATATCTTCTCTTCAATACTTCAGGTGCAATGTAATATGCACTACCCACTATGTCCTTAAACACATCTCCTGTACAACACAAAATTAAAAACATAAAATTGAATATTAATTGAGGAGTATAGTTTTATGTATTTACAAAAAATGAGATAAAGAGCACTAACTACTTTTTTATTTTATTTTTTATAATTTTACTATATAATATTAGTGTTTGAGCTAGTTCGTGTGCACACGTGTTACATCTCACCAACACATGTACGAGATAATTTTATTCACCAAACAAATATTTGTGTCCAAGCTAGTTTGTGTGCACACCTATTACATATTACTAGCCAATGTACCAGATAATTATGTCCACCAAACTTAGATAGATGAGAAGAAATGACTAGTGTGTTGTCTATGCTAGGTTCCCTTTGTATCTCTCATGGTTTTCACTTATTGACTACTAGGTCACACTAGCCCTTGGTCGGCCCTACTTGACTAACTATCAAACGTCTGAATACTTATCTTTCATCATTAAGGGTTTGTTTGGTATGAGAGATGGGATAGATAAAGTTATCTCATCATTGCAGTACAAAGGCATAATACATAAATATGACCCTTAACTTGGCTTCAGCGAACAACTATGCCCTCCAACTTTCAATGTGCACAAGAAAACACTTAAACTTGTATAAAATTGAACAAGTAGACACAAGTGTCCTACATGGCACAATACACGTAGGATGCCATTTAGGGCACAAAATTGCCATATAGGGTGCCATGTAGGAAGAATGTGCCCATTTGCTCAATTTTATACAAGTTTAAGTATCTACTTGTACACACCCAAAGCTAAAGGTCATAGTTGTCAACAGACGTCAAGTTAAGGGTCATGTTTATGCATTACTGCAGTACAAATGATGGGATAAAAGCTAATTTCATAGATTAACGTCTAATCCTTAGAGTGAGTTGATTTTGAATGAAAACAGGTTTCATCCCGACTTTCATCGGGGACAAGTACGGTTTTAGGCCGGTCAATACAATGAGTGGATTCCTTAAATCCTGACCAGGCTATTGGCATTGCTAAATACAATAGATGCAGAAGTGACTAAAGAAATCAGAGATCCCCCAACTAGATGCACGATAATAAAATGTATATTTATCTTAGGATTACTATATATCCCTTATATCAAACGATCCCTTAAAGGATATATATAGACATACATGCATATATGGGATATTAATTCGTGAGTGTATATAAGTTAAAACTGATTTACGTACGTACCTTCCTTATAAAAGACGGAAAGACCAAAATCGGTAGCCTTGAGAGGTGAATCCTCATCTTTATTAAGAAGGAGAAAATTCTCAGGCTTGAGATCTCTATGAATAACACCCATAGAATGACAAGTATGTACAATTTGAACAATAGTTCTAAGCAAAGTAGCAGCAGCACGTTCAGTATAATGACCTTTAGTAATAATCCTATCAAAAAGTTCACCACCAGCACATAATTTCATAACCAAATGTACTGAATGTTTGTCCTCATAAGCACCTTTAAGTTCAACAATATTTTGTTGACCTGTTAAATGATGCATTATTTGTACTTCTCTTTTAACATCTTCAATATCTTCTTTATTAACCAATTTCCTTTTTGCTATTGTTTTACATGCAAATTGTTCGCCATTTTGTTTATGTGTACATAAATGTGTAACACCAAATTGACCCCTTCCTAATTCTTTACCTATGGAATATGTTTTTCTGACATCTTCCATTGGTCTTCCTAATACTGGACCTATAGGGGATTTTTTAGATGGTTTTGAAGAAGGGTCAGGAGATTTTGGTGGTGTAATTGAATTATTGTTATTATTACAACTTTTTGATTGATCATCATTGGATTTTTCTTTACTCATAATATGATCATCATCATTAGGTTGGCCCCTTGAACAACAGTTCCCCATTTGTATTAGGGGGACTAAGCTAAAAGGGCAAAATAAATTATTAAGAAGATGATGAACAAATAATAACAAAGAGAAATATGAAAAAAAGAGAAAAGAGAAAGAGAGTTAATCTAGGAGAAAGAAAAAAGATAAATGAGTGAATGCAAGAGAGAGAGAGAGTAAGAAGAGTAAACTTTGCATTTGAATATTAGTTAGAGGTTGAGAAAATGTCTTAATTTCTTCTTTTGACGTTGTCTTCTTTTAAGGAATTGACATTCACTTTAAGAGTAGTATTTAATAAAATTAATTGTATGGTATGTATATAATAAAAATAATAAATATAGAATTTAAATAAAATATTAAATTAATTTAATATTATATTTAATAAAATATTTTGAAATTTTATATGGCAATTGGTGGTGCGTGGCGATGACTAACGTTGGTGATTGTATGCATCAATTTGGAATAATAATATAATTGATGATAATGGTTGTGGGTAATATCTTATGGTATAGTGGTTGACAATAATGATTAATTGTGGTTGGCGATTGTGGCGGTTGATAATTAATAGTGGAATGATACTAATAGTTAATAATAGTGATGAAAGATGATGGTGGTTAATGATATATAATGTTGACTAATGATGGTAATTACTAATGGTAATTAGTGGATGTAATAATAGTTTGGGGGGAACCCATCGGTGGCCTCCTAAACTTGGCACAAAATTTCACATAGACACCTCAACTGTGCGATGTTCATTTTAGACACCTCATTAAGGGTTCCGTTATATTCTTTTGACACTTTTTTTACAATAAGAAAAAAGCTAAAGGAGAGTGTAATACACTCGTTGATGACGTGGCAAACGACAAATTAAATGATTACATGTGTTATTTTAAGCTAAAAATTATTTTAAAATCTATTTAGTAAATAAAATAAAATAAAAATATTATTCTAAAAAAAATCAATTTAACCCCACTCCTCTCCCCCTTGCCCCCCATGGTAGTTGTCTTCTCTACTATACCCAACAATTTTCTTAATTTGCTCTTTAAAATTGTTTTAGATTCTTTTTTTCTTTCTATCTTAGTGTTGTTTTGAGAGAAAAAGAGAGGAGGAGGAGGGAGACAAGGAGAGAAAGAAAGAAAAATTATTAAATATGAGTATATCCATTTTTTTCGGTGAAAAAGGTGGAATCGGAAATTGTCTTTTTTCATACACTCTATATCTCTTTTGTGCTATTTTCTAAATAATAAGAATGAGAAGATGACGATGGTTGTGGTGATTTTCGGAACTGAATAAATAAAAAAATTAATTTGATTGTATTAATATCGATGGTGGCAGCGGTGGTAAATGAATGGTGTGTGGTGGAGGAGAGAATGAGGAAGAAGAATAGTAAAAACCTTTTAAATATTATCTTTTTGGCCTGAAAAAGAGCCCCTTCACGAGCTGATTTTGGGTGCATTACACTTGTCATGCCAAGTCAGCGAAAAGTGTCAAAATGACACAACGGAATCCTACCTGAGGTGTCTAAAATGAACATCGTCCAGTTGAGGTGCCTAAGTGAAATTTCGTGCCAAGTTTAGGGGGTCACCAATGGATTCCCCCTAATAGTTGGTGTTGATGATAGCAAATGATGGCTAATGATGATGATGATTGATTTTGGTGATTAATGATAGTGGTAGTTGTGGTTGGATTGAGGATAATAGTTGTGGATGGTAGGTGGTGGTGATTGACAATGGTGGTAGTTGTGGCCGAAATGATAGTTGTTGGTGGTAGTAGTTGCGGTTGAAATAGTGGTTGTGGGTTGTGATTATTGTGGCTAAAAGTAGATGCAACAGACTTCTTAGTGATATGGGGGAACCCATCGGTGGCCCCCTAAACTTGGCACAATAATCACAACCTTAATGAGTGGTTGTAAAATAAGGAAAACAATAATCACAACCCACAACCACTATTTCAATTGCAACTACTACCACCCACAACTATCATTTCGGCCACAACTATCACCATTGTCAATCACCACCACCTACCATCCAAAACTATTATCCTCAATCCAACCACAACTACCACTATCGTTAATCACCAAAATCAATCATCATCATCATTAGCTATCATTTGCTATCACCAACACCAACTATTATTACATCCACTAATTACCATTAGTAATTACCATCATTAGTCAACATTATATATCATTAACCACCATCATTTTTCATTACTATTATTATCTATTAGTATCATTCCACTATTAATTATCACCGCCACAATCACCAACCACAATTAATCATTATTGCCAACCACTATACCATAAGATGT
Source organism: Solanum bulbocastanum (assembly GCA_037074985.1). Classification (NCBI taxonomy): domain Eukaryota; kingdom Viridiplantae; phylum Streptophyta; class Magnoliopsida; order Solanales; family Solanaceae; genus Solanum; species Solanum bulbocastanum. Next base: position 35,479,457 of record CM073607.1, read on the forward strand.
TACCCACAACCATTATCATCAATTATACTATTATTCCAAATTGATGCATACAATCACCAACGTTAGTCATCGCCACACACCACCAATTGCCATATAAAATTTCAAAATATTTTATTAAATATAATATTAAATTAATTTAATATTTTATTTAAATTCTATATTTATTATTTTTATTATATACATACCATACAATTAATTTTATTAAATACTATTCTTAAAGTGAATGTCAATTCCTTAAAAGAAGACAAAGTCAAAAGAAGAAAGACATTTTCTCAACCTCTAACTAATATTCAAATGCAAAGTTTACTGTTGCACCCAATTTCGACCCTCCACAATGTAAATTAACCATCAAGCTTCTTCGATTTCTAACGATTTAAAATAATGAATTTTATAAAAAATTTAGAAATAAAATAAAATAAACATGGTTTGCAAGTTATTTTAAATAGTTCTGTCATTTTTAATAATATATATGTTTTATTTATTTATATATATAATTAGTGCATTTTATGAGTATTCAAAAATCATCTCGAAAAGATTTTGTATTAGTAAGGGTCGTAATTTTGAATAAATGAATTTTATAAAATTCAAAATAATTTCAAGTTATTTTTAGAGTAACTTTATCATTTTCAATAATTTTAATAATTTTAAATAATAAATATGTGTATTTTTACAATCACGTTATTTTATAAATATTAGAAAATCATCACAAAGATTTTGCATTCTAGTTAAATGCTTTATTACTTTAAGTTGTAGTTATAATTTCGAGTTAATTAGTTTGTAATTAAATTAATTATTTTATAGTAAAAATAATTATTATATTTCGTTAAGATTAAGAAGCTCGTTAATTAATTAATATTAATTCACCTAAGTTAAACTCAATTTATTTATCTCTTAAAAAATCTAAACCCTTTTCCTATTTTGGGCCACTTTCAGCAGCCCAACTTTCAGCAATTCCCAGGCCCATTTCCACCAAATGAACCAGCCTACATACAATACCCAACAGCAACAATACTATTCCAAACCGACCCCCACTTGCTTTCATCTTCTCCATCAGCCAAATCAGAGCAACACCAGACGACCCCACTGCCCATATCGATTCCCGTTTTCTTCACGAAACGTAGCGAAAATCGCGTCAACAACGACTCCAAAACGACCCGCCTGCAACAACCGCCCACTTCGATCATTTTATCCGGATTTTGAGGGATCTCGATTGAAATTTTGAGCAATTGACAGCTTTTCCCCATCCATTGGGGAAGAAATTTGAAATTAAGGTAGAACTCGAATTTCGATTCTACCCTTTCCCCTTTTCCCGAACCCTGGTTTCCCCAATAAATACCCTGTTCCTTCATTGATTTGAGGGGGGATTTTCTTTCGGAATAAACACTCTTATATTCAGGAAATATTATACGTTTTCTTTAAGTCGTGAGAGAACCTTTGCTCGACTCCGATTTGCATTTGTGGTCAGCCGCTTCGAATTAGTGTGGTGGAAGAGCTCGCCCCTACTTGTTTAGTCTCATTTCGCTGCCCTAAGAAAGGTAATCCATTTCCTCCGATAATTTGCTCTTCATCTTTTTTTTTTTCTATTATGTTCTGATAATGTTGAAAAGGCCTCATTATGTGGTTGTTTGTTGTTAGTCATTGTTGGTCTGCGGATGTTTCAATATGATATCTTCGTTATTATGCGATTTCTTTATTTGGTCGAATCGAGGCTTTTAGATTTGCATCTAGTGTTGATGTTTCTTGGCTAATCTTTTGAGTTCCGTTCGTTATTCATTTTTCCAACTCTACCGCTTAATGTCCTTGGGTCTGCTTCGCTCTTTTTGTATATTTTAAGTATCAGGTGTGTTGTGTTTAGTTTGGTTATTGTTTAATGATTGTTAGTCATAAGCGTTTAAATCCTCAAATCACCTAATATGGTTAATATATGGTATATTCGCATGCTTATTCCAATAGTTTAATTTTGTCCATTTCTTGAATATCCTTGTGGTCTTACTGCTTGATGTAGCTTGTTTGAATCAAGTCTTGTCTTCCTGCTATTCAAATTTCAGTTAAAAAATTTTTACACTTGCAAGTTGAGTCGGTATAAAATTTGAGTTTTCTTAGTCTTAGTTCATGTTGAAGTTTAATCTTTAAGATCATTTGAACCGGGACATTTTTGGTGTTGATCTCTCATGGTAGGACTTGCTGAACATTTAGTCCCCCAATGCTAATTCCCTGTGACTTTGATGTATTATATTTGTGGTTTTTGCTTTAAAACAAAGATGGTTCTTTTATGCCCAATCGCTTTTCTAGTAATGTGTAAAATCGAGATTTCGCAAACCATTGTGTGAGGTTGTGTTGTGGTTAAAATTGTGTGAGGTTGTGTTGTGGTTAAAATTTTCTTTTATTTTTTTTATTTTTTATTTTTATTTTCTTCTTCTAGTCGGATGCGGATCTTGTCTAAGTTATTTACTGCTTAGCCATAGGTTTAAGTATTTGATTAATGGTAACAGATAGCTCATATTGGTTTGAATATTTCATAAATTTTTATTATATTTCAAACATGCCAGATTATGAGGTGTTATTGATATACCTTGTTGATATTTGTCATATATTGCCTGTAGAATGATTATATAGGAGGCATCTTTTCTAGTATGATAGGCAGTGATGCTACTTTGTTAATTAACTTTAATAAAATGTGGTTTCTTATTGTCAAGCATGTGTTTCTTCTTTTCTTAACTAGTGCTTCCTTGAATTGTATTAAGTATATTGGTAGTAGCTTTCTGTCGTTTTGAGTTATCTAGCTTAGCTTTATTAAAATCATGTCTTAATTATTTTTCTTATTTCGTATACTAATGTCGCCTCCTTTTTCGTGTGTTGTATGAACACCTTTGAGTCCACGACGGACTTCTCTTCCTTGCATTTTCGAGTTGAGCCATAAAGGCTTTATTTTATCATTCGGGTCAACCACATCTTGTTCGAGTTGTTGGAAAGTCAAATTACAGGTCCCGAAAAGTTCGAAAACAGGCTGTATACATGTTGCATACGGCATTATACACTGATAT